>OX493265.1:18755890-20172454 GCA_950370525.1 Bellardia bayeri | reverse complement strand
AAGTTGTAGCAGACAAAACAGAAGCAACACTTTAAACTAGTACATATTTCCTATTCGATAGGTAACTGAAAGAAAAGTTATTTATCTTATTTTGTTTCTTTTAAAGATAAAAGAAAATAAACTTCTTGTATGAAAGTTAAAAAAAAAACAAATATATTTTTTTGTTTGTAAATATAGGAAAATATTTGTAAAGAAATATTTTAACAAGAAATATCAGCATCATATTTGTTGCTGATGTTTGTATTTTTTTTTTTTTTTGAAAATTATTTCCTTTAAAACACAGCACAAAAAAATGCTGGCATTTCTGTTTTTTTATTTAACTTTTCTTATTGCGTTTTTTTTTATATAACAGCAAGATTAAAGTAAAAGCAACAAAACATATACTGAGCATCTGTTGCAAATAATAAATAGACTTTATAATGTGTTTTCATATTTTTGAAATAGGTAGTTACAGTATTAGGGTGGTAACAAGCAAGGGAATAACTATATCAGTAACTCACTGATAATCTGATGTTGTATAAGACCTTTTGGCAGTTTTATAAGTTAATTAGGAACTATGAGTACTTTCACTAATGTGTGTAATTTTGGAGTAGCAACATTGTTTTTTAACATATTTATAGTATATATTTGTATATTTTGTTATCTGTTCATAATTAAAATTTAAATTATTACTTTATTCTTCAACCCATGTCAAACAAACGCTTCGGATAAGAGATAATTTTAAGGGTGCTGTAGCTTAATTGGTTAACGAATTTGAGCATTAACCATGAGTTGGTATTTGTAGCCCGGGTTCGATTCCCAACCGCTGCCACTCAAACAACATCAGTTTCTGATAAATATTAGTTTTCTATCTATCATCACTAATATTTATCACAGCGCCCTCCTTCACCCTGATTGTAACATTTTTTAAAGTTTCTATGTTATTTCAATATGACACTATGAGAAAGTAATAGTTTCTGATAAATATTAGTTTTATATCTATTATAGGTATCTAATATTTATCACAGCGCCCTCCTTCGGTGTTATAGCATTGAAACGCCACCGAAGTAAAATAATTAAATAAAGGCTATAAAATCAAGCTTTAACATTGCTGCGCCTACTCACCACCAGAGGCGCTGCAATTCTGCACTAAAAGCAAACATAATGTGCAATTGCAGATTTGTGATACAAAAAAAGCTTTCTTCGTTCAAGGTGGTGAACTTCTTCAACTATCCCTTTTCCAAAGAATGTAACGCAAGTATATATAGGCATATTAATTGCCTGAGTGTTACTTTTCCTTCACAAAAAAAAAAAGAAAAAAAAAACGCTTTGGATAAAAGATAACTTTTTAGCAGAATCAAGGTATCTTTTCCTATAACTTAGCCTATGTTTTGATTTATATATAACATACAGTGGTGGGCAAAAGCTTAGCATATTTAATGTGCTAATTAAATATTTTCTATTATTCTTTAATTTTTCAAACCCCTTATTTTGCAAACCTGTGACATTTACCCTGAGAACGAAAGAGCTTTTGTTTTGTTGAAAATTAAATTTAATGAACTCAAGCCTAACTAAATAAAAATATATCAAAAATTAAAAATTAACAGTTCAACTAAAAATAATAAATGTTTTCTTATGGTTTTTCTAAATGCTCATGAGCAAAATAAATCCGGGACAGTAAGATCTTTTTTGAAACACGTGGCTTGTGTTGGACAATGCATCCGTGTAATTTTTTTTATTATTCCTTTTATTGAGAAATCTCTTGAATTGGGGTGGAGTTCTTAAATGGGACTGCCTGTAAGTTCAAGAGTCCTTTTTAAGTATTGTTTTCTATGTCATGGAGAATGTGAAACATGTTTAATGTCTAATGGATTTGTATATCCTAATATGTTGTAGGCTGCCTTCCTCGAGCAAATTAAAATATTTTCAGTCTAGATTTCATCTGGTGAATAACCTTACGCTATGACTATGTGCAACACTTTGTTTTAGCCATGTCTAAATGGTGTCTTATGACTTTTAATTTTTTGTTTCATAAAATATGCACTGTACCGACCATTGTTAGCACTTGTACTTAGGTTTAATTCAGATATATAGGACTTTTTATATAAAATTAAAAATTTAATTTTCCTGATGTTTTGCAAAGATTAATTTTGGTGTGGAAAACACTTGCTAGACATGAAATCGGTGCTACCTTAATAAATGTATAATGTAACTATTCATTCAAAATTAATAGTAACACTACGAGTTACAGTAAAAATCCACAATAAAATTTTTAGGTTTACTGTTTTCTTCTGCAATTTAAATAAATTGCACAATATTTACTAACATCTCTTGGTGAAGCTTAAATTTAGAAATTTTTTTTTTTATTTAAAAAAAAAAATGTTTAATCCATTTTACAAACATTTGCCTGTTTCTGCGGCATATTTCTCAAATAATATACAAATCGCTTTTTTACAATTTCTCATTTATTTCTCCTGATTACATTTGTGCTGCAGAAAACATCTACTATAGTAAAAAGTAAAAAAAATTAAAAGAACAAAAGTTTTATTTATACATTATCTTTATGTTTTACAGATAATTTATATTTTTGTGTAATTCGTTAAGAGAAAGAAGCGTAAATTGGAATTTTTCCTGCTGTCATGTTGTATACAATGATTGCGTTTAATTTAATATACATATACTCGTATGTTATCATATTTCCGGCTGTAAGTAGGTGTTAAGAAGGTAAGTGGGCCGGCCGGTCATTTAGCTGAAAACAGCAGGAATTATTTCATGTGAAAGATTATTGTAATCACTCAAACACACACAGAGAAAAAACATGGTTGAATATGGTTACGATAATCAGACTGTGTTTATGGTAACAATATATTGTTGTGGTACACAAGTATTTGTTATTTTCATTTGTTTTTAAAAATAATTCAGTTACTATAAACATTTTTATGTTTATCTCAATTATAAAATTGAATATGCTTCACTGAAATATAATTGTTTTTATAAAATATTTACCACAACTATTGAATGATAACTATTCTAAAATATTATATTATTTACAACTATTTAAACTTACAAATAACCATCAAATGATAAGTTTCTATATTTGTGCTCATATTATGTTTAAAATGCACACAAAATATTTTTAATTTTAATAATATTTTAATTTTACCATTTGTAGAATGCTTTTGCATGTGTTCAGTAGTTTTTCTGTGTGATATCGATTTATTTATTGGGATTTCAATAAATAATGTTTCAATAATTGGAGAAAAACAATTCGTATTTAAAATATACTAACTATTACTACAAAATACTAAAGGTACAAAGAAGTGTAAAAGACCTAAATAAAGTGTACATAAAAAAAATAATCTTAAATTTTTAGAGACTACTACTGTTTTTCTTAATGAAAAATTTTTGCACTTTTATATTTATTATTGGAGAAAATTTATTATTTCGGCTTGAGTTCATTTTAATTAATAATTCAAAGAATACCATTGAAAAGTTATATTAGATGATGTTTACAACTAGATCTTGGACAACAAACATTGCCGGTGATGCCCTTGGCAGGGTAGAAAATGGATTCTGGTGTGCCAATTGTCTAAAAATATAAATCAGTCCAATTTGGGTTATCCTTTTCTGAAATCAAGCACTTCCCTTGTAAAACGTTTTGCTTCAATCCGAACAACATGCGTAGATTTCTTATTTGTGGTCCACTGTTTTAATTTTACTTATTTTTGTAACTATTTTCATATTTAATTCTTTATTTTTAGCAGCCATTGAATAAAGTTTTTAATAGTAAACAGCTTAAAAACGGACTTTCCTTGTCTGTAATTTATAACCTCACAGTTTTTTAAGTTTAACAATTAGTCCAAAGACTTTTTGCACCAGTATCCATAAATATAAAACATATGTTTTAAATAAAGTACAACGATACGTAGTTATACATATTACACAAATTACAAAGATTATCAGCTATTTGCGATTTGCCAATGTTGCTGCTTGATAATAAAAGTGTTTTCAACAAGAACATTGTTTTGCAGCAGGGCCATATTTGTAAGAACATGAAAGTTTCCACATTTTACTTGTTGTCATAGTCATAGTAGAAAGCTGTGACAATTCAAACAATAATTTCAATTTCGTTCGAATACTTACTATGAAAAATGATAAATTAGTGCTATTTAAGGACAGCATAATTGCCCTTCTGCGACCGCTGTTAAAAATTTAGTAGATTAAATTGGTCTTCTGAAAATCTTAGAGCATTTTATGAGAAGCCCTGGCATGCTGAACATGTCACTGTATAGTGAGCTCTGTTGCCTACAGGCGTAATTGGGTCAATCTTTTTCAAAAATTCTACTGAAAATGCATTACGGTTACTGGATGAAGCGAATGAGAGATTAACTATATTTTATTATTTTATAGATTGTATGGATTTCACTTTAAAAATATCAAAAAGTTAGCGCATTTCACAATGCTACCAACTGTGAATGATATTTTCAATTTATTTTGCACTACTTATTGCAAGATACAAAATTGACAGCTGTTTTTATCAATCAAAGAAATTCTAAAAAATAGATTTAAAAAATTTGTGTGCAATAAAAGCTTTAAATAACAGTTGGTGAACTTTTTAAAAGAAAATGCTGTTGAAGAAATTATATTAAGAGAAGGTATTAAACATTTAATAAAAATGGCGTTTGTAATTACTCTTTTGCTTTTTCTTGAACATTTGTTGATCTCGGGCTTTGTGTAGATTCATGTGGAATGTCAGAGCAATTAGATGGAGCTAAGTTGCTGGCCATTTAATACCGTCTCTACAAGCAAAGTATCAAAAATTGATTTGTTCAATGCTGAACATTTTTTTCGCCAAATCTCGTTAAGTATTTTATAGTGGTGGCATATTTGCAGCAATTCAAAAGTATGTACTGTATCTATGTATGTCGTTGTAATATTCACTTACCTTCAATACTAGTTCCGGCATCTGTACGGAGGAGACCGACATCAGTAGATTTGCGGCAATCATTGGATTTTTAAAGGAGGCCTTAAAATGTCTTCTCTTCAAGCATATAAGCTCCCATGTCACCTCAATGCCGCTTTTCCTCTATTAACTTTTTGTAAAATATTTGTGCTGTTGGTGTCTCTTATTAAAAAAATTATTAATTGAATTGTTTAATGGCAAGTAATAATTTTCCTGAAAATAATTTTAATATTTTTGTTGTATCCTCCTCGGTCCATTTTTTGTATGGTTTTTCTGTTTTAATTTTTTTTATTTTTCCATACTCCATTTTAGCGGCTAAAAGCGGCTTTTCAAATCAAGTCATCGTTGGCTGGTATATTAGAGAAATATAAGCAGCTGCAAATATGATTCGATTACTTATCGATTGGCTTGGATTATTGTCAGTCAGCTGTTTATTTGCAATTAGGTATTGCATACTCAGAGCAAATAAAAACTATGGGTTTAGCATTGCTGTGTATTTTGTTAGTGTAGAGCACAAATATGCTAAACCTTTTTGAAAATTCAATGATGCAATACCATTTGCACAAGATTGTGAATTGCACTAATGAACTTATTGCAAATCTTTTTGGAGATATGTATGTCAAAGTTAAAGTCTATAATGGGCCAATTGAATCAATTTTAGTTTTACTAATGATGATGTCTAGTAAGAAACATCGATTTTTTTTTTAAATATTCTTTTATACAAATATTCAAAGTCATAGTAGAAAAGGTGAAGGTATAAAGGGGATATTCTTTGTCACAACTACATTTGCTCGTTTCGCTCCCGGTTGCTGTTGAGATCGATTTTTACGTACATACGTTTCATTATTTATAAGAAGGCAGGTGTTTTATTTCGACATTTGAAAGAGCCAAAATCAGTTTCTTAGTGCTTTTTTACTCAATTCATTGTGTTAAATTGTTTTACGTTTCACGCAGCAAAACTATAAATAAAGCGCAGTTCTAAAACAAAGAGATTCTTGATTATGATTAGAATATACATAAATTCTTATATATATCATTATTGAGATTAGATTCCAACAAAGTAAACCCTCAATAAATAGAAAGTACCTTACATAATTTTTTGACGTTCGCCCCTTTATAGCTGATTTAATGGTGGGTCTACCGAATACAAACTCTTATTTGTTTTAATCCTACTTATTCTCGTAAATATTTTCATATATAATTATTTATCTTTAACAGTCATTGAACCAAGTGTTTAATAATAAATAACCTGAAAATTTACTTTCTTTATATGTAATTTTGTAAAGCAGTTTGTTAAGTCTAACCATTATTTTTGTGACTTTTAGCACTAGTATACGAAAATATCTCTGATATGTTTTTCATAAAGTTCAATGAATGAGATTTTCATTAAATGCACATATTTATCTTATCCAATATTTATCTTATCCAAATTACATTGATTATCTGCTTGTTTGTATATAAAGTATTTCTTTGTCAGTTCCTCATTACTTTTTGCTTTGTATCGAAACGTTATGTTTAAGAAATTGTAATAGAAATAAAGAGGTTGCTAGAAGAGCTTTACAACCTGAACTACTTCTTCTTATATTTTCTTAATTATGAAATGAATTCGGACTGCAACCGTGCTTTTGTTATATAATTTTCAAAATCAGTTTGAGACATGCATACCTTGTTAGTTTTTTCAGTAATCATACAATGCAATTTCCAGGCATTGACACTGGCGCAGTCAAAGCAAGTAACCCAAAGTGGCCACCACCATTTCTTTCATCTGATTTTGATTTTATAACTAGCTTGGGGTACTGCAAGCCTTTTTTTCTATCGTATCGCATTACATTTCTATATGATCCATTTGATCATAATTTGTAGCCAAAGTTACTATTGCATTGTCTCTCCAGCAAACCACTGCTGTCTTATATTCTTGTAATCTATATCGTGTTTAACTAAATTTGTTTTTAGGCCTGCGTTTGCCAGCCTGTTTGTACGAATTGTACCTGTTGCACAAACACCTTTTTCTTTTAGAAGACTAAACAAATGGTATCCGGTAAAACAATTACGGAAATGCACAGAATGTTGTAGAAAACTCTTGCAAATGGACAAAAGAGCCAAAACCACGCTAAAACCTAGACCAAGTTGTTAATCATATGCAGCCGTAGTTCCAGCATATTGCCATAATTGAAACAAAAATCCTTTTGATGAACACAACCAATAATATTGCTATCCAAACCGAATAGGTTTGCAGCTAATTAAAAAAATAAAATATTGCGCTAATTATGCCACTAGTCGAGATTTCAACCAGCCATATTTATTAGAGTTATTTTAGACTGTTAGCTATTTAAATCAATCAATGTGTGTTTTTTGTTTTTTTTTTTTTTTGGAATATAGTATTTCCAATGAGTTTGACAATAGTCGACTCTTAGATTATTTATTTTCCTGCCCGGTGATACTCTAAAAGTGGAGGTAGGGCTAAAAAAAAATTTATATAGTGAAGCTGACATTCCAAGCTTCCAAACAAATTTAAGGAAAAAATAATAATTCCACCACCAAATATTTTAAATTATTTTTTAAATACAGCAAACATTTCTTTTCTCGACCAGTGGTACGAAATGGGTTAAAGAGTGCCTATGGACATACATACAAATAAAAATAAAATGGAGAAGCCTTACAAAGTAAAACTAGTGTGTTTTGGCGGTAGAAAAACTAAATTATTGTGCATACGATTAACGTATCGAATGTCGAATGACATCTCGAGTGATATAACTTAGTTAATTATTAGACATCGAATAGCATCATCTCAAATTACAATACTTTTCATTCGATATTGGGTGTCATAATGGCAACATATACAATTTCTATACATTTTGCTCGATATCGTATGCAGCGTTTAGAGCCCAAAGGTCTTTATTCGTTCGAGATGGACAGTCGCCCCTGAGTGCAATCAATACAGCCCAAGATGGTTTAAATGTGAATATTTTCAGCAGTACAATTAATTTGTTAGACAGAAAGAATATTTACTGTACAAAATCATAAAAATAACAAAAACAAAAATATATTCATTCAACTGTGATTTGTTTTAATATAGAAAATCTTTATTACTTTCAGAATTCATCATGAATAACTTCTTTTGTTTTCCTAATGCAAAAGACAATAATAAAAAGTTCTGAAGTAAAAACAAAATAATAAAATGATTTGCGCAAATAAAGAAATTTAATGCGCTACATCAATGACTAGATGAACGGATTCTGTAGCAAATTGAAAAAAATTAGCTATGCTTAATAAAAATTACAAAAAATATTTCTAAAGTTTTTAGTTAATATCAAATCAAAATCTTAGAGAAGTGATCATACGGAGTTCTATTAAAAATCACCGTAGTGCGAGGTTTTTAGGGTATGTGCACTCAAACTATTTTACTCTGTTAAACGAAAAGAATATAAAGATTTATGACATTTTTATTGTTTGTAATAAAAATGCAACATACTGTTACTAATGTTATAGTTGCGCTAAATTCATACCATTTTTTTATGTTTCTAGTCATTTTTATATTTATTTCTTTTTTTTCTACTGTGCTTAACAAAAAGATGAACTAAAATAAAAATTTACTCCCTCGAACAGTAAAACTATTTGTAGGTTATTGTATTTTCAGTTTTGTGCTGTATATAAGTTTATATAATATTTATTCATATACACACACATAAAAAATTATATTGTTGCCATTTGTACCCTATAATATTTATCATACTACTTACAATATATATTAGATGTGGTGAGAAATAATTGGCCATTTTATGTTTAACATGTCACAATATGTTATTCTTTTCACCCTTAACCATTGTGGTTGGGGGAAAAAACACAATAATGTTTGTAACGCCTAAATCTAATAGTCCCACACCCAGCAATTAATATAACATTCAACTTAGAGTCTCTTACACAATACTAAAAACTTAGTTTAAGTCTAATATTTTCCATGTCACAGCTTTCTCTTGGACTTTGAACGAATAAAAATTTATTTCTCACCTAATACTAGAAGTTCTTGTAAATGCAACTGAAAGATATAGCAATAATTTCAAGCACAGAAACTCTGTGTAACAAACATGAATGTTTCAGGAAACAAACGAATAAAGTCACAAATGCAACATAATTCAGTTAAATTTAATATAAACAAATTGCAGATATTTCGTGCAGTTTTATTTATGCATTTTTCACTGAATACACTTAAAAGTGTGAGATTAAAATATAAATAATTTACAATCTGCAAGGGTTTGAAGAAACCCTAAAAAGTTGCATTATTATGCAAAGAAGTATACAAAGTCAAATTATTTAATAGAAAGAAAAACATTCATGCATTATATATTTAATTATTACTACATACACTGATAGAAAAACCTGCAGTCATGATTTCGTTATTATTTTTCATTTAATATAATTTTATTTACGAAAAACTTTTCTTTAATATCAAAATTGTCCTAAATATAATGAAATATTGTGATTACTAATTAAAGCTTAATAAACATAATTCTTCATATCTGAAATGTAAAGTAGGAAAATGAAAAAGTTTAGTTAATATAATTAAAACGCTTTATTTATGTAATGTATAGGTTGTTTTTTAGATGTGTAGAACTTTAAATTGGCAACACTTTTTTAAGTGGCAGCCATTTTGTCAGCTGTCAATTGATTTATATTTAATTAACCACTTGGAGCACAACGTTAGTCGTGTTATTGTCGATATACGGCCACAAATGTTGGAAAAAGTAATCGAAAATTGGACATACATATTAGTATACGTCCGAGGCAGCCGTCACGGTCATATGCCAGAAGTCACATTTAAATTTTAATGCCAATAGATTATCTTTCGAATAAAATAAATTTCATGTAAATTTAAAAAACTCAGATTCGTTCTATTTCATTTCAAAGTCAAGCCTTTAAAATGTCAAAAGTAAAATACAAAACAACTTAACACAACTTAATATATAATCGTAATAATAAAAGTTAGAAAAAGATTTTGCAGGCATTTTAACAACTGGATCAAATAAGTAAAAATGAATGAACGTTTTTCATAAATTAAACACAACAATTTCCATTATTTAAATTTGTTGTTTATTAATTATATTTGCTTGTTTTAAATTTTCATACAACATTCTAAAAACATATACTTATGAAAATGTCGCCGGTATTGTGTAAAATATTTATATAGAAATTTTTCACAACATTTTTACAACTATTGTAAATTCGTACGCTGTACAACTACTACGACACTACAACATCAGTTGTTAATTGAATTTAAGTGTCGTAAGTCTGACTTAACTTTCTAGGTCCTGAGCATTGAACAATATTGCAATAAGGATCTACAAAAGATAGAAGGGCATAATGCCATTATGAATTAAATATAGTATAAAAGCTGTGCTTTTTTTCAGGCAAAATAACTGACCAAAGAAGAGAAAGTGGTGTCAAATTACCTATTTCATTGTTTCAGGTCTATATGGATCACACTACTGATATGTAGGTAGGTGATGGGTCAGCACAGCTGAATATAAACTCTTACTTGGTATATTTGCCCAGGTAAAATATACAGCAAATATGTTAACGACTGTTTTATAGAATTATTGCATATTGAATATTATAGAATATTGTCCCACATGTTGCGTAACAGGCTCCGAACTTAGCACAGTGGTCCTAATACCGAGAGCTGCTACACAGCAAAAATAGGCTGGAGAAGGATGAGAGTCAATTATGTTTTGCAATCAACCTTTATTTATCAAAAAATATAGTCGCTAAATTTGCTTAGATCTTAAACTGCACACGGCTCATCAAACTGTGTTTGGCAATTATGCTTGCCTATGGGTTGAAACGAAAATTAACATTTCGAAAAACCTCTACAATTGCAACCACTAATGTAAAATAAAATGACTGAGTTTAAGACTCATATGTAGCCACACGTTTACCAATCAAACGTTTTATCGCAGGTCTCATGCCACATTTCCGATTTTAAGAAAGTACAGCTGATGTTAGAGACCGTGGCTATTAAATCTGGTAAATTTTAGGTCATAAACTACTGGCAAAAATAGCGCTTAAAGTTTACTTTGACAATTCTTTTATAAATCTTAACTTAATGCAGATTTTCTAGCAAAGAGACATAATGACGTGCGCCACCATCCGAAGTAATACCTAGCGTTTACACATGCGATTAACAGTTCGAAAAACTCAATATACTCACATTTTTTTACTAACACACTTACATTTTTCGCACTTGCAGAGCTACTCGCAGCTAAATTTGCATACGAGTGAATGTTTGACACTTTCTGCCAGTAAACGTCAAATAAAAAAATAATATTGCCATGTATATTTTCCAATGAATAGAAAGTGGATAATATAATATTTATAATTGAAATTTTAGTTTGTTTTATGAGTGATTGTAAACAAATTTCTTTCAAATAATATTGATAAACAAAATGTTTTAGTTTTGGAGAATAAATATCATTAAAATCATAATAATTATTGTTAATGGGAATTTTCCCTCATGAAAAATTTGTATGTGATCAACTCGGCAACTCTATTTGGCAATCAAAACAAAATTGGAAGTAAAATTAAATTTAAAAAATATAATAAAATTAATTAATTTAGTTTTATTAATGAGTGATTAAGCATTTGAAAAGCAAGGCCTTCAAAGCAATTGCAAATCAAATGGAGCTGCCGGTAGAAGTTTACGCTTTGACAACATTATGAAAATGAAGTCTCACTGTTCTGTGTAAACAGTAATGCTACTTGCAAATGATTCGAGTTTTTCGAATAAGTTGTCGTATATAATACGTACACAACACTCGCATGCAAGTACATACTTGCATGTGTAAACGCAGGGATAGACAGCATACGCCGAAGGAAAATATATGATAACACCAGTTACAATAAATCTCTTAATAATGTTAGTATCCAAATAAAATTGAACACAATTAAGTTTCATATACACAGAAATTATGACAACTAATTTACAACGGTCGGTACATAATCGTTCATAGCTCACATACCCTTCGAAAATCACTTTAACATCTATTAATATTTTATAAGTGTTTATGTCGAGATAAAATTTAACACAAAAAATATTTATATATACAGAAGTCATGCCACCACATTTTTGGATGATCGGTCCATAATAGGTTTTAGCTTCTGTATAGATTTTTGAAAATCTGTTTTTACACATATACTGGGTGTAGGGTATTATATGGTAGGGCTTGATCGACTATACTTTCTTACTTTTCCTCTAATGCAAAAAAGTACCTGGGAAAGTGATTAAACTTACTAGAACATTGTATGACAAAGCCACCTATTGGATACTGTATGGGCAACAGTTGAGTGAAAAGTATGTACCCAGAATACCTCCTAACGCCGCCACTCATTAATATTGTGCTCGCACCCATAATGTAAGAAATTATTCTGGGATTTACAGGGAACCTTAGTGTTTTTGATTACAACATACGTCTCATCGATCATAGACATTCCGAGTTATCCGAAATGTTGGATGATGTGAAGCAGTTCGGCATAATTTTCAGACTGTTCAAAAATATACCCAAAGCGAAAGTCATATGGATTAACAGCCCCAACCTCGCCTATCCATTTAAAATGGGAAAATGTCAATTGAAGTCTAGCCGAAAATATATGATGTCATAAAAACAAGAGTGACATAGACTTCGGCTCCTTTGAAAAGATGTTGTCTTGAATATACTTACCAAAAATCATCCAGTTTTTTTGTTTAATTCGATCTGCAATGAAATTCTTTAGGCAATGACAAAATCAAGGCCCTTCAAAGCGGATGACCGTTATTACAATTGGAAAGTTTTTTCTGGTGGGTGCAAATATTGATTTTGTTGATTTTGGGTTAAAGGTCTACTCTAACTGGCGTTCGTCTTTCCATTATTGGAAATGAAAAGAACTAGAGGGAATTAGAAATAGCAGAGTTTTTACTTTGCTGAATATGTAGAAATATATTGGTTTAAACAGTTTAAAAACTATATACAATTTATAGCAAACAAGTATTATTATGGACAGCAAACTGGTCATGTTTATTAATATAACTACACTTTAGCAGAGACGTAGTTTAGATTTTAAACTAAAATAACATAATTTAAATAAACCTGTAGATGGTCGTAATAAAAATTTTGTCTGACGGTAGGAATTAGTAAAAAAAAATTCGCAAAGAGATTTAAACATACTTAACTAAAAATTACTCCTTTAGTCATTGTTTCAACTTTATCATTGCTGACACATTTCCAGCAAAGTACTTTGTCAATAAAGTGTACTAGAAACACATTGCCGAGTGTTTGTCAGCAACTTTTTTGTTTGTGATGTACTTGAGGAGACAATATCAGTAAAAAGTTAATATATATTAAAGGCACTTAAAATACTTAAACAGGAAGGGAAAAAACTATGAACTATAATATTTAAAGGCAGACAACAGATTGCAAAAAGCACATTAAACAAAACAAAAAAAAAAAAAGGACAAAATTGCCTGCATAAACACATGTGCAACAAATTATGTTTGTTCAAATTACAAAAGCCAGGAATACTGTTATGAGTACGAGTGTGTATTCCTTTGTTTTCTTCCTTTATATTGTTCTTTCACAAACATATTTAACTTTTATATTTGCTATAAACAGTTGTGTTAAAGTGATGATTAAACAAAATGCAGAACAAAGTACCTACATACATATTTATAGTTAAAAGTTATAGAGTTAATTAATTTTTTTGCTACTGGAAAGTGTATTATTTTTGTTTAAAGTTTTTAATGCATACTCGTACAGTGGACAGAATTTAAATATTTTGGAAATATATCTGTCATTTATTACTAGATGAATTGATTGATATGAAATTTCACATAGGAGTAGCAACAAAGTATTCGAGTTATATATATTTTGAAGACAAGTAAGGTTTAGACATAATCAGAATTCAAATAATTCATAATCATAATAATTTGTTTGAACCATCTTCTCTAAATGGCGTATTTACATCAACCAAAAGAGTTTGGAGTTTTTACCGATCACGTCCTAAAAACTTCTTAAGTAGTGTGGACGCGAAACCGTCAAAGTAGCGACCATCGTAGTGTGGCGGCAGAATCTACAAAAAAAGCAGACAAGTTCCAATGATCCAAGGTTCGCACATCTAAATCGCTATATCAGTAGATTGCTAAAAGAGGATAAGTCAGGATAAGGCTTAGATCGTATGAAGAACTATAAGTTAAGTTAAGTGCGGTCGCAGAATCAGCGTAACTTGCAGATGAGCATGATGAGATAAAAATTACTAATTCTGACGACCCAAAAATTGCACAGCCGAATTATAACATTAGTCGGTAAAAGATCATCAATGGATTAAAAGAATTGGTGGTCAGAAAAACTGTCACTTAAGAAGTTGGTCTCTATAGTTCCGTCTTTCTCTAACCCGCCACAAAAGAATGATTAGTTCGCCATTAAGCTTGCAAATACCACCATATTTGACGCAGAATGATGGTCTCGAGCGTTCTTTCGGTTTCTCTTTTATTAAGCTCCATAAGAGAAAAAATGCGAAACCAAGTTTTGTTCGAAAACTAAATAACCTTCCAGTCTCGTGTACACCACAACATCCAACACCATCCAAGTCGTTTGGCCCAGACGATATATCTATGTTGATGTTGAAACTTCTTGGCGAGCGGGGAGTTAAGTATCTGACAACTATAAGGCCTTTTTCCCTCTTATTACCAGCTTCAGTGACTGCTGAGGATATAATCCTCATCCAGCTGACTCATCACCAGGAAGGATTCTTCAAAATACACAGCTCTGATAGCAGTGTGGAAAAAGCACACAGATTATGTGCTTTATGCAAAAGAGCGATAGGGTCGAATTGAGGCATAAGCCCAAAAGTTGATATACTGACTAGATACAAGTATCCTATGGCCAATTCTAATATATGCCCCGATAGTTGTTGGACATTCCAGCATAATCATATGTGGGTCAATGATAAATAACATACCTGAGAATATTTTACTAATACTACCGATCGAAATATAGATAAAATATAAAACACTATGACACTAGATTGATGGTAATGGTCTTATAAGTGACCACATAACCAAACAATAAAGGATAATGAACAACTTACCAGAAGGCAATAACACCACTACCATAAAACCGGAAGAGTAAGAAAGGAATAAAATACACGAAGTCGAAATAAATTTAAATACTATTTTCTCCCCGATTATAATACTGGTTTTAGGCTCAGCTAATGGCTAATGATAATGGTAATTTAAATTACAAACAGCTTACATTAGCATAGGCCTTGTGAAAGGACACTCCCTTATCGAATCAGCTACGTAACCCTCTTCAAAGATATTCTACAAACCATAATACTCAACAACATGAAGATATGTATGGAGAACTATCTTATTGGATGTCAATATTTCGCAGAATTTAAAGACAGACACTCATAACCCCTTAGAGTTAAACAAAGTGTTTCTATCACCACTTTTATTTAACTACTACCTTCCAAACCTTCACATGTTTATGGCGACCTATTCGCTATTTTTAATGCTTACCTTGGAGAAATGCAAAACTCCTTCACTGCGTAAGACCTGAAGCAATCACCTAAGAAGGCAATCACCTAGAAAGGCAACAGCCTTTACCACCTGAACAAAGGAGATTAAAATAAATCTTGACGTCGTTGTCCATGGTGTACAAATTCTGACTGTGAACCACACTAACATTTTGGGGGTCTGCTTTGTCAGCCTATTTTTTACCTTTTCAGCTGGTGTCACTGCAATCAACCACAAATTTTAAATTAGAAACAAAGTCATCAAAGCGCTAACCGGCAGCACATTGCTCATACATACTATATAAAGAAACCTTGTAAATGTAATAATATACCTAGTAGAGAAATATTCAAAACTGTCGGATTGCTGCCTCAAGAACTGTAAAAGACTGCATGCAGTACCGGAACACCAAGACGTTATTTTGAACCATTTGTAATTTTAAAATTTCGATTCCCACAGTGCAGAGATGGGAATAATTTGAAACTTAAATGTTTCATATTATATTTAAAAGGATTTAGAAAGTCAATTCTAAGGGAAATTTTAAACATTTAATGTAGGAAGGTAAACTTACTTAAATCCCAATTTTAATGAAGTCGATTACAGAAGTATATATTTTTTTCAATATATTTGATTCAACTGTGCTCCAGTAAAACCATAAATCGCTACTGGGAAAAGAACAAAAAGTCAATGTTGGCTTGTGTGCACTGAACAATTATTATTTTGAGTCAGTTACCTTTTCTTATCCATTTTGGGTTCTTATATAATTATCTTATAACAATGTTTATAATAACCATAAAACAAAATATTAAAGAAAGATGTACGAATTAACTCGTAATTGGCTTCTGTGATTTCTGTTACAGAAGTCAAATAATAATTTTTTGATTTTTGATGATATCTATGATCTAGAAATAGAATTTTTAGTAATATAATGTGAAAAAATCATATTGTCATTTTTGGCTAGTTTTCTGAAAATTTCCTTGGCAGTCAACATGTTAAGAAACAGGAATTAATGAAACTTAGCACAAGGTCATGCAGCGAAGACGCATTCAAAATATCTTTCACTTTTACTCACATTTCTCTATTCTCAAAGTTTAGCAATTACCCAACACATTCCTGTCATAACAACTATTGCTTCTAAATTCATGATGCATCATGACCACACTTGCACGAACATGTAAAATTTATTTAAATTGATAACTTAAAAAATTTCGTGATTTTAAAATTAGCTTTCCTTTTTTACCACCAGCTACTTATTAAAACGGACAGATATTTAAAAAAAGCGTACGTTTAACCAAACAATGTTCATTGTTCTACATTTTTAGTGTCGTTTTCGATTATTTTCACTTAGTTTGTGGTCCTGTCTTGTAATTACATTT
Organism: Bellardia bayeri; assembly: GCA_950370525.1. Lineage (NCBI taxonomy): Eukaryota > Metazoa > Arthropoda > Insecta > Diptera > Calliphoridae > Bellardia > Bellardia bayeri. The sequence goes on along the minus strand of OX493265.1, from coordinate 20,155,596 downwards.
TCTATGTAAATTTTTATACATTCTTTTTTTTGTGTTATTCAAGTTCCTTGTAATTAAAACTCAAATTGAAATCAGAGAAACAATTCGATTGGTGTTTTTTGTTTTCTGTGGCAATTGGTGTTGTATTTAAAATTTGCATAAGTAATTGACTTGGAGAATGCTTAATGGAACTGTTGTAGAAAAAACTAAATGTATTAAAAAAACAAAAGAAAAAAATTGTCTATGGCAAAAATTGAGAAAAGAAAAGTATGAAGAGTGTAATGAAATTTCTTACAATTTGTAAATTAATCAGTCAATGGGAGGAGGGATTGTTTTTGTGGTTAATGAATAAAGCAAATATAGTGCAAATATAATACTTACATTTGTAATAAAATTTTGATAGTAGAGACCTTGAATTTTGTGAAATCAAAAAATCAATATAAATGGTATAAGAAACTTGTAATTTAAAGATCACTTTTATGAGAAAATTAAAAATTATTATTTAAGGTTTTATACTGACTTTATTAAGCAGGAACATAATAAACCATTTAAAAATCTTGCCTAGGCTACTAGAATACTCAATATATATGCATATGTATATATATATACTTGCTGGTTTTACGGTCAAGTTTTGCCTTTCAATTTTTAATACACTCATTCAGAATTCATAATAATTAATTCCCCGAAACATTATTCTTGCAATGACAAAAAGTGGCTATTCTCTGTGAGTAACAGGTAAACAGCTTAAGGGAAGTCAACTAGTCGTCTTAAGAGTCCAAAAATAGGAATTTTATTGTTCTCAAACCGCAAATCAGAGACTGCAAAATAACATAAACAATTGCGAACGGAAGTCTCATGATAAAACAAATGAAAACAGACAAGTCTTTAATAACAAAAGATACTTCTATAGCAATAGGTAACCACTTGTTTTAGCACAAATTTGTTTGACGTTGTTTACTTTTACAAGAGTTTTGTAAAATCAAACATCATAAAATAAATTAAAACTAAATATTTATTGTGATTTGGCCTAAATAAAAAAGGTTTTTTAAATAACTAAACGAGCTCAAAAACATGTTATTTTGTGGGTATGTCCTTTTCGACAAATATTTGCCATGTGTGATCACACACGTAGAATATTTCAAAGCAATATCTTTTGTATGTTAGAAAATTAAAAATTGCCTAAATCGATGATTTTTTCAACTTTGGTTACAATATCTATAATAGCTCCTAAGATACCGAAATATTTCTAAAACTCTATGCATCCGTTTTAGTAAAAGCTGTAGTGTATATAAGTCTTGATACGTGAAGTATTTATTAATTCAGATAAATATTATTGTTAACACTAATTGTTACTAATTTGTCTTTCTCTTTAATGTACAAGTATGCAACTGCTTTAAAACGTCTTGAACTTCTCATCTGAACCTCTTAACCTTAATCTCTAAACATTTTAAAAATCTTACTAAACTTACATATCTTTTTAACGACTTAATAAGCATCTAAAATACAACTTTGAAAACAAAAGTTTTTTTTTACGAACCACAAATGTCTTGCTTTTGCTATACCCTTCACCACCATAAGCGGTGAATGAGGGTATATGTATATAATTTTGTCATTCAGTGCGTAATACTGAGAAATACTCATCTGAAACCCAACAAAGTATTCTTGGTCCTTACGAAATTCTAAGTCGATCTATCTGTCTGTCTGTCTCTGTAAAACACTCTCTCGTCCAAAGGACACAACCGAAATAAACAAAGTTTACAAAAAGTTGCTTATAGTTCTTCTAAGCATTTTAGTATTGAGAATTAGTAAAATCGGCGTAAGGATCAAAATGTAAGACAACCTTCATAAAAATTTGATATTTGTTTTGTCCATTTTATTGCAATATGTATTTTGAAATATATTGCAGGTAATACCATGAAATTTTGTATACGTTGTTTTTCTGATATTTTGATAAAATTTGGTAGTTGATATTTTTTCGGCCCAAGGATAGATATGATTGAAACTGGTATAAATCTTGTATTATTTCACCTGGCCCCCATACAATTGTCCTCCCGAAATTGGGGTTTACTGATCATAAATGTTTGAATTTTGCAAGTATCTAAACAAATTTCATCACAAATGAGTGGTAAATGAAGCCAAATGACATCAACAAATTTTGTGCAGATCGGTCCATTATTAGTCGAAACTTCCATATAAGGCCCACTTCCTAAAATCACTTTAAAGAGCATAACTCTCTCAAAAATATTGGTATCCAAATAATATTTAATCCAAATATATTTCATATGTATACAAACAATATGGTACAATTTTGTTATGATCTGTCCATAATTAGTTATAGCTCCCGTATAAGGCCCACTTTCGACATTCACTTTAACAATCATAAATTTCTTAAAAATGTTGGTATACAAATAAAATTTGATACAATAAAGTTTCTTATATACAGAAATAATGACATTTAATTTTACAATGATAATAATTAGGTGAAACCCCCACATAAAGGCCCTCTACGTAATTCAATTTAAGCTCCATAAATCTTCTAAAACTATTTCTATCGAGATAAAGTTTATTTATATTCATAGACATCATGAAACAAAATTTTTGCATGATCAGTCCACAATAGGTTATATCTCCCATATAACGCCCATTTCTGAGAAACTGTTTTATACATATACTGGGTGTAGGCTATTATATGGTCGGGCTTGACCGACTTTACTTTCTTACTTGTTGTGAATATAGAAAATTGTTCTTTAATTTTATAAATTGTTAAATGACACTCAAGATTATTATGAAAATTAAACAAACTCTTTTAAATTACAGTAAGAATCGGTAATTACGTCAATTATTAATGGTCAAAATTAGATAAAATTTAAAAACATTTAAAATAAAATTACATTAGTGAATTACGACCACCAGGTAATATTTTCTTTCAAACAATATATAAAATACTAATAAAATTTGCATTAAGACTGAATAGAAAACACAGAATTCGGATATGCTAGTCCAATAACCAGTGTAGTTTTTGTATTCCTTATTACATTTAGGTGGAGGGTATTAAAGATTCGGCACAGCCGAATATAGCACTCTAGTTTATTTTTATACTGATGGATATGTATGTGACCTTTGATGAATTTATTTTTATATGCGAGTATTAAGTTTGTTTTTTAAAACATTTCGTTTGGTTTTAATACGTTTATGTACATGTCTAGACAATAAATTGTTATTCGAGTTTTTAGCTTTTATTAAACATACATACGCACCCACATAAAATGGTATGAATTTTAAACTATTAACTGTCTTAATTAATCAAATGAAAAATGTCAAAAGTTATCAAATTGAAATGAGTGTTGGCTTAAAAGGTCAAAATGCTGCAAACAATTTTAGAAAATGTCATTAACATCATTTGTATTTTGTTAAATTAGATTTTTGATTGTTGTTTTAAAACTAATGAAATTATTAAATAATCCGTAAACAGTTCAGATGTTAAAATATTTGGCTAATATTTATGTGATTCCCTTAAACAAAAATTGATTTTTTTGTTAAATAGTCTTTAAAAATTATACAAACAACAGTTTTAGTTAATTGACCCAACTAATTTTAAGTTTCTCCTTAAGAAGTATTTCAGTTATGACAATCTTTTTTAAAATCTGATTTAGTGTTCGGCAATTTGTCTTTGTAAACTTTTGAACACAATATTTAAACTAAAACGCTACCCCAAAAATCTGTCATACCTTGTAGTACAACAATTTCTTTTTAAAACATTTATCATTTTATTATAAACATATAAAAAGACGATAAGTTTCTGACATTTAATGTTTGTAGACGAGAGTGAAAAAAAAAAATTATGAATGCAGACATTGAGATTACGTGAGTTGTTTTCTAAACACGTTCTACATATATTATCATGTTGTTGCTGTTTTCTGTGTCGTTCTTGAAATGATAACATTGGTTGTTTTTCTCTCATCGTTATATTTTCTAATAAGGACTAAAAGCTATAAATCAATTCATTTTTAATTGTTTGTGCTTATTATTTTGTGGTTAATAAAAAACGTGATTTTCTTTTTAAATACATGCATTAAGGGAAGTATTGATTTTGTGACACAAATATCTGAATCAAGCTAAAGAAAAATAACATTTTATAATATGTATATATATCCAATTACACGGTGCTACAATTAATAAATAAACTCACGAACGAAGGATGTGAGCCCGTTTGATATATACAGCAATTTTTTTTTTTAATAATTTTCGTCTAAGAAGAAATAACGACCCGTATGCACTAGTCATAACAATTTACCGGGTATCAATTACCATTCCATAAGCGTTATATTATAAAAAATTTCATGCTAATGTTGAAGTTATTTGGTAAGATCGGTTCTGACTAGTATACATGCTTGGTGTTGCATGCTGTTAGTCTAGAAAGTGTAAGCGATTGAGTGAGATAAAAGCAGCCAAGTGTATCTGCCCTCAACACCAATCAACTCCAAAGAAGTAAAACTCACAAACACCACAGAGTTGATAAGGGGACCTGTTAAGTGCTGACAAATTGGTTATTATCAAGGAACCAATGGTGAACGCTGCTCTAACAAATTCACACGAAAGCTGCTGTAGACGGCTTTCAACAACCTGATGATCCATCTGATGATGGGCAATGTGTGAAAATTTTACAGCTAAAATCAAATTATTAATCTTTATAATTTTACTATCAAATACACCTTTAATAAATATTTCAATTTTAAATTCGTTTGTTTACAATTTACTTATGTCAAATACTTTTTCAAGTGTTTTTGACAATAATACATTATACATATGTGTACATACAAAATGTCTGTGGTTTCTATATTGTGTTGTATTTACACTCACCTTGTATAACTACACCATGAATTTTATTGCAACCCATTTGACATTTTCTGCAGAGTTAAACAACAAATATAATCCTTAATTGAAATAAGCTAAAGCTCATATTAAGTTAGGTTGAATAGAAAATACATTTAGGACACATATGCCAATTCAGCATGTTATGTGCTTGTGTTATTCTTAATATTCACAAATTAAAGTTGACTAGGTAAAGAGCTTAGTCCCCTCGGTATAGTTTATTAAATTTTTCCAGTTTGAGTTCCTAAAATATTCCACGTTTGATATAGTATTCATGTATGTATTCGTCTTTAGTTCGACTAAAAGAAGGACAGTAACACATATAATGTTTTAGCCTTTTGTCCTCTTCATCACAATCTGTACAGAGCAAGTGATTTATTATACCCATACGTGCCAGATGTGACACTAACTCTGTATGAGCAGTTAATATATTGAATAGCCTTCAAAGTGTTGTTCTATTAAGATAAAGAATATCCTCTGGCTTCTCTTATTTTAAGTTACTCCACAGATTGTCGGTCGTTCTGCCAGTCTCTGATGTACTCATTTGTTGTCCATTCTTTATATTTTTTCGTAAACATTAGAAAGACTTTGACATTTTCCAGCTTGTACTCCTTCTCGTTTCCTATAACACCACGATGGCCTTAGATCCATATTAGTTACAAATGAACTTCGTTTGAGTTAGTGTCTATCTCATTTTTGCATTGTAAAATATTTCGTAATTTTACACTGTCTTGATATCAAGTCTCCTCAACCATTTGATACCTTCAGTAATCGGCTTTTTCAGCCTTAAAAAACAGTATTGTGATCTGGAAGATGATAGTATTCACCAAGCCGTACAGTTTCACCGCTCGCTTAGGTCCATATGACTGGTCTTTTTGTGGTCATTCCTTGCTCTTATTACTTCATTCCATTCTTCACCTTCTGGTATTATGGTAGTACACTTAATATTGTCATATTCATTCTCAATTCTGTCACATCTCTCAGTAGAATTATTAACTTCTGGTAAGATGTTTATTATTTTTTTGGTATCTGGTTATGTGGTCACTTATAAGCCATTCTCCTATTAGCATTAGCTACTTCATATTTTACCTGTATTTCGATAGTTAATATTGATTAAATATTTTCAATAGCCTTCTTTAAAGTGGTTCTCATTACTTCATTTATCCTTCTGCAGCAGAGCCTTTGCACTTTTGGAAGACGTTTAATGTTAAACATTTTCTTTAGGGATGTCCACCTTAAGCTCGAATCGGCCATGGGATACTGGTATATAACCAGAGTGTAAGCTTTGTTCTCAGCTTTCAGAATAGTGCCCAATCGAGTACTACTCCTGAAATTTGATTATTTTTGTTATTTGTATTGTCTTCGTTTGAAAGACAGTACATTCGTAATTTCAAATTATCCACCTTTTCGTGAGCATACCAGATTACGTCCGGGATTAAATTTAAGCCTTTATTTAACATTATTGAAAGTTTCTTTTATATCCTTCTTCATTCAGTATAGCTTGGGTATATAAACCTAGATCAAATGATATTTTCATATGGTATTCAATTGTCTCTATGTATCTTCATTTTATATATGTAGGTCTTTTGGATAAGATATACAAAATCATAAGTGACAATACTCGTATAGTAACTGTTGTAAATTATTGTGTGTGGCACCGTGTTAATAATTATTCTAAAAATATAATGAATTTATGTAAAAACAATTTAAAGCATGCTAATATTTATAAAAACTGCTAAATTTTAATATATAGTCAATATCTTTATCTACTAAAATAAGTTGAACAAATTAAATAGGTAATAAAGGTTATTTAATATTATTATTAATTATTTTAACAATTGAGACAAATATTCTATAAAAAAACTGGCCAATGGTAAAGACATATTATCTTTGACAGATTTTCTATAAAAAAATCTTTCCATAATAGTGACAGCTTTCCTCTAGAAAATTTGTCTATAGTGGAGACAGATTTTCTATAAAAAATGTGTTAAAAATAGAGACATTTTTTCTATAAAAAATTTGTATGTTCTATAAAATAAAAAATATTTTTCCATCGTAAAGAAAGATTTTCTATAGAAAATTTGTCCATAATAAAGAACAATTTTCTATGAAAAATGTGTCCAAAATAGAGACAGCTTTCCTATAGAAAATTGTCCATAATGAAGACAGTTTTCATCTAGAAAATTTGTCCATAATTGAGACAGATTTTCTATAAAAAAAATGGGTCAAAAATAGACAAAGATTTTCTATCAAAAACATGTCAAAAATAGAGAAAGACAAATGTGCCAAAAATAGAGACAGATTTTCTATAAAAAATCTATACGTCTATAGAAAATGAAGAGAAAAATTTTCTATTAATTCAAGTAGTTTTTGTTCGACCTTTTTATGTATAATAAATAAAAATTCCTTTATTTATGAGAAAAATTTTCTATAGAATATTTGTCCATCATAAAGAAAGATTTTCTATAGAAAATTTGTTCTTAAAAAAGAAAAATTTTCTATGAAAAATGTGTCCAAAATAAAGGACAGATTTTCTATAGAAATTTTGTCCATAATGGAGACAGTTTTCTTCTAAAAAATGTGTCAAAAATAGACAAAGATTTCCTACAACCTTTTTTTTTATCATAACGAAAGATTTTCTATAGAAAATGTGTGCAAAATAGAGACAGATTTCTAAAAAAAATGTATCAAAAATAGACAAAGAAAATTTTCTATAGAATATTTTTCCATCATAGAGAAACATTTTCTACAGAAAATTTGACCATTACAAAGAAAGATGTTTTATAAAAAATGTGTTCAAAATAGAGAAATTTCTATAGAAGATGTGTCTAAAATAGAGCCAGATTTTCTATAAAAAGTTTGTCTAAAATAAAGCCAGATATTCTATAAAATATTGTCGAAAAGAGAGACATATGTTGTATAGAAAATATATCTGTGAAAAACAGAGACGTAAAAAATAGAGACATATTTTCTATAGAAAATATCTCAAAAATAGAGAAAGAAAAAAATGTGTCCAAAACAGAGATAGATTTTCTATAGAAAATATGTCAAAACTAAAGACAGAGATAAATGAGATTTTCTATGGAAAATATGGCTATAAAACACTTTTATATATATATGGAAAATATGTCCAAAATAGACACAGATTTTCTATAGAAAATGTAGGGAGAACAGAGGCAAATTTTCTATAAAAATCTTAACTTAAACATTTTCTTTTGTAACATCTTTAATAACGTTCTTTCGAAAATAAAATGCATTAAATTTTATTAACCTTTAAGTAAAAACACACACAAACAAGAAATATAAAAATTATTTAATAGTTTTTCTAACATGTGTGTCTAACGACGAAAACTAAATTTGAAAAACTTTGAAATACACATTGAATTTTCTCTTTCAATTATCCAAGTCATCGCAGACTCATCACTGGCCATCAATCAGTGTCAATTTAGTAACAACAGTTAAGGCCAATTTAACAAGAACACTATTGAAAGTACAATTTGAAAATAGAACCCAAGTAGTTTAAAAACATGTACATACATATGTATAAAATTTTATGGCTATAAAAACTTTTATATATGTTATGAGCTGTGCTCATTATTTAGTAGTACACTGTCTTAATATATTTTGGTCTGTATATCTGCAGCGGGAACGGATGGATGTGTGTAATTTAAAAGTTAACTAAACAAAAATCAAGTTTCAAAAGTTTCGCTCAAACAAAGTGTTGCATGTTAGCAAAAAGAGTTGATGTCTATGAAATGAAAACCCAGCTAAAATTGTACGAATAGATATACATATGTATGTATATGTCTGTATGTATGTTTTTAGATGGCATGAGTATTAGTTACTGGCTTTTGTAAGAGACTGTGTGTTGAAAATCGAAAACAACAAATATATTTTAGAAAGAAACTTCTTTCATTGAATTAATCAAATCGTCTGAGTAGAACATTTTATAAAATGTCTATATGTTTTTTTGTTGTTTATTTTTTTTTCTAAAAATTTTCATTATGGTTTGCCATGTAGGTTAGAGTGGTATTTAACCAAGTCTGCAAAATGAAAGATAAATGATATAGAATTTTTAAAACCAAAAACAATAACAAAAAAAAAAAATTTGTTGTAAAATAGAACTCATGCTGAAATTTGGTAGTAATCATTTACAAATTCCAAGACTGTTAGGCTAACAAAGGAAATTAAATATGGGAATGGTTTTATTTGTACGAAATAAAAAAAATCTAATAAACGAACACGATTTGCTTATTAGGAATTACATCGAACGAATATTTATTCTATCAAAGTATCTAATACCTAAAATTAGTTAATTTTAGATTTACTTTTTTGAGCCATTAATTGTCTAAATATCTTTGTAATCTATTTAATAACTCCCTTTTAAAAATTAGCCTAAAATTTATAAAAATTATTCCAAAATGTTTATTTTTATTACCACAAAATATCTACATATTTAAGTATTTAATTTGCAACATAAACGTTTTTGTTTTATATTCAAAATTGTTTCGGCTCTAATAACTTTCACCACAAAATTGTCTCTATGACATTTAGTATAATTTCACTGTCATTAAGTAAATTTGTATACAGCAGTCTGTTTAAATAAATATAAAACACAGAAAAGTTAATTATTTAAATTGTGATAATAAAAGCAGTGAACAAATTAAAAAAAGCCATCGCCCACCAACCACCACCTAGCCATCATGTGGAAATAACAAAAAAATATCCTGCAGATATACATTCACAGTTTTCAAGTTACTTAGAGCCTATAAACAGCACCTGTATGAGATGGACTCAACTTTTTACACTCTATTTTATTTTTATGTTGATGAGGGTGATTACGGCGATGAGTCTTTATGTCATTTATGGGATTTTAATGTTCTGTAAAAATTAACGTAATAATATTTTTTTTGTGTGTGCCCACACAAAACGCCCACGTAACAAAATTATTAAAAAAAAAACATTACAAAAATGTAAAATGTAAATTTTAGATCATAAAGATAATGTCATTGGTTTTAAAATCTAGTTAAGGGAATTGTTTTTTTTTAACCTTAAATAAGCAGGTAAGACTAATGGCGTTTTCTTTTCTGGTAAATATGTTACATATATGTTACACTTTTTACCCATTTCCCATATAAAAAAGAAAAAAAGTGTAACATTTTTGCCGGAAAAGAAAACGCCATAAAAGTTGAAAATGTTCTTGATTATGTAGAGTTTTTCTAAAGTAAATATACTAAACATATGGGTCCTTTAAGGAATTTGCTAATCAAAAAAACATACTTAAAATATTTTTGTGATTTAGTCTTAGAAAAGTATCATTCTTTATTTCTTAGATTAAAGTCATTGGAAATAAAAGTTGATTACGGGGAGGTTCTTATATGGGAGTTTCGACTAATTATGGACTGCTCATTATAAAATTAGGTGTCATCATTTCTGTATATTATTTGTGTCGAATTTTATTTGATTACCAACATTCTTAAAAAATTTATGATCGTTAAAGTGATTTTCGGAAGTGGGCCTTATATGGGAGCTACGACTAATTATGGACCGATCACAATAAAATTGTATCGTATTGTTTATATAGATGTGATATATATTTGTATTAAATATTATTTTTATACCAATATTTTTGAGTTAGTTATGCTCTTTAAAGTGATTTTCGGAAGTGGGCCTTATATAGGAGCTACCACTAATAATGGACCGATCTACACAAAATGTTTAGATGTGATATAGCTCCATTTCTTACTAATTTCTGGTGAAATTTGTTTGGATACCGGCATAATTCAAACATTTATGATCGGTAAATCCCATTTTCGGGAGTACATTTGTATGGGGGCCAGGTGAAATAATGGACCGATTTTTACCAATTTCAATCCCATCTATTCGTGGGCCGAAAAAAATAACGTACCAAATTTTATCGAAATATCTTCAGAATGGACATGGACATTTACATGGACAACCAGCTAGCCAGCCAGCCAGCCAGCCAGCCAGCCAGCCAGCCAGCCAGCCAGCCAGCCAGCCAGCCAGCCAGCCAGGACGGACGGACAACGTTAAATCGAGTCAGAAAGTGATACCGAGTGAATTGGTATACTTTAAGGTGGCTGTTGGACCAATATTTCTGGGCGTTATAAACATATGCATAAATCCAATATAAAAAGGGTATAAAAAATGTTAATTTAATCTTGTTTTAGTTCATTTTACAATGATTTTTTTCTGTGTGTGGTTATGAAAATATTTCACTTGAAAATTGTCTCAATAATCATTAATAGAACCCCAAGGAGACATTAAAAAAGTGCACAAATAAGGAAATAAACTAAATTTCGAAAGTGCACTAGCAAATAAATATCAAGCAACTTTCGACACTGTTTCAATAATTCAACATAAACAAATGTCAATGACCCTTTAAATGAAGTTTGACAAAACGTATCAATTTTTTTTAAAAAATATTAATTAAATTGTTTTTTCAAGCAATTATGTCACTTTTAATATTTATATAAAAATGTTTTATATATTTATATATTTTAATATACAATATTTCGCTATCACAATGGATAGCTTCCTCAGGGATAATACAATTTTTGAATTATAATAAATTAATAATTGAAGTATAAAAATGAAAAAAAAAATTTTTTTAAACAAATTCTATAAGCAATAGTGACTTTGATTTAATTAAATTATATGAATTTTTTTAGATTTGGAAAGGAAGACCAATCATCTAAATCGCAAAACAATCCATTTAGATCAATTATGGGATTTTTTTCTCTTATTAAACCTGGTAATTAGATTGAATTCATCCGCATAAGCAACAAAATCGAATTGTTTATAAAAAGAAAGAATAGTCTGTTATAAGCAATCAAAAATAGGATAACTGAAAGGGGTGATCTCTGAGGGATTCCATTACATAGTGGACGAGGGGAAGAGTAGCAGTTATCAACTCGCACCGAAATTTTCGGATTAGTCATAAAGTTGATGATGTAATTTATAATATTAGACCCCATATTCTAGGTAGTAAGTTGATCAATAACAGCAAAGCTCTCTTGAAATCTAATGATATAATTGAAATGGATTTACGTACTGAAGAAGTTTTAGATATTTTGTAACCAATATAGCTTCTCTGAGGCAGAGAAGAAATATGCGTTTAAATTTCATAGAAATACCCTGCTATCACAAATATCCAAATAATGATGATTTTTAAACAAAATGCTGCATATATAAGTTTGACATTAAACAAGATACATTACCAAATATTACAAGAATTGGCCAATAATTGGCATATGATTTTATACAAGTTTTAATTTTCATTTACGTTTCCTTCTATTGGCAACAGTGTTCTACTTAAACTTTCATTTGAACACAATAAAGAACTGGCAAACAATACATTGTTCAAATAATTGCGTGAAACAAAGGAAACTCAATATTTTTTTTTTTTGCTACCAACGAAAGTATTTTAGACAAAAGATTTATTACTTTATACCAAAAAAAAAAAAAAATAAAGAAAAGAATTTGAACTAAATTGTAGAGTTCCAAGCCAATAAAATTGGCATGGCAAAAACAAGTATATTAACATTTAAATGACATTGTAAGCATTAGTCACAGGCTTTAGTTTTGGACTATAAATACATTGGACATTGTGTGGGTTGAATAAAGTATGAGATAGATATGTGCGGTTATACTGAGGATCCTATATAAATATTGAGACATAAAACTGTGGCTGCTTTCATGATTTAGTTGTACCGCTACGACTGTTGTTTTCTACCTTCAGATACGATCTTCATAAATTGTCTAATATTGAGATAGTTGCAAAAGACAGTAGTATAAACAATTTTATTTAGGTTATATTTCTGCTTTACCCAATGTACCCACACATTGGGGTACCGGGTAAATACCTTTTTTTTAATTTTTTTGGGTATTTATATAATGCATTGCAAATGCTGAATATGTCATCACTGGTTGTCAATCAGCTGAAGCGTCATTTCAAATAAGTAATTTGTTTTAATGTTTTCAACACCACGTGCGTTGTTAAAAATAAAAAAAGCAGATTAATGTATTAATTAAAACTTTACTGAACTGAATTAACATTGTGGAGAAATGTTATTATTAGTGAAGGTACAACAATAAACTTATATCGCGTTTATGTATAGCCATGGAATGATATGGGTACAAATTTCAAAGTAAATGTAATGATGGACCTAGCAAACTATAAAGCTAGAGATTATTTGTGGGCTAACAATTTTGTGTGGAGTTGCATACAAGAAATATCTCCTTGTACATTGTGGAAAAGTATGTGTGCGACCACAGAATTGACCAGTATAACAGTTCATATATTGACTGCTCCATATACTTCAGCAGCCACTGAACGCTCATTCAGCACTCAAAGTTTTATCCACTCAAAAAAAAAAAAAACGAAACAGATTTACTGCAGATAAGGCCAGAAAAGTATGTTTTATATCACATAATTGGAATCTGTGCAATAAAGACATACGGCAAAAGGGTGCTTTCCAAAACGATTTACCTGCTGAGGATGAAATCGTGAATTCTGCAAATTCATTTGAAGAAGCTCCTTCCACTGACATCACCCATTCTACACCCCACTTTTCTTTTAGATGTTTTCAGATTGCAACTGATAATAACAGTGTTAGTGATTTTGATTAATGCAAAGAAATATATCAACAATAAATGCGTCTATATAATTTAGGTATTATCTTAAGTTGTTACTTTTCTTCTGCTCAGTAAGTATTTTTATTACTATTTATAAAATTTATTATAAAACTAAATTATGCATCGCAAAGTGTTTGTTTACCAAATGTTCTACAACATAGTTTATATCCATCTTTTAGCTAATAACCTGGGTACTTACCCATTTTTAACCAATTAACCTATTCTGCCGGGTATTTACCCTCTTCCCAACTCTAAAAATAATAGATAATATAAATTACGAGTTATGTGGCAAAGTTATGGTTTATTATTTATCACAAATTATACAACTGACTAAAGTTCCCTTGTCCCTTGTCGTGTGTACCCTTTAGAGGGTAATTGGAAAAAAAAAATTTTTTTAATATTTGTAAATTGATGACCTATTACGAGAGTACCTATTACGAGAGTACCTATTACAGAGTTAGTTGAATTGTAAGAAGGAAAATTGATCGACGATGACGCTTGTGTATAAATAGCGGTATCCAGAAGCAGAAGATGGTTCAGTTTATGGTGAGCAGCGAAGGAGTCAACATTAAAGAATTAAAAGAAGTGCACAATATATATTTGAGTTTATTGTGAGCAGCGAAGGAGTCAACATTAAAGAATTAAGAGAAGTGCAAAATATATGGTTCAGTTTATGGTGAGCAGCGAAGGAGTCAACAATAAAGAATTAAAAGAAGTGCAAAATATTGGGTTCAGTTTTTTGCGAGCAGCGATGGAGTCAACATTAAAGAATTAAAAGAACAGTATTAAATTCTTGTATTAAAACAAACAGATTATCGTTACACAAAAATTAAATAAAATATAATTGAAATCTTTAGTTTGTATGATTTAGTGAATTAAGGCTAAAAACTTTTTATTTGAATAAAACAAAATTCATATTTTATAATGATTGCACAACAAAAGTTTAACGTGTTGTTTATTTAGAGGAATGAGGCAGTAATCTCATTATGGGTCAAACGATAGGAGGGTGATGGAAAAGTAAACGTTAGTATTTGGGACGATCCGACCAATATCTTTTGCAGATCGTCATGGTGGAATCTGACCGGATTTCGAGTGGGAGGGACATGATTGGCAATACACCCGCCAATCCCAACTCCCAAGAAAGAGGTGCAGCAATACAGGGTGAGTACCCTGGGCAAAAAGTTTTCCAATAGTGTCAATAGTTAATGTTGTTTTGTGTTTACTTACGGGCTCCTTCTTTTTTATTTAATTTTTTTGAGTATGACATGTTGTCTTGTTAATTGGCTGGCATGATTTTTTTTGTAGCAGCTTAGTGTTAGATTGGTTGGCAAGAACCACCCCCCCCCCCCCATACGGCGAGCCCTAGCCGGACTTACGCCAGCATGCCAGCGCCGCCAACAATCTGGCAACCACGCACTGAAAGATGTTTACAGTGATTCCTTAGGGATCATCAGGCGTGAAGAAGTGCAATTACACCCTCAAATTAAATATCTGTTTTCCTAATTTTTTTATAGAAAAACTACGTCCTATATACTCGTAAAGAGAATCATTTTTTTTTTATTTATTTAAAAACTAAAATTGTCGCTTAAGGGTTCTATCACTTTTTTCAAGTATTTGGCTTTGTGTACTTCCTGTAGAAATATTATTTTTTGTGAAAATATCTTCCAGTTATAAGTATACAAACACACACATACACACAGTTATTTATTTATTAAGTGGATACAATGAAATATTTTCCTATTATTAGTTAACATCTCTTAACTTGCTTGAAAAGTACCTTGCACACACAAAAGTATACAGATATTTGTTAGGTGGTAGGAGTAGTGTTTTCTATCAGTAAGTTTTAAAAATTTTAGAAATATTTGCTTTAAACGGATATTATTGCACTAACTGATATCACTATAGAACCGTAAAATTGAGTAGAATCACCAGATATAAATATTTATAGCACTTTCTGACACTGTATTAATTGTGTTCATGTAATACTTGTAAATAGATTTTTTCAACAATATCCTTATGCTGTTAAACGAAATATCTTTATCATATAACCAAAAAATTGACTAAATTTACTACAATTTCGAATTTTAGCCTTAAGGCAAAAAATACTAAGCATACATACAGCAGCATTTGTTTCATTTTATGTCAGCATTATTATATTGTAGTAACTATATTCGTAATATACTTTACAGCATTTTATAGCAATTGTTTCTATTCTACTTCTATTGCTTCTCTTTTATTTGTAACAACAATTTTCTATGGAATGGTTTTTAAGTTGAGTGTATTTGAGTTGTATTGTACGAAAAATAGCCAAGTACTTGCTACGTTAGATATTTAAAAATAAACTAGAAAAAAATACAGAATCTGTACGAAAAAAATTAAAATAAAATTCAGATAAAATCATAAAAAAAAAGATTGAAAGAATAAACTGGTATTGTGCACAACGATAACGCCTTAAGCTGGCGCTTTAAGCATCCACTCATATGTGTGGTTTAAGAGTTGCTATATTGCGTGTATTGCCCTTTTTTGTGCCATCTTCTCAAGCTTTAACTGCTGGCAGGATGGCTGTGCTCGTTTTGTTTTGTATAGCTGCTGCTGTTAAAGACATTTAAGCATACTCCCTCCAATCCTTATTGTGTATTATTATTTTGTCTTTATTCTTTCGGTTTTTTCTTTTTTGTTATTTTACAATTCTTAACATAAGTATGTATTGTTAGAAATACTTTATGTATTTTTCTGAAGTAGTACGTGATAATTTCACACTTTATAAAATATCTTTGATGTTAGATTTATAGATAAAATATACACAAAATATTGCTCATTTTAATTCTTATATAATAGGGCAAATTAAAAGCATATTTAAGTACATATTCATAAAAATTTTCTATATATTATTATGATATTGTTAACTCGTCTAAACATAATTGATATTGTATTGTTAAATCTTCTGATATAGGGTAAGAGCATCATTCACTTTAAGTGCTGAGGGTTTGCAATTTTCTATAATGAAAAGCAGTTACTGGAGGTATAAAAAAATTAAAAGGGGTTGAGGCATAAAATATATTGGGTGTAGAACTTAGAAATGCAAGAATTTTAAAAATTTCCCAAAATCTCAAAATCTTGTGCAAATAGTATTGTAACATTGCATTTGCAAAAGGGTTTAGCATATTTTTACTCTTGCTGTGTATTTTGTTAGGGTAGGGCAAAAATATGCTAAACCTTTTTGCAAATGCAATGATGCAATACCATTTGCACATGATTATGAATTGTTCTAATATAAATTTATTCAAAGTATTGTCCATTGTTAGCTATGATTTTCTTAAATTATGTATACACAATTGTCAGATATTACAACATTGTCCGAAAAATGTTCAGAAAATGTCTAACAACCGTGTGAACTAAAAATTTTTGTCTTCTAACGTTGTAAGAAAAAGCATTTTCAGTACATTGGAAGACAAATATATTGTCAGATATCTAACAATCGTGTAATCACACAATTTTGTCATTGTCATTGTTTTATGACAATGGTCAAACACTTTTCATTGTCATATGTGCAAAGTTTATGCATCTGCCAATGGCAGCATTGTCATAGAAATTATTTGTAAATGCAACTCTGTATATACATAAATAAACAAACAAGTTTGCATTAATACAATTTTTGAAAAGGTGAAAGAAAATTAAAGAATTAAATTAAAAAAAATAAAATAAAAAAATGGATAGCGACATACCTCTTGTTGAATCCTGTTTCAAAACGAATATGACAATGCCACACAACAATCTGACAACCGTGTGAACTGATAATTTCGGTTGACAGATAAATTCATTGTGTGACAGTTGTGTGCCAATGAAATTGTTAGTTGTCTTACAGTCGTCTAAACTGACAATTTTCCTTTTGCTAACAATTTTTCAATGTCAGTATATTGCTAGCACATTGCTAGATCTGATAACGTTGTAATATCTGACGATCGTGTATACAAAGCTTTTCATCTTTTTTGGCAATAAATGGATTCCGAGTCAAAACAACAGCTCTGCTTTTGAGGCCTAGAACGGATCGACTAATTATTATCCTGTCCTATAGTAGAGAGTATAACAGAGAAAGAGCATTTTGTATCGGTCGTAACAAATAGTAGTAGGACGGGGCAAGGTTTGAGCTAAAAGACGGGTTAGGCAAAACTTCCCAAACACTTATTTCTAAATAGTTAGCCTTAGTGAGCAATTAATGTGCTAAATTAAATGTTAAGTATACGTTTAATAATAAATCAAAATAGTTTTTCGTTTTAACTGTTGCACAAAAACAGCAAAATTTTAATAGGTATATATCAAAAATATTTTGTTTTTCACCTTAAAGAAATTTGTGTTCAAATGTTCCTTTAAATAAATCCATTTCACGTATAAATATCATTGAAGCTTCAACATAAAAGTAACAAAAATAAGAAAACCAAACAAATAAAAAGCCACCATTTGACGTTGTATGAATAGATTGATTTTAAAAATCATAAATTATTCATATCTGTGGTCATGAGCAAATCTGTTGTTTACTTCTACAAATAAGAAACTTAGCATTGAAATACACGCTAATAATATATTGAATTTGGAGAGAAAAATCCAAATGAAATACATAGTCAAATTTTATCTGTGCCCAATAAGTTTTCATTGGAAAATATATTGCTCGATTTATTGAACAAAACATTCTTTTAATTCTACGCTTTCTTTCAAAATCTTTCTAATTCCACATAACTGATTTCATACTATGGCCGGCATTCTAGCAACATATTTGTCAAGATAAAACCAATCACATCATTTCCAATTGTGTTTTACAAGTTTTTAATTATATTTCTGAAATTTATCAGCCATGTCACAGAGCTTAATTCCGTTCGGAAGTGGAATTAATTCGTATTTTGCTTCTATAGAAAAAGTAAAATGAAAAACTTGTTCGAAATGAAACAAATTAAAAGTGGTTTCCTTTTAGATTTTTTTAAATTGTATTTTGGAATACTTCCTTCAAACATGAGGAAACTAAAAGGTTCAGATACGTGATAGTGGTCACTAAAAACCAATGCGTTGAACGGAAGTAGAACAAGAAGTCACCAATGTCTCGTATCGATTGCATTACAAAAAAATTTTCAAACGTTAATTTTAACGTTTATAAGTCTTCGAAAATAGACGGCTTTAATTTCAATAGTAACATCAACGATTTCCTGAATTCCTCCAGAATTAAACTAAAATTAAACTTATTTCTCCAAATATTGATTTTTAGAAGTTACAAAACTCTTTAAATGTAAGAATATAATATTTTTCCTTAAAAGAAAACTAATAACAACGGGATTTAAGTTAATCAGTTTTATATTAAAAATATAACTTTACAATATCTCGAGAATTGTAGCGGTGCTTACAGGTCACTGGACGATTGGTAAGCACGCGAGCAGACTCGGGCTTACCCTCAAATATAACTGCCGCAGTTGCCAGTTTATCTGTGAATGTTCGGCTCTTTAAAACGCTAGACTCAAATTTTTCAACAATCATATACTTAACAATCTAGCAGAGACATCAAATATTAGATGGTGTGATTTCATCGGATACCTGAACGCAACAGACTGAATATAATACTCATTATATACTAGCATCTGGAAAAGATCTAGTACTATCATCCGTTCAATAAGGGTGCTGTAGCTTAATTGGTTCGCACATTTTATCATTAAGCATTAGTTGGTAATTTTGGCCCGGGTTCGATTCCCAGCCGCTGCCATTTAAACAACATCAGTTTCTGATAATTATAAGTTATCTATCTATCATAACTAATATTTATTACAGCGCCCTCCTTTGGTAGCATAGCATTGAAACACTACCGAAGTAAATTAGTTAAATAAAGGCTATAAAATCAAGCTTTAAAAATAATGCGCCTACTCACCACCAGAGGCGCTGTAATGCTGCGTTAAAAACAAACAAAATGCGCAACTGCAGAGTTGTGAGATATACAAATCTTACTCCTTCACCACCTCTACTGCTTCAACTATCCCCTTTCCAAAGAAAATAACGAAATTATATATAGGCATATTAATTTCCTGAGTGTTACTTCTCTTAAAATAAAAATTACTTTACAATTGTAGTTTTTAAATTACTAATTAGAAATGAACTCAAGCTAAATAAAATTTCAGTAAGAAAAAACAGAAAACTCTAACAATTAACAAAACACACAAGGCATGGTGGAAAAAGTTATCATCCCATCCCCAGTATTTCATAGTTGCAAAAAACAGAGTCTACCATAAAACAGAAATGACAAAAAAAAAAACAACATTGATCCCTGCAAATGTATTGACTATATCATGGTCCTATATAATGTGATCATGGACCATTTCACTTACAGAAGCAGAACTTCTTTTTAGATGACAATTATTCGTGCTTTAACGACCGTAATCGTTGTTGTAAAACATTTGAAGTAGTTACAAGGAGTAGTTTTGGGACTAGCCCCGTGTTATGCAAAACTTGATTATATGGTCCAGTCTTAGGACATTGTAATGTTAAATGGACCAGTTTTTGTTATGCAAATGCATTATGTTTGGAGTACTCCTGATCCCTTGAGGAGTTGCCCATGGACTACTCGCTTTTTTCAGGGATATTGTCAACCAACGTAGCAAACAATAACAAATTTGTAATAATACGAAGAATATTTTAAAGATTGGTAAATGACGTTCTAACTCCATAACATGTAAAATAAATATGATTAATTCCCGAAATCTCTTTCTCAATAGTGGTGAGTTAAATAGATGATGTGTACAAGTAGATTTTGGACAATATAGCTTTGTGATGACGGCCTTGGCAGGGTAGAAAATGCATTCCAATGTGCCGCCAATTGTCTACAAATATTACTTTACAATGATATTCTTTGAATTATTAATTAAAAACGAACTCTTAAACCAAATTAAATGTCCTTAGTATTAAAATTAAAATAATACAAAAAGTGGAGTTAATCCATTAGACCAATGAAACATGCATAACTACAATTCCCCTGTTGAATTGTTAACAGTGACTGATCTCAAATATCCACTTCATACCAATTTTTGTGCAAAATTTATTCTACACTAACCAACCACAGTACATACTTTTTTTTTTGGAATCTGAAAGAAAATAATAAAATTAGAAAAAACATATTTATGACAGCAACACATTTAAACTCAGCAGGATAATAAATGTTAAGATATAATAATTGTAAGTTCTTGTCTTTACAGAAAAGGCAAAGAAAAATTATACTTTCGACTGCCTTCCAATTTATTTTATTATTTGCTGTAAGCAAAATATAATTTTTTTTATATTCTTTTGGTGTGTTGAAAAGATGTAAACCTCGGTCACCTTAGCATAATAACAATTTAAGTAATTATGTTGTTGGTTTTAATTTTTATGACTTTTTTCTTTTTTCTGCACATTTCTTTTTAACAGCTAAACTTTTCCTTTTCTGCTTTTCACTCACTGTTATTCTGAGTATTTTTACAAAGTTTTCTTTTTATATTTTATACAAGTCTAACAAAATATTATAATTATGCTGATGTAGCTCAGATGGAAGTTATTAAATACATAAGCCAAAGAGATAACAACAATTTCAAGATATGGAACAGTGTCTTCCTACTTACTTTGGTGATTATATTCAAAGCACTGTAAAAAAGTTATAAAACTTAAATGAAGAAAAATAATAAATGAAAGAAAAAGTTTATTTAAGATTTAAATTAAAACCGCATGATATTAAACTTGTACTTGTAAAGTTAAGTTCAAGTAAATAAGTAAGAAACATTTTTTTTTGTTTAAAGTTTGCACCGGTCCATATTCCACACCAAGCAGTGTTGCAGTTGTTGCAAATGCTTCTGGCTGCTCTTCACAAAAAATACGATGATTTTGCTTGTTTGCGTATCTATTCAACTAGAAATGAGCTTCGTCGCTGAACACAATTTTCTGATAAAATAATGCTCAATGCAGTTTCCCAACCCAGCATGAATTTTCATAATAAAATTCTATAATCTGCAAACTTTGTTCGTTTATAAATCGATTCATGGCTCAATTAACACTTTAAAACCTTTTTGGAATATGTGCTATCTACAGCATATAAAAATATAATCACTCATTAGGTTTTATCAATCCTTCAAGGATTTTCAGGACACGCACCATTTATGCATCTCGGTCGATTTTCGTTAATATTTTTAGCTAAAACACGTTTTTATTGCATGACACGATTTCATTTATGGCGTTTTCTTTTCTGGAAAAAAATCTTAGACATTTTTCCTTTTTTATATGGGAAATGGGTAAAAAATGTTACACTTTTTACCCATGTAACATTTTTGCAAGAAAAGAAAACGCCATTAGTTTAAAATTTATATTTTTTTGTTCATATATGTGCACTTCCTTATTTGTAAAAGATTTTGCGCAATAAGTACGAAATTGTTATAATATTGAGTAAGATTGCAAATGCAAGACTGTTCACAACTGTGTTTAGTCAACAAAATTGTATAAAATGGCAAATATCAACAAAAGAAATCATTAAAAAATCAATGTGAAAATAAGTTTGTTTACATAGAAACACAACAACCATTTATGGCCGAATTCTCAGTCATTACTTAAGCATTGGTAAACTAAAATACTAACTATTGTTTAACTATTACTTGTTATTCTTATGGCAAACTAAGCATTGCGAATAAAGAATTATTTGTTAAACCTTTGTCATTAGCTAACTTAACACTGTGAATTCGGCCATTAGAGTATTTTTTGTATTGTTTTTCAGCTGTCAATTGATTATTGAGTAAGCTGAAAATTTCGTATGCCTGAACACTTAAAATAATATTGTCAATGACTCAATAAAGTTGAATATCTGAACACAGTATTAGCCATTTAAAATCTTAATGGGAATTGGACGGGTAGCAGTCCAACATAGTACCATGAATGAAAAAATTAATAAAATAATAAAATTTATATGCGCACAGAGTTTTGAATAAGCACAATCGACACTGATATCGAAATTTAAATTGTATTTACTTAGCAAAGGAAAAGTCCTCCAATTTACTTAAACTCTAACCAAACAGTTCTTCACTTTCATTCACTGCAAAATGTGTTTCACTAATAAACAAACCAAATGATTAATTTAGTTTATCTTGCTGACAACTATAAAAAAAAACTCAAACCCCACTGTTATTTCCACTGGGAAATGACAACTGGGAGATGAAAGCATATACAATTTATTATTAAACAATTTAACCGTAAAGGACAAACAATACATAAATATTAAAACATGTTTACATACATACTTAAGTATGTGTATAATAATACATACACACAACTACCCAATCATAAATAAATACACTAACACACATACACAATAACAAAGCGAACATAAATATAGGATCATTATTTGTGGACTTCAATTAATTTAAGCTGTTGGTAAATAAATATTCCCATGTGAAAACTTACAAATACTCGTAAATATATAAGAGTAAACAGGCATATAAATACGTATTTGTCAGGGATGTAAAATGGTTACTATTTTTAAATTATACCAAACTTTCCAACAAAGTTCTTATTGATAAATCGACAATTCTAAACGGCTGGTCCGATTGAGAAAAAATTGCATGAACGCAGCCAAGGAAAATTCCAGCTTTTTATTTCAACCCTTGTAACTTGTTTAACTTGTTTAAACTTGTGGAATTTTTGACTTATTCATCCGCTCACTTTTATTTATCTGCATACGTCTACAATCAAAATGACAGATTTTGGGCTTCTGTAAATTCAAGAACAATTGGTGTGAAACCTTTGCATGCTGAACGTGACACTATATGTTTGGCTATGTAGTCTGAGTTCGAGATTTTGACATTTTTTTTTCGAAATTCTAGGAACTAAATTTTTGCTTATTATTGATGATATATATTTTTGACGATCAAATATTTTTTGTTTTTTTCTTTTTTGGTTTGCGCTATCTATGGCCTAACAACAATTATGAAAAAAATTATCCTCTAAGATATCCTTTAAGCCCAACAATTCGGTTGGCAAATATAGGTGCTTATGGTTTGAAAGGAAATTTTGTATCCGAATTTATTTATTGTCTAAAATAATTTAAAACCCGGTTTTATATATCTATATATATAAAAATGAAATGGTCCATGTATGCAATGGCATCACGTGAGAACGGCTGGAGCAATTTTGGTTGATTTTTTTTATTCGATTCGAAATTCTCAGGAGATGATTTGTGAAGAGAAAAAAATATTAAAAATTCCGGGTAAAACTCGAAATTCTCAGGAGATAGTTTGTAAAAAAAATTCAAAAATTTCTGGTAAAACCCGGAAATTTTAACTTTTTAATATATTCACTTTTCGTTTTTCTTAATAAGAGACTTTTTTTGAAGAAGCTTGAATAACTGACATCAAAGCCTCCTCTTCATTTTGTAAGTATGAGAAAATTTTAGCAAAACTCAACTTTACTGCCTCCTTTTCACTTCTCATTTTTCTTAATAAGCAAATTTTTTTTGGAGAAACTTGAAGAGCTAACAACAATGCCTCCTTTTCACTACTCAATTGTTTTACTTAACCTTCGCCTAAACTTTACAAAGTTCCTAATGATTGCTATATGTGTTTGCTCTGTGATATAATTCAGTTGTGTTTGCGAATATTAAAAGTGAAAACTTTAATATACATATGTAAATTACCAGTGCTTTCAAAATCATTAATTCTATATGAAATACAAATCATTAGTAAATACCGAGCGAAGCCAGAGCGGTCAGCTAGTTTAAAATATAAAGTAAAATACTAAAAATCTCAAACATTTGTTATTACTAATGTTGTTCTTGAGAGATTCCAAATTAATCACTGGACGTAGTGAAGTAAAGGAACACTTTGTCTAGGATGCAACTATTATAATTACGTGCTACTATCAATATTATCAATCAAAGCGAGCGTTTTAAACTTTTACACTATCAGGAGATTTTAAAAAATGAGCTGCAGATAAAACAACGCACGCTTTCCTAATTAAAGCTACTTATTAGTTATTTTTCTAAAGCTGCCCAAAATTCAATGCAGGTTTTGATTGTGAATATGTTGCCCAATCTTAGTTCCTTAATATCATATTGCTATTATGAACACATTACTCAAATCACTTGAGTAATCACTTACCGTAATCACTTTTTTTGATTCATTAACTCAACTCGTCACATTTCATTGTTATAGTGTTGTACAATCAGATTTCAATCAATTGTCCAGCTACACATTGTAAATCTAAGGCATTCATTTGACTACAGAAATTTTATCTGACATGATTTTCATACTTTTATCGGCCGGAAAATTTTTCGGCATATAATTTCTACTGCATTGGATGGCGCCGCATGCCATTATGTCATTATGTCAAACTTGTAAACAAAATTGAATGGTGAATTAAATTAAGGGTGCTGTAGCTTAATTGATTAGCGCATTTGATCATTTAGCATGAGTTGGCTTTCGTGGCCTCGGTTCGATTCGCAACCTCTGACACTCAAACAACAGCACTTTCTGATAGTTATTAGTTTTCTATCCTATCATAACTAATATTTATCGCAGCGCCCTCCTTCACCATGATTGTAACAATTTTCAAAGTTTCTATGTTATTTCAATATGACACTCTATAAGAAAATAAAGTTCAAAACTTAGACAAACCTAAAACAAAATAATAAAATTGTCACTGTCTAATCTAAACCATCTCTAGTTTGTCGAGAAATGTATCATGTGGTTCAATACACTTGACATAAAATTTACACAACCCATAATTGCTCATTTGAAAAAATGGTACAATTTTTAAATCGTTCCTTCTGTGCCAAATGGTTAATGGTTTTTGGCCCATTTTTTTCAAGTAAACAATGACAACAACATTTATGTTTGTATACTTCCCAACTTATAAACATACGAGTATGCTGTTGTATGTAGGGGAGCACATTTCCATCAGTTACAACTTAATATAATTTACATTTGTATTGTACAAGTCAAACATACTGAATTTGTTGGGGTCTACATTTGAGTACTGTACTTATACATACAAATAAAACCATGTCCTTTTGTAAACAATATACACACACTAACAGTTATACATCTATAAACCTAGGCAGACACACAAATATATAGTCGCACATAAATCAGTCCAGGATTTCTTGTTTGGTTTTTGTGGGCGTCAGGTTGATTGGTCAACATAGTGTGCGAATTATTGTTGTTGCTGCTGTTATTGTTGCATTGATATGAATATTTCGCATGATGCTGATGCACTTGTGGTTGCTGTTGTTATTACATGGTATTAACCAAAAACTCAACTGAAATGATAAAACATAAACGAACATTCATGTTGACATGTCTTGATAAACACAACATATACAATCGAGGATATTACAGACAACAGCAATACCGTCAATGCTAGTGCAACAATAACTATAACTACTCCAACTCCAGCACATAAATTTTACAGAACTTGACCATAAAGAGAATTAGTTATAAGCTGGGAAAAAACTGACATTTTGAAAGAAAATTGAATTATAAAATATATATATACGTATGTATAGGTACGTAAAGGATTCTGCAATAAGAATTTTGTCGTATTGGAATGTACATATCAAATAAATAAATTAAATTCAAACTAAATTTCCACATTGCATAATTTTTTGCAACTTAGCCATGTTGTAATTAGACAAGGTGAGTGCAGTAGCACAGCTGACTGACTTTATTTACAACTGACTTATGGCGAAAGTAATACATTGAATTAAAAATTGCGAAAAAAATGCTCTTATTCATGTTTTTGCTTGAAACATTTTGTGTGCAGATGAACATTGCATTTCTCGCACATATAAATTGTGGGCTTACCACAACCCTTCAATTGATAAGGACGATATTTTCCCTTGGGATTTCTGATTATAATTGAGGGAAAACACTCAATTTTTGGAAGATTAGGTGGTCGATATTCCTTATCGCTGATATCATCATCGGTAGTTTCTCTTCTTTCAGCCAAAAGAAGAGCTTATGTCACAACGATTTTGAATCCCTTTTGACTCATAGGTTTCTCAACTTTGTGGTTTGCAATCAAGCAATGCAATTTCCAAGCATTCACAACTGCCGAATTCAAAGTAGTGCACCACAAAGGCCAATACCATTTCTTTCAACGTATATTGATTCGGTAATTCTGGACTGCATTGTCGTGCAAATCCACAACCCCATGCCCTTGTTATAATTATGTAACATTGCTGGCTGGGCATACACGACGTACTTACCAGCTTCCGTGTTCTTTTTGATGTCGATGCTTTGGAGATTGTGCAAAGGCAAGATTTGGTCGAAATTTGTTGCCATGGTGACCTCTTTGTTGTCCTGCCTTCTACGTAGAAATATTTTTTGTGTGTCATCAAACACATAATTCATTGGTGCTGGATTTGGAGCAATGTCAAAATTATATACCATTTGGTTTCTTTTTGTATTCAAATCGATAAAGACAAATGTAATCTCTTTCCTTAAATCTGTTTTCTTATAACACAAAGAATTGAAAATGTCTTTCAAGTGTCATTGTCAGTTAGCCAACGTTCGATATTTCGAACAGTCAAGTTTACACATATATGAAGTCATGCATGTTCATGCAAACCATGGTTTATATGTTCTGTGACATAATTACAAATATTGGCAGTAATTCCTCATGATTATTCTTTTAATTTTATTTATTTTATTATTCTTAAAAATTTATTTAAAAAGTGTCTAAAAAGATGGGTTGCAGAATTTTACCCCTAGCACGAGGGGGAGAAGGGTGGTCATGGAGAGATATAGTTTTTCATTTTTTATAATACGAGACTTAACATTTATACCAAAATTTTTTCAAAATTCTACCTTTTTCATATATAAATTTTTTTTTTAAAATTTGATTTTTACTGTTCGAAAAATCGAACAGCAGAGCGAAATGGGTTAATCATGTTAATTCATCCAATTCTTAACTATGTATTGCGTATTATGGTGTTAGAGTAATTGATGCGCTACTGAAGCGTATAATTGTTTTCTATTTAGTGCTGTTTTAATATTACTTATACGACATAGTTTTTGTACCCTTCACATAAAATGTGGGATTTTGTCATTCCGCTTGTAACATTTTTTGTCCACAACTAATAATCAACATATAGGTTTAGAGATTTCAGTTAGTTAATATATGGAGGAGTTTTTTTTTTCATTTATCTATTCAGCTGTCCTGAAGTTTCTTCAAATCTAGAACGTTGAAAAAATTAGCTTGTCAGCAAGGTAAAATATAATTCTCAATTTGGAGTTGATGTTGAGTAATTTTTGTTCGTCTTGGGTTATAAAGACTTTCCAGTTGTCACTTGGCAAGATGTAATTCGTCGGATTTATGGAATGCCAAAATAATGATAGAATGTTCTAAAGCCAATAGATGCTGGATTTCTTGGTCTAAAATTTTAAGTTTAAGAAAAACCCGTGAACCCTCATTTTAATTAAAAGAAATTTTAATATAATATTACGAAGATTAAATATGTGCACTATATGGTTGCAATTGCTTCGCAAACGAAATCTTTGTGGAGGACTAGAAATAAGCTAATCGTCTCTAGAATTTAGACGCAGTTTTAATTAGTTAAGCAATATTGTTGTTAATCTATAATTAAAATACATATTTTACCGATTTACTCGAACAACCCTAAGTTTTAATCTAAAAATCAAAAGTTTGGCATCGAGATGAAAATGATTTTTCAGGATATTTTTATTAATTTTCTATTTTAAATTGAGGTACTCAGTAAAGAGGAACGAACGTCTTGTCTTGCTAACATCTTCTTGAAAAAGGAAAAATAACATTTTTTATGAAACCACATTGATTAGTTTGGTTTCTATATGAAGTTTTTATACTCAAGCGAATATAATCCAAGAGAAAAAATTATAACTATATCCGAAATATGTAACCACTTATTGATACTTTACGTTTATATGCACCGATATGTTATGACACACATCAAATTTTAAGATACATTCATGTTAATTCAAATCCACTGCTAATTACACTTATGTTAATAACTAGTAAAATTATTGATATTGTCATCTGTATGTATTAGCAAATACACAAACCCTTAATTAACACTTCTTTATTGGTAAAGTCTGCGATCATATTTTTCATATTAAAGCAAATAAATTAAGCTGAAGAAAACATTTTTTGAAAAAAATTAAAATTAAAAAATGTTTTTTACAAGTTATGGACGAAAATTTTAGACAACCTAGATATATTTCAAAACTTGCAGAAAATATCATAACATTGAATTAGGTAAGATTCGGTATATGATTTTTCCTAGAATTTATATAAATGTCTTCTCGTAATATGGCTTTATGATACATAAATTTCTATTAAAAACCGTATCTATACAAAATTCAACCAAAATAGGTTTCATGCGAAGAAAAATCTCAAAACGATATTCCATATTGGATCTGCTCATCATAAGGTTATTCGGCCATTGTTACAGCTGGTATGAGATCTTTTCAATATATTAAATTTTTTTTTAGATTTTTTATTAATTTTTGTCAATTGTTTAGTAATGCAGATGGTGTATAATTAACTGCAAACAGATAGGCCTGTTTCCTTAGGTGTTTTTTTATTGGATAAATATTATTTTAGTAAAACATTTAAGATGCATAATAAAACAAGGTATACATTTTTGGCAGTAGTTATTATGAAGGACGTTAAAGGGTTCTAAGTTTGAGTTACGATTGAATAATTTCGAATATTCTATTTTCAAAGTTTTAGATTTGACTTAAACAAACATATCATCCAGCTATTTTATATAGAATATTTCGTTACTTTGGGCTTCTATGACACTTTGCAATCCAGAGTTCTTTGAACAAAATTTTCTTACTTTTCAATAATATTTGAGCTTTTCTGTCATTTAAAAATCTTATTCTGTATACCAACCAAATTTAAAAACATGTATACGTTCATATAACTTTGATAAAAAATACTCAAAAGAAAGGAATTAATAATCACCGTAATTGCTTTATACGTTTTCTAAGCTAAATTGTGCAAAATGTTTTTTTTTTTTTGTTAATTTTCCTATTCATGTTAAAAAATGTGAACAAAAAAATTTAATTAGCTTTCTTTAGGTGCCATCATTTGGAAAAGCAGTTGAAAAATACTTCAAGTGCCAAATAACATTTTTGTTTTATAACTGAGCATGACAAAAAATTATATTATAGCTGCTAAATGTTGGAGCAGAATATGAAATTCTTTCAGTTGGAATAAACACTAAAAATGAAATGAAATTTAGAAGAATATTTTCAATGAATTATATGTTAAGAATAGAGAAACTGGTACAACATATCTAGAAGAGAGAAAATTTAACTAAATTTTAAAACTTTAACATTTAATCATATTTAAAGTTAAAACAATGCCAAATAATGCGTATAAAAATTATAACAATTTTAATAATTATTTAATTAATTCAGTTCCCTAAACTTAGTTGTATAAAAAGTCTTATCTCTTCCCACAAAATTAAGTCAAAAACGATTGCTGCTTAAAACTTTGCGTAAATTAAGTAGGTTTCCTTAAATGTATCTCCTTCTTAATATACAAAATAAAACCAATTCCATTAAATGCAACTATATACCAAAAACTATTTTAAATACGTTTTTAACCAAAATTTAAATAAACTTCAATATTTGTAACATAACTCTCCTACAATTTGTCAGCAAACACACGCACGTGAGTTACTTTTTGTAGTTGTACTTGGTGTTCGTTTATTTAGGTGTGTTGGAGTATTTTAAACATTTCATTACGGACTTAAGTTGTAACACAATAACAATAAAAACAACAACAACAACAACAAACTTACATCTAAACATATTTATACAGACACTCGGTCATATACATACACAGTTTTCCATTTATCCCCCAATGAAATCATGTCAAGTTTTTCCATCAAACAGCAACTATCAATTTTATGGAAACTCTTTAAGACAGAAACCCGAGTTAAGCTGTAACAACAGCAACAACAATGTAGGGAACAAACTAACTTAAATAACAACAACAACAACAACAACAGTATTTGAAAGTTTTTAAATACAATTTGTGAACAAACACATATTACGACGAGAGTTTACTCAACAACTTTTAACAAACTTTGTGCAAGAAATAAGAGAAAAACACGTAAAAGTTTACACTGTAAACGACAGTTAGTGGCTGCGATATTAGAAAAACTTTACATTATTTTGACAACTCGTTTCTGTTGTATGGTAAAGAAATTCGAAGACGCGGTCATAATTACTATTTCGAAAATGTAAGGAGGTTAATCCAATTTAGCTGAATACTATTTGCCAGATATTGTGAGCATTCTTCCTATTAAATTGGATTACTACAGTCAAAACTGCTGGATATAAGGGTGTGTAACGAGTTAGTGAGACTTTATATATAAAAACTTTTAGTAAGAAGTTCAGAATTGTTTTTGTCATCAATTGTACACAACTCAGGACTGTACATGCTATGGCAACACAGCAACTCTTACACTAGTCTTACTGAAGATCAGAGTATTATATTGCAATAAGACATTATAGTTCTGAGCATAATGGATAATTAAACTAAATTATTCTTAGGATCTAGATAGAGTGCATAAAATCCTTAACAATTCAGCAAAATATGCTACAGTTTCTAAAACTCTAAATAATTGTATAAAATCTTAAAAGTAAACATAAGGGACTTATAAAAAACCTAACATTTTATTAACATACTTGGCGCAACCGTCCGTGTAAAAGGACGGATTTCTTATCACAAATTAGGGGAAAGCCCCATTATGCACATGGATTTCTATGCATATTTATATCCTTCACCTTCATGAGAAGGGTACATATAAGTTTGTTATTCCGTTTGTAATTTCCACAATATATATTCTGGATCCTTATAGATAGCGGAGTCGATTAAGCCATGTCCGTCCGTCTGTCTGTCTCTTGAAATCAGTTTTCTGAAGTCCCCAGATATCTTCGGGATCCAAATCGTCAATAATTCTGTCAGAAATACTTTCCAAAAGTTTGCTATTTAAAATCAGCAAAATCGGTTTAGGCCAACCAAAGTTATGTACCAATATGTGAGACAACCTACATAAAAATTTGATATTTTTTTGTCCATTTTATTGCAATATTTTGAAATATATTGCAGGTAATACCATGAAATTTTGTATACGTTGTTTTTATGATAAAAGAAGAAAGTGTGCGGAAAATAGTAAGAATCGGTCCATTATTTCTCATACACATACAGAAATCGTCCCCAAATATTGCTCAATTATACATAAATGCCTATAAAATTGGAATATCAAAACAAAATTCAGCAAAAATAAGTTTTATGCAAAAAGAAATCGCAAAACAAATTTTTTTTTAGTTCGGGTAATGTTTGACCATAGACCCCATATAAAGTCCACTTCAAAATACGTATAAAACAGGCTAAAATTTGACATAAATAATCTTTATAGGCAAATTAATTGTTGTACTAAATATTATGGTGGTCGGCCCAGAAGTGGTCATAGCTCCCATACAAGGACCTCATCTGAAAAAGACATTTATCCCTATATATATTGTATAAATATCGGTACCGACTCAAAACTTTGCACAGATCATTTACATATGTATATACAAAAATTATCCCACAAAATGTTGTGAATTTCGGTCTCTTTTTAACCGTATGCCCCATATAAAGTACACTTACGTAAATAACTTAAATGCTCATAAAGCTCTTATAAAAATTACTATCAAGTTGAAATTCGATACAAATAATTCACATATACATAATTTATATATATATATAGATCAACGTACAGAATTTTATGACAATTGGTCCATATTTGATCATACCCCATATAAAAAGTTTACTTCCGAAAATCACCTAAATATCTTATAAACATTATTATAACCTTAAAATTTGGCACAAATAATCACATAGTATTATAAATCATCGTAACGAACTTTATGATGATCGGCCAACAATTGGTCGTCGCTCCGATACGGGACACCACTTTCGTACATTAACCTACGGTACAAAAATATATCTTGTAAATATCGATCTCGAATTGAAATTTTACACATATCAGTTATAGGAAAGTAAAAATTTTATAATTGAATTTTGTGAAGGTCATTCCATTTGCTCTTTCAACAAATGTAATTAAGCATAAAATAATTAGTTTATTATAATAATTAATCTTTTGTAAATTAATTGTAATTTTCAATATACTTTTTTTTAATAGTCTGTAAGGATTTAATCCATTGACTTAATAAATAAATGAATAAATAATTGGCCACAATTTTCATATAAAATCTACTTCCGGGAAAAACTGGAATATCAAAAAAAAAAACTCTCAAATATATAGTAATTGAGCTGAAAACAACGTCTTTTAACGATTTACGATGATCGTCACATAACATGTAATAGAAAATAACACAAATTTGTTTTGGGTATGCATAGTAAGAATACAGATATATAAATAGTTGGTGGATATAAAAAATTCGGCACATACGAGTTTAAACTCTTGCTTGTTAAGCAATAAAACTCATTTGTGCTCCTCACTGTATACCCAAATGACTGTACTTCAAAGCCTATACGTTTATCGGTATCAGTTTTTGCAGTAAGGAGGTAAACATTTACAAATGCCCCCAGTTATTTATGTGATATACGTTTTTTAACCATTAAGTGTGCACCAAGGTACCCGGCTACCTTTGGCGTTTTTAGTCAAAGTTTTTTCATTGAAATTGATAACTTGTATATTTGAAACTTTTTGAGAACTACTAACTTACAAATAATTTAGTTTTTTTGCAGCCACACGCCTTGACTTTTTTTTAATTTGCCTGAGAGACCAATTTACTTTTAACACCCTTTATAGCACACCAAGGTACCCGGGTACCTTTGGCGTTTTCAGTCAAAGTTTTTCTTTTAAATTTGATAACTTTTATATCTGAAATTTTTTGAGGACTACTAACATTCAAATAATTAGGTTTTTTTGCAGCCGTAGGCCTTGACTTTTTTCGTAATTTGCCTGCGAGACCAATTTACGTTTAACACCCTTTGATGTGCATCAAGGTACCCGGGTTTTTCATTCTTGGTTGAAATGGTAGTGAAGCATAGAATCTGGTACAGACCAGTATCTATATATGAATGTCCACAAAACTAGTTCATCAACTAGTTCATCATGGTGAGTGTGTGCTAAATCAAACAGAACCTGTTGCTGTCAGGAATATACAATTGTGTTTCCTCATTAACGCAAAGAATTTCTTTATAAATTCTACTTTCTGTTCCCATCTACGAAATTTCAAAAAAAAAATAAGTAATAGTGCAGATATTTCAAATGCGGCTGCAGTTTTCTTTCTATCCTTTATATTTTTTATAACCTACACCAATATAGTGGGGGACCACTGATAAACTGTGTTATACATATGTATACAAGTAGATAGGTAATGGGGAGCAGAGACATCAAAGGAATGCCGCCGCCTTTTCCAATTGGAATTTGAATTGGTAGCAGAGGCTTCAAAGGAAAGCCGCCGCTTTTTGTAATTGGAATTTGAATGGGTCGATAGCGAATAGCTGACATGTCATGAAGGGAATCCAGTTGGATAGTAATAGTTTCTAGTTGGATAATAAGAGATGTGAAGAGAGTGAGAGAGGATTGTGTGGGAGAGTAAAAGCAGGTAGTTTTAAGGGTTGATAAATCAGGTAATATTTAAAATTAGTTTTCATTGTTTTGATTGAAAATTGAGTACCAGTGTATTTTTTCAAGACGATGAGGGATGAAATTGTATGTTTCCTAAATTATGATTGGCTGACTGTAATAGTTTGATCACATTTATCGTTTTGTGTGTATAATTTTCTAATTTTAAATTATTTTTACTATCTATTTTGTTAAATTTTCTGGATGGGATTTCCCAATTGCAATTTCTTTTTTTATTTTCATGAATGGGATTTCTAGCAGAATTTATTTGTATTTCAGTTATTTTGTTGGTTGAATATTTCTAACTAATTTTGAATTTTCATTCTCTAGTTTTAAGATTTTTATTTTGTATGAGATTAAAGAGTAAATTTAGAGTATATTATATAAAAACTTCAATTTTAAATATATTTTATTTATTTATTTATTTATATTTCTTATAAAAAACGTATAATAATTTTCTATTAAAAGAAATACATTATTTTTTTGTAAATTAAACTGAATACATTCACATGTATTTGATATAAACTCGCATATTTTACAAATCCTTGGGCAGTTGATGAAATGCTTCCCATGAATAGAATCAATCATTTTGATATTTTCATACTCGTCCAGCATGCGTTGAAAATGGTTTATTATTTGTAAATGTTCATCAAAAATACAACCATCAAAGTCATATAGAAACTTCTCAATTATACCTCTGTACGACATTTTCTTTAAAAATATGTTTCTTCGTTTAATTCTGTCTCCTCTTCCCATCTTTAACTGTCATTAATTTATTCCATACAAGTGTTTAAATCCAGAAATCATGAATGTGCAAGCATTTATTTGATATTAAAAAATTACACGAGGTGAATGTGAGATCAGTAACAATACATAACAAGATTGGTCATGCACAATATCAACTACCTGTACTTACTTTGTGCATTACACATTTATCTAAGACATGAATAAACATGTTTTTAAATTAAATATTAATTCTAATTATAAATTGAAAGGGCATAGAGATTGAATGGATTATGCACACGTGCACGTTAGTTTGTTGTAGATGGCATACAAAAGGTGCAAACTCCTATAGTGTCAAGTGCTATAAACCAGAGGATAAAGCAGGTAATATTTAAAATTAGTTTTCATTGTTTTGATTGAAAATTGAGTACCTGTGTATTTTTTTCAAGACGACGAGGGATGAAATTGTGTGTTTCCTAAATTATGATTGGCTGACTGTAAAAGTTTGATCACATTTATCGTTTTGTGTGTATAATTTTCTAATTTTAAAATTATTTTTACTGTCTATTTTGTTAAATTTTCTGGATGGGATTTCCCATTTACAATTCCTTTTTTTTTTTCTCAATCTAGCTATTTTAGTTTTTAGCTGTTATGAAAAGAACCGCTCTAATAAATAAATAAGAAATTCGTTTGTTTACCCAATTTATCTTTTTAAAAGTCAATCAATAAGAAGAATAGCCTTTGTGTTTTTGATTTATTTGCTTTTTTATTTATTATATTTACCAATTATTTGAGTTTGTGTGTTTTTTTTTTCTTTTCTATTTAATAGTAAATAAAGTAAATATAATTTTTATTTTATTAAATATTTTGGCGAAAATTATAGTATGATTGAATTAATTTGAGTACAATATCCTTCCGGAAATGAAATACGGAACATCTGCAGGTGTCTGGACCTTCTTCACAGCTCGGCTCGGACCAAGGGCAGCTCTTAAAATGGCTTCCATTTTCCCCATCTTCCTCATCTATTACTCCATAGTCCTCATTTTGTTCCAGCATGGACACAAAAAAGTTGAGCGTCTCCCGGTGCTCATATAATAATGAGTCTTGAAAATCAATTAAAAATTGTTGAACAATCTCTCTTATTAAACTCATTTTCTATTTTAATTTTAATTTAAAAACAGTATTCTGTCCCTTTTTTTTTTTTTTTTTTTTTTTTTTTTTTTTTTTTTTTTTTTTTTTTTTTTTTTTTTTTTTTTTTTACACTTTCTAGTGCCTCCTTTATTGAAGACTTATATTTAATTTATTCCACTACGATCCTTCAAAATGAAATGAAAAGATTATACTTGAATCCCTGCAGGTAGTGTGAGAAGGATGGATATATTTAATATTTTTCTCCTATTACATCATGCTAAATTCTATTTTATCTATAAAACAATTTTATTCATATTGAAGATAGAGCGAGGAGCGAGCGAGGGGTATATACATATACATATACATATTTCTTTTACTCTCTAACAATGTTTGTTAAAAAAAATTCAAATTTGCTATTAAGACTTATCGGAAAAATTTAAAGATCAATATAAGAAAATTAGTTCAAGTGACAACTACTACAAACTACAAACATTAAAAAAAAAAAAAAAAAAAAATAAAAAAATGGATTCAGCTAAAAATTTAATTAAAAAATTCAACAGCTTTTCCAACAAAACCCTTATTCATATTAAGGATTTGGAAACTGACAAAAAGTATGCAGTCTTAAATGCAAAAAGGACGACAACAAAATATGGCCCAACCATTCAAATTGAGCTGGAAGAAAATATAATGTTTTTGCCAAACCGGTACAATTCATTATCCGATGAAGAGATGACTGAGCTATCATCAGGTATATTCCGTATCCAAAGAGAGGGAGAACGAGGCTTGCGCTTAGACACATTTGATGTAATGGTTGACTTTATTCCAAACGGTCAATATCCTGTATGGCAAATCTAAAGCCTATATCTTTATTAAATTTTTTAATATTTAGTTAAATTAAAAATTAAAATAAATTCATAAATAAAAACGTTTTCATTATTAATATCAATTTTTTATTTATTTATTTCTTTCAGTCATATGATACAGAAATTTAATACATAATTGTCCACAATTATACGAATTATAATCTTGATGTTGATTGTAGTTATATTTTATATTTTTTCCTAGGTATTTAATCAATTCAGAAGGAGGTTGTAAATTTCCAAAGCTATCGAAATATTCGTTGTGTTGATTATTTTTATAATATGCTACCCAATGTGTTCCAGATCCTGTTGATAAATCTAAGTTGATGATACCACATTCTATTTTTCTAGAACGCTTTGGTAGTGTGTCTAACATGAAAATTCCTCTAAAATATGGAATATTTTTTGATAAGTATTTCAGGTCGAGATCAGTTAGTGGTCTCTTAGGTAGCATTTCTAAAAGTTTTTTGGTTTCTCTTTACAAACCAATCCATATCCCTTTTTATATGGTGTGAGGTAAAGACCTTTTCCCATTGCTATGGCCTCCATATTTTTATTATGTCGGGTTGCTTCATCAAGTTGATTTTTAGCATCCTTTGCGGCATTTATAGCTTTTGCTATGGCTGCACCACCACCAGTTAAACTACCAATTGCACCAAGAGCAGTTAGAATGGGTATTAGAGGTAAAAAACCACCAATTTTTGGAACATTTATTACTCGAGGAATTGCAACATGAGACTTTTTTCCTTTAAAAGAGTTTTTAATGACTTTACGAGCAATTCTAATAGCAGAGTTAATATCTTGTGGCTTTTCTTTCTTTAAAATTTTTGTTGCTGTTTTTATTGTTGCATTGAAAAGTTTTCTTCCACTAGATTTACTTACTTTTGAATCTTTATTTATGTTATTCTTCTTCAAACCCATGCCTAATTTTCTTTTTGCTTTCATTGTGTTTGTTACCAAATAAGCAAATGATTTTTCTGGTAGAGTACTGTCTTTTGAAAGAACTCGTTCCCAAGCTTTATTTTCAAGAATTTTATCAGCCTGATGTCTTATATTTATGTCTTTATTGTTTGAATATACTATATCATGTTCTTTGCAAGCTGTGTCTAATTTATTTATGCCTTTATCACCCCGATTTAAACGTTTTTGTAGTTTTGTTCCAGGGCCACAATATTGATATCCAGGAAGATGTAGTTCAATAGGTAGAGAGTTTATTATTTTATCCACTAAACCTTCTCCGATGACTGTTCTTTTATAACTAATATCTTTGTTATAGTGTATAACCATTTTATTTTATTCTATAAAAAAAATATTAATTATATATGATTAGTATCAGTTATAAAGATGCGCTTAATTAAACAACATAAAAATATTTCCATTCGCAATATTGATTCTTCAGTGAAAAGCAATTCAAAAATAAGGCACAGTTCTTTATTACCGAATTCTATTCGAGCGCTGATAGTCGGTCCCTCGAATTGTGGCAAGACTAATGTTATGATTGGATTGTTGGAAAGTCCTAATGGTTTAAAATTTGAGAACATCTATTTATACTCCAAATCACTATATCAACCAAAATATGAATATTTAAGGAAATTAATAACACCAATTAAAGGAATGGGATATTATACATTTTCCGAAAATGAATCAGTAATATCTCCTTATAAAGCAAATTCTAACTCAATTATGATATTTGATGATGTTGCATGTGAAAAGCAGAATAACATACGTACATACTTTTGTATGGGTCGACACAAAAATATTGACTCATTTTATTTATGTCAAACTTATACAAGAATTCCAAAACATTTGATACGAGATAATGCTAATATGATCATAATGTTTAAGCAAGATGAAATGAATGTGAAGCATGTTTATAGTGATCATGTTGCAAGCGATATGAGTTTTCAAAACTTTTATGAAATTTGTCGAGAATGTTGGAAAGATAAATATGGATTTTTAGTGATTAGTAAAGATGACGAATTGAATAATGGACGATATCGAAAGCAATTTGACAATTTCATAACAATATAAATTATTATACATATTACATTTAAATATTAGTATAACATTGAACTTTTAACATACCACAACTTAGTAAATATTTGTATCTACTATTTTTAACTGATTTCTAAGTAACCTAATCCAATATCTAAAATAATATCATCGCTTTTATAATACCAGATAGCTGATTTAACATATTATCTTATACCAGGGCTGAAAGCTGATCTGATAATGTAACATCATTAATCTAGACACTAATTCATAATTTGATAAGAAAACCGAATTACTTATTTAAAATGAATAAAAATGTATTGATGGATTTGATAAAAACGAGAAATGTATTGAAGAAAAAACTTCGTAGTATGAAAGTTGGTGAAGCGGATATGCATGAACAACTTAAAGATACATTTAAACCCATAACAGAACCTTTGAATGACTTTATTAAAAACTCAAAAGCTATAAAAATAATTCCAAAACTTGAAAATAAAGAACTTAAACATGAATTCACTATTAATTCAAATCCTATATCTAAAATACCAACGATTAACAAAAGTACTCCAAAGAAAATTGTTGAAGATACATTATTAAGTAACTCCAACAACTCAGATGATTACGATGATTTTTACTCTCAGTCAGAAAGTG
Source organism: Bellardia bayeri (assembly GCA_950370525.1). Lineage (NCBI taxonomy): Eukaryota > Metazoa > Arthropoda > Insecta > Diptera > Calliphoridae > Bellardia > Bellardia bayeri. The sequence continues at coordinate 20,116,053 of OX493265.1, read as the reverse complement.
AAATTTTAAATACTAATAGAAATGATAAAGATTTAGTACATTTACAAAAGATAAATGAGTTAGACAATCTCTATGGTCCACATAGAGATTCCAATAATGAGTGGAAATTTGGTGACAGTAAGATTAACTTCAATGACGATAAAATTATAATTGGAAATCAAATATGGGCTCTTACACCAGGATTATTTTCATTAATGTTTCATAAAATTCCAAAGAACTATGATAAATCTGAACTTGAAATTTATAAAAAAATATTGATTAATACAAGTGCATACAAACGAGATTTTCAAGCTGATGGTAAAATAAAAGGTACGAGAGCCTATAAATATAAGCACATTATTGGAAAATTATTTAAAGATAAAAATATGAAGCAATCTATACCCTCAACATCATCATCACATGAAACAACAAACCAGAACTATATTGGTACTGGATTAATGACTGTGAATTCACAGAAACCTAACTATATATATTGGGATGATCCAAATGAGTTGGTAGATCGACTTAGACTACTAATAGCATCACAAGCTGCTGGTCATACGAATCACAATAACGAGATTGTATCAATTATTGAAGAATTATATGAAGCTAATATTATACAATAATATTAATTTAAATGAACTATGTCTGTTGATAAATTTGGACACTACCTGAACGATACAAGTGGTATAATTTCAATAAAAAATGTACCTAAATTGTTGGGGTTCTTTATGGATGCGAATAGCAATATTGACGTCCAAAACAAAAGAATCAGAAATGTGGAAAATGCTATGGAAGAGAATGATGCTATCAGTAAAGTGTTTTTGCAATATTACATTGAAAAGGTACAAAAGGAGTTAATGGAGCATTTAGAAAAAAAATATTAATGATATTCGAGATCAAATTATAAAGTATAATACATCTACTAAAGAAGAAATCAGCAGGATAAAAGAGAAAATTTATAGATATGATAACTTTGAATATATCACAATAGGTGAAAATACGTCAACAGATAACAACCCATACGATATTATTTTACAAAAGAATTAAATTATGACTACAAAAAGAACCTTAGTAAATGAACTCCATAAACAAGCTCGAAAAGTTTTTAAACGTCGAAGAGTTGTAATGAAAGGAATAGATGACCTCTGGCAAGCTGATTTGGTTGAAATGGGGAATTATTCTACACATAATAAAAACTATAGATATTTATTGACTGTAATTGATACCTTTTCAAAATTTGCATGGGCTAAACCACTTAAAACAAAAACAGCAATTGAAGTAGCCCAGGAAATGGAAAATATTTTTAAATTAGGTAGGATTCCCAAAAATTTACAAACAGATGATGGTAAAGAGTTTTTCAATAAGGACTTTCAAAAACTAATGGATAAACATAATATTAATCACTACTCAACATTTAGTAGAATGAAAGCATCAATAGTAGAACGATTCAATCGAACCTTAAAAGGAATGATGTGGAGAGAATTTAGTTTCAATGGTTCATATTATTGGCTCGATATTTACAATAATTTAGTTGATGCTTACAACAGAAAAATTCATCGTACCATCAAAATGCCTCCAATCAAAGTCAATTCAACAAATGAGAAGAAATTGCTTAGCACAGTATACAACCATATAAAAATATATAAAATATCAAAATTCAATGTCGGTGATTATGTACGTATCAGTAAATACAAACATATTTTTGAAAAGGGGTATACACCCAATTGGACTACAGAAATTTTTAAAATAAAAACAGTAAAGAATACATATCCTACAACGTACATATTAGAAGACTATCGTGGAAATCCAATAGAAGGAGGATTCTATGATGAAGAACTTTCCAAAACTCGATTTCCAGATACGTACCTTGTCGAAAAAGTTCTTAAAGTTAAAGGAGGAAAAGCATTTGTTAAATGGTTGGGATTTCCAAATTATCATAATTCTTGGATTAATAAAACTGATATATTGTAGTTAGTAATAATAATAATAATAATAATAAATAAATAAAATAATATAATTGATGTAGTATTTATATATCTTGTAATGGAAAATAAACTTATAAATTTCCTTAAAAAAACAACATTGTGTTAAATTTATTTTATTTACTCTCCGACAACCATAATGTCAATAACACTTACATTGAGCTCTAAATCATCTGAGCTATCAGCTAATTATTTCCCTCCAATTTATTTGGATGGTGAATATGAGTGTGCTCTGACTGATTTTCATTCATACAACAGCATTCCCAATGTAGACGTTTATAATAACAAGTTTCATATTGGTGATCATATAATTGAAATTCCAATTGGATCCTATGAATTGAATGATATTGTTGATTATATAAAAGAGCAATACAAACGATACAGTCCAAAAAATAAAATTGATATAGAAGCTAATAATAATACAATGCAAGTAAGAGTTAATAGCTCTATTGATTTAGTTTATTTTAATAAAGAAAATACAATTGGAAAACTGCTTGGATTTAATAAAAAAATCTTAAATCCAAATGAGAATCACTATTCAGATCTTCCAGTCAACATTTTTAAAGTCAATCTCTTACGAGTGGAGAGCAATATATCCGTCAACACATATATGAATAACTCTCAAGCACACACATTACATGAGTTTGCAATTAATGTTCCACCAGGGTATAAAATTGATGAGATTCCGAGAAATCTCATTTATTTGCCAGTCAACTCTCGAGAGATAAGCTCCTTAACTCTACAAGTAGTTGACCAAGACGGAAATTTAATTAATTTTCGAGGAGAGGAAATTACAATACGAATTCATTTAAAACCCACAAGATAATGATAATTTATAATAAGAATATATCCAAACATAAAGTCTCATTTTCTCGTAATAAACAATTATCAGCTAAATTAAAATTAAAGAAATCATTACCACATAAAAACTTGACACAAGCAAACAAAGAATTTCTTAAATCGTTAAATTTTAAATTGAGAAAACCATGAGTTCAATAATAGATGTACTCGAAAAACCCTTGTCTGATGAAAATATTATTAAAAAGGACTACCACACGTATACACCATATCTTCAATCTTACAACAATAATGATGAAATTAGAATTTCAATACAAAATCAAGACTTATATGTCTTACCTGGTGAAAGTTTTATATATGTAGAAGGATTCGTTAAAGATGCTACTAATACTAAATTAGTACCTTCCTCATCCAACTTTAAATTAAAAAATAATTTTGTTGCATATCTATTTGATGAAATTCGTTATGAACTCAATGGTATTGAAATTGATCGTACGCGACATTTGGGTTTTACAAGTACAATAAAGAACTTTGTTTCTTTATCACCAACCGATAGCAATGGATTGCTCAATGCTGGATGGAATAAAGTTGATGATGTGGATCTTGTAAATGGATATTTTAATTTCTATGTACCACTAAAAATATTGCTTGGATTTGCTGAAGATTATAATAAAATAATATTAAATGGTAAACATGAGTTGATTATGTTACGCAATAAGAATGATGAAGATCTAGTGTACTCAACTGTTTCTACTGAAAAAGCTAAAATGACAATTTCAAATATTTCATGGAGAATTCCGCATGTGCAATTATCTGATTTTAGTAAGTTGAATATGATTAAGATAATAAGCAGTGGTACTTCTATACCAATAGCATTTCGAAGCTGGGATTGTCATATTAATCCACAACTTAACACAGGAACTAGTCATATTTGGAACGTAAAACTTGCTGCAAATAGAGAGCGCCCTCGTTTTGTATTAGTAGCTTTTCAGAATAAAAATAAATTTATTCATTGTGATCTTACTAATATAAAAGTACATTTAAATTCAGAATCATATCCATATGATGATCTGAACATAAAATTTAAAAATGAACGCTTCGCAATTCTTTATGATATGTATCTAAGATTTCAACAAAACTACTATATTAGAGATGCTCAACCTCTACTCACTTCCCAAGAGTTTAAAAATAAAGCACCGATAGTTGTGATAGATGTCAGTCACCAAAATGAATCTATCAGTAGCGGACCTATTGACATAAAAATTGAATTTGAAGCTTCTACCAATATTCCAGAAAATACATCAGCATACTGTATTCTTATTCATGATCGTTTAATTGAATACATACCATTAAAAGAACAAGTTCGAAAGGTCTTATAAATCATATAAAAATGCACCCCAAAATTGTTTTTATGGATTTGCAAGGTTTTAAATTTAAATCACATAATTTCATCGTAAAAGAAGTTGCAATTGTTTTCAATTCTAAGGAGTATATTAATTTCATAATAAAACCACCATTTAATTTTAAGTGTTTGTCAATGAATCAGCAAAGAGAAGCCAATTGGCTAATGAACAATTTCCATAATCTTAATTGGAATGATGGATCCATATCATTTAATAGTGTATGCAATTTTTTAAAAACAAATCTAAAGTATTCCAAAGTATATGTTAAAGGTGCTGAAAAAGTGATTTGGTTGGAGAAAATGTTAAAACAAAAAGTTTTTAATATAGAAGATACTGGCTGTCTTAATTTTAAGCAACTGGAAATGAAGTATATGGACCACATTTATTGTAGTTATCACAACTATGGGGTTTGCGCCTTACGAAATGCTATATTACTAGAAAAAGAAAATTCTACTTTATATTAAAAAACATTAATTTATTAAATTTGTTTTATTATTATTTTTTTTTTTTTATTTATTATAATTATTATTATCATCACATATATATTACAAATGTTTATCTTAAAACTAGGAAAAGTTAATTTTAATAAATTTTATAACTTACAATGTTAAACATTTAATATTTATTTATATATAAAATTATATATTCACAAATACTTATTTTCCTATGTCTACACTATTAACTTATATTTAAGAAATAAATAATTTATTAAAACATAAAAAGAATAGTTTTTTTTTTTTTTTTTTTTTTTTTTTTTTCATCATTCCTAATACCTTTTTGTTTAAATTAGGGAAATTGAAATGATTATCTTTTTTATATTCTGATGTATCGAAATTCATTTTAATGTCGTTTCGAATGTCATCATAAAAATCATTAGTTTGAATTGAATAAATAAAGGAATCTGTATCCATATAATTAAGGGAGAGTTTTTCATCGAATTTTGGTTTCATATAATTATAATGAAAGTTGTACATCTTCCATTTGGATAATTCTAAAACTGTGAAACCTATATATATGGGTTTGTCATAACAGGAGTCCATTTTTTTCAATTCGACTGCATACATATCGTCACTAAACTTACATAAACTTTGAAAATTTGGTTTAGAGATCAACGATCTTAGACCCAAATGATTTTTATTTGTATTTTCCCATTTAGTTGCAATACGTATGTCTTTTCTTTTATCAACACTCTCCATGGTTTTCCCATAAACAGCATTATTGAGAAGCTTAAAAAAATCCTTTTCAAATGCATTTTTAGCATTTGTTCTATGAAATGTATTAAGCTGAATATACTTTTGAAGCCATGGAGACTGTTTGAATTTTAAAATTCTGTGTACTTTTTTCAATACAAGACCCTCAGAAATACACTGTTTTAAAACTCTGTAATGAATAGTGTATTTATTTTTAAATGTAAGATCAGCTATTAATTTTTTACATTTCGATTTACCAGTGATTTTATTTTGTGGGCAAAAGGGTAGATCATTATGATAATCATGTAGTGAATCTGGATACTCGATATCTACTTCTAAAACGAAACCATATTCAGAAGTATCTGATATTTTGTTAACGTCAAAGTAATTGAGATCTTGATGACTTAACCATTCGAAACCTCCATAAGGTAGATATTCGGACATAGCCCAACCATATAAATTGTTGGCATCCAAATACATTAAATATTCTGATGGTTTACTCTCATCGAAATTATTCATGTATTTATGGTTGGCTTTAGCATACCTCTTTGAGCATTGCACAAGACCACCCCTTATTCCATTTTGCATGAACATGTACATATCACTATCAGTGAATAAATCTAATCTAATTTCAGTGGTCTTTAACATTGCATCCCAAGATAATCCTGGGGCAGTGTAGTAGTGACACGGATCTAGATTATAAATACTCTTACATATTTTCCGAAAATTTTCAAATATATCAGCAAGAAGTAAAACATCTGTTTTTAAATAAAGTTCTGTGTAATCCAGAAGAGTCTTACAATTGAACTCATTCCACACTTTTTGTGCATGCTCATATTCTTCTGCAGGACACTCCTCATTATTTAGAATATTAAAAAATTTGTCTCTACTTGGAAGCTCCGTTTCTGAAAACCTTACTAAAGAATCCATATATGAGTATGGAAACACTCCCTTTCTTCTTATTAAATTACACTGATTTTCATCGGTGAATCTATCACGAACTGTATGAAAATCGCAAATGTCAAGGTTTTTAGCTAAACTATCTAGACTAGAAGCCATAAATCTAAATGAATCTATAAAACGTATTTCAAATCCGTGATTTCTGTCTAATTTAATATAAACTGAAAGTGAAATATATCGCTCTTTATTTAATGGGATAACTTTAATACTAGCGTTCTGAATAGATGACAATTCTTTGAAAAAAAGGTGCATGTCATAAGCGGAAAGGTTGTGGAAAACAACTGGAATAAACTTTGGAGTTTGATATTTTAAATTACACTCATTATGAGCAGCGCCTCGATAAGTACCAGTGAGATGGCAGTGGTCCCTAACTTTATCGTTATATAAAAGTTTATGGCAAATGTGACATATTTCTGACCTTTTATGCAAATCTAGTTCATCTGGTTTCATCACCATTTGTTGTACTTTAGATAAATGGTTGGTATAAATCTCGGTTGCATCATATACAATTTTCTCTACAAAAATTTTAGATGCATCTTCACCGAAATAATACCTATGCCTATCATTCTCTTTCTTAAAATTACACTTAATGAAATAACCGAAAGCACACGCAATGTGTTTTTGTACATTACATGTGCTACTGCTCACCTGTTCATCAGTTTTCTCCAAAATTGATTCAAAATCTGCATATATTACAAATGGTACATTTAATTGCTTTTGATAGTTCTTAAACATCACAAATGCATTCTCCGGTTTGGGCATTAGGGTAATTTTTTTACCACATACTTGTTTGTGATTATTGTGGATTTGCTCATCATGTGTGTAATAAAGACATGTGTTGCATATGAAAAGTTTACCTCTATGCGATGTAATGCTTGATCGTAAAAGCCTAAAGAAAAAAAAAAAAAAAAAATATATAACTTAAAATTAATATTTAAAAGTGATAGGGAAATAACTTACTTGGAGATATCATTGATGAGTACATAGTGAAATTTTTCACCGGAATGTAGTAGAAGTAAATTAATATGTTTCTCCTTCTCCTCACATGTGACGTAGTAGGGTCCAATGATGGATTTTCCATTGTGCCCAAACACATTAATGCTAACAATATTCTTCTTTTCAAATAACTTTATTTGCTTCAATTCTAGAGGAAATTGCATCCCCTCAAAATTAAGCTCCATCTCTCCCAAAGCAATTCGTGCATTTTCTATGCTACTTATATTGTAAATATTACAATTTTTTCTTTGTCGGAAATTAAGATTTTCATCCGTATACAAAGCTGCAATGAGGCACCATTTGAAGCAGAAATCATCTTTATTTTCAATATTGATGAGGCCTTTTGTGAAAGCAATACTTTTAGGTAATGGGATGAAGCTTGATCCTCTTATTATTGAAGCTTTATTTATATTAATTTCAAGGGTTATTATTGAAATTAGTGTCCATCCACTATCTCTTTCCTGAAACTCCTCCATTTTTATGCAAACTTCATTCGCATGCTTCTCGTAAATCTCTGCCATGTCATCTGCTTTTGTTATCAGACTCATTTTTGAAATATGTCCCATTGGAGCAATCTTAAAGTCATCATCAATTACCTTCATATATTCACATAGTAGCTCAAAATTAAATTTAAATGTAGTATGTTTAAGACTACATTCTTCCAATTGCTTCACAATAATTTCTTTTGCACTATTGAAGAATTCTTCCGGAAATAGAATTTCTTCTTTTTTATTTAAAAAGGAATATGTCTGAATTCTCCCTTCGAAATCACTTTTTCTCACCGTCAACTTATCGCTTAAACTAACCTTTTCACATTTGTTTTTGTGGTTGCTGGTCCTTATGTGAGTAAGGTATGACGATGTTGGAATCATTACATTACAATCCTTGCAATGTTTATATGAGACATTAGGATTAATATGCGGTGGTGATGTAGTATTATGGGCTTCCCTATGTTCATTAAGTTTTCCTGCACTCATGAACAACTTTTTACAAATCTGGCAATGAAGATTCTTATGGACATTCAACATTTTTTTAGAGATTGAAGTATTGCATATAGGACATATTTCAAAATTTGTAGCATCGTGAGTATTCGTCAATGTAGTAGTGCTATGCATATCCATATGCTCCTTCAGTTTGAATTTGCACATAAACAATTTTTTACAAATGTTGCAATGCAAATTGTAATGCACTTTCAGCATACTTGGACTGCTTAGAGTCATGGAGCATAATGAACAGATTGCTGGAGCCATTTTTGATTTTACAAAATATTTTTATTTTATTTTTTTTTTTTTTTTTTAATTTTTAGTTATTAAAATATAACCGTCTTTAGTAATATATTTTCACTGGAGGAAATGAGCCAATACGTATTTTTGATTTCACAAAATATTTTTACTTTATTTATTTTTTATTTTTATTTATAAAAATATAACCGACTTTAGTAATATATTTTGACTGGAGGGAATGATTCAATACACTGATTACAGAAAACAAAAATGCAAGTACTTAAATAATAAATGCAATATTATATTTTATATGCAGTATTTTGAAGTTGTTGTTTTTCACAGCGGTCGTTTTCATAAGGGCTAAAACATTACCTCTTTTCCTTTTCTAATTCAACAGGTTGACCTTTCTTTTACTTTCGAGTTTGTTGTTTTTCACAGCGATATCCATCCTCCTCACACCACCTGCAGGGATTCAAGTATAGTCTTTTCATTTCAAAAAACACAGGTACTCAATTTGCAATCAATAGCAGTTGACACTATAGGAGTTTGCACCTTTTGTATGCCATCTACAACAAACTAACGTGCACGTGTGCATAATCCATTCAATCTCTATGCCCTTTCAATTTATAATTAGAATTAATATTTAATTTAAAAACATGTTTATTCATGTCTTAGATAAATGTGTAATGCACAAAGTAAGTACAGGTAGTTGATATTGTGCATGACCAATCTTGTTATGTATTGTTACTGATCTCACATTCACCTCGTGTAATTTTTTAATATCAAATAAATGCTTGCACATTCATGATTTCTGGATTTAAACACTTGTATGGAATAAATTAATGACAGTTAAAGATGGGAAGAGGAGACAGAATTAAACGAAGAAACATATTTTTAAAGAAAATGTCGTACAGAGGTATAATTGAGAAGTTTCTATATGACTTTGATGGTTGTATTTTTGATGAACATTTACAAATAATAAACCATTTTCAACGCATGCTGGACGAGTATGAAAATATCAAAATGATTGATTCTATTCATGGGAAGCATTTCATCAACTGCCCAAGGATTTGTAAAATATGCGAGTTTATATCAAATACATGTGAATGTATTCAGTTTAATTTACAAAAAAATAATGTATTTCTTTTAATAGAAAATTATTATACGTTTTTTATAAGAAATATAAATAAATAAATAAATAAAATATATTTAAAATTGAAGTTTTTATATAATATACTCTAAATTTACTCTTTAATCTCATACAAAATAAAAATCTTAAAACTAGAGAATGAAAATTCAAAATTAGTTAGAAATATTCAACCAACAAAATAACTGAAATACAAATAAATTCTGCTAGAAATCCCATTCATGAAAATAAAAAAAGAAATTGCAATTGGGAAATCCCATCCAGAAAATTTAACAAAATAGATAGTAAAAATAATTTAAAATTAGAAAATTATACACACAAAACGATAAATGTGATCAAACTATTACAGTCAGCCAATCATAATTTAGGAAACATACAATTTCATCCCTCATCGTCTTGAAAAAATACACTGGTACTCAATTTTCAATCAAAACAATGAAAACTAATTTTAAATATTACCTGATTTATCAACCCTTAAAACTACCTGCTTTTACTCTCCCACACAATCCTCTCTCACTCTCTTCACATCTCTTATTATCCAACTAGAAACTATTACTATCCAACTGGATTCCCTTCATGACATGTCAGCTATTCGCTATCGACCCATTCAAATTCCAATTACAAAAAGCGGCGGCTTTCCTTTGAAGCCTCTGCTACCAATTCAAATTCCAATTGGAAAAGGCGGCGGCATTCCTTTGATGTCTCTGCTCCCCATTACCTATCTACTTATACAGGGTGTAGGGTATTTTTTGGTTTGGCTTGACCGACTATGCTTTCTTACTTGTTAGTATCCTGATGTGATGTTCATCATCTCTTTGAGTGTAAGTATGAAAAAAACACTACAAAATGTAGATTTCAGCGACTGAAGTCTCAATTAACACGAAGCAATATTTATTGAAAAGATTGATACAATTTTCCTTGAAATTTCTTCGGTGTTCACACAGCACAATTCTTATTCTTTAAATCATTTGCATTTTTAATTGAGAGTATACACAGATTTGTATGCGCATATATAATACGAATAAGAGAGTAAAACGAATTGCAAGTACAATCAACTTGCACTGGTACTGTATATACCTCTTATCTTCCTCTCACCCGAATGTCTAAAAGGTAATCAGCATAGCTTAAAGAATTGCTTCGTGTATATTGGTATTAAATAAACTTCGACATTCGCTGCAGATTTGGAGATATGTACGAATATTGTAATAACTACTAGTTCACAATAGCTCGACCATTAACTGTATGTTGCGACTGTGAATATATGTTTTTTATATATTCATCATAAAATGTTAAAAATTCATCTTAACAAATGTAACCCTCATATAAAGAATGCAAACACTGTACGTGTAGAGTATTTTAGTGTAAACAAACAAACTAGCAACTGAATTGTACTTTAGAAGCAAAATTCGTGTTTAGGTCGAAATTAGAGGATGATGGTTTCAACTACGAAAAAAAAACTACATACATACACCTACATACATATATTTAGTTAAATAAAAGGGTTTTCCCCGAGAACCTTGTTAAATAATAAACAAGGAATTTACATGAAAATCACTCAAATTTGTATGGTGTTGAAAAAATAAATGAAAAATAATAACAGACCAATGCCCACTACGATAACACATCCAGATAACGATTCTTTTGCCAGCATTGTCTATAACATTTTGGCAAAATGTTGGCAATATCTCGTTAACCATGACACAGATTATGAGTTCTAAAACTGCAATTGTTTTGTTTCGGCTCTGTAGATCTTAATACTTAACTGCAATTTTCGAACGAAATTTATTTGATTGCGATAATTGTCAAAGCTTCTATCTCAACCTAGTTCTTGTTAAAACCGCTTAACATACAGTTTTGCAATTGCTTGTTAGTATAGTAGCTGCAGGAGGAATATATGCTAAAGACAAAAACAAAAATCCTTGGTTTTTGGCTTTTCATTGTAGAGTAGAGAGAAAAGAGGTAAAGAATTTATTAAACGGTAAAATGATTCGTTAAAAAGTTTTTAATTTGTTAAGATTTTAATTGGAATATTTTTTTGTTGTTTTTACTTTACTTGTCCTAAACTAACTTAAAACATTTAGAAAAAGTATGTGCAAGAAGCAGGGAAAAATGAGTGATAGTTTTTAACAATGGCAGGAAGTTTGTCTGTTTGGACTAGTTAAACGCACACAGGTATTTGCAAAAACAAAATGTGTGTGGGTGTAGCAGGCAGAAATTAATAGAGACAGTTACCGGAAAACTTTCTGTAATAAAATCTAAAACATTAATATTAACTTAATCAAAAAAAGTTTAGATTTAAGGAAAATTTACTTTCATTTAAAGTGATATGAGAAAATTGCTTTACATAACTTGCCTCTAAATAGCCTGAATACAACGACATTAGTACTATTGATTTGAAATTCTTTATTTAAATTCAACGGAAAATTTATTTTATACAAATAAATATACTCGTCTACTGAAAGAATTTAATATAAAGTTGCTTTGCTTTTCAAAAATTGTTTAAGTTTTTCTTTTATAAGAGCAAACAATGACACAATGGTACAGCAGCAGCAGCGGCTACTACAGTAACAACATGCTACTTCAAACACTGTTTCATTCAGTTGGCTGCTAGTTATTGCCAGAGTTGATTGTCTGCCCAGCGTTTGTCATGACAACCAATCTACCTCAGCTACAAATAAGGTATTTTCATAATATGCACTTGTCCTATTCCATTGTCAGTTTTCCTGTATTTTGTTTCAGCAGAATTCCATTATGCTTCTGGTTTTTTTTTTTTTTTGCAGATTTTTTATTCCTTTTCTAGTTTTCTTGTAAAATTTTTGCAAAAAGGGTTAAACAAGTAGAGACAAATACACAGCAATGCACTCAGTTTGTATTGAAGTTGGAGGGTATTGTTGTCTATTTATTTTTTGTTTCTGTTTTTTTTTTTTTCTTTTTGTTTTTGCCTGCTGGTTAGTATGTCTATGTATTGCTAGGAGTTTGTCTGTATTTGGTATGTTCACATTTCAGTTATGTCACCGACAGTAACACAGCAAACATTTTAGTGGTGTTTGAAAGTATTGACCAGTTTTAGCATTTACTCCTCAAGACTACAATTCCTCGCTAATTTATTATTTGTTTTCCTATAGAGAGGACAGCGTTATGTCCTGACAATTGCCCTTTAAATCTGTTAAAATTATTTTGTTAGCCTCACTAAATCCTGTTTTGTTTATTAGACATCTTGTAACATTTCTATTCTACTTCCTTAAATTTGTGTCTGCTGGTCATAACCTTAACTAGCTGCCTTTGTCTACGTGTATCTTGGTAGGTGTATTGGCATCCTTTGTTATGATGTTGCAATAGAAGTCTTTTATAACAGCTCTATTGTTTTAACAATTACCTCCCACAATTTGCCATATAAAGCATTATTCTGTCAATTGCATTTAAGTTTTTTTAAGTTTATCCTACTAAATTTAAAATTACTTATTTCCAACATTTAAAAAGTTCTATTTTGTGGATGCTTTACCTATGTAATGGTTTGATTTTAAAATAATTTAATACTTTAGTTTTTTAAAACAAAAAAACTTTAATTTAGTAAACAAGTAGAATTTAATATAAATTAGTTTAATGTAACGGTGTTTTTCAACAAGAACATTGTTTTTCAAAACAAAATAAAACTCAGGGGGGTTACTGCGTATTTCGATTCGAAAAGAAAATCATTCGAATTTGCTTTCGAATCGAAATACACAGTAACCCCCCAGAATTTATATGAAAATCGGTGAAATGTTTATTTTTTTAAATGTTTATTTTATTGGAAAAACTAAGCTTTGACAATTCTAAATGAAAAATGATAGCGGCCAGTAGCACACCATGACCACTTATACATATATTCATTCGTTTATCCAAATTTTCAATCAGATTTGGGCAAAACGGCGGGCCGATTGCTTTAATCAAGTCACGGATATTTAGTGTTAAGACTGTAATGGTTGTGATTAGCTCAGTATAGTGTCTATCTATAGCATTGGTTACAAAATATATTCAGGTGGTGTTAATTCGTATGATTGGGGCGGCCAATTATCAGTTGAATTTTGTGAAATTGTGTGAAATGTGGCACCATTCTGTTAAAACTACATGGCATTGATATCCATATCATTAATAAAAAAAACTAAAATTTAGTCTATCAATAGCATCATGCATTCACCGTAAATGCATTTTAGATGATTTCTTTGTAAAAAGGGTCCAATAACACATCCAAACCATAGTTGGATTTTCAAAAATTTGCCTAATTTTTATAGACTACATTCTTAGTATTGCTCTTAGATGCACCATAATATCGTACAATATAAATTCCACGAATTTCATGAAATGTAGTTTAGATAGAAATTTAGTAAATGGTAATAAATGTAAAAGCTTCTACTACTGGTATTTCAACAAGTAAAATGTCAAAATTGTCATGTGATTCTAATATGAGCCCTATGAATACCACTTTATATAGCACAGTGAGTTCAAAATAATGATAATAATAAATACTATATATGTACTTTATAAACTAACAGAATGCTTAAATGCCAATTAAGTCTTAAGTATTGCTGTTTAAAAATTTAAAGAATTTAATACGTCCAAATTTCAACTCTCTAATGAATATATTTAAATAGCATTCCTTCAGATCAAATTATGGACTTTCAAAACGGCCTTCCAACTGGCTTAGGTTATATAAATATCATATCTCAATTTTCAAGTTAAAAAAAAACTTGTATAAGTGCGATAATGATGTAACTACAATTAAAACTGCCTCTCACAGTGGGAAGCACAAATGAGCATATGTTTGTGCTTTATATACTTTTTATTGCATAAAAATATATATAAAAAAAAATTTTTATTATTTTCTTTTATGTTTAATGCTAAACAAAATATTTCAAAATTATCTTTTTTTTTAACAAAACGGAAAATAAATTTTCAGCAAATATTATTTGAAAAAAACTAACATGTACACAAGTTTACATAAGTGTGTCTTTTGAAATATTTGCACAAAATAAAATCAAAGTCTACCTTTAGATTTGCATGTGTTTGCTTTGGTTATTACTTAATTACTTTGTTTATTATTTAACCCTTTGCAAATTATCCAATACGAATCAAATTGTAATATAAATTACCATAAATAATGATGAAACTGTCCAGAGACATTGAGAATAATATTCTAGCAAAAACAAAAAGCTGATATTCTACACGAGTAATAGCTGAACTTCTTTAAGTGAATCAATCAGCCATAAGAGTTCAAGAACTACAAATCAGAGGCCGCAAAATTAAAGAATGCAGAATCCGGTCTGATGATAATGCAAATGAAACGAGACATGTAGTTAAGACCACAAGATGCAAAAAAAAGTATAATCTGGCAGTCTTATACAAATTTAGTCGTTTACAATTTGAAGGTAAACAATATTTCTGTTGTCGAATAGCTTAGAAAATTCAAAAGCACAATTTTAAGTGTTGCTTTACATAGTGGAATTCGGACCACTACAAAGACTCGTAGGAACAATAATTAAAGAAGATTTGGTGCGAAGGTTGCCAACTCATATTTCCTAATGTGTAGTAAAAAGTTACATTTCAGCTTGATGGTCACCCAAAGCATACTTCCAAGATCGAGGCAATGGCCAGCAAAAATTCCCGATCTCAATCCCATTGCGATTTGCGGCCAACCGTTAAAGGACAGTGGGCACAATACCTATTAACTCCAACCCATTTGGTCAAGATTTAACAGTGGGTGCAGCGGGAATGTGAGAGTATTGGAAATAAATTAATGAATTGTAAAATTGTTAGAAAGTATCAAACGTATAAAAATACCATCATCCCTAAAATTTTGTGTGGTGCAAAATTAAGTACATGGCGGTTGTTTTTGTTTCGTTTTAAATTTTTTCTTAGAGCTTCATACTTAATTCATAAATTATTTTGTTAAAATCTAAAATCTATTAATCTATTTTTTTGAAGCTTGATTTTATAGGGCGCTGCAGCGCGCTGTGATAAATATAAATATAGAAAGAAAACTAATAATTATCAGAAACTGATGTTGTTTGAGTGGCACCGGCTAGGAATCGAACTCATGATTAATGATCAAATGCGCTAACCAATTAAGCTACAGCACCCTCGATTTACCAGATTTATTGTTATATCTTACGATGTAAATCTCCAAGCGTTTATTACAGCTCCTTTAAGGTAATATATGCTTTCATATTGTCGGTTTTCAATACAAATTCGATGGCTGAATATTTTTCAAATGATTTCAATGGGATACTCATCTGGAAGACATGAGGGCCATCCAAGTACATTAATATCCTCTACATAAACATTCCTTTATTTGATCACTTACATGCATAGCTGGGTTGTCCTATTGAAACATAAATTGTTTTCCTTGTAATTTTCTCAAAATGGCACTAATTTCTCACCTAGTAATTTTGTTTAATGAGATTAATTCATTTAAGAGTTTGGAAGAGTTCATTGAAGAACCGCCTCCTATATTTGTTTCTTAGAAACATCGTGGTTCCTCCTGTAGGTTTCTCCAATAGCTGCTGAAACCTTCTGAATCATGACGATAGAATGTTTTTTCATTAAAAAAAATCGCCTTAAACAAATATATGGTTTACTTGTTTTCAGTTAGGTTGTAAGTTTCTTTTAGTAATATCATTGGCACAGACAATAGCCTTTTGCGAGTAATAGCCTGGGATTTTAACCAGATTTACTTCACGTTTATTTATAATTTGACCAATATTCTTCATTCTCATTGTGTTACTGGCACAGTTTATAACTATGAGATTGTTTTCTTCAGGCCGCCACTTTTATTTTTACCATAATAATCTGGTTTATTTGCAAAATTTGTTACTGAAACATGTAACCGGTTTAGTATTTTTGTCAATTGTTCGAAAACTTAAGCCTATTTATAACCCTTTCAGACCTAACGCAAAACTACCAGGAATTTTTGTTATAATTTTTGGAATATGTAATTTCTACAGTATATAATCAATTATTAGGTTTTATCATTTTTATATTGTTCAAGGATTTTCAGTACAGTTGATGCATCTCTGTCGATTTTCATTTATATTTTTAACTAAAACACATTTTTATTGCATGAAACGATTTCAATTAGTTTCATATATAAAAATTTATAATTTTTTTTTAGTTAATGAAGTGCAACATTATTTGTAAACGATTAATACTTTTGTACTTAAAGACACTTACTTACTTCCACGGCTTAAATGTGACTGAAGAATTTCGCAATATTTCAAATATCTATCGATAAATCAAACAGAAGAGAAATGTGAGAAGTAAATATAAAAAACAATCAGCACAATCGATGCATGCCGGTCTATTTCAAATTGGTTTAACAGAAGCAAAAATATTGAAACCGAAATCCACCCTCACAATTGATGCATCACGGTCTGAAAGGGTTAAACCTATTTGAACGTTTTAAATTTACTCATTTACGAACCACTCAGCATTTTAAAGCAAATTGTTGAAAATTGCAATATAATTTATTCCTACAATTCTTTATAATTTTATTGTTCTAGAAAAGTTCTTTGTTTATTATAATTTTTAATTATAGTTATGAAACACTAACAAAATAATAATGCACAATTTCTCGCCTAAATTAATTAAGCATAGTGGCCTGCAAATTTTGGATAAAGAGATAGAAAAATGTTACACTTTTTAAAAAACTGTTTGCAAGTTTGCAGCAAATATAGCAATACAACACAGTGTATCTTTATCCACCTGCAATGAGTATTTAACAACGAAATATATCAGTTTTCTTATAAAAAATTATTCGTATAGGAAATTAAACATAAATAAATAAACGGTTTTGTCATTTTCATTTCAATATAATTTGCTGGACAAATTTAGAGAAATTAATAAAGAAGATTAGAAAATGAGGTAATATTATACTTAATTTTGTTTAGATCTTTAAGGTATATAAAGTGTGCCATATTTATATGTAGTTCATTAAAATTTATAATAGATATTATTTTCATACCTGTATACTCCAAAACATTCATCAGTTCATATAGACTTATTTTTATTTATAATCTATTGGCATCTGTTAGATAGCAGATAATATTATACTTAATTTTGTTTAGATCTTTAAGGTATATAAAGTGTGCCATATTTATATGTAGTTCATTAAAATTTATAATAGATATTATTTTCATACCTGTATACTCCAAAACATTCATCAGTTCATATAGACTTATTTTTATTTCTAAATCCAAATGAACAAAAATTATACACATCAACAATGGCAACAAAAAGAATTTTCCACACAGTAGATAAACTAAGAAAAAGTCCTACAACTGAATTTGTTCATTTCTTTAGAAGACCCAAAAAAAAAACTAACTGAGAAACGAAATAAAAAAACTGAATTACCCTTAACTAAGGTACTTAAATATCATGTGAATATTTATTATATTGCCAACTTGGTATGTATTGCCAAACTACTCACATGCTTGATGTTGCATGTGGCATTTGGATGCCAAATACATACATGCATTCACAATTAGTTTTTTTTCCAACTGTATTGGATTTTTTTTTTTATTGTTTTTGTTTGTATATTACTTTTCTGGATGTTCATACATATGCATGATATCTCTATGTACATATATAGTGTGTATTTAGGTATATAGTCAGTTATGTAAATACAAATAACCATGATCGTATGCTAAAATTGAGTTCAGCAGCAGAAAGTAACTGGTAGTACTAGCTACTTAGTAGTTCGCAGTAAGTAGTTTTGTAACAGAGACAGTAAAAATACAAATGCAACGAAATGTATCAAAAAAAAAAGTTGGAGTTTTTTTTTACAATCATTGCAGGTTTCAATTGTACCAAAAATTTCATTATTTTGAGGTAGTATATAGCAATTAGACATACATACATTCGATATTTCTACTAGCATTTGGTATTACTGTTGTTAGCACAATTCGAGAGTGTTATACAGGTATTTTTCTCATGAGCAATACCTGTCTATTGCGGTTGTTGTATTGCAAATATACATATGCAACCAGACACACAACTATGTTCATCTATGAAAACAGTATTTGCACAAAAAATTTTACAAATTTTCAAATAACAATTCTGACTAAATTTGTTAGACGTGGTGATATTTAAACTCTTACTTACAGAAATTCTAAATTTACTTAACTTTCTTAAATTGTTGTTAAATTGTTGCAACATTATTTTACCTTTAACTCTTACTGTTTCCAGTAAAATAAAGTATAGACATTACATATTATGGGGCAATAGTTGAAAGTGTCTGCGTCTACTGTCTGTTTTGATCTTGCGGCAATATGATTGCATATGGATTTGTGGCTTACATACTACGTACAGTTGTTGTAAAAACCATAAGTATTTGTAAGTAAAGCTGTTGTTGTTTTAGTTGTCATTGTTATTGGTATTGGTATATGTCTGTTCAACTATTGTATGAAATTAAAGCTCAAAGTACATGTATGCTTTAAATTTTCTGCTACATTAACAGAAAATTTGTATGTATATGACTGGGATTTTAAAAAAGTAATAATACTCTTAGCAATCTTTGATAAAGAAAAAGAAGATATTTAAAGAAAATTTTTCTGAAAAATTTAATACACAGCACAGGACTACTCAACTCATTTATAATTGTTCAATTCACAACTGATGATTTTTTTTAAACAAGGTCGTATGTTTTTATTGCCAAGCCTTCAAAATGCCAAAGAAAAGGATCAATTAATATATAAAATAAATAAAACTAGCGAAAAAAAATTAAATAAATATGGAATTAAACGAAAATATATTTTCATCATCACCAGTCAGACTCAGAAAAATTTTCAAATAAGAATGGATATCCAAAATCTACGAAATTTAATAAAAAAATTGTAAATAAATTTAGAAGACCATCGCTCAAATGATACGATTGCATCTACTAGAATGCAGCTATATCGTACAAGATGCTTGCAGAAGCAACTTCCAACTTAGCTGCAGACGGACTGCAGAGGGTCATTAGGCGATAAGGCATTAGCTAATTTTGGTTTAATATACAGCTATGAACATTTGGCAAAACTCAAATTTGAACATTTGGCAAAACTCAAATTTTCATACACCTTTTGAAAAATATATATATGTAAAAATGTCGTAGGTATTGTACAAAACATTTATACTGTCGGACAAAATAAAGTACGGTTTTGTAAACTGCTTCATTCCTTTTTGATATTTTTCTTCTACATGTCTTATTTATTCACAGTCCCTTTAATTGCTCGAGAATCTGAATTATTTTCTTAAATATTGTAATTTTATAACGACATAATACATTGTGGTTTTCAATGACCTTAAAATAAGATTTTTTCAGATTGTTTTTTTTTTTTTTTATTTGTAGTAAGTTTTTAAAAAATAATCTTTTTATTTAAGACCCAGACTTTTTCGAAATGAAGACTTTAACTGAAAAGGAAAAAGATTTGTTGGTACTAATTCGTGCAACTGGGATGAAACAGAAATCTTCAAGTTATCGGTATAAAATATAGGAATCTGCGGTCAGAATAATAAATTATTGCTTTGTATAAAATAAGAAAGTCAAACAAAAGCCTAAAGAATGTATGTGGCAGCAAACGTAAGACCTTGAAGCTAGACGATGATCATATTGCAATTCTAGCAAAAATAATTATTTTACGACAGCCAGAGTTATAAAGGAGGAACTAGAATTAAATACTTCGACTCGAACTGTCTAAAGAAGATTTAACGAAAACGATCTAAAAGTACTTTCGCTAAGAAAAAGCCTCTTCTACGAGCTGAAAATATAAAAAACGGTTATATTTGCAAAGAAGTACATAAATATTAGATAAAACTGAATTAAAAATAAAACTATAATTTATAATTTTTAGACAATAATGAATACAAAAATTAAGCAAAAAAAACAGGAAATATTTGAAATTGTTCTTTATTTTGTCCGACAGTGTATATAGAAATTACCTGCAACATTTGTACTAGTATTGTAAATTCAGACGACTTACAACTTCTAAGACACTGCAACATAAGTTATTATTTGAACAATTGTTACGATATACACAACTCATTTATTATGTTTTGTACGACTTTAAAAAATATTAATAAATTTTTTTTTTTAATCCAAGTTATAGTTAAATGAAATTTGATGCCCCCCATTCAGTTTATATTATTGTGTCGTATGAGTACTAAATATAATAATTAAATATTAATCATACGTACATATTTTAATTATTTAGTTCCTTTATTCGATCTTTTCCAATATTCTATCAGCCATGTCACAGAATTTAATTCCGTTCGGAAGCGGAATTGATTCCGTTTTTTGCTTTTATAGAAAAGGTAAAACGAAGAATTTTTTTGGAATGAAACCTAGAAATTCTTCAAACTACAATTCCACATAACAAATTAAAAGTGGTTTCTCATGCGATGCTCTAAGATGGGTATATTCACTTGCATAGTCTTCCATAGACAGAGATTTTATTTTCTGACAGCGTGGAAAATTTGTTTGCTTAAGTACTTCCAGCATGTTTTGTTTACTTGTGGGCTAATGTCCTTCCATTTACTAAAAGTGTTGAATATAAAATCTTACGTATTCGTCTAGTACCTTAAAACGTGTCTGTATAACTGCAGAATTTTCTTCTGTATTGTTTTTTTTTTTTTTCTTTCCATATAAACCTTTATATGGTCCAATAACTACTTCATTGCCATCATTAATCAGCGTTTCTGTGTTTGAGAGTTTTTACGCAATTTCAGCTTTTAATTAGTTTTAAGTTTTCTTCTAATTGTTTTGCTACGGGATTTATCTGTTGCCAAAACATTGGTCACAAACTCAGCTGTGAAGTCCAAAGAGGACTAATCGTAAAGAGATTCCAGACAGAAATACTAATAAGCAACGCAAATACTGTCTTTAGACAGCAATGGTTCTTAAACAAATACAAGGTCTTCTATGACTGCAGCTATTTGAAGAATTAGGGCAGCTGAGGCTGGTTAAGTAAGGTGAATATTGATTTGGATATACACAGAGTAAGTTTAATGCTATTCCACATATTAATAGAACTTAGTTGCTCGGAAATGTGGTTTCCTAGGACTTAAATATGAAATCTTTCGTAGCCGATTTGTTTCTGAGAAAATTTTTTTAAGGTTTGCTTTTTAGATTTCCTAACTAGGGTTTCCAGACGTCGATATACATGTTGTGGATGTTCCCTGATATTTTCAAAGACTAATCTTTTTTATAAATAATGTGAGAAATGTGAGAAATGAAAAATTGTGTTTTTTTTCATTTATTTATTTCATTTTATTGGATCTTTCTTAACGAAATTTACAATAAGTATTCAAATTTTAATCCTAATTGTTATTTGTTAGATATTACCAATGTAATAACTAATTTACTGTATTCAAATCTTAATATTCTAAATAAATAATGTGCTGCTACATTAGTGCAACATTTATAAAAATGACAAACAATTATTTCCATTATGGCAAAATTTAGATTGATCTAATATTGTTAAATATTATATTGCCAAATTTTTGCAACCACTATTTATAAGGCTTATTTCAGTGCTGGGATTCATCCTGCTCTAAAGTGTAAAGCGCTGGTTAAGAATAACCTATTATTTTAATATTTAAAACAACATGTTATTCGAGTCTAATGAATTATTCTAGGGGAAGTGTATTCTTTCATTTTAAGATGACTTTACTATGCATACATTATTAATATGTCTCTGAAATCTTTCTGCCAGCCTTTATCAAGCATCCACCTTAGAAACTATTAAACTAATGAATTTCATGACTTGTTTGCTGTCTGCTGCTCACGCTGTTTGTTATTTACAACAGGGTACATTGCACTTCATATGTCCACGTCTAACTGTCCGTCAAAAGCATTTATCCTATAGCAAAGAAACATAAGGAACATAAGTGATAATGTTGATTATAATGATGGTACTGTGTCATTGCCATTAACATTACGTTCAAGTTTTTGTTTTGTTCAGCTTGTACTTGTTTTTTTCATATTTGCAGTCCCACTACAAACAAGTGCAGCTACAACAAAAATTAATGTTTAAAAATCACTATGTTCCTGGGTTTTATTTTTACAGCTGTAATATGGTGGAATAACCAGACACACACAATACGAGTGCACATCCTTCCTTCTTACATCTGTCAGTTCTCTGTCCATTTATCCACATAAACTTTAAAATCATCTATCTCGTCGCATTATATTCATTTCGTGTTAAGTAAGTGTAAAACAACAACAACAACTACTACTACTACGACTACTGTCACTGTGTGCAAAGCTGAAAGCACAGAGTAAAGCTGTTCAGTTCTGTATAGAATAGATCTAGACGTTACTCCCTGGTTGCCATAACGTGCTTAAGCTCCTGACTTTCAAACTGTTATATGGCAGCAGCACATCCTGATAATATGTATTAGGATGCCAACGTTCGTTCAACTATTAAGTTTGTTTTTGTGCTGAGCGAAAATGATGATGAAGGCGATGCAACTGTCATGCTGTTGCAACTGATTCTGTTGCTGATGATGTAAAGCTATTGCTATATATTAGTGGCAACATTTAACTCGTGTTAAGTAATTACAAGTGGTTAGCAGTTGCGGTAATAGGAACGTGTTTTAATTACTTAAAGTGTTATTTGTACTTTGGCGTATTGGTTTAATGAACAAGAAAATAAAAGCTAAAAAATACAACTATAAATAAAAAAAAGCCATTGTTGTGTGATATTCTCACACGTTTTTATTTGCTTTGATATGATTTTTGAAAAGAGTTGTAAGCTGAAGCATGATGTGTAAAGTATATAACCACGACATTTGGATAAGAGTATTTAGGTTCTTGTGTTTATAATTATAGATGTTTATTGCCGTTAAAATCCCTTTTTTTATTACAAACTTTTTAACAAGTAACTTTTAACTTAGAGAAAATTTCTTATTATTTCGGCTTGAGTTCATTTAATTCATAACTCACAGAATACTATTGTAAAGTTATATTTTTGTAGACAATTGGCACACTGGAATGCATTTTCTACCCTGCCAAGGCCGTCATTAGTAATGTTTATTGTACAAGAACTACTTGTAAACATCATCTATTTAACTCACCATTATTGAGAAATAGACTTCGGGAATTAAACATATTTCTTATTGCATGTTGTGAGTTAGAACGAAATTTACTTACGTCTACAATGTATGTGTATTCTTGTTTATTATTACCCTTCAGAAAAAATAAGTAATACAAGTCTACAGTTCGAATACTCGCCAAGCGATGGCGACTACTCTCTTTTCATTTCCCCGTTAATGCTTTCAAGTGCTAATTTTTAACATTGGACTGTCATACGAAAACCAGCAAACTCGCCTTTCTACCGCTTTCAGGGTACTCCACGAGTGCAGACTTTTGTACCTTTCCACCAATCGCCTTCGAAGCAATCCACGAAAATGTTAACCTTATATGCCATGGATCCTGATAATACTATGAGTGTTATTAATGGAAACACATTTTCCAAGTTGTCTGAAACTAAACACTCTCTCTATGGAAGACCATGAAACTGATGCTTATATAAGTTATATTAAAGTTACCTTAAAGTCTTCAGAATCTGCTGGTATCATTCCACAGGAATATGATGTAATATTGATATGTCTAATGCCGTAGCTTTTAATTTTCACTGCCTATATCTATGTCCCTTTAGGTAAGCATCTCCCATCAATATGGGTAGACTACAATATTACCTTTATCTTCAAAGAATGTATTGTCTTCATGCTTTGAAAATGAGTTTTACAGTCAAATCAGTCTGACTAAGGAATTAACTTAAGTCGCGTTCCTCGATGAAGGCATCCTGCATTAATATTAAATATTAATGCTTTGAGCCATTAAATTGAATATACTCTAGTTGTCTGGAATACTGTAAAGTGGCGGTGTCTTTTTCGAGCATCTTAATATGAGATTATGGTAGTATCCTAGAAAACTAATGGCTATAAAAACAGGCCGCGGAACTATTACATTATCAAAAGACGGTCAACATTAGTCTCTCTAATGTCGTAGCTTCTGATAATTTTCAGCACTTGATTGCGCCGGTCTCAGTCTCATTAATAGAAACGACATACAAGATTGTTGTTATGCACACAAAATGACTTCAGGCCAGTCTCTCCTAACTGCTTCTTAAAATATATGAAACAATCATTGATGGCTATCATCTCTCGTAACAAGTTCAATATTAAGGGCATGCCTACATGATAAAATTGCCTGAACTTTATGGAATCCATGTTTGATTGTATTCATGCACAAACAAGGGAAAAAAACTTATATCCAAGATAAGAACTTTTCGCCAATAAGTTTTTTTTACTAATTTCCAAAAATACATGAAACAATCATTGATGTTTATAATAAATCATCTCTGTAATCAAGCTTAATATTAAGGACATGTCTATATGATAAAATTCTATTAAATTTAAGGAATATATTGGAAGGAAGGCAAGGCAGCTAACTTCTTTAATATAAAGGATGTCTACAACAATGTTAAACTGGAATCGGTTATTAGCGCAGTTTTTTGGTTTTGGGGTTTTAGAGCAGCAGAATTTGAGGCTTTCCCTTAGGCAATGGCAGCATAATTCAATAAGTAATTATGACTATAAAATTAGCCGATAAACAATTTCAGTATCTAGGCTTCTGATAGCAATAACGCTATTTGTGCGCCCCAATAGACTAGACGATAGTGTGCCGGACTATTAGTTAGAGTCGAACTTGACTCCCGCCAAAGACTTTTGGTGTTTTCTGCTAAAAAGCCTCGCAGTTTGTGTTTGTTAATTATATTAAAAAAAAATTTTCCAAACTAGAAGGGTGCCTGGAGAATATATTTTGTCAAGAGCAGAAATTGTTGGGTTCCTGGAAACGATTTCATAGAAAGAAATAGCTGCTGAATTTGCGATAGCTAGTGTTAAAATAAAGAATTAAGAAGTAAAATATATTCATTTCTCTCATGAGAGGTTAACAAATTATTTCACACAAATTTCGTCTTAATACCAAAGAAAGCTGGGAGAGAAAAAAAGGTATATCAATATAGATATACAAAGGATATTTACATGAATATTAAACAAGGATTTGAATATAGCAAACATTATTTAATTTAAATTTAAGGATTTAAATTAACCCCACTTTTAAAGAAAGTGTATCAGTTAAATTACCAGACCCTTGTGACAAGTGTGGGAAGCACTGTAACAAATAGAACTATTAGGATATTTCTATTGCGAACCTTACTAAACAAGTTGGAATTGTTATTTATATCATATTATACCAAACAAATATTCCACATCATATTTAATGAACCATTAAGGACGCAATACTAAATTATACAAACATTCTTTTATTTCCCATAACCTCGACTGGCTCGCAGCTTTCTTTCCATATTATATTTCTCGCCATATATGAATTTTTCACATTTTATACATCTATATGTTAACTTTTCTTTAATAACTATAACTCTTTCTAAAAGTAATGTCAAATATGGTTGATTTAGCACATGCCACTAAACCCCAATCAAACATTTTCATTTAACAAAGATTTTCTCTGATTTTCGCAAAAAAAAGTATTCAATGGAATATAAGAAAGCAACAAAATTTAACAAAATATGTACAATAAAAATAAAAACCAAAAAAAGAAATAACAAAATAAATTATAATAATAGTACTCGTAGTGCAAAAAAGAGAAATGTTACCAAATAAAATCATTTATGTGTTAAATCTCGTATATTTCACAAAATTTATGCAGCATAAAATTTGTAACAAAAAAAAAAAAATACTCTCATACAGAAATGACTTTCTTTCCTATATTGGTTTTTTGTCGAATTTAATACAATTTCTATGCTAAATATTCATAGATTCAATACTGGCAAAATAATAAAAAAGAGAAGAGAAAATTATAAAAAAATAAAATTCCGCTTACATTCAACCGCTAGGGAATTTTAAGCTACAGCATACTGTGGTCCATTGCATGAGTGGATATGGGCGGGTGTTTGTGTATTTGAAATTTTGTCTGTCTATATCAAATATGAAAAAAGGCATTTAAGCACGAACGCCCGCCCTTAACAGGAATTCAAATAAAAATCACTTTTCTTCACCACTGCTGTACAGTGTAACCCAGTGAACAGTTTGATTAGTTATTATTGATAAAGGGATTTATTAGTTTCAAACGCTTAAAGAAAAGTGAAAGTATGCCTATTTTATGCAGATAAGATTATTGAATATTTTCTGCAACAAAATTATACAAATATATCTAAAACCACAAGAAAGTTTTTGGAGAAATTAAAAAAAAACCAATTTAGTGAATATTCAGTTATCTGACCTTGTTGTGGGAGATATTGTGCAATATGAATCTTAAAACGAATTTCAATTGCAAATGAGGAGAAGTTATCACCTTTCCTTTCACAACACTGGAAATAATGTGAAACGAAAATTATGAATCTGCGTCAGCCATTCATGCGCTATACAGTAGAATTACAATAAAATCTCTATATTTCTCTGGACCATTACTGTATCTTTCTGGAATTTAAAAGTTTTCTAGAGGCTATAATTAAAACATTGTTTAATATTCTTCTTAAGTAGTAATTTCTTGGTTTGGCATTGATGTTTACCACAGTTTTGAGTAACTTTATTATAAGCCGCTTTATTAATCAAGAAACACGCCAATTAGGTGGCAGTTGCCATTAGAAATCGAAAAATAATTGCAGTTACGAACTACCTGAACAATTGTGGTCTATTTAAAATTTATGACCTATATCACTTTTCTACATGGGCTGGAGAAGGCCGACTTGCCGCCAATCCCATGAAAATAGCACTCGTTGTTTTCACGAAATAAAAGTCAGAATTTCTATAAAATTTAAACATCCATGAAAGCCAGTAGTTGGGTATGGCTTAAAAAAGCATGCCTTAGGTCTACATTTGAATTGCTCATGAAATTCTTGTTCGCCTGCTCTTGAAAAGTCACAAATTTTCAGATTGCTAAAAGAGGTATAGTGAATAGTTAGTATTGATTTGTTTTAACAAAACTCTTTA
This sequence comes from Bellardia bayeri, assembly GCA_950370525.1. Classification (NCBI taxonomy): domain Eukaryota; kingdom Metazoa; phylum Arthropoda; class Insecta; order Diptera; family Calliphoridae; genus Bellardia; species Bellardia bayeri. The sequence goes on along the minus strand of OX493265.1, from coordinate 20,088,342 downwards.
GATTAGACAACTTAAATATGCCGAATATATTTACAAATCTATTACCAATGATTTGGTAGGGACAAATTTATAAAGCACTAGCTAATTACGTCAAATTATGTAAGTTTATAATTACTAAATATTTTGTTTTGAGCAAGATTTCGGCGCTTAACAGCCTCCCATCTAATACTGAATAGCATGCTTCAGAAGAAAACATTAGCTCTCGTGCCAAACCACCCAAATCACAGGTCCCAAGAAACTATTAACGAATCCGGCCGCATGAGACGTGACATATGAAAATGGACAAGTATATGTATTTAACACTAAAATATGTTTCTATAGCGACAGACAAACCCGTTAGACGAGTCCTTGGCAAAATTGCTTACATCTCAGCAGTAAAATGAATTAAAACCAGCATTGTCAATAAAAATGTTCAGATACGATTAAAGTTTGTGCTGGATGGTGACCCAAAGTACACTACCAAAAACGTGAAGGAATGACTTAACAAGCAGAATTATATTTTGATACAGAGGACAGCAAAAAGTCACGACCTATAATAAAGAGTGCTATCCTGTCCTAATTTGATAATTCATCTAAAATTGTAAATCATTTCAATAAAAAGTCAATAAAAGTTACACAAATCTTTTTGACGTTGAATAAATAAAAATATTTCAATTATGTTGCACGGCAATAACTAGAGAACTAAATCGAAGAAAAATTTATATGTACAGTCGAATTGTACATAAAGTGCTATTTTGTTGATCACAGCTGTATATCTGAAAAAATAAAAATTAATTTATTAGTCTAGTGAATAGTATGCATTTTCGAATTTATGAGTTGATTCTTAAAAATGAAGCCATAACACATTAATAAAGTTAAACTTTTTGGGAATATTCCTTCAAGAGTGACACAACAAGTTTGATGAAAAGATAGTCGATTTCCATTACAGAGACGACTCAATTCTAGTTGTGTTTTGGAGTTTCTAAATTGGCTATTGCTGTGGTCGTAGATTAGTCTGATGGTGTAGAACTGCACCCAAGCTAACATTCACTGGAGTAGCATTAAACTTTCCTCCATATATATCTATAGTTGTGAGAGAAGGGTTTACACACAGATTATTCTGACATGATTACTTTTACTCTTCAGATAACATCTCAGATAAAAATTAGAATAATATGAATATCATATTCACAGGCATTTTGTCCACTGGGATAAAACCAACTAACGCCAATAACCAGCAAAATTTGCACACATAACGATGACTACTACACACACACACAAACAATCATTATGTTTGTAGAAGTAGTTGTAGTACTCTACTACCACTGCCACGGCTACAACAAATGTTTTGGCTGTTCAAATGCGTTGAATGTCGTTTGTTGTTATTATTGTTGTTGTTGTTAAAACTATTGGTGTTGTTGCTGTTGTTATGCTTAAAATGCTAGCGATTTATGTATTTATTTTTGTCAGAAGTGTTTTATGGTATTTTGCATTTTCGTAAAATTTATGGATTTTTACAAGCAGAACGATATCGATATCGAAAATTGTACAGACTCCCAACAACAACAAAAAAATAGAACCTTCATGTTCTTTTTTTTTCTTTTTTTTTTGAGACGGCAACAAATATTCCAAAAAATAATATTAACGCAGATATGAATGTATTAGTGTATGTGTATATCAGTGCGTTTGTAAGTGTAAAACTTATAATAAAATAACAAAACAAAGTTGTGCAAAAGAAATAAGGAATCAAGAAAGAATGTGTTACAAATATAAAGTCATACATGCAAACATATCTTATAATATAGTAAATTTTTGCATACACATACACAACGAGGGCAACCAGAAAAGGTTTATGTAAATCGGATTACGGCTGCTTAAAATATGTCATAAACACCTCAACATAACTCCAAAATACTCATTGGTTTGAAATAATTTTTCTCCCCGATTTATTGATATTTTACAAAACTACAATCGTGCTGTTTATTAGGCCAGTGGCGCTGAACCTAACTGCTGCCTCAGCTTAGGGCCTTTGTAAACCATCTTCAAATACTTATGTGAAATTTTAGTCAGTTAGACAATTGGAGCAATTTCCATAAAATGTTGATTCTGCCCACTATGCAGCAGAGTATGCATTGACGAATAGTAATTTTTAAAAACAAAGCTTCAAAAAGTCAAATTACTTCTCTGCTGACCCACGTACCAAGACCCATATATTAAGCCAAACAACAGGCAGCTTTTGATATTGGTTGAACTCTTTGGCAAAATACTTGGCATTAAACTCATAAATCTTGTATTGATTGTTAGGGTTATGATATTTTCTTCCTTTAGCTGCGTATTCTGTTTATTTTTTCCCTTGAATTTTAGACTTTTGCTTCTACAACCAAAAACACAAAAAAATATTAACATAAAAAGGCTGTAAATAGAAATGTTTGTTAAAAAGTTGATAATAAAGACATGCACACACTTCTTACATTATTTCTCAGCTTCATTCTACTCCTCCTCTTGTTGTTCCTGGTTTGTTGCCTTGCGTTATCTCGAATATGTCAAAATATATTATTGAGACTTTTTGTATCCTTTAAGTGTGCGTAGTTAGTAAAATCAATGGGGTATTTCCTTGAATTGAGCTTTCAAAATTAATCGAAAGTAAACATGACAAATAGATTTAATTGAGTCATTTTATGAGCTTATAATGTTATTTATATTTTATGTCTATATATCTAAAGTGTATATTTAAAATTAAATATTGAATAATGTTTGTCATTGAGCAATACTTAATTGTAAGTGAGCTTGAAATTGTAAAGAAATTACAGAGAAAATAGGGTTAAGTATTTTATGTGTTTTAAAAAAATGCTAAATTAACATTTGTGTCTACAATCAAAACGGTTTCGTTATGTATACAATCATCATACCCGGGTAAGTCATATAGTTTGCAGGTGAATTTGCTTATATTAACCTTCTGTTTTTTATATTTTTTATCAGCAAACTATTGCAGTTGCAAAATTTGTACATTATAAAACAAAACTAGTTCTCATCCCTTGTATTGTGTATCGATGGATATTCTACGATTTTGGGCCATAAGCCATTATATAAGATTTAATAATGGCAATACACGCCTGTACCACAAAGAGTGTGATAAAGTCACTGCCATTTATATATTTCTAATATTAAATAGAAACCTACAAAATAACTATGTAACAGGAGGCAGGAACTGGGTTTACACAGTATGTTCCTTTAAAACCGGCGAAATATGGGATAAAGGTCTGGTGGGTTTGTGATCCTCTTAAATCTTATCCTCTGAGTGGACAAATATATACAGGGTTGGCGCCGTCTGAAGAAAGAGAGAAAATCTGGGTGAACGAGTCTTTCAAGATTTGTGTTGTAAACTTTTTCGTGGAAGTGGAAGAAATATCATATGTGACAATTTTTTTACAAGTTACAATTTAGCATCTTTTTTGATGTTGACTACAATAGACATTATTTTCCTTAATATATGTGTGATTTTTTTATTTTTTCTTAATTTGAAAAGATATATTGCTAAATGTTGTTATTTTTAATGCTCTATTTAAAAACATTTGTGAATTTTAATATTGAAATAAAATGCTTAAAATCGTTAAATATCTTTGTCTTATTGTCAAAGTGCATCAATAAAAAAAGCATTAAAGATTAGCAACACATTTCGAAAAAGCTCTAGTCGAAAACCTCGGTGCATGAGACCGGCGTCACCATTCATCAAAGTCAAATTTGCGCCACCATTAAAATCTGATCATATGTGTTATTTATGAAACTCGTTGTGATACCTGGAAAGAAATCGGATATAGTTTCCCATAGCTAACCACTTTTAAATTATTATTTTATCAACTTAACCATCCCGTTTCATGTACATACTCGCAGAGAAAATATAGTTATGCATGTTTACCACAACTATTTTAAGATTTAAAATTTTTTTTTTAAATATTATGGTCAATGTAACTGTTCATATGATTTCTGCAACCATAATATCGTTTAGTTACCATTAACATGATTACAGCAATCATATATATAATTATAGCAATTATATAATGCTTCTGGTGATCAGTTTTATGATAAAAAAGAGCAACAAATTATGATAAATGGATTCAGCATAAACATGATAAATCATCTGAATCGTAACTCAACCATATTATGGTTACCACAATCATAAACATAATTACAGTGACCATAATATTGTTGAAAAACTTGTAAAAATGTTGACATTGTTGTGGTAAACATGTAAAAGTATATTTTTTCTCTGTGTGTATGAAGGCATTTAGCTATCTGACGTTTGTTACCTAAAGATTCGCCTAGTCGTACAAAAAAAAAATCAAAATTCATTCAAACTTTCCAGAAGAGATCCTATCCTGTCCAGTCTTAGCTACTGTTAATTAAGGAAACAGCTGACTTCAAATCACGTTCCTTAGTTAGTCATGTGGAATGTTCATTAGTGTTGAGTCAATAAAAATGTTCGCCCTCAAGCGATATCAAGTAATTAACAGATTTACCCACAATTGCAGAGTCCATGATATTCTCAATATTTCCACGATGACAGCGCAACATCCTGACTTTTCCAATAAGTCTGCAATGCAATTTGCTGGGATATTTTGGTATCCCGGTATGCAGAAGAATAAAACTAAAAACTGTTTCGAAATTTCATAATAAATGTCACCATATTAAATGTCGTGTAGATACTGGCTGCCAGTATACACTTCAAGCAGTTCGCAACCCTATCCAAGTCCAAAACCTCAACCGTAAGTATGGTATTCTAATATGTAAACACATTTCAACCCGTGCGATATAAAAAATCTCCCGCCACACACAAATTCAAACTAACATTGAAGATCTAAAATATGTTCCCATGTAGGGATAATATCCCATCAGTCCTAACAGCAGTGATCGACATAGAAGGGGACTTTTAAGTCAACTCGGAAAATAATACGTTGTCATATAATTTATGTTTTCGATTTTTAGGATAGTAACACATATCAGCATATTTAAATGTATAATAGCCTCCAGACTGTAAATAATTTAAAATATTTTCCTGATTTTTTTTTATCAAAGCTACTTTTAGCTTATAAAAACTTACAAAAACCTTATTTATTTCCATTACTCGTACTTACATATATACTTTGGATTCTTTTTCTAAATAAAAGCTTTAATATGAATAGGCTACATACAGCACTATACTTTACATTTATGCATAAAATTTTTCATTGCTTTACCCAACACCTTGCAGCTTCACACATACAGCAGCTACTAAAATATTTGGAATTATTAAAACTACACAAAAATTAAATACATACGAATTCATATGTAATGCATATAGAAACCACCAATTTTTATTATACTCGCATAAATAGACATGAAAATAAAATTATGCAAATTGAAAAGCATAGAACTCTAATTGTTTGAATTAAAATTTTCCATTCACTCACTTTATTTTGGCATATTAAGTTGGTTTGTTTTGTTGTTTGCCTCACTGACTACTAATTTACCCTTTTGCTATTGTTGTAACAATTATTGTTGCTGTTTTTGCTGGTTGGGTTGATGTAATATTTGGCTTTCATAGCCAACATTTTGTACGTTTTCTCTACAAACAGAGAAATAAAATCACACACATTCACTTTTATACTGGCAGCAGTAATAAACTTAATCATAAATCGTAATATTTATGAAATTATTTTAATGATGATTTTCTTTGATGAATTTCAAATGAATTATAATTATGAACAATATTATTTTGTATTATATTCACATGCATTGTGAATGTTGTGTATTTCAATTATTTTAGTTTTGAATGCGAAAAAAAAACTTAAATGTATCTAAAGTGGTTTGTTTATTTTGGCGTGTAAAATAAAATTGTGATTTTTCGAAATTAATGGTTGGCCAGTGCCTTTAAATAAGGTTAGTGTGTTCATTATTATAATTTGCTGTAAATATGTGTGAAATATTAATTATTTACAAAAAAAAAGCTGAATTATGAAATAAATAATTAAGTATGTTTTATGCTACATTTGTGAAATAATTTAATAAAGAGCAGAATTTGTTAAATTGTTATTCAGCCCTATTAAGGAAAAATGAGTAACACTTAAATGAAAGGATATATTAATTATAATAAGTTTATAATAAATTTTAAAACATAATTAATAACGTTTAATATTTTCAAATGAAATCCTTAATAGTTTTTAGTAATAGCCCTTCTGTTATTTACATATTCTACAAAATCTGTAGCATATTCATAATTATACAAAAATTAAATAGTTTCCTTGCTAAGCCTCCACATATCCATATAATCCTTTAAAAATGCTGTCCTGCAGTTTTCTCTGACAAAATTTTTCATTTCCCAGCTTCTCGTTTAGTGGCTTCCCACTACAACGTCTAACTTCATAATGATCCCAATCAAATATTTTACATTTTAAGTGACTTGCCGCTGAAATAAGAAAACCTAGAAACAAAATTTATACAAACTCCCTTAATGTGTTGGAGAGCCATTTAATTTTAATTTGATGTTTATACTTATACCATTTTGAAACCATTTAAATTTAAAAACTTTTCTTACTATAAAATCTCTAGATATTCTATTCCATTTGAAAGTGGTAACTTTGACAATGTTAATTGTAAGTTTTAATGTATGAGGGTTGCAAGAAAATTTGCGTGACATTTTATACTTCAAAGATTAATACTTCTTTGAAAAAGAAATATGTATAGTTATTTGTTTGGGAAATCAACAATAATTCGCTAATATTTTTACCCACCTGCGTTAATGGTGAATGATGTTTTTCGTCAGCTTCATATATTGGTAACAAAATAAAATCAAGATTCTCTTTACTTTAGATGCCTTAATAATTTTAAGAAACTTTTTTAAGATCGAACGATAATATTCTATTGCTTTTTAAATTAATATATCAATTAAGGGCGAAATGACATATATTATTCAATATAATGTTACAACTGCCGTATTCATAAAAAATTAAAGTAGACTTTAAGAAAATTTTGTATGAAAATTTTGTCTAAAAGCACACTTCAAACCTAATTTATTTTTTATGAATACGGCAGTTAGCTTTTAAAATTATTAATCTATGGGGTATTTCAAATGTTTTGAGCACCTGATGAAACCGACATACTATGGCTCTTATTCCGTTAAGTTTTATGAATTGAAAACAAAAACGTTGTACAGGGTTTGGATGATTATACTTGAAGGATATGACGTGCAAAGTTTTACGCTGAAAAGTCTTCAGCTTAAGAATTGGTGGTCAACTAAAATTCGAAAAATTAAAAAAACGACTTGAAACTTGCAAGAGTTTTTTCATCCAAAAATTTTAAAGATTTAAAATTTTATGAAGGAAAAAAATGTTTCTAACCTCAAAAACTGTTATTTTTATATTTTTTAACTTAAAACCGCAGTAAAAATGATTATCGCGAACGCATTTTACATGCTCAAATATCGGTTTATACACACGCAAATAGACATTGATGTCAGGCAAAAAAAAAAAATTTTAAAAAAAAAAAATAAAAATGAATGCCTGTCTGTATGTTTGTGCTTAATAGGAGGCCAAACCCTTGGACCGGTGTTCCTGAAATTTTCCCAGCATGTTACTGTGACTCTGGAATGAATAATAGGATCAATGAAGTTTTGATTGGACAAACGGCCCATATAACCCAAAAATTTAAATCGCAATTTTTTGGGCATTTTTGGACCTATGAGGATGATATTTGGTACATATGGTATTCGCATAATTAGGAATACGTATAAGGCGCAAAGTGGGTGGGAGCACGTCCCTTTTTAGGAGAATTAAAAATAATATTATAGTCTTAACTACTGGATCGATCATCATTATATTTTCACAATAGGATATTCTTACGAAATAGTAAATTCTTGACTACATAAAGGTTTTAGCAGACAAAGGGGCGTAGCCTCACCCATATAACCCAAAATTTAAAGTCGTTATTTCTTGGTCATTTTTGACCAACAGCAGCAGTATATGCTATGTATATATGGTATTGGTATGAATAGAAAGAAGTACGTACCAAAAGAAAAGTGGGAGGAGTACGCCGTTTTCTTTGCACTTATTATAGGCTAGATGTGTTAACTGATTTTAAATTTTCACAGCGTGTAGCTTTCACTTAGTTCAAGGGTCCAGTTAGCGGTTTATAAAATTTTATTTATAAAATACAAAATTAGCTTTATACATTTTTAGTAAATTTAAAAATTATAGCTATGAGGACAGAAAATGGTTGTTTTCAAACATACTACTTATAGTTAAGTTACTTTTTAGAAATAAATAGTTTTTATTATTAATAAACCAATTTGTTTTAATAAGAAACCCAAAATCATTTTCAAAATCCCGAACTGCGGGATTTGAAAATCCAGTCCCAATTGGCTTCCCTACTTACCTTTAAAATTGTTTTATACTTTTCCATCAACCCTCTTATGTTTGGATTATAGTTTCAATTTGTACATACAAACAGAGATTTAAACCAAAATAAAACTGAAAATAATAATACTTTAGCTTTTATTTGATACCCATATAGTTTTACAAAACAAAACCATATAATGCAAAAAAAATCTAAGTAGAATTAACAAAAGTTGCCAGTTTTTGGCTGTAAGACAATACAAAAAGTAACAACCAAATGGTGTAATTTAAATAAGAAAAGCATAGCAACAAAAATAACAATACACAGTAGTTAAAGTTATTGTTGTCTTTGTTTTCACTCCATCTTTTCTTTGCTGCTGTTATTATACCCTACACCACAATAGTAGGGAGGATATATTGGATTTGTGCTGATGTTAGTAACGCCCAGATATATTGAACCAACACCCACTTTAAGGTTAAGCGATCGACTCGGAATCACTTTCTTTTTTTCTTTCTTTCAGAATCACTTTATGAGTCGATTTAACGATGTCCGTCTGTCCGCCTGGCAGGCTGGCTGTCCATGTAAAGCTTGTGCGCAGAGCACAGGTCGCAATTTTAAAGATATTTAGATAAAATTTGGTACGTAATATTTTCTCGGCTCAAGGATGGATGGGATTGAAACTGGTGGAAATCGGTCCATTATTTCCCCTGGTGCCTTAACAAATGTCCTCCTGAAATTGGATTTACCGTTCATAAATGTTTTAATTATGCAAGTATCCAAACAAATTTCATCACAAATGAGTAGTAAATGAAACGAAATTACATCTACAAATTTTTTGCAGAGCGGTCGAAAATTACTGGTAGCTCCCATATAAGGCCCACTTTCGAAAATCACTTTAAATGTTGGTATCCAAATAATATTTAACACAAATAAGTTTCTTATATACAGAAATAATTGCACTTAATTTTATAATGGTCGGTTCTTAGTTAGTCGAAACTCCCATATAAGACCCTCTACGTAATTCACTTTAAGCTCCATAAATCTTTTAAAAGTATTTATATCGAGATAAAGTTTAACATACACAATATTTATATCCACAGAAATCATGACACTAAAATTTTGGATGATCGGTCCATAATAGGTCATATCTCCCATGTAACGCCCATATCTGAAAAATTGTTTTATTTATATACTGGGTGTAGGTTATTATATGGTCGGGCTTAACCGACTATACTTTCTTACTTGTTTTTTTGTTGTAACTAACTTAAAATTGTCGGCAACTTTGAAAAATTTTAAACAAAGACTATTAGGTTGCATCCCTTTTCGTGATAATTTTGTTACTTGTACGAAGAGACCACTAAACTACCGCCACTACATATTTAACAGGGACTGTGTTAACAATCTGGCTGTCTGATGTTGCTGTTTTGGTTTGTTGTCTAGTTGGTTGGTTGGTCTCTGTTGTTTTCTTTGCAACTGATGGTTATATTGCATTTGTACTTGTCCTTGGTATTGGCTTGGTTTTGTAATAATGCGTAAAAGAAAATTACTTGTGCGGTTTAGTATAAAAAAGAAAACGAAAATACAAACAGACAAGAAATTAGTTCTTCATAACTTAATGAAACTGTAAAATCTTAATGGGTTTATATCGAATAATATGTACTGTATAAGAATATCTTTAAAATGTTGTTTAAATAGTGTGCAATTTATTAGAGAATTAGAATGTATGTATAGCATAAATAAAAAATTAAAAGGAGAAAATAGTTTATAGGATTCTTTGCAGAAAGCGTCTGTAAGTTTAGGAATCAACGGTAGGAAACGTATGGCAGATCTAAAGCGATTTATATACAGCAGAATTTAATCAATTTATTATTCTACATTTTTGGAATTAGGCTACAGTTCATATGAGTGCGATAACTATGGAAATATTCTATCAGTATTTCCAAACGCAAATTATGTAAGATGGAAACAGCAGACTGCGACCGGAATAAAAGCAAGGGGAGAATAAACACCCGTGACCATAGAATCAGACAGTGGAAGATACCGATAATTTTATGGAAAAAAAAGCACACAAATAATAAATTCGATAAGATCGCATTAAAGATAACGGAAGATCAGATGAAGTAACTATATATATACATCTGTCTCGACAGCTCAAAGATTTTAAAGTTAGATCACAATACGCTTTTATAGATTGAGATTTTGTTATTACATTTTTTGAGAGTAATGACTTATGTAGCGCAGTTTGTATTTCCTAAAAAGTTTAAAAAATTTTCATTTGTCGAACAAATCAAACACTAATGGAAAATAAATATTAGTTCAATTTTTTTTTTATTTATTAAAAACACAGCCCGACAAAATGAAAACTTTTTTTGGTGCCTCAGGTTTCTTAGTCAGTTTGTATGCATCTAGTATTGATGCCATGTTTGTGCTAGAATTCTAAATAAAATTCAGATATTTGCAAGCAGTTATAACTTCCCCACAAAAAGTTACACGCATCCAAAATTGGAACGTGAAATTTGGAATACATTTTATACGTTTATCCAGAAAAAGTACCTATATTTTTTCTTTGATAGAAAAAAATTTTCTTTGTTTGGAAAGAGCAATAAATTTTTAATTCAGGAGACATAGGCCTCCCTTGCATTATCCAAACTTGGTAAATTTTTTAGATTAAATAAAAAAATTATAAAAATAATCCTCTAAAAAGATCCATATTTGTATATCCGCATATGTCACTTAAGTACTCAGAAATCCTTTTACTATTACACGGAAAAGGAAGTCACTTTAATAAAAAAAATCACATTTTGGAACACATTTTTTTTAGGGATTTAGGGAGGAAAAAATGGCAAAAATTATATTACCATTGATTTGAAAACATTTGGGTGTATATTAGTTTTAAATTTGGATATGAATTCTGTAACTGTTAAAATTTTACATTAAATCATATTTTGTATTTTTCTTGAAGGAAAATCAGCATATTATAATGTTTGCAGTTTTTAAGGTAAATGACATTCGTAAAATTTATAAAATTATTTTATTTCACTAAATTATTAATCTTCAAGTCCAAAACTTTTCACGAAATACTTATACAAAAAGCTAATATTTTTTCTTAAGCAGTTTTACAAATTTTGCTCTCTTTTACAAATTTTAACGTTTTGTCATATATTGCTTGCAAAATGTATGTACACACAGTGGGGCAGAATGGAAATTTTTTAGAAATACATCTTTCATTTTTAAACAGATGCTCCAATCGAAATAAAGTTTTGCCTGCGATTAGCAAAGAAGTATTTTTGTTTTTTTTTTTTTTTTTTTTTGTATGATGGTCTCCACAAATCTTTTGGATCAAAATTAAAATTTAACTACGCTGCAAAAAAAAAAAAACCCGTAAATCAGCTCCCGAAATACAGAATTATTGCCAAATTAAAATGTTTCTAACCCACTGTGCATTATTTTAAGCTGAATAAAGTAAAATATATAGCGATGGACCGATTTAATTGGAATGTATTTGCATAGGACCTAAGATGATCTATACACTCTCAGAATACTCATCATTACTTTTCACGATCAAGGTATCTCAGTGATTTTATCAGCTATTCTTATATAAAATATGAGCAGTTTTGAATTCAGCCAGAAAGAAATGTATAAAGTTTGGCAATATATAAAGTTTTGCGTACAAAATTGCGAAAATATTTATCACTATGTCGCTTATACAAGAATGTAGAGTACGCTTAAGCATATTGACAGCAGTATAAAAGCAATCTAAAGATTTTATAATAGTTTCATAAGCAGAATATAAAAAAAAGATATGAAAAATAACAGGCAACACGGCTAATTATGGAGAAAACAACATACCACTATCTGTATTTTCTCACATAAATTCACAACTATTGCATATATACGAGTATATACTCATATGTAAAGCGAAAATGTTCTATTATAAATAATTCCCATTTTCATTAAAGTAATTAACAGACATTGAAACCAAAAAAAAAAAATTATCTTTAGTTTTCTTGTCAATTTATACTGTATGAGTGTGAGTATGTAATAATTTTAAAATTTCCAGACATCCATATACATACTTAAATACCACAAGGTTGTAGTTATTTTATTGTAAAGTTTCTTTCAATGTCTGAGTTTAGTTAATACCACATCATTGGCAATTATGAAAAGGGTTTTTTGATAAATGTTTTGTGTTTTTGCTTTCCCAACACAAGTACGTAATAGTATTTCTGATTAATAATTTTAATTATTATCATTAACTAGAGATTTAAAAGGAATACAAACAACTGAAATTCAATTATGTGAGGTAACACCATGTCTGAAGTAATTGTTAAAAACTAATTATTTGAGCCTACACCAAACATATTTGTAAAGAAAGTGTGAGTAAAGATAAGAAAACTATAATAAATGGAAAACTAGTGATAGTTTTTTTCAAATTGTAATAAAAGATGTTTCTGTATTCTGCTTCTAACTTTGTTCATATAAATTAGAAACGCAGATCGCAAACAAAAAGTTCATTCACTGTATTTGTTTTATGGAAACTCTGACCAATATTTTGTACAAAGTTCAATAGAACCAATACTGTACAAATATTTATTGTAATTTTATCTAGATAAAATATCAAAAACTCCATAAATGCAATGTTTGTTTATAAAATTTCAACTACCATAACTGCAGCAATAATAGCGACAATAAATGAAACAACAAATACAAAAGTAACAAATAGAAATGACAGTAACTAAATATGTGTGCGAGGATTGTTTAATAAATATTTGGTGTTTTGTTGTTTTGTTTTATTGTGTTTTTTGTCTGATTCGCGAGGAGTTGATTTATTTTCTTATTTCCAAAAACATTATCGACAGAAAAAAAGTGTTTTAATTTTAGTTTTAATGTCCGCATTAATAGTACTTGACCCGTTTATAGGCTTTTTTAAATACTCGTTGCAAATCAAGAGATGTTAACTATTCAAAGATTTGAATACAGCTTTTAGATTTTCAAATTAAATGCAAAACTTTTCACTTACCCATTTTTAATCTCATATCTTCGTTTATATCATCTGCCTTAAATTATTCAATACAAACTGTATGAGACACTTCTAATATTTTTTCATCAAGTTGGTTTTTGTAATTTATTTTCTTTTAGATAGCTAAAAAAAAATTAATTAATTCATGTTATTTTTTTAATATTTCGACAATTCAAAACGGCACACTTCACTTTGAAACTTTTGTTTGCATAAAAATTTATATAGAAGTTAAGTAAACATAAAAATACTTTTGACTTGTGACGTCACAAGAAGAAATTTTGCTCCCAATTTTACTCTCACAGTTTTTGTAAAAAAAAATAGAAGACCTAAGCATTGCGTAATCTTTATTATTTGATTCATGGCTCTAATGAGTGTTAGAGAAGGATATAAAATCTAACATGGCGGTATGACGAAATGTTGTCGTTTAATGATAGTTCTAAACAAGTCAATTGTGACAATGGGTGTGGTGTTTATGGGACCACGGGTATTCGAACCCGTCATTACTTAAGACAGCAATTTACGTCAACCTAATATACACAGCTCAGTCTTTGATTTTGTACATGTACATGTATATATAATATATATAACTTCTCTTTTTGATAAGTTGTACTTACTAAAACAGCCTAGTATTTCTACTTGCTAATATATTTTATATAAAATTTTTCTAGTGATTTCTATGCCAAAAAGTAAGTTTATTTAATACAAGGAAATCTTTATAAAATATTACTAAATATTTATATATTTATATAGAAATTTTAATCTTAAGAACCTTGGATAATAAATTTGAATTATAAGTGTTCAGCTCCACTGTTTTCATTATCCAAATTCCAGTGCAGGCCATTAGTGAGACAGTTACCTCTTTCAACAGGTACTGTTATTCTTATGTCACTTTTGGCCTTGTCTCACCTTATGAGTGAGTGTCGACATGTACAGCGTTGCATACTACAATGAACTAGTTGATAAGTCTCACGCTTAGAATGAACGACCAAAAAGTGTTGCTAATACAGGTGCCTGGAAAACGTTAGCTAGAACTGAAACTTGCTTTGGCATACCAAGTGGATACACTTGGGAAAAAGAATCCATACTTTGTCAAAACGAAGATCTCAACAGTTATTATCACTTGAAAGAAGACCATTTAAGACTACTTAGTATATAATTTATTGGACAATGTAATAACGTGAGACAAATCATTTCAGATTTTGCTGCCGGGTGAAACCTTTGGGAATATGCTTAGTGACTCTTCAACATTGCCATCCTGCAGAGCGAAGTATCTTCAAAGAACATGGTAACGTATTTCTTCTTTCATTAAAGAGTATAATTCATACGTAGCCTGAATCTACCTATATTATTATAAAACATCACTCACAGATATGTATACTTATTACTTAATTTTTAAATCTTGATCAGGAGTGTTCAGAACTTAAGCAATTTATTAAACTTACAGGTAAACTAAAATATACCTACTGACTTTTGCACCAGTGGGAATATAATATCATACTGCAAACCATAAGATTCCTTATAATTTTTGTCAGATGGTCAGATCTACAGATTATGAGCATATTACACACTCATCTCACAAGCATTATCTTGATCCTCAATCTTATTAAATGAAAGCGGTCGCACCAAAACGGAAGGAAAAAGTTATCAAAAAAAGTTGTCTCTCTTAGTACTTTATTATCGACACATCTCAGACATCTGACTAATTTTTCGGCACAACCCTCGCTGACGTTAGTGTCGTATGTAAAATGACACAAAACAATATAGCGACTTCCGTGATATTAATTTCAACGGAAATTGACATTGTTTGCTCAGCACAAAAGCGGAATTTGCAAAAGTATTTGTCATTTTTAGTTCGATAGACAATATTATTGTATACACTGCAATACTAGTATATTAGGATGGAGCCAAACAATGTTGGCAAAATTTTTAACAAAATATTTATTATTTTGAAGTTTTAGTTGCTGATGAGTTAAATATAAGATTTGAGTCATACTTTTAGGACTGTCTAAGCCTTTAGAACAATGATTTATTAAAATGTTTGGTATTGAAAATGGGAAAAATCGGTAAAGTATTATCCCAGTTATATACCAAAGTTTTAGACAAGCTCAATATTTTTAATGAAATTTAATGAAATTGTGCATATTTATTATTTGTTATTTTTATTAAATGAGAACAAGGCCTGCTGAAAATTGCAAGAAGTTGTTGTCTCAATTTTAGTTATTTTTTTAAAATATTAATATGAATGAAGCTAGATTAACACGATAGAAATTTTCTTCAAAATTGCTCTTCAAAATGCTTCAAACTCGTGTAAACAGCTAAAATTCTTCAAAATTTATTTATTTAATAGTTATTAATAGTTATTAAATTAATAAATTTTGAAGAAATTTTGCTTAAGTATTTCTAAAATCTTAACATTATATGAGTAATCTTAAAAATTTGGATATGCCCGATATAACTTGGAATTTTCTATTCCTATGTCTCACGCAAAGGCTATTTATAAGTTATTAAACCTTCGTACTTATTCCTTTAAATAAATATGAGAAAAATCTTGAATTTTTAGAACAGAAATTCATAGAAATGTACACATTTTTTTGAGAAAACTATAATGAAAGTTTAAACACACATATTTAAGTATAGTTTTTAAGTCTACATATATATGGCAAATATTTAGGGTGATTCTGTTCTATTTGAAACTGGTGCCATATTGTCATCTTATTTGTACTTATTTTGTTTGACATGAAAAGAATAGACTCAATACACTTCGAGAAATAATGCTAAATCAAACAAAAATCTTTGTCGTTAAGTCAACTATAATTCTCGAATTGGAAGCCGACATTAGATGCGACCATTAAGAAATTGAAAATCGGATCATTATCAACAAAATTACAGGCTTATAAGTGCGCAAAGGTACAAAAACTGGTTTTTTAAACGTAAATCCGGATTTTGGAGGTGTCCGGCATATTTCACTATTGGAATCTTGTTTTACTCGACAAGCCCTACAAGAAAAATAATATCTGGTCCTAGGTTTTTTGGACTGTCGCACCGTGTTACTGGAAAGCTTACAAAATCGCCGTCATTTAAAAAATGTTTGCTAATTCAAAAAAAAACACCCTTTACATACACAGGTATTACAGCATGAAAAATGCCTACTTTGAAA
Source organism: Bellardia bayeri (assembly GCA_950370525.1). Classification (NCBI taxonomy): domain Eukaryota; kingdom Metazoa; phylum Arthropoda; class Insecta; order Diptera; family Calliphoridae; genus Bellardia; species Bellardia bayeri. The sequence goes on along the minus strand of OX493265.1, from coordinate 20,071,819 downwards.
AATCATTGGGAGTTACTTAACCAGCAATTTCAAATAATTTGTATGAGAAGCACTTGTGCTTAAAAAATTAATATTTTTTTTGGCGTTAAATCCATATGTTGCTAAAAAATATGGGAAAATAATTGCCAATGTTTTAAACGAATTTTTATTGTACAAATATTTTAAAACAAAAGCTAAAATTTTTTTAAAATTTTGCATTTTTAAGGTATACACCCAATAACATAGATTAAAAGATATCAAGAGTTCCTGAATAGATTCTTAAAACTTTTTCAAATACATAGTACTGAAAAAATCAATTCAAAAACTCTTACGCAAAAGTAGTTCTGAATGAATGAATAAAAAACTGAATGAATAAAAAACTTATTAAAGCTGTTTCATTGTCTCCGTCAAGCTTCCTAAACTGGTTTTTACAAGAAAACATATTTTTTAGCTTAAACAAGTTAGAAAGTCTAGTCGTTTACGCCCGACCATGTAATACCCTACACCCAGACTCGACTCTGAGCCGATCGGTATACTTCAAGGTGGGTGTGGGACTAATATTTTTGGACGTTATAAACATCACCACAAATCCAATACTCCCCAATTTGGTGGTGTAAAGTATAATTATATTGAAAAGTCGATTCAAGAACACTTATGCAGAAGTTGTTCTGAAAATACTAACTTCATGTAAAATGCAATAAATAAAAAACTTGTTAAAATGTTTTCGTCATTGAAAGAAAATATATTTTTTAGCTTAAAGAATTATATATTAGTGATGAAATATTTATTTATATTTTTTTTTCTTAAAGATTATTTTGAAAACCAACTATATTCGTGGTTTATTAAAAATATACTTGAAGTAATTTAAGGTAACAAGATAAATGTTTATATGTTTAAAAAAACTATCGTTATTTTTAAAAATCAGGATTTCTAAGGTTACAGCTCTTTGTATATATTCTGAAATTTGTTTTTGATAATAAGTTCGTTATAAATTTATTTACTATAAATATGCCATTACCTTGCAGTAGCAATAAGATATACCAGCAAGTTATTGAAAAGAAGAAAAATAAAATATTGTTTATATTTAGGTAAGCTGAGGGCAACAAATAGTAAATAACGTAATTTATAAAATGTAATTATAGTTACGAAACACTAACAAAATATTAATGCACAATTTCTCTCTTAAATTAGTAAACTGGTCTTCGCAATTTTGGATAAAAAGGTATATTTAACCCTTAAGCAAACACCAGGGCCAGGCCAAGCATTTTTAAACATTTTAATAGTTTTTTCTTAGCTGTCTTAGGTAGAGCCCTTACCTCTCTAAGAATTCCTCAATGAAGTTGTTTTGTACAAAAAAAATTTAAAAAACATAACATTTTTTAACCGTAGGCGTTGTAATTACTCTCAACAAATTTTTGTTCATGTTTGTAACACCAGGGTCCAGCCAGGCCCTACACTATTATATTTCGAAGAAAAATAAGGTTTTTTTAATATTGTCAACCGTTTACTACGATACAACTATTACTGGCGTTAAGAAAAAACCCAAGGCAATCATACAGTATAATTGAAACAAAACAGGCGTAGATGTTATGGATCAAATGCTTGGAAAATATACAACTAAACGTAGAACAAATCGATGGACCTTGGCTGTTTTTTACAACTTGATTGACGTAATGGTCTTAGCTTCTTATATAATAGATGACGAAAGAATGTGTGTAAACAACAAAGAAGGTGTCACAAGAAATTTTTTTTCTTTCGAAGCAGCTTGTTAACGCTTGTGTTGAAGGACGTAGTAACAATAAAAAAGTTACCGCAAATTTTGTTAGTAGATTGGGAATAGAATTATTTCTAAATAATATCATTCAAGTATTGCGAATCAAGGGAAATTAATTAGAATGTATAATAGTCCTTCATATTTTACAGGAACCTAAACATATTTTGAGTCAAGAAAGTGGTCCTCAGGTCTTAAAATAACAAAGTCAAGTGTGCTATTTGTAAGGACAAAGATAGTGTAAAACGCAACACAAGATTCTCCTGCAAATTTTGTAAAAATCCTCTTTGCCTTCAACACTCTAATTGCAAAAATATATGAAGTTCCAGCTAGGCCCTGGGGTTCGCTTATGTAAACACATTTTGGTGTTTGCTTAAGGGTTAAACTTTTTAAAAGCTGTTTGTAACTTTATATCAAAGCAAATTTTTGCTGGGAAAGTGCATGTATTTATAGCAAACGTTTCAAATGCTTTTATGCGAAAACTATGTTTAAATGACAAAAACATTTCTATAAACAATCTTATTATTTATGTATTTACTATTTCTCCTTGAGTTTTTGGCAATGGTACACCCTACATAATAAACAAAAAAAAAAAAAAAACAATTCAGAAAATATTAGTAAAGGAACAACTTTTTACTATTTAGGCAAAAGCTGTCACTGAAATAAAACATTAATATAAAAAAGAAATTATCAATACAACATCTAATAGCCAATTTAGTAAACAATATACATACTACAAATTGTGAAAATTCTTGCAATTAATTAAGTCATTATAATAGAAATATTCTTCTTAAAATATGTGCCCAAAAGTCGACCACCATTCATTTTACTTGCAACTCCCTACACCAGTTTAGTTTAGTTTTCATTTCATTTTTATCTTCCCTAAATTTCTTTTATACTCAATATTTCATTCACGATTCTCAGATGTTTCTCAATTATTGTTGAATAAATATGCATTCTAACGAGTTCACAGTGAAATGTTTCCGTTTCCTATATTTATACATGCTCATATTTGTGTGCGTTTCTTTATTATTTCCCTCCTCACATGCATATAAATATGCTGATTTCAACAAGAATACGACATTCTACATTGTATACATAATGTAGCTATTTATTTATTTGTTTGTATATAAGTTTGTGTAATAGTACAGAAAAAACAAAACAAGTTGCAAATAATCTACATGAAAAAAAAAATATATATCAAAATTGGTTATTTGTTAAAAAATTCTATGCATTTTAGATGATGCATAATGTTAGTTTGCTGTATATTTTTAAAAGTACATATATATTTATGTTCTGTTTATTGTTGGCGAATAAAACAAAAAGTATTTAAATATTTATATTTCATGCAGCAGAACTACAAAAGTTGGCCTTGTCAAAAATAACTATGAATTTGAAAAAGTTTCAATTAAAAATTTGTATTTTTTAAAACAAAAGGAAAACTGGAAACAGAAGATTTAAATAATTAACTTTAAAAGCAAATGCAAAATAAAGTTTTTATTATTTGCTGCAAGCAATGACCATTAAAGAAATTCATAGAAGCTTATCAGTATAGAGTCAGCATAACTCGTCAGTAGTTTGGCGGTGCGAATTAACAAAGTTTTTAAGTTTTTCTGTTTTATATCATTAAAATAGAGAAGCCGTTCTTATAAATTTTCCCAACACTGGATTTACAACTAATGACTATTTTTAAACAAAGTTGTCTTTTAATAGGTACCAATATGTGACCATCTAAGTGTTTTTTTTTTTTTGAACTCTTTGTTGTGGGTTTTGTTGTCGTTGGTTGTATATTGTTGTACACAATCTTGGATACAACCAATATTATTAGGTGTATAACTTAGAAATGATGTATTCATATTATCATTTATCTTTAGTATCTTATATGTCATTGTGAAGGTAATATATTTGTCATGTGTTCTAACTTTGTTATTGAACATTATAGTTTTAACAAAGTTTTTTTTTTCTTTGCTTTATATGCGGGTAGACGCTTCTGCATGTTCGAAATGCTTCTTTAACGCTATAAAAGGAAATAATATCTGTGCTGAACCATTATTTACGATTAAAAATAAATTTATTACGATAAGTCGAAGTTTCAGAGATCATATTTAAAGACCGGCCAACCAGCTGAATTGATACCAAAGCCAAATATCCGTGGCGCCAAGATAATGCAAGGTAAAGGTCAGTGCTACCAAATGATACCTATCTACTGCTGCTGCTGCTGAAATCTGGTCAAACTGTTAACATGTACCAAATGAAATTGATTTGTTTGAGGCGAGCATTGGCCGAAAAACGCCTAGAATATGCGGCTAGACATGGAAGCGTGATATTTGATCTTAACAACGCTGGGCTACATGTTGCAAACTACTGTTAAAAACTTTTTAGAAAGATGTTTTGTTTATATTCTAGATCCCATATGCAGACCACTACCGAAAGACACACTAACCAACATAGATATCTTATAAATATCGACATCAAACCCAAACTGTATACAGATGAGCTATATGTAAGTAAAAATTTCACTAAGTTAGTCCATAATTCACAATAGGTCCCATATAACGATCTTCATATAACATGTAATAGATACTATATAAAGGCTCCAATAAAAAAAATTACTCATATATAAATTTAATACAAATTTGTTTTACATATTCTGCGTCCCTAAAGACAATCTCGCAATATCAGTCCATCTGCTGTAGACAGGATGAGAATGAGAATCCAAGTTTTTCAAAATATTCTCTGTTAATCAACGCTATTTGTTATAGAAAATGGCCAAAATCGGTGCAGTAGGACCAAAATTTGGGACAACCTCAATATTACAATTTTTCTAACATATAATTTTAATACCTCATGAAATTTTGCACATATTATTTCCATCATAATGGAACAAGACTTGTTAAAAATTGTATGAATTGGTCCATGGCTTCTCATAGCTTCCATATAAACGTATTTCCAGAATGTGGTACATAAATGCCTATTGAATACCAGTATCCATACAAAATTCAGCAGAAATAAGTTGCGAATAATGAAAATTCAAAAAATCATATTTTGTTTGGATTGGTCAATATTTTTACGTTAAACATTTTGACGAGTAGTCCTCATGCATATAAAAATCGAAACTGGTAAATCGTGCAATTGATCGTTATCAAATTTGAAAATTCTCATTAATAGTTGACATAAATTAAAATCTAGCTAACAGATATTGAGAATGTCGGTTTATATTTGATCATTACTTCCATTCTTCAGTTCACATAAGTATGTTATAAAAGGCATTTTCATCAGATTAAAATTCGAGACAAATATCAAACAGACAGATGAAAATTTGCTTTACAAAACAAAAAAATTTAGAACAAAATGTTTTACTGTCCGTCATATAAAAACAACTAAAATACGATAGGGCCCTAAAAATGATACCCCAAAAGAATTTGCTACAATAGTTTTTGTTAATAATTATGTCCAAAAACAAAGAAAAAGTTAAAATTAGTTAACAAATTTTGATCAAAATATATGAAAAACTTTGTACAGAAAATATGATTTTTTCTCTAGATGCAATTTAGCTAAATGTATGAATTTTTAATCTAGGTGAAATTTACATTTAATATTGATGGTGGGTACAAAAGATTCACTATAGCTGAATATAACACTCATACTTGTTATAAATTGTTAAAATCTAAGAATTTCCAATGGCGTATAATCTATAAACAATTCAATATTCTATTATCATACGTACTGGTGTACTGAAAATGTACATAGTAACATATACGAGTACATAATAAAACGACAACTTTGTTTTTTAGCACACAACAAATCAGCAATCATAAATCAAAACTGATATCGGTTGTCCACGCATTTAGGTATCGACTTATTTATAAAACGTATTTATCACATTTTGCCAAAATCAAAGTTCTACATATTTTGTTAATCAGCTCAAGGATTTTAAATTTTTAAGCAATATTGAATTTGCTTAACAATAAATTTTTTATACCCTAGTGAGGATTTGTGCTGATGTTTGTAACGCCCAGAAATCAGAATCACTTTCTGAGTCGATTTAACGATGTCCATCCGTAAAGCTTGTGTGCAGAGTACAGTTCGAAGATATTTGGATAAAATCAGTACGTGATATTTTTCGGCCAAAGGACGGATGGGATTGAAACTGGTGGAAATCGGTTCATTATTTCACCTGGCCCCCATACAAATGTTATCCCGAAATTGGGGTTTATCGATCATAAATGTTTGAATTATGCAAGTATCTAAACAAATTTCATCACAAATGCGTGGTAAATAAAGCCAAATCACCACTACAAATTTTGTGCAGATCGCTCCATAATTAGTCGTAGCTCCCATATAAGGCCCACTTCCGAAAATCACTTTAAAGAACATAACTCTCTCCAAAATATTAGTATCCAAATAATATTTAACACAAATATATTTCATATGTAGACAAACAATGCGGTACAATTTTCCTGTGATCGGTCCATAATTAGTTGTAGCTCCCATATAAGGCCCACTTTCGAAATTCACTTTATAATATTTAACAAAATCATTTATAAATAAAAATTAAACGTATCAAATTTTAATACAAAATACAAACGACACGAAATTTAACCTAATGATGGTATTTTTCGGAAGTCCGTTATTTCGTAAAACACTTTTTACACGTTTTGGTACACTTTCCAACAAGATTTAGGAAGTTTTCTTTGGGTAACCATCTAGCTCTTATCTACAAAGCCGCAAAAATGAGTTTGCAAAATATGCTGATAGTCTTCTTTCCCCATTATTCATTTGATTCTCAGTAGTTCGAGGTGCCACCATTTCAACCAAGTCAATTTCATGACGTTACACCCACCATGGTTTATTGGTTCCTGTAGATGGCGTCCTTGAATTGTCTGGTCTGTTCAGTGTCAACAATATTATTTACCTGTATATTGAAAACAATAAAATTTGGATTCGTCTGCACAGATTACACGTTTTCAGTCATCTACTGTCAACTTTCTTATATGCGAGTTATGGTCAATTGTGGACCGATTTTTAGGGGGGATAGGTAAAACAATCGACCGATTTTAAACGTCAGTAAGCCGAAAATTATCCTGTACACAATTTTATAGAAATATCTTTAAAATTGCGACCAGCCAGACAGACGGACGGGCGGACATCTTTAAATGGTCCTGGACTTTAAGTTTGGCGTTGTAACAAACATCAGTACAAATCCTATATATCCTCCCCACTACAGTGATGTATGGATATCGTTAGTTGTTTAAAAATGTTCAATCATATTTTTGTCAAAATGAGGGTTCATTTTGTTAACCACGTCACGGTTATTAAGTTTTAAAGCTGTAATCGATTCGATTCGCTTTTAATTTAAGTATATATAAAAGTAATCCATTGGTCTTAAATCCCATAACCGGGCTGCATTTTGTGAAATTATGCGATCGGACAATTTGGTTTGCATTTAATTCATAGTACCAATAACAACAATAACACAAAATTTACTTATTAACTTCTTAAGGTTAAGGAATTCCATTCATATGCTTATAGCATATTTTCAGATGAAATTTCATTAAAAAATGGCGCAATCATGTCTGCAGACCACATGTCGTACTTTACAGTAACACGTTTAGAATTAAAGATAATAACTCCTGGATTTTTTAGAAAACCAAATATCAAGTTCTTAATACCAGTCTCAGAAGGACGAAAATGTCATGAATTTTACGTTTATATGAATTTTACAGAATTATCATTTTTATTGAATTCATAAAATTGAATTAATTTTATCAATTGTCAAAGTTTATAATGCTGATATGTAAACAAGTAAACTCTCGAATTCACTGTTTGATAACAAAGTTATGGTTGAAAATATCTTGGTAGTAGGACTATATTTAAATGTACAAATAAATTAATTTTAATCGTGCTCTACAAAAATGAGGCTTTTTATGTTATTACTCTGATCATTAGCTAGTTAGTTATAGTAGTTAGTGATAATTTTAAACCCAATGCAATATAATTTTCGCATTAATTATTAAAAACTAGAGGATTAAATCAGCCATGTCACATAATTTAATTCCATTCGAAAGTGGAATTAATTCAGTATTTTGTTTCTATAGAAAAAGTACAAGGAAACAATTCCTCGGAATGAAACCACTTTTAATTTGCTATGTGGAATTATAATTTTAAGCATTTCTAGGTTGCATTTCAAAAAAAATTCCACTTCAAAACGGAATTAAATTCTGTGACATGACTGAATATATAATTTAAAATTTTGTAAAAGTTAGCTTACACTAGAATAAATAATTTAAAACTTTTAGAATTAACCTCAAAAGTTCTGTGATATTAGCTTTAAGTTAAACTTGACTAAAGTTTTGTGGTCGTTTATTGTATATTATATTTTTATTAATTATTTGATTATTTATACCAAAATTCTGTTCGTGATGTCGCGTTTTTTAGTATTTTAGTAACTAATTAATAATAAAAATTAATATCCAATGATAAAAAACATTAGAGCTATTATTTAGAACAAGACCCCTGAAGAAAATAGAATAAAACTAACGAAACGTTGGGTAAATAAAATAAAAAATAAAATTCGAACAAGTTTTTTATTTACGTTTGGAAACAAACATTTGACCAAATTAGCCTGAAGGAAACTCCTTAAAAATTATAATAATTATAAAAATTGATCACAAAAACAAATTAACTGAAAAATTAAATTTCCTAATACTTTCTAAAAAAAATGTGTATCTAAAAAAACTCTAGTAATAAATATAATCTTTTTTATTTATAAGCTTGTTTTGTTGAGCCAAAGGATAACAAGAAAAAACTAGTTTTCCTTCGTAACATGAAATAAAAATATTTAATTATATAATAAAAGCTGTATATTTAAGACTTAATCTTAGCATGAATTTAATCATCATGTTCTTATATATTGTCAGTCACACATGAGTGATTCAATTTAATTGTTTCAACACACAAATGTCTGTACGGGCAAATGTATGTATGTATGTGCAAGTGTAAAAGTCAATTGCATAGATATATATGTATTGGATAAATGTGTATATAAAGATACATATACCCTACAGCTATTCTACAATACATACATAGAACTTTTTGTCAATTCTTTAATTTTTAATACACACATATGTACGAGTATGTACATATGTATAAGTTCAAAAAATTTAACCTTTCCTAAATCTATGAAACACAACCAAATCTCCAGTGTACTAACCTTTCTGATTCGACCACTATGATGCAATTGTTTTGACCTTTTTCAATCATGTTGTTTGTTGAAACAAACAAATATGCTACAATTGTAGTTTTAGTTTAACCAAGTCGTTTTTCTTAGTTGAATTCTATTTTTTCTCTAATGTTTAAGCATTTATTTTCTTTATACTTCTTAACCAGTATCCCTTTAGTGTTATGATACTCTTGTACATGTTATTCAACTGTGTAGTTGTGTCTTTAACTGATTTCCTTTAAAATGTTTCCTTAACCAAATGCCATGTGCCATTCTAACAATAGCCAAACAAACGTACAGCTGTACTCCTACGAACAGCACTCATTTGTAATGGCTAAGCTGGGAATTATGTCACATAACAACTAGCTGAGAGGTCATTATGTTTCTTGTTATGAGGGTTACCAGAACATACAACAACAGCAGCAGCAAAATGGAAACTTAAAAAATAAAAAAGACAAAACTTATAGTTTTCCTAAGCAACAATGATTTTATATACAAATCTGCTATTGCTGTCTGTGTATGTGTTGTACAAGTGTTTGTATGTTAAATATACATGCTTACAAAACTGCTGTTGAATGGGTCATAATGCTGCAATGATTATCAATTGAATTTCCAAGATAAAGTATGTATAGATATTTCATGGAATGCTAAGAAAATAATATTGATTTAACTGCTTCTGTAGATTTCCGATATTAATCCGGATTACAAAAGCTTTATTTTATTAAAATACTGCATACTTTTAGGAAAAGGAAATAAAATTATTTATTAAGAAGTATTTAATTATAAAAGGATTTTTAAGATCTAAGTATGACTTTCAACAGGGACATATTGGATTAACATAAAAGTTTTGACATTCAAACAAGAATTCAATTTCGCTTAGTATGAAAACCATGGAACTGTGAAAGCTACATTTCATAAAATATATTGTTGAAATATTTCAAAGTAAAAGTTAAATATTTGAAAAAAAAAACTGCAATTTTTTTACACCCAAGGCCATCTAATTGTAGTGGTTTGAATTTAGATAGTACCAATTTAATTTACCATTATAGTAGTATATCAAGATCTATTTCTTATGATTTCAGTAATTGTGTGCTTTATTCACGTTATTCTCTAGCTAATTCCTTGACCTCCTTAACTTTACTATTGATATTCTTAATTGCCAGGAAATGAACCAGTTAAGCGTAACTGTACTGACAACTTTTTTACACGTTCACTCCTGATAAGGGTACCCGTGTAAGTTACTTTTTCCGTTACGGTTTAAATATCCATACACTGCCTTGAATTGTAATTCGAGGGATCCCAAAAAGTCTTATTTTAATGTTTTAATGTTTTGCTTAATTTCATCGGAAGAGGCAGATGTATTTATAGGAATTTTATTGGTCATGGGTTTAAATGGTGCTAAAGATGATCCTCCTTCAGCTCTTTGGGGAAATTACGCTCATCCACTTTACAAAGCGCCATTAAGTCGTGACAGATTTTAACAAATAAATTATGTAAAACGTTTTGACAATGCATTCACATGAGCAGCTCGCAAATAACTGATAAAGCCGCTGCAATTTCTGCTATTTGGAATATGCGAAATTAAAAAAATAAAATCTGACAATGGACCAGCAATTATAACCATTTCGTGGCCGTAACGGATTTACACAATTGTGGCGTCCCTACATACGGATGATGTAGGAACGCAACGATATCATTTCAGTAACTTACTTTTGTCTTATGTAACGAAGAAGACGAAAAGTGTTTATTTATTGTCGACAAAGGCGAAGTAGATGGAGCAAATGATGTTGAAATATTGCACTAAATGTAAAACAAATAGATGGCCATTGGCGCTCTTTTAACATAGCTGACGTGGCTGCTTTGGCTGCATGTATCCTCAATCCAATTGCCAAAAAAGCTCGAAGCTCTCGTCGTGGCTTTATGATATCACTTGGTGTAGAATTGACAAAATGAGTCAATAAGAATCGTATAACACGCTACGCTAACGTCCGAGCAGCTCTCGGTGCATGAGTTGGTATTTGTGGCCTGGGTTTGATTCCCAGCCGCTGTCACTCAAAACAACATCAGATTCTAATAATTATTAGTTTTCTATCTTATCGTAACTAATATTTATCACATCGCCCTCCTTCGTTGGTATAGCCACCGCCACCGAAGTAAAATAATTAAAATAATGGCTATAAATTAAGCTTTGATCAATGCGCCTACTTACCACCAGAGGCGCTGCAATACTGTACTACTAATAAAAATAATGCGCAATTACAGTGTTGTCATATGAAAAGCTTTTCTCTACTTTCAATACTTATTCTTCTTCTACCTATTCCCTTTCCAAAGAAAGTAACACAATTAGTTAATTAATATAGAGGCATATTAATTGCCTGAGTGTTACTTATCTTTAAAAAAAAGCTATACCTAAGAAACTTTCTCAGCATCCTGCAGGCCCATCAGTAACATCAAAGCGAGACATAACTGGACGAATACCATTAAAAGGACGTTTTTAACTCGTAAAATCTATGACGGCTGTAAACGGCCAATGTGCTCCACAATATGTTGATTTTTTCCTAAGACTTATAAAGTTATAAAATTAGTTATAAACATTTTATTAATTTTGAATAAAATAAAAAAAAAAAAACTAAGACTACTTTTTTTATACCCTCCACCACCAAGAGTGGCGAATAAGGGTATATTACGTTTGTCATTCCGTATGAAACTTTTTTAGTATTCACCAGTAACTTAACAAAGTATATATTTTATTGATTCTTATGAAATTCTAAGTCGATTTAGCCATGTCCGTCTGTCCGTCTATGTAAAACACTCTCACGTCCAAACTACACAACTTAACTAAACGAAATTTGCAGAAAAATATTTCTTATTTAGCAGGTAACTTTGGTATTGAAAATAAGCACTCTGGTTTTGCTAATGGACTTATGGGCCAAAATGTGAGACAAGTTCCACACAAATTTGACATTTTTTATTAATTTTATTGCAATTTTTTGAAATATATTTATTACATATTATTATGAAATTTTGTAGACGTTATTTTATGATAAAAGAAAAAAGCTTGAGGAAAATAGTAAGAATTGGTCCTTGATTTCTAATAGCCCATATAAAAAAAACTTTTCCGAAATATTGCTTAATTATACATAAATGCCTATAAAATTGGAATATCAAAACAATGTTCAGCAAAAATAAGTTTCATGGAAAAAGAATTCGTAAAACGAAATATTTTTTAGTTCGGTCCATGTGTGACTATAGACCCCATATAAAGTGCACTTCCAAAATTCACATAAATACGCATAAAACTGATATAAATTATATTAAAAGGCTAAAATTTGACATAAATAATCCCTATAGGCAAATAAATTAAATTATACTTAATTTTATGGTGGTTGGCCTATAATTTGTGATAGCTCCCATATCCATATCCAAAAAAGCCATTTATCTTTATATATATATGATAGAAATATCGGTACTGACTTACACCTTTTTATAGATCATTTACATATACACAAAAATCATTCTGCCGAATTTTGTGAATTTCGGTTCATTTTGGCCGTATCTTCCATATAAAGCCCTCTTCCGAAAAATCACTTGAATACTCATAAGTCTCTTATAAATAACGGTACCGATCCAAAATTTTATACGGATCATTTATATACATGGCAAACTCAAACTGCTTGGTTTTGAGAATATCGGTCTATACTTGACTATATACCCCATATTAGATCCAGTTCCGAAATCTACGTTAATTAGTATTATGTATGTATCTTAAATATACCGCTATTATGTTGAAATTCGACATGAGATATCCTGCTATGCATACAATTCACTGTATTGGTCAAATAATATCAATATAATATATTTATACAATCTTCTTCAAGTTAAAATTGAGAGTAATCAGGAAAAAGCATTGTCTTTATTTAAAAACTTTATATTATTGTAAATTTTTGGTATTTCTTTAGTCAGGCTCAAGTTCATTAAATTTAATTTTCATTAAATTATTTTTACTGAAGGTAGGAATTGCTTTACAACTTGAAAAAATTTTTTATTAATTTATTCTATTTATTCAAATACTCTCATTCAATTAACAACTTTCCTAAGATTGTTTTGTTCTACAGAAAATTTTCATTTTTACATAAACATTTATTTGCAGGAAACAACTTTTCGTAGTTGTGCCTTTTTAACTCTCATAAGCAAACAAAAAATCTCTACTGATTTGCAACAAATATTAGCGCATAAATAAGAACGTCAAATTACAACTGTAGCACAAATATTACGAGTACCAAAGAATGTAATTTGCAAGTAGACAGCATATATGCACAGAGATGTTAGATTGCAAAAGACAGGCACATTTTTTTACTTCTCTATAAACATACGAGTGTATATTTCACTCATGCGTTTGATTACTAAGCAATCAATTGAGTAGTTGTTGCGCTGGTAGTGCATTGTACCAGCTAAATAAACATTTGACAATGGCCTGCAGAGAGTTAAAGGCAAATTTCTGTGAACATTTTATACTTAATTTAAAGGCGTGTTAATATGATTGATTATAATTTGAATGCGTTTAAGCATACTGTGACAGACAAGTCAAGGTGTTTGTTTGATATACACAATATACAACTGTTTTGTTTGTCTTATTATGTGTTTGAAAATTTACTATGTATTATTTTATAGGATAATTTAAATATAAGGATATTTTATATAATTTAACATTTCAAAATATGCAACAGACTAATTGCAAGCTACAGTTTGTAAAATTTACATCAAATTTTAAGTGCTCATTATAACTGTATGTAAAAGCACTAAATATTGATTATTAAATTAAAATATTTTGTAACTTGCATTATCTCACACCTGTTAAGACTTTAAATTATGTAGCTATTCATAGTATTTATTCTCAAATTGCCTACACTTCTATGTAAATTGAATATATGTATGTATATGAACATTTCTAAATTGTGTGTAAAATGTTGTGGTTTTACAAATAGAATTTGAAATGTGGTTTATGTAATTAGTACAGGTTTTGACTTAAATTAATATAAACGAAATATTACTAGCACATTTACTATGTAGTTGTATATTTACTAAATGTAAACATATTCAATCATTTAATTACTCATTTATTGACATATACATATATACATAAGTATGTAAATATGTACATACTTATATTTTTGAAATGATTGCTTAGTCAATTGATATTAATTTTGATGAGTTGGTAAATAAATTAAGTTATAAAAGTGGTTTTTGATTCGGTTTTAAAAAGCAAAAATTATTTAACCTTTGTGTCTACAACCAAAAAGTTTTCGTTATGTATACAACCATCATAGCCGGGAAAGTTATACAGCTTGCAAGTGAATTTGCTTATATTGACCTTATTTTTTTTTTTGTATTTTTATCAGCAAACTGTTGCAGTTGCAACATTTGTATTTCATAAAACAAAACTAGTTCTCATTCCATGTATCCTGTATCGATGGTTATTCAACAATTTGGGGCCATTTGGGCGATTTGATAATGGCAATATACGCCTGCATCGCAAAGAAAGTGATAAAGCAGCTGCCAGATCTGACATATTTCTAATGTTAAACAGAAACCTACAAAATAACTATGTGACAGGAGGTAACAACACGGTTGACGAGCAGCTGTCTTCCTTCCGTGGCGGAACTCGGTTCACACAATATATTCCATCAAAACCGGCGAAATATAGGATAAAGGTCTGGTGACTTCGTGATGCTTTTAGATCTTATCCTCTAAGTGGACTCGTATGTACTGTTTGAATTTCAAAAATCGGATAATAAATAAAAAAGTTTTAAATGTTTAAAAGTACTAGCAGCCTCAAAAAAATTTCTTTGGTCCATAACTCGGGAATTTGCAGGTATATTGAAACTTTTAAGCCCGGATTTATAACATGCTCACCAACACCTTTAACACACACTAGGTCATTTCAGAAGTGCTTTGTGAGTGTTGCACAGTGTTATTTGTGTTGAATATCAAGGTAATAATAATTTTTATAGGAGATTTATTATGATTTGTTTATGATTTTTCGAAGTGAATTTTATATGGACCGTTATCATAAAATTGGCTATGAATATTTCTATATATGTATCGACTATTTGTGTTGAATTTAAACTTGCTGCTGATTTCAACAGACGGGCAGACGGCCTGTAATGGCTAGATGGTCTTAGAATATTATAAGGACCCAGAATATATAGACTTTTTGGCTCTGCTTCCATTATTTCGATGTGTTACAAATGGAATGACAAACATAATATACCCCCCTTTTTTTGGTGCTGGGTATAAAAAATAACCAAACGTTATAAATTCAAAACAAGAAAATAAAATTTATTAACAACAAATTTTACAATATGTTTGCAAATACTACAATATGTTTTAATTTTAGAAAACATTCATATTTTATGTTTTGTAAATTTGTTTTTAAAATATTTTTCTTTTGTTGCTTTGCTCAAAATTGTGTTTACAATCAGATAATTGTATCATACAATATACAACATACAACATACAACATCGCCTGTGAATTGAATAATTAAAAAATTTTTATTATCGTAACCTTGAACGTTTATTGTTTGGGGTTATAATATATATCATTACAACAATAAACATTTTATTAGACTTTGCTTTAGTTAAGTTAATAAATTAACTAAGACCACTGGCTAGACAGAAAAGAAGGACAATAATAATAAGAGAAATTTATTAATAAATATAATCCCACTAAAAATTATTAACATAAGGACACTGATAAACTAAAACCAAATATTAAATGCATAAAAACATATAAATTGTTTTATGGCATTGGATTTTTGCAAAACTATAAAGAAACAAATCAGTAGAGCTAAATAAGACTTTGTACTTGATGTGTTTTACAAATAAACTGATAAATATACTCGTACATCATGTTTAAACAACCTAATTAATTTTTCAATAATTCCTTGCAATTATTTTGAAATAAAAATAAAAATTATTTGACATTCAGTTACACATTAGAAGACATAATATTAGTTTTAGTATTAAATATTATAATCATTATAAAAAGTAATTAGTTGTTAGTAATATTTTAAGGTTTTTTCAAAAACGAGTTAAAAACTAATTTAAATATAAATTTGTTTATTTAAACAAAAGTTGTCTGTAGTTTTCGCTTTTGCTTATCAAAGACTATCATAAATGACGTTTTCAAAAAATAACAACCCTTAATACTCATTTATATAAACTGTTTTTAATATAAAGGTAAAAAAAAAACACAAACTCAAACACACAAAAAAAAAGTTAACTAAACTACAAAAATACGTCTTCAGGCACAATTTTAATTAAAAACCTGTTGTAGTAAATTGTTTTCATCTCAAAGTAATTTACCGGATGTTGTATCTCTTTAGAATAATGTTGTACTATTTACTCGTAGCTCTAAATGTAGTTGTTGTTCAATTAAAATCTTGCTAAGGTTGACAATTTTCTCATGCCGATATTTTGTTTCAGCAAAGCACTATGGGTAGAATACAGAAAGTAATAAATGATAAAGTAATTCAAACAATTGCATTATGTTAGATATTTTTAAATAAACTTCACTTCATTTAAGCCGTTTTACTTGACTCTCCCATAGTGCATAGCTAAGAGGTAACCAAGAACATAAAGTATTAAACACAAAAAACATAAACTTAAACCACTTTTGTGATCAGCTTCTTTTTAATTTATACAATTATTGAAAAGTTCCAAAAGGTGAAAAAAACTAGGAAGAATGTTTCTTTCGACATCTGTAAGGACGAGTACTTATTTATAGTTAACTTAAGGATGTACGGAAGAGTGCTTACTTAAAACTGCAATCTTAATAATGCTTGTTTTTTATAGTACACATTTTGACCTGGGGTTAATAAATGACAGCTGGTAGAAACTTAAGTATTACAAAAGATAATTATAAATAATATTAACATATGTTTCTGTTAAATTTTCAAGTATTTTGTAATATCGATAATGTACTGTGTTTATATTTATTGTAAGACTTACAGAGTAAATTAGTTTACTGTGATAACCAAATTAATTGAAATTGAACGATTAAGTTTCCAGTAATAATATAAACTGCATTACAAATTAAAATTAAAATAAAAATTTTCTTAATATTTGAATTTAAGGAAAAAGTAAAACAGTTTAACCCAAGAATGATAGAAATAAAGATTACGTTATCCCGAGCACAAAATTTTAAACTTTTGGGCAGGTCAGACAAATGACGTCACGCAAAAAGCAATCCTATTAGCTAATAATTCAAGCTGTCAAAGTTTAAAAAAAAGTTGGTGTAAAATAACAGTGGAAAAATTAAAAGTTTTTGTGTTATACATTCATTTATTAACCCCCTGGCCCACGATGTCGAACGATAACGTTCGCTTAGATAAGACTTAAGACACAAGCTTGATTGTGGAATAAACAAACTTGATTGAGTAAAAAATAGATACGATAAAAAGTTTATGTCTTAAGTCTTATCTAAGCGAACGTTATCGTTCGGAGAAATTTCGGTATTAACCGCCTGGCCCACGATGTCGAACGATAACGTTCGCTTAGATAAGACTTAAGACATAAACTTTTTATCGTATCTATTTTTTACTCAATCAAGTTTGTTTATTCCACAATCAAGCTTGTGTCTTAAGTCTTATCTAAGCGAACGTTATCGTTCGACATCGTGGGCCAGGCGGTTAATACCGAAATTTCTCCGAACGATAACGTTCGCTTAGATAAGACTTAAGACATAAACTTTTTATCGTATCTATTTTTTACTCAATCAAGTTTGTTTATTCCACAATCAAGCTTGTGTCTTAAGTCTTATCTAAGCGTACGTTATCGTTCGACATCGTGGGCCAGGCGGTAAGTGACCTTACTCTAAAGTATATATTTTCACTCATTCATACTTGATCGACTACCAAGACTTTGATATCAACATAACTCGCGTATTTCTCGACATACCTACCGGTACAAGGCTGGAAAGTGTGATTGAAAAGCTTTTAAATTATTGAAATTATTGTTAAAAAGTAAATATCAAAGTTTGTTCTATCATGTAATAATAAAGGTTCTGATATTCAGTTTAATATAAATTTTTTATTTAAAATTAAAAAAAACTGACTAAATGAATCTCTTTATAGTTTGATAAATCAGCCAACGAAATAGGAAATCTCCTAAAAGTTTATTTTATTAATTGTATTAAAAAATTAAGAACAATATTAAGTTAAAATATTTGTATATATTTACTTCAACTCTCGTTAATTAATTATCATGAAACCTATATGATGAAAAACTACTCCATTAAGTGTATTTTAAATACAAATGTATGATAAATGAAAAAATATGTACTTTCAAATTCGTTACATGTAGGTTATTGCTGAGGGTGAATAGGGTGAAAATCTTTGTTTGAAAAAAAATGAACATTTTACACATGGAAATAAAAATTCTTGTTGTTTTGATCTACTGAACTGTAGATGAACAACCAGGCTTAGAGTCCCGGTGGAACCTTAACAAATTTTATTGAACAAATCTAAATAGAAGTACTTAAAATAGAAAACAAAGTTAACTAAAAAAGTACCAAATATGTACTTAAATTAGCCGGTTTTTACAAATAGTACTTCAGTTTCATATGGTGAGTTAAATTTTGAGTGGTTAAATGCTTATTTTATTTTTATTAACTCGTTTATTTTAAAAAAGGTTTTTACTATTAATCGTTGATCTCGTTTTAAAAAGTTTTACATATATAGACTTTATTTTATTAAACAAGTAAGAGTGCTATATTCGGCTATGCCGAATCTTATATCTTTGTTGTGGATGCATAATTATATTTAATACACATACGTTTTTACCTTTTAAAAACGGTGATTTATTTCCTTTAAATAAACCGGATTCTTTTTAATTGCAAAATAAGAGCATTTTGTTTTGAAGAAAATATAACGAATCTTTATTTATTTAAATGTACACAACCACAATTAAAAAAAATGAATACACTGTCTTTTTACACGCTTATATTACGGTTCAAGAACACACTTAAAGTTTTCGAAGAAGCAAACTTCTCGAAAGTATGTCTGAGAGAATCATTGAAGACTTGGATCCCGAAGATATCTGGGGAAATTGATTTCAACATCTCGACAGAAAGACAGATGGACACGGCTTAATAGACTCCGCTATCTATAAGGATCCGGAATATATATACTTTATAAGGTCGGAAAATTATATTGTGGATATTACAAACGGAATGACAAGCTTATATATACGCTTCTCATGATGGTGAAGGGTATAAAAAATATTAAATATAGTACAAACGAATATAAACAAATTTGTTTAGTTAGTTACTTAGAAGACTGTACGTATGAATTTGTTATATACAAACTCCATATATATAATGTTTATATAATAAACACTTTTATTTATACTCTGTATATTTTTTTGCTCCAGGATATGGAAACTATTTTTGTTTGCTCTATTATTATTTCATTCAAACAATAAAAATTACAACAACTGAAAATTATAGAAAACAAAAAAGAATGAACATAATTTTATATTAACTCAGACATTTATGTTTAATGTTTAATGTTTTTTTTTTTTGTATGTTTTTACATTTTAAAATTTTTTCTATGAATTACTTATCTTTAATACAAAAGCTACTTTATGCAGTTTTTTTCTGTATATTTTGTATGTTTGTGGAACAAAAACACAATTCAATCCTTTTGTATAAAATCTCGGACACATTGCCTAGTGTATTTAAATGTGTGCAAGCATGTGGTAAAGGAAACAATAGGACATGGCATGCCAGAGCCAATGAATGGCACACGAGTTAAAATTCATATAAATGAATACAAACATATTCAATACACATGCGAAGTAAAAACTATATATAGAATATTTTCCTTGTGTAATGTAGTTTTTACTGTGCTATTTTTTGTTTTCTTTCATTTTGGGGAAATGTATGAATAATTTTTGGATTCCTTTCAAACAAATATATCAGCAACTACTTTGTATGCAAACAGTGATGGTTAAAGTAATGGAGATATTAAACATATACACATGTTTAAATAGAGAATATTCATTTAATAGTTATTAAGTTATCCATGAGCAGCTCAAAGTTGGCATAATAACAAAATCTAGCCCTAGCCAAACCTGTAGCCCCCATTTGGGTTTTCTCTCGTATTTCAATTAAACTTATTTAATTATATCTCAACCATTATTGGCAATTTAACGACAATACAAAGTTTTTGTTTTACAATTAATTGCTGTTCTGTTCTTTTTACCTCGACTGTAAATTCATCTAAAACCATATATGATTTATAAAATATGAAATAAAAGAGCAAACAAAGGTTTAATTACCCATGTGCTAGTTTTTGCTATTGTCTATGGAACACTTTTCTGTTAGCAGCTTAACAGAAATCTAGTGTAAAATGAAAACTTAATCATAAATCTCAAAGTAGCCCAGTTTAAAGATTTTTAAATTACACAGCAAACATGCATTTCATACAAATAACTCAAAATGAAATAGATATTTTAATAATAAAATTTAAAAACTATTTAAATACCAAATTAACTATAGTTCTTGAACTAGATATGCGTTCAATAACAGCATTAACAACTCAATTTGCAGTTTTTTTTTTAACTTTAAATGCTGCCTGAAAACAATCTCATTTTAATAATTTTGCCTTTGATTTTTTTTTTGTTTTGTAAACATTTAGCTTTTATTTGTTTCTTCTTTATGAAAATTTCAGTTTGTTTTTGCAGATTATTTCTTCTCTACATTAAAAACTAATTACCAGCTTCTCTTAACCCAAACTAACAATAAAATACTTGCACAAAGTTCTTTTTTTCTCAACTAACCAATACTTGATTGGTTTATTGTTTATTAAGCATGTCTGAAGTTATGAATTTGTATTATTTAACCAACAAAAAAAAAACACAGAGCAAGAGAAAATTGTTTGAATATGCTTACAAATAAAAAAATTACAATAGATTTTGTGTTAAAGTATAGAAATTATGGGAAAAAACATTAATGAAGAGCTTATTAAATGTTTAATTAAAGTTGGAAAATCATAGGGTGCTTTTTTTATATGTATATAAGTTTAAGTGGGCAACATTTTTTCAACTGGCTGCCAGTGTGTCAAGTGATTTATGTTTGAGGTCGCTAGTCTACGTCGATAAACCTTAAACGATTGCCAATATATGGCCACAAATGTTTGTAAAAGTTATCGAAAATTGGACTTCCAGATTAGACTACGTCCGAGCCAGTCATATGCCAGAAGTCATATTTAATTTATAATAACAGAAGATTATCTTTCGCATAAAATTAACTTTCATGTCAATTTAAAAAAAAAAATATATTTGTTTTATTCCATTTCAAAGTTCTGTACATCTAAATATACTTTCGAAATGTATTTCGAACAGAATTTTTTGCACGTTTTTCAGGCGTCAGACATTTCATGTTGAAATGTTAAATCAAACTAAACAGAATGGCCAGTTAAAAAAGTTTTGCCAACTTAAATTTCTATGCATCTAAGAAAGCACCCTATGATTTTCCAACTTTACTTAAACATTTAATAAGCTCTTCATTATGGTGTTTTTCTATATAAAATAACTCACATACTAAATAAATAAATAAAAAAAAAAACAAGAGCTGTTTAAACGTTGATCGTGAAACTATTATTTTATATTAACAATTGCCTTAATAATGAAACAAACTATAGCTTAGTCCCAATTTACAAGAAGCAATTTTCATTGAAAAGAGTAAACTTTGATATGTTTATGCAAATATTTCAAAAGACACACTTGTGCAAAATTAAGTATTTGTCCCAATTTACACAAAGCAATTCTTTAAGCTAAGCTGATTACCTTTTAGACATCGAGGTGAGGGGAAGAGAAGACGAGTATACACTTGATTGTAGTTTTATATTCGTATTACAGGTGTGTTTACAAATGTACTCGTATGTATACTCTCAAATAAAAATACAAGCGATTTAAGCAATAAGAAAAGCAAAATCGCTTTAATAAGAATTGTTTCGGGTAAATTGGGGCTTTCTTTTGTATTAGTTGTTAATAATGCATTTTTAGTTTTAAGTTCCAACTGCAAAAATGACAAAATTAATTTTAATTCTTTCCCTTTCGATATATTTAATTTTGTTTTTTTGGTAACGTATCCAGACTTATGAAAATTGACTCCCTCTAAGAAAGGGTTTTTTTTTCAGATAACCCAGCTTGTTTTTGAATGTATTCAGCGAATCTACGTCAAAGTGAATGGTCGACGGGCTTTATTATTTAATGAAACAGTTATGATTTGTAAGACTTCAAAGCCAAATCTTTACGCAACATACTACATGTGGTCATTGTACATAGTCCACCCCAATTGTTCAGAAATTCTCAACTGATAATCTTCACCACAGCAGATTACATCTGCGATAGTTCAAAAACTTAGTTTTTGGAGTTAAATATTTTTTTTTTTAAAAATATGCCTCTTGCTACTAAGTGACCACAAAGCTCTTAAAGGAAATGGTTTAAAGTTTCTTTTGAGGAGAAATAAAAAAAACTCCATGTTGAAAAAAAAAATTGGGAAAAATGAAAATGATACATGTGCCAAATATTGAAAAATCTAATTCTTGAGGGCCCATTTTGAAAAAAAAAATATTTTTTAACAAAAATGAAAAAAACAAAATTTTTAAAAATTAAAAAAAAAATATTTTTAGAATGATTGAAGAAATTAGCTATCTAAAGCCCTTTAGGTAATTTTTTCTAGGACCAATAGGTGAAAAGTTACACTCATTTTAAAAAAACCCTGTACGACCAAAATGTCAAACTCCGGCAGTTCTTGACTGATAGAGCTAAAAATTTGTGTCTTCCCTACTATCCAATAGTACTAATCTTGGTGCAAATTTCATCCAAATCGGAAGACATTGATTTTAAAAGTTGGATCACTTGACGCAAAATCGCCCATATGGAAAAATATATATTTTGAAATTTTCCGACTTAGAGCTATGGTCTCTTGAGAAAAATTTCTCAGAATCACCTATAGATTATGTTTTTGCTATACGCTTCATTAAAAAAAATCGTTGCATACAATTTAACCTGCCCTAGTATACATACATATACTTTATATAATAAATTATTCTTGATGTAATTCTATTTGGTTTGTATATCAATTTATAACTTTCGATTACAAATTAGATCTTATTTTTATACACACTAGCAAAAAGTCGAAATATTGGCAGTGGAACCAATATATAAGATTCTAAGACGATCTAGCTATGTACACCCGTCTGTAACGCACGATATAATTTCTAAAAAAAAACCTAGAACAATGAAATTTTTAGCAAACATTCTTTGATCCAAAATAGGAACTGAGTTATAGAATAAAGTTTGAGACTACATCGCTATTTTTAGATATTTGTTGTTATTTTCTTCAAATATAATGCGGATAATATCATGAAATTTTTACTATAGAAGGGCAAGTATTGTTGAAAATGATAAGACTCGATCCATGATTTCTTATAGGCGCCTAACAAAGGTCTTCCCGGAATATAGGTTTATGGTACATAAATGTCTACAGAAAAGCCATATCTATACAAAATTCTGCAAAAATAAATTTCATGCAAAGTGAAATTTCAAAACGATATTTGGTTTGCATCGGTCCATATTTTCACATGGCTCCATATAAAGACCACTTCGGAAAACCACTTAAATGTGCATAAATTTCATACAAACATCACTATCAAGTTTAAATTCAATAGAAATAATTCATATATACATATAAATCATCGTACAGAATTTTATGACAATCGTACAGAATTTTATGACCTATAGTTCTCTGATAAGGACTACTACCGAAAACTCATTAAGCTACATAAACATTCATAAAGAAGTAAAATTTTACACATATTAGCTATAAGTATGTAAAAATTTACTATTGGCTTTTGTAAATGTTGATTTATGATTGGCCATAGCCTACATACAAGCTTCACTGCCGAGAATAACCACATACCCCCTTATTCATAAAACTTATCAAATTCTGATAAAGCAAATTTTTTATGGATATATATGGATATGGGTGCCCCGATAGACTAGTCGATAGTGTGCCGGATTATCAGTCAGAGGGTTGCGGGTTCGATTCCCGCCAAAGACTCTGGGTGTTTTCTGCAGACAGGCCAAAAAGCTTCGCAGTTTGTGTTTGTTTAAAAAAAAAAAAAAAGTTTTTATGAATTAGACTGATAGTATATAGAGCTGCCAATTTTGGAGCTTCAAAAAAGTTTCCTAGGGCTTTTTGGTACCTAGTTTATTGTGCGTTAAAGTAAATCGCTTTTTATTACATGCTGCAAAAATATAAAGAAAACACAGTTTTGAAAAAAGAGACAAATATAAACTCGTGGTTATAACTGCAACATTTATAAAATTTCTTGTAAGTAGCGTTATTAAGCTGAATTTCAGTCGAAGTAAATCTCAAATAAATATAAATTACTGTACAATATCTCATGATGATGATTCGATGGTGTTTATATTAAATTCGACACAACCGAGTATAAACTCTTACTTGTTAAAACTCTATGTTTCTCTTTAACCCGATTTATAAATCTAATTATATTAAAAACCCTTGGCCAAATACTTACATGTACTTTATATTTTAAACGAATTGTTACTACTTATTTTCACAAATTTAAAAACCAGAAACCATTTTTTATAATTAACTTAAATTCCTTAAGCAATTTATCTTACAAAAGCATAAACACACAAACACAACAAGCCGGCCGTTTCCGGCATTAATAATTCCCTTTAAAACCATCGTTATTCTAAAATCAAAAATTTAATGTACAAATTAAATAGTATGAAAAAAAATATTTTTTAACAAAACAGCGGAAGTAAAATATAAACACAACATTTTCTTACAGTTAGCCATTTGTATGTATTAAGCGGAAGTAAACAGCTTCTACAATTAGGTTTGTCATGCGGAGAGAGCAGGGATGAATTGAATAAAAAATTACATTGAAACTTAAAATGTTGTTACAATGTACAAACGGATGAGGCATGTCTAAATTATAAATGTTGTGGATTATGGATGGGTGCAGCTATAATCAATTATAATAAACATAATTTTATATTTTTTAATGTTTTGGTTATTAAAATGGAATTCCTGGTTAAAGTATTTATAGGACATTATGTCATTATATAGTTCAAAGTATTTTGTTATCAGTTAATAGTTATAATTACTGATTATATTTTAAATAAATAAAAAAGGATTTATGGATTTTATATTATTTAGATTTTGTAAATAAAATTTTCATTCAGAATATCGAAAAATCGTAGAAATTTTCTTCATGTATTAAATTTTAGGATCCCAGAGATGTATGTGTATAAATTATGGGAAAAAACCTACACACACTTAGTATATATGTACATATATAAATATTGGTAAAGTGTTTGTCGCCTATAAATGTGTGGTTTTTTTTAATCCAGCCGACCATACATCGTTTTATTATTGTCAGCCATAAATGTATGGCAATAAAATGCATATGAATTTTTCTGATTTATGGCCATTTAAATTTTTTTTTTGCTTTTGGTCTGCAAATTTTAAACGAAAATGCAACTGTTAAAGACAATAAATTTGTTATAAGTCATAAAATCGATTGGTAAATATTAATGGAAAAAAAGATTGTCTGGCGTTAAATAAATAAATTATCTTTTGAATTGTTTTTTTTTTTAATTCAATAAATCGTGTAGTATAAATATTTAAACAATTTCAGACATTATTTAAACAAGTTATAAATATTATAGAAAATATTTTAGTGAAAACGTTGGTTTAAATATGAAACTATAGAATATTAGTTTATAATGGTAAGAGTTTATAAAGTGATTTTTAACTACAACTTTGTTACGGCAACTAAATTTAAATTATTTTGATGGATATCGCTGATACGTAGTTGTATCATAACAGTGCCAAATGTTACACAATCAAAACAATAAATAAGAATCCATGAAAAATATGATAAAATAAGCGACATTTGTATGCGGGGTCGTGCTGGACTTTATCATTTTGTATATGCTTTTAACAATTCAGTAAAGAGTGATTTTTTAAGAGCTTTCGGATTTTATTAAAAAAAAATACATACACTTTAGAGACATGTATAAAATCTTTATTTTAGATGATATATAATTAAATTTTTAAAGATTATTTCATGTAAATGTTGAACGGCTACCCGTGAAATGATTCATACGCTGGTTTCAATTTTGGCATACTCTCTCCAACATACCGGCCGGTATATCACGAATAAATTCTATTATTTCGATTACTTGAATATATTTTTATATTTCTAATATTCAATATTTTTATATTTTATGAAAGTGAAAGTGTATTTTTACACTAAACTATAAAATGGATAAGTTTGAATGTAAACAAAAGTATAAGAGGTTTTATCCTATTACTAGTTAATTTTAAGATTTGTATTTTAGTTATTAAGGTTTTATTTTGTAAAGGAAATTTAGTGTCTAATAAACATTCAAAAGCAACGCATCTATTTTCATTAAAATTAGAATAGTCGCTATAAATATGAGCCTTAACATAGCTTCACAAAAAATATTATAAAAGCTTTTAATCACACAATCTAGGATGCCAATTACTGGCCCCAAAAATGAAATAAACTGTTCACCAAACTCGCCACTCAATTGGCCATGCTGTGTGGCACCATATTGTTGAAACCAGCTCTTCCATTTTGGCCAAAAAAAAAATTATATTTATAGCATGGTAGCGCTCGCTATTTATAATAAAGTTCCTGACTGCGTCGTTTTTGAAAAAGTACGGTGAAATAATGCCACCGGCCCACTCCAAACAGTTTTTGCAATGCTTCTGGTAGCTCTCCACACCAAATACTACAATTTTGCTTGTTTGGGTATCCATTAAAACAGAAATGAGTTTCGTCGTAGAACACGCATGAATCCGAGCATGAATTTTGATAACAATATTTAATAATCTACAAGTAGTGTTCGTTTGTAAGTCGACTCATGGTTAAATGATAGACCAAACTGAACATGTTTTAGTGAAAAGAAAATTGCTAAAAAAAAAAACACCCTTTATATGTTTGTGGTAATCACTTTCATGATGAACAGGTGCGATATGTGTATTTATTTAAAAATACGAACAGTTTTAATTTTCAAGGATTAAATTGTATCAATCTTTTCAATAAGAATTGCTTTGTGTAATTAGGTACATGGGACAAGACAGAAATATTCAGCCGAATCATAAATAAAAATTCCACGGCAGTTTTTTCCCTTTTTATTTTTTTTAACATTGAATTTGAATGGGAAAAGGGAAAAAACTCCCGCGGAATTTTTATTCATGTTTGGGCTGATTGAAAAATTTGCAGTAATGAAGAATGAATGCAGTAATCGCTTAGTTTTTCAACTAAAAATATATTTTCTTTAATCGTATCTTTCTTTCATGATTCAAGTCTTCTCTACAAAGATTTTAACAATATAAGGGCTTGGGTACCTAAGTTTGTAGGAACTTTTGCTTTATTAAGTTGTTGTTCTTAGGGAAATTACAAACAGAACAATCAACTGCTATGTAAACGTATTACTACACATTAGTGTTTTCAAAAAACCGACTTTTTTGTAAACCGGTTTTTCGGTTACCCGAACTCGAAAAAACCGGTTAATCGGTTAACCCCCCATTTAATAACAAAATATATTAAACATAAAAAACAATTCATTTTAATTTAAAAAAACAACAAAAATAACTTAAAAAATAGCAGTTGATACAGAAAATTTGTACTTTGTGGTAAGAAAAACAAAAATAGTGACTAAAAGAAAATTATAAAGACCAAATGTGAATTTTATGAAATTCTGTTTTTCGATTTGGTTTTTATTAATGATGATACCGAGAAGACTCTTTCACTGACAGTTGATGTCTGATTAATAGTAAGAAGAGCATGTTTAATTTTTTTCGTTCTCTTGATAAATTTTTACAAATATTCGAAGTCATCTGTAAGGTTATTAGATTAAGACGTTTGCATTTATTACTCAAGTCTTGAATAGATTTTAACGTCAAGTTTAGTTGTTCCTCTAAACTTTCGGAAAAAATAAGAAAAATTTACGATTTTTACAGATATAAAAAAACGTTTAACCGGGGTGGGGGGGAGGGGACCCGGTTTCCTAAAAACCGTAAATTTTCCCAAAAACCGGTTTTTCGGTTAATCGGTTAACCGAAATTGAAAACACTACCACACATGTACAAAACGCTCAACATTATCATTAGAATGCGAAATAAAAAAAAAACAAAAACAAACTGCTCCATTAAAACCTCTTTACATTTGCAAACAATTCATCACAATTGTAGTCCTATATTCTAGTTCTTTTTTTCATACTACTATTCCTTCTATTTTCTATTATTTTCTAGATCTATTTAACCCAAAGCTCATTTATTTCATCTTTGCATTTTCTTATACATATATTTTCAGTTCAACAAATAAATTGTTTACATAAATCTTGTGTGTGTCCTACTAAATAATTCTCATTGATGTTTCCTCTTCATCATTTTCCTCACTTTTTTTTTGATGTTTTTTTTTTCTGTTGTTGATTTCTAGCTGCCAACATAATCAGGCAACTGGAAATTTTAACAAATCATCATTTACATGGAATGACTGACTGGTTGTGTAATGTTGTTTCTTCGTGTAGTAGTTTGTTTTTTTTCTGTTTTGCATTTTATTTGCAAAATCATTTCATGCCATTTGTTAATGTTTATTTGTTAAACAATTTTTTTTTATTATTTATTTATTGTATGGATAATTCCATGGGGTTTTTCTAACTAGTTTGGGGTATGATTAATACTAATTGTTAAAATTATATCCGAATTGTGATAAATTATAAATTAAGCTTAGTTTTTATAACAGGGAAAATCCATTACTTTAATGCCATAAAGAAATTTAACAATGATAAAGAAAATGTTTTTTAAGAGTTTGAATGAATTTTCAAAGTACTTTTAAAAGCAGGCAAAAGAATTGTTCTTAAAAGCGTATACTGCCTTGCATAACTATAAATTCAAACAATTTTTTTTTTTTCAAATTTGTAAGTTAAAGAAAATGTAGTCAGTGTTAACCACATGTATGTGAAAACGAACAAAACAAACCAATATTATTTAACAAACACAATCATTATTTTGTTTGCATTACCGCTTCAAAATGTATAAAGAAATTATTTGTGTTTCATAACTATAAATACACAGAAATTAAAATAAGGTTCTATGCCTTCTTTTATTATTATATTTCTATTTTAATAAAGGGTGACTTTTTAGCAACTTTCTTTTTGTCAGCTCAGCTGTAATCTATATTTTAACCATGAATCGACTTACAAACAAACAACTCTTGCAGATTATTGAATTTTATTTTATATATTTATTTATTATTTACCAAAAAATTTATTATAATTAAAATTACAATAAATCTAAAAACTAAAAGCACTAGCATCAATGGCTATCATCTTAATATGTATTTCTTAAATAAGTATTTATTACTATTTTTGGTTGGATAATGAATGGAATTTAAAAATTTAAATTAGGTTATATTTCCTTTAAGAATTTAAAGACTTTGGATATATTACTACTATTTGGTGTTTTTTAAAAATTCCACAATGTTAGAGAACTTAAAAATTGATGCACTTAGACTGAGGAGTACTAAACAGTCCACCAAGATGTAATAATGGCGAGGAGCTGTAAAAGGAACATATTGCCTGTGCAGTTTTGTTCACTAAATATTGATGTGTGAGACGTGTACATGTTAATCGCAGCCTTGTGAAACATTTATTTTGCAAAGAATTAGTTGATGTGGGTAGAATAACAAGTTGTTTTGTTGGGTTAAAAGTTTTGTAGTGGTACATCTGATTACAAATTTTTCTGACTTTGGCATGAATAAGTATGTGAAATGTAGGTACAAAGTCTTAGCCGCAAGGTCTGCTGTCTCGTTGCCGTCAATGCCAATGTGACTAGGACCCCATAGTAACTTAACATTTTTTTCTCCTTTTTATCATTAGCTGTTGCCTGAAAATTATTCATTCATTTAGGGCTTCGGCTTCAAATATAGTTGTATTTTGAGGTAATATTCAGTTTTTTTTTATTTTGTGCTTCCACTATTGTCTGTTAAGACAAAACCTACGTGTTTTTCGGTCTTTGATCCGTCTGTAAAAAGGCAGTGCCAGAGTTTGCAGTTATATTCACATTACATTTCATTAAATAAGAATTTAAAGGTGAATGGATTTGTATTGCTTTTATCGAAGCTTTGAATTTTATTATAAAAATTCATGCTCGTTAGGAAAATTTTTTTCGTATAATTGTGTTCAGCGACGAAGCTCAATTCTGCTTAAATCGATATATAAATAAACAAAATTATCATATTTGGTGTGAAGAGCTGCCAAAAGCATTGCAAAAATTGCAATCCAAAATTCACTATTTGGTGCTAATTATGGGCCAGTATTACACCGTACTTTTCAAATACAATGATGGCAGGAATGTTACTGTGCGCTACTATGCGATAATTACATTTTTTTTTTTTGCCCACAATGGAGGAAATAGAGTTGGCTGACATGTGGTTTCAATTAGATGGTGCTACAAGTCACAGAGTACGCGAAACAATTTCCAATTGAGAAGCGAATTCGGTGATCTGTTTATTTCACGTTTGGGACCGTACAATTGGCCGCCAAAATTGCTTGATTTAACGACTTTCAATAGGCCCGCAACGGTTGTTGCACTGTAAGCTAATATTGAAGAACTTATTTATGAGGTACCGGCTGATATGTATGCCAAAATTTCACCCATCATATGCACCATTGAAACTGTTAAAATATACACGACATCATCTTTAAACATGGATTTAAAGAAAATGTTCATCTTAAATAAAGATTTCATACATTTCTTTAAATTCTATTTGTGTTTTTTAATAAAATCCGAAAGCTCATAAAAAATCACTCTTTATCTTCTGATGTAGATGTCTAAGCAACTATAGCTGCTTCTTTTAGGTGATATATGCTTTCATCTTAACGGTTTCAAGCATAAATTCTCCTTAATATTTCCCAAATGTTTTCAATGGGGTTAATATTTTTAATATTTTTCGTTTGACGACTTACAAGTATAGGTAGGTCGTATTGGTAAAAAATAAATTATTTTTCATTACTATTTTTTCAAAATATCATCTGTTAATTATTTGTAATCAGGAGAATTAATTTTAGTGCTTGGAAACGGCAAATCAAGCATACTGTCTTCAAAAAAGCTTCCCAAATCAACCAAGAACCGGCTCCGAAATTTGTTTTATTCCTTGTGTAGCTCTCTACAATAGCTGAAACCATCTAGACCATCAGGAATAAATTGTTTCTCATCAGAAAAAATTTGTTTAAACAAATACATATATGTTTAAATAGTGGAACTATTAGCAAAGTTTATCAGCCTATTTCCAGTTAGTTTGTAAGTTTGTATTAGCGAGTTAATGGCTAGCAGTTTTGTGCCGGAGTTATAGCCTCTCGAAATAGTCTAAGATTTTTTTTAGCACACTACTTTCGACACATTTACCTCACATTGTTGCTGGTACAGTATTTAAATTTGCGTTTGTCCCATTCAGAACCTCCAGGGTAAATACGTCCTGGTGTAATTCTATCACATTAACGCTGTTTCGTTCTTGGAGAGAGATATGCTGACAACGGTGCCATGAGTTTTCATGGGTTCGAAACTGGATAAAGTCTTATTGATTTACACCCAGTTAAACTTGAAGCTAACTAGAGGCTCTATCGAGTACTATAAGATAAGTTAAAAGCTCGGGCACTTGTTCCTAATTTAACTATTGGGGTGCAGTATACCTAACTGATAATTGCTTGAATTCTCTTCTGGGTTCAAGTAGCGGTTGTGCTGAAAGTATGACAGTTGCTAAACTAAATAATACTTGTTTGAGCAACAAACTTCAGTACAATAAATTGTCTTTAGGTGCTGTTGCTGAACAACCACAGAGCCATTGAAAATAGTAGTAACACTTAGCTCGGTGTAAGGAAATGTACGGGAATTGTGGCATAAGTTGTGTTGACGATCCGCCTTTGGACAATGTTAGATATACGGTCTATTACGGTCTATTAACCGTAGTAAATTCTGAGCTTCACCCTTGGCAGTAGAGGTCGGTCAATGCAGTGTTATGATTGTTGTTTTTCTAGTAATAGTATTGGCTCATGCTAATTGACTAGGCAGGGATTACATTGCTCAAGATCTAAAGCAAGGTGTTTTTACATTGGTTGCTGCAGTCATTTATCGAGAAATGGCCAATTGCAAGTTGACAAGTTCATACAAATATGCCTTTGAGTGCACCGTGGAGTTAGACAGGTACCCATATTAAACTCTTCTTAAACACATTTGTCCCGTTCATAAACCTTTTTTTCGGGCCACCACTTTTATATTTACTATAATAATTCAGATTATTTGTAAACTTTGTTACTACAACACGCTACCGGTTTATTTGTTTTTATTTTTGGCAATTGATCGAAAACTTAAGCCACTGAAATAACCTTGTTTTCAAAATCACTAAGATATTGTTGAAAATTACATAATAAGAATGAGTAACAGTTATACTTTTGTTTTTCTTATTTGTTTATCATAAAATGTAATTATAGTTATGAAACACTAAAAAAATATGAATGTACAATTTCTTTCTTGAATCTCTGAAGTGGTCCCCCAATTTTTTTATAAAAAGGGATCATTAAACATAATTTTAAAAAATAGTTTGTAACTTTACAACATATAGCAAACATCAAGTGTAATTATAGTAATGCAACACAGTGTATATAGCTATTTAGGAATAATTTTAAAAGAAACTATTAACACAATTTATGATCTGGGTATAAAATTACTACAAGCTTCTGCTAAGTTGCTAAACTTGACTTGATTATGTCACGTACTTTTCAACAACATCAACAACCATTATAAATCTCCTAAGTACAATATAAAATTATGCTTTTGAAGAAGCTGAAGTACAAAAAGTTATAGTCTTCCATAAAAGTAAAAAAAAAAATTAATCACTTGTCACTCACATATATTCCTTGTACTATTTTCAGCTTAAACCTGTCCACTTAGTTATGATTATAGTTTATATAAATCCTATATATATATATATACATACATACATATCTATAAATAGATATATGTATATATATTATTTATTTTTATTACAACCTAAATCCACTCAACCACCATAAGAACTTGACGGTTTTTCTATAAACTCTTGCAGCAAATACCATTGAGGCATTAAAGCTGCTGACAATAAATAAGTAACTAAAACACACAGACAAAAAAAAAACGAAAAGCATTATTGCAAAAGCAAAAAAAAAAACAATGCAAAAGGAAACGAGTAAGCAATAAGAATCCACTCCCATAGGTATAAAACATTTTTGTTAAATGTTCGAGAGTGCACGTAATCCATAAAATAAATTCATTTTAGACCATTTTTATGTCATCGCACAGATGTTGTATGAACTGCAAACTGCACATTGGATAAATATATTCGCAAACAGTAGTTACATGCATTTCTACGAAAACATCCATTCTTAACTAAACTGTTGTATACATATATCAGCCAGTTGCCAGTAGATACTAGTCCATACTAGTAATACTAGTAGTTAAGCGGTTGTTCTATTTTTCTGCTCCTGCTACTGATGCTGCTGCTGCTGCTACTTCATGCTGTTTGTGCAGCATGTATTTGTACTTGTAATGTCTAGTTTTTTGCTAGTGTTCTTTTTTATGTTCGTTATCCCTGGCCTGTGGCTGTAGTGGCTGTTGCAGATTACAATTGAAAATCAGAGATTTGTTACAATACAAATCCTTTTAAAGATTTACGAGTGGATCAATAAATAGTATTTGTATTGTGAGCAGTAAAACTATGATTTTTAAATAAATGTTATACAAATACCAAAAACTATATTTAAATATTATGTAGATGTTAAAAAGGATTTATTAAAAGATTTAAAATAAAATAGTAAATACATAAGGCTTTGTTAATATTGTGTTTGAAAAAAATTTGTTCCTAATACGTTTTCTAATCACATGTAATCTCTTATATTTATCAGATCGGGTTTGCAGCTACTACTCTAATGGACTATTACATAAAATGTATAGAAACGATATACAATTTTTTGGCTATTTAATAAATATTAATAAAGGGTTTTACAAAAATAACTTTATTTGCCGACAGCTACACATGGGAATAAAATTAAAGTGGTTTCATTTTAGACAATTGTAGCAATAAATTTAATTTTACTAGAGAATCCATTATAAAAATGGTAGATCTAAACAAATTAATTTAGGGAAATTTTATGTCAACATAATTATCTTTCTGAGGCGGCTAATAAGAATTTGATTGAAAAAGTCGTCTGAAAATGCGGTTATGAAGACTAGTATGTATATTAGCCCATTTTTGATGATATGGATATTACTGACATTTGGACAAAAAATAATATTTTTGCAAACCAAAGTTCCTGGACCCATAATTTCACGAAATTCAGCGGTTACTTGGCCGTCCCGATTATTACATTTAACACCAGTGGATTACTTTTGTGGAGCTACATATATTTTAAATAGAGTACAGTATATACAGAGCCTTAAAGCTCAAAATTCGTCACGCGATTAGCCATTGTGCTAAAATATGATTGAACATTTATATACCAATTTGTTTGCATATTTGAGATCCAGAGATTGATACTTGTTTTTAATATTCAACAAGAAATTCAAATTAATTTTCTCGTAAAAACCTGTATTTTTGTTTTATTGTATCATTGCGTAACATTTTGATGCATCTGCACAGGGTACCTATTTCAAATCTCAAATCTTTCTCATTGGTCCTTTCATAATAGCCCGATATTGTTAAACCGGCCGAAGCACGAAGCATGTATGGGTGTCCATATAGTTTTCTATTACATCAACCTGATTTCTTCGATGCCGGTAATTACAGGGAACAAAATTGGGCCAAACATTTAGTACACCCTTGTATTAGTTAGATCAAGATCGAAGATTATAAAAAATATGTTTTCACTAACTACTTCATATCACACCAGCAGCAAAATAATTTTGCCACGATTATATGGTTTCATAAGGATATTTATATATGAAATCAGTAAAGAATAAAATCAACCAACACAAATTGATGTACATGTCATACGTGGAAAAACTCTCATACACTTATTGCAAATATTTTACTCACTTTACAGCACTTTTCCTGCAGTAGGCCAATAATTCTTAAGTTCTAAAAATAGAAGACAATACATGTAAAACGTTGTATTAAATGTTGCAATAAGAACATGGAACGAGTCCTACTGTGCTTTAAATTTGGTAAAGTATTGATTCTGAATACTCTATCTAAGACAACACGTACAAAGCAGTATTCTTTGGATACCTAAATGCGACATGTTGCTTCTATTACACATTTTACTAGCATTTAGTCTTCAACAATTTTCACCGATCTCTTTTGAGTGGTGTGATCTTGGTACTTGATTGCTTAAATGAAACGGGCAACCTCATAAACAAACTAGCATGTTAAATGGTTATCTCAACGACATAGACAATGTCTGTCTAACGAGCCATTTTTTCGCAATGAAACCTAGAAATGCTTAAAATCACAATTCCACATTGTTTTCCTTTCGAAAAAAAAAATTCCTTTTGCTTTTTCTATAGAAGCAAAAAACGAAATTAGTTCCACTTCCGAACGGAATTAAATTTTGTGACATGGCTGATAAAACTGATTAAGCATACTATAAAATTTTCGCCTTTTTAAAATAAATAATTTTTGTTTAAGAATGGTACCATTAAGGCTTCAAAATAAAAACTGCTGATACACGAGTAGTAGCAGATTGCAAGAACTATAAAAATAAATGACAACAAAATAAAGCGCATTAAAAATAAACGTAGCTTTTCTTCTTAATTCATTTAATCGACTTATTGTTTTTAAGTAAATATTATAGACATATTGCAATTATTTTAAACATTAGATTTGACTTCGCCGGCGAATAGCAAAACATTTGCCGTCTTTTCCACAATCAAATAGGCAAATGGACGATCTACATAGAAACGTGTAGGTGATGCCTTATTAATCAAAATGGCTGTTGTAACAGCACCAGCTTCTGTGCCCTCCTCATTCACAATGATGCGTGTGGCATGGAAAATACTCGAAACATAATTATCTCTGGCTATCTTGTCTAAATTAGCTCTAGACGGATCAAATAAGTCTTGAATGCCCATCTGTAAATAAAAAGAGCAGCAAACAAATGTCAATCAATTGTTTTTAATACATACCTAAAAAACACAAACAACAAAAAACTTACATTTCTTAAAATAGGACTCAATGTGAAATGTGATTCTGTTGTAAATTTAGGTATGAATACTTCTACCTCGGGTTTGTCATCATCATCTTCATAGTATTCGGCAGCTGTTTTGAGTTGTTGGTGTATCTGTTTGATACCGACATTTGCTAAATTATTGACAACATTGTTTAGTTTGACACCTGTAAAAATGCGAAGACTTTATGTTAGTTAAACAAAGTGTGAAAATATTTACTTGTTAAAAAATTTACCCTTTTTTGGTAGAACTATTAACATAGACAGGCGATTTTCTTTGCCGTAAGGTAGCTCGAGAACATGAGCATCCAGCTCTGTGACTTTGACATAGGTGAAGAGACCCATTTGTGTCATCATTTGAACGTCACCCAGCAGTTTGCCATCTTCATCGTAGAATGGTAAAGGACGCGTTTTTGAGTTTTCGAAGGGATACTAGAAATAAATTTAAGTTATTATTGAAGGTGTTTCAAAATTTCTAAATTAAATTCAGTTCTAAATAAATTTATATTTAAAATAAGTTAAAAATATTAAATGCATACATCTTGCATAAAAATAAAAGTAAAAAAATAAAACTGTCATTTTCTCATTAGTCTTAAGGTACGGTATCATTTGGCAAATATTTACTCAACGTTGACGTTGTTTACTCTTACACGTATTTTGCAAGATCTACAGCATCATATCAAGTGAAACTAAATATTTGTTGTTTCTTGTCCTAAATAAACAAAGTTTTTTTTTTTAATAACTAAACGAGTTGAAAAATATTTTATTTAGTGGTTCCGTCTTTTTCGACAAATATTTGCCAAGTGTGAGCGTAGCTTTAGATTATACCATATGTAATCTTGAGGATAGTATAAAAGTTATAACATTAAAGCTAACCTAACCAAAGAGTCATCTGATAGCTTTGCGTGAGGACCAAGGCCTAGATATTTCTGAACTATATTTGAGACTGGAAATGGACCACGGATAACTTTATGATCTTAAGTATAGTATAAAAATTCTGTCATAAAAGCTTCAAGATATTGTTATTAAACACTATGGAAAAATCGACTGAAAATGGATTAGAAATGACTTGATATGGAAAGACTCTTAACTAATTTATTTAAGTACAGGAGATAAAGACTTTTCAAAGTTTTATGATTGATTAAGTCTGAGATACTAATGATAAGGGATTTATATTATTTGACAGCAATATTCGAGGAAACATTGGTTTTTTGACCTTTTAGCCAGTTCAAGTGAACAGGATATTTATAAAGATCTCTGTAAATTGCACTCCGCATAAAGACTCTATCTTCACATGAATGAAACAAGACCCTGCCAATCGGAAACTAAAAAGGTTTCCAAGGCAATGATCGAAGATTGAGAAGAGCATACCAAATAGCATGTAGACACTGACAGAGTTTAAATTGCCAGAGCTGTGGTAAACTCAGAAAGAAGGAGAAAGTAGTTCATATTTTTTTGTGAATCTCTGGCATAATTAGGAAGACAATGATTCATGATTATACAGAGAAATGCATAGGTAAATAGTATGTAGAGATTGATGGCAGTGTTTAAATTGCCACGGCTGTTGCAACTTCAGAAAGAAAGTGAAAGGTCTTCAGCTTTTGAACGAAGTTTGGGAACTTCATAACAATTAGACTAAATGGCTTTACTAGATCTTGTAATATTATCTCTATGAATCTCTGGTACATTATAATATACTGATGTATCGAAAATCAGATTTTACAACGCCTTCGTATGGATATATTATTGCCTAGTTTGTACAACAGATTGTCAAACGTAACCACTTGTTTTAGCACTAATTTATTTGACGTTGTTTACTCTTACAAGTGTTTTGCAAGATCTAACAGCATCAAATAATATAAGACTAAATATGTGTTGTGTCTTGTCTTAAATAAACCGAGCTTTTTTTAAATAAATAAAAGAGTTTAAAAATATTTTATTAGTTGGTTACGTCTTTTTCGGCAAATTTTTGCCAAGTGTGATTGTTCAGAAATTGAATCACAACTGTGCCGCAGAGTATTATTGATGTCTGATAATTTATGATAATTGTTTTTTATGAGTCAAATTCTGATTTCATGCTGTACTGCATTACAACTTTGTATGAACCAAATTCGCACAATGGTCTGATATTGTGATAGGCTACGAACCGTGGTAGAAGAGCTTTCATATTTTCATTGTTATCACGGACACATAACATATCTGTCCTGGCAAGCCAAACAATTTATGCCCAGACGAAGATCATACCAGAAGTTAGTCTCGAAAACTACCATTGTTCGAATATTACTCCAGTAAAACATTATTTATTAAGAAATATTCTGTATAGAAATATTATCAGCTCGATACATACAAATCAGCTCGGAAGACCATACCGGAATATTATGGCAATGGAGTTTAGATGACTTAAAATATTAAAATATTATTCAAGGGATATCAGGAAAGACCTTAGCTCTTGAAGGAAACTCGTAGATATGACAAACATTTTGTGATTTCAAGTCGCACACCAAAAACAAAGTAGAAAAGGTGGAAAAACATTTAATAGATTTGGTTCGACTTAAGTCAATTGATAAAAGAATCAATGCATCTTAATACTAGGAACTTTATCTATACAAGCTAATGAAGGTCATTGAAAATAATGAATAACAGCTATTGACATCTGCGAAGGTAATTCATGGAGATTACAAGCATTTCGCTTTTTCAATTCGCATATAGCTCATGGCGGAAACAAACAAAACCCGATGGTGGCAATAGTTTTGTCCCTTCGAAGATCAGGGTGGAGAATTGTACCAGTTCTTCTTCATATGCCCAGCTCATAGTAAGGGTTCTCACAATCCCCATTAATAACACGGTTAAGATTTTCAAAACATTGTCAAAATCACATTGTTGCTTTCTTAACAAATTCTAACTGGCTGAGGTTTTTAGAAAAGTACCAAACAGACCGTGTTGTCCCCAAAATATTACCGTCTTCTTTTCAGGGGCCTCATCCCGCTAAGCACTTTATCGAGAAAATTTATAAACTCTAACCGGCTAAGGTTTTAAAAAGCGCACCGACTAGACCGTGTCGTCACCATCATATGATTAGCTTTTGTTCAGGCACCTCATTAATCACTGTTCAGTCAACCAGACTTCACTTGGTACAATCGATTTGTGAGAGAATTTGCCCGACGTTTCAATACATGATAATGTTGTTTTCTGAACAAGTCTTGTATAGGCCACGGACCCGTTCAGTCAATTAAACTTCACTTTTTCGTTTGAGTTTATGAACTACCCGGCTGAGGTTTCAATATATAACCGCAATCATGCATTTCTCCTACTACTTGAAATATGTATTAACTTAAGTATAAATAAAACAGAAAATTCATAGTTTCAAAGTAGGAATTATTTACAATAATTCTTCAAAAAAAACATTATCTCTAAAATACTCACCTTCCATTTTCCCTTGAAATACAACGACGATACCATTAAAATATTAGCATCTTGAAAATCTTGTGGTGTAACCGTATACGGTATCAGACCTCTGGTAGCCTCTCTAATGTCACGATTAATCTTGGTAAAAGTATTGTTAACATCATCGAAATCGACAGGTATTAAAGCTGAAGCATAATCACGTTCAATAATGTCCTCATAATCGCGACTAACTGGTTTATTAATATTCGTAAACAAAGCATTAAAGGAGGCCACTTCAATGGTGGTGGTGTTGACACTGTTCAAGAAAACGAATAACAAAACATTAACCAATTGTATTTTATAGTTGAAAAGAAACTTACGTTAAATAACGAGATATTATATGATAGGCAGACCTAACAGCATTCTGGTCATTGCCTGTATGCAGAGTATTACGCAGTTCTGTTAAAGTATTGCCACCAGCTCCCTCAGTTAACAGTAACAATAGAGACCACACTGCAAATGGTGACACCATATAACTGCGATTGGGTACCGAGATATGTGCATCAGATATTTGTTTTAGGAATTCAAGTGAAAATTTCTCAGATCCTTGTGATATTTGTAGGTAGTCCTGTAGTCCCACTCTGTTGGTGTTAATTTTAGCTGTATTATCAACAGCTGCAGATGATAGAGTT
Source organism: Bellardia bayeri (assembly GCA_950370525.1). Classification (NCBI taxonomy): domain Eukaryota; kingdom Metazoa; phylum Arthropoda; class Insecta; order Diptera; family Calliphoridae; genus Bellardia; species Bellardia bayeri. The sequence continues at coordinate 20,031,435 of OX493265.1, read as the reverse complement.
GAAAATACAGGAGGACCTTGGGCATTTATGTTCATTAGTAGTTGTACGAGTAGGCATATTGAGGCGAAAACTGTAAGTAGAAAGATATTTTTAATATACTAATAATCTTTTAATCAGAAAGCACATTTAGTGATTTTGAACATATATAAGAGTTAAGAAATGTTTACAATATTGTTTACATAGATTGTAAAATATTTGACTATTTCTATCAGATTTTAACCTGTTTCATCTATTATATAAGCTCACATGAGCTTAGGGCCGTAGAAAACTCGTTGTAATTTGATTTGTTGAAAGCCAAGCGCTTTTATTTACTACACAGTGTAACCTGCTTTCATTACCTCAGCATCCATTATTCGTCTCCATGAATTTGTCGGACCATTTGTCCTCTTCTGCGGCTTCCTTGTATATTTATCGATAGTTCTTAGAAGGAGATTAGCTTTGAAATAAGCTTGTTTATATTCAAGTTGTTTATTCCATGTCATGTGTATTCTGCTTCCGTTACTTCAGTATCCACAATTTGTCTGTTTTCTTTGATGGCCGTTCTTTACAAAGGAAACCACAGATCACTGAAAATTTCAATCAGTCCTCCTTCAATTGATCCTGCATTTGCATAGCCGAATTTTTGCAATGACATGTTTTTGATTAGTAATTATCCAAAGAGTTTGACCACAAGATGCGGCTCATTTTCGCAAGCAGCGATTATTTAATGTTTGCAAATATTGCAGATCCCTTATCGGTGCATTTCCTATACAACTTTTAATAATCGCGTTGACTATTCTAATTATTCTATTCCTGCAAATATTCCAAATCTTTTCAAAGGAGCTGATTTTCTTCCTTATTTATACGCCATTTTTTTTTGCTTAGACCAACACTCCGGGCATGACAACTACTTGTGCAGTGTATTGTGTTGCAACTAGAAAAATTGGTTATGGGAGGAAATATAGAGGAAGTAGTGTTTGTACATAGTTGATTTCAATTTGCCTATTTTTAAACTGATAGAAAAAGCTACTTGAGGAAGTTAATTCCACATACGAATAGTACAGCTTAAGAAAGAATTTTCTCTATAATGTATTGAGCCAATCACAGCCCAGTAGGTTATTGGAGCAAACATAGAGGGAGAGGTGGTTGTAAACATTTGATTTTAATTTTCCTATACTGAAAGTGACAGGAAAATCTAAGAAAGAATTGTCCTGTAGTGTATTGTGCTCTTACTGCATAATTACGGGCTTTTGAGAATAGGTTTCCTATTTATAGCGGAACGCATTCCATTATAGCATCAATACAACAATGAAACACAACTCATATTACCGCAATGATCCAACGAATAAATAGAGTTAAATATCCTACCGTCACCAATAAGCACCTTCCCCCATTCTATACGCGGTCGTGTAACACTAAAATAGATTTCGAGGCACCGGCCCGTGGGAGTTGTATTCGACTTTTGGTCAAATATAGGTGGTGTATAATAATAAGGAGATCAGATAGAGTAAAAGACAATTAAATGCTTCTTTTAACACTTGCAATATGTGTTTAATCCAGCAGACATAACACTGTATTCTCATGCCCAAAACATCAATTAAAAACAGATAAAGCAACATGATCTATCCTGCATTTATCTGTTAACATACAACATTGAGTCTAATCAAAAGCGACTCCACAAGCTCATTCGGAGATTGGAGATCACAAGAATTAGTTTAACCTAATCTAGGTTAATGATTTATGTTTTGTCTCGTTGCCTCAAAAATCTGATAGACTTTGTCCATAGTTCAATAAACATGAATGGCAAATGTGAATATCGTCTACAAAGGAGTAAATAGGGTTGAAAGTTTCATTAAGAAGGTAATTTAGAAAAGTAAGAAATAAAATAGGAGAAAGAACGGAATCTTGTGGTATCCCTATTTTAATCTTGAACTCGTCGGATGAGATTCCAGCAATAACAACTCGTATAGTTGGATTTCTGAGAAAGCTCCATATAAATCGAGAGAAGTTTATAGCAACACCAAATGCAATAACTTTCGTTAAAAGAGCACCAGACCCTATCGAACACCTTGGAAAAATGTATGGGTACAAATTTGCTTTCGCCAAAATGTTAAATGAAACAACACAATTTTTCCGAGCATCCCCTACAAAATCCGTATTGGCAGTCGCTAAGTTATTTGTTGGACTCCAGATATTCAACGAAATGGTAATTAACAATACTTTCCCTGACTTTAGAAAGTGCTATTGGTCAGTATTTTTCAGAGCAAAATGGTAGAGTATCGAAGTTGCATTAGCAACCTTTAAAAAATATAGAAAATTCACCGGCACGGTGATTAACTAGTGAAAGCGCTAGCTGCAAAGAACACTTCTTCAAGATCTGGAGCTGGTATACCATAATTAATCTTATATATTCGATCACAGTTGCTGTTATGATACTGCTCAGATAGCAAAATTAGGTTACAAAGATAATTAGCATTTCTTGGATTTTAATTTGCAGGGCGTTGGTGTTATTTATCCGCATGACTTTTAACTTGGGTATATTTATGTACAGTCCGACAATTGCGGCGAACTTCTTCACATCATCCACCATTGCCGACAAGTCAAAGACTTTGCTGGCAATAGACCATACGTCGTCCGCATAATCGGAATCGTTAAGATTGTATTTTAAACCAGGAGATATTCCTGTGTGGGTTTAGCATACTCGTGACATTAGAACTTTCACCTTAAAGTTGCAGAGTACCAGCGATAGTAGGCATATCTTTCTGCACTGCTATTTTTACATTCACTATTGTCCCTGCCATACGCAACATGTGGCTCTGACATGCAACAATCATCATTCGCTCTAAAAATATTAAACATCTTTAATTATGAAATACAAACAACTGTGAACATGAACCCAGCTTTAGAGATATATTATCTTAATAAAACTAGCTGGGATTTACCCCAACATAATGAACTTATTTTAATAAAAAATATAAAAGAAAATAATTATTAATTTTAGTAAGAATATAGTGCGGGAAATTCCACAACTATTCTGAAAATCATTTCTTAATACATTGGAAATTTAAAGTCAAATATCCCAAATAATGATATTGTTTAATAAATATTTTTAGCCCTGTATTGTTTTTTATTTTGAAATAAAGTTCAATGATAATGTGAGGGTTAAATACATACGACTATGTACACACATACATATAAAGATGAAAATCTTTTAATAAATTTTATGTTTGTTTGTAAATAAATCACGAAAACATTTAAATAATTTGCTTTGATAAGAAAACCAGTAAAAGTGATTCAGTTCAAATATGTGAAATACAATGTCACTGACTACAGATTTGAGTGAATTTATAAATGTAAAATCAGCTGTTGAGGAAATGCAAAACGTATAGTGAATTATTATTATACACCGGCTTTATTTTCGTATGTGAGTGTACAATAAATTGTTTTTAAGTTGTTTTTGATTTAAATATATTTATTGTGGATTCAGAAATTTATGAATGATTCCTAATAATTTAAAGAATATATTATAAAGCAGACTGGGATCCTTAAAGTACGTTCACACTTGCCAAACATTTGTCGCATAAGATGTAACCATTACATAAAATATTTTTGAGCACGTTTATTTATTAACCCATTAAACTTCGTTTATTTAGGACGAGACACAACAAATATTTAGTCTTATTTTATTTGATGCTGTTTGCTCTTGCAAAACTCTTGTAAGAGTAAACAACGTCAAATTTGTGGCAAAAAAGTGGTTACGCTTTTTTAAGTAAATATTTGCAATATGTGACCATAGTATTACTTTAGTATTCCGACCGAGCTTCTTTAGTTATCTTTGGTGGTCCATAACATATTTAAGTTGATGATGTTTAAAAATAAATATTGAACAACTGATGACATCTCGCTATAATCAATTCTTCGAATAACTACAAATTAATCAATTTTCTTCAGTAGTTTTAATTAAAAAATAAAATTTCTCATTCTAACCAAAATAAATCAAAACGAATTTTATTTGCTAAATCGAAAATTTTAGACTACTAAAAACTCTTAATAATAATGAACAACACTACTCTCATTAAAAATAATCTTGCAAACTTTCGAGATAAGAATTATACATATGTAGGTCAATATTTAAAATTCAAAAAAAACTATATTAACCAAAAGTTTAATAAAGTCTCATATAAACATTATCAGCCGTATTTATAAAAAATAAAGTAGGTTTGAAGTGTGCTTTTAGACAAAATTTTCATACAAAATTTTCTTAAAGTACTTTAATTTTTTATGAATTAGGGGGTATGTTTCTAAAGTTCAATATGACGTTTAATCACTACTATTTGTCAAAATATTAAACACAAAGTTCAATGTATTATTACTTTCTATTCAATGAATACCAACAGTTGATGAGAATAATAGTCTTAAGATTATTTGGAAGATATCTGTAGAAAAGGCATTTTCAAGACATTTGAAAAATTATAAATTATAAATTATAAATTATAAATTATAAATTATAAATTATAAATTATAAATTATAAATTATAAATTATAAATTATAAATTATAAATTATAAATTATAAATTATAAATTATAAATTATAAATTATAAATTATAAATTATAAATTATAAATTATAAATTATAAATTATAAATTATAAATTATAAATTATAAATTATAAATTATAAATTATAAATTATAAATTATAAATTATAAATTATAAATTATAAATTATAAATTATAAATTATAAATTATAAATTATAAATTATAAATTATAAATTATAAATTATAAATTATAAATTATAAATTATAAATTATAAATTATTTTCGTCAGCAATAGTTCTTCTAGAATAAAAATAAAGTGTGCAAAATTTGAATTGATATTATCCTGAAAAATATCGAGTTTGTCTGCAATTTTGCTCTATATTGTCCATTTACAATACCAAACATTTCGGTGGATCAATAAATATTTGGTAAAAATTTCATTGTTCTATGTCTTTTGTTTTTTTTTTTTTGTAGCTCTATTGTGCCTTAAACAGACTACATAAACATTTTTGTTCCACGGCATATATTTCGATGTGTTACAAACGAAATTACAAACTTAATATACCCCTTTCTTTTGGGTGGTAAGTATAAAAATAACGGCAAACATTTTCAGAAACAGTTTCTACTAATTATACGACAATGTCATTTGACAGCCAGGTAGTTAAAATATAATTAAAAATAAATTGTTATGGCAAATATTTATTATATTTTGGGTTTTTTTCAATGCTAAACAGTCTAAATAAAAAACATAAGGTGTGTTATAACCAAATGATGCAAAAAATCTGATCAATAATCGCACAAATTATTTATATATTTATTTTATGGTTTTTGTTTAAAACTTGAATTTACATACTAACATATTTATGACTTTTTTCGGGTATTTTTTGAAACGTTTTAATAATTTATGAAGATGAGTAAGTTGTTTTTGTATTAATAAAAAAATCAGCAAATAACCTTAATTAATTTGTAACTAGTTCTCACCTTTGTTATAAATTAACATTATAATTGTCGTTGTTGTTGTTGTTGTTGTATTTTTTTGTTTATTTATAGCTCAATTAATTGATTTGATTTTGTTTGTATGTGGTTTTTTTGTCTGTTAATATGAGCTCAAAGCACAAACGAATACAGAAAGAATAAAATTAAAATTTTACTATTTACAACTTACTAAATGGATCTGTATAGATCAAAATTTTATTTTATTATAAATTTTGTTCTAATTCCCGGTATTTGTAAGTGAAAAATATAAGAAAACTTTTCAAAAAAAAAATATGATTAATAAAATTTTAATTAAATAAAAAACAAAATCTCGTTCTGTATGCTAATGAAGTTGATGTGATAAGACAAAATTGTAGCAACTAGTATGCGTTTTATTTTTATTTATTTTTTTTTTATTGCTGTTGTTGTTTCTTTTTCTATACGTGTATTTTTTATTTTCACACGCCGATCAGTTCACACATGCTATTCTCACTGCTCTGACAACCACAACCGCACGATCTTAGAGACGAGTTACTACTAAATTGTTGATTTTTATCAAGACACTCTCTAAGCTTAGTTTTACTGTGAACAAGCAGCTTTGAGCTTTAGTACTCTAAACTTGTTGTGATTGTTTAAGAGTTACCCAATTGTTTGCGAAGTGGGATTTTTATGAGATCAATGAAATTAGTACCTAATATATATGTAGTAGATATTTATTTAATGAATCCATAAATTGTACTTAAACATATTATAACGTAATATTGAAATACTAACCCCGATGTTATAATTAAAATTGTTAAATAAAAAAATTTGTTTTCAAAAAAACATACATATTATGTATTTATAAATATAGAAACATTTTTGTTTTGAGAAAAAGAGTTGATCATCATTTCAGTATGTTTTCTTAAAAAAAAAATTTTAATTTGTGTGAAAAATTATTATATTTTGCAACCCAGCAAAATATTCAATTACAAATTAAGTTAAAAATTAATAAAAAAAAAATTGTCCACCAGACTTCTTTCAGATCTAAAAGAAAAAGTATTTATTTTTGTTCTTAATGTCCCAAAAGTAAGCCGGTACTTTTAAACATCAAATAAGAAAATTAATTTTTATATTTAAAAGCTTTATAAAAATATTTAGCTGTAGACTGATAACAACAAAATCTTATAAAATATATAAACAAACTTAGTCCCAATTTACACGAAGCAATTCTTATTGAAAAGTTTGCTAAAATGTGATCCTCGAAATTTATTCGGTGTTCACACAGTACAATTATAATTACTTAAATTGCTCGTATTTTTATTTTAGTGTATACACTCATTTGAATACACATATGTAATACGAATAAGAGAGTAAAACGAATTTCAAGTATAATCGTCTTATCTTCCCTTCAGTCTGATGTCTTAAAGGTAATCAGCTCAGCTTAAAGAATTGCTTTGTGTAAATTGGGACTTAACAAATATTAAGGAAACCTTTTGCAAAATTATACTAATAATGATTTACAATTATATAATAACTTCTTTCTTTAAAGTAAATTTTTTTAATTACAATTATGACCAGTACAATTTTATTATAACCTTTTTAAGATATATCTATATATGCATATACATATGTACATATGTATATATAAATAGTAGTTCTTTAATATATTATTATTAGCACAAAAAGTGGCGCATAAAGCTACGAAATAAATAATTCTGGAAGTGATTAAAATTAGGAATGTACATATGTGAAGTTTTTATTCGGAAAAATAAAAACTAATTTCAGTTTTTATTTCAAATATTTCTCAACAAACCGACGTAGTTGTGTTTTTTGTTTATAAATCTACTCGTATTTTACTGATTTTTCGTACGTACATATGTGCGGCTGTTGACAACAAATTGTCAACGCTTTGTAAGTAATGTCTGAAACATTTTAGTTTTAACAGTTTTTATAACCTACACCAGCATAGTATATATTGGATGATGTTTGTAACGCCCAGAAATATTAGCTCAACCCCATTCTGAGTCAATTTAACGATGTCCGTCCGTCTGTCTGCCTGGCTGGCTGTCCATGTAAAGCTTGTGCGCAGAGTACAGGTCGCAATTTTGAAGATATCTCAATAAAATTTGGTACGTGATATTTTTTCGGCACAAGAATGGCTGGGATTGAAATTGGTTGAAATCGGTATATTATTTTCCCTGCCCCCATACAAATGTCCTCCTGAAATTTTGATTTACCGATCATAAATATTTGATCGGTCCATAATTACTCGTAGCTTCCATATAATGCCCACTTCCGAAAAGCACTTTAAAGAGCATAACTCTCTTAAAAATGTTGGTATCCAAATAATATTGAACCTAAATATATTTCATGTGTATAAAAATAATACGGTACAATTTTATTATGATCGGTCCATAATCAGTCGTAGCTCCCATATAAGGCCCACTTCCGAAAATCACTTTAAAGACCGTAACTCTCTCAAAAATGTTGGCATCCAAATAATATTGAACACAAATATGTTTCGTCTATATACATATAATATTGTAGAAGTATATGATGATCGGTATATAATTAGTCGTAGCTCCCATATAAGACCCACTTCCAAAAATCACTTTAAAGACCGTAAATCTCTCAAAAATGTTGGTATCCAAATAAAATTTGACACAAATAAATTTATTATATACAGAAATAATTTTATAATGGTCGGTCCATATTTAGTCGAAACTCTCATATAAGACCCTCTTTGTAATTCAATTTAAGCTCCATAAATCTTTTAAAAGTATTTACATATATCGACATTAAGTTTAACACATATAATATTATTATTCACAGACCTCATGACACTAAATTTTTGGATGATCGGTCAACAATATCTCCCATATAACGCCCATTTCTGAAAAACTGTATTATACATATACTGGGTGTAGGGTATTATATGGTCGGGCTTGACCGACTATAATTGCTTACTTGTTTTCTATCTTCAATTTGAAAGTAAAGAGAGAATAGATTTGCTGAATCTTTTTCAAATATTTATTTCATAAATTTGGTTTACAATTCCTTATATTTCGAATTTCTATAAGATTCAATGACGATTAGTCAATACTCAATTGTCTGTAAATATTCTTAAAATTGAAAAGTAACATCATGAACGCCTTAATATATGTATTGATGGATACTAATTCCTGATTATTAATTTTGCTTTAGAAAGGGGCACAGTACTATTGAACAGATTATTGGGAGAAAGTTCATAATCAAACATAGTTATCTCAAGTCATTGATTAAATCAACAGCGATGGACTAATTATATATTTATTTAATTTAATTATATAATATACTGCATTTGAAATCATTCCTAACTACAGTTTCATATCAATGAGTTGCAGAAATGGATATATAAATATAAAAGTTTATACTAACGTCCACCTTAAGAGCAGATAATTGCCCTTCAATGCAGATTAACAATATCAGCATTTCAGAACAAAACTATGAAAGGTTCCATAAGAAGAAAGAAAACTGGGCAGTTAGCCAGAAGATGTTAGTCGCGCACTAAATGTTGGTAACTCTACTTTAAAATGATGAACAATCAAAGTGCATTGTGTAAAATTTGATAATTTCAAGTAAAAGCTGGAAACTTAAACTATGAATCACTTGCGTGTTCATGACGTCAAATGGTAAAAAGCAATTTAATATCGAAGCAAATCTAGTTTGTGGGTAAAATACAGTGAAATCAACAACAAATTAATTAATGAAAACCCAGCTAACATTGAAACCAGTATCTAAGCTTGAAATTCTATTAGCTTTGATTAAAACTGATGTTAGTTTAGTCAAAATTTTGCAATGAACTTGTCTGTAAACTTCTACTTACAAATTAAATAAAATTAGAACTAATTAGTTACAGATCCAGTTTATAGTAATAATTTTATGAGTAGTACAGTAAAAGCTTTATGAAATGAATGAATGGATGATAAAGCAATGAAAAGTTAAAAAAATTTTGACGTTATTTCTTAAAGATTTTACTGTTTGAAAACTGCCTGTTCATTTGCATATTTAGAACATTATTGTTTACGTTGTCTCTTAAAGTAAAACGTAAATTAAATAATAGACATTGCAATATAATTCTTAATGAAATTATTAAAAAAAAAAAAAAAAATAACCGCAAATTGAAAAGCCAGTTACACGTGTTGCCTGTCATCAATTATAAACAAAAGTAGAATGTCCACAAATTATGGAAAATACTTTTTTTTATATCAAACAGCTACGCAAATTAATAAGAAAAATATATATAAATAATTGTATGCTAAGGAATGTAGTCATTATATTTACATATGTATACTCGTAGGTAAATATTTTTAGGAAATTCTTGATAAAATGTTTATCATTCAACGTGATGAAAGCATTTTATTATTTCCTTTGATACTGTAAGCTGGTGCATTTTGAAACATTTTTTACAAAAGCTAATAGGCATGACCGTCAATTCTTTATTTAGTGGCATGACTTCTTTGCATAGAAATATTGTGTTGTGTTAAGTTTTATCTCGCTATAAACACTTTTAAAAGATTTATACAGGTTAAAATGAATGGGAGCTTTGACTAATTATTGACCGGCCATTATAAAAGGAGCTGTCATGATGTCTGTATATGTGAAACTTACTTGTGTTGAATTTTATTTATATAGCAAAATTTTAAGTGATTTATGTTCGTTAAAGTGATTTGCGGATGGGGGCCTTGAATGGGACCGATCATCATAAAATTTGGATGTATGTATGATTTGTGAATATGTATATGAAATATATTTTTGTTCAATATTATTTCGATACCAACATTTTTAAAAGAGAGCTATGCTCAATTATGTTACGATCTACACAAAATTTGTAGATGTAATTATGCTTCATTTATAACTTATTTGTGGCCAAAGTAATTTGGATATGTACATAGATCGAACATTTAAACCAATAAACCCTTATTTTGGGAGGATATTTCTATGGGAATTAAGTGAAAAAATGTGTCGATTTTAACTAATTGTATTCCCAACTGTCGTCCTTGGGCCAAAAATATATCATTGGCAAATTTTATGAAAATATCTTTGAAATTGTGACCAGCACTCTGGTCGCAAGAGTTAAATGGACAACCAGCCAGCCAGATGGACGGACGGATAGACATCGCTAAATCGACTCTGGCAGAGATACTGAGTCAGTCGGTGTTTAATATGGGTGTTGGACTAATATTTATAGGCACTACAAAGATGAGCGCAAATCCAATATTCCCTTCCCACTATAAGCAACAAACCAAAGCCATATTATATTCAGCGAAGTTCAGAGCACTAATAGCGCAGTAACGATATGACATCATTTCGATCCACATGCGCCGCGTACATATTCCAAATCCATATTAATTTGTTATCAAATCACTCCGATTTAACTTTATACATTTATCGTTCATAGATTTATTTCTATTACATCTACTAGATTTCTTAGATAGCAATTCATAGCAAACAAACTTTTCTGTAAGCATAATTTTATATAAATATCTAAACACGTATTTGAAGAGGTTACAAGAGGCCAAACCAAATTTACCATTTTTATCTTGTTTCGCTGCAACATAAAATATTAAGTAATATTAAGTTTCACCATCCCTAATAAGGTATTTGTTTAATATTGTTTTTTTTTGGAATTATGCAAAGCGTAACGACTTGTTCAACAAGAACTTTGTTTTCCAACTGGGGAAGCTTTAACAATGCTTGCAATGGATCTAGTTACGCTCAAAAATCGCTTTAAGATATTACGTAAAATTGAAAATTAAAACAAAAAAAATTTTAATTTTTTTTTAAATAAAATTTCATAATATTAAAAAAAAAATTAAATTTTAAATTTTTGAATTTAACATTTTTGGTCTACATTAGACAGCTATCGAGACTTTCGTCAATAAATTTGAGTCGATTAATTTACTGCATAATATGGCAACAACAACGCTTGACCGACTGGGTCGTTAATGTGAAAATTTAATGTAATGATTTGGATTTCAAGCCTTACAAGGTGCAACTGGTGCATGAAATGACTTAATGCAAGAAGTATAATTTTACAGACAAGGCCCATTTTAATTTGTCCTGATACGTATACAAAGCTAAATTAACGATTTAGGGTTTTAAAAGTCCAAGGGCAATTTAGCACTCTTTGTAGTCTTTCGGCAGACCATGCGTTTACAGCAGTGGTGTTCACAAAGAGCGCAATTTTAAAATGTGTGTGCAGTGCTGAGTGTAATTTAAGTGTACTGGGAGAAATTTCATGCCAACAATGTTAAACAATATTTTTGAATTAAACAAATATTAATATTAAAAATATAAATATTAATGAATGCATACTGACTACTTTCCACATTTTAATATAATGTAATAATTCAAAAATATTCAAAGTGTACTGAAAATATTAAAAGTTTTGAAAAAAGAGATTCATTTATTCTCTTTTCAATCTCAAGTGCAAGGTGTTTTGTTGTTGTTTTATAATAAAAAGCGACAAAGCTAGCATGCAACTGAATGAAATCGTGGTTTATTACACTCTTTATAGTGAGTTATGTTAACAGTTGTGTTGTGTATATAAAAATAACGAAAAGCATTCGACCCCTGGGGCATAACGTGAGCACCATTAGTTAGCAGTGAATGGATCACGATATGTTAATAAATGTTGGCCTACTATTGATGATACAGACATCACTTATATGTGGTTTCAACATGACTGTGCCACATACCACCTTTTCATAAAAACTTTTTGTTTCATTTTGTTTTGAAAAGCAAGGTATGGTCAGGGTTGTTAGATTGTTTTTCACCTACGTCGCCAAAACAGTTGCCAGAATTCGCCAAAAATCGCAAAAAAAAAATTAAAAATAAAAAAAATCGTAAAAACTATCGTCAGAGTCAAATTTTTAAAATTAACATTTTATTTTCTATTTATGAATATTATAAATAAAATTTCTTTTTACTTTTCACCAGTTTATTAAGATATAATAAACATAAAATTTAGATCAATATAGATATGATATCTATGTACATATGTATGTACTTTTAATTACACACACATATGTATAAGGTCGTAAACCTCTTTTTTACACACTTGATCTATATCATTTTCTTCATTGTACGTTACATTAGCATTAAATATTTTTAGCATATATATTTTCTGTAGGTACAAATGAGTAACAAATTTGATTAACATTACTGTAGTTAATAATTATAAGTAAGGCTTTTAAAAGTTTGTATTAAAATTGTAATGCCTAAACGAGTTTTAGTACAATTCATAATTGAAAACACCCTTTCGACGCTAGCGTTGCTAGACGGAATGATCAACATATTAAAAACGGATAAAGCAATCTCTTTAACATGAAATATTCCCGCTGCAACGTTTTAGTTGTAAACTTTAGGCCAGAAGTCTAGTAAGTTTGTTGGCATTTCGACTTTAAAATAATCTTTCCAATTAATATTCTTTTTTTTTTTTTATAATACATTATGTTTATTTATTGAATCTTCAGATATTGAAATGACAATAAGTTTTCGAATCTTAATACTAAAGGAAAATAATAAGTCCAGCCAGTGCTAGACAAAATATTATGATACTACAAAAAATTTACATCCACTGATCCAATCATCTGTTTTGCGTTTGAGTTAAAGCAAGGGTATCCCTCCTTCTCAACCGAACATGGCCACTAAAGTTAAGGATGTCTCGTGCAAGTGGGTTTGGATGGTGTTCAAGTTTGCTGACATATTTTGAGGCGTATTTTGTAAATTCGACTTTCACCAAAGGAATGCCTAGATCTTTGTGAATTCGAGAATTTTTAACGTACCATGGAGCTGCAGTAATTATACGTAGAATTTTATTTTGACCCCTTTGAATTTTTTCAATGTTGGATGCTGAGGCAGTACCCCATAATTGAATTCCATAACACCAGATTGGCTTTAGAATTGCATTGTACAACAAAAGTTTGCAATCCAACTTTAATGTAGAATTTCTGCCGATTAGCCAATTAAGTTGCACTGCTTTTAATCTCATCTGTGTAAGTTTTGCGTCAATATGAGATTTCCAGGTTAAACGACGATCGAGGTGGATTCCGAGGTATTTGACTTCATTGTGTTGCGGAATAATTTGGTTATTTATTCTGATGGACGAGCAAGTTTCTTTTCGCAATGTGAAAGTGATATGAATACATTTCTGTTCATTAACCCTGATTTTCCATAGCTCTAGCCAATTCTCTAGTACTAATATAAGCCAGTTTAGTTCACTGAAGTCCATACTCGCCTAAAGACACTTTTGGCTTTTTAAAGAATTTTGTACCAATTAAAATTTAGCCTGTGTCAACGGATTTCCACATTTTAATATTGCAAATTTTCCATATACTTTAAAGAGTCTCATATGACTCAATATTTTGTTTTAAAATGTTTACTTTTTTCATTTCCATATCTATTTTGTTTAATTCAGTTTCAAACTCAACTCTACAATCAGTTGCATCTAATGAAGGAAAAGAATCCTAAATAAATAGCTAATTTAAAGGTGCACAAAAAGTCATCAAAATTATCAATGTCATTTAACATTGTTGGCTTAAAGATTTTTGTAGAAAAAATAATTATTACCGAAAGCATTTGTTCATACTTGTGCATGCTTCCTGCATCCATGTGATCCGATTGAATTTCTACACTTAAATTATTCATTTTATTTATAATCGGGTTGATAAATACTAGAAACACAAACCTCGTACTCAAATATACTTTGAGCACCTCTTTCATTTTCAACATTCGATATTAATACGTTGGATGCCAAAGCCTTTTAAGAATTTTGATCGTCCAGTAGCAACGTGATTTAACAATTTTGGTCTCCTGAGGCCAACAATTTATTTTTGTTCTTTTTTGTTTATTCGTGCCTAAAAATAAGTTTTGACTACTCGCGACTTTATTTTGGTCCCTAATTTTGCAACTATAATGGGAGAACATAAAACTTGTTGTGCGGCCATGTCGCACGAAAATGTGCGATACAAAAAAAAACCCCAGAGAATCCAAATTCCATGTAAAATGCCATATTAAAATGTACGAAAATTTGTGACGTGGCCTCAGGGTAACATCTGGGTGTCACATGAAAACGTGCAACGTGGCCTCAGGGTAACATCTGGGTGTCACATGAAAACGTGCAACGTGGACTCAGGGTAACATCTGGGTGTCACATGAAAACGTGCAACGTGGCAGCCAATGTGTTAATGAAAAATGATGTTTTAACTCTATCCATTGCTCCAAAATTCTTTTGACGGCGGCTTCATATGATAAACAACGAGTTCCAGAAACTTGAACGAGCTTACTAAAATTTTTGAATCAACTCCACAAAGTGGCCACACAACTTAAACAATGTTAATAGGATGCCAGATTTATAAAAACGTTAAATGCTATATTGTTGAGAAAAATTAGCCAAAAAAAATCGCTATCTCCCTTAAAAACCGCAAAAAATCGCGTTGTCGCCAAATGGAAATTTATATCGCCATAAGCACTAAAATTGCCATATCTGACAACCCTGGCTCCGGTTGCCATTTGAAATCATAACGAAACTGTCGCATTATATATAAAGTTCTGACTTTAAAACATAATTTTAAATTTTTTAATAAATATCATCAAGCTGTCAAGAAACAGTTGTATTTAAGAAACTGGTATATCGCTAAGATAAATTCGACTGATAATAAAGTTTATTTTTTATATTTGTTTAAATATATAATGACTACTTTAAAGAACAATAATTAAACCTATACATACATATTTACAATAGATTTATTTTAATATCTTTTATAATATTCTAAAATTTTAATTAAATACAAACAAGTTATTTTAAAAGTTCTAATTAAAGTACATTATAATTTATTCTCATGTATATACATATTTAAATAACAAAATATACCCAAACATTTTAGATAAAATCACAGATTTTTTTTTCTTACTTTAAGTCCTCTTAATGAAAAATTATTTTCTATGCATTGCCAAGTGTAATTGAAATATTATCTTAATATGTAATCACAACACTTCTAGTACTTATTTTTTTTTTGTGTTGTATACAAGTGTTTCTTACAATTTTACGCACTGTGAAGACTACATAAAATAATTGTTTGTTTATATTACGAATTAAAAATGATTCTCTCTTTTGGGATATTTTTTGGGGGTTTTTTTCTGTTCTGCATGTTTTTGCTGTTTTACCACAAAAACGTATTTAAAAGCAAATATAGAAACCCTATTCCATGCCACTGCCACTAATACAACAACACGAGCATTGTAACAACAGCACAAGCAACAACAACATTGAGAACCCACACATACGCAAACAAGCAAAAATTAAATATAAAACAAAAGCAACACATTAGTTACACTCATTTATACCCAGTAAACAAGTATGACAGCATTTTAGTTTAAAAGCTTTGTTCGAAAATTGAGTGGAATTTTATGTTGAAAATAAATAATTCATAAATGTAGCTTTCAACGCATATCCATCGATACTAATCAAGCAATTTGACGACCAACATTTTAATTTATTTCAATTATTTTAAAATTATATCTTATTTTGAGCATTTATAATTAATGTGATTACCAATTCTTACAATAACTTTAAGAGATCCTCTGATTTCCATAACAATCTTGTGTAAATTTAACAATTTATAAAAATAAAAAAACATTTTTCCATATTCATCACAAGTTAACATTCATAAGGTCTTCGGTTCAAATTTGACCCATTTTGGAAGAAAACTAAATTTTTTTTTTTGTAAAAGTGAGTGGTTAGTAGTTTCGTTATTTTATAACTTTTATTTAACTTTAAATGTTAACAACTATGTTAGGTTTTTAGAGAAAAATTTTCGCAAAAAAAGGATTTATAAAATTTTTAGCACTTAAAGTCTTTGGGTCAAATTTTACCTAAACTAAAAAGTTTGAGCTTTTCTTACGTACGACACAATCTCAAGCTTTTTATGTCTGAAAAGGACACCCAAATGGTTTTTATATTTCATGTTGTATGCTTCTGCATGTTTTCATTTCGAGTATATTTTGTCATTTTCTATCATACTTTATTGAATTATTGACTGACGGCTACAAAATCTAGTTGCATAATTGCCGTATAATCGATATTAGTTTGATATCTGGATTAAAATTTCTAATCTGGTTGGTTGGTTCGATATGTATTAGATATTTTTGTGGGTTAAATTGTTTTTCGGAAATGGTTCTTATATGGCAGCTATGACAAATTTTGGGCCGATATTCTTAAATTTTATGAATGGGAGGATATCTCACGTCGAATTTCAACATAATAACAGTATATTTAAGATACATATCAGTATTAAAGTGAATTTCGAAAGTCGAAAATACAAGGTCGTATGGAGGATCTAGTCTAATATGGATCAATATTCTCAAAATCCAGCAGTATGATTTTGGCATGTATGTATATGATCCGTGTAAAATTTTGGATTGGTACCATTATTTATAAAAGATTTATGAGTATGAAGTGATTTTCGGAAGAGAGCTTCTTCTAAGGAAGAAGGTCAAATATGGACCGAAATTCACAATATTCTGCAGTATGATTTTTATGGATATGTTAATGATCTACGTAAAGTATTAAGTCGGTTCTGATTTGTATAAGATATATATAAAAATTAATTACTTTTTCGGATGTGGTCTTTATATGGAAGCTATGATTAATTGGAAAGAGTTATATTTTTTTTTTTTTGAGATGGCCATAGTTAGAGGCTATTGAAAACCGCTTTCCAAATGCGTAAACCACTGAAGTTGAAAGAGTTATAGAGCAATAACCTTTTTATAAAATTTTTTATTTTGATATGGAATGCAACATAATCGACTAATTTCTCGAAAGTCACATTCCTGAATTTTAGTAGCCCTAGTTAGAGAGTATATAAATTTAGTACAATACTTTATTTACCTATATGGAATATTTATGTCGAATTTTAAAATATTATAAATGGTAACAATACTTATACCAGATTTATACGTATTTAAGTGAATTTTGGAAGCGGCCTTTAAATGGGGACTATGGTCAAACATGGCCCGAACTAAAGAAAATTACGGTTTGTAATTTCATTATACATAAAATTAATTTTTGTTGAATTTTAAAATGGTCTTCCAATTTTATAGGCATTTATGTATCATTGAATTATATATGGGTATGACATTTGTATGGGGATATGAGAAATCATAGATCGGTTTTTTCTATTTTCTTCACAGTTTCTTTTTTATTGTAGAGAATTATATAAACAAAATTATATGCAAATTATTTAAAAAATTGCAGAAAAATTGATAAAAAAAATATCAAATTTTTATGGAGGTTGCCTCATATTTTGATCCATAACTCGGGTTCTACTATATTAAAAAATAAAACATATTTTGCTGAAAATTTCATTAGACTAAATTGCGTATTTTGTACGCGATAGTGTGCAGGAAATGCAATCACATATTTGCTAATAATGGTTATTCTAAAGTTTAATTGAACATATTTGAATTATTGATTGTAGTTATAACTCTTGCAAACCTTTGCTAAAATATTTTATACGTTTGTCATTATTGCAGGATAATGTTACTGTGTTTATTGGGTAATTTAATATACATACGTATGTATGTATACTCGTACTGCTATTACAACGCCAAACACAAAACTGTAAGAGCAGTATGTAGGTATGTTGAAATCGTTTTGTGAACACAATGCATTCGTACATTTTATGGTTACCAATTAAGGGATTTATTTTGGTTCTGTGCACAAATTTAATTGTTGGTAAGTGAAACCCATCATCAACAATATTATGACCGCTAAGTTTATTTAATGAAGAAATTTTCAACATGTTCACAGATACAAAACAAAGAAATAAAAATGGAAAACAATACAGAAACAATGAAGAAACGCACAGAAACATGTGGGCATGAACACATACTACACATACGAGTACATATATAGATGCTAGCTAACACATTAAGGACTTTACAAACACTTATGTACTTTCAGAATGTTTTGTAGCTTTTAATAGGTTTGCAGATATACATGTATAAATATATGTATGTGTGTGTATTTTTTGCTTACGATTCATTAGCAATTATGATCAGTCTTTGTTTTGTTTTTCTCATAATTATTGTTAGTATTGGTACTAATGTGAATGTAACTGGTGTTGTCAGTACTAAGGACAGAGTTTACAGAAACTAGAGGAAAACTGAAATCCAAGCATTTTCGAACTATTTATATGGTACTTAAATTTCTAATACAATTAACGGAAGCTGGCATATATTGCAGCTTATGAAATGTGTTCAACAAATGTTGAACATCAACAAATCTTTATGTGTTGCAGGTATAGTTTAAAAATGTAGATTTTTTCAATTGTATTGCCCATTGTTAGCCATGACCCTTTCTCATCTTACTAAAATAATTGTTTATTTTTTGAGGCCAAGAACGAATCATACTAGTTTCGGATACTTTGTTTTGAAGTGAAACATATACCAGGGAGTTCTGAATCTATAAGACGGGGCAAGGTTTGTACTATTCCCATATAGTGTGTTACCATATATTACAACATAAGTCGAGCTTTCTTATGCTGGCAAATTAGGCTTCTATGTCTGGCTGCATATTTTGGGCGTCATCAGCAATCTTCATTGTCCACGATCAATTTGTAAATATCATTTATTTAACTCACCGTTTTTTAAGAAATAGAATCCGAAAATTATCATATTTCTTTTTACGTGTTGTTAGAAAGAAATTTACGTACGTTTACAATGTGTGTGTATTCTTTATTATTATTTACAAATCTTGTATTATTACAAATTGGTTTTTGCTTTTCTTGCTGTGTCTACTTTTTTTGTAAATGAATATTAAGTTGCATTTCGTACAGCTTCCTTGTGATGGTCTGGCCAGATTATTTAGCTCATAATGTATAGAACACTCCTGATGCCGTGGAATAGAGAACGTTATCTTAGCACCATGAATATTTGGCTGTGGTGTAGATTCAGCTGAATGGCCGGGCTTTACTTGAGTTCGAGTAAAATCTTAATGAAGTAATTTCAACAGTTCTTGGTCTTCAAACTTTTTTTTAGCTGGCCTGGCGTTTGTTGTCTTCCGTATCAAAATCACCACTTCTGAATGGCACAAACCATCTCCTGAACGTTGAAAACAATGAAACACAAACACCATAAACAAGAGTGAACTAAAAGTGTGCTTCAGCGGCACTATTTTTCAAATTAAAGAAGTAAAACAAATCTTCTCGCATATACAGTGGAAAGCAAAACTGTTCGGATGTTAATGAAAATAATACAAATATAGGTCTATTATCATATATATGTATGTTGGTTATTTACTTAAATTTTATTCTAAATTATAAAGCGCAAAAACTTACACAAATTGCTTTAAAAAATAATAATAAAATAAAAAAAAACAAAAAATTTACTATTCGGACACTTTTGCACAGTACAAGAAATAAACATTATCACAATATTGCTTTGTTACAATGTGACGGTATTTGACCCGTTGGTTTTTTGTTTGATGCAATCTCGTTATCAAGCGTTTATTGCTCTATTTGTGCATTATTGTTTGACCTGTGAAGTGATTAACTTGATTTTTAAATAAAAAATAAAAATATCTTTCAAAATGGTATTGAAAACAATGTGAGAAATTTGTTCCAAAATAATTATTCACGTCGTAAAATTGCTGAAAATTTAAGTTTAAGTAAATCCATGGTAAATTATATAAAAAAACGACGCAATGTAACTTGCAATAATAAAAAAGGGGGTCGACCAAGACTGATTTCTGATGGTGATGCCCGGCAGATTGAACGTTTGCTACATAATAAGGACATCAAGACCCCGAAAAGTGCTGCAAAAAGTATTGGTAAGGATGTCAGTTTCTCAGAGCGCATTAAATAGAATTGGTATAGTAGCCAGTGTGAAAAAGAAAAAAACCAGCACTTTCAGATGGAAATGTGAAAATATGCCTTCATTTCTGAAAAGCCCACACAAATTGGACAGTCGATGAGTGGAAACGAGTTATTTGCAGCGACGACACGAAAATCAACAGATACCAGTCTGATGGAAAAGAATACTATTGTGATAGGCCGCATGAGCGCATCCAAAAGCACTTTCCTTAATGCAAAACATCCGGACAGTTTTGCTTTCAACTGTAAGTCTGTGTTGGCACACAATTCAACATTTTCAAATTAAAAATAATTGTTGATGTTTCAAAATGACACTTAAGCACCTAAAGACAGAAACTGCGTTCAAAAGTTATGCCATCTGTTATAAATCCCCAATTTTAAAGTTATACCCCCAATTCATCCAATGTCTTGTAGACCTAATTTAACTAGTTTACTTTACCTCCGCCCTTAGCATCACTATTATGCTATGTCTTGCTTATTTGTAAAGAATGTTAATTTAATTAAATTATCCTGAAGTACATAAATTATAAATAAGAATTTTGCTTAGGTTTCAGCATTTTACCTTAATGCTGCTCTACTGTTTAAGTTTTCTCTTACATATGCAAAACATTTTCCTGTGTTTGATTACATATACTTTTACACATCTATTATTAAAACACACATTTAACAAAATTCATAAATAAATTATGTATTTAGTCTTAAAACATTGCATTACATAACATTATTATCAACAAGTCATTATAAATTCATATAATAATTTTAAAATAATGCATTGATATGTTACTTTACTTTTATCTTAATATAAATTTATTATATGAAATATTGGTAGTAATGTGTTTATTTTTAGGCCTACTCACTACAGTATTCATTACAAGGCTTAAAAGAAATTTGTTTAATAATTTATGTAATTAAATATATTACAAGAAATCAGCAGAGAGGATTGTTATGTTATTAGCATGAAGTATTTCAAAAGTTTTAGAAGACTCTAATGTATAATTAACCGTTAATCGGGCTTTGTATCTAATATGATACATTTAGTTTTTATTTCAAAAATTTCTGTGAATGACAGCACTGTAGGTATCACATGTTTTCACAATTTGTAAATGTCGTTGTTCCCCGTATTTAAAACATCGTTTGAAACAATAAATGTAAGTAGTCTATGAGAAATTATAGAAATTTGTGTATGGAAATCATCTAGACGGTGATAATTGATATACACGAAGAATTACTATATGCGTATTTAGGTGGTTTATCATTGGCCGGAGTGTACAAGTAAAACCTTCCTCGAACTGCACTTGCTTTGACGATATACTCAAAACTGTCAACTCAAAATTTGGATCAGTCTAATGAGTGAAGCCGGTCAATAAAAAAAAAAAGAAAAATTAATAATTCTTCGTAGAAAAAACGTGTAAGATCTCAAAAATGTTATACTTTGGGTGACGGCAAGAACAAATGGACATGCGGCAATAATAAACACTCTAAAATCCCTCCGGAAAAGTCGGAAAAATCGAAAATCGAGTTTTTGTAGGAAATTTTGTGTGAAATTATACCTTAATTGCTTTCAAAATCAAAAAATAGAAAGTTCTTAGTGTAAATCATAGGAAATTGCGGAAAATGCAGGAAAACTGGAAAATCTTTCCGCAAAAGTCGGAAAATTGATTTTTTTGTACGAAATTTTGTGTGAAAATATTCCTCAATGACTTTCCAAATGAAAAAATAGAAAGTTCTTGGTGTAAAGCATGGAAAATTGCGGAAAATGCGAAATGCGCAAAATTGGAAAAAAGAAAATTTATTTTTTTGTACGAAATTTTGCGTGAAATTATTCCTTAATGGAAAAATAGAAAGTCCTTGGTGTAAATCATGCGAAATTGCGGAAAATGCGAAATGCAGAAAATTGGAAAATCTCTGCGCAAAAGTCGGAAAATTGGATAAATTGTATTATTGATTTTTTTGTACGAAATTTTGTGCAAAATTATTCCTGTTGTATTATATTATTAGTCTAAAGTTTGTCTGAAGGCTTAAAATTGGGGCGAGGCAAAGTTCGCCGGGTCCGCTAGTTTGTTTATATATTCTATAATTTAGACAAAGCCATAATAAAATGAAATAAATGAAACAAACATTAATAGTTTATTAGGCATATTTTTTCTTCGTTGGTATGTATCAAATATGATACAAAGGAAGAATTGTGAATTTGTTTTAAGGCTCGATCTACGGTTAAGAGTGCATTGTTATCAAAATGGTTACTAAAATTTCTGAGTGGAAAATAAATTATCCGAACGTCTACAGTTATGATAACAACATTTAATAATTACAAGAAATAAATCTGTCATTTTTAATATCCCTGCAGATATTTAATACAAATGCACGTATTTTAAATTTACCTTAGTCTGGTGGATTTGACACCAAAGGAGGCCTTTTAAAATTAGGAAGAACTAGACTTTCAAAGTTGAGATAAAAATCGAACTCAGACAGCTTCAGACAGTAATAACTTATATATTAAAGGGAAGTGCAGGTCCTGTTGCATTCTTACTGATCTTTTAATAACCCGTTAACAATGCTATTAGCCCCGAAATGTCCATTTGGTGTCTATTAAAGCTTTTATCGAGTATTAGAAGTGCAGATATTTGTAATAATTTCTTTCCGGTCTCGATACGTCATCCATTTCTCTCCTCGGTCCTAAAATTCCGGCCATCTCTTAATAAGATGGCGAGGCATTCATCACTAGGGCTCTTCTGGATACCGTGACATCAAAATGTATCAGGATACTATATTGCAGACTCATTGGCCAAGACAGAAAGAAGTCTTATTTCCAGCAGAGGTAATTGATCAATTAGTTGAAATTTCACTTACGTCGTGCAAATGTTGGGTTCATGACGAACTCTGTAAATGTGCACAAACCAGGAGGTGGCTTCAGACGACCTGTTCGACAGCAAATGCCATTTGGTCCAACTATGATTGTCGCAGAACTGCTACACTGACAGACATTTCATGTGGCCGGATACGGATTACAGGTTAAATTTCTCCTGTAATGACTTCAGTAGAACTTTTCATGATGAAACAGAGAATAGGACTGTACGGCATTTCCTCTATCAATGTCTGGTCCTTGCAAATCGAAGTTTGTATAGTCTGGGTGAATTTTACCTGCACTAAGGCCTAAACTTCTAGACTTATTGTATGCAAACCCACTTTTTCTGGTAGTTTGTGTCTTCTAATGTCGGCCTTTTGAAAATAGTATCAGACAATTTTTCATCTGAGAAAATTAAAGTTCACTTCTTCTTTATTCTTTGGTACAGGTCTTTATTAATATAAACAACTGCTCAAGAATAATTTATTAAAAAGCAAAATAGTATTGCTATATAACGAGGAAAATTTAACAACTGGCTTATGATACATGCAACATGATTATGAAACATATATATGTTGAAATGGAAAAGAATGCCTGCAGAAATTTAGGTCCGATTTATGTGAATCAAATCAAAACAGTAATGGATTGGTTTAATGCCCCCAATATGGGGTTATTGTCAAAGGAAAATTAAAGCATAGTGATACTACATTCAGGACAATAAGGCAACATTTAAAACGATTTTTTAAATTAAAAATACGAATTCTTTTAAAAGAAAATGAATTTTAGTTTCTTATTTTGGCTGTTCTTAAATGTTAAGTATAAATTTACTGTTCATAAGTACTCAATCGCATTTTTTTATTACAGAACATTTTAATATCCTAAAGGACACTAGCTTTATCTGTCTCAAAGTAGTTAAAGGTATTATATCTATATATCCAGAGGTTTGTTTGAGGAACTGGGAAATCAAATATAAAGATATCATAACTCTTGACTTCAACTGTCACTAGCTGCTGCTGTATGCAGCATTAAACACATTCGCCACAACAGGCTACCAAAAAAAAATACACACTTTTCTATGCGCATGAGTATTTTGATGACAGCAGGGCAAACTAAAATTATTCAGATATAAACGTGTGAATATTATTTTTGACAGATTATAGTCGGTAGCCTGCTGTGGCAAAGGTATTTAGTGATTGTCTCAAAATCTAGTCGAAGCAAAATATCTAGCAAAACTGCCGTAATATATTGTTTCAATTCAAAAAGCCTCCGAACTAATGTATGAAAACAGTTGCAAAATTATAATTTCGAAAAAGTTCCATTTGATGATATAACAGTTTTAGTTAAATCTTTGCGTCAACAGTTTATATCGATGAATTCCATGCCCCACGAGGAAATATTTATAGATGAGGATGAGGGTTTGTTTTATTTTATCATAACATTTCTATTGATGAACAAGTTATTGTCAAATACTGCCTGCATTCCTGCTACATAAATGTTTATTAAGAAAACCCCAATTCTTAGCTGCATATACTCGTAGTCTAAACCTGTGTCTAAGAACTCCAAGCGCTAGTATACTACCACAAGAGAATTTAAATTTAGAGCATGAACAAGGGGATACACAACCCTTTATCTTTGGTAAAATTCGTAGTTCATTATGGACATAAAAGTTTGTATACAATTTGAATACAATTTTTATCTTAGAGCTTCAAAAGATATTATATTTTTTTAAACTTTAATGTTATAAATTTAATTTTTTTCCATAACTTTATTTCCATCTAGAAAACAATAACTTAACATTTATCGTTAACATATCAATTGAAATCAATCATTGTGTTCATCAGTGCTTTATTGACTATTTAGTGCTACTATCATTTATTAATTTTAAATTGCTTTCCTTTTCAATTTTTTTTTTGTACGTACGTACCATAATAGCATCCATATTACCCTGCATAAATATACAAAAGAAATAAAAAGTGGCTATTATAACCCTTTTATTAAATGCTAAATCATTTGGGAGCTTTTTTTCTATTTTTCTGAATTTCAGTTTTCATTTTATAATACCTTGAAAAGAAAGAATAATATAGGGTTTACAAAGTTTTTGTTTTATTTTGTAGAGAAATAAAATGATTGGGTAAATAAATAATGAAATTAGGGGTAATATTTAAACAATTTCAAATATTCCACACTATTTTAAACATAAACACTGTTATTATAATTAAAGGATATGCATTTAGTTACATATATATTGATTTATTTTTTATAAATAATATAATTTATATTATATCTTATTAAAAACAATTTGATGCAAGAATTAAAAAAATTTATTTTATATATGTAACCGATTTAAATTTGTACATATGTCCTGGCAACCCTTTAAGTATCTCCCAAATCAACCTACACTTGTGTATATCTAACCAGACATCAACATGCACACCAACAGCT
Source organism: Bellardia bayeri (assembly GCA_950370525.1). NCBI lineage: Eukaryota > Metazoa > Arthropoda > Insecta > Diptera > Calliphoridae > Bellardia > Bellardia bayeri. Next base: position 20,005,760 of record OX493265.1, on the reverse strand, counting down.
TTCCTTTTCAATTATCAAAGTCATCTCAGACTCTTCTCTGCTGCTCATCAATCAGTGTCAATTTGTAGAATAGTTAAAGGCAGAGTTATTCGTGTCAGCTGTAAATGATTTTTAAGAATAAAAAAATAATGAAAGAGATTTTCATAAAAAATTGCACAAAATATAATATTAATTCTGAATTTATTATTTTAATAGATGTTGAACAAATATTTTATGAATTTATTGTTTTAAAAACACAAGATTTTTTTAACCATGTTTTGAAGCTTGACTTGAAAAGACTTTATTTTATTTTATTTTTATTTAATTTGGGTTGGTTTTAATTTTTAATCCTTATAATTGTTAAATACTACTTACTGTAAACGTATGTGTAATAGTTAAGAAATGAAATAAAAGAACATATGCTTTTAAGTATTTAGAAATTTGCCCGTATATCTAAAATTATGTTAAAAAATTTATCAATATGATAAAAAAACTACAAAACTATAGTAGGTAAAATACCTAAATCATTAAATTTATTTCTTTAATAGTTAATTATAACTATTAAATACATAAATAAATTTTGAAAAATGTTTGCTGTTTACACGAGTTTGAAGCATTTTGAAGAGCAATTTTGAAGAAAATTTCAATCGTGTGAAATGTAGCATTAGAGGGCTAAGCAAGGCAAAGAACATAAAGTTTGTTTTCCATCAAAAAGTGAAAATTTTTGATAAATTATAATAATTAGTTTACTTTTTCAATTTCAATAATTTTTCACTAAAAAATAAAACACCAGCCATAGCTATAAACTTACACACAAAAACAGTTCATTATTTGGACAATAATTTTAATCTAATTTCCTTGAATAAATTTCCGTTGACTTCTGCTAGTTTTTTTAACTACATACAAAATTTCACTTTTCATAAAAAACCTTGTTGAATTTTTCTTATCCAAATATTTCTTTACAAAACCAAATCATTAAAATTTTGAAATTGCAAAGTTGAAAACCCCTATTTTTTTCGCCGAAATGCTACTGTGCGGCATGTCATTGGAAGTCAAGGCCTTACCTATTCGCTACTGGTTAGATACCTTATAGAAGGCATACTTGAGAAGGTAATTCCTCATAAAAGGCGTAATTAAAGGTATGCTAAATGATACAAATTAGAGTGCAATATTCGGCTCTGCCGTAGTTTGTATTTTAGATGTGAGACATAGCTCAATTGACTTAGAATTTCATAAGAATCAAGCATATATACACTTTATTGGGTCTCAGATGAATATTAGCAAAGTTTAACACCCTCATTGACCATAAGGAAAATAATCTTTATGAATTCAGCATATGATTTTAAAGAAGTGTTTTCAAATAATTACATGTATTTTTGAATATGAAGTTTTCGAGACAAAGTCTCGACATGAATACGAAAAAACTGAAGAAAAGGAAAAAACAACTAGGTATGAATAGAAATTAATAAAGAATGATAATTACAGCAAAAAACTTCGAACTACCAGAACTAACACTGGTTAAAGGATTGATGTTTGTTTGTTGGCTGACCGGCACCGCAGTGGTGCAGGTGGTAGAACGCAAAGAATTCTGATGAGAGAAAGTGGGATTTCTCGAAACATATGTAAATTCAACAACCCAGGTTCGATCCCCAGTCAAGAAAAATTATCAAACATTTTTTAATAATAAAAAAAATTTTTCAAGTTGTAATTCCTAACTTCAGTAAAAATAATTTAATGAAAATTAAATTTAATGAACTCGAGCCTAACTAAAATTTATCAAGAAGTAAAAATTAACAGTTCGATTATGAAATTAATAATTATTCTATATGAAGCAGTACTTTATGTGTACCGTATACCACAAACTTTCACAAACACTAAATTTATAGATGTTTTCCTTATCCGTTTTAATCACTTTTTGTTGTATACAGTAACGATATATAGTATGCTACACCACCATAGTTTATAACGCCCATAAATATTAGTCCAACACCCATATCAAATTAGACTGATCGACTCAGAATCACTTTCTCAATCAATTTAACAATGTCCGTCCGTCCGTCTGGCTGGCTGTACAGAGTACAGGTCTCGGTTTGAAAATATTGCGATAAAATTTGATACATGATTTTTTCGGCACAAGGACTGTTAGATTAAATTTGTCCTCTTGAAAATATGGGCTTATCGCTAATTAATGTTTCAGCTATGTACGTATTTATACAAATTTTATGCAGATCAGTCCATAATTGACTATAGCTCCATTATCAGGACGGCTTTAAAAATCACTTTAGGGAACATAACTCCCTTAAAAATGTGTTTCATATATATTATAGATCTTGGAATATTGTTAGATCACAAGCTAAACTTTCGTGATCACATCGCGCTAACTATTAATAAAGCAAATGGTGTTCTTGGATTTATGAAACGATGGTCCAAGGAATTTTCCGACCCATACATCACAAAACAACTATATATTACATTGGTTCGTCCCATTCTTGAATATGGAGCAATTATTTGGGATCCTTGCTATAATATTTATATTATTAGTATTGAATCTGTTCAAAAGCAATTTTTAATATTTTGTTTACGAGACCTTGGATGGAACTCACTCGTGCTACCATCATATGAGAGTAGACTCAATTTAATTAAGTTACCTACCCTAAGAAGTCGTCGAGTAATGTTGGGTATTTAATTTCTACTTGGGTTAATTCGTGGTGATGTTAATTCCGAGTTTCTGCTTGGTAAAATTAATTTTAATGTACCAATTAGACCAACACGCAACTTTCAATTATTGAGAATAATGTACTACAGATCCGTTTATGCTAACAACGACCCTTTTCGCCGTATATGTGAAAACTTCAACAAATGTTACCATGTTATAGATATATCCGATAGTAATGATATTGTAAAAAGAAAAATTATTTTGTATTTAAATTCTTAAATGTACTTTATTTAAGTTATTTGTATTAATTCATTTGTTTGAAAATATTTTTTTTTTTTTTTTTTAATCTATAGACCTAATTACTGTTTTGTAATTTACTATATATGTAGTCAGTAAGGATGTAAAATCTATTGACCTAAATAAAAATAAATAAATATATATAAATTTTTCGGTCTAATTTTATGATAATCGGTCCATAGTTCGTTCCGAAACACTTCCGAAACTCAATTTAGCGATCATAAATCTCTTAAACATTTTGGTTTCCAAATAAATTTCAACACAAATAAGTTGCACAAATGCAAATATCACTACAACAAATTTTCTTGCTTGTTGATATTTAAATCATGATTTGTTGATCTTCTTTTGAAATGTAATTTTAAGTGTGTATCTTCTTCTGAGACCTTCTAGAGTATCTGCTGAGAGAAGGCATATAAAATATAAGGCTTTCAAATTTAAACCCAAGCAGTTTTTCATCGTGTACATCTAAGCTAAATTTCGTATACTCATACTAAGTTTATATACATAAATTCTAATAAAAAATGTTGTCTCTTCACAGTGGCACAATTCACGTCAACAATTTCGTCCATCAATTTTGTACAAATATTCGCAAATGAGCACATTTTAGTAATTTATGCTGTTGTTATTTCATAAAAATAAAACTAATAAAGAAAATTAGAAAATGTTTTTGTCCTTTAATTTATGTTTAATATTTAACAAAATAATTTATTATATAATACTAAAAGTAGCAAGTTCTATGAAAGCAGACAAACGAAAACAGTCCATATGTGCTAAATTTTGCAAAATACCAAAACTTTAGGGAATAATTGTATTTTTAATATTTCGTTCAAAGCCTGTTATTTCGTTAAATATTTCCTACATGTTTTGGCATACTCTCATCCACATTATTCTTTGCAGTGCTCCGAGGTGTCACCATGTAAAGCAACGCCATACCACCTTCATACCTTGCCTCAGGGTTTCCCTAAAATTTTGTCTTTGATTTTTCTGGGGTATATGGCGCCAGCAATATTGTTTACTGTCGGCTGAGAAACGATTAAATTTAGATTCATGTGACCAGATTACACATTTCCAGTCATACATGTACAGTCTAATTTACATGCTTTCTGGCAAATATTAACCTTGCCTTAACACTTTGTATCGGCAATGTAGGTTTTAATTTTTCTACTGCTGCGATGTAACTAATATTGCGGAGGGCTCGTCTTGCTGACCATCGAGTAACGGGTTTGGTTTTTGGTATTCAAATAATATTTAACATAAATAAGTTTCATATGTACTGAAATAAAGACACCTAATTTTATAATGATCGGTCCATAATTAGTCAAAACTCCCATATAAAGCAATCTCCGTATTTCAATTTAACATCCTTAAATCGTTTAAAAGTATTTATATCGCGTTAAAGTATAACATATATAATATCTGTATTCACGGAAGTCGTGGCACTAAATTTTTGTATGATCGGCCCATAATAGGTAATATCTCCCATATAGCGCACATTTCTGAAAAACTGTTTTATACATATATTGGGTGTAGGGTATCATATGGTCGGGCTTGACCGACTATACTTTCATACTTGTTTGTTTTTAAAATAGTATTTTCAATAAATCTTGTCCATTTATCTTAGAGTTAAAGTACATATGCAAAATTTCTTTATACTTTTTTAAAATATTGAGATTGCATAATATCTCAAAATACTTACACTTATTCCCTTATTCTTGACTTTTGACTGTGGCGAATATAAACATTTATTAACTATTTTAAGAACTTAAGCAATTTTATTGCCTGTCTAATAATGTAGTAAAAATATTAATGTTAATAAATTGTAAATGACTTCCAGTATTTCACTTCATTTGCACTAAATTAGTCAATAAAAACTAAATCTATTTAGGTTTACACATTTTTATTGCAATGAATTTCCAAACAATTTCTTTTTTTTTTTAACAATTTTACCTTTCTAACACGTACATTCATATATATACAGTCGACTCTTGATAACTTGAAATGTGTTAATTTAAATCTCGCGACAATTTCAACTGTTTTCAAAAAAGCATTTAATAAATTGAAAAAAATCTATGTAATTTGCTCCCCTCGGTAATTTGAATTTGTTTCTGTTTTTAAAACAAAAATTAAAAGACAATAAAATCAGTGTCTGTGGTGCCCTAACCGACGCTGAACTGTTGAATTTGACTTCTCTGCATGAGGAAGCTGAAGCAGGCGAAGATAAGCGACCAGTAATTAAAGTTTCATTAAATGAAGCAATGAAAAGTCTTACTACATTATGCTCCTACGCTCTCAGAACGGATACAAGTGACGATTTTCTTTCAGCTTTAATCACAATTGACAATTCATTGGACAAAGACGGATTGAATTCGTTCACTTAAAAGAAAATTAGGGACTTTTTTTCATTATAATTATATATGTTCTGTTGCTTTGCCTTCATATTTTATTTTTATTAGAAACGTTTCATGCCAATCGATCTATTATAATAAGCAGGGCCACCAGCGCCATTTTTGAAAAGGGGCGTGGCATTGCCTACTTCCACCAAAGATGTAATCTTAAATTTTAATTAAACTCTTGCTAATTTGATTTTGTTTTCTATCTCCTCTTGTTAATTTGAACTCTCGTTAATATGAAATCTCGATTATTTGAACTTTTTCTCTGGTCCCTTGAATTTCAAATTATCAAGAGTCGACTGTATTTCATTTTACACACATTTCACAAATTATGTTTGTATAAATTAATTTTCAAACTGTTCTTAATCTTGTTTTGTAAAGATTTGTGCATTAATTCATTTGGAAAATACTAAAAACAAATATAATTAACAATTAATCTTAACCTTTCAGCCTTTATTTTGACAAATACTTTGCTAAAGCCTGCCATACATGTGCATAAAAGTGACAGACTTCTCGTAAATTTATTGTTAACTTTTTCTTTCATAATTTTGTTTTTCTGGGGATGGGTTGGTTTGTTTGGCTCATGCAAAAGGGAGTGTTTATTATCTGGCAATTTTCTATTGTTTTATTGTGTGTTGTGTGACAAAAATGGGTGTAAAACATTGACTTTTTAAAGGATGGCAAAGAGATTGTATGTAGTACAGTGTGTGTTAAAAATTACTTAGTGTATAACAAATCTAATAATGAAGCTGTGTTTAAACTTTCAAGGTTTATAAGGCAACTTGTGTATTTGCTTAAAACATTAAATATATTTTCAAAACTTTTTATTATTATATCTAGTGTTAAAAAAAAGCACACAGTTTAACGACCAAGAATTTAGTATTCTTAGTCGAATAGCACAAATATTAAAGTTGCGTAAATTTAATTTTAAATATTATTAAAAATATTTTAATCCAGTTAGGAAGTACTTTCCAAGTGTAGTGTAAACAATAAATTTGTTTGTATAATGTTAACCATTTCCCTTAAACATTACACACAAGACAACAAATATATAAATATGCTCACTAGGGCGGCCTCATATTGCAAACTTTAAATATTGTACCTATTTTTGATTGAAACTATAGTCTATTTGATTGCATATCGTTTCTTGGGTTTGTTTATTTAGGAATTTTTAATTCAGAATTTCAAGGATTAGTTTCTGGGGTCATCAACATTATGTCGATATCAAGACTTGTAAAAGATTAATGCATGTTAAGGTGATTTTCAGAAGAATGCTTTCTATAAAAAGCTATGACTAATTATGGACCGTTGTATTGCGTGTATATGGGATTTGTTTGTGTTAAATTTTATTTGAATACCAACATTATAAAGAGATTTACATGGTCTGTCAACCCGTTAAAAAAATTTATAAATACAGAGCCATTTCATATTAGGTCATAGCTCCCATATAGCGCCAATTTATAAAAAAAAACAGTTTTTGCTCATGTAGTCGGTGTAGGGTATAATATGGTCGGGCTTGACCGATTAGACTTTCTTACTTGTTTTTATTGGCGATTTAACATGGAAAGACTCATATCAAAACAATGCTGGCAAATTATTCAGCTTTCTTTAAGGAATATTCTTTGCGCATTTCGAACAACATATGGTCGACCGTCCACCAATCGACCACTATTAAGATTTTGTTTCGATAACGATGTTTATATGAGTAACCTTATTTTTTGGATCCCTTGTATGAAATCTATTACGTGTTATGTGATGAGCTTTAAAACATATTTTATAACGATATATTTTAGAGTTTTTTTGGTTATTACCATTATTCTGGAAAGTGGAAACTATGGCCTATTATAGATTGACAAAACATTTTTTTTTTTTACAAAAATACATATCAGTTTTTTATATAAAAAAAATCTAAATTTTGGTTATATTTTTAAAAGTTCCCCTATTTGGAGATCAACATAAGGTTCGTTGCGATAATATATGTCGTATATAAAATATATGTGGCATATTTGTATTAAATTTTAACTTGATAATGATGTTTATAAGAGATTTAGCTGCTTTGCGGAAGAGGTCTTTGTATGTAGGCTATGGCAACATATGGAACAATCATCAAACAATTCGATACGCTGTTTTATATATTTATTTGGATTATTTTTGTCCAATTTCCCGCCTGGCCTACGATGTCGAACGATAACGTTCGCTTAGATAAGACGTAAGACACGAACTTTTTATCGTTTCTATTTTTTACTCAGTCAAGTTTGTTTATTCCACAATCAAGTTTGTGTCTTAAGTCTTTGCTAAGCGAACGTTATCGTTCGACATCGTGGGCCAGGGGGTTCAACTCGATTGCAATTGCTAGTTTTATTATTAACAATTGTAGGAAGTACTAGCCTGTACACATTTGTTTTCCGCACTGTGTCTTATATGCAAAAAGATGCCGAAAATACTTAAATATCCTGAAAAATTAAGTTTTTTACTTAAAATTATTAAAATAATCTAAAAATTAAAAAAAAAAATATTATTCCAAAGGTTTCTAAGATTTGGCGGGTATTTTTTTTTAACAAATTACACAATTTTCAATGAAAAGTATTGCATTTTATGTATTTTAGTATATTTAATGTCTAGTCAAAAAAAGTTTTAATTCAAAATTAAATAAAAATTAGCAGAGACTTAATAGATTAACTGAACGTTTTCGGGTAACGTACTGAAGGTAAAGGTCATAAAAATCGTTTTTGTTTAATATATCTTGCTTGTTTCACATCATATGAACAGGTCCCTTAAAATACCTATTTAAGATCTTAAGGATACCCATAGAATTGGTTCCCGATGTATTTGTGCCATTAGTAGTTAGTTAGACTGCCATAAAACAATTTTAAGTGGTTCTGATAATACTCGTTCTTGAACTAGTTACTTTATCAAATTGATATTAAAAATAAGTGCCATCTTATTACTCACCCATCCTTATACTTCTATTTAACAATGAACCTTTATTTTCATTTGGCCAACACAACACTCTCACACATATAACAGAGACTTTTCTATTACAATTTTTTTTTTACAATTTATGTATCATATTTGTGTTTATTGTTTTGGAAAATTTATTTACCAAGTTTCTTCTATATGGGTTCCAACCTTTATTCATTATTAAACTATTTAATTGGACGTAATACCGTGTAAGAAGTGTAGGTAGGGGTGTTGGATGTCTAGCTATCAGGGTGTATTTGTAATTTGTGATACAGTGCTGTAAGTGGTGGCATTAGGTTGTAGGCTGTTTTTTTTTTCAGAAATTAAACATATGTTTTATACATAAATAAGTAAGTATTTGTATGGTTTGCTGTTAATTGTTAGTTATTTTTATGTAATAAATTTGTTAACGAGAGTCTACTTCATCATGTTGGTTGTATATTTTATATGCAATATATATTTTGTTGGTTTATTATTTAATTTTTTTTCCCTTCTTGGTAACTGTTGTATAAAGGTCTTTTTGATGTTGCTGTTTTTTTTTCTCCTTTTTTTGCTGTAAGTAAAATATGTTTTGTGTAACAGGTTTATTATATTGCAATATAAATCACCAACCAAATTTATGTATATATACATCTTTTATTTTGTTTAATTTTTTCTTTATGGCTTTGAAATTTTTGACTTAAACCACAAATTATGGATACCGCTCATATAAATGTGTCTGGGTCATGGTGAATGATTGTTTCATAAAATAAAGTAAAAATAATGTTTATGATCTCATGCATTAAATTCATGAAAATTAAGCTATACAATACTAAGTTATATTTTAATTATTAGAGAAATGTTATTTAGCTTGAGTTCATTTTAATTAATAATTGAAAGAATTGTGTTTTTTTGCAACTACGAAACACCGGAGTTGGGATGACTACTTTTGTTTTGTGTGTTTTTTTAATTTTTAGAGGTCTGTTTTTTTTTCTTAATGAAAAATCCTTGAACGTTTGGTATTTATTATAATGAGAGAAAGTCTTGTTTGGCTTAAGTTCATTTTAATTAATAATTCAAAGAATACCATTGTAAGTAATAGTTTTTGTCTAAGATTTACTTGTACGAGGGCGGTTAGGAAACTTCTTAGCCTAGCACAGAAAGATAATGGCTAGTTTTTATTTTTCAATATAATTTCCTGAAACTTCAATATACTTAGTCCAACGCTTATCTAGCAATTATATTCATTTATTAAAATAGTTTTCCTCAAGACCTTCAAAATAGTGGTTTACAACTGTAATTCTATTTTCATTTGAGGTAAAATGCTTGCCAGCTAGGAATTTGTTTAGATTTGGGAATAGGTAAAAGTCACTGGAAGTTAAAGCAGGAGAATAAGGTTGGTGGTCAAGAAAGTCGTACTTTAATTCATTGATTTTAGCCATTGCTAAAATAATCTTGTACGCTGATGTGTTGTTTTGATGAAAAATTATTTTTTTGTGTTGTAAGCCAAGACATTTTTCTCGAATTTTTACATTTAATTGATCTAAAAAGTTGCAATTTATTGTTTTACCCTTCTGCAGATAGTCAATCAATAAAAGAAACTTCAGTCCATTGCATGGATTGTTCTTTTGTCTCTGGAGTGTAGTGGTGGATCCATGTCTCGACAGCTAATAGGAAACGATGCTTAAAATCCATTTTATTTTTCTTACAACGATCCAAACAGGTTTGAGAAAATTACATTGTTATGCGTTGTTGGTCGACTGTTAACAATTGCGGCACCAACCTTGCGAAAAGCTTTTTCATCTCTAGTTCTCGATCATTTGAGATGCCCATCATATTAGCTATTTCGCTCACTTTTATTCGTCAATCATTTAATACCATACCATGCACTATGGCTACAATTTCTATTGTTGTTGTTGGTTTTAAACGTCCACTACGTGGTTCATCCTCAATGCTTGTACGACCACGTTTAACCCAATTTTTTGCTGTTGCATATGAAGTAGCACTTTCACCTAAAACATCCTAACACATGAGTTTCTTGTCCCGATAAACCATATTTATTCAAATATTTAATGATACCACGAATTTCTAATTTTTCCATTGTAAAAATATCGCGGACGCGTTTTTCTTGAACAAGCAGGTGTATGAAGGAGTTGTCAGCTCGAAAAGAAATTTAACATGTGTTCATAGCACAGATGGAAATTTTCAAAACACTTAACTCTTTTCTGTATATACCGCGCATTCTGTTCTAAGCTAAGAAGTTTCCGAACCGACCTCGTACACATCATTATTAACTCACCATTATTGAGAAATAGATTGCGAGAACTAATCATATTTCTTTCTTACATGTTACAAGAATTCACAGACGCCATGTTAAGGAAACAATAAAGCATGGTGGGAGATATGTGGTTGAGGAATGAAGATTATCTGCAATTTAGCAAACTAATCTCCCCAAGTTTGTACATAAGAGCGTATATCATGTAGATGATATTGCTTTTCGTCTAGTTGGTGGTCCAAAATACATTCTATTATGAAGCAGTGGTCAGCAAAAAGTCCCAAAATCAAACCGATTGAGAATTTATGGTCAATCGTGAAAAGAGAGTTGTGATAATACCGATTAACTCCAATCAATTCGGAAGAACTTTGGCAGCCAGTTCAGCATGAATGAGAGAGAATGCCAAATGAATTAATTGTAAAATTAGTGAAGTAAAGGTTTTAAGTAAAGTCTGTCTGTCTGTGTAAAACACTCTCACGTCCAAAGGCCACAACCAAAATCAACAACGTTTACAAAAAACCGGACTCAACGGATAGACCATCTGCGACGTAGCAACTGCCAACATTTGATAGACATAATCTTCAAAAAATAAATGCCAAAGAATGTTCTTTCAAATGATGATAAATATTTCCCCTTTAAATTTGAATTTTCTGTTTTTTTTTTCTTTAAAATAGTAGGGAAACTCGAAAGGGATCACGCTTTAGTTAGGTCTCACATTATCAGTACAAATATAATGTTCTAATGCATATTAATAACATTACTAATGTAATAACTAATAACAGATAAACAAGTTAAGTATTAAATTAGTTTTCTAAGTAAGGTCGTTATGTAGTCATCATGTATGTTATTTAATAATTTTAAATTGTAACCAAGTTTTTTCGGGACAGTACTATATGTCACAAGTTTCTGATAAGACATACATACATACTTGCTTAATACCATGTGTTTTATTTATGCATTTCAAAAAAAAAATCCTTCTAAATATAAAAGTTATTTTTGATATTAAAATATTTCAGTTTAACAGACAGTCTTCCATAAATTACTAAACCACAATTTAAACCCAAAAGAAAGTATAGGTTTGCAAATATTTTTGTGACATAAATAAAATTTATGATAAATTAAAACTAACCAAACCATTACAGAGTTGTTTGTAAATAAACCTCTAGGCAACCTTTTAGGTAACAAAAGCAGTTGTCAAAAATCAAACAATATTAGTCCCAATTTACACAAAGCAATTCTTTAAGCTAAGCTGATTACCTTTTAGACAACGGGGTGAGGGAAAGTTAAGACAAGTACACAATTGATTGTACTAGCAATTCGTGTTACTCTCTCATTTGTATTTTATATGTGTATACAAATGTGTGTATACTCTCAAATAAAAATACGATTGATTTAAACAATAAGAATTATGCTGTGTGAATATCGAAGAAATTTCATAGAAGAAATTGTATCAATATTTTCAATACAAATTGCTTCGTGTAAATTAGAACTTAGGAATAAATAAAAACCAAAAGCATGTTGGCACTTTAATCTAAAAAATATATATTTCTTATACAATTACAATAACTTTTATAATATTTTACTTAAAATAAAAATTCTGTCCTTTGTTTATAAATTCAATCAATTCAAACAAACGTTCTTTTGAAATAAACTTGAAAGAATTGTTTGATTAAATGTGAGTTTGTAGTATAAACTATTACTAGAGAAATATTTTCCATACAAATTTTTGAAAACCAGTTCAAACTTCAAAACAAGAAAGAAAGTATAGTCGGCCAAGCCCGACCATATAATACCCTACACCCAGTATATGTGTAAAATAGTTTTTCAGAAATGGGCATTATATGGGATATATAACCTATTGTGGACCAATCTTAAAAAAAATTTAGTCTCATGATGTCTGTGAATATAAGTATTATATGTGTTAAACTTTATCTCGATATAAATACTTTTAAACGATTTATGGAGCTTAAAGTAAATTACGGAGAGGGTCTTATATGGGAGTTTCGACTAATTATGGACCGATCATAATAAAATTGTACCGTATTATCTTTAGACATATGAAATATATTGTCGTTCAATATTATTTGCATACCAACATTTTGAAGGCAGTTATGCTCTTTAAAGTGATTTTCGAAAGTGGACCTTATATGGGAGCTACGAGTAATTATGGATCGATCTACACAAAATTCTTAGATGTGATTTGGCTTTACTTACCACTCATTTGTGATGAAATTTGTTTGGATACTTGCATAATTCAAACATTTATGATCAGTAAACACCAATTTCGGAAGAACATTTGTATGGGGGCCAGGTGAAATAATGGACCGATTGCCACCAGTTTCAATCCCATTCATCCTTGGGCCGAAAAAATATCACGTAGCAAAATTTTTCTAAATATCTTCAAAATTGCGACCTGTACTCTGCGAACAAACTTTACATGGACAGCCAGCCACACGGACGGACGGTCGCACATCGTTAAATCGACTCAGAAAGTGATACCGAGTCAATTGGTATACTTTAAGGTGGGTGTTGGACCAATATTTTTGGGCGTTACAAACATCAGCACAAATCCAATTACCCTCCCCACTATGGTGGTGTAGGGTGTATTTATTGATATGCAATAATTTCAGAACTATTTGTAAAACTAATGCAGTTTTTCATAGGTGGCCTCAAATCACAATTCTATAAAAAATCTTTTCATTTAAATTTTACACATCTAAGTACATATATTTGCTCAATTTATATATATGTATATTCCTCATGCACCTACAATTTCAATAAGGCTACACATTCTTCTCTTTATTTGCCAAAAGTTTGACCTTTATGAAAAATTCTTCCTGTTTTAAATGAATACAACTACAATAAAAAACAAAAAGTATGTTGTAGTCTTTGTTAACTATTTTCCAATAATAAAACTTTTATATTTTGAATCAGCAGTTACAGTTTCCTTTACAATTCCTTTTTTATACGTTTTGTTTTATATTTCAAACTACGTATAACAATGTTTTCTCTTTAAAAAAAATGTTCCATAGAGGTTTTAGTTGTTTTATTTTGGTAGCCTGCATCATAGGTAATGAACGGTGTAGATATATTAAATAAGTGGTACGATAGGTAACATTGGGTTATTGTAATAGCAAATTAACTCATTGGGCCAGACGATACCACAATAATAATTGCATTATAGTGCACTTTTGCGTGTGATAGAATGATGAAATGTCACATTTTGTAGTTTTGTTGATTAAAGTGCTATATTTGTTTAGCACTTGTGGGATTGGTATTTAAAGTATCTAAATAGAACACTTTTGTCGTTGAAAATATGGGTCTAATTTTATTCCAATACTTGCAAATTTAGCAAAATGTTGTTTTTTGGAGCTTTAACAAATATTTTATATGTAATAATTATTTATTAATATGTATAGCGCAATGAAATTTTCAATGAAAATTAAATTTAATTTTCGGACTTTTAGAAATTTGCTCATAAAGTCAAAACAACATATATGTACCATTAAGTTTTAAACATCTTTAAACTTTATATATATATTATGTCCTGTGGTTCCTAGTAGGAACAAAGGGCCGCTAATTTGTTGCGGTTTCAGTAATCATTTCAGTTTAAGATTGAGGGACTGATTAAGCCTCCCATCCGATCCTAGTGTTGGGGCTGCCAACAACCTCTAGGCAGGTCAAATTTATAGTATGTATTTATATTTTTTGGTTTCTAAGTGTACAATATAATTTTCTAAACGATTGTGTTAAATATTAAACTGTCCTTTTTCTTAATATTATTGAAAACCACTAAAGAATAGTGCTTAGGAAGAAAGTATTGTGTGAAGCATTTACGACAAATTGTAGGCAAAGCTTTCGTTTTGGATAAGAAGCCAGAAAAATCTAAATGTCAGCCATATTAGTGAAGGCAGGGTCACAAATGGCAAATATTAGAGGAAAAAGACGTAACAAATAAGTAAAATATATTTTAATAATTTTATTTATTTCAAAAACTTATTTCATTTTGTATTTTAATGCTGTTTGATCCTATAAAACACTTGTAAAGAACGCTGTTAAAGAATCCAAAGTATTTTTGCTAAAAAATGTTATTAATAGTTAATAGTGAATTACTGGACCTAATTGGGCTGCTGTGAGTTGTATTTTTAAGAAACAATGGAAAGAGAGCAAATGTCACTTTGCAACTGGACTTTACTTTAATAATCTATTTTATTGGGAATTAACCTAGAGAGAGTATACTCCTTCATCGAATTTTAGCTTTTTTTGATATTTGTCGTGTATGACTATATCTTTAATTATTTAACAGATTCTAGAGCTTATCGCTTTTCGGGAAAATTAGTTGCCGTGAGATTATTAAAAGTCGGGATTATAGATTTATAGATGACGATTTTTGTGTTAATGTAAGTAAGTTAGATGAAAACTAAGCTTGGAAATAGAATATTGGAATAAAGTAGAAAAAAATTTACTTAATACAACCGAAAAGCATCAACACCTAGTCCACTACAGTTTTAAATACTGAAAACCAATAAAAAAAATGAGAGATTTAAAAACACGACTAAGACCATGATACATTTTTGAAAGTAGAGACAAAACTGAAGCTGTGTCTAAAAACAAAAGTTTAAGTCAAAGAATGTAGTTGAATGGAAATATGCAACTGAAATGGAGTAATGGTTCTTAATAAAATACTTGTAAATTGGTATAATTGCCCCAAGGTAGAGCATTAATAGGCTTTAAATTGGGACTTTAAATACACACAATATGGTATGATTGATAAACTAAAAGACCGGTTAGTAGCAAACAATTTCGATACCGCCCAACGAAATAGTGCTAAAAAAATTAAAAATTGATTTTCTGATTATGTGTTTGAAAGAAAATTTCAAATCAGTTTAATGTATTTCACTCACATTCTTTCTGTCCCTGGTATCTGTAATTACTGACTACTACTCTATATTTGTATACATTTTTATGTTTTATAAATTTTGTTTGAACCGTGGAGTACTGTGTCACTAAATGTCCACCTAACCATTTGTATCAAACACTGACTTATTTTCAATAATGTCTCCTCTGTTTTGTCCAGTTTTTTTTTTTTTTTTTGATAACCTCTGATACCACATACTCGTATATACATACGTACAAATGCACACAATTGTGCAAACACAACTCTTGTTACAATTCCGTTCGTTACACACAAACTACCATAAAGTGCATAAAAAACTCCTTACAGACATACATACATTAATAAATACATATATACATTCATACATTTGCTTAACAATTGAATTAATTCATATGCACAATCGTCATCGTCATCGTCATCGTCATCATCAACAGCAGAGCAGAGCAGATAGTTCTCACCGGACACATGAAAATACTTTGTGTACAATTGTACGAGTGTATGTCTGATGTTCCCAAATGATTGTAACTATGTACTATATTTGTGTATGTATGTACATATGTATGTACGTGAATGAGAGAGCGAGGATATGCATGGACATGTGTTTGTCTATATTCTTATTGAAATGTGTCTGTGTGTAGGTTCATGTGTAAATACATTTGTTAAATTGCCTTGATGACATTTTGCTAAAATTTACTGTTCCAATTTTAATGTTTTATTTATACGCGTTAGTAGTAGTAGTTTTTTGTTTTCTCCGCTGTTTGAATGTATGTATGCATGCATATTTGTGTATGCTCTTATATGTTTGTGTACTGGTTTTTTTGTTTTTTTTTTCAAGTTTTGCCTAGGTTTCGGGTTTTTTTATACCCTACAACGAATTGTGACATATAATATATTCAATATGGTGTCTTATTTACGTTTTTAAACCAGTAAGTAAATGTATGACTTAAAATAATAAAAACACTAAGCTACACTATGCGCTAATATTTAAATAGTAGCAAATACATTTTGAATGCTACAACAGTTGAGTTTTATTAGGCGAAGTTGGAAGTCAGTTGAAGACTCCATCTATTTCTATATATTTTGCATAATTGACATAGTAGTTGTCTGTGAAGACCCTGAAACATGCCAGAGTGACGTTGAGTGGCTCTAGTTCTGGAAAATAGGGCAATAATCGCTGGTAGGGATTTCTTGTATTCGTATACTATCCTATTTACTTTCTTAACAAAACTTTGTGTCATATCTGTATTTCAGTATGGATGCAGTATTTTAATTCACAGTGTTGGCTTTGCCATTGGTCGGCCCTGATCTATAAAATAGCAGAGATGGCATATTGACTCAATTTAGTTGTCAGTATTATGTGGGTTCAGCCTATAGTCAATACAGTACTTCATGAGCCAAACGGGTTAGTTTTTAGTTACAATTATTAACATTGAATAGTGGATTACTGGACCTAATAAGGCTGCGGTGAGTTTTTTTTTTTAGAAGAAACAATGATATTTCATTTACATTGTCTTTGACTTTGACGGGAGAGAAACCAAATGTCACTTTGCAAGTCGAATCTATTTTAATAACCAGTTTTACCTAGAGATAGTATAATCCTTCAAGTAACTTTAGCTCCTTTCTAGAAATTAGCAGTGATTATCAAATATAACGCGCTTCGTAAACATACTTGGAGATCTTTGTGATGCCCATAAGTTTACATCTAACTTATGTAAACCATACATTTTAGTTAATTAACAAGTCAGGAAGACTGGTCGGTTAATCTCAACTAGTTTTTCAGAAATGATCGCAAAAAATGTTTTTTGTACTTATGAAGTTTGTGTTGGTTTTAATTTGGATACCAACATTTTCAAAAGACTTATGTTAGTTAAAGATACACTGCTTTGCACAACTATAAATACATAAAACTTTTCTCAATTTGGTAAGTTAAAGTTTAATCTACTTGTATGTCTAACGAACAAAGAAACAAATATTATTTACAAAAAAAAAAAACATTATTTTTTTATTTTACCTCTTAAAATTTTTTAGAGAAATTAATTAGTGTTTCAAAACAATAAATACACTGAAATTAAAACAACTTAAAATACCCATATTAACAAAACAATAGGCTTTAATAATGTGTCAAGACTTCTTTTTTTAATCAACTTGAAAATTCGATCAGGCACACTATTCAACATATTTAGTCTTATATCTTCTAAACACAAAAGGTCCAGTAATATTGGACCTAAGTAAGTTGTGTACTTCACGGCCGCCTGCTCGCCTAATCTAGTCTTATATCTTCAGAGATAGATCTTCAAGCATCTATAGCTGCTTCTTTTAGCATACATTTTACGGCGCTATATTACCCAAATGTTCTCAATAAGCTTCTTAACCTGAGAACATCAGGCCATTTAAGTACATTAATATTTATCGAAGACAATCATCCTTTTGATTTGACGACTTTCAAATATATGTAGGTGCGTTATCTTGCTTAGAAGTAAGTTGTTTTTCATTAGTATTTACTAAAAAAAATTACACTAATTTCTCATCTACTAATTTTGTGTAATCAGCAGAATTAATTTTGTTAATTACGATAAGAGACTCCAAATAAGGCATACTGTCTTCACAAAAAGCTCCTCAAACCATCAAGGAACCGCCTTCGAAATTTGTTTTCAAGAAATACTGTAGTTCTTCTGTATCTCTCTCCAATATTTGTTGGAACCAACTGCACCATCAATATTGAATTTTATCCCATCGGAAAAAATCACATTAAACAAATACATACATATATGTTTAAATAGTACTATTTACAGAGATTATCGGCTTAGCTGATTTGAATCAGTTTTGTGCCAGAGTAATAGTCTTGACTCAGACATTAGCTTTTGTCAAGTAATAGTCTGGGATTTTTGTTAGCAGTCTAGTTATGGTTGATGTGGACACATTTATATTTCATTAATAATCTGACCAAGACCTATCGTTGTGTTGCTGGTACTGTTTATGATTCTCTGATCCGTTTAGAAAGTTTTTTTCGGGCATATACTTTTATTTTTACTATAATAATATGGATTATTTGTGCATGAATCCACATCTAAAAGTTTTATGCAGATCGGTCCATAGTTGACCATAGCTCTCATGCTCCCATATAAGGCTCTCTTCCGAAAATCACTTTAAAGATCATAACTCTCTTAAAGATGTTGGTATCCGAATAATATTCAACACAAATATGTTTCATATAAACAGAAATCATGACTCTTAATTTTACGGTGGTCGATGCAAAATTAGTTGAAGCTCCTACGAAAATTACTATAACATGTATTAATCTTTAAAAAGTGTTTTTAGCGACATAAAATTTAACAAAAACAATATTTATATACTTAAAAGTAATGTCACTAAATTTGTGAATGATTGGTCCATAAAAGGTCCTGAAAAAGCGGTTTTTCACATATACTGTGTGTAGGGTATTATATGATTGGGCTTGTTTAGTTTGTAATTTGGCATGTGCTTCAAATAGTAGTAATAAGCTTAAGTCCTGTCACAACCAACCAACATATCTATCAATCTGGGTCCTAAAATCAATTGACATACTGGTCAGATTTTTTTTCCATTAAACGGCAAGGAATTTTTACGTATCCTGAATCTCAAAGATTTGGGACCCAAGACCATTTTGGTCTGTTATTGTTTACTTATAAAATGTTTACTATCATAGTACGCTTGTTTGTTTGTTTTGGTCCCAAAAAAATTGGTCCCAAAGATATATGTATGTATAAAAAATAGCTCCATTCCTTTGGAGACTATTATAAAAAGCAAAAAAAAAATGTTGTTCATTTATTACAAATAAACTCAAATATGCACCAAAATGGTCCTGTACCTAAGATTCGTAAGTTTTTTTTAAGCCTAACAGCCAAATTTTATAATAATACAATGCACGCAGACATTGTTTTACTATTGTAATTGAAAAATAAAATGGACTGCAGATATTGCAGCGCTCTGGTCTCTAATGATTATTAATCATACTCGTAAAGTACCTCTTGTATATTCCTTATTACACATCTAGTCACACAATTTTGTATAGAAAAAGACTATTGCTCAAATAATTATGCTCAGCAAAATGCAACTAAATATGTATTTATTTAAAGTTCCAACTACTAAAAGGGTGCTTCCTAGCCGTTTTTGATTACTAACGTACTTATTTCCTGTTGCCGCTTCTCGTATGGAGTACAAACCAATATGGTAGTGTTTGTGCTTCACTAAAAATAGATCTAGAATAGCTGTGCTATTGGTAACGTGAAAAGTTTGCATAAGTAAATGTGTGTGTCACTGCATTTTTTTTAGCTTTATATTGAATCCTTATGCGTTTACAAATATCCGCTAGTAAGTTTAACAATGGTGGTTATCGATTTAGTAGCACTTGATGTGCTCTTTGTTTTTTTACAGTATTAATTTTTATTCGATATTTGACAAAGTAGATGGGGTCATGTTTGTCATTTTGTTTAATGATATTTAACAATACACTGCCCTTTATGCACTATTGTTGGAGATCTGTTTTTTTTTTGGAAATCAGAAAGAAAGGAAAGAGTTGAGTTGAGTTGTTAAAGCTGTATGTAGACAACATTAAAAATGCAAAGTGTATGTGTTTTATTTTAGCTGATTTCCGTTTTGCATCATCTCATACACCAATGTACAATTTGAATAATTTAATTTTAACAAGTGAATAAAGCTAATTAAACATTTCCCAAACGTAGTGTTTTTATTAAGAAATTGAGCAGAACACTTACATATTTAAGATTTATTTCGGTTGAATTTCATCTTAATAACGATATTTAAAAGAATTTTATGCATATTTCAGTTATAATCAGGAATTTATATTTGTATCTTTTCTGCGATTTCTTTATATTTCTGCAGCGTGTAACATAAAGCGATTTAATTTAAAACACAATAAATTAGGTTACAAATTCGACTTTTTGAAATATCAAAATTGTCATCTCTGTATACATATATATGGTTATTCCAGAAAGTAGAGCTATGGCCAATTATGGATCAACTGTCACAAAAGTCAATAATATAATTTGTACATACTTATAATTGATCTGATTAAATTTCGGCAACTATGGAACAGAGAACTATGGTCTATTACGGGACCGATCATCATGAAATTCTGTATGGAATTATTTATATAAAATTCGACAATTATTTGCGTTGAATTTCAAATTCATAGTGATTTAAGTAATTTTCTAAAGTGGGACCATATCAAAATATGGACCGATGAACACAACATATGTATCATTTTAAGTTTTCACTTTGCAGGAAACTTATTTTTGCAGAATTTTGTATGAAAACGGCTTTTCTGTAGACATTTACTACGTACCATAAAATTATCTTCCGGAAAGACATTTGTATGGGGGCTATGAGAAATTAGATTTAAAGAAAATTGTAAAAAATATAAAAATATCTAAAAGAATATCGAGGTGGTCTGAAACTTTGGTCTATAACTCAGAAATGTTTCAATACCAAACATTTTGGTGGATCAAAAAATAGTTGGTAAAAATGTTATTGCTCTATGTCTTTTTGTCGAAGCTCTATAGTGATTTCAACAGATGGACAGACAGACGTTCTTGGCTGGATCGTCTTAGGTTTTTATAAGGACCCAGACTATATAGACTTTTTGGCTCTACTACCATTATTTCGATCTATGACAAACTTAATATACCCGCATCTCTTTGTAGTGGGTATAAAAACTAAATTTTAGCTTTAAAACTATTAATTAAGTTACAACTATAAAGTTACTACGGATATCAGCTTCATTTTAAAGGGTTTATGGAGAAAGCAAAAACAATGCATGTGATTTTTATTTCTTATATACTACTACTATATAAGTATACATATGTACATGTTTTTAACAACTCATATTACTACATCTTAATGGTTGGTATTTTATTACTAAAAATAAAATCAATGGACTGATTTTGTGATTTTTTTTTTATGTTTCCTGCCATGGAAATGTAAAAAATGTGTATGTGGAATATGAATAATGTTGAGTACAAGTGAATTCTGTTTGTTGCCAATAGAATCGAATATATTGGCAATAGAACAATCTAAAGAAAAATATTGATAAAGATGAATTTCTAGACATCCAATGTGAAAAATACGAATATTTATGCTGTATCACTCAAATTGCAACAAATTTAGTAGTTTTTAGTTTTATCTCTTTGTTAATTTTTAACAATAAATGTATATCATTGCATTTGTAACTCCCATAAGTATATAAAAAATCATATTTTGGTGGTCCTTTGCTTCTCTTCTTGTGAGACTTAAAGAAACATTTTCCCTTACTATTTTTATGTTTATTTTTATTTCACAAACGACAGTAAAGAATTCCTAATTTTTTTCAAAATCTATTATCAGCTGCTTATGATCAGTATTCTGCAGAGAAACACTGTTAAATTTTTCAGTAAGAATATATAAAAGAGACTAATCCCAGCATAATTCCCTTGCTGGTTTTCGGCGGAACGAATTGCTTCCAAATGAAATATGTACATATATTAATCTTGAATATAATTTGAATCAGATTTTCGTCGGATTGGAGGATTTGCTTTGTACTTTTCGTAAATTTGTTTGTTTAATTTTTTTTGTTCATATGTCTGGAGAGGTAAAAATGTTAATTTGCTGCATTTGAGCTTAGTAACATTCAAAAGTAGTTTGCTACGTCAAATGGAGGCATCAAGCTATCTACAGATTTTGAAAACTAAATGTTTGGATTTTAGTGATGATATGAATATCGCTGACTATGTCAAATGTGACACAGTCAACAAAACGATAACAATGAATTATTGGAAACCAAATTTTCGGCTTACGAGAGAGGTTTGAAAACATCTTAGCCTAGAAGAGAAAGCGCGGTATATACAAAAAAAAAGTTAAGTGTTTTGAAAACTTCCATTTGTGATATAAACACGTGTTAAATTTCTTTTCGATTTGGCAACTTCTACAAAAAAAAAAACGCATCCGCGATTTTTTTACAATGGAAAAATTAGAAATTCGTGGTGCCATTAAATATTTAAATGAAAAAGAAATTTATAATGATATGGTGAATGTGTTGGGTGAGAGTGCTTTTTTATATGCAACAGTAAAAAATTGGGTTGCTGAATTTAAACGTGGTCGTAAAAGCATTGAGGATAAACCATGTATTGGATGTCCAAAAACAGCAACAACAACAGAAATTGTAGCCAAAGTGCATGATATGGTATTTAATGATCGACGAGTATAAGTGCGTGAAATAGCTAATATCATAGGCATCTCAAATTATCAAGTCCATTGAATTGTGCATGAAGAAGTACAGATGAAAAAGCTTTCTGCAAGATGGGTGCCGCATTTGTTAACAGTCGACCAAAAACGCATAAGAGTGAAATTTTCTCAAGCTAGTTTGGATCGTTTTAAGAAAACTAAAATGGAATTTAAGCATCGTTTTGTAACTGTGAATGAGACACGGATCCACCACTATACTCCAGAGACAAAAGAAGAATACAAGCAATGGAGTGAAGCTGCAGGAAGTGCCCTAAAGAAGGCAAAAGCAATTTAATCGGCTGGTAAGGTTATAGCAATGGATTTTTGAAACTTGAAAGGTATTTTATTGCTTAACAATCTGCAAAAAGGGTAAAGGAATAAATTCAGAGTACTATTGCAACATTTTGGATCAACTAAATGTAAAAATTCGAGAAAAACGACCTGGTGTACAAGACAAAAAAATTATTTTTTATCAAGATAGTGCACCAGCGTACAAGAGTGTTTTAACAATTACTAAAATCAACGAATTAAAGTAAGACTACCCAGCTTATTCTCCTGATTTAGCTCCCAGTGACTTTTACCTGTTTCCAAATCTAACAAAATTCCTAGTTGGCAAGCATTTTACCTCAAATGAAGATGCAGTATCAGTTGTAAACCATTATTTTGAAGGCCTTCAGGGAAATTTCTTTTAATCAAGGGATAGAATTGCTAGATAAGCATTGAACTAAGTGTATTGAAGTTACAGGAGATAATATTGATAATTAAAAATGTTTTTCAACTAACTTTTCTCTGTCTGTGCTAGGCTAAGAAGTTTCCGAACCGGTGTCGTACATAATTTCAAAAAATTCAGCAGTTCTTTGGAATATTTTTTGTTATATCGAGTCTATGACAGCCAGCCTTGAAAAATTAAAAACCATTTTGCTAAATGTGATTGAAACTTTTGATATATGAATCGACATATTTATGCATGTCGAAGAATATTATCTGCCCCATCAAATTTTCGTCATTTATAATTATTTGAAAGAGTTTTATAAAATTCTAAATTTCATTTTGTTTTGACAAACAAAATTCTCATTAAAAAACCCTAGAATGACATCTTTTACGGAGACCTTTTAAACCAACTACGAGTATACTTTTCTAGAAAATTTTATTATTATAGATACTTAAATTTTATTCTCTTTATGGTTTTCTTTGTTTCTTGTTCTCATTTTTTTCACACACTGCTTTTTCTTCTAAAGTTTTATGTTACATTTCTATTTTGAGTAGTTGCTGTCGTTGTTGTTTTCGCTTAAGAATTATCTTACGTTCGATTAAATCAGTCAATCTTTTAATTAAAATTTGCTGACTTATTGCCATGACAAAATGAAATTATATAACAGAGTTTTCCAATTTTTCGTCTTCTATGTAGTTTTGTTGCTGCCGTTTATGTTGTTTTTATTCTTTGTTTGTAAAAAGAAGTTGCGTTTTATATATTTTTCTTTTTATTTCAGAGATTCCATTGTAACTGATTTAGTTTATCTGGCTTAAATAGATAAATTGCAAGAAATTGGTTTCAATTTACTCTCTTTTATTATAGACTTTGTTTTTAGTAAAAAAATACAATAATAATTTTTTTTAATTAGAAAGCAAACAAATATATAAAAATGTATCGATTTTTATTTGTGTTGCTTAATGCTGGGTAAATTATAAAAAGGAATTAATATGTATTTATAATGTTTAGTTATTTGGCAAAATATTTCAGTTGCAATTAAAGTGAAATTTAATGAAACGCATTTTAAGACATTACCAACCAAAGTGTCGGACATATAAGTTGTGTTACTTATGAGTTAGGGTACACAGAAGTCGTGAAGGCATTAGTTGCAGAATTAAGTTAATGCTTAAATTAAATTCACTACATTCTATAATTACCTTTAAATACGCTTACATGAACAGCCGTACTTGAGACTATACAATCTGCTTATTATTTTCCTTAAATTAAACTCAAGTATTCTCTTTTTTCCGATTTCTTTTCCAGAGTTTTTGTTCACAATTAACTTTGTTTTTTTCTTCTCACTAATGATGCTCACATTAACTAATTATGGTGAATTAACATTTGCAGCGATTAGCTTTGTTGTATTAGAGTTTTAATATCAATTAACTAAATTATTTATAATTAGCATTTGTTGTAACAGCAAGGACGAAAAAAATACACATTAATTTCAAACCAGTTTAAAAAATAAAATATACATAAAAGCAAATGTCAAATACATGAATGAGATAATATGCAGTTACATAATACAATATAATAAATAAATACAAAGAAATTGTAACAGCAAACCCTTTTTGGTGTTTGTTAAAGTCTCAAAACAAATTTCATTAAATATTCATGGATTTTTTTTGCTTTAACATCAGATAATTTTTCTTTCTATTCCTTGATTTCCCTTTTAATTTTCTTGCATTTTTCTTTCACATTTGTTGTCCTTACATTATTAATTTAAATTCTTTTATTTAGTTTTAACCATAAAACACCAACATGTCATTCCAAATACCATTGATTGATATTTAAAACCAATCATCACATTATTTCCAATCTGTATGATTGTCAGTGTGAATCTATCAAGATACCACAGCAGTGAAAAACCACGATATTTATCACTCATGTCACTGTTGTTTGTCAGTTGACGGAGCTGTTAATAAAAAAACAGCAAGTAAGAAAAAGTAAAACTAACCGCAAAAAGGAGAGATGAAAAGAAATATCAGGTTCTGTTTGAGGCGAATCGTAAATGCACTTTACACAATAGTCATCAATTGAGTTTGAGTGATTTCTTTACAATTGAATAAAATATCACTGAAATAGCACTTAATCTGTACTTAATTTGGCTCTTTAGATTAAATTTGGCCATAGAAAGAAAAATTTAAGTTTTGAAGAATTCGGGATATTTAGCTATAGCTATATATAGAATAGCAAAGTACAGTTTCTGGAATTCTGCACATTTGCTTTAGAATAGCAAAGTGAAGTCCGTGAACTTCTGGACATTTGGCTATAGAAGAGCAAAGTGCAGTTACTGAACTTCTCGACGTTTGCTATAGAAAAGCAAAGTGAAGTCTCTGGACTTTATTTGGCCAAAGAACAGCAAAGTGAATTTTTAGAAATTCTAGACATTTACTATACAGTAGCAAAGTGAATTCTCTGTACTTAAGGACATTTTCTATAGAATAACAAAGTGAAGTCTTTGGAATTCTGAACATTTACTATAGAATAGCAAAGTGAAATCCCTGGACTTCTGACATTTGCTATAGCATAGCAAAGTGAAGTCTCTGGACTTTATTTGGCTGTAGAATAGCAAAGTGAAGTTTTAGAAATTCTAGACATTTAATATACAATAGCAAAGTGAAGTCTCTGTACTTAAGGACATTTTCTATAGAATAGCAAAGTGAAGTCTTTGGAATTCTGGGCATTTACTATAGAATAGCAAAGTGAAGTCTCTGGACTTCTGACATTTGCTATAGCATAGCAAAGTGAAGTCTCTGGACGTTATTTGGCTATAGAATAGCAAAGTGAAGTTTTAGAAATTCTAGACATTTACTATACAATAGCAAAGTGAAGTCTCTGTACTTAAGGACATTTTCTATAGAATAGCAAAGTGAAGTCTTTGGAATTCTGGGCATTTACTATAGAATAGCAAAGTGAAGTCTCTGGCCTTCATTTAGCTATAGAATAGCAAAGTAAAGTTTTAGAAATTCTGGACATTTATTATGCAATAGCAAAATGAAATCCCCGGACTTCTGACATTTGCTATAGAATAGCAAAGTGAAGTCTCTGGACTTTATTTGCCTATGGAATGGGAAAGTGACATAATTTTCATGTGGTCATCATTTGGCTATAGAACAGTAAATTAAAGTCTCTGGATACCATTTAGCTATAGAACAATGGACAGTATTGGTCTCTGGGTGATGGTGTGGGGACAACCTCACACCAGCCTTCTAACCTAGAATAGCAATGTAAGGACTCTTAACTTCATTTGATATAGAATAGCAAAGTAAAGTCTCTGAATTCATTTGTCACTAAACATTATCTATTATTACTTGTTAGTGATTTTTCCCCAAAAAATGTTTTATAACTTTATATTAAATAATGCCATACTTTTTGATACGCTCTGTTTATTTTACATTAAAATATCTGCTAAAACACTGAACCTACTTTGCTCAATTTCCTTTGTTTTTTTTTTTTTTTTTTTGTTGGTATCATTTGTGTGTGGATTTGTTTTTATCAGGAAATGAAACATGCAACTATACAACTATCCTGTGTGCATACATAACTGCATAATAAAGAAAAAAAAAATAACAATTATGTTTGGTATTTGGTTGTGCTTCTTTGTGGATACCCTACTTTATACAACCTTGCAATATTATCTTTCAAAAATTTACTCCTTCCAGAACAGCAGCATTTAGCTCAGATATGTACATATATTTGAAATAAAATTGCTATTGATATGCTTTACACATTTGATCATGAAGTTCATAGGGTGTTTTCTTAAGTGTATTACACTTTAAGAGGACAATAATTTTTTAACTGGCGGCTTTTTTAAAAGCATCTAAAAAAACAGGGAATATAGTAAATTTAATATTCAGTTCACAGCCCGTTATTTCATAAAATTTATTAATTAATACATTTTATAATTAATACGTTGGAAATGCTCTTTCATTCGCTCTGCGCTCGCTGCTTGCAATATTGTACAATATATTGTCCTTCAGCTTCTCTTCACAATTTACCACAAATTCTCAATCTGATTAATATCGAGACTTTTTGATGGTAACTGCATTGGAAGTAGGCTTTGGATCATCATCCAGCTGACAAGTAACTTCATCCACACGATAAACACTTTTATGTACAAAATCGAGAAGATGAGTTTGCAAAATACGCAGACAGTCCTCTTTCCTCGTTATTATTTTTATTCCTTGAAGTTCTTCCCACCATGCTTCATTGTTTCCTCAACATTATGCCTTTGAGTTGTCTGTATAGTTCGGCGCCATCAATATTGTTTAAAACATATTTTCTAACCATTCTCCACAATTGTAACTCCACTGTTGTAACTATATCTTTATAAACATCAATGTTGCGTATACGTTATATTAAATATTAATATTGCGTATACGTAAGTATGTATTACGCTTGTACATATTAATAAAATTTTCTCATATCTGATTCTCGTTTAAAAAAAAGTTTTTGTAAAATTTTGATAATAATTTTTTGTTTTATACAGTAATTAATTAATTTTCCGTTTTCTTGTATTAATATTCAGACAAATTTCGGCATTAAATGACCTTATACTGAAGTACATATTGTCATTTCTTATATCCTGCAATTTCTTTTATTTCCGCCATTTGCTTTAGCGAATATCCAGTTGTCAGTAACAACTTATATCCATTTAGCTTTATGAAAATGGCATCGCATAATGGAAATGTTTAAACTATTGAATATTTTGAGGGCTTGCTTAGACCACCTTCACTTAGGTGATTAACCAATGAGGAGAGGATTAACAGCAATGCCTGATTTTGTATTTTTTATTTTCCAAGTGAAGGTTTTCGAGCTCAATTTCGCCATTTTCTTTTAGTAGTACGTTTTCTTTGATGACAGGTTTGATATTCTTGAGTATAGTACCTTAAGCAAGAGTTAGTAATAAACATGTTACCCAACGCTTTCTTTATGATTCAACTCTGGGAAACTGTTATAGGTTACAGATTTTTCAGCAGCTAAAAAAAAAACATTAATCGTTGTCTCTTTTAGTACAATTTCTCACTTGATTTTTTAATGTTTTTTTGCTTGAATTTGCACACTAGGTTGTCCCAAAATTTTGAATTATTTTCATGAGTACTCAAGCATAATTTGAAAGCTTAGAGGTTAAAGTATTTTTGAGATTTTTTTCAGATTTTTCGGAAAAGGTTTTAAGGTCGCATAAGTCAAGAATTTTTGCCAAAAGTCGGGTTTGCCGGCCGTTGTTTTGAGTTTTCTTTATAACTTTGTCAAAAAAACGATTTTAAAATAATTTATTTTTGCGTGCAAAAACTATAAGTTTTGGCAATGAATTTGCTCTTTTGTGTACCCTACATTATAATTTTTCATATTTTCCATAAATTTCGTAAATAACGCTTTAGAACTTTTAAACTTTGTATGAAAATTAAAAAACTAATGATGCAGTTGATGTCAGCATTAGCCTAAGTTACACCTTTTGCTTTCATTCTTAATCTGAACAAATGAGGACACAATAGTTTTTCATATCAGTTTTGAAATAAGTAATACATCAAAACTTAAATGATTTAAACCAATTCGAAAGTGGGTTTGCTGCCAGTGTAGGGTATCACATTATCCGGCAATAATACTTTTAATTCATGTTTCCTAATTTTTTTTTTTTGTTATTGTTACTATAAAATGCAACTCTACATTTAAAAATGTTTCTGGTGGTTGTTTATGCAGCGACTGTGGAATACTACATATAAAATATACAGATATACATATGTACGTGCAAAGAAGTAACAGCAGCAACAAAAACGAAAATTATATATGAAATGCATTCAAACAAATACAGTTACTTATGACTACAATTAGGTTTTTTGCTTGCTGTAGTTGTTGTACTTGTTTTGTGTTTTGTTTTAAATACATACTTACTTCCGTTTGTTATATTTTATATTCCTTAGACAACAACTTTTTGATTAATTGTGTGTTGTGTGTGACTTTTTTTATGTAGCTGCACAATACATATTAGTGTGGCCCAGTTTTTCGGAAATTTTTGGATTTTCCATGTTCGATGTTTTCTTTATCGAAAAATCAAATGCTTAAAATTTGAGCAAAATCGTATAACGTTTGGATGTGGCACATTATCACCAGAGGGTTTTAGATGACGTATAAAAATTGCCAAGCATCGGAGTATCGAAAATCGATAAGGTGCAATCTAAGGGCCGCCCTAATGTACATGCATGTGAGTGTAAGTTTATGCCTGTTTGTTTTGATAGCAGTTAGTAGTTGTGTGCTCTAGCTGTTGCAGTTGTGTCTTAACAAGGAAGAGTTGCATTCAACATACACATCTACAACACTGGCACAATCTCATAAATAAGTTGTTCTTATTTACACATAACGGGTTTGACAATTAGAACTTTTTTTCCAGATGGAATAAGGTAAACCTTTTGTTTCTGGGGCTCTGTTAAAGTTAGAATTTATACAGATCCAAATTAAAACTCAAAATCCACGACTTTTTTATGGAAATAAACACGCCATTTTGCCAAAAAGTGATTAAAAATGTTAAATTACAGAATTAACATCTGTATGCGTGGTTGCACGAGACATATGTTCAATATAATTATACCCTCCACCACCATAAGTAGTGAATGAAGGTATATATGTATATGTTTGTCATTCTGTGTGTAACACTGATAAATACTCATCTGAGATCCAACAGGGTATATATATTCTTGGTCTTTACGAAATTCTAAGTCTATTGAGCCATGTCCGTCTGTCTGTCCGTATGTCTCTGTGAAACACTCTCACGTCCAAAGGACACAACTGAAATCAACAAAGTTTACAAAAAAACGCTTACAGTTCTCCTAAGCAGTTTGGTATTGAAAATCAGCAAAAAAAAAAGACTTATGGATCAAAATGTAAGACAACCTTCATTAAAAAATTGATATTTTTAAAAAAATTTTCTTCCAATTTTTTAAAACATATTGCAGATAATCCCATGAAATTTTGTGTACATTGTTATTATGTTAAAAGATGAAAGTGTAAGGAAAATAGTAAGAATAGTTCCATGATTTCTCATAGCTCCCATACAAAAATCTTCCCGAAATATTGCTAAATTATACATAAATGCCTACAAAATTCAGCAGGAATTCGTTTCATGCAAAACGAAATCGTAAAACGAAATTTTTTTTAGTTCGGTCCATGTTTGACCATAGACACCATATAAAGTCCACTTTCAAAATTCACTTAAATACGTATAATACTGGTATAAATAATGTTACATGGCTAAAGTTTGACAGAAATAATACTTATAGGTAAATAAATTGTCTGTACTAAATC
Source organism: Bellardia bayeri (assembly GCA_950370525.1). Classification (NCBI taxonomy): domain Eukaryota; kingdom Metazoa; phylum Arthropoda; class Insecta; order Diptera; family Calliphoridae; genus Bellardia; species Bellardia bayeri. The sequence continues at coordinate 19,975,016 of OX493265.1, read as the reverse complement.
TTATGATGATCGGTTCAAATTGGTCATAGATCCCATACAAGGACCACATCCGAAAAAGCCATTTATTTTTATATATATCATACAAATATCGATAGACTCAAAACTTTGCACAGATCATCAGTATATACAAAAATCATCCCACAAAATTTTGTGAATTTTGGTCCATTTTTAACCCTCTTCCAAAAGTCACTTTAATACTCATAAATCTCTTATAAATAACGGTACCGATCCAAAATTTCACACGGATCATTCACATAAATTTTAAAACCAAACTGCTAGATTTTGAGAATATCGGTCCGTATTCGACTATATTCCCAATATTAAGGTTCACTTCCGAAATCTACGTCTTAAGTATACCGTTATTAGGTTAAAATTCGACATGAAATATCCTCATATACATTAAATTTACTGTTCTAAAATTTAAGAAGTTCGGCCCATAATTTTTCATAGCTGCCATATAAGAATCATTTCCGAAAAACAAATAAACCCACAAAAATGTCTAATAAATATCGATATCGAACCAACTTTTATATGGATCAGTAATTTTAATCCAGAAATCATATTAATATCGGTTATATGGCAATTATGCTACTGGATTTTGTAGCTATCAGTCAATAATTGGCAATAGCTTCCGAATTAAGTTCAACTTCGAGCATACTAAACAACCATACAACTCTTGTAAATAACGTTATTGAGATGAAATTCAACCAAAATAAGGCTCAAAAACGTGGAAACCACATTAGTGGATACTGGATTTAGAAGCTATCAGTTCATACCTGGTCCACTGCTGCTACGCCACCCATAAATCTCTTGTAAATAATGTTATTGAGATGAAATTCAACCAAAAGAAGCCTCACCTTATATCTAATCTTTTTTTATACTCTGTCTCTTAACTTATTGGAAAATGTTCTTTTAATTTTTTAATTTAATTTTTATGAAAATCAGACAAACTCTGTAAATTACACTAAGAATCGGTAATTAATTAATTAAAAAGCAGGTAATTAATTAAAAAGCATTTAAAATAAAATCACATTAGTGGAATACGACCAACAGGTAATAGTTTCTTTCAAACAATATATAAAATACTAATAAAATTTGCACTAAGTCTGAATAGGAAACACAGAATAAGGATATGCTAGTCCTATAACCAGTGAAGTTTCTGTATTTCTTATAACGTTTAGGTGGAGGATATTAAAGATTCGTGTTTTAAATTAATAATTGCCAAATCTTACCCTTTCCAATGCAATAAACATCTGTTTGATTTTCATATAAATTCTTTGTTTTATTTTGTTTTGACAAGCAAAGTTCTTCTTGAAAATTCCTGTACATACACACAACATCTAAGAAACGATATAAACATGAAAGAAAACTGAAAAAAGAAACACATAACAAAATAAATTTGCATAAAACATAATTCACTAAAAAGACATTTATTTTACTTTATTTTTTTTTATGGTACGTCAGCGGGTGGGTGGTTACTTTACGACAATCATACACACATGAAGTTATAACAAACTCTTTCCTTTTGTTGTTTGAGTTTAAATCCAGATTTTAACTTGGTTTAGTTGCATGATATAAAAGGGAAATATATGAATAATGATTTAATTATATAGAAAAGATAGTGATTTATAAATGTAAAATTGGTTGGATAAAATGACAAACTTATTTAAATACTTAGTAAGTAAATAATAAATTAATTATGGTAAGAATTATGAAAATTTGTTAGTTACAAATTGAACAGTTATTATTGAACAATACAAATATTTTAAACTTATTTAAATACAAAATTAGCAAATGTCTCGCTTGAACTAACTTTAGATAATTAACGGCAACAATTTTCAAGGTTCTCAAAGTGCTAGTGGCACAACTTGAAGCATTAATTATGAAAAATTGTTGTTAATATACGATCAGTGCTCAATAATAGTGGAAGGCCAATATAAGCGGCATGCGGTCGCGGACGGCAGAAATAGAATTTTTTCAACTTTGCCGCTTAAAATAATATATGAGTTTAGTTAAAAATTAAAATTTATTTCCATTTTCCTAATTCTTTTTACACAATTTACACACTAATAAACGTTTATTTAAGCTGATTGCCGCCCGCGGCCGCATGCCGCTTACATTGGCCTTCCACTATAACGCTGCACTAGTATGGTCATATGTATAGGTTAAAAGATATCCAGATGATAAAGCTACTTGCATGTACAAGGAGAACATGCGTCATCGTAGGATACTTAATGAATGTCGTACTTGTTTATATCTCAGTGGCAACTGCAAACACAAAAAAAAATTCACAGCGGAAAACTAAACAAACATCGGTTTTCCAATAACTAAATTGTGAGTAGTGAGCTCATGACACACCTCACATATTCAACAGCTTAGCTAAAGCCATTTAATTTCGTTTAGTGGATTTATGGACTAACCTGTGCAAAGAAAAAATTTTATATACTTTTGTTTAATTTAATTTGTTGGATATTGAAATGAAAATGTTGGTCATGGAACAAAGTCAGTTGGGAAGCGATATCTTGCAGAATATAATTTAGCAACTGATCTCAATAAATTTTGTGTGGTTATAATTCTTGGTATTTTGGTCGTTATATTACTAATGGTTTTTATCTGTATTTTTTTCTTCTTATCTATTGCAATTGGAGGCAGAACTCGCGCGTTATAGTCATTATTGCTTAAGGGCAATCAGGCGTCATTTTTTTCGCTTCCTTCGAGGGACTTGCGGCTCACTCTTGCATTGGGGAATGCTTAGCGTCGTCTAGTTGTAACGCGTTACGGTTTTTCGAAATTTTGCATTGGTCACATGCGTTCGTTTTGGTTTCATAATCTTAAAATTATTTTAATACAAGATTTAAGCGTTCCAGGTTGACTTAAGACTTATTTAAATCGACGTGGGACAACCTGGCTATTTGAGGGTGTATAACAGAGGTCGGCATCCTATAGCACAATTGTGCAGAGAGCACTTCACATATACACTTATCCCCTTATTCAAAAACGATTATTAAATTTAACAAACGCTTATTAAGCAAACTTGTATGTGCAAATATGTCTTAATAAACGTTTGTTAAATTTAATAATTGGTTTTGAATAAGGGGGTTAATTTATTTCATTCAGTCGTCATTGAGACAGCAATGTGTGCACATGCGGCGCATGCTTTTATATTTTTTTTAATAAATACTTCCCAACAAACATTTCAAATTAATAATGAATTACGAAGAATATTTTATGATTGATAATGCATTTGGTAACATGCATGTAATCAGCTTTTGAAGTATTAGAACTTCCGTTTGTATATCAATCTCGTTGTTAATTTCTTATATGTTACGGAATATATATTGTGAGCGTATGTTTCCTATCTAAGTTGTTTTATATAATTATGTTTATGTTTGCTGGGTAGTTCGCTCACACACACAACGTTTTGCCTACCTCTGGTGTATAATTAAAAAATAAATAAAGAATACCTTCTCTCTGATAATTTAACTTATCTCAATTGAGTTATTGATTAATTTAGACTTCTCTGATGACTTCTCTCTCTTGTCTGCTCTTAGCTCAGAATTTGCTGTTAATACTTTCAATTTGACTGATATGATCCGCACTAAACTTAGGTTTATAAATATAAATTCTAACCAATGACACTTAATACTAAGTTAGTTTGCCTTACTATGACGTTATAGAGTCCTTAAAATACAGTAAAGCGAGATAAAGCCTCTTAATTGATTTCAAACTATCATTTATACTTTGGACAAATAATTAATTTAGAATGAAATTGTTTAAAATCAGATGCAAAACAGGGTATTTATAAATGGATGTAAAAGACTAGAAAGAAATGGAGGTTTGTACCCGTGCAATAACAAGCCACATGGACTTAAATCGAATTCAAGAACCATCTCAGTTGCAGTTAATTATACTACCAGATACTACATCGAGAAGTTACAAATGTATTTTGAGCAACTTCTGTGGTCAATAATGAGAAACTTGTAAGTTGAAATGAAAACGAAATTTAAAATGCTGAAAAAACATTTGTCTCAGTTTTTTTAAGAGTATGTGGCACTAGGTTTAGATAATTTAACCAAAATCTGTCAGTATTTCCACTTGAAATAAAAATTCCTGAAATATTCAGTGGAAAAGAGGCTCCCAGTTTTGTTTCATTTTCTGTAGTCATCTTAGATAAACTGATAAAAGAGGAAAACATTTAAGAAACTTCTAGAAATTGCTGCTGTTAGCAACAGCAATGCTAAAGATGTAAAAAGAAAAATATCTCCGCGATCTATAATTTCTTGATTCTTGAGCAGTAGAAATAATTTTGTTGACAATAAAAACAAAATATTTCGTGTAGCTGTATTAGAAACACGAAAATTCAATTGTATTCATGATAATATCGTTAATTATACGATAAATGCCTCATTGAAGGCATAAGTTCACAAATCTGCTTTCCCAAACAACCACTAAGGCATTTATATGCAGAAATAATGAAAGTGCGAATCTCGAAATAATTGTTGAAATCTGAAATCTCAACATGAAGAACTAATTCGGGCTATTGACACATATAAAATCCACTCCCAAACCCACATGTGATTCTCAGCCATCAGTGAATATTTCGACTGGGTTCAGCTAAAAGAATTTTAACTCAGATTGTGTAACACTCAAGGATCTTCTGCAGCAGCCTTAGATTGAGTGTTTTTATTTTAAAATACCTTTGAATACAGGATAACTACAATGGCGCTATTAAATAGTGTCAATTCCACAGCATTAAAACGTCATGTCTTAGTTGAAGTTGAAATATGTGAATGAATTTAGGAGTCTAATTTTGTTTATCCAGCAGAAGTGTGCGAAGTATATTTCCATTCTTTCTCTTTCTCAGAGATATCATCTGTCTACGCAGCAGTTTTCTAACATAGAGAAAGTCGAGCTCCTTAATTAGTGAAATTATTGTAAGATTGCACAATATTTGTAGGTGCACTCATAGAAGAAATGACCCTTGGGTCAGTAATCACTATATGAGATAATAGACTGATTGATATCTAGTCCCTTTATAAAGGGTGTTATTGCTACTACAAGAAAAACTTTAATAGAGCTGCCTACCGAAGGAACCACAGAGGCGGTTCTTTAAAGGTTTGGGCTGCTTTTTGTGAAGACTAAACTAACTTAAATTAATTCCTCTCATTACACAAAATTACTTAATGAAAAATTAGTGCAGTTTTTAGAAAAAAAAACAACGAAAAACAATTTACTTTTCAACAAGACAATGCAACTATACATTTAAGTTGTTAAACAAAGGTATGTGTTTATTTTTATATATTAAGATATGGTCACACATGGCAAATATTTACTCAAAAAAGCGTGGTCACTTGTTTAGCATAAATTTGTTTGACGTTGTTTACTCTTACAAAAGTTTTGCAAGATTAAACAGTATCAAATAAAATAAAACTAAATACGTATTTGTTGTGTCTAGTTCTAAATAAACAAAGTTTTTTTTTTAATAAATAAACGTGTTCAAATATATTTTATTTAGTGGTTGCGTCTTTTCTGGCAAATATTTGCCAAGTGTGACCGTATCTTTAGTATACTTGAAGCGAGCCTTTTCCAAATCAGAAATCCAATGAGAACATTTGGGGAATAATAAAATGTCAAATGTATATATCTATATCTGATGATATAAAACTACATGTGTTGAATAATATGTCTGATCGAATTATTGATTTGATTCCAGAATACAGAATTATTATAGTCTAAATTTTTGGTAAATATTGGCAAATTAAGTTACCCAGTAAAAAAAAATCGTGTTTTTTGAAGCACTTAAGACAAAAAGCGCATAATCGAGCGCTTCAATAAAAGCGCTCTTTTGAAGCAGTAAATACTTACGAATAAAATATACAAAAAATATGCTTTTTTAGTGCTGACAACGAAGAAGGCTTTAAAGCGAAAAAACAAAAATTAAACTATAGCCTACAGATTTACGTATGGCAACGAAAGTAAATTACAAAACGAATATCGCGGTTCTCAGTTACTATAATTTTTTCATTCAGATAGAATTTGTTCTTTGATTGGTGTACGCGAAGCGACGTAAAACAAAGTGCTTTGTTTGCATGTTTGATTAGGTTTAACGAAGCGCTTATTGTCAGCAGAAAGTAGTCCTCCAAACCGGAAACACCTCATACAGAAATCATGCATCCCATCAGCAGTTTTGAAGCGATTTGAGGTATGATTTCATACATAAAACCTGCTCCTTTTGGAGCACATTTTTTTACTGGGTATTTTAATTTGAGTTTATTTATAATTACGAAACACTAATTTTTAAGAGGTAAAATAAACAGTAAAGAAGTTTTTTTCTTAAATAATATTTGTTTTTTTTATTGTACGTTTCACTTACTTTTTCCTCAATTTACAAAATTCAGAAAAGTTTTATGTATTTATAGTTATGCAACGTAGTGCATGGAAATAGCCCTCTGATTACGAAGGGAATGTCTTTAAATATTTAGGTATGAAGACGACATTTAACCTGGCCTCTGACCTAGACTGAGTCACACAGGTATTACATATACGAATGAATAATAGAGAACTTAGAGATCTTAGTACATTTAGCGGGTCATGGGAAAACTAAATCTTAAATGCAATCGAAGGATCATATTACATTTCATTTCAACCATCGATTTAAATTATTTTCCTCAAATGATTTTCACACCCTTTAAATAGATTTTGTTGACAATAATATGTCTCCTCAGCAAGAATTTTCCTTGATTTTATGAATTACATGTTAAAGAAATCTTAAAGTTGAGCATGTACTTGTATACTAACATCAATGTAATTGTGTGCACGTGTATATACATATACATATTTATATGAAAAGCACTTATGTGTGTGTATATGTATAAAAACGCTTGATTAAGTACTTAATCAATTGTAAGCTGTTAAAATAGTTTCCACAATTTATTCACATACAAATAATTTCGTACACATGAATACATTTTTAAATTCAATAAAACTACAACATTATATGCAATAAAATTAAAAAATAAAAGGAAAAATAGAATAATTTCTACAAAATATTATAACAAATGGAGAAAATTACATACAAACATACAATATCTTTTAAATATATATTGATTTGATCGTTTTAGGTGTTAATTTTTTTTTTTTTTTTTGAAGGGATGTGTTTATGCAAGAATATATTGTTAAATTTAAGACATTTTTGGGTAATAATAAAGGGATTTATGTAGAGGGTTTGTAAAATAATTGTTGAATTTTGTTTGAAATATCCTTAAATTTATTCAAGTGTACTGACCTGCTTCTGCTGCTTTTATAGAGACATTACGTCTGTATATAAAATATTTTAAATAATGTCAAGTTAAGGAAAAAATACTGCGTATATGCGAAAATCTTGTTTTTACTATGATTTTAGATTGTAATAAATGTTACCTCCTTGAAAAATATATCATTACTGGAGTTGGGAATTCTTGTATTTTTAAACAAAAATCTACCTTTTATTTTCTTTACTTTAATATTTATTTCTTTATTTTTTGGCAAACCCTTTTATTGTAATCACTTTCTTTGTTTTTACTCATCTTTGGCAAATACTTTACCTTTGTCAATTAATTAAATCATGAAATGTAATTTGACGTTTTCGTTTTCTTCACCATTTGTTGTTTTTGCTGTCGTTGCCTCTGCTATTAAATCTTGTAATATTTTCCATTTGAAAGTCAAATTCAAATCAACAGCAAGTGACAACTGTTAACTAACTGAGAAATTCAACAGAGTGTAAATATTTACTAAGTCATCAAGACAATCGGGCAATAAGAAGAACAGAAATGAAGGAAAATAATTTTAAACACGAAATGTTTTCAATCTTAATGAAATAGTACAAGAGCAGGGAAAAAGAAACAAATTTTAAGGCAGAAACAGAAAAAAGGGGTTTGTTTAACTTTGTATTGAGTGGGAAAAATGTAATTTATAATTTTAATTGTAATGACTAACTTCTGATTCAAAAAAAAAAAAAAAACTTTACTTATTTTGTCCCATTTTTCTTAAAAGAGGAAAAAAACGTCTATCGATTTTTGGTTGGGAAATTTAAATATTAAAGAAACATCTTAAGGAGTTTAAAATTTCATTTGGGCATATACAGTGACTCACATTCAAAGTCGGGCAAGATGATTTCAAAAATTTACTTTCAATGAACACTTGTGAACAGGTTCTTTACACGGACGAAAGCAAATTCAATTTATTTGGTTCCGATGGCGTTATGTGTGGCGCAAACCTAATGAAGAGTTTTGTCCTAAAAATACTAAGAAAACTCTAAAGCACGGGGGCTTGTCACTGATAGTGTGGAGTCGCATGGCTGCTTCCGGTGTCGGAAATCTTCAATTTATAGAAGGTATAATGTATAAAAATATGTATCTTGATATTTTAAAGTATGTATTAAACAAAGTGCTCATAAATTGAGGATTGGCAATAGCTTTAAATTTTAACAGGACAATGACCCGAAGCACACATCGCCGATAGCGAAGAACTGGTTATTGTATAATTGTCTTTAACGTAATCGAGCATAAGCTCGGACGTCAGATGCAAAATAGTTTATGTACCAATAAAGACCAGCTCAGAGCTGCGATACTGGAAGAATGCAACCAAACAAGTCCTGATGTGTGTGCAAAAAACTGGTTAAATCGTTTCCAAAAAGACTCCAAGCTATCGAGAATCAATAAGGATACGCCATAAAATACTAAGTATCTTATAAATAATTGAATTTAATGACCTGACTGATTTTCAGTGTGATTTTTTAATTACATATTTTGTTTTTTGTTTCTGTAATATATTAATGACAGAATACCATATTCATTTATTTTTGTATTTAATAACAAATAATTTATTTAATTTTGAAAGAAATTTTTAAAAATTCTAAGCTCTTTTTTTTTTAAATAGGGTTTAATTTTTTACAAACATTTTGCCCGACTTTCAATATGAGACACTGTATATAAGCGGCATACATATTCGCCATAATTTTAGGAACATAACTAGGACGAACGACGAATTTCATCCAACGCGACGAATTAATTGCTGACAATTCGATGTGGAAACTCGTCGTATGAAGCACAATAACAAAGAAACAAATACAGCTGTTCTAAATGACAGCTGTGTACATGTACAGCTGGGATAAAAAAAAAATAGTATGAAGGCAGAACTCGACTGTACATATGAATTTTTCTTCGATTTAGTTTCCTAGTTATTCCCGTGGGGTGAAATTTAGTTTTGTCTTAGATCGTCTTCTTATAGCAAAATTTTGTTGTGTTATTAGTTCAAATAGAAGTCTTTAAAATTTTATTGAAATATTTTAAATGTAAGAGCCCGCGCATGCGTCTTAACATTTTTGGAATTTTCATAAAAACATTTAAACTTCACTATTGTGTAACTTTTATTGCCTTTTTATTGAAAGGATTTACAATTTCAGATGAAGTATCAAAAATTGCACTATTTATTAAAGATTTAAAAAAAATAAACTATATTTCAAACAAATAAAATAAAATACAAATTTAGTGAAGCCAATGAAACAAATAATTTATTAAAATTTTTGTTTGTGTGGCCTTTGTTGGCGCTTCGGCAGGAGTTAATTAAGTTTTCACATCTTTCTTTAGGTATTTTCGCCTACAACTGCTTCACTCAGCCCAAATATGCTGTTAGTCGATTTTATTTGAGCTACACTTTTCTTTACGCCAGCCCAAAAGATTCTCTATTGGGTTCAAGTCAGGTGATTGCTCTGGCCACTTCATGACCTGAATATTGTTGTAATTAAACCACTGACATGCTTTTCTGCTTGTATGTTTTGGGTCGTTGTCTTATTGGAAGACACAAATCATTTATATTATATAAGTGGTAATAGTAACTATTTGTGTTCCTTCCCTATCAAATTCGATGACGCGATCAAGAGGGTTGTGAATTAACCGTTGCGAAATAGTTACATTAAACAACTACCCGCTGTTACGAACTTATCAGCGATTTTCATATGATATCCTTTTTTTTTTAATATGTTTTTTTTATTATTGAATCTTTCTTATCGAAATTTACAATATGTATTCAAATCTTAATTCTACTTGTTGTTTGTTAGTTGTTACCAATGTAACCACTAAATGCTGTATTCAAATTTTAAAAATGTCTTCTAGTTAGGCTCAAAGTATCGGTTCTTTTTAGCCTCTGGTGGCCTTCGAACTGAAGCAGACCCCGAGCGATGCCATCCTAAACTAAAATTTATATTTATACGACAAGGTACAATATTTCTGCCATTGTGTCAAGATTAAGCCGGCTATCTTGTATAGAATGGCGCCGTTACCAATGCTGTCATGTATTATGTGCCTGAGTTATATCTAATATCGTCTTCAGACTGGCCTGAAGTGGTGATATCTTGAAGTCCGTAAATTTACCTTACTCAGAATGAAGTGGTGTATTTTGCACTAGAAAAATACAAAAACTTCGATGATGTTTTTAAAGGTAGATGAGTATTTTTGCCAATGTTGGTGCAATGATAAAGTCTACAAATAAAATTTATTGATTCTTTTCCCTTTTTATTTTTAACAGCAAAAATATAGGGGATGTATTGATTTTGTCGTTTTGTTGGTAACAAATCGAAAAATATAAAGTTCTAAGATTATAACTGTCCGTATGTCTGTTAAAGGGTCCATAAGGCTTAAATATGTAATTATTATATTAATATTAATTTAATTGTGTTATTGCTACATTGTCGTTTTAAAGACATACAGCTTTAAATGTCAATCGGGTATTATCAATGACAGTTTTAAAACCTGTAAACATCTTTATTACTGTTACACTTTGTATTTGATTTCAAAAAAAAAAAAAAAAACTTTGTAAAAACCTTGAAATTAAAATGTTTAACCGTAAAATGCTGACTTTGTTTGTTTGATATTATAGTTTTATATATTAAATGTAGGGTGTATAAAAAACGAAATGAAGAAAAAAGTATAGAAAAATGCAGCAAATGCATTATATTGACAAAATTCCATACTTACGAGTTTGCATATTGAAGTTTAGGTTGGTGAACGCATAGCATATACAATTTGGTATAGAGTTCAGCAATAATTGTAAAGAAATTTATGTCTGTGGATGATTTCAAAAATAGAAAAGTCGAATTTAGATCACCATTGGATTTGCCATATTTATAACTACCCGAAAATCCAGAAACTTTTTAAAAATGTCCTTCAAACTTTTGCATTACCCTTTACACCATTCTTTGTTCATATTATAATCTTGAATATAAAGATTTGCTACAACATACTACAGTCTTAAACTGACAGGAAACATGAAATTCTTTGAGGCATTCCTAGCAGTCCTTATAGAAGATATTAAGCAAGAAAAAAAAGTAGTAAAAAAAACGTTTTACTAAAGTGCAATCACATGTGTTACAGTTACTTTACATTAATATTTTAATAACATGGCAACAAAAATATTGCACATTATCCTCGGTCAAAGACATAATATAGCAGGCTTAGTATTTGATATCGAAAGTGTTTAAAAAAAGACGTCATCAAATATTTAAAATAGTTTTAAACTAAAAAACTTTTTCAGAAATGGTTTGAAAAACAATGTTTGTATATAAAAAGGCCTATTTCGTTGAAGTAGTTTACATTTAAAGTTACTTCATTATTACTTACGAAAAACTTAAAGTAGTCAATAAGCTCTTTATTCTGCTTCATTTAATTTTACTATGCATACATACATACATACATATGTATGTATATATATATCTACCTTATCTGCCCCTTTTCATTTATCTTAAAGTTCCATTAAGTTTCTTCTACATTTTGCAGTTTTCTTTTTTCTAAAAAATAATATTTGTTAAATTGTCCTACATATATATACACATACGTGAAAGTACATTTCTCCTTAAATCCTTTTTATTATACTGCACCAAGTTTATGTCGTTGTATGAGCATTAAAAGTGGATTTAAACTGAGCCCATTTTCGACTTAACACATGACCACATTTTAAATTATTTCTTTATACTTTTAGTACTTTGGCAAACAACAGCGTGAAATTTTGGTTGTTCGTGATATAAGGTGGCTTAAAAAGTTTTTGTTACATTTTGTGTCATAAACATATACATATATAAAAGTACACATGTAGGTATTTGAAGATAAATGTCTATGTAATTAAATTAAATAAGATAACATTTATATTTTGCACAGGGTTCAGATGTTATTAAAAACAATGCAGGAATATGTCTGAATTATCGGAAATATAACAGATTCTTTACCAAGAACTTTGTATTCCAACAGTTCAGTTCACTGGTTTTTCTGGAAAAAATATTTTTTTTTAGTCGAAGCCAGTTTTTATTTGTCTAGATACATACACGCAGAGTAAAACCATCATTTTAGTAAACGTAAGATAATAGATTTATGATTGTAGTCAAAACATATTATAATGAATATAAGTAAGTGACATGAAATTATTAATTATAATCGTTATATTTTATCATAATATTTTTTTTTTAATCATAATTTGCTATTATAACACCATATTATAACCCGATATAATCACAAAATTGCCATATGATCATATTATGACCCAAGGTAACCATATTATAGTTCAAAGAAATCATAACATGATCTAAAGTAATCATATTATGTTCTAAAATAATCATATTATAATTTATAGTAATCGAATATGGTCTAAAGTAAACATATCTAACATATTATAATTTAAAATAATCATAATATGTTATGGGGTGGAGATGTCAACAGTTATGTGGAAGGACTCAAAAAATGTAAGACTATGTTGCACCTATGTTGGCATAATGCCTTTCCAACGAAGCCATTTAGTCAACCAGCCGTCTAAAATTGGACGCTATAACCATATCTACTGTCCACAGATCATCCGTGAGTATAATGCGCACATGGGAGTTGTAGACTTAATAGTATCATATATGGGTCGCAATGGTCTCAAAATTGAAAACCAGGACATGACAACCAGATTATTTTATCATTTGCTTGACATGACTATCACAATAAATATGGAAACACCATGTCAATGTATGAATTTCGCTTGAGAGTTCTGCGCTTCCATCAAGAGACGATCGGTTGGTCGTTCATCATTTGTTGAAAATCCATATTGTAGCTCTCTTGCTGGGAGAAAAGTCATTCATCCGGTAGATAGTGTAAGATTCGACAAAAGCAATCATTATCCTCAAGGGGGTTCAAGAAAAGCTTGTAAACTTTGTAAAAAAAAACAGATACACATATTTTTTACTAAATACAATGTCCACCTATGTTTTCAAAGACAAAAAACTGTTTTATACGTTACCATATGGATACATAATGTACGAGTATTTTATTTGAAAATGTATATTATGTAATTCAAAAAGTTTAAAATAAAACGAATATTCTTTCATTTAATCCTCATATTTGATTTATTTTTTAAAATATTTTTTTCCGTTTAGCTACTAAGACCGTCTACAGACGGTCTTCCTTGTTTTTTGTCCTGGAGCTCTCTCTGCGTGTACATACGTTAACAAGCTAAATTTTTTCAATTTCAAAATCAAACTTTGGCAAGCTTTTGTGTACTGAACATGACTTTGCATGATGCGTTATGAGGTCTAGAAACTTGACTGTGACACCGTCCTATCACACAGTCACCAAAACTATAAACTATATTAATATTATTGCAGACCAAATTTTATGGTCGCTTAATTTCTCTAACTTCAGCTATAGATGGCTTTCCTCATCATGAGATTTAAAAAACTGAATTAGTTTTCATGGGCCAATGTTTTTAATTTTTTTGTATTCCAATATTGATAAACTAATCGATACCTATCCGATGTCATTTTTCATTTATAATTGCTTTTCAATATGAAGTGGCTCACAGCTTATTTTTTGAAAACTAACAGGCACTTAAAAAACAAATAGGTGTCATTTAAAATAAAATAAAATAACCAACAAACAAAAAAAAAAATAAAAAAAAATTATCAAATTTTGACGTCACAGCTTTTTGTATGCAGTCAATTTATATTGCACCGATAGCTCAATGCAGTGCTGTTGGTTTTTCGTTTTTATTTTTTTTTCGATTTTGTAACGTCAAGTGTCAATTTAAAATACTTCAAATGAGTCTGCGTACACTTACAGCGAAAAATAACAAAAATGATTAACATTAAAGATAAACATTCCACATTCGAAAAAAACATGGAGCACTTCATCCGAGAAAATTGGGTCTATAAAAAAGGAAGAGGCAACAAATAAAATTTTCAATGATTATGCTGAGCCACACATTTAAAGAAAAATAAGAGCAAATCTAAGACTATCAACTTTTCAACTGGCCTCAAAAGTTGAAACTGACCGGGGAAAACAATGTTGCATTGAAATTGTTCGTTGCACCAACATGATTTTAATGGTCGAGTTGCATCGTTTATAAACACGAAACAGACTGTGCAGGTTTAATTTCGTTAAAGAACATGTTTGCAAGGAGTCTGCATTTAAAAATTCGGTAATCTTTGCCGTTGAATCTAAGTTTAACATATTTGCTGGAAACCAAATACATAAATAAATACACGCACGAAACCTAAAGCCAACAATGAAGCATGGTGGTGGCAGTGTCATGGTTTGGGCCTATATGTCAGCTGCTGATACTGGGAATTTAACATTTGTTGAAACAACCATAGACAAGTTTAAGTACCTTCAGATTCTAACGGACAACTTGCTGGAAAATGCAGAGATCCTGGGTGTAAATCCGATTTTCGATTTTATTAAGGTATTGTGCAAACGCGACTAATATATATTCGTAACTGTGCACATTGAATGACACCGCCTCCGGAATAGCCAGCATTTAATGTTATCGAAAATCTATGGTCAATTTTGGAAATAAGGAAACACAAAAGTTTTTATAAAACGATTTACAATAAACTCTACTAAGGAGTGGTCGTATATTCCGCCGAGTATTATCCAAAAACTGGTCGCATCTATGCCAAGTCGCATTGAATCTGTTGTAGATAATAAACGCCAAATATTAAATCGTGTCAGTTGTAATTTCAAGTTTTCGAAAACTGTATAAAATAAGATGTGACCTGAAAAAATGAGCCGTTTTTGTTTTTTTTTTTAGTTTTAGTATAATCAAATGTACATTTTTGCAGTATATTTTGTTTGTTTGTTAGACTATAAGATCCTTTCTTTTTATGAAACTTTAAAAACATAAAAAAAGCATAAAAAAGCTGTGAGACACTGTGATCAAAATTAGAATAATTTCCATATACATAAGTGTTTTGCTTTAAAATAGATCCAGAATCCATGCAATTTCTGGGTTTAGAGTAATATTGCTGAGGTTGACGATAAAATCTAATACAGCCGACTTGTGTCGAAAGGGTTTACAACATAACTGCAAAATTCTCTCCAAGTAGTAATTCCCCACCCCTTTTATTATATTTCTACATAGTATTTGAATAGTTTTAATAATGCTGTTAAAATAAAATAAATGAACTAGCAATATTTTTATAATACTTAATTTTCGTACATTAACTGTTTCTAGCACGCCACGCTAGAAAAGAAAAACTAAGTATGTCGTCTTATAAAATTTTATAATTTATACTTGTTAATATTTTCACATATCATTACACTTTCGCAACTGACAAAATGCATGTTCCACAAACTCATCTTTATTACACACATGCACACATATTGTGTTTATTTTAACTGTTTTCATGTTTGTAATGTCAGTGAAATAAAGGTATTGATTGTTAAAATTACTAATAATGAAGAGTAAGGGGATATTGTGTGAAAGTAAAGATAAATTGCTGTCATACAAGTTCTAGAAATTGAAAACAAATTAATTCTTATTTTAGCCATCACATAAACACACAATTAAGAGCTTGAATTAACAACAAATTTGCTCTAACTCAAATTTCGCTGCTGTTCTGGGATTGTTTATTATACAAATGATTCCTTTCAAATGTTTTCTAATGGCACAGAAGATACTCCAGTATCTTTACCTACACTTATGCAACGGATACAAATACTTAAGTATCAAATAACATATATTGTAGATACTTATACATGCATATACATACGAGTACACACCCAGCAAATCATTATAGGAGCGCTCCGAAAAAGGAGTCAGAAAAGAGTCCAACAAAAGAGCATTTTTGGAGCGAAAGAAAAATTTGCTTGTTACAGTCCTGAGTCCGCACGCAGTATGACTCAGAAATTCCACTTAATTATGTGTGTACCAATGCGTTGTTATCCTGTTATTTGTGCTTTGAACAAAAAAAAACACCACACAAGAGTGATAAAAACAAGATTACACAGAGCCCAAAAAAACCTCCTAAAAGACTCTTTTCTGACATTATCTAAGAACTCTTTCCGAGCCCAAAAACGATCATAAAAGACTATTTTCTGATATTATCCAAGAGCTCTTTAAGAGCATAAAACAACCTTTATTAAAGACTCTTTTCTGACGTTATCTAAGAGCTCTGTCTGACGGACCATTTTCGAATGAAATGACCCTCTTTTTGAAAGTTTTTTGAGCAATTATGATTGTTTTTTGGGTTCATAAAGAGCGTTAACGCTCCGAAAAAGGTGTCAGAAAAGACTCTTTTCAGACTCATATGACTTGCTGGGTAGTAATTGTGTAGTTGCAGTAGCGTAGTGGTAGTAAATAGTAAAAGACAAACTTGAATGTTGTCATTTGATAAGTGCACACAAATATGCCAGCAACATATGTGGTACTTCTTGATACTTAAGTATTTTTAATATTGAAATAAAATGTTTATGTGTGTAGTCGTCAATGTATGTATATACCCTGAAGGAAACATGTAGACAATTGTCTCCAAGTCATCACTTTTGTCTACTATTTAGGTGACTGTTTAGCGACATTGTCAACAAAGGTGGCACAATGGTTATTATTAAACAATTATTATATCAATTGTGTCAGCCGATACAGTAGGCAATAGTTTGCCGGGCTATCATTCAGAGGATTGCGGGTTCGATTCCCGCCAAAAACTCTGAATGTTTTCTAATTTATTTAGAAAAAAATGCAGTTTCATTTTCTATTTCAGAGTGTTAGTCTACACTGTGGTCCCAAAATAACTACTTAGTATTGACGTAGTCTACTGGTAGATTTCGTAGGACAAGCCTGTGCTAAACATCAATAGTAGATAATATTAGTAAGGGTATAGTTCGTCAGTAGGTAATCAGTATAATTTTACTACTGACATTTCGTGCAGGCTATATCTAGCTATGTATGTATGTAAGTGTATCTATGCGCATATTTGTGTACTCAACATTTCTTTAATACTTTGTATCTTTTATAAATTTAACATGACTTTTAACGGAGACACAGCAGCAGCTTCAGCAGAACGACAGACATTGAAAACAAGTGATGAAAAAAAAAAGTTAAATACAAACAGATGGTATTTGCAGTTGCAATATTATTTCTAATGTTGAAAATCACAAGTTCAAATGTTACTATTAAATTTCTTGAAAAAGACTTTAACAAAAAGCTTTAGAAAAAATCTTGTTTAAGAACTGAAACAAATTGCGCAAGAAATCTCAATATAATTGGATCTTAAATAAGATTTGTGAAGAAATATATATTTTAGTTCAAGTTGAGAAATTCAAACAATTGAAGCATGACAGCGAAGAATAAGATTTTAAAAAATCCGTTGTTTTTATGATAAACTATTAATAAAAGTCGGCTCAAGAATCCATAAAAATTAATAAGTTAATAAATATTTTATCTCGGGCCTGTTTTAATCCACTTCTGCATTTTAAATAATCAGTTTATTCTCTACAATAAAGTCTAAACCAAAAGTATCAACTTTTAAGAAACAATACAAATGAATCGAAACCTGCATGTATTAAATTTTTCACATTATAAAATCTTTAGGGAATGATAATATTTTTATTATTTAGTCTAAAACTCGTTATTTCGTAAAGTTTTCTCATTCTGTCCAACAATTTTTTAATTAAATCATTTGGAATACTCTCTCATTCGGCCTCTTTATGATATACTACAAATTTCCAGTCGAATTGCGGTCGGAACTTTTTGTTGACCAATGCATCAAAAGTAACTTGTGCTTCTTTCACGATTTTGGAAGTGTGCTTTGGGTCACCATCCGACTGAAAAGTAACTTTATCTACATGATAGAAGTTCTTATCTACAAAATCGGTAAGAAGAGTTTGCAAAATACGTAGATGGTCGGTCTTCTTTCATTATTATTCCTTCGATTCGTTGCAGTGGTCAGAGGTGCCATCATATAGAGCCACTTTTATATCATGACGTTGCTCCCAACTTGACCAGATTACACGTTTGCAGTCATCTAATGTCCACTTAATGTACTCTATAGCATACTTTTACAGTACCTTAACAATTTTTGGCCAATGCAGGCTTTCATTTCGCGAAGGGTTTATCTAGCTATCCATCTACTAACTGGTTTGTCTCTTGCTCTCTTTTCTTTGTGCTACCTCTGAATTGTGGTTTAGGAATAATAAATCATATTTTTTGGAATCATCTAATCACTGATTGATTTACGTTAAGCTTTTAGCTATACTCTCCTATGTAGCTACTTTTGTCATTGCTAAAATATTGTCCGCATTAGCTCTGAACATTTTTTTTTGATTAATTATTATAAATTGATTTGTATTAGATAATTTGCAAAAAGTGTTAAGCAATTAAATCAATATAAAATTAAAGTTTTTCGTTAAAGCCATAAACAAACCAAACACATTTTATATATTAAATGGTGGCTTTTGATATTTCAAGACAAACATAGAAGTTTTTTTGTTTGTATTAATTGTCTATTTATTGTTTTCATTTTGTATTGCAAATTATTTTGTTTAGCATTAAACATTTTAAGATTTTTATTACTAGTTTTTTTTTGTCTGCATTCAAAAATGCACAAGGCACAAACATGTACTTATTTGTGCTCCCCATTGTATATACCATGCTAGTTAAAGAATTTAGTTCTATGTAAAAATAACATAAAAATAAAATTCAAAACAAATTCCTCTATTTCACAAAGACAACATTCCATAGCATGGAAAAATTTAGAATATATTTGTGTTTTCTCAAACATCACTTTCTTTTCATGTCTACACAGCCAAAAACGTTTCAAAAAATTTATACAAATTTTCCAAATATATTAACTCTATTTTAGGCAAAATATTTGTTTGTAGTTTAATGGCAAATAACCTTCCTGATTACCGCTTTATTATTTCAAAAGAAATTTGCGGAAAAAGTAGCAGTCAGTAATAACAAGATTAATTATCTCATTTGTAGCAATTACCTTTTATATCTTTTTTCTTATTTTTTTGCCTAAAATAAATTTTCTTAAACAGTAAGTCTAAAATGATAAATATTTATTATTTTCTATTTCTTTCTCCACTTTGTATTTTAAGGAGTTAATCTATTTGTATAGTGAGGCCTCTGTAGATAGCATGTTCAAAAATTACTTTTATTTATTTTTCAATGCTGTGCAATTTTTTTCACTTTTGTGTTAAAAAAGGATGCAATTACGAAAATAACAGTTTTTAAAAATAATTTAATAAAATTATGTTCACTTCAATGAAAACGTATGTACGTGGCAAA
Organism: Bellardia bayeri; assembly: GCA_950370525.1. Classification (NCBI taxonomy): domain Eukaryota; kingdom Metazoa; phylum Arthropoda; class Insecta; order Diptera; family Calliphoridae; genus Bellardia; species Bellardia bayeri. Next base: position 19,955,447 of record OX493265.1, on the reverse strand, counting down.
CATGTACGAGGTCTGTTCAAAAAATAACCGTTATTTGAAATTTTTTCAAAAAGTTTTTATTTATTCATCAATAACTATCTTGTCCCCTTCAAAGTAGTCCCCTTTAGATGAAATACAATTTTGAAACACTTTTGAAACGCGCTTTTTGGTATCGCCAACAGCTCCTATTTCGTACATAGCGTATAATTTGTAAGCTACTCCAAATGAAAAATTTCGTTTATTTGTACCTACAACGAACAACAATAAACACAAAGCTGGAAAATTTGCTTTTGACATGAAATCTTTATGGAAAACTAAATTTCATACAAGTACTTGTACACATGCAGACAATATTATAACAGCATTTATTTTTTGATGTTATAAAAACTTTTTTTAAATAAGCTTGGAATTACAATATAATTCGGAATTTCAAAAATTTAATTATCACCATAGAGTTTTTGTTTTTGTTTTTTTTTTTTTTTTTTTGCTTGGACCAGCACTCAGGGGACGACCCCTACTCATGCAATGTGTTGCAAATAGGTTATGAGAGGGAGGATAAAGGGAGTAGTGTCTGTGAACATTTGATAATAATTTTCCTATATTCAGCCATGTCACAGAATTTTATTCCGTTCGGAAGTGTAATTAATTCCTTATTTTGCTTGTATAGAAAAATTAAAACGAAAATTATTATCGGAATGAAACCACTTTTAAATTGCTATGTGGAATTGTAATTTTAAGAATTTCTAGGTTTCATTCCCAAAAAAATTTTCGTTTTACTTTTTCTATAGAAGTCAAATACGGAATTAATTCCACTTCCGAAAGGAATTAAATTCTGTGACATGGCTGATTGAAAGTGCCTGGGAATACTTCTGCTGGTAATTTATTTCACATACGGACAGTACGATTAAAAATCGAATTTTCCCAGTAGTGTGTTATGCGATCCACTGTCCAGTCCACCATGAATGGATGGGAACTGACTGAAAACCGTGTATTACATAAAAAACTACTTGTTTCGGGAACAAGTTCCCTAATTTCAGTACAACACATAACATTATAATATCAATAGAACAGTGAAACACAACCCATATTGCGACGATGCTCCAATGAATCAATAGAGTTGGATACCCTAGTGTCACCGATAAGCATATTCGCCCTCTCCTGTACGCGGTCGAGTAACTCCAAAATAGACTTGAAAGCACCGGCCCATATATGAGAGTTGTATTCCATTTTCGGTCGAATATAGCTGGTGTAAATAGTAAGGATATCATATGGAATCAAGTATTTTCTACACCGTTTTAAAAAACCAAAAATGTGTTTGATCCAGCGTACATCACGCTGGATTCTCATGCCTAGAATGTCAAGAGCGTCTGATTCCTTAATATTTACAGCGTCCATAAAAACAGATGAGGTAATATGATTTGTTATGCGTTTGTGCGTTAATATACAACATTTAGTCTTACGTACGTTAAAATCGACCATGTTCGCACTACCCAATTCTGAAATTGTCTTAAGACGTATAATTCATGTTTTGTCTCCTTTCCCCAATCTCTAAAGGGTTTGGTCTATGGTTAAATGAGTATAAATGGCAAGTGTTTCTATCATCTGCAAAATAATAGATAGGATGGGAAGTTTGACATTAGAGGTCATTTATAAAGATGAGAAAAAAAGTAGGAGAAAGAATGGAGCCTAGAGCCAGCAGAGTTTAAAATTCAATCAATTAAATTTATGTAAACAAAGTTCCTTTCGTAATCTTTCCTTCTAATTTTATTTTAAAAAATTGATTTAAAATAAATCCATTTCATTTCACTTAACAGAAAAGTTTAGGAATAATTTAACAACTAGGTACTTAAAATATTTGCTTTTTTCAACCTCTTTTTTATTTATTAATGAATTCTCTGCAGAACAAAAAAAAAACACACACAAGAAATCTGTTTAATAAATTGTCACCCTTTTCTTTAAGATTACAAATGTCAAGTGCATGTTTAAATTAACCCTTTGCATGCCATTCATTTACAATATACTTCGCATATTTTCTAGCTTAAACTCATTCTCATTTCCCCCTAACACAGTATTTGCAAACGGTATGAAGTTTGTAAAATTTGAATTTTATTTGTATTTTTTTATATTTTGCGTTCATTCATTAAATTTCTTATTCCTGCTTCTGCAGTTTTCTTTCATTTCCTTTAGACAAGTTTTTTCAGTCACTTTATTTATAGTATTTTTTTTCCAGTAATATTTGCTGTATATCTTGTTCAAGGCGCGCATATCATTTATTAACAGCCAAGAACTGTTGAATTTAATGCATTTTAATTGTTATTTAGCATAAATTAAATACTTTTTTCTAAAGGGATTTTCAATTATATAAACGGCAAATGTGTATGTAGTCATGAACGAATTTGTATTTGAATAACAATCATAGAACTACCAGGCTTCTATACTTTTGCAATATCTTTGCATTTAGAAATGCAATTTGAACAATTATTATAGGAGTTTAGCAGAAATATGTTATGTGAATAAGTACTTTGTTGTGGATTTGGTCAATATTAAACAGGGAAGAATTAAAAATGTATTTCAACAACAACAAATATTTTAATAATAAAAAATAATCTTGCTTTGAAAAGGATCGTCTTCAACCCAAACTACCGTCTTTAACTTAGAATACAGTCTTTAACTAAGACTACCGTACTTTTCTTAAGCCGTCGTCTTTAACTCAGACTACTACTCATATACCGTATTTAACATAGACTAAACCGTCTTTAACTTAGATTACCGTCTTTAACTTAAACTACCGTCTTTAACTGAGACTATCGTCCTTAACTGAGACTACCGTCTTTACCACAGACTACCGTCTTTAGCTTAAATTACCTTCTTCAACTCAGACCACCGTCTTTATCTAAGATTACCGTCTTTAACTCAGACTACAGCCTTTAACTTAGACTACCGTCTTCAACTTAGATTACTGTATCTAGCTGAGACTATCTTCTTTAACTGAGACTACCATCTTTACCTCAGACTACCGTCTTTAGCTCAGATTACCGTCGTTAACTTAGACTACCGTCTTTACCTAAGTCAACATTCTTTAACTCAGACTACCGTATTTAACGTAGACTAAACCGTCTTTAACTTAGATTACCGTCTTTAACTTAAACTACCGTCTTTAACTGAGACTATCGTCCTTAACTGAGAATACCGTCTTTACCTCAGACTACCGTCTTTAGCTTAGATTACCTTCTTCAACTCAGACCACCGTCTTTATCTAAGATTACCGTCTTTAACTCAGACTACAGCCTTTAACTTAGACTACCGTCTTCAACTTAGATTACTGTATCTAGCTGAGACTATCTTCTTTAACTGAGACTACCGTCTTTACCTCAGACTACCGTTTTTAGCTCAAATTACCGTCGTTAACTTAGACTACCGTCTTTAACTAAGTCAACATTCTTTAACTCAGAATACCGTCTTTACCTCATACCACCGTTTTTAACTTAGACTACCATATTTAACTGAGACTGCCGTCGTTAAACCAGACTATCGTTTTTAGCTAAGATTACCGTCTTTTCCTTACACTACAGTATTTAGCTCATACCACCATCTTCACCTCGGACTACCTTCTGTAACTCAGAATACATTTTTTAAATCACACTACAGTCTTTAACTCAGACTACCTTCTTTAACTCAGAATACCGTCTTTAACTCATACCACCGTCTTTAACTCACACTATAGTCTTCAACTCAGACTACCGTCTTTTACTCAGACTACCTTCTTTAAGTGAGACTTCCGCCTGTAACTTAGATTTCTATCTTGCACTCAGACTTCTGTCTTATCTATATACAAATCCTACTGCATTATTCTCTGACTATCGTCTTATGACCCATTTCCAACTAAGAAATGGGATTATTCAATTAGCAATTCCTCTAGAAAGTACAATTAGGTTCCTTGAGGTATAAATAGTTTAATTCTATGTTGCTGCAAAAAAATACACAACTTAATCATTAATTTTCTTTTGTGCACCCCCTTTTTCACATTAAAAAAAACACTTTTATTAATATCGACTTTGAAATATTGTTTTTTGTTTAATAATTAAACTAATTCAACATGTTTGATTTTATAATTAAAGCTATTTTATTATTTTTTGCCTCATTTTAGTATAATTAGCTAAATTGGTTCATATTGAGTTGTTGTATTATAAAACCCATTTTGGTATGAAAAAAATTTTTACTATTATGGCCATCGATTAGTTTAGTAAGTTTCTCTTAATATGTCAGTAAAGTATTTCATTTTCCATACTTTCACTATATTAATTGTGTGCATACATTGATAACATTTAATTTAAAAATCGAAAACAATTTCGAATGCAAAAAAAAATTACATTTGCTACTAATTAAGTTGTGTTGTGTGCATTGCTCTTTAACAAAATATTTTATCTAGATTTTGGTTGTAATGGAAAACTACAGTTTCATTTACCAAACCACACATTCCTATATCTGCATAATATGTAGTGGGATTAGTTTTTAGATATGTCGGTATGCTCAATCTAGGCTATTTATTTGCCGTCACGCTAATCTAGTATTACAATCTAGTATAAATATTAATTGCAATAGTAAGTGCTAACAACCAATATAGCCAATGTTTTCCTATCCACTATGGTGGTGTAGGGTATAATTGAGTTATGTTGGTTAACGCCCACTATATTTGGAAGTGTAACCTCATTTTAAATCGAGAATAAGAGTCAGAGATTTTGTGAAAATAATTTAATATTGATTTTTTTATAGTGGACCAACTTATATTTCCCACTACAAATATAAAATAGGCTCCAAATCCTTTACTAGTAGTAAAAATTTAAAATAAAGCACAATCTGATATAGGCTCTAGATAGGCTCTTTAATAGCGACCGAAATTTTACTTTTATGTAATTATAAAATGGGCACTTGATTCTTATAAAAACGGCACTTGATCCTTTCATAGTGGTCCAAATGAAAAGATAAGGTTAATCTGTAATCACTTAGATTTCGCACTAAACTCCAGCTTTTTTTATGGAATTATAAAACAATTTTTAATAGCGGTCCAAATGGAAAAATAATGATCATTTTTGATCACTTATATTTTCCAGCAAAACTTGACAAAAGAATCAGCGCATTTAAGATGTGAATTAGCTTAACATGTCCCATTGATATTCTTTAATTGTCGCAGAGTTAACCCTCGGAGGTATAAGGGTTTTTTTTTGTCGCTAAATGGTATAACCAGGTCTACCAGGTACTCCTGCCTTGAATGCAGTACATAAAATGTATTGTTTTACATATGAGTAATAAAATAGCATTAATAGCTGCCTAAGGGTGCCCCGATAGACTAGGCGATAGTGTGCCGGACTATCAGTCAGAGGGTTGCGGGTTCGATTCCCGCCAAAGACTGTGGGTGTTTTCTGCAGACAAGACAAAAAAGCTTCGCAGTTTATGTTTGTTTAAAAAAAAAAAAAAAAAAAAAAAAAAAAAAGATGTATAAAAATGCGTTTTAATTATTCGTTTTGTGGTTTTCGTAGCATAAAATGCAATTATAGACACTTTTAAGATAACTGACTATACATTTCAATACAAATCCTATGTAGGTCTGCACAGACCTGGTTATGACGTCTGAACCAAAATATTTGAAAATCTGAATTAAGCCGAACCCAGATCCACAATTGGTTTAATTTTTTGCTCATTGTGTCCGGTGGATATTGCTCCAGGAAGCCATGAAAAACAATAAAGTTATACACACTTTTATACGCAAAAGGTCTGCACAGACCTGGTTATACCTCCGAGGGTTAATTATTGGTTCTTGATTGACACAAATATCCAAGATATCATTTATTAATGGCAAATAAGATCCATGTGTAGTTTTACTTTAAGTATTCGCTGGGAAGCACCGTCATATATCTGCACCTCACCTCGAAGCGGCATATATATATATACGAAACGACATGGACTATAAATAGCCTCTTTACTCAACCTGGCCAAAAATAATTTTCCTTTTTTCATTATATTCATTCTAGTGTGCATATTCATAGCTAATGTGGGGTTTCAGAAACAACTTTTAGAATGACATCGTTCAGTGGCTTAAGAATGGGAACTATATACCTAATCCATTATGCTAATTAACCACCTTTGCGGTTGAGTACGAACTAGCTAGATTTTAAAGAGCGGTCTGCAAATTAAGTTTTTATCGAGCCTTTTTTAAAATCTACAATTTTGTACAGTACTGCAACTAGTCATTAGATAGCTTTGTCATTAGACCATATTATCGAAATTACATCAAATTGTATTCAACATCATCCTTAAGAAATAAGACTTAGATCGTCTTTTATGACCTCAACTATTTATGGAATAAGACACTGCATAATATGGTAGGATTGGTCAGTAATATTGAATGATAATACTGCTATCATAGTAATCATAATATGATATTTACAAGTTTTAGAGTTTTACTTCAAGATTTTAAAGTATTTCCTTTTGATTAACTCGACCATATGGCAAATACTCTAGATCATTTAAAAGTTCTTATGTACAATTAAAATATATTTAATTTTTATTTGCAATCGCTTGTTATTATTTAGTACGATTTCATTTCAAACTTTTGCCGCACAAACATGCTAGGTTTGTAATAAACTAAGTTAAAAAGAAACTTATTTAATTATTTCAAGCTAAAATTTTATTATTGTGGTCCTTAGCTGCTCTTTAAATGGAAATTTATGTGCGTTTATCAGATTACACATTAATACAAATACCTAGACTCACTCACAAACACACCTTTTTCCCTTTTATACCATTTCCATTTTCACAGCTGAACTTTTTGTACTCTAATTACCCGGACAAAACTTTACCTTGTGTTTTAAACAAGTTTTTTTTTCGAGTTTTTTCTTTGTTTTGTTTGCAGTTTTTACTCTTGTTTCAAAACATCTCTATTAAATTTAAATGGATATTCTGCATTTATGTCTGCATTACAATGCTGAACAACTGTATTGAACGTAAAGTAAAATAATCACACAAAAAAACAAAAAAAAAAGCAGAATAAACTTTCTACTTTTGCAACCAATACTTCTATGTATTTATACCATTTGCCAGCTGTAGATGATGAAAAAATACGATATAAAGAAAAGTAAAAACTCTAATGCCAATTAAAAATTCTGTAAATTAGAAAAGAAACGTTTTCTAATAAACTTATGTTACTGGAACAGAATTTAAATTGGCTTATTACACGACTTTGCCCTAATGTCTCAGCCAGTATACAGCAAAATAAGTATCTACTGCAGGTTAGAAACCAATCAGGAGTAAATACGTATTGAGTAAATATCTAGAACGAAAACATAACCAAATAAAATGGAAAATTATTATGGAAAGTGCTGGTGTATGAGTGTCATATAAAAACGTTTAATTAATTGATTTGTGTATATGATTTTTATGGGTGTTTGCTTGAAAATGAAACATCGATATTTTAGTCATCATGTAAAGGTGGCTGGCAGAGTAGAAGTAAAAACGAAAAGAGAAATTGAGTAATAATTGTATTAGAAGCTTTTAACATGGGTTAATGCAGAAGTATGCAAATGAAGTACAGCAAGCATATCTAAAGTGTAATAAGGTTAAGTTAATTTCAATAAACTTAATGATTTTACTTGCAGAATTGCAATATATGCAAAGTATTGGACATTAAGAAATCTTGTAAAGAAATTACAGTTACACTAATATACCATAGGGTCTCAGACTACTGTCTTGAACTCAGACTACCTTTTTAAACTCAGACTGCCATCTTCAACTTAGACTACCTTCTTAAACTTAGACTGCCATCTTCAACTTAGACTACCGTCTTAAACTCAGACTACCGTCTTAGACTCAGAATACTGTCTTAAACTCACACTACCGTCTTAAACTCACACTACCGTCTTAAACTCACACTACCGTCTTAATCTCAGACTACCGTCTTAAACTCACACTACCGTCTTAGACTCATATTACCGTCTTAAACTCAGACTACCGTCTTAAACTTTGACTACCGTCTTAAACTCAGACTAACGTCTTAAATTCAAATTACCGTCTTAGGCTCAGAATACTGTATTAAACTCACACTACCGTCTTAATCTCAGACTACTGTCTTGAACTCAGACTATGTTCTTAAACTCAGACTGCCATCTTCAACTTAGACTACCGTCTTAAACTCAGACTACCGTCTTAAACTCAGACTACCGTCTTAAACTGAGACTACCGTCTTAAACTCAGACTACCGTCTTAAACTCAGACTACCGTCTTAAACTCACACTACTGTCTTAAACTCACACTACCGTCTTAGACTCAGATTACCGTCTTAAACTTTGACTACCGTCTTAAACTCAGACTACCGTCTTAAATTCAGATTACCGTCTTAGACTCAGAATACTGTCTTAAACTCACACTACCGTCTTAAACTCACACTACCGTCTTAATCTCAGACTGCCGTCTGAAACTTAGACTACCGTCTTAAACTCAGACTACCGTCTTAGCTCAGACCACTAAAACTACCGTCTCAAACTCAGTCTATTTTGTTAAGCTCAGACTACCGTCTGAAACTCAGACTACCGTCTTAAACACAGACTACCATCTATATACTCCGTCAGATTATACTCAATATAAAACTGTATGTTATGCTAGACTTTAACAATACAAATTTTTACACAAAATAACTTAATCAATATCTAATCAAATAAGTTCTCATAGTCGTATGATTCTATATCCTAAAACCTGTGGAATACAAAACTTAAATTTAAATATGTTGGATAATTCCAAACACTGACACCAAACATCATATTCTTTTTATTGAAACATTAACATGATATATTGTCAAACTTTCTGCCAAAAATAGTTATGAAAACTTTTTCAATATTTTCTTGTTTTCATGTTGGCAGATATGTTTATAAAAAACTTTTTTACGATTCCTTTCACTTTGTTTTCTATAAAGAAATTAGGGTGTGTGTTTTAATGTTACAACCTAAAAAAAAGTTATCGAAATAGCAGAAAAGAGAAAAGTAACTTTAATCATATAATTGGACGATTAATGTAAAAGTATACAAGAACAGCTACAAAAGCAATATTAGGTTTTAATATTATACTAAAAGCAAAGAGCAATTACAGGCCAATAACACTAAAGGTTTTATTCCACATTCAGCTTTTTGTTTTTACAACATGTTATTAATAAATATTTGTACATTTTCTTTGGCGTTTTGTTTATTCGTGTTGCAAAGGATTCAGTTGGCATTAGAGCTTTGGTAGAATATATTTATTTTGGAGTGAACTTTTGTGACTTTCATTAAAAGGTCTTTAACATGACGTGGTAGAAATTAAATTTAATATTGATTTTGGTTTAAGCATTCATAATTTTCATACAAAAATCGACTAGTTGAAGATTGAGGTTTTTACATTAAGCATTTTATTGATATTGCGTAAATTGCTTGTAAAGTGTAGTATAATGGTAGTAGCGTCCGCGAATATTTCATTTTAATTTTAGTAGAATTGGTTAACTAGTAATTTATAATAGAACTAAAAACAAACATTTGTGTAAAATATCTGTCATTATGAATCAAAGCTAATATAAAGATTCCAAGGTAAACCATGTACACAAAAGAGTAACAATTGTTTTTGAACAGACTCTATACGCTGAGTATGAATATTATAATAAGGATAATAGAGCCATATTCCAATATAGAAATGTAAAGTTATTTTGTGACATAGGGATCATCAAATTACTTAGCCCATCGCTCTCTTTATTTATTTTCATGTAATCTCTTTTGGCTTAAATTAATATTTTCATTATATACGAGGATGTGTTTTGGAAGATTCCATCTGTGCTAAGAACACATGTTCAATTTCTTTTCGATCTGCTATCTCCTTCATATAGAAACAGGTGTTCAAAAGAGACGTATCCGCGATTTTTTTACAATGGAAAAATTAGAAATTCGTGGTGTCATTAAATATTTACCATCTGGCCCACGATGTCGAACGATAATGTTCGCTTAGACAAGACTTAAGACACAAACTTTTTATCGCATCTATTTTTTACTCAATAAAGTTTGTTTATTCAACAATCAAGTTTGTGTCTTAAGTCTTATCTTAGCGAACGTTATCGTTCGACATCGTGGGCCAGGGGGTTAAATAAAAAATATTTATCGGGACAAGAAATTCATAATAATTTTTTTGTACTTTAAAGGTACTTTATCAAAGCAATAAATTCAGAGTACTATTGCAATATTTTGGATCAATTAAAAGTAAAAATTCTACAAAAAACCTCCTGGCTTACAATACAAAAAAAAAATAATTTTTCATCAAGACAACACACCAACGCACAAGAGTGTTTTAACAATGGCTAAAATCAACGTATTAAAGTACGAGTTACTTGACCACCCACCTTATTCTCCTGATTTAGCTCCCAGTGACTTTTACCTGTTCCCAAATTAAAAAAATTCCTGGCTCGCAAGCGTTTAAACTCAAATGAAGATGCAATTACAGTTATAAACCACTATTTTTAAGGCCTTGAGGAAAACGATTTTAAAGGGATAAAATTGCTAGATAAGCGTTGTGTATTGAAGTTTCAGGAGATTATATTGCAAAATAAAAATGTTCTTGAAAAACAAACTATTCTCTTTCTGTGCTAGGCTAAGAAGTTTTCGAACCGCCCTCGTAATGTAAAAGGTAGAGAAGCGTGTATTTACATTGATTACAAACAGTATACTCTTCAACAGAACTTGTACAAAGATACACCCTACATACTAAATACACAAAGATTTGGATTTAGTCTTGGAAAACTATTACAATAAATCATTTAGTATAATTGGATTTCCTTATAGTGAATTGGATGCTTTATTATTACCTCGCTATTTCGACAAATTTCATTTGAAAATGTGCGTAACATTAGTCACGGTATTGTAGCAATGAAATTTAATACCGAAAAACATATTAAAACACAATATTTCTCAATTAAAGTACTACCCCATATGCAACGTCAATGTGGAAACACTCAACACTATGCGTTGGTTGGAAGCATATCGCCTAAACGATGTGACCGCTGAGACGACACTGTTTATATTCTGCTTCAAAGAGCCTCTGAAAATCACAGACGAGTCATACAAATTCCGAGATTTGAATCGTCTTAAGCGTGTTAGCCACTTAAGAACATATATTAATTGGCATTCGAGTATCTTATAGAGAAGATATGAAATAATTTATGGGTACATGCACACTTAGAATTCCAGGCGAATTTTTTGAAAAATCTACCTTAAAAAAAAAAAAACTTTTCTGAGAGTGAATTCTTCAATAATCTCCGCATTCATAGTTTCAACAGGAAGTTCATGCAGTTTCCAAAACAATAAACATTTGAATGGTTGTCATAACAGTTCTTTGTGTTATTCCATTTTGAAAAACAAAGTTCTTTAGATAAAGTTAGTTATTTGTCATACGCAAACAGAAAAATACATACTCGTGACGTATTTACGATTCGGGTTTAAGGGAAATAAAAAAAATTATTAGTTTCTTTTACTTGAATTATTGTGAGAAACTGGGATGCTTACCTTTTGTGTTTATTTCTTTAAAAACAAAAAGAAATGTGTTGGAAGTTAGTTTGTTTTCTTCAAATTTTATTTAACACTAAAATCAATTTTGTTGATTTAATACAATGTGTACATTAGTGCGCGAATGGCAAGTAAAAAAATTAAATTTTATATGTGTGTATAAGTTTAAACAGTAAAGTAAAGTTGTTTTAATTTTATACAAGTATATCGCACACATAGTACAAGAGTGGTACAACTCAAAATACTAAAATTTTCAGGAGAGACAAAAAAAAATTCATCGTGCACAAGCAACACACTTAACATAAAAATAGACAAATTTGTATTTTTCCAGTTAAAGAAGATAGTGCTGTGAAAGAAATTTTTGCAGTAGTTAGAGATGTGCACTCTGAATTAATTTATGGAAAAAAGTCAATTTTGAAAAATTTTGAATTAAGTCACTTTTGTGTGCGATATGTTCTGTTTGAAGGCAAAAAAGTTAAGTGAAGTTACAAAAAAAAAAGGCGATGTAATTTTCAACACTTCGGTTTCAACAAACGGCTGAATTTAAATACAAAGTACCAAATATAAGTGTGGTCAACTGTTATTTTAACTGTATGCATCTTTCAAGTGATTTTTGTTTTGCATAATTGATTATTTTTAAATAATAAAGTTCTATAAATTAGGTTTCTCTTTGTTTATTATTTTAATGTCCAACGGTCGTTTGGACAATCATTATTTATCCCCCTCGTCACGGCAAGTCATCAATTTGCTAAATCGGCAAACAATTTCTTGCCTGGTGTAGAAAACTTTTTTTTTTAATAACAAAAACAAACTGCGAAGCTTTTTGGCTTATCTACAGAAAAACACCCAGAGTCTTTGGCGGGAATAGAACCCGCAACCCTCTGTCTGATAGTCCGGCACACTATCGACTAGTCTATCGGAGCACCCTCCTGTTGAAGTTACGATTTTTCACACAAAAAGACAGATATTTTAAAAAATTATAAATAAAACTTAGAACATGAACTTCGACACGTTATCCCTTCACAGAAGTACATAAATATATTTGTGTTCGTTAATCTGGCAAAGTTTTATTCTCATGCGCATAAAAAGTGGTTAGTCCGGATGTGGGCTTTAAGGAGTCATAATTGACAAACAAGTTCAGAAAACAAAAACGATTACAAGATAGTAAATGTTCCAAATCATTATTAGGGCATAAAATAGTGATATAAACCTAAACAAAAAAAAAATATTTCATCCCTTTATCACTGGACATATGTGCGCCTCTATACTTTCCTATAGTGTATAGGAAATTTGATTCTAATAATATTTATTAAATTTTGTGCCATTTCTTTAGCTAAAACTTTAATTCACAAATCTTTTGTTTATGCCCAGAGCACTGTACATACATTGTGATATTTTATGTTTGGCTTAGAATTTTATTTGCAGTAGTAATGTATATTTACACGATATTTTATTACCCATCATAACAGACAACATTCATTTTTATAGTTATTGCATTACGTTAAATATTGAATGTATGAAACTGTGTTTACATTTATACGTATGTATATTAACATGGTTAGAACACCGGGTTGCACAGTGCAATGAAAAGGTTATCATATGAAGAAAAAACAAAAGTTCAAAGAGTGTAATATCTAAAAACATTTACAGATTATAATCTGAATGTGAATGTGACACTGATAAATATTTAGTTAGATTTATATCTGCATATTGACTCAAATTTAAATTTTAACATAAAATATTAATCCTTTCATACTACTGTTCTATGTCCCATATACAGACTTACTTCCATATAAATGTGTGATAGATACAAAATACTATTGTAGTTATACTCGTAAGTATATTTTGGTTTCATAACTGTCAATATGTTGCAATAACTAAATGCTAAAATTTTTACCAACATACAAACAATGTATACTTATGGATGTATATATGTTCATGTAAACTATAATAATAACAATAACAACTACAAATACATACAATAATACCAACACATACGTACTATAAAATAACAGAAGCTTGCACAATTATTCAGTCCATTTATAGTTGACTTGAACGGACATAAAACACATATTAAGTACCAGTGAATTCTCATAGAAAAATGTGTATTTTGTAATGTGTTCACATTTAATGTTGTAATAAAAATGATTATTGCATTAAAAGCCTCTAAAAATGAAATTTCTTTTAGAAGTGCATCGTAATTTTTAGATTTTTCAGGAATTTTTTCATCATAAAGTAATAGTTGAATTTATGAAACTTAAACAGACAATAGCATATGATGTACAAATACCTAATGATCAAATAGTGTAGCCTGTGCTACGTTGAAACCACTTGCTGTGTCAACTGACATAACATTATAATGTTATTTGAGGACTGGACTTTTTTGCCGAAGCGATTTTTATTTTTTGTTTATTTTCCTAATGTATGGCCTGACATTATTTACGGCAAAAACTTTGGCCTCCAAGGTCAACTCCTTACGCATCATTTTTCTTGACAAATATGATTACATGTGGACTGAAAAGGAATTTTTTTTATCCAAGAAATTTAACAAACAAGTATTTTTTTAACTATTTAAAAAGTTATTTACAATGTTGTCAACTTGGTTTCGCACCATTTTTTGTGCTTTTTTAATTTTTTTTTGTGCAAAAAATTCCTCAGATGGTTTTAATTTTTTCGAAAATGTGATGAAATCTTTCTGTTTACTAATTTTTAATTGCAGTTTATTAATAATTCATTAACATGAAATCTATTCAATGAAAAGGGACCCCATTAAATGTATTTGAAATAGGGTGAAAATCTTTTTTTGAAAATAAAATTCACATTTTAAACATGGAAACAAATATTCTTGTATAGCCATCCCAGTGGAGCCGTAACAAATTTTATTGAAAAAATTCAAATATAAGTGTTTAAAATAGAAAACAAAAATAATTTAAAAAAAAGTACCAAATATGTACTGAAATTAGTACTTCAGTTTCGAATAGCATATTGTGAGTTAAATTTTGTGTGGTTAAATGCTTATTTTATATTTAGGCTTTTACTAATTTTACTTTTACTATTAATTGATGATCTCTTTTTAAAAAAGTTTTATATAGAATTTATGAAATTAAAAAATTGTAAAATTAATTCAATAAACATTTTCGATAAAAAAGAAATTCTTAACTAACTTATGAAGAAAAAATTTGAAAAAATTGTGTTATACGTTTGCATATATTCCAATTGTCACGCTTTTCTATTTCATGAAAACGTTTCGGCTTGTTTACAGAGATACTTTCAGTTTTTTTCGCTTTTGGGCACTTATCAATTCCTTTGCTAAAGCTGACCGAAAATCAATTGAAGTCAGGTTTGCCGCAAAGCTGTTAGTCAACATGAATTTGTGTATATCACGTAGCTATTATGAACGCATATTTTGAAGAGATCAAAGTACAATCGAATGAAAAAAAGCCATTTGCTTCTACGATCATACTCGTAGTACATCTTTTTTTGATCCATGAGATCGACAATCAACGGTCAATCTATATTCATTTTATTATGTTGTGTCAGTTTTACTCAATGTATTATGAAGAATACTAATAAATACTGGCAAAGGCGTATCCATCCTAAAACGTACAGATGATTGCCCTTTTTTGGATTTGTCATTTCTGATTTCAATGACATTTTTCTCAAATATTATACATTCAAATCACAAGCTCATTGACTAGAGACTGTGGAGTCTACGATGCAAAACAACTAAAAAACTTTATACAATTGTAGATACATATTCAGTTATAACTTTAAAACTATAATATAAGTAATGCAAGTTGATTTCTTCTTACAGTTACATAAATCATTGTGCACCTAAAATCCGACCGCACTAAAGAAGCTTCCTTTAAAAACCTTTTATTAAGACTTGCGTTTGGTTAATTAAAAAAATTTAAGGATTCAGAATATATTTTTACAAATCAAAACAGAAAAAAAATCATGTACAATTTCCTTGAAAAGTCGATATTGTCGATTCAAGGATTGCAAAAAAGCTTCCAAAAAGTACTCTAATTTATATTATCAAACGATTATATTATCAAAAGTACTGTAGGAAGAATACATGAGGATGCTGATTTTTAAATCAATCGTTCAATTAAATATCCAAAACTCAACAACTGACTATATTATAGTTAAATACACATATGTATGTAAAAATGGAACTTAAACAGTAACAATATAAAAAATTATAAATTTGGTAAAAAAAAGTCAATGATTTTAAGGAATTTTCAGTTGTTACTCTTCAACTATGATATTAGAGATTTATATAAAATATGACTTCAGAAACGTCTTCTGGTTCTTATTAGACGTCACCAATCTTCAGTAAAGTTTTGTCCCTATTTAGTTCCTTGTCATTATTTATACCCTAAAATACCATAGTGGGAAGTAGATTTGTGCTGACGTTTGTAAACGTAAACATAAATATTAATCCAACACCGACCTTAAAGTATCATCATCGACATCTTTTGCAATAGAAATTTTTTATATACCAAACTTTAAAGCTGCAACATCTACTTTACAGACAAAAGACACAAGCGAACGCATTTCAGTAGTAGGAAGTTGTTACAAGTGCTCACAGCTACGTATGAAGCAAAGAAAGACTTATAAAGCTTGTACTGGCTGATCCAAGCCAATCTACAATCAACACATGATTCGTCGATCAATATGTACAAACTCTGTTCGATAAATTTGCGCTAAAATTTTATTTCTCTTGTTTTTATTATTTATTGAATTTTGTGATTTTTATGTTTCTGTTTCCAAATAATATGTAATAAATTCTTTTTGTTTTATAATTTATACAGACTTTTATTTATTCATGCAAAGCTACTAACAACTTCAAATAATATACTTGCAATGGCCGCTTTCTCACATAAAATACATACAGGTACCCGGGTACCTTGGTGCGCATTAAAAGGTGTTAAAAGTAAATTGGTCTCTCTGGCAAATTACAAAAACGTCAAGGCGTACGGCTGCAAAAAACTAAATTATTTGACGGTTAGTAGTTCTCACAAAGTTTCAGATATACAAGTTATAAATTTCAATAAATAAAACTTTGACAGAAAACACCAAAGGTAGCTTGGTGCACACATAAGGGTTAAAAAACTGTTTTTAAATCTATACTAGGTGTAGGGTATTATGTGGTTGCTCTTGAACGATTACACTTTCTGACTTTTAATGGTTTGTATTATAATTTGATTTGTGTTGGATAATTTGCAAAATGTGTTTACCACATGTTATTAAATTCATATCAAACTTATGATTTTTCTTAATCATAAACAAAGCAAACCACATGCAAATCTAACAGCAAACTTTTATATGTTTGTGCAAATATTATTTCAAAAGATACACTTATAAAAAACTAAGTACATGCACTTTTTTTGTAGTTGTTTTATATTGTAAATTTTTTTTATTAAGCATTAAACCTAAAATAAATGACAAAAAACGTTTTTCAATTTTCTTTCTTAGTCTTTTTTATTTTTATGCAATAGAAAGTAGACAAGGTACAAACATGTACTGATTTGTGCTCCCTATTTTATTTAAGGTGCTATCAGACGGGATGTATTTTACATATGTACTGTCAAATTTTCCATCTGTAAAAGTTGTACACATCGTGTGATACATATGAAACTTTGCATGTGTAAAATACATGTGGAAATACATATGTAATTTTTTCGATTAGAACATGCTCCATTTTCCTGTTACAAATATAAACAAAACAGGTGGTTTGTTTTGAAACAAAATTGTGTGAAAAAATAAAATTAAAGAAAATGGATAATGAACATGGAAAAGTATTTTTCGATTTTTAATAAATTAAATTATGTTTATTATATTTATTGCAGTTAGATTCACAGAATAAAAATGAGTTTCAATTAAAATATTTGTGGAATAAATTAAAAATTTAATTGAAATCGGACCTGTAAACAAAATGATAGTATCAATTAAAAAAAAAATGTGAGATTTAATTGAAAATATCAGAAAAAGTAATTGAATCAATTAAAATTTTAATTGAAAATTATTTTAAAATCAATTAAAGGTTTAATTGAAAAAACATGATTTTTTTTCTGTGTTGGCCAAAAGAAGCAATTCTTGAAATTTATACACGTTAAAAAGACAGCTTTGGTTTACATTTATAGGTTATGTCATACGGAAAAACATAAGCAGGCAAAAATTATGAATCGTATGTAAAATGGAAATTTTGACATACATACGGAATTACATATGGGTAAGAAAAGTGACAGTACATATGTAAAATACATCCTGTCTGATAGCACCTTTAAGAGTAGTTGTGATGCTGACTTGCCTGTTATGACAACACAGTGTTCAAATATAATAATATAATAATTAATTAAAATGCTATGGTGCCATAGTGCCAAAGTGCCATAATAGTATCATTTTTTTTTTTTTTTTTAAATATTGATACAATATTTTTTTTCTTGAAATATCTTTGGTGTTCACACAGTACAATTCTTATTGCTTAATCAAGTGTGCACTTGTCTTATCTTCCCCTTTTCTCCTTACCCCGTTGTCTAAAAGGTAATCAGCTTAGCTTAAAAAATTGCTTCGTGTAAATTGTGACATATGTATATTAATTTAATTCATTACTTGGCAATAAGTATTTTTACTGGGTTGTTTAGAATATATAAACTAAATACTTTTCTTCAATTGTACCCACTGTGCAACATCTGTTTAACATTTCTTCAATATTTCTTTTATACTTGTTGTTACCAACACTGTTGAATACATAATCATGTCGGTTGATAACACAATAAAATCCACTATTGATTAAGAGCTTTGGAAATGAAAATCTTCTTAAGTTACCAAAACTTATTTTCGACATTTTTTTTTTTTTCTAAATCTTCAACTTTCTAACTTTCTTTATGATTAAAAACTAATTTCACTATGACAATAATAAATTCATTGTTAATAACAAAATTGCAAAAGAAGAAAAAATAATGGCAAACAAAAAAAAGCTGATTATAACAAGAACAAGAAAAACCATATTAAACAAGATTATACAATCAACAACAGAAAACTTTGACTGTGACGAATTTTCATTTCTTGTTTTATCTCTTCTTCATAGCGTTATAGCCAAGATTAGTATATAGCCAGACAAAGGGACAAACAGACCAAACAACGAACCGACACCCCTAACCACCTAAACACTTAAAAATTAATTTCGTAGCAATATAAAACTTTGCCAAAAATAAAACTTGCTGATTCTTTTTCTGCGTTTTTTTTTTCTTTATTTGTTTCTCTGTATTTTCACCAACACAGCAGTGCCAGCAGTTGGTGCATGTAGCAGCAAGTTGGAACTTTTTGAATGACCGGTAAGCTGATGTCGTTATAGCTGCTTTTTTTTTGCCCCAACTATGTATAAATGTTTGTATGAATTTTTCACTTTTAAATATTATTTGAAGTTTCCTTATACACTGTTTTCAGTAAAGTAATAATATTTATCGTCATACGAACTTAAAGTTTAATCCCAACAACAATTTTTAACTAAGGAAAGTTTTTTTTCTGCTTTTAATGGTATAAAATAAAACTTTAAAAAGTTTCTTAAATGACCTTTACATATTCATAATAAGGAGTGCAAAAATGTTAGGAAATAATCTTTAATCTACATATCAATACAATTCTAAGGAGATTGGAATTAATTTTTCAATGATTATGTTAGTGGTAAAAATATCAACCCAGCAAAAAACTTGGTCACTTCTTGCAATTAGTCATTAACTTAAATTTCATTGAGTAACACATGTTGGCATTACACAGAAGTAGTCGTGTAATGTTTTATTTATTATATGTTGCATAACTACTTACTTTAAAGTCATTTGCATAAACATATTCTAGTGGTTCTACTGCTGCGTTATTTAATTTAATTATTTAAATAATTACTTGCCCTACAAGTTTTTAGGTCATAATTTACATTTATTATATTTCGGTACTCTATAGAGTAAATTTCTTGTAACAATTGTATTTCTTTCTATTTGTTTACGATCTGCGTTTTAGGTTTGTATGGGGAAACTTAATTTAATTATGGAACATGTTTTCATCAACCACACACATTTTTATCAATATGCGTTCTTCCACAATATTTAAACTTTCATGTACATACAGTGGGGAGCACAAATGAGTACCAAATGTTTGTGCCTTCTACACTTTTCATGGCATAAAAACAAAACTAATAAAATTTAAAAATTACCACAAGTGGTCCTTGAGGGTATATACAGTGCGAGTCAATATAATAGCACCAGTTTCAATTATCTGATTCGAAAGCAGTCATTATTAATTATACGCTACAACTAATGCTACATTTACACGATTGAAATTTTCTTCAAAATTGCTCTTCAAAATGCTTCAAACTCGTGTTAACAGCAAAAATTCTTCAAAATTTATTTATTTAATAGTTATAATTAGTTATTAAATAAATTAATTTTGAAGAAATTTTGCTGTTTACACGAGTTTGAAGCATTTTGAAGAAAATTTCAATCGTGTAAATCTAGCTTAACACCACGTAAATTTGACGTACTATGGAAGTTTTCCTAAAGCACTTCAGTTAATGAGGGAAAATTTTTATTTTTTTTTTTTGCTTTTTATTTATTAAATAACTCATATTAAGGCGAACTCATATTAAATTCATATTAAACCCAGTAAACAAAACATAGTGCAGCGTTTTAACAAATATGACAGTATGTAGTTGCCATGCGTTTTTATTTTCAATATGACGTGGCTCTTAATGTTCTCGCTCCAAAAGCACTTCAATGACTAAAACCGCCTTGTTTATAAATTTGCGCTTGCGTAGAAAATGTTTAAAAAAGCACTTGTCGAATTTAGTACCGTTAGGTTACTAGATCCTCGTGTAGCAACAATAAGAAAAACAACTGTACGTAAAATGTACGTATCTTAGCTTTCTAGGGTTAGATATATCGTTATTATGTTGAAATTTGGCGTAAGGTATCCTGATATGCATAAAATTCTCTGTTCTGAAATTTAAGAAGATCGGCTCATGTTTTGTCATAGTTGCTATATATGGACCGTTTCCGAAAAACAATTAAACCCACAAAAATAACTAATAAATACCGATACTAATATCGGTTATACGGCAATTATGCTACCGGATTTGTAGCTGTCATTCAATAATTGCCAACTCTTGTAAATAATGTTTTTAAGATGAAATTAAATTAAGCTTAAAATACATATAAATCATATTAGTGAATACTGGATTTACAAGCAGCCGAATATAAAACTTTAACTTGTTTTATATTACAATGTTTGATATATTTAGGCATTATTATTGTAGTTGTGTTATAACTGCAAATTAAAGATACTAAACAGATTTTCAAAAGAATGTCTGAATTGTCAATGGCTTTATTAAAAATAGACAGGTCAGCTATTGTTAAGATTGGATGTAAGCCAATATAAACATCAACATGATGTCATGAATGTATATTGTATGCTTTAATTATTTCAACTCGTTTTTAGCAGAAAACAGTGGTGTTCCTTTAAATTTGTTTATGTTTCTTTAAAGGAGATTTATGATGCAACTTTAGATAAAGATTAAACTAGCCTCGAGCTGGAGTAAATATTATATTGAATGCCTAAAACCTTATAACAAAACTTCTAGTAACCATAATAATATTTAAATTTGTTCTTATTTTCATTACTGTCAAAAGTCTATAACCACCATTTGACATTTTCTGTGTTCGTCTCATGGAAATCTTTTTCGTACATTTTAAGTATTTTTCATTACATTGTTGTTTGCATAAATTTGCTGAAAATAATAAACTTTTTCATTTTGCAATCACTTAAAAAGAAGTGTGTTGTCAAAGTAAAAGCACAAGAGCAAAATAAAATAAAACAGATCAAATCTTGTTTTTAAGACTTCTTTCTATTCAGCTTGTTTCATAAAATTAAGTTATGGTTTTAACTGCAAATACAGCAGATATAAAATGGAGGGCAAAGAAACAATTGAGATTTGTCCATTTTACCAAGTTAAATCTAATATTAACAAGTAAGAAAGTACAGTCTACCATATAATACCCTATACTCAGTATATGGGTAGAAACAGTAGGGTCCTATGACCTACTATGAACCGATCATTCATAAATTAAGTGATTTTAGATAGAGAGCCTTATATGGAAACTATAGTCAATTGTGATTAGGCTTCACGTAGAACTTATTTGTGGCGAACTTTGTGTGGGTATGTGCATAAATCGTACATTTATGACCGATAAAATAGTATTCGGGCTAGGTAAAAAAAAATTGCCCAAACAAACTAAAAAAGGCACAAATTTAGGTTCACATTTCATTACGAAGGGTGAAATGTTGGTGCATTTTTCATAATGAAAAACTACCCCAAATATATATGAACTAGAGAAACCCTGCCCGCGTTGCTGGACAATACAATAACACACGTTTACGTCTTTTTATTAAAAAATATTTTTTTTAGAAATAATACACTTCTTCCTGAAAAAGAAGTGCAAAATACTATATAAATTTTTTAAAGTGAAAACATCGAAAAGAAAAAAAATTTATAGCAGAGTTTGGTGGTAAACGATATTCTTAGTATTGCCATTTTCACAAAAAATTTATAAATTGACGGCTTTCCAACAGGTTAACATGCAACATACAGTTGACCGTGTGAAAATACCGGCAGGTAGCAGGGTTGACGAAAAACGTTTCAGTTACACTTTGAATTTTTCTTCATCAAGGTGGCAGAATTGTGCCCATTGTTTGTTTTTAATTTATTTTCTTTTGGAAATCGAAAATATTTTCAATTTATGTTATTTTTTTTAATATTTCCACAATTAAAAACGGCATACTACTACATTTTAAATCTTTTATTTGCATTAATCTTTATATAGAAGTTAAGCATACATAAAAATATTTTTGACTTGTGACGTCACAAGTAGAATTTTTGTTCTCAATTTTACTCTTACAGTTTTTGTAAAATATAACGGACCTGCGCAATGCATAATCTTTATTATTTTTATTAATCTTTATTATTCATTACTTTCTAATCGCTCTCGTTCATCCTGATTAGATCTATTTAAACGTATTTGACTGCTGTGGCGTGTTCGTTGGCCAATTTGTAAAGGTCTTCGTCGCGGCATGGTTGAATATTTTTTTTATTTTTTTTTTTTATGCAAAAGAAACTGAAAGATGACAAATCAATAATTAAAAAATGTCAATACTTGTATTGTAAACTTAAATGACAATCAATAAACACACAGAAATAAAATAAGTCAAATGACGTATATAAGCAGAGCCTTATATGCTTTCTTATAAACTTCAGTGAAAGTAGAGCTTTCCAACGCATGTACTCGTTTCAAAATCAAATGAGTGGTTCCCGAGTTATAAAATCACGAAAATTGGATAACTGATTTTTAAATATATAGATTTTTACCCCAAATTTTGCTTTTAATTGCAGTTAGAAATAAAGAAAATAATAGTTAACAAATTAAATATTTTATATTTAATGTTTTTTGTTTTGTATATTTTACAATATTAACTAATGAAATTTAGCTACAAAGTAAAAAAATAAAATTTCTTGCGGTCTATTTTCATTCTGCGAATTTGAGGGTAATTTTTTGTTTTAAGAGAAATGAAAAATGACTCCAAAGGAAAAGTGCTTTATGGCCCCAACAGGAATGAAAAAAAAAACCAAAAGTTTTGTGTTTTTGTAATCAGCGTAAATTTTTGGGGCTATTTTACATTTCTTTTTTGGGTTCATTTTTCCAGCGCCACTTCAACCAATTTGAATCCCAACCGTCCCAAACATCCCCAATTTTATGAAAATATCTTAAAAATTGCGACCTGTATTCTGCCCACAAGCTTTACATGAACAGTCTGCCAGCCAGAACGACACACATCGTTAAATCGAGTCAGGATTCTGAGTCGATCGGTATACTTTAAGGTGGGTGTTGGACCAATATTTGTGGGCACTACAAACATCAGCACAAATCTAATATACCCTCCCCACTAAGATGGTGTAGGGTATAAAAATGTAGCAAAACATTTGTGTGCAACTTGTTTTGTATGTTTTTTTCTGGTGATAAAATATTCATGATAAAACAATAAAAACAGGGAATAGCTAGAAGAAAAACGAATTAAATGTCCAATTTAAATGTAGTACATTTTGTTTTGCAGCATTTATGCCTTTCTTTTTTGTTTTTGGTGTTGCTACTATAACATAAGTACGTTTACGTACACTTAATGTTAAACATGCAACATATTTGAATTGTTGCCACAGTTATATAACAGCTACTGCTGTGTTGCGGAGACAAGTAATAAAAGAGGCAAAGGCAAAAAGGAGTATGTCCTTTTAAATAAAATTTACATAAATTTACAATTTATTTTTCTAGCACCACGTACTACAGTATACTGCTGTTTGCTGTTGCTGCTGTTTGTGCTGCTTTGTATGTTGCACTGATTTATGTTGGCCTCTACTCTGCAAGTGTATAAATACTTTGGAATTAAAACGCGTAAATGTTTTTGGTCGTTGTTTTTTCCTTGTTTTCTTTTTTTTACTTCAGCCGTTTAAGAGACAAGTGTTAACAATGATGTTTTGAACGTGACTCAATGCTCAAAGAGGATGTGCAACATTTACTGACACACCAAGTGGGAGAGTGAAAAATAGGCTAAAGAAGTGGCATAGTAAACTCCAGGGGTATGATTTAACTTAAGTGTGCAATAAATGCAACAAACACATTATTTATGATAATCTAAATGTTGCATTGTTAGCGTAGTAGCAATAAGTGAATAATTGCTTTGTGTACCCCAAACCATTTTCAATACAAATGCAGTAATGAAATTATACTGCAACATGACCTGCCTAAAATAGCTGTTTAAGTACCATAAACTTAAGTTAAAGCATTTGTCAATGACCTGTAAGAAAGTCTAAACCTAGTAGCTTTGTCTATAAAAATTTTGGCTTCAACTTCTTAAAAAATTTATGATATTTTATCGCATTTTGTCAAATCAATTTGTTTTTTCACAGCCATGCGAATCTTACTTATTCTATTGTATTGTCAGGATTTCAAATAACAATAGAAAATCATTTGCTTAATGTTGCAAATGAAATTAAGCATGAAAAAAGTAACAGAAAAGCACCATTAAAATGTTCTTTTTATTAAGTCGGTGATATATTAAAATGTTTAACATTGTCTCAAGGTCGTTACAGATAAAAAAAAATATTTTCTTTTATTTGTATTTTTTTGTTTTTGTTCTGAAATTTTTAATATTGTTGTATTATTGTTGGTATAGATCCCTTAAGAATTTTCAAAGCAATAAAAAGTTGTTAACGCAAACAAGATTTAACGCAATATAAAAATTTATTTTTGTTTGTACGTTACACTGCAATGTTGCAAAGTATATAAAATAAATAAAAAGTATTTTAAAATTTTCTAAGTACTGAAAGTAAGCAAAAGAAAAGTTCAAACGTTTAGTTAACTAAGTAGGGTTTAAAATATATATATTGACAATTTTAAGGACTAGATGTTAAGAGAGTAATACTGGTATGGAAGAATAATTTATTTTTGTATTAAAACTCAATTTGTCATTCGAAAACTATAAATTTTGCCTTCTTAAAAGTCAATAAATTTCATATCATATTAAAAATAATATACCCTCCCCACTATGGTGGTGTAGGGTATAACAACGACCTTTAAGTAGAATAATTGCTCACAAATGGATTTAATTTAAGACTGCATAAAAATTAAATTCCAACCACTTGTGACACACCTTTTTGGAGTTTGCTTTGTTAGCTGGCTTTGGAATGATTTAGGCTGAAATTTATTTTTACACATTTGTGCACTTTGGTAGAATTTCATTAGTTTGTAGCAACTGTATGCATCGTCTATAAATACTGATGCATTATTATGTATTTAAGTATAATTGTGGAAGCAATTAACAGAATATTACTAAAACTTAAATTAAAAATTTTTAGCTTTTATTCTTAAACATTTTTGCAATATAATTTAATTCAAAGTATTGGCTATGACATTATCCCATTGTTGTGGTCATATATGGTTTCCGCGTCAATAGAAATGCTCTTTTTTTAACCTTATGTGACTGACATGATTTTGTTCTAACAATTGACGTGGTATACACCAGACACAATTTCCACGACCCAATATTTTTCAAATAGTGTTTCGTAAAATGTTTTAAAATATTTTTATTTCTTAGTCATGCGTGTAAGTTTTTATTAATATAATAATAATTTTCTAATAAAAAAAACGGACAATTCATATTAAATACGGTTTCTTGACATAGCAATAATATACAAATGACTTTTTGATGTTTGTTCGTGTCTGTTAGACTACCACGTCAGTCGCAGAAGGTTAAGGCCAAAAACGAATCAAATAAATTGATGACACCCTTGCCTTAAGTGAAGCGTATCGCAGAGAGAGCGTTCTGCAGTGATCAAAACAACAAAAGAAAAATTAGTCGTATGGGTCAAAGTCTGGACTAAAAGGCGGTTGAGGCAAAACTTTCCACTTCTTTCTAAAGAGTTTTTAACAGATATTGTAAACTTATCATTATGGAATATTACGTATTCATGTTTGGCCGCATAATCTGGGTATTAATCAATAAATAGTCGCGTCAAATGAATCAGATTTAAGCATTTCAGAAAATATAGGACTCTTTTGGTCCAAGTAATTACAAATCATTACCTTAGCGTCATGATTATTCGGCTTTGGTTTTTTTGTTGTTGTCATAATAGCTAGAATATATTAAATTCTAATCAACGGGTTATGCAGTGATATCCAGGCCAAGGAATTGTGCTAATTTTACTGGGTTGGACGAAGTAAAGTGGAATTGGCTGAGCAGTTAAAGATGTTTTTTTTTTTTTGATAATTAACAAACACAAACTGCGCAGCTTTTTTGCTTGTCTGCAGAAAACACCCAGAGGCTTTGGCGGGAATCAACCCTCTGACTGATAGTCCGGCACACTATCGCCTAGTCTATGGGGGTATCATGGGTACCCTGGCCATATGCTGGGCACAAGTTTGAGACTACACGGTCAATAGGCGTTTAGTCTGTGGCTCCATCCCCTCCTCTGTTGTGACAGAACTTATTTTGTTTTTCGCGGTAGTTATTTTTCTGTACCTCCAAGTACAACATACACCATATACTGCGACTATGGTTTTAATGACGTCACTGTATCATTTAAAGCTGCTACGTACGAGTTTTGATGTAACGGATTCTGTGAGTACCTTCGTATGTTTTCCTCGTATTCTCGAAGGTCCTTCCTGATATGCCTCGGCTGAAATTCCACTCACACTTGTGCGATTGTCCCTTTCAATAGCTCTTTATTAATTGTTTGTCTCTATACTTAAAACGAACTTAAACATTATTTACTAAAACTACAGAATACGTGGGAATATGCTGAGACAGCATAACACACGCTGTCCCACATTTAAGTAGTGTGGACAATATCAACAAGAATGTGTTGATATTAAGTTACATACACGGTAATGGTAACTTTGACAAGTCAAACACACTACACTAGCACAGCGAATTATGATAGTAATATTGGTCTCCAAGTCTTGAACCGTAGCTGGCTTCGAGAAACGCTTTTGACTTTGGATAATTAAAACAAAATTAGATCTAGACAGCCAGTTGACAGATTCGTAACGCAAAATTCATGAGGTTATGTGTAAGTCTTTTCTTGATTAAGAATTAAGCCGCTATGTGATCTTCTTTCTTTCTCCATAAGTCCAAAAAAATTATACATTCAAAATGTAATCATTACATGTAGACCCATATTGGCTAAGTCTTTTATAATAACCCGTATAAATTAAATTACCCAGCATAGATCAAGCTTATGTTTCCAACTCTTTTTTCAATTTCATAATATAATCTAAATTTAAACCAACCATATTTATCACTAAACAACGCAGGTGTGACTATAAATTATATTTTTTGTACTTGTCAGTAACCAGTGGATTAAAATCGTCATCATCAACATCCTAAAACCAAAGTAAGAGAATAAAATAAAACGATTTCATGCAAATATGTCTTAACAATCACCCAACGAATATAAGTGAACTAAGCAGCAACAGCAACAGCAACACCAACAGTAACAGAAATAACAAATTGTTGAAGCCATAGCAACAGTAGCAGTAGCAACAAACACTGTTAGTAATAAGTACAAATGTCATACTCGTAGCAGCAGTAGCTTGTAGTTGTGGCACTGAAGTAGTCATTGTATGAGTAAAACCAACCATCAACATAATCCTCATCTTCATCAAATATGATTAAGTCGCTTATGTTCTAATGTCATATGATTTGTAATATGTCATATTTGAAAAATAATGCCACATAGCAAGTACTTAGAGTACATGGAGAAAAGCATGTAATGTTTACAACATTTCATAGGGTTGTATATATTTTGTAAAGTTTAATGATCTCTCAGCAATAAAATTATTTAAAGAGTGTCTAGGCTAGGTCTGATATTAGTTAAATTAAATGTAGCTGCCTTTAGAAGTAGTTTCTCTTTTGTTTAAGAGAGTATGACATCCATTTGTTTAAGCTTTGCAGTAACAATAGCTGTCAAACAAAATTTTTCTTAATAATTTTATAAAGTTCAATGAAACGTTTAAAGATTTTCACTCTAAGATCCTCCGTATTAATATGCCATATTGTCCTGATGACATTGTTATTCACAAAAACTCTTGTATGTTATATGCTTGCGACAGCTTGCCTGTTTAACATACAACACTTATACTCGTATGTGCGTTTGTGCGTTTGTCAACAGACATTATTCATATACACTACCTAACTATATGAGAAAATAGACAGTATCCAGCAAATGATTACTGTCACAATTGAAAGCGTTACATGTGTGCTAAAGCAAAATATGAAATGAGATATCATCAGCATAATCGTTCATTTTGAAGGCGTAACATACATAAAGAATTTGTTTAACATAATTTCCCGTTAACGAAAATGAAAGTCTTTGCTCTAATGATGCCGTTTGAGTAGAACATGAATGTAATGGCCATTCATCATATACAATTAGAATGGGAAGAGTCAGAAGAACTTGACTAATTTTTCAATAAAAGAGGTAAATACAGTGCTATTACTCATGCAGGCATAAAAAGTCATTAAAGATAAAAATTTGTAAAGGGGATTTTATTTAATAATTGGGGTATAAAAGTTAGTTTAAAGGGTGTTATGAAATTAATAATATTTATCAGTTTCGGATTATGTTTTAATAAGATTATAGCACTCATCAGATATCCTATTAACAGCACCTTGACTTAAGTGTACTCGATCGAAACATTGAAATAATTTTTGACATCCTGTAAGCTCGCTAGAGTCAACAACAAACATCGTGAAGTGGGCTACTGGAAGAGCAATTTCCCCCACTGACTATGAGAGCAGTAAACAACCGGTTTGCGGAGCAAACAACGGGTTGCTTTTGAGAACGTCGTTAAATGGTATAATTTTGAATGACGCAGGAGTATGTTGAGGAACGGTCGACTTCTAGATGACCATATTTCTTTTTAACGATTTCTCCCACACATTCTGAAAGCGATATAGCAGTCATCTTGCCCTCTCGTTGGAAACAACAACAGGTTGTCTTTAAAAATATCACTAAATGGACTAAATTTCACTGACGCAGTTGCAGGAGTGGTTGACTTCTCAATGACCTTCCTTCTTTGCGTTGTTTTGATTCACTCATTCTAAGAGATGAGATTCATGAGTTGCATAGAAAGTATTTCGTTATATTCGGCTTTTATTTCTCTCGAGATCATTCAGCTATTCTAAATGTGGGTAGCCTTCTGGCTATCTTATTCAACCTCTGCTTGTTATTCTAGTTTGTACGATATATAAAAACCAAAGTTTAGATAGCTAATCAGGACCATTAAGACATTCTTCTCTTAAACTAGCCAGCAAGAATGCTTAAGATTACAAGTTGAGTGAGATAAATTCGTTCAATAATAATAACATGGCCAACAAAATAACACGTATAACACATTTCCTTTTCATCCTTACCTTGTGTTCAGTTTATCCACTAAAAATACCTTAGTATCATCAAAAATACAGACATTTTTTTTATCTTAGACGCCAGTATGAAATAACACCTCGTAGGAAAAACTATACCTCTTCTATCTCGAGAAGTTTAAAACAAATTCATTGGTTTATACCTTTAACTATTTTGCAATGAATTGATTTTAGCAAATGTTAATGTTAAGCTTCTCTCTTTTTAAGCAAAACAGATAAATAAACCACTCTAGTTATTAACTAGTGTACAGGTTAAGTGTGATACATTCCGCTTCGTTATATAAAGGTGCTGTAGCTTCACTAGTTAGCGCATTTGATCATTAAGCATGAGTTGGTATTTGTAGCGCGGGTTCCCAGGCCCTGCCACTCAAGCAATATCAGTTTCTGATAGTTATTAGTTTTCTTTTCTATCCATCATAACTAATATTTGTCACAGCGGCCTGCTTCGGTGGTATAGCAAACGCCACCGAAGTAAAATAATTAAATAAAGGCTATAAAATCAAGCTTTAACATTAATGCGCCTACTCACCATCAGAGGCGCTGCAATTCTGCACTAAAAGCAAACTAATGCGCAATTGCAGAGTTGTGATATAAAGCTTTCTTCTACTTTCACCACCTTTACTTCTTCAATATATCCCCCTTCTAAAGAAAGTAATCGCCTGAGTTTTACTTCGCTTTAAAAAAAAAAAAAAAAAAAAGAGTTTTCATTCGTTTTCACAGAATCTTATACTATATACCGATCTAGCTATATATCAATAGTGTGATCTATGCATATTTGAAACAGATTTGTTTTACATTTTATATTGACAACGATGTATTTACGAGTTCTTTTATTTTTCGGATCCCTTATACTCGTATGTTATGTTACAATCGCCATAAAATATTTTACTGTGACTTCTATGTGTTTGAGTCTTATGGTGAATTTCACCCCAAAAAGATATATGCCAAAGTTTATTGGGTATTCCAATTATTCTTGTAAATGGCCCTTATGTGTCAGTAGGGCCAAATATGGACTGTCCTTCACAAAATCCAATTGTAACATTTTTTAGATAGTTATATGATATTTACGTAGGTTAATGTGTTTCTCAGAAGTAGACCTTATATGGCAGCTATGACCAATTATGGACCAATCATCATAAAAGCCATTACAATGATTTATATATTTACATACGTATAGAGTGTCGTGCAAAACAATAGCAACAAATTTACAAATAAACAGATATGTCCGGTATACTCGTATATACATATATATATACAAGAAACTATTTCCACATTTTATTTATATTCAAGTACTCGATTAATAACATTCATAAAACTAAATTAAAACTATTCAATTATTAATATAATGGTGTGCAAAACAAAAGCAACAATTTAGTATTTTGTATCGGATCCTTTATTTTTTATTACTTTGGTACATCTACGCGGCATGGATTCTTTTAATTAATTTATTGCCTATTAGGGAATACGTTTTCACTCAGCTTTTAAAATTTTAAAAAGTTCATTACGATTTTGGAATCGCTTACACCTACACCTTTTCAACTGCATTCTCCTCTAGTAACTGTTTGACCAGCCTCAATATATATTTCGGGTCGTTATCCTATTGCAACATCCATCGAAGAGGCAAATTCCACTCAGCGTGAGGATGCATAAAACGGCACGCTAATATATACACTGTCAGACAAAATAAAGTGCGGTTTTGTAACCTTCTTCATTCCTCTTTGGTATTTTTATTGTACATGTATTATTTACTATTTATTCACAGTCACGTTATTTGCTAGAGTACCTGAATTATTTACATAAAATACATTTTCGCTCATTTATATTTTTGGTGTAAATATATTGAAGTGCACAAGAAATCTCTGCGACATAATAGAGTGCGGTTTTCTGTTAACCTTAAAATATGAGTTGTATTTCTGATTTTTTTTTAATAAATGGAAAGTTTAAAAAAAAATAATAAATTACAATAAAATAGTTATTATAAATTATATTTATTTAATTTAAAATTATTCAAATATACACAAAAGAAGGCAAGACCCAAATTTTTTCGAAATGAGAATCTTAACCGTAAAGGAAGAAGATTTGTTGGTACTAGATCGTGAAAATGGGATGAAACAGAAAGCTTTGAGTTCTAAGCACAAGATATCGGAATCTGCGGTTAGAAAAAAACAAAAAAATAAAAGCTTAAAGAAGTTATGTGGCAGAAAACGTAGCCCAGGGAGTTAGAAAATTATCATATTGCAATTCTAGCAAAAGGAAATTCTTTTACGCAGCCAGAGATATAAATCAGGAACTAAAATTAAATATTTCGACTCGAACTGTCCAAAGAAGACTTAAAGAAAGCGGTCTTACAAGTACGTTCGCTAAGAAAAAGCCTCTGCTACGAGCTGCAAATATAAAAAAGCGATTCTACTTTGCAAAGAAGTCCAATAAAATTAGATGAAATAATAACTGAATTAAAAATAAAACTTGAATTTATAATTAGTAGAAAATAATAAATACTTGTTTAAAACCGCAATTTATTTTATCCGACAGTGTATAATTTTTAATGATTTTTATAAGAAATTTATGAACATGTTCGCAAATGAACTGTGGTCAAATATGAACTAATCCAAACAAAATATCGTTTTTTCTAAGCATTAAATTAATGTTGCTGAATAATGCTTTTATGTACCATTGATTCTTATTCAGTCAACACATTTGAGTAGTGCTTATGAGGAATCGGGAAACAATTCTTACAATTTTCAGCAAGACTTGTTCTTCTATAATAAAAATAAAATGTGCAAAATTACATGATATTAAAATATTTGAAAAATTTCGAGGTTGTCTGAAAATTTGGTGTATAACTATGATACTACTAAACCAATTTTACCCATTTTCAATATCAAACATTTCTGTAAAACAAAAAATGATTTTCATTGTTCCATGTTAGACGGATAAAGCATTTCAAACGAAAAATAATGTCTCTTAAGTGTTAAACTTAAACTATGCATTGATTGCAGAAGCATTGTCAAATATGCGATTGCATCTACACAATTTTTTCGAATGCAGCTGTCGGATTGATTGTGGTGAAATAAGTATGAAGTCTTATAATTTCTCAAAATTAATATTGTTAAAACTGCATACCCTTAGCTAAAAATTTAGTGTACACAAAAATGTATGTACCATAAAAAATAATACATTTCCAACAAATTACAACAAATGTTTACAAATTTAGGGGCGTGATTATTTTAATTGTCTTTCTTGTGTCCTTAGTATTTTACTTATTTCAGGTACATTCGTTTTGTTCCATTACTTGTTTTTACCCTTTATCTTTATAATTTATTTTATCGTTTCGTATTCATGCTGGTACAAATGCAAGTGACAGCCATTGTTTTAAGTCAATGCATTGTATCCATTAATAAACTCTATGTCATACAATTTGGTTGACTTTGTCTACCTCTATACATGCACATTATTTTTTAGCGTTTTAGAAATAATACAACATTTTCTTTTGTTTCACAGCAGACAATATATACTTATATACAAACTAAAAAAAAAAAACACAAATAAAAATTAAAACTAAATGGGGATTAAAATGCATGTAGCAGGAGGAAACTAGTGAAATGAAATGGAGGGTATTTGTATTTATATTGTTCAATCTTAAACGATTTCAAACAAGATCGAAAATGTTTCTGACAACAAAATTCACTCAGTTCAACAACCTGGCGTATGTGGAATATTTAAATTCATTCACACTAAATATTAAGTATACGTCTCGTTGTTCTTTAAATTTATGCACTTGACTAAATATTAAATTTCAAATTAACCAGAATGACTGCTATATTTTAAACAACTTTGTATTTCTTTTTTCTCATCATTAAATTAATTCTTTTCAGTTTTTTTTTTTTTATTTTCGTTCTCAATTTATTACTGATACAAATAAATAAAATAAATTTCAGGAACACAACAGCACAAAAAAAATGTGTAATTCTATTACATTATGTAAATGACTCTGATTTGACAAATCTTTGTCTACATAAACAATGTCATTATTTTATCATAAACTTCATAAAATACATTTAGAACATTGTATTTGCTTATTTGCCAACCCAACTAAGTTAACTGCGGCAATATTAATAATACCAGCTAGCAGAGACTGTGACAGCAGCACTTGTAAACAGCAACGTAAAACGTCAGAACGGCTAAGAAACATTGTTTTCGGCCAGTTAACAGGAAAAAAAATGACTGAAACAAATGTTATTAGCTTTCTCATGATATCTGCTTGTTTGTTGTTCTTTTCATTTATTTGCACAAATAAAAAGAAAATTATTATAATACCTAATACAGCTTTACATTGTCTAGGTTTTTTTTTATTATTGTAATACTTAATATAGAAAGAAGTAACTTTGGGTTTATTAAGTATGTTAGTAACATTTGAGAAAAATGAAAGGAAATATGATTTTTTTTTTATTTGATTTAAAAAGAAACTTCGAAACTAAGTAGAAAATTTGTGGAAATAAGAATTTAAATTCATATTTTTAATACATATGTATGTATATCAACAATTGAAATAATTCGATTTTCGATAAAAAAAAAAAAAAAAACATAAAATATATGGACCTTTTTACATCTTTCAACTTTTGCTGAGAGCTACATGAGCTATGACCTCCTATAGGAATTAATTACTTTAATCCCTTCCAAATTCTTCTATTAAATACAGTAATTTTATTAATTTCAGGCATCACTGTTACAAATGCTCTTTACATATTAATAGAAAGAAATTATTCAAAAGCTACCTAAGGGCAAATATTTACTCAAAAAAGTGTAACCAATATTTTTTGTACAAATTTGTTTGACGATGTTAAATCTTTCGAGTGTTTTCTACAAACAACAAGCCTTATATAAAATAAAACTTATCTTCGATGGTAATTTTTCCTTAGTAAAATAAGTTTTTTTTTTATTTAGTGGTTACGTCATTTTCGTCAAATATTTTTCATGTGTGACCGTACCTTAAGAATTGTTTTTTACAATTATTTTAGGTATTTATTTTACAATTTTACAACATTACTTGTTATACACCTCTGATTTGCCAACAAATGAAAATTTTACAATTTCGGCATTTGCAGACGACACTTCCACGTGCAGATTTAAGTATGGCATCTAGGGAACTGGATAATTATCTCAGATATGTGGAGATACGGCTAAGAAACTGGAGAATACGTGTAGGCATGTTATATTTACGCTTAGGAGAGGAAATTGGCCACCTATTGCGCTAAACAATGCGAATATCCCACAGTCTGATCATGTCATCTAACTTGGCGTACATCTGGATAGACGCCTTACCTAGAAACGCCATGTAGAATCCTAGAGGGTATATTATAAGACTACAATCTTCTAACCTGCACTGACTTATTAAAGATCAATCTAAACTAAGCCTTGATTGTAAAGTAATCCTGTTTAAGATTTGGACATAATGAATTCAATTATGGGGAACTGCAAGTAATACCAGCATTGATCTTATATATAGGTCCCAATCGAAAATTCTTAATACCATGACGAAAGCACCAGGGGAAATGAAATACAGGAATGAAACCATTCGTAGAGATTTAGAAGTAACATTGGTTAAAGATGAATTCAAAAAATTATTGCAAGATATATCTTGCAAAACTATCCAAAACCGCTTGCGAGATTCGCAAACTTATTTCATTAACTTAAAGGATATGTCAAATTTTAGCATTTCAGTAGCTGTCAGAATTCTATAGTCGAAAAAAAAAGAAAGAGATTCAGGATCTCAACGTGCTAACACTAAAAAGACTTGTTGGTATGTTAACTAATTAAACAGAATATTACTATATATATATATTCATGCTCTAAATAGATGAAAGACTGCATTTAAAAAAGTTCTTGGTAGACTTTAAGATGTTTAAAATCACTTT
Organism: Bellardia bayeri; assembly: GCA_950370525.1. Classification (NCBI taxonomy): domain Eukaryota; kingdom Metazoa; phylum Arthropoda; class Insecta; order Diptera; family Calliphoridae; genus Bellardia; species Bellardia bayeri. The sequence goes on along the minus strand of OX493265.1, from coordinate 19,919,962 downwards.
TCCATCCATACTGGAATAGCAAGGGGGACACGTGATTCATGGAAACGACATAAGAATATACACTGATGGTTCAAAGATCGAGTGTGGCGTTGGTTACGGTGTCTTATGCAACAAACTTAGTTTAAAACTCTCAATACGTCTGCCAGATAAAACTAGTGTATTTCAGGCTGAGAAGTTCTAGCAATTCAACTCAATTTCAATTTCAACTCGCGTTTCATTAATCGAGCGTCTGAAACTTTTAATAGACTGGGACGCCCGCACAGTATTCGACACAGGAGCTATATTTGGTCGTTTTCTTACAACAGTCACACTTCGTTAACTCACTTTTAACTGCTCCGCAATTTCACGGGAAGAGTGTTCACTTTCTGTCAAAACTATTATACCACTTTCTGTTTCTTTGTCAATTTTATTAATTATACCCTACACCACCACTTTAACCTCCATAAATCTTTTAAAAGTATTTATATCGAGATAAAGTTTAACACATATATTCACAGAAATCATGACACTAAATTTTGGTCTAAAATAGGTGATATCTCCCATATGACGCCCATTTCTGAAAAACAGTTTTATACATATACTAGGTGTAGGGTATTATATGGTCGGACTTGACCGACTATACTTTTTTACTTGTTTTTTTATTAAATTTATTTAAAGATACTAATTCTGGTAATGAAAATTAAAAAAAAACGCACAAAAGAAAACTCACAACTAATAAAAGATGAGGGAATATTTAAGTGTCATATGTATAACACTTTTCAATGGATTCTGGAAAACGTGCAAAACTTTGTTTTTGTTACGTTGTCATTACTTTCAAAAAAAAAAAACACGACGCAAAGTGTATTAAGATTTTCTATAGCAAACCATGTAAAAATTGAAAATCGGTTCTAGGATTACAAAAATACTAAGTCGATGACTTTCTTTCAAAAAAAATTGGTCCAAAGTTTGTGGAACAGCTTTTATTTTCAACGTAAAATAAATTTCCTTGTAGCAATTGTCTGTATTACTATCACTAGCATTAGCGTTGGATAATGCTTTATATTTTATATCATCAAATGAGTTTTTTGCTTTTGTCTTAAATACTATTTTACTTGATGGTATTCTGTGCGCAACTTGCTTTTCAATGCATATAGAAGGCAAGGACTCCATTTCGATTATCCAAGCACTTCTTGTACGGGTCATCGTTTTAGCAGTCTAATAATGTTGCAGAATTTTGCAAAATTAAAGACTCGAATCCAAAACAACGCCATCTACAAAGGCTAACGACGCACAGTGAAAACTAATACTAATTAAGCAGCGACACAACTTCGAAAAAACGCAAAACGAAACGACACAAAGCGAGGCATTGGTGTACAATAAAGAGCTAGTGGTAAAACTTTGACAAAGCTTCTTTCGTTAATTATTATTTTATGATTCTTTAATATGATTTTAGAACATGTACTCGGTTTTGCACGCCAGTGTAATTTTAGACTTATTTCTATAACTTTAAAATTCTTTCATTAGTTAATTTTAAATATCAAGATTCCTTAAAGGTGCAATCCTAAAAGCTATTAAAAACAAACACAAAACCTAAAATATGTATATAATTCGGTTAAGGACTGCAATTATGAGATGAAAAGCCATTAATCAAGGGAATTAAATTTTGTTCATATTAAATTTCGTAACATTTACACATGTAAACTTGTATATTTTATATGATTCAGCCCTTTGGCCATAAACTTGATATGTGAGTGTGTGTCTATGTGTATTTACCAACATAATTACATGAAGTGTATGAATTCCTATATGTATGTTTATATCCTGAATGTTTTATTTTTTTCTCCTTATTTTTCCTGCATTAAAAATAAAAAAGAAACGTATGTACTAGTAAATGTAGTTAAAGTAAATTACTGAATGTGTGTGTTTTGTGTTTTTTTAAATTGTTCATTTTTGTTTTCGTGAGCATTTAATTGAATTTTGTTGCATTTGTCCGTGTGCATGTTTGTTGAAGGATTTCGTAAGTGGGTGTGGGTTGGCTTTTGGTAACACCAAAACCATTGTGCATTACTGGTGCTTATGTAACTTTTGTTGTTATTTTTTCTGTTTTTTTTTTTTTTTGTTGGAGTTGTTGGTGTTGCACTTTTACTGTTGCTGTTGTTGTTTTTTGTGAAATTTGTTAAAAGTGTGTAATTATGCTTGAAGTACACAAGCATTGTGTGGTTTGACAATCGACATGACATTTTACCACACATAAGTGTATAATTTAACATATAATTTTTTTTTTTTACAATTTTTTTTGTAGCTTTTTGTCATTTAATTGAAAAAGTTATTCAACAAGATACGAGTAACTGTAAGTTCTTTTTGTGCAGCTTTTATTTGAAAAGTTTTACTAATGAATGAATTCACAAATTTAATTATTGTTAAAGCATTTGCACAATTTTAAATTGTGCAAACATTTAGAAGTAAATAATATAAGTTTATATGTATGTATGTAGCTTTTGATTATTGCATAATATGAATCTTACATAATGTCACAGTGAAATTGTTTACGTATGTATATTTCTCAGTATTTGATGTTAACTTCGCGAGTTCATAGATCATTTACTCTAATATCAAAAAAATTCTTAAAAACATTGCACAAATGTGTGAACTAGTGAAATCATTTGCATATTACAATTCCTTACTCAGTCAAACACTGTTGGGAACACGATTAATCGAACAGGTTTCATATTACAAAGAATTAAGCTATATACGTGATCATAATCCAAAAACCCTGGCTTGGTGCCAGTACACTTCAAAGAGTCCACTTACGAAACAATTTGTTTCTTACTTTAGCTAACGAAGGTCCTTTTATATACTTAAAGATCTGATCTGACTTAACGGTGGCGGTACTAAAACTTTGAATGTTAGCAACTTAATTATATCTTACTTTCGCTGAGGTCGAGCCTTCCTCAAGTTCTGTATGCACAGTGGCCATGATCTCATTATAGAATGTAATCTTAATGCCCATCATACTCAGTGGGAAAGCACCAGGTGTGATAGTTTACTTCAACTTCTTTTAGCCAGCAATCTAAGTGATAGCAATTTTTGTAGTAGACCAACTTTTTTTCAATATAATCAGAGATGGCTTATTTCATAAATGGAGAGAATTGTTCAAATTCTAATTATTCGATCACCGCATTGCACTGAATAGGGAAATATCCTTTAGAAATCCCAGAAAAACAGCCAAGGGCAATTTTTGTAATCTTCTTAATAACACGCCACATCCAGAAAGGCATATATTGAATGGAACTTCATGTAGGAAATGCAAGGGATTTTGAATCCTGGTAAAGCTAGACTAATTAAAAAAGGAAGAAATGCATAAAAATTAAGGTAATCCACAATCTTCAAAACATTAAGACTTATGACAGAAACCAGAAGTGCAAAGGTCAAATAATGAAAGCACTTTGATAGTACCATGTACTATGCAAAGATCCTGATAATTAAACCGTTGTGGTTCGAAACTTTGGACACTTACTGGGTTGTCAGCTGCATCTTACTGCTTCTTAAAACCATAAAGATGATTTCGTAAGTGTTCTGTCGTAAATCTTCAGTGCCAGCGTTATTCCTGTTATCACTTTTCTGTCCATGGCTTAATAGGATCTTTAGGTTTACCCTACAATTAAAGCGATATTTATTCTCAAAAGTGATATTTATTCCCAATACCGCAAAGGCTATCACTGTATTATCGCTGTAACTGAAAAAAAATACTGGTTAATATACATGTGAAGATATTTGGCGATTTTGGGGAATTTGGGTTTTGGACTGTTACCTTGTTAGGAAAAAACACTAAATTTCTTATAAAATATAATTTCCCACAATCATGAGAATTTATACGAGTTTGGGATTAAAAATAAAATAAGAAAGTTAATTATAAGAAAATTTATAAGTTTATAAGTTTGGACAGAAATATTCAGACAATTTCTGGAAGCCATAACACACAAGCATTAAGCGAAGATCAACCTTGTATTATCTTGTAGTATGTAAACTTGTCAAAATTGAGTACAATTGTTATTTTTCTTAAATACAAAGGGTTTTATGACCAATCTCAATATAAATAGACTCAAGAGACGATGTTTTAGGTGAACTACGCAGGATATATGCTTAAGAGCAGGGCTAGACACTTGAGATTCGGTATTGCTGGGTTATAACAAGAGGTACGCGATCACGTGTGGATATTTCTTCAATTCAGTAGAATTTTATTCTTCATAAAATTTTATAATGATGGCGACGTTGTGCTGCTTATTAAAAACACAGTCCTTAGCGTTCTTCCATCATGTGTTAGGGAAAATGTTGTGAGAGTCAAGCCAGCAAATACTGTATTTGTTATTTTTACCAAAAGATATAAAATTCAAGAATTTAGACCTCCACCTAGGTACTATATTAAAAGTTTCGAGAGAGGTCAAATATCTTGGCGTAATTACAGACCTTAAGTTTTTGTGGTTGAGATACTAATTGACTTCTATTTACTTATACATTAAAGAAAGACATAGCGTCTCAAACTTTAAATTGTAAATTACGTTCATAAGACTTATACGAAACTAAGGTACACCTGTCTGGTTAAGAGCGATGGACTCATAAGTATTTATTCCGAGCAAGGTCCAAAGATATGCTAATCTTGCTGTATAAATTCCAAGTCTCAGTCCATACTGAAGATGAAGCTAGATATCTGTATTAAGTGCATTGTTGCTGTGACTCATGGAAATAGTCAAACTGAAGCATGACTATATACAAAAGATAGGCAGGCCAATCTTTTGGCAAAAAACGGACTATAGTTACAAAGAATTTGTCTAGGATTTTTGGAATTGAAATCCCAACAAATGCTGAATGGGTATTTACTTTGACGAACTTGATCACAACCGAGACAAGAATTCAGGAAATACATCTTCAACCATTAATGCTCTCAACTTCAACATAAGGCTAAAATGTTTAATCGATTACCAGTGAGTAAATACTGGCCTAATATAGACAAAACTTTGTCAAGTTAATATGTATGCTGGGGAATGAAATCTTTAGGATCTTTAGAATTGAAATGCCTAAAAGTGATGAGTCAGTATTTAAGCTTATATTTACTCTGGTGAGTATATAGGATTCGACACAGCTGTATATAAACCCTTACTTGTTGATTATTATTTTTTTTCGGTTAATCGGTTAATTATAGCAATACTATTTTAAAGTCAATATTTCAAAATTTGTGTAATGATAAAATAATCTCATTGATGTCGATTTTAAATAGCGAAATAAAATTTTGTGGAGTTCTTAATATGTAAATATTAAAAATTTTCTGTTAAATTGAAGCTGAATTTAGGCTGGTGATTATTTATTTGTTTATATAAAACAAAAAACGTACAACTGTCAACCATGCCAACCACGTTAAATGTTACAGTTTACATCAAAATGTAGGTTGATAAATTAAATTATCCAAGTGCTGAGAGAAGCCACAGCCATTTAAAATACGTGATTAATTTATTATGTTAAAGTACTAAATTGTTAATGGAAGATAAATTACAATGTGGTAGAAAATTTTTTTGGAGATCAATTTTAAAGGCATTTTTTTTGAACATTTAATTGTTCAACAGCTCAGCTTAATTTAAAGGACTTCAATATAAAATAGCTAAAATGCTAAATAGAAATAATTTGTAAGCTAAAAACTACTCTTACTTATTAATCATAATTCATTTAAATATTTAGTTGTACTTTTAATACCCTTGTTAAACATTTAACACCATTAAGCCGTTAATATTAACGCACTTGAAAAATGCATTTACTCATGTCTAACTACTAGCTAAATATAAATATCCTTCATTAACTATTTATGTTCCTGTGACCTTTCTTTTTAATATAAACTACTTTTCTTTTATGATTTATTCATAACTTTTTACACTTTTTCTACATTCGGCAAAATGAAATATTAATATAAACATACTTAAATGTGTTGGTATTATTTAAAAGCTTCATAAACTTTTTGTTTTTTGCTTTCTGTACACAATTATTAATTCATAGCGCAACTTAAAAATATTTTTCCCTCGTACAGAACATAAAAATTATATGCGCCACAACAAAAAGAATACCCTCATTTTAGAAACTAAAACTTAGCTTTAAAAAAATATAAAAAAAACAACCAAATAAACAATCCCGCCAACATAAATATATTTAGTACATCTAAACATAAGTACCAAGAATAAATTCAAAAAAACCAAAAAAAAAAAAATTATAAAATATAAAATGCAACTTGCGCATTTTATGTTTAATTTATGAGTAGAACGCAAGTAGCCTGTTTATAACTTGTTTAAGCAAAAAAACAACTTAAGCTAGATTTACACGATTGAAATTTTCTTCAAAAATTGCTCTTCAAAATGCTTCAAACTCGTGTAAACAGCAAAAATTCTTCAAAATTTATTTATTTAATAACTATAAAATTTGAAATTTTATTTATTTAATAGTTATTAATAGTTTAATAAATAAATTTTGAAGAAATTTTGCTGTTTACACGAGTTTCAAGCATTTTGAAGAGCAATTTTTGAAGAAAATTTTAATCATGTAAATCTAGCTTTACAATGCTAAATGCCCCACAACATTTGAAGCGTATTTCACATAACCTGCTGCAGCAATTGTGCAGAGTCAAGCGGAAACATCCCAGCAAACCATATGAGACCGAAAAGAAAAGAGTCTTTTATGAGGTTTTTTTTGGGCTCTTAAAGAGCTCTTAGATAATGTCAGAGTCTTTTATGAGGTTTTTTTTGGGCGCTGTGTAATCTTGTTTTTATCATTCTTGTGTGTTACAGCTATGTTTTTTTTTTTTTTTTTTTTTTGTTCAAAGCACAAACAACAAGACAACAACGCTTTGGTACACACATAATTAAGTGAAATTTCTGAGTCATACTGCGTGCCGACTCAGGACAGTAACAATTTCGCTCCGAAAATGCTCTTTAGTTGGACTCTTTTCTGACTCCTTTTTTCGGAGCGCTCCGAAAATGCTCTTTTGTTGGACTCTTTTCTGACTCCTTTTTCGGAGCGCTCCGAAAATACTCTTTTGTTGGACTCTTTTCTGACTCCTTTTTCGGAGCGCTCCTAGAATGGTATGCTGGGATTGTAATGCATTAAAATATGTACACATACATATACGTTTAAATGCAAAAATATGCACATGAAAAAAATGTAGAATTGTTTTTGTTATTTATTGCTTTTGTTTGATATAAATTTATGAAATGTTTTACACTATATTACAAACAATTGGTTAATATTAAAGATCATTTCATCATAACGTTCAACTTAAAAACACAGATGAACAAATATTGTTAAAAAAAACTCAGGTTATGAGTCAATTTAAATTGGTACAATAAAAAGAAGGTGATATATTTGCCGCTTGGCAAATTAGCAATGGGCAGCAAAATACATTTCTTATGCCAGCAACTCACTTGGATCCATTAATCTTTAATTCCTTCGAGCTGCATCTTGTTGCCTGTGATATAGCCATGTGATATTATTTATTGTATAGCCACAATAGCAAACCATCCTGTTTCCGTAAAAAAGTATATTTGCTTCAGATTGATTACAAATAAGTTTGTACCGGATAATGCCAGACAGTGATTGAGTAAGTGTTATCAAATCTTGCAATAGTTATTGATCCCATATATATAACCTAAGCAATGCAGACCTGTTTGGCTAAATAATCTTTGTATGATCACTAATCATACACAAAACACGAGTGTTTTAATTTATGCTCTCAAAACGAAACATAAATCACTTGAAAACTGACCAAATGACCATAAGTTAAAAAGTATTGCCAAATTATTCTTCTATACATCTAAAATAAACATCCTATTTAATAAAAATAAAGTGTGCAAAATTTCATGATATTTATATTATCTGCATTATATTTAAAGAAAATTGCAATAAATATCTGTAAGAAAATCGTTGTTGTGTGAAATAAAATAAAATACTAGTTGAAAGCAAATATTAGAAAAATAGCTACTTTCAAGCAACCAATACTCAAGATTATAGCGCAATTCACAATCTCGTGCAAATGGTATTGCATCATTGCATTTGCAAAAAGGTTTAGCATAATTTAGCTCTACACTAAGAAAATACACAGCAAAAGCAAAAATATGCTAAATCTTTCTGCAAATGCAATACCATTTGCACAAGTCTATGAATGGCGCTAATGATTTATAATCGAACACTTTCTCAATTAGACCTAAAAAAGAACGTGAGATTACTTTGATATCAGACGATCTTTTTTCAATCATTTGTGTTTTTATACCCTTCACCTTCATTCGAAGGGTAGATATAAGTTTGTCATTCTGTTTGTAATTTCCACAATATAATTTTCCAACCCTATAAAGTATATATATTCGGGACCCTATAGATAGCAGAGTCTATTAAGCCAAGTCCGTCTGTCTGTCTGTCTTTCTGACTGTTGAAATCAATTTTCTGAAGTCCCCAGATATCTTCGGGATCCAAATCTTCAATAATTCTGTCAGACATGCTTTCGAGAAGTTTGCTATTTAAAATCAGCAAAATCCTTCCATAAATAACGAAGATATGAGCAAAAATCCGAGACAACCTCTGAAAATTTCATCAAAAAAACTAAGTGTATTAATATTGTTACAAATAATTTCATCAACAGATGGCGCGTTTATCGACATAATTATACATAATATAATTATGCATCCACAACAAAGGTGAAGGGTATAAGATTCGGCATAGCCGAATATAGCACTCTTACTTGTTTTTTGTTCAGTTTATTCATACTGAACAATCGCTGCTAATAAATTTGAGAGAAAATTGTCAATATTTGTCTGCTATCTGTTTTGCAATTGGAACTTAATTAACAATTTTCTATTCTTTAAATCGCACTAACGATTGGGTAGAATAAAGTCATTTATCTGTTTAAAGCATGGTTCACATAAAAAGCGGTCGCCTTATTATGTTATTATATACATATGTAATAAAAAAGGCGACTGAATACTTTTGCACTAAAAATTAATATTGATTTATTAAAATAAACTCACATTTATTTCTTATTATAAAACTCCGTATTTATGTTTTCGTGGATCACCTTAACATTTAAGAACACACTAACAGTAATTGCATTTAAAAAAAATTAAAGTGTTGCGTATGACCGGATTTTGTGTGTACAATGCATTATACACGAAATGTGTTTATAATAAATATAGCAGTATTTATGATGAATCTTTATGATAATTTATGATAATATTGTCGTGATTAAGCTACAATTAGAAACTCGCTGTAACGACTTCGCAAATGCCTAATAATTATATCACCTGTTCGTTATTATTAATTGTCTGAATTAAGCATTTACGCTTTCGTAGAAAACAGGTTATGAATGGCAATTGCTTAAGGTAAAAGACTCAGTTAATATTTGCAAGTTCAACAGAATGTTTGCATTACTTGAGAGAAGTCGTGCTAAATATTTTTTACAAATTGCTGTAATTTTAATTTTTTCACGAATCAACAACATATGTCAATTCTACCAAGGTAGTTAACCCTCCGATGAGTGACAGTTCTGAACTTCACGGCCGTGTGAAAAGGTCTCTACGGACCTTTTTTGTAACGAAATTCTACATACAAAAATAATCTTTTAAATTTTTTTAACTCAAAGACAAAAGTTCTAAGAACTCGTTTATTGCTAGAAGTATAAAATTAGAATATTGTGCCTTTCCTTGAAAGCAATAAAGTTCATGTCTTCGAATTTTTCTTAGAATTTTTTGTTTTTATCATCATCCCTAATGTCTTTGAGTTTAGGTCTTTGTGTTGAGAACAAGTAAATTATGTGTTGAAACAATAACAAAATTATAATGATGCCCAAAAACATGCATTTATTAGTGAAATTCAGTACAAGGTCCATACGGACCTATTCACACGTCCGCGTACTATTCTCACTTAAACCTCTATAACTCCTAAAGTAATGATCCGATCGGCTTGATTTTTTCTTCCAAAAGATGCGCAACAACATACTCTTGGAATACAGAGTAACTTTGGGGGGTTGTAGTGGCCGCAGTAGGAGTAATTTCAGTTTGAAAAGGCAAAAAGGTCGCTAGGGACCTTCTCACTCATCGGAGGGTTAATAGTAAAGTGTATTACTTTGAAAATGAAAAAAATTGTGATTTGAAAAAATTGTGATTTTAGTAACAAATTAAATAATAAATAAAGGGTGTAAACATATACAAATAAAAGGTCCGCTATTGCATGTAAAGTCTGAACTTTTAATTGTTTTTGATAAAGTTTTCGGTACTATTAAACAAGAGTTAAATGATGTCACCGATAAAGTTCAATATTTGGAAAAAGTTGTCGGAACTATCCAAAACATGCAAGAGGATATTAACTCTTTAAAAGTACAAGTTAAACAGCAAGAAAACAGAAGTGTTGCTTGTGAACTACGGTTAAACGAAATTCCATATAAGGCTAATGAAAATTTACAACTCATATTCGAAAAAATCTGCGAAACCATAAATATCTCTATACCTGCTCTTAAGACTATTTACCGTTTACGAAATTTAAACAATAAAACCAAAACTTATTCGAAAGACGCGGTGATAATTGTCAAGTTGTGGTCTCCATATGACAAAAAACTATTTCCTAAAAGCATTTGCTAATCATCGTAAACTATATAAAGGCTTTAATTTCTGCCTAAGACACATAGGAGAGTCTGCAGACAATAAATTCTATGTAAATGAAAACCTTACGGCAAGAAATTTTAATACTCTTCGCGCAGCCATTTAACTTAAGAGGCAAAACAATCTGCACAGCACTTTTAGTCTTCGAGGCTTAATTTACATTAAAAAAAACTGCGGATAGTAATGCAAGACTGATTGATGACATAGATCAACTTAATAATTTATTTCGTGGACAAGATCCTTTTGTTGCTGCGATATTTCAAATCTATTCGTGGAGTTATTTCAAAGAAAAGGTGTATGTCGATAAGCCAGCAAAAATTTAAGAACTAAAGGATGAGATAATTCGGCACATTAATGACATACAACTTCAATTATGCCTCAGCGTCATTGAAAATTTGGAGCATCGGATGGAGGTGTGCCGCCGAGTTCGCGGCGACCATACATAGGTAATTAAACCATATCATATTATCATAATAAAAAGAACTGACAAAAATTTCCTAAATAATTTGTGTTTTAATCAAAATCAACAACGGCCCTTAAAATTTAAACTATTATATCCTCCGATATCTGATTATATACATAATAACTTATTGTTTATTTCAGATGAAATGGCTAGATGCATTAAGCGTGTGAAGCAAGGAATAATTTGATTACTTAAAATCGCTTATTGACTTGAGATATAGTAAGTTGTTATCTCTTATTTAAAAAAAAAACATTTTCAATTAATGAAAAACTAATTACTGACCTCTTTAAATATGAAATCTGATAACGCTATTTGAACTAGTGAATGCATGCGTACAAATTGGAAGGTGTTTGGAAATGGTGATAATATTACGAAATTTCTCTGGCATGAAGGTGAAGCGAATAATGCTAGCGGCCATGAGAATTATATGCATACTTGGAATGAAGTTTTCGATTGGAATGACAATGACTGTGAAGGGAAGCTAAGGTTTATATGTGAAGCTGAAGATGTGTAAATATTTATAAAAATTTCCACAAAAAGCTACACTGGGCAAATGTCAATAAACAAATAATTGTTGTTAAAATTTTATTAAAACTAGAAAACGTTGCTGTGCTGAATCTTATGTACACTCCACTAAACTAATTCGAGTAATGTAAAGTAAATAATTGAAAATATGTAAAGTTCTAATTTACATATTTTTCTAGATTCTGTCAAAGCTAAGTTATATGTTGCGTCACGTTATTGATTTAAGCTTTATTGATATTATATTGTAAATAACGAAACTACAAAGCATACTTTTTGACACCTAACATAAAGCTAGAAAAATTCTATCGCTCTAAAAAAATGTATTATGCTTCATTTCAAAGACATTCATTAGTCGCATGCTAGGCCGTGGAAATACTCAGTTTACAAGTAGCACTACTAAAATGTGAAAAATCGCAAAAAGAAATCATGTTATAATATAAATAAAATAAATTTTATGAAATCTGTATACTAAAGAGCTTTTATGAAGCACAAACTTGAAGGACGTACAATAATCAATAAAGCTGGAGGTCCACATCTCGCTTTTAAACGTCAACGCGTTATTAGTTTTCTAAACGTTTCAAGTTACATGTGAAGATTTTTCGCGATAATCATTTTTGTTTTATATATATACGAGTATGTACTTTCGGAGGTGATGTCATAAGCTTAGCTGATTTTTTTTATATAAAGTTTTTTAACGCTTTGTTTGTCAATGTCAAAAATGTTTTTTCAGCTGTCATTTTCAGCTGAAATATTTACAGAACAAGTGAAATGTAAAATGAATGTATCGCCTGTTTCGATTAAATTACTTTTTACTTTTATTTCTCACTTTTTTATTTATTTTTTTCTTAATCTAAGAAAAATTATAACTTTGCTGCTGCTATTGTGTAAAACCACAAAAACTTTAAGCTCAAACATTCAACAAAAAATTCTCCTCTCTCTTTGATATTTTTTGTGGTTAATTTAAATAACTCTTGAATAAGCTCAATACAAAATTTTTACAAAACTTTGTATTTGTGTAATGTTTTTCAAATATTATTTGTTATCGAGTGTAAAAGTACGGAACATTTTCATAAATTTAAAACTTTGTTTATGTACATTTAGATTTAAGCAAAAAAAAAAAAAACAGAAACTTGAGTTACTAAACAATTTCGATAATAAACGTTTACTGCAAAAAAAAAAATATTAAAAATAAAAAATAACCGCAAAAATGGCCACTGAATTCGTGCACAGCTTATGACGCAGCAGTTTTAATTTTGTAGAAATATTTCTTATCAATTAATGAAAATTACGTATTAAAAGAACTAAAATAACATTATCCAATGTTTCTTGTTCACTTTTGTGGGTTAAATTATTTTTCAAAAATGCTTCTTCTATGGCAGCTATGATAAACTATGGGCCGATCTTCTTAAATTTTGGAACAGAGAATTTTGTGCATATAAGTTAATCTCACGTCGAAATGCGACATGGGAGCGTTATGTTTAATATGCATATTAGTATTAATGTGAATTTCAGAAGTTTGCCTTATATGGGCGATGTATTCAAATATGGACCGATATTCTCAAAATCCAACAGTTTGATTTTGGCATGTATGTAAATGATCCGTGTAAAATTTTGGATCGGTACCGTTATTTATAAGAGATTTATGAGTATTCAAGAGATTTTCGGAAGATACGATTAAAAGTAGACCGAAATTCAAAAAATTCTGCGAAATGATTTTTATGTACATGTAAATGATCTGTACAAAGTTTTGAGTCGGTACTGATATTTATACGATATATATAAATATAAATGTGTTTTTCGCATGTGGTCCTTATATGGTAGCTATGGCCAATTATGGGCCGACCACCATAAAATTTAGTATACTTTCTTTAGAAAGGGGATAGTTGAAGAAGTACAGATGGTGAAAGAAGAAAGCTTTTTATATTACAACTCTGCAATTGTGCATTATGTTTGTTTTAGTGCAGTTTTGCAGCGCCTCTGGTGGTGAGTAGGCGAATTAATGTTAAAGCTTGATTTTATAGCCTTTATTTAATTATTTTACTTCGGCGGCGTTTAAATGCTATACCACCGAAGGAGGGCGCTGTGATAAATATTAGTTATGATGGATAGAAAAGAAAACTAATAATTATAAGAAACTAATGTTGTTTGAGTGGCAGCGGCTGGGAATCGAACCCGGGCTACAAATACCAACTCATGCTTAATGATCAAATGCGCTAACCAATTAAGCTACAGCACCCTTCAAAAAAAAAAAGGTTTACGTAATAACGGGCATTGGAGTTAATATTAAAAATACCATCATTCCCTAAAGTGTTTGTAAAATTAAGTACATGCCATTGTTTTCGTTGCATTTGTCTTTTTTCTTAGAAGTTGATGCTTTTAGTTTGGATTTAGAAATTATTTTGTTAAATATTACATATAAAATAAATGGCAAACAACATTTTAAAAAATTTCCTTTTTGGTTTTATTTTTATGTAATAACTACTGCACAATGTAACAAAGCACCATATAGAGACACGTTTATCAGGCAAAGGTGTCTTAAGAATTGCTCTTGGATATTCACAGGCCATGTGGCTTGTTGACGTATACAGACAAGTGTAAATGGGCTTCGTGTGAAAAACCAGCTGGTTGTTCTTGAATGGATTCACATGATCTAAGGCTATGTGAAATTGAATTCATTGTAACAATTGTCAAAGTTTTTATTATTGTAAAATGACAAAATTTTCATATTATTCCAATATGTCCCTGTTTGAGTAGAAAGTTCTTGTTGACAACATTGTTGTTAAATATCCAGCTTAATTGTTTTATTTCTATATTAAGTAGCAAATGTGCACTTAAAAGTACCTCTAATAATAAACTTAATACACTACTTTAAATTGCCAGTATTATATTACATATGAAAGCCTACATTTATGCTCTGCAACCAATGGCCAACTACTTACTCACAAAATCTAAGAGTGTCTTGTAACATAAATAAGAAAATAAAACCAACCACAAGCTATAGAAGCTATAGGTATAAATTTATACCTAGTATGTACATAATAAATAAATAAAATGAAATAAACTAAAATGAAATAGAATAGAAAATGTAGTATAGAATAAAATAATAGAATACAAAAGAATTTTATGTTTTTATTTATTGTATAAAGTTTTCTTGACTTATTGTTAAGCTTAGCAAAATAGACATATAAATACAAATACTTGCACAAAGAAGAAATATCAACACACACACACACATACTTATATAGACTACCTACACTTATAGAGAACTACTTGAAATTGTATTGAAGTGTGATAGCCTTGAGCTTTTAAGTTAAGTAACTTTTATCTCATACTGTGCTATTATTATGTACTTGTATAAGTTTATATGCATCCGTGTGTATGTGTATGTATTGTGGTTATCTTTTTTTTTTTCTTGGTTATCAGTCTCTGGTATTGTAAAATATATAAAACGAAAGGATATGATACGATGAAGCGTTACGACAATAAGTTATTTTTTATAAAATTACTGTTTGAAAAGGTCTTTCAAAACTTTCAAAGGCTGGTCACTTTCTGAGTTGCTTTTTAATTGTATTAGACTGATATTACCAATTTCAATAGCAAACACTTTTGATTAATAAAGAATATTGGGGGAAATATATATCTATTTAAGTTCATTTTGTATATGCTCTTTGTATTAAACTAATAATTTTTGTGCAATTGAAGCTTATTTTGTGTGAATTTCATTATAACTCTTTCGGCCGCACTTGAATTTAGTTGTGACTGCCAAGACCATCAGATATTTTTTTCATTAAACCTTTCGGCCGCACTTGAATTTTAGATGTGACTACCAACAGCAATACATAGTTTTTCATGACTTTTTACTGTTGATCAAATGAGGGGAATTCCCAATAAAAATGCGTTGAAATGAGTTTTGTTTGTTAGAGCAAGTATTTTACCATAATAACAACTCCCACTGTGTACAAAGAGTAACACAAATCAGCTGTAATAGTTAAAAACTTGTTTGAATATCAGCGGGAATTCCCGTCATTAGTTTAATTAAAGACAAGTGAATGTCGGGAGTTCCTGCATTAGTTAAATTAAAGGCAAGTCAATGATGGGAAATCCCGTCATAAGTTTAATTAAAATCAAGTGAATGACGGGAATTCCGGCATAAAAGCCGAAAGGGATAATAACAATAATTTTAAGAGTCTTTTGGCTGTTACAGTTATTCTTCAAAGTGAATCTTACATGGCAGTTATGGCCAATTATAGATCACCAAATCAAGTAGTATGATTTTTACACAAAACTGCATATAATCTGTGTTAGATTTAATTTCTTTATTGACATTTCTAAGTGAAACAACAACAAGATGTTTTTAATTCAAAATATAATAAAGAATTGATATGAAAATCATTCAATAGAGTAAGTTTATAAATTAAAAATGAAAGCTAACAGATGTACAGTAGAATGGTTCGCCTTCCATACAAAAAACAGTTGTGTCAGTCAGCTCCTAGGATTAAAGATAATGTTCAAACAATTCCAGAAATTATTTTTTTATTTTTTTTTACCACGCCTACAAATACCGCCCTTTTAGTATTTTGTTCACTGTGTCGCTACTTTTAGTCTGATCATAACATTTTATATACCGGTGTTCATGGCTCTGTAAGGGCTACATTTTTGTTATTAATCATTTATTACTACCACGTTAAATTCTAGTCATTACTTTTAAGAACTCGGTGCATACAAAATTTTTGTTGTAAATATTATTTATATTAATATAATTAAGCTTTTCTTTAAATAATATGTGGTGCTGACTTTATTTTAACGTTTCCATACGTTAATGGGTTTTTGGGACCTCTAATTTGTAGCTTGGTAACCAGATATCGCATTTTTTAGACTCTTGTTACCACTTATTTACATACTTACGTTAAGCTGTTTAGCTATTGCTCGAGTAGAGTAACTACTTTTTATCATTGCTAACATATTATTTTCAATGGCTCTTGACAGTTTTTTCATTAATTGATTTGTATTGGATAATTTGCAAAAAGTGTTTACCTCATGCAATTAATTTTAAAAATAATGTTTTTTTTATAAACACACCAAACTCAAACAAATCTAATGGTAAACTTTGATATGTTTTTCTAAATATTTCAAAAGACACAATTGTGCAAAATTGAATTCATTTAAGTTTTTGACAGTTTTTTTAGTATTTGATTTCTATGGGATAATTTGCATAAAGTGTTTACCTCATGCAACTAAATTAATATCAAATTAATGTTTTTTTTGTGTTATAAACAAACAAACTCAAACAAATCTAATGGTAAACTTTAATATGTTTTTCCAAATATTTCAATAGACACAATTGTGCAAAATTGAGTTCATGTTAGTTTTTTTTTTTTTTTTGTACTAATTGTTTATTTGCCGATAATAATTATTTTCCGTTTTATATTTTAAATTATTTTTTGTAGCATTAAACTTTAAATAAATAACAACAAAAGGTTTACATTTTCTTTATTAATTTTATTTTGATGCAGTAAAAAGTGCACAAGGCACAAACATGTGCTCATTTGTGCTTCCCACTGCATAGACAATGTCAATGGATTGCAAGCTAAATGGTTGCACTATATGGAAGATATAAGATTATAAGCGCCTAAAAATTAATATATATTTGGCAAGAAACAAGAAACTTAATTACATTTTCTTTTTGTTTTGCCAAATGTCATCGTAGAAACGTGTTCATAAAATCCACTTTAAAATAGTTAGAAAAACATTTTGCTTCAAGATAGGTAAATTGCAGTCTGTTACGAAGCCAAACATAAGTTAAAAGTTTTATCCTAAAGGGGTAAATTAAAGCTACAATCAAAACTGCAGAGTGTTTAAGAATACGCTGTAATGATTTTCTCTATAATGGAGAAAAATTTGTTTTCACTATATTTGCAATCAAAAACATATTGCAATTCATAGAATCCCTTCTGCATTTTTTAAAGCCTTTGTGCGTAGGCCCTCGTTTAGTAACACTTGTTATGATATTTTTCTTCTCCCCTATTCATTTTATAGTGTAAGTAGGCCTGTGTAAACAAATGTAATGTGCACAAACACTTTGTTTTCTTATTGTAGTTTTTTTTTTATATATTGTAAGTAAAAACATTTACTAAACAAATACTTCTCTTTTACTCTCTTTCGATGTAGAAGGAAAAAAAGTATGTAAATATTTAAGTTTATTTCTTTGTTTACAAGAACTTGTACATAGTACACACTCGTATAGTTTTTTTTTTTAATAGTAAAGGCATAAATGTTTTGTTGTTTTTATATAGTTTATTCTTTTGTTGCTGTTGATTTTCATTGTTGTTGACAGTAGTGTAAATTTTGCTTAATAAATACACATACATACATATATATTATGATCTGTGTAATAAAAGAACAAGTTATTTTTATTGCTGCTACAACAGTCACACCGACTAGATGAAGCTTTAATAATAATAATAATAAGGAGTTTTACATCATATACATATATAAAGGGTGGTTAAATTTTTAGGGCCGATATTGAATGTGAACCTTACCTAAACGTCAAGCTTTTTCTGCATTTCATTTGACATTTCTTAATTTCAGACTAACTCAATTTAAATCATGGAAAGATACACAAACGAGCAACGCGTTAAAGTTCTTCAGGCTTTTTATGAAAATGGGCGTTCAAATTAAAATGCATATCGTGCACTTTGTGATTTTTTTTGTCAAGTTAAACGTCCAAATATGCGCACAATGGGAAAAATCGTGAACAAATTTGACACCGTTTAATTTGTTTGTTTGGGGTTATTTAAAAGAAAAGGTGTACGTCTATAAACCAGCAACAATTCAAGAGCTAAAGAATGTGATAATTCAGCACATTAACGGCATAGAACCTCAATTATGCCTCAACGTCATCGAAAATTTGGACCATCGGATGGAAGATTTTGTTCCATACTCGTACATAATTGAACCATACCATATTATCATAATAAAAAGAAATGACAAAAATTTCCTAAATAATTTGTGTTTTATTCAAAATTTACAAATATGTATTGGCAAAGGTACCAATTTTTGATATATATTTTTTAAATAAATTTTTTAATTGTCTTTGTAACATTGCATCTAGTTTCGAAAAATGGATATTTTTAAAGAATATATAATTTTCATCATCCAGCGAACCCGATTAATAGCTTCTATAGCTTTTACTGTTGGATAGGGCTTACATCTAACACCCAAAAATATTAGGCTCAGATGAAGCAACTCTTTATAGACTTCTCTTGGTTGCTTGTCTTCAAGCTGGCCTTTAATAAAAGGAGGTATTCACTATAAGCGAAGCTTTACGACAACTAATTCCGGCGTTCTGTCAAGATTTGCAAAAAGCTGCTACTTTTATAAAGAAATTGGAAGTTCTCTATAAACCAATTTGTTTGTTGGTTCATAGGTTGAATCGTCGGAACGCTTCAAAAATTCCGATTTGTTTGTAAGAACTCTGTTTGATTCTTCATATCGTGTAAGAATATTACAAAGCAAAAAATTTTAAATTTGAACATTTAAAACTCATAATATAACTGTGGAACAGTAAGAGCAAATTCAAAAATTATTTCCTCTAAATTATTTAGAATAATTAGATCTTTCAAACTGCATCATTATTTTTTTAATTTTTATGTAAATTTTAAAAGTTATATACGAAATTTATGGAAAAATTATGAAATTATTATGAAGAATTGTAATGTAGGTTACCCAAATTGGGCAAATTCATTGCCAATACTTATAGTGTTTGCACACAAAATTAATGTCAAACGTAAAGGAAATCGTGGTTTTTGATAATGGTATAAAGAAAACTCAAAAAACGGCCGGCAAAGCCAATTTTTGGTAAAAATTCGACTTGTGCGACATTAAAACTTTTTCTAAAAAAATCTCAAAAATACTTTACCCTATAAGCTTTCAAATTAGGCTTGAGCGCCAAACAAAAATTTTTTTGTGACAACCTAATATATATAACTATATATAATAAAATGTAAACACTATTGTATTTTAACTTCAGCAAACTTTTAAAACATATGAATACTGTAAGAATTTAACAAATTAATAATTTATTCAGCCGGTAAATTATCATTTTAATATGTCCACTAGTTAAGTTTAGTGTCTGACATACATATTTATAATGTTCATTAGTGAATATCGACAAAAAATCAAGGCAGAAATATTTAAAACTAGATTAATAAAATTTGTAATAATTCTAAATTATCTACAGCAATTTCACTTTAACACACAACACATCCTTGTTGAATGTAGAGTAAAAAGCCTTTACAAACGACAGACTGTTTGTAGGCAACACAACAAATACATGTGTTAAACATAAAAAAGTGTTGTGACAAAAAATGAAAACAAAAAATATTCAGAACAATTTTACAATGTTATGCAATTGACAAAATTTATCACTTTAGTTTTTCTCTGTTTTTTTTTTCATTCAAATATTTAATTTTTATTGTATGCATTTCCAATAAAGCCACAACAAAAGGTTCTCTTATGATTTGTTTCACATTTTTTTAAACATACTATTTATAAATAAAATATTGTTTAAATTATATGAGTTTACTTGCATGTCTATGACATATTTTAAATTTATAATGCAATAATTTTTGTTCAATAATTTAATATTTTTTCAATTTATTTGAATTGGATATTTGCAAAAAATTATATATAATCAAAATTATTTAAAATTTAAATAAAACCAGGGAGAATCTGTAGGTAGAGATAGAATTAATGCAAATGATGTTAATTTTGCAGTGATTTGTATTTCAAACTTAACTAACGTTAATTAATCAACATGTTTAAAGCACGATGGCCACGTATCAAACTGATTTGACAAACTCAGTTTTTTTTTGATTGTGTTAGTGAAAAAAATCTCACACGTATATGTTGATGTGAGTTTGACGAAAATCAAAACAATTTAGATTTCACTGTCGCCGCTACGTCAAACTAAATATTACCAATACATACATATTATTTGTCAAATGAGTTTGATACGTGGCCATCGTGCTTTACACTCCGACAAGCGCTTACTTTTTAGTCGGTCGTTGAGCGGTAAAGTCCGTAGGAACCTTTTATGAAAATGAATTTAATTTTGCACAAATTTATATATATTTTAATTTATTTTGATGTAAATATGTTAAAATATTCGTAAATTATTATTGAAATACAAAAAAGTGAGGTATACAGTTGAATTGTTAAAATAAAAATTGCAATTATAAACAAAACATATAGAATTCAGACTAGTTATATTCAAAATAGACGTTGGTAACTAATTTTCTGTATTATTGATACACTCTCGACATTTCTTAATTGTAGTCGAATGCTCAGCGCACACAGGATTTTGGCAGCACATGCAGATGTATGGAGTTTTACGTTGCTTTTTTGCTCTCTTCACCACCATACCTTAATACCATATTTTGCCGGTTTGGATTGTATATATTGTGTAAATCGTGTTCTTCCATGGTAGGTAAATAATTGTTCGTCTACCGTCATATTTTCATGCGGACTGTACGAACAAATTCAAATTTATATCGTCGCTTACCAAATTGTTTTTATTTTTTTCGTTTCAAATATTTGTAATAAGAAAACTACAATGAAACTTATATCTTACTATTAAAAGTTGCAAAAAAAAAAAAATCAAATTTATCTGAATGCTTACAAAGTATTATTATTTTGAATATGCATTTTAAACATTTGTATTAAGAAAGTTAGTACATTTTTTAGTCATTCTTATGAAAATTCATACAAGGTCCCTACGGACCTTATTGCTCAATGGCGTACTAAGTCTTTAAAATAAAAAATAAAATATGTACTCTGCAAATCAGAAATCTTCTGGAATTATTATTAAAACACTAATAACACTCCAATAATAGAAGTCATGATATATGTTACCATTCTTCCCCATCCGTTTTTAAACGGCACTTGTTTAAAAATGTAAAAAGTCCACAGGGACCTTACCGCGCGTCGGAGTGTTAAGCAGTAGAAATATTTTTGTACGATTACTGAGCAATGGAAAATCAAAATGACAGAAAAATGGAAACCCGATATTGTCGGGTTTAATGCTTGCAAAAAAACATTATTTTCCAAACAGTACTGTAAACGCTGTTATAAAACAAGACAAGTAAAAAATCGAAAGTAAAGATCAAAAAAAAAAAAAAAGGAGAAAACCAAGTGGTCCACATATACATTGGAGCTCTGAACAATTATGGGCTGATAATTATAAAGTTCGTTATGATTTACATTATATATATTTATATCAGTGTCGGGCACACACATACTCACTCATATGTGCTAGTGTTGAAAGCAGCAAAAAACGAACGACCGACAATAATTGTACACTCAAATAATTTTTCAGTTGCCAAAATTAAAGACATTTTTTTGTATTTGACAATTTTTGAAATTTATAAAATTATAAAAATGTTTATCCTGAAGAAGGGAAATATTGAAATAAAAATTTAAATATTTTATAAAAAAGACCTAAAGCTTAAGTAATTACCAAAATCTTAATTATAAACCAACTTTCACAAAAGTTAATAGTATAATTGTTACATACTTATAACTGATCTGTTTAAAATTTCGGTTCGATGTGGATGTTTATGTAGGTTAGTGAATTTTCGGGAGTAGTCATGAGGACTACAGCTATGATCTATTATGATAAAAGTCTGTATTTAGATTTTTATGTATGTGCGAATTATTTGTGTTGAATTTAAATTTGATATTGATAAGAAATTTATGCGCATTTAAGTGATTTTTCGAAGTGAAGTGAATTCTGTTGAATATAAAATTGCTGCTGATGCTTATAGTGGAAGTGGGAATGGACTTTATATGGGAGTTATGGTCAAATATGGCCCGATCATTATAAAATTCAGTACACTGATTTATATATACATGTAAGGTGTTTAATTGCATTTTTGTAAGAGATTTTTGAGTTATTGAGCACTTATTATCCGAAAATTTTTTTAATTCATATAACTTTTTTATAAACATTAATATCAAGTTGAAATTCGACACATATAATCGACATAGATATACAGTGGGAAACAAAAATGTCCGGATATTTAGCAATAAGGAAGTAAGATATTTTTTTTAAGGTAAGCTATATATTTTTTTTATGTAATTGAACTTTACTCTAAATTATAAAGCACAAAAACTCACATAAATTGCTTCAAAAAAAAATAAAAAAAAAATTCACTATTAGGACACTTTTGCATAGTACAAGAAATAATTGCGATCTCGTTATCAAGCTTTTATTGATCTCTTTGGCATTATTGTTTGACCTGCGAAGAGATTAACTTGATTTTTAAATAAAGAATTAAAAGATCTTTAAAAATGAGAAAGATTCCAACTGATATTGAAAACAATGTGAGAAATTTGTTGCGCAATAATTATTCATGCCGTAAAATTGCTGAAAAATTAAATTTAAGTAAATCCACGGTAAATGGTATAAAAAATGGCGTAATGTAACTTGCAATTGTAACCAAGGGGGTTGACCAAGACAGCTTTCTGATGGTGATGCCCGGCAGATTGTACATTTGCTACATAATAAGGACAACAAGACCCCAAAAAATGCTGCAAAAAGTATTGGTAAGGATGTCAGTTCCTGAACAGTTAGACGCGTAGATAGAATTGGTTTAGTAGCCAGTGTGAAAAAGAAAAAGCCAGTACTTTCCGATAGAAATGTGAAAAACCCACAAAAATTGGAAAGTATATGACTGGAAACGGGTTACTTGGAGCAACGAAACGAAAGTCAACCGATACCAGTCTGATGAAAAAGAATACTATTGGCATAAGCCACATGCACGCTTCAAAAAACACCATATTTAATACAAAACATCCGCGCAGTTTTGCTTCCCACTGTTTCTTTTCATACAGCGAGTTGCGGCTAACATTTCAATGAAATTATTTCTTAAAAATAAATTACAAAGATTTTTCTTTCTGGTAATAATAAATATTTTGACATCCACTTTTAAAACTGAAACCACTACAGTGGTGTGGGTTAATTAGATGTGTGCTGATGTTTGTAAAGCCAAAATTATTAGTCTAGCATCCCGTTAACGACCACCTAAGAATTAATTTACACTATATAAGTCCGAGTGTTTGTCCACGAAAATCTTGAGCGCAAAGTACAGGTCACAATTTCGAAGATATTTAGTATACGAACTTTGTTTGGTTCATGAATAATTGGGATTTAAATTAGTTGAAATTCTTGCTTGTTTCAATTTAAAAAAAAGATATAAATGAATCATCATATTCTTTTAATGCAAGTGCAACATTACTTTTTATTTCTCCTTAGCAACTGAGCTCTCTTCATTAGTACTTTATACTTAATAATAGTTATAAATTATTATCTTGCCTTTAACAAACTTCTAATTCACATATAAACGGCAATTCTCTTTCACAGTCATTGTCATTCCAATCAAAATACTCCTCCCATGTATGAATACAATTCTCATTGCCACTTTTATCATTGGGCTCTCCCATATGCCAAAAGAAATCTTTGAGTTTTTCACCAGTTGCAGTCCACACAAAATGGCCATTTACACGGTAAGCTCCCAACCAATAGGGGAAAATGCGACCTGTATTTGAGTTATACAAATATTAGGTTTGTTTGTTGAAAATAATTTGCTGTTTTACTTACCATAGTTTAGTTTAATATATTGCTTTAAGTAGTCCAATTCCTGAATAGTTTCTATGCTCACCAAATTCATGCCTCTAGCTTTACAATTACTATTGGCTGCATACCAGCTTAAAAATTTATCATTTTCAAAAAAATACATCTTACGACATGATGTGGTTAGGAAAATATTACAAAAAACTATTAAAATTATTATAATGATTTTAGAACTCATTGTTGTATTGTTTGACTTTTGTTAATAAACTAATTAAATAATTTATTAAGTTGTATGAAACGAAACTACCTGTATTTTCGTTTAAGTTAAAGTATTTATAAATAATTATAAATAGTGTTTTATTTGGGCTTTTACAGAGAGTATTTATTGAATATATAAATAAAGTAGTTTTAGTTAGTAAAAGTTTCTTTATTAACACGATCACATTTTATCAGCGTTGTCAACTTTGAAATTTTAAAACGCACCAAAATGGAGAAAACTAACGCGCCATTTAAAAGATAGCGCAACAAGTTAAGAATTTCTTTTTTGTATAAAATGTTTATTGAATTAATTCTACATTTTTTTAATTTCATAAATTCTATTTAAAACTTTTTAAAAAGAGATCAACGTTTAATATTAAAAGTTATAATAGTAAAACCCTTTTTTTAATAAACTAGCTAATAGATTTAATAAATTTAACTCACAATATGTTATTCGGAACTGAAGTAGTAATTGGTAAAAAAAGGGCTAATTTGAGTACATATATGGTACTTTTTTTATTTATTTTTGTTTTCTATTTTAAGTACTTCTATTTGAATTTTTTTCAATAACATTTTTTAGAGCTCCACTGGGTTGTTCGCCTACAGTTCTGTAGACCAAACCATCAGGCTTCATGTTTACAAAGTTAATTTTATTTTCAAACAAAGATATTCACCCTATTCCCTTTTAGCAATAACCTACATGTGACTAATTTGATAGTATGTATTCATTTATCATACACTCGTATTTATCATATATACATGATATATATATTTTATCATATATACATGATAATGAATTATTAAAAAACTGCAATTAACTATTAGTAAAAATAAAGATTTCATTACATTTTCGGAAAAATTAAAAAGCGCACCTAATAAGGAACTTTTCGCACAAAAAAATTAAAAAAGCACCAAATACGAAACGTACCATGTTGACAACGCTGCATTTTATGTCACAGGTCTAAGGCACAGCGTTGTCAACTTTGAAATTGCAAAACGCACCAAAATGGAGAAAAAAGCGCACCATTTACAAAAAAACGCACCAAGTTAAGAATTTCGTTTTTGTTTCAAATATTTATTGAATTAATTTGAAATTCAATAATAGTAAAAGCCTTTTCTTTAATAAATGAGCTAATAAAGATAAAATAAGCATTTAACCACTCAAAATTTAACTCACAATATGATATTCGGAACTAAAGTACTAATTGGTAAAAAAGCTAATTTCAGTACATATTTGGTACTTTTTTTATATATTTTTGTTTTCTAGTTCAAGTACTTCTATTTGATTTTTTCCAATTAAATTTCTTTTAATTCCACTGGTACTCTAACGCTAATGTTTAAAATGTTAATTAGATTTTTAAACAAAGATTTTTGAAGAATTTGATTTCATTTATCATACATTCGTATTTAAAATACATTTTTGCATCGTATAGTTTTCATGAGTTATGAATTATTAAAAAACTGCAATTAAAAATTAGTAAAAATAAAGATTTCATCACATTTTCGAAAAAAATAAAAAAACGCACCGAAATACACAAAAAAAAATGTTGCAGTGTTGAATGAAATGGTACTCAAACAGGTGTATTTTATTGTAGAAAGATTTTTTTTCACACTGAAACAAAAAGTTGTGTTGAATTTTCTTTGGTGCCACCAAAAATTAAAAAGCGCACCAAAATTTAAAAAAAAAACGCACCGTGCACCAACTAAAGAATTTTTCGCACCAAAAATTTTGCGAAAAGCACCTAGTTGACAACGCTGCTGAGGCAGCATCTTAGTAACGTGTGTTTTTACACCTTTTATATAATAAGAGAGCAATATGTTATTTTAATATGAGATACTCTCTCTTCACTTTATTAGTTAAATGTTTAAAAATACATTCGTGTTGGCATTTATTTTATCATGTTTAGCTGTCCCAATCAGTGATGGCAAACGTGGTACAATTGTACTTTTTTGTTACATTTTAGACACAGTTGGTACAGTGGTACTACCGTGAGTCATTTCGTAAAAGTTCAAAATACTGTTGCATCAAAATTTGGTATTTCAGATGAAATAGATAAATATATTATTAAAGTTATTATTTGTGTAATAGTGCAACCAAAAGAGACTTTATTAAATTTCATGAACATTATGGAACTAATATCAATTTGATCTTTAAATATGCATCTATAAGACGATTATTACGACAAGAAATTTTTTGTTCACTTATCGAACAATGGGAGCCTTTGTTATATTAATTTACATTATATGAGTTTGAGGCTGAATTCAAAAAATTAGCGCTAATTAATTCAAATAATATTCTTAAAGATTCAGAAGTAGCCGTCTAACTATATGTTTAAATAAATACAAACAAATCCCAAATGAAGATAATTTACAGGAAACATTTTGTTATGAAACCAACTCTGTTTATTTGTCTTTCGAAGAATAAGAGGTTTAATTTTCTTTGATTCAGATGCATTTAAATACAACTGTTAGAGTATGCTTTGGTAACTTTATTCCTGGAACACTAGTTGGATATTGTGAACAAACGCTTTCTGTGGTAGCATTTTCCAGTTTTATAGCATTTATATTATCACCAGAAGTTACCGCTGTCTAACTTCTTTGAGGAAGTGTTACACCGTATTCTTTCTTTAACACTTGCAACAAATCAATAGCAATCAAGTATAAAATTGTTTAAACATTCGTATAAGGTAATATTAAAAATGTTGCCATAAGATAAGGTCTGATCGAAAAATAACCGTTATTTTAAATTTTTTCAAAAATTATTTCTTTATTCATCAATTGTACCCTTCAAAGTAATCCCCCTCAGATATAATCAATCCTCGAAACACTTCTGAAACGTGCTTTTTGGTGTCGCCAACAGCTCATGTTTTGATCTTTCTGTTATCTCCTCAATCGTAGCAAAACGCTTTCCTTTCATTGGTGTATTCAGTTTTGGGAAGAGGAAAAAGTCAGCGGGGATCAAACACGGTGAATACGGTGGTTGAGGCATGGTAGAGGTTTTTTTTTGGCCAAAAACTCACGCACAAACATCGATGTGTGAGCTGGTACGTTATCATGGTGCAAAATCCATGATCGGTTTTTCCAAAATTCTGTGCGTTTATGAAGAATTTCTTTGGGCAAACGGCGCATAACTTCAAGATAGTATTCCTTATTATTTAACTAATATCATGGTACCGTACGACCTTGTGGTAAGAATTCATAATGCACCACGCCATTGCAGTCGAAGAAAGCAGTGAGCAAAACCTCACATTTGACCGAATTTGACGTGTTTTTTTCGGTCTTGGCTCTTCTGAACGTTTCCATTGGGATGATTGGGCTTTGGTTTCAATGTCATAGCCATACACCCATGATTCGTCACCAGTTATGACCACTATGAGAAAATCTGGATCGCCGTTGACGATGTTCAACAGCTTCTGAGCAATTTTGGAACAATCTTCGCTGCTGCACGTTTCATGCCTAAAACATTCAAAAGATTTGCTTGGCATGAGCCGATCGATATGCCAACATCATCAGCAACCTCTCTGATAGTGACCCGACGATTATCCAAAATCAATTTCTTCACTGCTTCAATGTTTTCATCGGTTGTTGACGTGCTCGGGCGACCAGGACGAGCACCACACTTGAACTTGTGTTCTGCTCATAGTAGACTCGCCATATGCCACAGTCAACATTTAAAATGTCCTTGCGGATTTAATTCTATTTTTTACACAAAACTTAATACAGTTTCTTTGAACCCTTTTTCGAATTGGAAAAAAATGAAGAGCACACCAAAACACGATTAACCTTTTTATCTGTCAAAAACAAACTGACAATCCAAAAGGTCTGATATTACCAACATATATAACAGACCAACATAACAGAAAAAAAAATGCGAAAATCGAAGATACGTAACTCACAAAATTTGAAAATAACGGTTATTTTTTGATCAGACCTTGTATATAGAAGTTTCGATAAAGTAAAAATTTTATTATTATTTAACAAATATCACACATGGTACCGTGGAAGTCTAAAAAGTACATTTTATTTATATAATTGGTACGAAATCCAAAAACCCATTTTCCATTACTGGTCCCAATACATTAAGTAAAATGTGGCACATGGCGTGTTTTGTAAAATGCAATCGTCTAGTCTGTGTTTACTCTGTAGCAAATGAACTCTCTTAATTAGTACTTAATAATAAATTGTTTCAACAAATCTCATTCTATTATCAAACTTCTAAATCACATATAAATGCAAATTCTCTTCCGCAATTATTGCTATGCCAATAAAAATCCTTTTCCCATGTATGAATACATTCCACAATGCCATTTTTATCGTTAGGTTGTCCTGCTTGCCAAAAGAAATGTTTGATTTTTTCACCAGTTGCCGTCCACTCATACTGACCGTTTACAAGATTGGCTCCCAACCAGTATGGATAAATGAGATCTGCGTTTACGTTTAAATGAATCTATGATATAGCAAAATGTTATATATAAAGTTTTATTATATTTACCATCAGTTTCTTCCAAATATTGTTTTAAGTATTCTAGTTCCTGTCTAGTTTTTATGCTTAGCAAGTTCATGCCCTTAGATTTACAATAGCTGTAGGCAGCATCCCAGTTTAAAAATTTACTCTTTTCAATAAAATAAATCTTATGGCATGATATAGTTATCAACAAATTACTAACAACTATTATAGTTATTATAGAGATTTTACAATACATTGCTGAATGGATGACTGTTTGAAAGAAACAAATAAAATTAACTTTAAGGTATGATACCTATTTTCTTCTAAATATGGAATAGAACAAAAATAGTTTTTTTTAAATTAATATGAAATTTATTTTATTCGAAAGACAATCTTCTGGCATTATATTTTAAATATGACTTCTGGCATATAACTGGCTTGGACGAAGTCTAATCTGGAGATCCAATTTTCGCTGACTTTTACCAACATTTGTGACCGTATATCGACAATAACGCGACGAATATTGTCCTCCAAGTGGTCAATGCTTATCGACGTAGACTAGACTATACATCTAAAAAAACACCCGATACTTGAATCATATAAATAATTACAAACTGTTATTCATTTGGGTTTTTACAAAGAGAAAATCTTTGAAGTTAATGGCTTGCGCTACAAATTGAAATACCTATTAGTAAGTAAATGTTTATTTATTATTCTAACAGCTCAACATCCTTCATGGCCATTATTACAAACAATTAGATAATTAAATGATCTCTCTAGAAACGTTCTAGAACAGAAGATGCTGCTGATACATACAGTGGGGAGCACAAATGAGTGAAAGTTTGTGCTTGTACGTTTCAGAAATTATTTTTTTATTGTTGTGTTGGCAGTTAAGAAGTGTATAGTGTTACAATGAGTACTGAAGTAGACAAAATCTTTGAAACTGTTCCAAAATCTGACCCTAACTATTATGATACATTGGCAGAGGCAACTGACAATGATATAGAAAACAAAGTTCAGAATGAGATTAATGAAAATGAAGACGATGCTGATATAGGGAACGAGTTAGAAGTTGAATGAAATTGAAGATTTTTAATTTAAATCCATACAAAATATAAAACGTCTCAGCTAGGAACTGGTGTTCGCTTTGGTATTTACTTAAAGGTTAAACAAGTGTGTCTTTTGAAATATTTGCACAAAAATATCAAAGTATAACGTTAGATTTGTATGTGTTTGATTTGTTTGTAACTTCAAAAAGCATTAGTTTGATATTAATTAAATTGCATTTAGTAAATACTGTTTGCAAATTATATAGCAGAAATAATGCGGCAATTCTCAAGAGCTATTGCAATCATGTTTAGTCTTGTTTCACACTCTTCAGTTTTAGCTCAACAGTTTTTCTTCAATTCTCTTTTGAAGTTGCCATTTTATTCACACACGTCAAATCTATTTTCGTAATTGTTAATACAAATCAATATGCATGAAACAGAAAAACAAAACGGAAATAAGAAAATTATACTTTCCCTTCTCATCCAAAAATACTTGCCTTGACGAGTCAGAATTGAAGAGTCTGAAAGCAGACTTACTATAAAATTATAACTAACATAGCATTGAAAAAAATACAAATAAAAAAGTTCAGTGAACTACTAGTTCCACGATAAATTATTTCACAAAGTATAAAAACAATAAATTTTATTTTCAATAACAGTCATTAAAGAGAATGAATATTCTAGGAATGACAAAAAACAATAGCTATTCTACGCGAATAGTTTCTAGTGAAAGATACGTGGAGTATAAATGATTTTATCAGCTTTTTTTGTCAAACACATTCTGTAGCATTTTTAATAAGAGAATATAAAATAGATCTACTGACAGCTTCCTAACTAACTAACGAACTTACTAATTAACTAACTAACTAACTAACTAGTTGAAAAAGTCACAAATATTTCAAAATTTTTTGCAAAGTCTTCAACAAAAATTTAAATTTTACAAAAGTATATCAAAGAAATAAAGGTGAAAGAAATAAAAAAAAATTAGCATTGACAAACTCAAATGCACCATTTGCCTACGGGTTTGAAATTGAAAATTCCTATAAAAAATTGATTTAAAAGATGACAGCGAGGAATTTGTTTTACTTAAACAAATAGTTATCATTGTTAATCTGGTTAAAGCCCTTTGTCGCAGTGATATGAATCTCTGAAGATGTGGCACTTTTATTTATGCTCTAAGAGACATCAAAAAGGGTTTGCATATTAAGCGACGAACTTGTCTCTCTCTCTCTCCTTAAAAGAAACCAAAAACAAATGATGATTTACTCAACACTTTTATATTTTTGGAAAAAACCTAAAATTGAAAAGTGAATTTGATAATGAAATTGAAATGTTTGTTATTAAAAATAAATTAAAAAATTGATTGCGAAACGAATGAAAAAATTAATGTAATTGAAATATGTTAAAGCCCCTCCACAATACCTGATAATGTTTGATATGAAATGGAATCAAATATTGATTAATAGATATATACTGCCGTATAAAATTAAAGTAGACTTCAAGTGTACTTTAAGAAAATTTTGTATGAAAAATTTGTCTTAAAGCACTTCAAGCCTACTTTATTTTTTATAAATACGTCAGAGAATAATTTTTTTTTCAGAGTGTGAGAAAATATTGTTTATCCAATCAACAAACAACCACAAGCCCACAAGCATTGATTGTAAATGATGTTTTTCATCAGAAAATTAAATCAAGATTCCTTAATATGTTTAAGAAGCTTTTTTAAGATGTAACAATAATATTTTATTGCTTTAAAATTAATATTTTTATGTAGAAATTAAAGGCGAAGTGACATATTATTTTTATAATATAATATTTCAATGTAATTTTAATATGTTTTGAAATTATTAATGATTCATAAAATTTTGTTTACAAAATTTGGTTTATAAACCTTTAATAAATTTAAAAAATTATAGCTATGAATACAGAAAATGTTATCAAACATATTTATATTTAATGTAAGTTACTTTTTTAAAATAAATAGTTTTTACTATTGATAAATCATTTTTTTATATGGAGTTAAAATACCGAAAAATCCCGGGTGCCGACAAATCCCGGGATCCTCGGACGTATATTTTTAAAATCCCAAATCCCGGGATTCGCAAAACCTTTTCCGTTTGGCAGCCCTATTATAATTTTGGTTTCAATTGCCTTCTTTATTAACACGTTGAGTGCCGTCATACAGAATAAAAATATATTTTTAAAGGGGTGTCAATTAATTTTATTAATCAATTTTCTAAATTATCTAAAAATTCTCAAAGTTAATTATATGCCTTTTTCTAGGTGCCATAACATAATATTTAATCGTATTACTGTAGTGCCGTAGGAAATATATTACAATTACAAGTGCCGAAAGTATTAACATGTACTCATTTGTGCTCCCCACTTTATGTAGAAGAAGCCGAACCAATCAGTTTAGTAATAAGAATATTGATTGAGTCAATATGAAAATGAAATAATACCAGCACACAGTGGTTTAGAAACTTTTTTTGAAATAATTCGGTATCTCAGTAGCCATTGGAGATATAGCAACGAGAAATCTTTTGTTTGGTAATGAGGGATTTTCGAGTTGATTTACAGTTTTAACAATAAATTTATTATATCTGGGTTATTAGTTATGCTGGGCCTACATTTTGTTTATTATCACACAGTAAGTAATATCACAGTGGGCTCTATAACTCTCTCTCACTCTCAGTGCTATCTTTAACCCTTGAAATTTTGCATAACTAAAATTACACATTTTATTAGATTTTCAGGTAAATATCTTCCGAAAAATTTATTAAATTATATCTTTTCACCAAAATATCAATTTCTTAGTCCTAAGATTCTCACTAATACCAAATATCTCTAAAAAAAAAACTTATCTTTTTTTTTTCTTTAGAAGCTCCTGAAATCTCAATTTTTTTTTACCTTTTCGAATTGCTTGCAAAATGTGTATACTTACACTCAATGAAGCAGAAACTGGTTCATTTGAAAATAAATATTTTAGCAGAAATAAAAACAAAATTTCTTAAAAATTCTAGATCCTCAATAACAAAAATTTTAAGACATTTCGTAAACTTTATAAACTGCGGAGTGGATTTCATTAAATTGCAAGGCAGCATAAGCAAATAAAACTGTCCGACTGAACAATAAATATTGTGAATATTTGAGAAGTAAATTTTTAATGGTGGATATAAAGTGTATTTTGAAACATTTACAACACTCTGACTTCACTTAGAGATAACATCTTTTGAATGTAAATTTTTAAACAAAATATATTGAAAACGACTAAGAAACCATGTGTGTTTCTTTGCATATTGTAAAAAAATTAGTTAAAAGATTAATTGTTTCACTCAAAACCAATTGAGTAGATATTTAAGAAATTAGCTATACTTTACTACTTTGTTCTATCAAACATCTAAATCACATATAAACGGCAATTTGAGATCACAAAAATTATCGCTCCAATCATAATAATCATTCCATGTATGAATACAGAAATGTGGGATTTTCTCACCAGTTTCGGTCCACCTGTACTGGTCGCTAATCCAAAAGACTTCTCCAATCCAAAATGTTAAAATGCTACCTATATTTAAGTTTAAAAAATATATGGCCTTTGAAAATGTTCAGTATGAAGTAGTATTTGATTTACCATAGGCTTTCTTCATGTATTCCTTTAAGTATTCCAATTCCTGTCCAGTTTTTATGCTTACCAAATTCATGCCCCTAGCTGTGCAATTGCTATTGGCTGCATGCCAGTCTAATTTATGATGATTTTCAAAAAAATAAATCTTATGGCATGATATAGACAACAAAGAAGTATATAAAACTATTAAGATTATTAGAAAGATTTTACAATTCATTGCTGTATTGTTTGACTATTGTTAAGAAACTAATTGAATTCATGATTTATTAATCTCACATCAGTTGAAAGGGTTTGAGGTAAATGAATTGTTTTATATATCACTCTTAGAAGAATTCTGTAACTGTTTCTTTTTTTTTTTTTTTTTTTTGTACTAAGTGATACATTATATGTAATAATAACTTTGATTACAATATACAGTGGGGCATTTTTATACCCACCACTAAAAAGATGGGGGTATATACCGTTTGTCATAACATTTATAACACATCAAAATAATGGTCGTAGAGCCAAAAAGTCTACATATTCTGGGTCCTTATAAGATTCTAATGGCGTTTTCTTTTCTGCCAAAAATGTTACATATATGTTACACTTTTTACCCATTTCCCATATCTAGCCATGTCAGCCCGTCTTTGGCACGATAGAGCTTCGAAAAAAAGTCATAGAACTTTGAAATTTTTACCAAACATTCTCTGATTCATCGAAATGTTTGGTATGAAAATGTGCAAAATCGGTCCAGATCCAAGTTATAGATCAAAGTTTAAAGCTATCTCCTTATTTTTCAGATATTTTTTGCTATTTTCTTCAAATATAAAGCAGATAGTACCATTAAATTTTGCGCACTCCCTTTTTATTATAGCAGGACAAATTTCGTTTGATATAATAGGAATTGATCCACCATTACTCATAGCCTCCATATAAATGTCTTTTTGGAATATGGCTTTATGGTACATAGAAAAGCCGTACCCAAAAAAAATTCTGCAATAACAAGTTTAATGCACAGTGAACTCTCAAAACGATATTTTGTTTGCATCGGTCCATATTTCGACCAATTGAGCAAGTTTTTACAAAATTAACTATACTTTACTACATTGTTATATCAAACTTCCAATTCACATATAAACGGCAATTTCAGTTCGCAAACATTATCATTCCAATCAAAATAATTATCCCATGTATGAATACAATGTTCCTCTCCGCCTTTATCGTTGGGTTCTCCCTCATGCCAAAAAAAATCTTTGAGTTTTTCACCAGTTGCAGTCCAGGTATACTGGCCGTTAACCCGATAAGCTCCCATCCAGTATGGCAAAATGCTACCTATATTTAAGTTTAAAAAATATATGGCTTTTGAAAATGTTCAGCATGAAGTA
This sequence comes from Bellardia bayeri, assembly GCA_950370525.1. Lineage (NCBI taxonomy): Eukaryota > Metazoa > Arthropoda > Insecta > Diptera > Calliphoridae > Bellardia > Bellardia bayeri. Next base: position 19,884,936 of record OX493265.1, on the reverse strand, counting down.
GTATTTTATTTACCATAGACTTTCTTAAGGTATTCCTTTAAGTATTCCAATTCCTGTCTAGTTTTTATGCTTACCAAATTCATGCCCCTAGCTGTGCAATTGCTATTGGCTGCATGCCAGTCTAATTTATGATGATTTTCAAAAAAATAAATCTTATGGCATGATATAGACAACAAAGAAGTATTTAAAAATGTTAAAATTACTAAAAAGATTTTACAATTCATTGCTGTATTGTTTGAGTGTTGTTAAGAAACTAATTGTATTCATAATGTATTAATCTGACATCTGTAGAAAAGGGTATGCAGGGGCGGAGCTATGGGTGCTTAAATAAGGTATCTTTGACATACAATTTGTTTAAATAAGTTTAATTTCAGCATTCTGCCGCACTGTGCATTCGTAGTACAACTTCTAGTACTAATTATAAAAATGTTTTACCAAAAACCGCAGTGGTGGTTTTTCAATTTTATTAATTTTTTCATAATTTCTTTTATAATTATACCCTACACCACAATAGTGGGGAGGGTATATTGGATTTGTGCTGATGTTTGTAACGCCCACAAATATTTGTCCAACAGCCACTTTAAAGTGTACCTATGGACTCATAATCACTGCCTTTCAGTCCGTCCGTCTGGCTGGCTGGCTGTCCCTGTAAAGCTTGTGCGCAGAGTACAGGTCGCAATTTTCAATATACATATTTCAATAAAATTTAGTACGTGAAATCTTTTCGGCCCAAGGAATAAAATAAAACAATAAAATTTGGTATGTGATATTTCTTCAGGACAAGGAGGAATGGGATTGAAACTGTTGGAAATCGGTCCATTATTTCACCTGGCACCCATAAAAATGTCCTCCCGAAATATGAGTTTAACAATCACAAATGTTTGAATTATGAAAGTATCCAAAAAATTGCACCGCAAATGAGTAATAAATGAAGCTAAATCACATCTATTCATTATTCATTTTATGCCAATCGGTCCATTATTAGTCGTAGGTCCCATATAAGACCATAAAATGTTAGTATCGAAATAAAATCCAACACAAATCAATTTGATATATACACCTAACACCTAATTTAATAATGGTCGTTCCATATTTATTCAAATCTCCCATATTAGACCCTCTCCGTAATACCTCCATAAATTTTTTAAAAGTATTTATATCGTTTAACATACATAATATTTATATTCACAGAAGTCATATCACTAAATTTTTGGATGACCATATAGCGCCCATTTCTGAAAAACTATTTCATACATATACTGGGTGTAGGGTATTATACTTTTTTACTTGTGATGTGTTTTTAGATGTATAGTTAGAACAATAAAATGGCATAAAACAATAATGATTTTTTAAATTGACATGAAATTTATTTTATTCGAACGATAGTCTTCTGACATTATATTTTAAGAAAATTATATTAAAAGAAAATAATTGAAAATATGACTTCTGGCATATGACTGCCTTGGACCTGGTCTAATCTGGAGGTACATTTTTCTAAGACTTTTTTCAATATCTGTGGCGGTATATCGGCAATAACACAGCGAATTTTGTCCTCCAAGTGGTAAATCATTTCGGGCTTATCGGTGTAAACTAGTGACTTCAAACATAAATCATTTGACAGCTGACAAAATGGCCACCAGTTAAATAAATAACACCAACTTAAATTTATAAAAAAAAACACTCTATAGTTGAAACAGCAGTATTATTAACACTGAAATATGCAGTTTCAAACAAGTAAGCGCTTATATTCGGCTAAGTCGAATCTTGTATACCTTCCACCTATACCTAGGTCTGTAGTGTAATCTGGGCATAAATGAAATAAATGTTTGATACATTTTTTTTATCGATAACGATGTTATTTTATGTTATGTGACGATTATTATAAAATAGTCTACTGTGATTTTTATGTATTTTAGTCTCAATGGTGAATTTCATTTCAATAACATATACATATATATACATATATATTTTAGAGTTTTTCGGTTATTCCAGTTATTCTCGGAAATGGACCTTATATGGGAGGTATGGCCAATTATGGACTGAGCTTCACAAAATCCAATAGTAACATTTTTATTTTCATATAACTGATCTATATAAATTTCGCTTCGATATCGATATTTATAAGATAATTACATAGGTTAATGTGTTTTTCATAAGTGGCGCCTATATAGGAGCTACCACCAATTATGGGCCGATCATCATGCGATGATTTATAGAAATATGTGTATTTATAGGATTTATAAGAGTTTTAGGTGATTGTTGAAAGTGGACTTTAAATGGTGGCTATGGTCAAATATGGACCGATTGTCATAAAAATCGTTACGCTGATTTATATATACATGCGGGCTTTAACTTGCTAATGATTTTTGTAAGAGATTTAAGTTCGGTCGGAAGTGGATATGGAAGCGATGATCCAAGCAAAATATCGTTTTATTATTCCCCTTAGCATGAAACTATTTTTCACTAAATTTATTATGAATACTAATTTTGTATAGGTTCTATAGAGCTATATATCGCGATAAGACATTTGTATGAGTGCTATGAGAAATGGTAACCGGATTCTTATAGTTTTCAACACGACCAGTCCTTCTATAATAAAAATTAATTGAGCAAAACTTCATGGTATTAGAAATAGCAAAAAATATCTAAACAATATGAAGGTTGTATAAAAATTTGGTTTACAACTCGAACTGAACCGTATTATGTATTTACAATACCAGACATTTCAGAAAAACAAAGAATTTTCGGTCAAAATTCAACTATTTTTAAGCGTTTTTAAGCTTTATTGAAGCTCTATTATCTTAAATCCATAAATACTTCTTCGGTTCTATGACCAATATTTCGAAGTGTTACACACGGATTGATAAATTTAAAAATCCCCTCATCTTTTTGGTATTGGAAATAAAACATGCAATAGATAATAATTGTAAAGATTGCATAATTCAAAAAGCAATCTCTAATGACACTGAACAATAAATAGATATTGTAAGTATTTTATAACACGACTATTCCTTTCTATTTAAATCTACAATATTTATGACAATCGTGCTTATATTTTTAAAGCTTATTCAATTTGTAACTAACTTCTAATTTATTTTTAAAAAACATTGCTATTTTAACGTAAAACTCAAAACATCAATCAAAATGTTCAAGCTCGGTTTTGAACCAATATTGTTCAAGAAAAATGTTTACCTCAAAATTACCAAAATTTTAAAGACGTATCTACATGTACTAGGCACAATGAGTTTTTATGCGGAACATTTCGTTGCTTTTTGTTTCAGTTTCTTTCAATATTTAGGGCCAGATGGCATATTCCCATTAGTGTTTATTGCTAAAGAATGGCTTGAGAATACTGTAATATTTATTGACATTGCACTGGCATTTATTTACTAATTATGCTGTCACCGAAAAACTTTTGCAAGGCACAATATGCTATTTACCTGAAGGAAAATTCTAAGAAAAAAGTCTTGAATGACAAGGAATATCTAGAATTAATTTTAAAAATGCCTTAAATAACAGACAGACACAACTAGTAGGTCTCCTTATAAAGCACGCATTTCCGTCATTACTAAATAAACTCATTGTTTCTCATCCCTCAGCTCTATTCCTCAAGCTATTCTGAGTATGATGCTGAATATAATATCGTTGATAGTTTTATCATAAACACTTTCACAAAGTCGGTGCTATTACTCAAAAAACTAAGCTATTAAATAACGACTGTATTGAACATGGCACTAACCTATCTCCTAATTTACCTGTGCGTTGCATTTAAAATAAGAATATCAACCAAAGAGATTTGAAACGCCAACTTTGTTCATCGTAATTATCTGAGGGTTCAGTACGGAAACGTTCGCTGTTTTGGAATTTTGGTTTTCTGGTTTCTACCAATAACTTAATGTAAATAAGCTTCCGGTATGGTCCCGGTATTTTAATGATTAAATGTAATATAAAAGCTGATGAATGCGAAACAAACGGCGAATCTGTGGTATGCAGAAACATTCATATCCTTTCTGTTGCGACAAAGAATATGTTTAATGAATAGTCACTCAGTAAATTGCCACACAAATGATCGAAGACTATCGCATGTAGAATATCCAGTATATTCTAGCGCTCTTCTGACGACTGTTCCATCCCGAGCAGAATAAAATAATTTGGTATGAGTCTCATCCAAATTTTGAACAGATTCTGCTGAAATATGAAAAGGTTGATGAATAAGCAATAATCGTGTCTTCCTTTTATATCTGCAGAATTATTTGACAATATTTAACAAAGAAAAGGAACAAGACTCTATTGGTTCTTGTTATAAAATCGATCTTATATTTGATTGGATGTATATTGTAAACTAGTCATATGCCAACAACTACGAAAGTTATTTTAATAAGTGCAGGAGGAGGAACAAAACACATTTTATGGGACTTCACAGTTATGCAAAATGACTAATTTATGCTGGTAATAAAATAATATACACTCAAATAGTCCTTCTACAGGTTGTTTGTCACATGCACTTCTTTGAAAGGGAAAAGACGCAAGACTCTCTTGGCTCTTAATAGGATGTATAGGTGTATTTACCGGTAATTTTTTGAGTGAACGTGTATACAAGAGGCAGATGGATATAAATATATTCTATTAAAGTATAAAAAGGCTTATAAACGGATAATAAAAGTGGGTTTGTTAGACCAATATGTGGGGCCCAACAATACTGTGATCAATTAATGCCCATAATATTCTTGAATCTTATAATAAAATCGATTAGATTAATGAGTGCAACATATTTATTTCTTTAAGCCTCTTTCATTATCTAGACGAGATTTTTTTTGCTAAAGGACAATGCCGTAGTGAGCAGCAAAACTTATATCTCTATAGTTGAGATATGGAGCAGATAGTCAAAAGAAGGCCGTCTTTAGCAAGGAAAACGACCAACACACTTTTCATAACAACTTGATCAAACTTTTTATATTTGGACAAGATTAGCGGTGATCAGTACAATACTTTTATGTGACTGTCCCGCTTAACAACTATACACACTAATACGTATCTCTTCTATTATCTACATAATTATACAAAATTATCTTTGATAAATAAAAGCATATTTCTGTAAGGTGTTAAAATAATGCTGAATTTGTGCCACATCTTGTTTTTTTTTTCTTAATATATCTTGGTATTATACTTTTTCATTATCTAGATAGAAGATTCTCGCTGAAGGATGATTCCAAGGTGCACAGTAGGACTCATATCTTAATAGTTGAGATATGGAACACTTAGGCTATAGAAAACGTTGGCCGTCTTTGGCAAGGAAAAGGACCAACACACTCATGGTAAGAACTTGATCAGACTGTTTATGTTTAGACAAGATAAACAGTAATCAGTACAATGCTTTTATGTGACTGTCTCGCTTAACAATTCTCTCTTCCATTGTGAATACAAGTAGGTTCTTCTAACGTTTTAGTGATCTGCTTTAGAAAAGCCAGACTAAGATGTTTTGGTTCCAGCCTCTTTCATTATCCGGAATATAACAGGGAGTTGATGATGGATCTAAGCAGATTTCAAAGAGGGCTCCAACAAGAGCCATACAAATTGGAAATTTCTCCAGCATAATGTGGCCAATTAAAAGAAAATAATTGTTTTAGAACAAATTGCAACAGCAGCACCAGCTTTTTGCCCCTTTCCACTTAAAAAAAAACTTTTTTAATACTTATGTGTAACTATTATAAAGTGTAACCACGTTAAATAAATGAGCGTATGAATGAAATACGTAAAGAAATGCATGCCTTTCCTTGTCATTTATATGCCATAATCTTTTTATATAAATCACAATATCTTTAAACATTAATATCCACGAAATCCCTTTTATCATTAGGTTCTTTTCATCTACTTGTCATTTTATGCAGGTTTGACTAAAGTTAGCTGCACACAGACAATGTCAGTAGCAGCGCCATCATACTTAAGCTCATACTGATACATATTTTAAAGTCAATTTTTATACAGTTTACACTAGACCTACTGAAAATGCAGTGCTGTAAGTCAGCTAGTGTGTTAGTTTGTACGAACGAAAACATGTGGGAAATGTGGGAAAATGCACAAGACAAGTATTACTTAATAATTGCACCCTACACCATTCTAACTGGAGAGTATTGGTTTGCATTCCTAAAGTATTTAATTAACATCAACATTTTGCTTACAGCATTTTAACCTATTTAAGCCTAGATTCCCCAAAAACCTTGGCTTCAAAAATACAAGTTTTAGTAAACATTTGAAGCCCGCCTATTTATAGAAATTCATAAGTATACAAGAAAATGCCATGTATAATGTAGTATATACAATAATCGTTTTGAGCTGGCTATAACTTTCTCACTTTTTGGGATTACATACATATGTACATAAGAAAAAACCGAAAAATCCCCAGTGTCTTTTGTGCTTGTGCATGTGACACAAAATATTAAGAAAGTTATATTAACAGATTACCATACATACATACATACATATGTGAAGATGTTTTAATATACTATACATACTGCGTATGTTGCATATGTATACCAAATCAAAACAGTAACTTGTAATGTTTGCACCAGCAGTCACATTTTATCATCATGAAATCATCATTATTATTATTTTCTTGCATTGTCTAAAAGGATTTAACTTGGGTTTGTCAAAGCAATTTAAATGAAAAGGTATTTTTTGTTTGGAGCTTTATGTACCTTACTTAAGAAAATATGTTTTTAAACACATCTTAGTGTTTGTCAAAATGTTGCGATAAAGTTTGGCCTTGCACAAAATTTTATTTTGGACAATATTATATAGCAGCACTAATATAATACAAGAAGATACAATATTAAAATTTTGGTTAATAATGCCAAGGCAGAGCAAGGCCTATTATGGGTTTTTAAATTCTTCACGGATTTCTTGTGGTCATATCATAACTGGCAACAAAACAACAAAATATTGTACTGCAAAACCGACAGATGGACTTTTGACTTTACTTCGAAAGTCTCTTTAGTCTAAAAGTCACAAGCATTGGCTCAAAATAAATTTAGAAAGTGGACATTTTTGTTTTTTTTTTTAAAGAGAAGTAACAGTCAGGCAATTAATATGCCTATATATTTATTAAGTAATTGTGTAACTTTCATGAATTTTTTACTCAAAATATTTCTTAAAACTTAATAAACTTATTTCTGATAATTTGTAATTAAATCTGAATTAATAAAATATGTTACATACAAATATTTATTTGTAAAATTCACAACTTGTGTTTCACATTATAGTTTGTGTGATTTCTTTCTTATTTAATGTATTTTGATACAATATAAAGTATGGGAGACTCCATAACCTTTAATTTTTATATTTTATTTTAAACTACTATTAAAAATATTGCCTTTTTATTTTTCCTATTTTTTTTTTTGACGAATTTAAAAAAACGATATAACGATTTTTTTATTTTTTATCAGGATTTTGACCCTTTTTTCCAAAATTCATCTAGCAGCCTTGAGTACACTGACTTTTTGAAGTACATTTAAGCTATCATAATATTGCATTTTTAACCTATACTTCATTTACGCATTTATTAAACATAATTTCTAAGTACTCTTTTCCGTAAATAGAAATCTGCAATAATATTTATTTGCTAAACTAAAAACATTTTGATGTCTCTTCCGAAATACTTAAATATCATCTTTAATAATCAAATCTCTAATTATTTTCATTTATTCAGGCATAAATATATAAGGGCTTTATCGCTTTTCTACCACATACTTTGTGTCTATATTTATGGGAGTGTGTGCAAATATATGGCTGACAGTGTATGAGTCAACGAAATTTATCTTTGTATGTTTGTGTATATGTTAACATTACGCAAAAATTAATTTCCCGTATACACTTGTATTTTTATAACATCATAATCATCCTCAGTTTGATTTTATTACACTTTAAACATATGGTTTCCTTGTTTAGAATGTGTATGCGAGAGTGTATGTGTGCAATAGACTGGTGGCAATTTGTCTATATAAAAACCAACGATTAGACAAAAATATGGACTATATAAATACATACGATAAAGACCAAAGATTGGTACACAATTTGGACTATATAATGATCTATAAATAAACCAATGTTTAGACCAGATCAAGATCTACAAATACGCCAAAATTTGCACAATATCAAGACCAACAGTTGGATCCGATGAAACAAAATATGGTCTATTTAATGGTCTAGGATTAAACCAACATTTAGACGATGTAAGGATATACGATTTGACAAAATACCACCGATTAGACCAAATTTTGGTCTATATAATGGTTTAGTATTAAACCATATTTAAGACCATATAAAGACCAACGATTCGACCAAATTATAATTTGGACTAAATACAGATCTATGAATTAACCAAAATTTGTATACGGTTATCTTCAAATTTCATAAGTTGCATATGTTCGATTTTCTCCTTTCTTTTCTGTTATTTTAGTACACATGTCTGTTATATATGTTGCTAATATCAGCCATTTTGGATTGTCAGTTAGTTTTTGGCAGATCAAAAGGTTAGTCGTGTTTTTGGTTTGCTCTTCATTTTTTTCCAATTCGAAAAAATGGATCAAAGAAACTGTATTAAGTTTTGTGTAAAAAATGGAATTAAATGCGCAAGGACATTTGAAATGTTGACTGTGGCATTTGGTGAGTCTACTGTGAGTAGAACACAAGTTCAATTGTGGCATAATCGGTTTAAGCAAGACCGAAAAGATGTCAATGAAGATGCTCGTCCTGGTCGCCCGAGCACGTCAACAAACGATGAAAACATTAAAGCAGTGAAGAAAATAATTTTGGATAATCGTCGAGTCACTATCAGAGAGGTTCCTGATGATGTTGGCATATCGTTCGGCTCATGCCAAGCAATTTTTACGGATGTTTTAGTCATGAAACGTGCAGCAGCGGAGATTGTTCCAAAATTGATAAATTTTGAGCAAAAACAACGTCGCATGGACATCGCTCAGGAGCTATTGAACATCGTCAACGACGATCCAGATTTCATCAAAATGGTCATAACTGGTGACGAAGCATGGGTGTATGGCTATGACATTGAAACCAAAGCCCACTAATCTCAATGCAAACGTACAGAAGAGCCAAGACCGAAAAAAGCACGTCAAGTTTGGTCAAAAGTGAAGGTTTTGCATCACTAATTCTTGCCACAAGGTCGTACAGCCAATAAGGAACACTACCTTGAAGTTATGCGCCGTTTGCGCGTAGCAATTCGACAGAAACACACAGAATTGTGGAAAAACCAGTCAAGGATTTTGCACCATGATAACGCACCACCACACACATCGATGCTTGTGCGTGAGTTTTTGGCCAAAAACAAGACCTCGACCGTGCCTCAACCGCCGTATTCACCGGACTTGGCCCCCACTGACTTTTTCCTCTTCCCAAAACTGAAAACAATGATGAAAGGAAAACGTGTTGCTACAATTGAGGAGATAAAAGAAAAATCGAAACAGGAGCTGTTGGCGATACCAAAAAGCACGTCCGATTGCAAAAAATGCTGGCATAAGTATATTATATCTGAGGGGGATTACTTTGAAGGGCACAAAATAGTTATTGATGAATATATAATTACTTTTTGAAAAAATTTAAATAACGGTTATTTTTTGATCAGACACCGTATATAAAACCAAAGATTTTACCAAAATTTGGACTATAAAAAGACAAATGATTAAACCTAGATAGGATTAAAGCAAAATGTTTATTATATAAAAATCAACGATGAAACCAACATTTTCATATTAATACCAATGATTAAACTAATTTCGATCATATAAAAACCCTACAATTAAACCAAAAATTTGGACTAAATATTAATAAATTATTTTACATTTATTTGTAAAGAAATCATAATCTATATCATTCTAGCAAAATTATCAAAGTCATATCATATGATTGCAATCATGATTGCATTCTCATTAGACGCCATAGACAACCAGTTTTCATACAATTGCCAACAATTTGACAACAAAAATGACATAGTGAAAACCAAGCATTTGATTCTGTTTAACACAACTACGTGTATTAAAGATTGATTCACTAAGAGTTTTACTAAGAGTTTTTTGCAGCACGATCCACCCATTTCGAACAATTTTTGTAAAAAATCAAAGCTGCTATATGTAAACAAAATTAATTAATTTTACAAGTACGACCATTGATTTATTTTGCTTTGGGTTTTAAGTGTCAAAATACAAATATTAAATTATTTTATAGTATTGGGTATTCAAAATCAAAGATATAAATTCAAAATGAATGAAAAAAGAAAGTTGGTTTTCTGATGGCCATGGAAATACATAAGGCATTGTCATTTGTATGAAAAAATGCAACCTATTAGCAACTCAATTCATTTTTGTCCAGAAAAAATATAAAATTAAACCAATTCAAGTTCGTAAAAAATATTTTCTCCCTCTCAAGAAGACAGACGTCAAACTTCATATAAAAAAAAATTGCTGGAACAAAATTTTTGTTAAGAACGAATGGGTGGTCTCACATTTCTCAACAAATATTTTAAATTGTTTATCAATAATTTCTAAAGAGATCGGTTGCCTAACCTCTTGACCTGCTTAAATTAATAACAACTTGATAAGTTGGTAACTTTCAATAATAGTTCATAGTACATTCAATATCTAAAACATGCCTCATAGACAAAATATTAGAAGTCATTTTTGTACAGATTAAATACAATTTATATGAATGTATAGTATTATATATAATTGATCCATATTAAAAAATTAGTCTAAATAAAGATGACAAAAATAGTTTAGTCATCAATATTTGCAGCTCTATTAACTAATATTGAAATAAGATCGTATAAATCCAGCAAATGAAAATTCTCTTAATTTAATTATTCTCTTGGTAATAGTTTGTTTTGTCCCTTACTGTACGTTAACAATTGTAGCGGCATATGTACATATTCGAAAATTCCTTAATTGCATCCGAGGCACTTGTAAAATTGGTGTATATTTCCACTTTTTTTTCTTCCCTCTCTTTTAGATTTCCAAATACATACATAATTATATATATGTATGTACATATGTACATCTATACATACGTACCTAAATTCATGTAAGCATTTGCAATAATTCTAAATTATTTGCGTTTTTTAGCTTCCTGTTAAAAAATAAACACTTATTATTAACATTTTCATACGTATGTACACATGTTTTAGGACTAAAAATATTTGCTTGTTTGAGTGTAAGTGTTTGTGACACTTGTATTTAAAATGTATTTTATACGTCAAATTTCAAAAGAAGATGTAGCAGAAAAGATAAAAGTATATTTAAATTATACTTTATTATTATTATTGACATATTTTGCCAGGAAGTACATACTTAAAAGTTGTACAAATTGGATGACAACTTGTTTTCTTGTTTTTTTCTTTTCTTTCTGTTTTGCTTTCACCGATTATGGATGTAATTTAAGTTGCTCCTTGGAAACTGAATGTACTACGTACATGAACACATGAATAACTATATAGTGATTTGAAATTATTTCATTGGAAAAAGTAATTAAAATATAATTTGAGCATTGCGGTTTGATATTTGGCAAGAGAACAAATCTGCAGGATATTTAGATTTAAACTGGTGGATGAAGAATGAAGTAGTTTAACTTGTAATCTTTTAACTACAGAAATCTTTAGGTAAAGAAGTAGTAATTTTACAAGAAGTCTTTTCCATTCAAAAACTAATCTTTGAAATAAAAAATGTCTGTATTATTCTGGCTCACAGCTTTCTGTTTTAATTCAAATTAATTCGCGATTAAGCCAAGTTCAGGCTTGAAGTAAAGACTACAATATACAGCCTGCAACTAATTAAGAGCAGTAGTATTAAATATTTTAATCGTTATATTAAAGGTAATATTTATTAAATAAAACGCTAAAATTTAACACTTATATTTTTTAATTTATTTTTTGTGGTGTTTTTTATAAGTTTTAAAATAAACTCAAGCCAAATAAAATCTTCTCTTACAATAATATTTATTTAACTCTTTAAATAATAAATAACGTTTGAAAATTTATTGAATTTCTTTAAATATATTTAAATATTGTGCTTAACTTGATAGCCAAAGAATATCTACAACAACAAAACGTATGTATGTATACAGCAAAACATGTCTATACTGACCAGAGGGTGTAACATGATAATTGTAGTGGCAACATTTAGTTCAACCCGTAAAAACCTTACTAGCAACAACAAAGTTATATAGATAGATTATGTGAGGAGGTAGAAGCATTACATAGTATAAGGTTTGTTTTATAGCCAACAATAAAAATGCTATAAAACATTATTTTCTAGTTATAGAAACTAAAAGAAATTATTAAACAATTATCAACATACATAAGTAACAGGAAGTAAAAAAATTCACTTAAATTTTACTTTAAACATTTACAAAAAAAATGTAAGTAAGTAAGTAAATTAACGCTGCTAAAGCCACATTTAACATTTTTTTCTTTAAATCACAATTAAACTGTCTATGTTGGCTGTTTATTTAAATGTGCTTAACATTTAAATACAAATTTTATTTATTTGTAACATAATTCTTGGTTATTTTTAATTAAAAATGTCTACTTCCGTATTAAAAAGCGAAGAAAAAAACAAAAATAAAGAAGCAATGTATAAAATATTAAAAAAAATATATGAGAAAAACCTTAAGTTTTGGATATGAGTGTATGAGTATGTGTTTGTTTTGTAAGTAAATAAGAAAATAACAACAATTACAAAAAAAAAAAACAAAAATAATAATATAGAATACAGTGGAAATATGAAAAAACATTTTGCTTTTACTAGAAGAATTGTGGTGTTTTTTACAAAAAAAAAAATATATATATATATATGAAAGAAACAACACAGCTACCACAACACAGTAGATGTAAACTACACACACACACACACACAAAATGTATATTACATGGCTTAAGATGGGTTGCCATGATTAAAACGGGAAAAGTTAATACTGGTTCAATTTAAAAATTATGCAAGTATTGAATTTAGATAATAATTATACGTACTGTTGGTTTCCCATATGAGTATCAAAACCAAGCGAACGTATACGTAATGAACAATTTAATTTGAGAGTTTCTGTTTATAATAATTTGCTTGCCTTCTCATTTGGGAATATATACGAGGTCGGATCAAAAAATAACGTGTGTTCGATTTTCGTATTTTTTTTTCCTGTCATGTTTGTACACATGTCTATTATATGTATATGTTGGTAATAACAGCCATTTTGAATTGTCAGTTTGTTTTTGACAGATAAAAAGGTTAGTCGTGTTTTTGATGTGCTCTTCGATTTTTTACTATTCGAAAAAATGGATCAAAGAAACTATATTATTTTAAAAGAGAAAAGTTTTTTATTCAGGCTAATAGTTCGAATAATCAAGAATACTATTATAAAGTACTGGAACAATTGGCAAATTGGAATGCATTTTCTACCCTTCCAAAGGCGTCATCAGCAATCTTCATTGTCCATAATCAATCTGTAAACAACATATATTTAACTCACCATTTTTTGAGCAATAGAATATGAGAATTATCATATTTCTTTTTTCTATACGTGTTGTGAGTTAGAACGAAATTTACGTACGTTTACAATGTGTGTGTATTCTTTATTATTATTTATGAATCTTATATTACTACAGATTTGTTTTTGCTTTTCTTGCTGCGTCTACCTTTTTTTGTAGATCAATAAACAGCAATCTATGTATGTTTTTTGTTGTCATTTCTCCTTTTTCTTGGTGGATTATGTTATTTTTTGTAACTACTAAACACCGGAGATGGGTTGATGACTATGAACTAGAGAATTAGAAATGCGTTTACGGTAAATGGATCGCGATATCGAGAAACAACCTATTATTGATAATTGATTACTGGATTACTTTTGAGGTGCATTGTTAAAGATGAAACCTTCTTTGTGTAGATTACAGCATTTAAACTTACAATCCATTTCGTGTTCAAAGAAATAGAAAAGCCATTTTACCACAATTTTATTGCAAATGTCTGTTTTCATTTATAGTTGTCAAGCCTTACTCTGGCCAATACAGTAAACATTGCAATGCTTTTTATATAAATTCATTGTTTTATTTTATTTCTGAAAAATAAAGTACTTGTTAAAATTTCTGACTTTTTTTAATTTTAAATAAAACACTTAAAATAGATCTTAATGTCGGAATCTGCATTATTGCCTTAAAGTTCAATCTTTGACATTTACTTTTTGAATCAATTGCTTTTGCGATCAATTCTCACTCTTTCCAGCTATGCTACTGATATCTGGCGAATTACTCGCGTAATATTAATATCCTGCGAATTACGCTAGTAATGTTGACTTCCAAGTGTCGAATAGAATCTGGCTTATAATCTACGTAGATGTTTGATTTTTTGATGATAAATTGTCAAACAATACTGAATAATGACTATATTGAAGTTAGGATAGTTTCTTTGATGAAAATTTAGAAGTAGCTGGCATATGATCATGTTGTTGTATTCCAAGACGTGTAAGGCTTTTGTTTTATCTAATTAAAATATTGTTTTCAGCAAATTTAAATAATAAAATAATTAAATATTATTATCATGTGAACAATGTAAATACATTATGAACATTTTCAAAAATATTAGTGAAAATTAAAAATATAATGTCAAAGACTCACTACAATTCAAAGATAGAATAAAGCACCAACATATAAAAGATAATGAGAAAATGATTTCATTCGATGCAGTATCACTATTTCCAAGTATTCCCGTCGACTTAGCCATAAATGTAATAGAAGAAAAATGGAATATTCAGGCATGTGATGGAAATCGAAAACGAAAACGAATGAGTTTTAGAAGTCAATTTTTTCGTAATATTTCTGTATTGAAAAACTTTTATCACATAAAATATAAAGATATTGATTGGGCTACTAAAGAGAATCTTAAAACAAAAATTTTAAAAATTAGATAAATGCATTAAAATGTATTTCCAAAACTGATTCCTTTTCGATATCGATTTCCATCACATGTGTGATTATAGAACAATATACAAAAATTAAGAAATGTCTGTTCTAAAATATTATATAGAGGACTTTAAATACACTAAAAGGATATATGTATAACTCAAAGGACTTCCAGTGGAGTAGCCTGCTTCTCTGATTGTGGGGGATATTTTAATGAATAAATTATTAGATATATGTCTAGAAAAATTAAATATAAAACGAAGAGTAATGACCAAATATGTAGATGATTTATTTTGTATTATTTTAGAACATGCTATTGATAAAATGTTGAACACATTTAATAATTTTAATCCATATATTAATAGGACAATATAAGGACAGAAATAGAAATTACATTAGAAGCACAATAGACCCGAAAATTTGCAAATCAATAACCAATCACAACGATTAGAGAAATCAAAAATATTCGATACTAATAAATATAGAATGATTTTCAACGTATAATGCATTAGATAATTTACTTAGTAAAACAAAAGGTAAGTTAGGAAAATGAAACATGTCAAATGTTGTATATAAAATAACTTGTGACAGAAATGATAAGTAAAATTGCAATAAACAATATATATAGATAACGAAAAATAAACCAAAATCAAGATTTTAAGAATTACATTAAGCACAAAATCTATTTCTCAAGTCTACCCCAGCATGACTCTGTAATAACTGTTTACCAGACTGTGTCATCAATGTCACTACTCAGCACCATAGTTGTACATATACGAGTACATGTGGAAGTTCAGTAATTTTTAACATTTTGTTTTGAATTCTCCCAAGAAATACATTTTAGTCTGAGTCTTTTTCAGGCTGTGATTGTCATATAGTCTAACAGCAATAACCAAAGCAAAACTTCCCAATAAACCTTTGTAAAAGAACCTAACTGGAAGCTACAATAAAGATATCAAATCACAGTTTCTTACCCCTAAGCAGTTAATATATTTGGCAACTCTTATTTAATTTCCTACCAAACTGTCGTACACACACGTATGTTTGTATGTCAGGACATTCACACAATGAAACACATCCAGGAATCATAATGCATTTTGGGTACAACACTAAACGAGTAAAACATGAAACATAATGTAGCATTTGCGGCAATTGTTAAAATCAGTTGAAATTATGAATGCTTTAGTGAAGCATTCAGCTGAAGGCTTGACGTCGTTGGTAACGGAAGCACAAATACAACCAGCTGTGTTTTTTTAAGTAACAACAATTACATTTTGTTGCAAAACTCATAAATGCTACAGAGAATAATGCAAGAATTTTTTTTTTCTTCACAGAGACTTATAGATCGAGGTACAAAATAGTTATGAATGTTATAATGCAAGAATTTATAGGAAATAAATTCATGAATTATTTGTTTTATTAAGTGTTTTCATTAATTCAAATAGTGCCAATAATAATTTATTTATAATGTTATATATTGTTAGTTATCCCTAGTATTCCTACAGTTTTTTAGATTTTTCCTTACAATTTTTCTTTTTAGTTATTTAATATATGTATGTAGTTCTGTTTTCAATTCCCATTTATTTATAAATTCTTCTGTAATCATGTTCTAAACAAAAATTAAAGTTCCATTACATTTGTCCCTAAGTTCAAACTGCAATTAGATATCTTTGTACACGTCCATAAAAACCCTCTTATATTTGCTTTTAGTGCGAAATTTCATTATTTCTTTAATTTCATTATATTTTATATTTTATATTTTTTTGTGCGGTTTGAAAACTAATTGTAATCCCTTAAGTTTAATTTGAACTTTTGTCATTACTATTCATACAAACGGAGTCTTGGTGATGATGATGTTTACAATGGCTGCATTATCTTTAGACAAAATACGTTAAAAATTTCAAGAAAAGGTAGAGTTTGTCTGTCGTAAGCTCAACGTGCAAGTACGAGGTCGGTTCGGAAACTGTTTAGCCTAGAACAGAAAGCGCAGTATAAACAGGAAAATGTAAAGTGTCTTGGAAGCTTCCATCTGTGCTATGAACACATGTTAAATTTCTTTTTGATCTGCCTTCATAAGAAACAGGTGTTCAAAAAAGACTCAACCGCGATTTTTTTACAATGGAAAAATTAGAAATTCGTGGTGCCATTAAATATTTAAATCAAAAAGAAATTCATAATGATATGGTGAATGTGTTGGGTGAAAGTGCTCCTTTATATGCAACAGTAAAAAATTGTGTTGCTGAATTTAAACGTGGTCGTAGAAGCATTAAGAATGAACCATGTATTGGATGTCCAAAAACAGCAACAACAACAGAAATTGTAGCCAAATTGCATGATGTGGTATTAAATGGTCGACAAATAAGAGTGCGTGAAATAGCTAATGGGCATCTGATATAATCGAGTCTATTTAATTTTTGCATGAAGAACTACAGATGAAAAAGCTTTCTGCAAGATGGGTTCGCATAAGAATAAAAATATCTCAATTAAAACGATTAAAGTTTTAAGAAAAATAAAACGGATTTTATAACTACGGATGAGATATGGATCCACCACTATACTCCAGAGACAAAATAACAATCCAAGCAATAGACTGAAGCTGGAGGAAGAGCCCCAAAGAAGACAAAAACAATTTAATCGGCTGGTAATATTATGGCAATGGATTTTTGGGACTTTAAATATATTTTATTGATTGACTATCTGCAAAAGGGTAAAACAATAAATTCAGAGCACTATTGCAACATTTTGGAACAAATGTAAAATGTAAAAATTCGAGAAAAGAAGATAATTTTTCATCGCTTTAATAATGACTAAAATTAACGACTTAAAGAACGAGTTGCTTAACCGACCACCATATTTTCCTTATTTAGCTCCCAGTGACTTTTATCTCTTTCCAAATCTAAAATTCGTAGCTGGCAACGTTTTACCTCAAATGAAGATATGATTACAGTTGTGAACCACTATTTTGTAGGCCTTGAGGAAAACTATTTTAATCAAGGAATAGAATTGCTAGATAAGCGTTGGACTAAGTCTATTGAAGTTTCAGGAGCTTATATTGAAAAATAACAATGTTTTTGATAAACAAACTATTCTGTGCTAGGCTAAGAAGTTTCCAAACCGCCCTCGTATTTGATATTATTGAAAACTTTAGAATCTCAGGATTATATTACATATTTCATATTTTAAAGTAACGTGTTTTGCTTAAATTTAAGATATACATACATATATATAAATTATGTGGATCTTAACATATGGATTTTAAAAAGTTGTAAATCAAAAACAGTTTAATATTGTAACGTTCTTATCGTATCGTCTCGAGATCAATTTTCCAATTTGAAGTTTTATTGGCCAAAATTAAATGCAATAAACTAATTGAAACTAAAGTTCATAACTCTTTTAGAATTGACAATATGTATGCTCAAATTAGTATAGAAATTCATCAAATATATAAAGCTCTTCAATTGGTGTTAGACCTAAAATGACCGGAAAACTCATTCATATAAACAATTTTTGCCTTTTGCATTGTTATTTTAGTAATTGAAAAAAATATTTTCTTCACGGTAAATAAAAGAATTCTTAGGAGATAAAGTAAATAAGTTTTTTCCCACAAAATAAATTTATATTCACCCCTATCGTGAATAAAAATTCCCCATGAAATTTGTTCCCTTTTCACATTTTCCTATTAAAATTCAATGTTAAAAAAATAAAAGGGAACAAATTTCATGTGGAATTTTTATTCACGATAGGGGTAATTGTTTATAAAAATAACAGTCATACTAAAATTACTGTCTTAACATTGCATTGTATTTATTAAGTTATATGTTATGTATAACACTTTAAAATTATCACAATTTATGTTAATTTTACCCCAATATAATAAAAATATTTACTGTTCTACAATATAAATACTGGTAAATAAAATTGTTAATGCGCATGACAATCTCTTTTCCTGTTATTTAAAATGTCGTTTCCATTCAAGGCGCATTTATAACAGGTGGCTTCATTAAAACCTGAAATTATGAAATTTTATATTGAGAATGTCAAACTCCCTATTTAAAAAATAATTCTCTAACATTTGATACTGTCAAAATCCGATTATAGAAACTAAATTAAAAAGCATTCCCTCCAACAGGCAGTCACCTTATTGAAATTGTCTTATCTTCTTAAGTTCACTTCATACTTGATTTTCACACATGCCCACCATATCTGTTTTGTTTTGATATTTTAAGAAACAACCCCATACTACGACTATGTACAAAGTAATGTGACTGTTGTCTATTAAGGGTTGCTTCAAAAAATGTTTTTAACTCAATGTATAAAATAGTAATATGGAAAATTAACCATCCAGATATTACAATGTTCTTTCTTAAAAGAAATATGCATAATTAAACAGTAAATTGCTATATGGCCGGAAATACAAAGAAAATTTTATATTTTACACTCGGGATATCAAAAGGAAATTAGAAATCTGCAACAGGTTATTTTTTGTTAGGTATAACAACTATAGTATTGTTCACATAAAATCAGGCTACACCAGAAACTTTATTTGAAACAAAATTGTTGGCAACACATTCGTTTTTTTCTTTAAACATTTATACCATCACTCCATTAACCATGCAATCCGTTGGAACGAATTAACGAATAAAATTGAAAATTAAAATTAAATGAAAATGCTGAAAATACGGTGTTGATAGGATCGATAATTGCAAAAAAGCTAAATTTTAACTTCAAGTCCCAATTTGCACGAAGCAATTTTTATTAAAAAGATTGATACAATTTTTTACTTGAAATTTATTCGGTGTTTACACAGCACAATTCTTATTCTATAAATTGCTCATATTTTATTCTCTATATATAATACGAATAAGAGAGTAAAACGGATTGCAAGTATAATCAAGTGTCTTCCCCTCAGTCCGATGTCTAAAGGGAAATCAGCTCAGCTTAAAGAACTGCTTCGTGTAAATTGTTGCGAACGTCATAATATATTGTACCGTAAGTACTATTTATTTTAGGTTTATCTTAATTGATATTTACCAGAACTTTATGCATATTCCAGTGATAATCAAAAAATTCTATTTGTCTTTCTTTCAGAGCTGCGCTTTGTTTATATATTTGCTGCGTGTAACATAAAGCGATTTACTTTAACACACAATAAATTAGGTACCAAAAAGCCCTTGGAAACTAATTTTGGCTTTTTGAAACGTCAAATTTATTACCTCTTTATACTATGTTTTTGTTCTAGGAAGTGGAGCTTGTACGAGAGCTATGACCAATCTGTGATATCTGTAAAATTTCGATGTGATATGGATGTTTATGTGGGTTAATGAGTTTACGAGAGTCATGAATTTCTGTACAACAATTTACAGTTACATATATGTATATATGTATATGCATATGCATTGCATATGCGAATTATTTGTGTTGAATTTCAACTTAATAGTAATGTTTCTAAGAGATTATATTTATAAGATATTTATGTATGTGAATTGTAGTTGTTTTTTGAAGTGGACTTTATATGGGGGCTACGGTGAAATATGGAACAATGGTCATAGAATTGAGTATGGCGATTTTTACATATAAATGGACTATTTGTGTTGTATTCCAACATACTGGTAATAGTTACCTTTATAAGATATTTATGCTCATTTAAGCGATTTTCGAAGGTGGACTTAATATGGGAGCTATGGTCATCATAAAATTATGCACGACAATTTAAATGTATAAGTTGTTGATTTTTATTGAATTTAAACTTCATAGTGATTTTTGTAAAAGATTTATGCGCATTGAAGTGACTTTCGAAAGTTAACTTTATATGAAACTATGTCAAAATATGGACTGGTGCAAACAAAATACCTTTTTGATATTTCACTTTGCATAAAACTTATTTTTGCAGAATTTTGTATGGATAAGGCTTTTCTATGGACATTTGTGTGCCATAAAGCCATATTCCAGGAAGACATTTGTAAGGAATCTATGAGAAATCGTGTTCCAATTTCTACCATTTTCAACATGACTTGTCCTATAATAAAAATAAAGTGTGCAAAATTTCATGATATCATCTGCATTATATTTGAAGAAAATAACAAGAAATATCTAAAAAATATCGAGTTTGTCAGAAACTTTGTTGTCTAACTCGGTTCGTACTAAAGCGATCTTGACCATTTTTAATACAAAACATTTTGGTGGATCCAAGAATGTTTAGTAAAAATTTCTATGTTTTTTTTTGGAAGCTATATCATGCCTTCAATAGACGGACAGACATGGCTAGGTCTTATAATCTTATAACGCAGAGAAAAAATATAGCTGTGCATGTTAATTACAACTATTTCAACATTTTTAAATAGTAATTTAAAATATTATGGTCACTATAATTACTTATATAATTCTGCAACCATGATATGGTTAAGTTACCATTCACATGATTATAGTCAACATATATATGATTATAGAAATTATGTAATGTTTATGGTGATCAGTTTTATGATGAAAGATTATATGTTGCTCTCTATCATAATCAAAAGCAACAAATTATGATAAATAGATTCATCATAAACATGATTGCAACAAATATATACATAGTTACTACAATCATATATATGATTGTAATCATCTGAATCGTAACTTAACCATATTATGGTTACCGCAATCACATAAATAATTACAGTTACCATAGCATTGTAAAAACGTTTATATTGTTGTGGTAAACATGTACAACTTTTTTTTTCTCTGTGTGTATAGGCTTTTTGATTCTACGATCAATATTTCGATGTGTTACAAACAGACTGATTAACTTTATACACCCCTTCCAATTATTTTTCGACTGCTGTTCCAAGTAGTATACTCGTATTCCCATGAATTACATTATCTCAATATATTAGTTGTATAATAAAAAGTAACAAAAATACAAATACTTACTGTTTCTTATTTAAGCTTGATAAAGAAAAATCAAACAAACGAACTTACGACAACACAAATAATAAATATTTATATTTATTTCATTTATATGGTTACAATATTACAACATTAAGGATATAATTGTGTTATATATGTATGTATATTATATTGCAGTTACACAATGACACATTATAAGCAGTTTTCGAACCAAAATCCATTCCAAAATCTACAGCAAATTACTGTCTTTGAAACTGTTACCAAAATGACTATATATATATTTCAAGTTTCAAGGTTAAGTTAAAAAGTTATGAACCCAAACATAGTCGAATGCTAGTTTAATACTTAACAAACAGCAAATGTTTCAAAGTAGATCCGATTTCAAAGTAAACGGAAAATTGTATGTTTGTGCTTAACCCCTAGAGCGGCTAAAATAAAGTGCATGTGAAAATTATTGAGTGTGTTTCCAGTTTCTAGCATTAACAAATAAAAAGCCATTTGGCAAATTTTTAACACTTTTGGATGAATAAAACATTCTGTGCACTATGTAATTAACCCCTTAATTACAAAATATAATTTTTGAATGTCTTTATTATCCTCAATCAGAATTTTATTAAAGAATTTTATTTATTATCATTCTTCTTTTTAATTAAAGGGTCCTCCAAATAAAATTTTTTTTTGATCATACTATAAAAAAACTACTGAATATTTTCTCAAATTTCTTTTTTTATTTGAAAGTAATGGAAAATAATTTCATTTAAATGGCTGCCACGGCTGGCGATGCACGATCGGTCCAATTTTTAAGCACATTATCGATTGTGTATTTTATCGCCATTGACTGTAAAATGAGCTAAGTGTTACCATTCATGAAATAAGCACTAGTTGAAAAAAAATGTTAAATGGCGGACCCGTTACAAAGTTAGTTTGCTGAATGACTGGTAAACCCTTAATAAGAATTATATTAAAGAATTTTAACTCTTCTGAATAAATAGATCATTCTTCTTTTACTTTATAATTAACCCCTTAGTTACAAAATAAATTATTTGAATGACTAGTAAACACTTAATAAGAATTCAATTATTAAGTTCAAATACCACCAAAATAGATCATTCTTCTGTTAAGTTTAAACATTTTCTAAATGAATGATGATTATGCTCATTAAAAATTGAATTAAAGAGTTTTACCACTTTTGTATGAACAGATTATTCTTCTGTTTACTTTTTAATTAACCCCTTAATTAACAAAATAAATCTTCGAAATAACTGAATCATTCTTTATAATGATAAACTCAAAAGAGTAGTTCAGATTTAAAACCAAACGGAAAGTAACTTCTAAACATTTAGTATGTTTGAAATGAAGTAAGATTTATGCAATCTATTAACTGTATCTATTTACTTTGTAATTAACCCCTTAATTACAAACTAATTTTTTGAATGATTGAATCTTACTCAAAAATAATTAAACTTAGAAGTTTTGTGCCAAATTATAGTCCAAATTTCTGAATGACTAGATCATTCTCAATAATAAAAAACTTAAAATGGCAAGCAATAGGTGCGATTTTAAACTAGCCGTATAATAGAAAAACTTTTAAACTCCTAGTACGATTGAAACGAAGTGCAATTTTAAGCCTTCCTAATAAATATAGCATTCTTGTGTTTATTTTATAATTAACCCCTTAATTATAAAATAAATTTTTTTATATGACATTATCATGCTCACTAACAATCAATACAACTTAGGAGTTTTTAACTATAAATGAATGAATTGATCATTCTTGTGTTTACTTTACAATTAACCCCTTAATTACAAAATAAATTTTCCAAATGACTACATCATTCTCAATAATGTTAGTTTCAAATCTAAAACTCTTTTACGATTGACATGTACAAATAAAAAGTGATTTTTTAAATTTTAAACTTTTCTAAATATCTGGCCTTATTCTCAATTATATTTTTACATACACTACATTTCAATTATCTCAGTAGCTTTTCAATTAACTAATAATTTTTTTCACTTTGCAATCAGTTGCACTATTTGCTGTTTAATGTTTGTTAAATTTTTCGTAAAAATTGGGGAAAAAAACTTGTTTCACTTGTGTAAGAATTTTTTTAGAAAATCTGGCTTCATAACTTTTAAACCAAACTTTGCTTTAATGTGGAATGGAGTCTATTTCTCATTGTATGTGTTTCATTAATAGATTTAAAAATGTCGTTTTTTTTTGTGATATATAATCCTTTGAACTGTTTATGCCATTATATAACGTTTGTTATATTGCAAGAAATAATGTATTTAAGGCAATATTTATATCTTCAAAATTGCAGTTGTGCATTGTGTAGTTTTAAAGTTATGTGCAGTTATTTATGCATACTACGGTGAAGTTTTTAAGTTTATTTTTTTATTTTATTAGAATTCATATTTTTGGTCTAGATTCAAAATGGATCCTCAATACCTAATGGATCCTCTGCTAGATATACGTAAATACATTAAATAATTTAAATTTTATATAATTATATTTTTGGAATTAAGTTATAAATTTTGTTTGTATTAAGTTTAAGTTAGACAAAAATAGACATAAAGAAAGTTGTCCATCCTTTTCTCGTAATGAAATCAAGTATATGTTTAAAACAAAAATTGTTGCTATATTTTTGTTTCATTCTTAGCGTGAGTGTAATTAAGTATAAGTTTGTGGTAATAATTTTTATGATAAAGAATTATGTTTCAATCAGATTATGGTTGCAATAACCATATAAGCAATTACAGTAACAATAATATTGTTAACTTACATTAAATCATGTTTAAATGATTGCTGTCATCAACTAACCATATTTTTACGGTGATTTTTTTTAATGATTTTTTGAAATTTGTTGCAAAATAATTTGCTTTGAAGCTGTAACTCCAGTTTTGTTATTTAGAATTAACAGAGATTACAAAATATTGAAAAGAAGGAAACTGAAGCTTCTAGAACTGTGTGTGACAAATCATTAGCGATTTGTGTTAAAGTTCTAACTTCCAGTTTTTTTTTTTAAATTAACAGAGAATAGAAAAATCTTAAAAGAAGGTAACAGAAGCAGGAAGTAAAGTATAATAGAAATTATTATTATACTCCTTATCAAATGTATTTTATCAAATTTTTAAACAAAAATTAACAAATTTTCTAAAATTTATTGAAATTAGTTTAAGTTGCAATTGGTATTGCATATTATTGAAGAAAGACATCGCAAATGCTTAGTGTAAAACTTATTCTAAATTATAACTGGCTTCCTCTGCAACCTTCTGATCTGTACCAAACGTAAACATGAAATAGTTAACTTTATCTCAGCCTTACAAAAAACTTACGTTGGTTAGTCATGTGTGTGGTTTTTCACACATACGGGATGTTATTGATTACAGTACGCACATTTGACGGCGAAAAATCTTAATAATATTGCAAATATTTGGAAATTACTTATGTGTGGAAAACCACACAAAAAGCTAGGCAACATTTTGATATATTTTTAAAACAATTAATACGTTTTCGAAGCTTAAATGAAGCCGTAGAATATTTCAGGAAAAATGTTTATTAGTTTTTTGTGAAAATGTTTGCAAATTATTAACTTTTTGTGGTTTTCCACACTGGGCTGAGATGATGTCTAACTCACATGAAGTTGACAAATAGTTTTCAAACATGTCTGCAGAAATCTTATTAAATATTTAGCCTCATTTTCACAATGTTTGGTTATTTGTTAACTTAAAATTATACTGTTTGTTTAAATAAAAACTATCAGTATAACGTTAGGTTCAAAAATAACCAGTTAACTGAAAATGAGTAATAGAATCAAACAGAAATTGTTTTCAAACATGTTTGAAGAGTTTTTTTTTTAACTTTTTACCCCCATTTTCACCATATCTAGTTATTTCTTAACTTAAAGTTATACCGCCAGTTAACATAGTGTTTATATAAAAACTGTCAGTATAAACCTAGTTTAAAAACCAACTAGACATTGTGAAAATGGGGGTTAGAGTCACAGAGAAGAAAAAAGTAGCAAAAGAAAAACACTATTAAATGACTATTATATTCTTCAGATGCTTTTTACTTAAAAGTTGAATCGGTGGAGAGTTCTTTTTTAAACAAACATATACTGAACCCTTATATGAATATGCCTCATGCAAATGATTCTGAAGTTTACGGCTAATGGCATAATCTAATATCATGCGGTTTTTTATGGTGAGACTTTCGTAAATACGAAAATACGAGTCACTATCAAAACCAACAGCACGCATTGAAATACCACCTTTATTATTTTTATACTTCTTAAATGCTTCTATGGTGCGATTTCTATCCCTGGGTGTTAGAAATTTGGCTATTACTTCCGGATTTTCATCCTCCCCATCCTTAGGCTTATCCCTGAATATTTCCTTTAGTTGAGGTGGTTCATAATCTATATATTCACAGACTTTCACAAAGACACTTTCTAAATCTTTGGGATTTTGAATATCCCCATCTATGCCGTATATAGTGGCCTCTTTGGCAATTCTTTGCCTAGCTTTTTTATGTTCTGTGGCTTGCATTTTTAACGCTTCCAGTTCATTTTTCAAATTACTGATTTCATGCTTCAGTATATCCCTTTTAAATATATCCTCGTTCATGGTGGCAAGACGATTTTCTAGGATACTGCCACTATCATTTATAAGCTCTAGTTCAAACTCGATGTTCTTGAAAAGCCTTTCCTCCATGACCGTTAGTTGTTCGCAAAAATTTGCAAATAATTGATTTTCATGAAGTTTCAAACGCATTTCCATGGTTTTCATTTCTCTTGCTAGACTTTTAAGGGTAATCGCTTCATCTTCATCATTTTCAAGTTGTTGCATTTCTACAGTGGCTGAGGTTGGTGGTGGATTTTCAGCGCAGTTTTGCTCTAGAGATGCCATATTTTCAAATGTTATGTTTTTGTTTTCCTTTTGTAGTTTTCGTCTCTTTTGGTTTTCTGTTTCGTTGTGCTTTATGTATGTGTAGACACTTGTTTTACTTTTTATTTATTGATTTTTTTTATATGCCACAATTGTAGTTAAAAAACTTGCAATTTGTTTTTTTTTTTTGTATAGATTTAACAAAATAAATTGTTTGTCTTGTTAATGAAAAGCACGAAACTCACTGTTTTACAAAGTTGTAGCAATATTTTGAGTTAAATACACTTAAAGATACTAAGGATTTGCAAGCAAAAACCTTAGAACTTGGTGTAATGAACAATTTTAACTGCAAATCGTTTGTAATTAAATAAGCACTGCCTTTGTTTGAGACTTCTGAAGGTTGTTCTGTAATAACACCACAAATTAAACAGAATAATTAATAAATTCCGTATGTTTCACTTAAATATTCTTTACAAATTATGAAAAAATCTGTTTAAATATGTTTACCAATATATTAATACATACTTTTTTCTAAAGTTTTTCTTCCAGAAAAAAAGCCAGCAGAGGTAACCTATTTAAGTTATAAATAAATACTAAGTTCACACACACGGAGTTTTCTATAACTTGGCATTCAATTTGAGTTACATGTTAAGAAAAAGCTGTTTTCGAAAATATATTCAGCCACAGAGAAGCAACAAAAACAAAACTCTACGCCACAAAGCTTTCACTCTTACTCTCTTCAACTCTCTTATTTGAAGAACGTAAATGAAACACATATTTTCTAAAACATACAACAAAGCTTTAAATATATAAAGAGAGAGTGTGAAAACAACACACTATTTATTTTTTAATTTCCAACAGAATATGGTCTACTTTATACCTATTTTTGCTTACAACTTTTAACTTGTCAAATTTATTTCAGTTTGTATATATTTCAAATATATCTATGAATGTAGGTATGCGCTTTTAAAATGTATATGTATATGTTAGTTGTGTATATTGAATTATAACCCTTAGTTTGTACGCACGTACGTATGTTTGTAAATAAAAATTTGTGCGTTTAAATATTTCATTTGCATATGTTTTACCATTGACTGTAAGATTTTTGTGTGTCCTAGGTCAGAGTCTGTGAGAACATTACACTGATTATACAAATCACTAAAGAGATGGGATGGGTTTGCAACACATCGAAATATTGGTCGTAGAACCAAAAAGTCTATATATTCCCTATACGATTCTAAAGGTACAGTCACACTTGGTAAATATTTGCCGAAAAAGACGTAACCACTAAATAAAATAATTTTGAACTTGTTTATTTATTTAAAAAAAATACTTCGTTATTTAGGACAAGACATAACAAATATTTAGTCTTATTTTATTTGATGCAGTTTGATCTTGCAAAATTCTTGTAAGAGTAAACAACGTCAAACAAATTTGTGCTAAAAGAAGTGGTTACGCTTTTTTAAGTAAATATTTGCCATGTGTGGCCATACCTTTGCATATATACGAGTATCACAAATTTTAGGTCATAGTTTACGTATGATTAATATTATTTTTGCATAACACTTATAAATATCAATTATACGCCATGTTTTCTTTTAATTAAGTCTTTGTTGCTAAAAAAAAAAATAAGTATGTAAATTTGTTAAAATATTAAATATTAAATTCGGCTGTGCCGAATCTTAAATATCCTTCACTTAAATAGTATATTAAGGCGTACAAAATCTGCATTGTTATTAGGACTAGAATATCATTTTCTAATATATCTTCTTCAGTTTTAGTACATATTGTTTAATAGAGAACTTTACGAACAATTTAATTTATTTCAAATGTTTACAATTAAAGTAATTGATGTAATTACCAATTCTAACCATTGGTTGGTTTACGTGGTAGTTCACTACGTGCGAACACCTAAGTAGGGTTGTTTTAAATTCTAACCATTATTTACAGAGTTTTTGTACTAAGCACAACAATTTTTATTTTTTTTAAAGAGAAGTAACAATTAGGCAATTAATATGCCTATATATAATAATTTCTTTGGAAAAGGGATAGGTTGAAGAAGTAAAAGTGGTACAGGAAGAAAGCTTTTTATATCAGAACTCTGCAATTGCGCATTATATTTGTTTTAGCGCCTCTGGTGTTAAGTAGGCGCATTAATGTTAAAGCTTGATTTTATAGCCTTTATTTAGTTATTTTACTGCGGCGGCGTTTCAATGCTATATCACCGAAGGAGGGCGCTGTGATAAATATTAGTTATGATAGGATGGAAAACTAGTAATTATCAGAAACTGATGTTGTGATGAGTGGCAGCGGCTGGGAATAGAACGCGGACTACAAATACTAAGTCTGGCTTAGTGATCAAACTCGTTAACCACTTAAGCTTCATCACCTTCATTTTATTGAATTTCATCTCAAAAAGGTTATTTGCAGTGCCTACTAGGTGTTGTGGTAGAATTGGACCAATTATGGACTGGTATCTTCAAAATCCATTATCCAGTATTTGAGGCTTATTTAGGTTGAGTTGTTGTTGTTGTTAATTGTTGTTCTAATTGTATTTGAAAGTTTACTTTATTTGGGAGCTATTGCTAATTATAGACTGATAAAAAAGCAAGTAATATTATTGACCTATGATCGATATTTGTATAAATTCTGGATTGATATTATGAACCGAGTTTTATAAAATATGGTACAGAAAATTTTATATGGGAATTTTCGAAAGAGGACTTTGTATGGGATCTTTGCTCAAACTTGGATCGAAACTAATCAAATTTCGTCTTGTGATTTATGTTATATGAAACTTATTTTTACTAAATTTCTTATTTATATTACCATTCTAAAGCATTTATGTGCCATTTAGCCATATTTCCGAAAGAAATTTGTTTGACGGTTATAAGAATTCATGGACCGATATTTAATATTTTCATAAAGTTTCAGCTTTTATCAGAAAAATAAAGTATAGCAATTTATTTAAAAGAAAATAGCAAAAAATTTATGAAAAATATCAAATTTTTATGGAGGTCGTCTTAGGTTTAGATCCACAACTATGGTTCTACTATACAGATTTTGCAGAGTTTTCAACACCAAACTTTCTGACAAAATATAATTTTTTTTTTTTTTGAAATTTCATTTAGTTTGGCTTAAGACCGTTTTAGTGACATTTTTAAAATCACTTACAAGATTATATTACTAGTAGCGCTTTAAATTCTGAGAAAAATAAAAAACGCCTATTTTCGAGTGGGCGGAGCTCAAAAGTTTGTAATATATTTAGCTATCTCTTGAAAAATACATTTCTTTATTAGATGTATATCAAATGATAGGTATTTTCCAACGATATATAACATGAGCCATTTATATAGACTACCTATAGGTCCATTTCGGAAAATTATTTTTTGAACCGCTATTTTTATTTTAAATAGATAAGAAAATCCGCCCGGCCTTAGGCAAGCAATACAAAAAAATACTATGCGAAGCCGGTGTTCTGTATACCATAGGGGAGAAAATCCTTGCGCTCGGCCATAAGGGGTATTTTCAATCGCTTTGGAATTATATAATTTATTGGTTTAAAGCAGTGGAATATTATACAGCATACACCACTTGTGGTTGTGAAGGGTATAAAAAACTTAAAATAAAAATAATACAATTTTGACAAACTTAAACAAGCACTTAACCAGCTTAAAATTGTTTGAAAAATAAAGTTTTCAAATAAAAAATAACAAAATTTAAATCAACAATTATAGACTATTTAAATTTGCCCGATAAAATAATAAGCTATTTTTTATTGAAAACTCTGCGCAAGTGTAGTAAACTTTTAGCAGTAGTTATTCCTGTTTTCTTATGCTGAAAGTTAAAATAACCCTGCAAAAATCTGTGGAGTACGTGGTCCATTGTAGCTAAAATGTAGTGACTACATCACGGTCCTATGCAATGCACTTGTGGGCCATTTCATTTTCAAATCAGAACTTCTTGTTACACGACAATTATTTGTGCTTTAACGACCGTAATCGTTATTTAAAAACATTTGATGTAGTTATAAGGAGTAGTTTTTGGACTAGACCCGTATTATGCAAAGCTGGCCTATATGGTCCAGTCCTAGGACATCGTAATGTTAAATGGACTAGTTTTTTTTTCAAAGAAATCGATTATATTTGGAGTACTCCTGGTCCATTGTGGAGTAGTCCATACATGCGTGTATATAGTACTTGCGTTTTTTGCAGGGAAAGCGTACACAAACACTAATATATTTTTACTCACTAGATACTAGAACATATTCACCTTGTTTCAACTTATTTGCTTTACATGAGTAGTTGTTATCTCACGAGTGCTTATAGCAACGGAAAGCAAATAAGAATAGATATCTTAATTATAATCCATAACGGAAGTTTCACTTTTATAATTAATGTTAAAATAGTTTTTTACGTTTTTAATGAGACAACAAATATCTAAGGTCATTTCACAACCAATAAAGCTTCTATAACACAAATAAAAGTTGCTGTCATACCGGAAACCTTAAGGAAAATCCATTTTATAGCGCATTAATAAAGAGAATACAGAGTATAATAAAAAACAAACAAAAACAAAAAAAAATCAAAAGCATAACTACAGGATATCAACAGGATATATATTATTATACATAATTATATAAATTGATTTACTACCACCTGATGTGATGTGAATATCTACGTTCAACACCATTTCATTAAATTTCTAGCATAAATATTTAGGACATGTTTTCAACAGTATCGTCATATATATATTTATTTCACATTTTTGTTAATATCAATTTGTTATACCGGAAATACTTACTAAACGCCGTTTTGTGTAGGTGTCAATATTACTAAGCTGTTTTTTCGTGCTTTTTAATATACATACATACATATATTTTGTTTTTTTTTTGAGAAATATTGTTATAAATATATATGTATGTATTTTCTAGCAAACAAGATTATTGTCAAATACAAACATGTAGTATAAATACAATTACCGAAACATCAAAGATAATTTTGATAGTATTTGTCCTGACAAGGGGAGATATTGGTACAATGACTTTTCAAGGAATCTATTTAAATAGATATTCATGTAGGCTTTCACAAATTCTCTACCTACATTTGCTAACAGCTTATTTTAAGCATGCATTTTCTTTGTTCTTAAAGCTCCATGAAAAAACTTAAAAAAGAAATTGTTTTCATTTAGAAGAAAAAATGTTATAATCTAACAAAAAAAAAATAATTTATTGCAAAATGTACATTTTATATACATTTTTACATTTATAAGTATATTAAAACTAAAAAGACAAAAAAAAAACTCGTTTTTCACGTCAGCGCTTATTTTATACAGGCGAGTATGGGTTTCGAAAGCTTGAAATTGAAAATGGCTATTATCCAATTTAATTTTTGGTGTGATAGAATTTATTTTCTACAACAGATTTAAGGTGATTTGGCATTGATGCAACCAGTTTATGGATAATACTCGGTGAAATATTCGATCACTCTTTCAGTAGTGCTTCTTGTAAATTGTTTTTGTTACAAATTTTGTGTTTCTTTGTTTTGATTTCTAAAATTGACCATAAATTTTCGACAACATTAGGATCTGGCGACTGTGGTGGCGGTGTCATTAAATGTGGGCAATTATATATTAGCCATGTTTGCACAATACTTGATTTGTGATTTGTATCATTATCCTGGTAAAATCAAAAAACCTTTTCTATACCGAGGTTCTCCAAGCTTTATAACAAGTTTTCCTTCATAACCTTAAGGTACTTAAACTCATCAATAGTTGTTTCAACAAATGTTAAATTTCCAGTACCAGCAGCTGACATACAGACTTTGCCCCCAACCTGCTTCACTGTTACCTTTAGATTTTCTTTGTCGAGTTCTGGATTTGGTTTTCGCCAAACATAGAACGTGTCATCTGAATCGAATATGTTAAACTTAGATTCATGAACGAAGATGGCTAAATTCCTAAATGCAGATTCCTTTCAAACATGTTCTTAGGCGAAATGTATACTGCACTGTCTGTTTTTTGGGTTTATAAACTGTTGCTTGTGTGCATTTCAGCCATTAAATCATGTTGCCGCTTTAACGCAACATTGTTTGCCCATGTCAGCTTCAACTTCGGAGGCCAGTTGTGTAGCTGAAAGCCTTGGATTTGTTCCTAGTTTTCTTAAAATGTGTCGCTAATCATGTCCATTAAAAATTTTATTTGGTGCATTTATGCATTTGTTGTGGTCCCAATTTTCATGGATGAAACGCCTAATAATATTTTGTAAGCTTAGTCCCCGTTTACACAGGGAAATATTTGGAAGGGAAACATCTGAAATTCTCTTTTGTATTTTCCTTCGCGGTCATACAGGGAAACATTGTTGTCGGAAACATTCCAGTTTATATTAGTTTTTTCACATTTGTCTAATTGCAGTGTTGTTTTTTTTTTAATTTCTACTGTTTTTGATTTGCTAATGTAAGTATGTATGTATATTTGATTTGTGAACTAAATAAATAAATTATAAAAAACAAAACATTATTTATTTTTATTTAAACAAAGTCAAATATAAAACATAGATAACAAAGTACGCCGAAAAGATATAAAGCAAATGTCAAAAGGCATAGCAAATGTAAACAATAAGAATGAAAGCACAAAGCGTGCATTCGAGAACGGGAAACAAATTTCATATTCTCTTCCCCGCCCGTCCCTCTCTTCCAAACAAAATGTTTCCCTTTTAAATTTTTCCCTGTGTAAACGGGGACTTAAACGTTAACAATTTCTGCTATTTTTCACTATCAGAGGTCATATTAATGGTTTAAAACAGTGACGTTTAGCCCACAGAACAATTGTTTAAAAAATGTACACACATTTGTTATGCTCTTTCCAAACTTTCATTCAGTCGTCGTTAAACATGCAATGAGAACATATGCGGTTGGTCATTGTCATCTTTTATTTCAGAAATTTATTAAACATTGTTGTTGCTACTTGTTGGACAAGGCATATTTACTACACGCGATTCAATTAAAACTGAACAAGCAAAATAAACTATTAAAGAAACTAACTATTTTATATGTAGTTATTTTTGTTTTTTCTGAAAGCAACAGTTCTAAAATTATTTTTTGATATTGATAATTGATATTTATAGACCCTGATATTTTTTCTTAAGGTGTTTAATTCTGGGAAAACTATGTTTTTTTCTTATTTAATATTTACTGGCCAATATCTCTCACTAATACATTTTTATTTTTATTTCAGAACGTCGCTGCTTTAGAACTTATTTGAAGTATTTGAAATCAAAACTTGACTATAGAATCGCACACACAATTCAACAGAAAATATTGATAGAGGTAGAAAAAAAGAATAACAAAAAGACAACAATATTAAGCAGTAAAAATTTGACTGAACAAAATAAGCTGTGACGTGAACAACCTTGCATTTTTTTTTGTTTTAGTATAATAAAATGTACATTTTTGAAATAAATTATTTTTGTTTATTAAGGTACGGTCACACTTGGCAAATATTTGCCAAAAACTACGTAACCACTAAATAAAATATATTTGAACTCGTTTATTTATTTAAAAAACCTTCGTTTATTAGGACAAGACACAACAAATATTGAGTTTATTTTACTTGATACTGTTTGATCTTGCAACTCTCTTGTAAGAGTAAACAACAAATTTGTGCTAACATTAGTGGTTACGCTTTTTTGAGTAAATATTTGCCAAGTGTGACCATACCTTTAGACTATAACATTTTTTATTTTAAATGACACCAATTTCTATTTATACCCTACACCACAATAGTTGGTAGAGTATATTGGATTTGTGCTAATGTTTGTAACGCCCATAAATATTGGTTTAACACCCACTTAAAGTATACCGATCAACTCAGAATCACTTCCCGAACCGATTTAATGATGTCTGTCCATCCATCTGTCCATCTGGCTACCTAGCTGTCCACGTAAAGCTTGCGCGCAGAGTACAGGTCGCAATTTTGAATAACATACATAATATTTATATTCACGGAAGTTGTGGCACTAAATTTTTGGATGATCGGTCCATAATAGGTTATATCTTCCATATAGTGCCCATTTTTGAAAAACTGTTTTATATATATACTGGTTGTAGGCTATTATATGGTCAGGCTTGAGAGACTATACTTTCGTACTTATTTAAGTTCCTGTTAGTTTTCTTTAAAAAATGCACTGCACAAAATAACCTGTAATCTACTGTATTTATATTTTTATTTTTAAGCGCTCTTGAAAAAATGTTCCTGTTAGCGAACCTTATTTTCAATATTTTGCATGTATAACAAAATTTAAAAATAAAATTAATTTGTCTTTTAATTATTCTATTTTAAATTATAAACATCAAATTGAATATTAACAATTCTAATGAAATATCACTGATACTAAATGTGTTTAGTTGAAAGCATATGCCAACGCACAGTGGCAGTAATTGAAAATAAATGATATTTTGACTGTAGTCTCCATACCATCTTTTAATAATGCTACATACTAGATACTAAATACATACATACTACATACTATATGTATTTAAAATAATAGTTGAATACAATAAATTTTTGGTCTTTTGATCGTCTGATACAGTCTATGAATAATAAATTTAAATACGACCTTACAACGCAAACATTTGCTGTAAAGAATTATTAATGTTAATAAATTTCAAGTTAAAGTGCAGAAAAAAGCAACATAAAACAAAATGAAAGTCGAATCAACATTAGTCTCATGAAGATGAAAAAAAATTTAATTTCTTAACAAACAAATAGGGAATAATAGTGATAAAAGAATGGCTAAAATGAAAATAAAAGTATTTACTAAAAATTTACGGAAGTTTAAACAAGCGACCCAACCAATCAACAGGGAAAATCAACAAAAGCATAAAAGATATACAAAATTATAATAAGTATGAGCCAGATACAAAAACAATAACAACAATACTAAAATCAGTAGATAAGCAGGCAACAAAAGCAGACAACCAACATATCTCATACTCATCATTGATTCAACTTCATTATCTACCACATTATTGTCGTAGTCATCAGGGCAATCATCAGTACACTGCCACAGCACAGAAAAAAAAATTATGGCAAATAGAAAACAACAATAACAACAACAACAAAGTACGAAAATGTTATAAAAACAAAGCATAAAATAAAATGACGGAAAGAAATATTTAGAAAAAAATTATTCACTATTTTCCACAACACAGCTTTGTCTTGTGAGAAGGTTTTCAACAGGCCGGATGTTTTTACGGTTGGGGGCCAGGAAATGTTGCCATGGCTGGACGGGAAAGGGAAGTGGATGACTGATGATTTAAACTTAAATTGTGTTTGTGTGTTTTTCGGCGTGAGGTGAGCTAAAAAGCAATTTATCATCACACAAAGTGATTGAAATGCTAGTGCATAAGAATGAGTAAGAGAGAGAGAGAGAGAGAGAGAGAGAGAGAGAAAGAAAATGAGCTATTGGTGTTAGTAAATTCATAAAAATACTAAATTTAATAAACATAAAATTCCTGTTGGTGTTGTTTACCTTATTCGTTAGAACAATTTTACAGTTTTATATGTTAGGGTGGCCCAAACAAAAGATTTAGCTGTTGCCAAGAAAAATGAAGCATTACATTATTTTAAGACAACAATTCTGCAAATATACTTTCTAGTTAGAGCCATGGGAAAACGTGCATATGTTTGATATTAACTACGTAGTTTTTCAGTAAATATAATATAATTAACATATTTTGCTATAGATTTTAATGATGAAAGCATCAAAACAAACAAAACGTTTGCATTTTTATACCCTACACCAACATAGTGGATTTCTGCTGATGTCTGCCATGCCCAATAATATTACTCCAACACCCACCTTAAAGTATATCAATAAACTCAGAATCATCTTGGTTTTTATAGAAATTATTTTTAACAGGCTTTTAAGGTCAGTTTTCCTCCTAAATGTAAATAAAAGACTTGATTTATTTATACATTTTCTATCCGACGTTTCGTTGGTATTTTGTCAACATCTTCAGGGGATGAATTTTTATTAAATATATCTTTTCTTATTCAGTTTTACATTTAGTTTTAATTAAAAGATGTTTTTCACGCCACAAATAATACGACATATAACATATAATTTGAAATAAATGTAAAAATAATTAATTAGAAATATCACAGTAGATTGTCTCTTAATGCTAGGTATCACAGTTGTCTTTACATCATTTTCAAAGTCGATTTAACTATGTCCGTCCGTCCGTCTGGCTGGCTGTCCATGTAAACCTTGTGCGCAGAGTACAGGTCGCAATTCTTCGATATTTCATACAAATGTCCTCCCGAAAAAAAAGGTTTATGGCTCATAAATATTTGATTGATACACGTATCCCACCAAATTTCTCCAGAAATAAGTTGTATATGAAGTCTACTGACATCAATAAATTTTGTGCATATCGGGCCATAGCTCCCATTTATTTTCATTATTCATTGAGATTTTTAAATAAACATTTTTAATTAAACTTTAAATTAAACCTAAAAATTTACAATATGTATAGGTATTGTTTACATATTTACAGGTCATAAACTTCATTTAATGACTGCAGTCAAATACAGTGTTAAGATTATGACAAAATTGTTCAATAATTGATTAATTGATTTTAGTAATCAATCTCAATGCAGTTACATATACTAATGCAAGTTAGGTTTCCTTCTACTTATGCATTTGATTGTTATTTTTATATCAGGTTTTTGAACAACGAAGACATCTTAGTTACCGTGAAGTTAAATAGATAAATTGGAATTGCATAAATTATAAAGTATAAAAGTTAATGTGAAACTTAAGGGAATTTATAACTTTGAATGTTCACAAATATGTTTATAAATACACATAAATCACATTGTATAAAATCCAATGATTTTATACCATATTTATTTATTTTATTTAATGTTTATGTTTATATTATTGTGTTAGTGTATAAGACTAAGCATTGTAATACTCAAGTAATTGTAAAGTATAATTATTGTGAATAACACAGAAAGAAATTGGGCCTAAATTATCGAAATTGCATTGTTATTATACAATTGAATATAATTTAAGTTCTTTTTACATCCCCGGTGCCCCAAAAGACTATAAAATAGTTCGATTCCAGTCAAAGACTCTGGGTGTTTTATACAGATAAGCCAAAAAGGCTTAAAAAAAATTAAAAAAAAAATAGGCTTTAACCTTGAAGTAGTCTAGTCTTTCGATATCTAACTGATTTGTATAATTAAGTTCTTATTTCATGCTTTTCACAGGATTCAAAAAAATAATAATTTCATTTCAGAATTTTGCTTAGCGATGAAGCTCGCTTTTGGTTAGCTGAATCTGTCAGTAAACAAAACTGCCGTATTTGGAGTGATGATAATCCTCGAGTGTATGTTGAGACACCGTTACAACCAGAAAAACTGATTATTTGGTGTGCTTTATTGGCTGATGGAATAATTGGTTCATACTTTTTTAAAAACGAAGATGGCTAGAACGTTACAGTCAATGATAACTGCCATAGAGCCATGATTACTAACAATTATGAAGGAAACGTTTGGTAACTGCATAGTTTCATGTTTCGGACCCGTGAATTGGCCTCCCAGAGCGTACGATTTAACGCCGCTTGACTATTTTCTATGGGGATATGTAAAGTCGCTAGTCTAAACCGATAATAATGAAACGATTGACCACTTGCAGGACAATATTCGCCGCATTATTGCCGATATACAGCCATAAATGTTTGAAAATGTCATCGAAAAATTGACCCTTCAGATTAAACTACGTCCGAGTCTGCCGTGAAAGACATATGTCAGAAGACATATTTTAATTTTAATGCCAGAAGATTATCTTTCGAATAAAGTAAATTTCATGTCAACTTAAAAAAATCATATTTGTTTTATTTCATTTAAAGTTCTATACATCTAAAAAAAACACCCTTTACATTTTACATAGTTTTACATAACCAGAAAGATTTCCAGGAAATCTGTGATTACTAGTAAGTCGTACTTAATAATACACAACATGGCCGCTTGTTATGCTCACTACTGTTACAGAACGTACCTGAATGCTATAGCTTGGATCTAGTAGCACTTAATCTTTATCTAATTTCACCAAGCTTATTGTGTGGGAAGAACAGGAAATCATAAAATTTTTAATTGATTACTTGAGTGCCGTCTAAATCTACCAAAAATAGTACTTAAAGCACTAAAAAAAATCCACATACAAATATGTATTAAAAATTGCAATAAAAAAATAGTAATAAACAAATATAACCATGAATTAATTATAAGAATTAAAAGAAGTAACAGGTTATTAAAATTTCAAGTAGTAGACATCCATTTAAAAATATCATTTTGTTTCGTTTCATATTGTTAACAGCTGTCAAATTATATCACCTATCAAAATTTTCCAAAAAAGAAATTCTGAAAAAAAATTGTTGTTTTGAACAAATCACAATCCAGAATAAATCTGACTTTTTTTTCAAAAAATACCAGTCATTCCGCCTTCAAACATGTGTACTCGTATACATATGCAACTAATTTAAAAATGAGTCCAAGGTTGTATGTATAAAAAAATAAGGAATTCAGTCACTCATTATATGAATGAATTCAGAGAAAATGTAAAAAATATATTAATTACACACATTAAATAGAATCTAGTTCACAGTAAATACTTCGAAAACAAAATAATAGAAAACAATATGGATTCATTTTATTCGACGTGTTTTTTTATACCCTACTCCACCATAAGTGGTGAATGAGGGTATATATAAGTTTGTCATTCTGTGTGTAATAATGAGAACAAAGAACACAACCAAAATCAACAAAATTTACAAAAAAACCGCTTATAGTTCTCCTAAGCAGTTTGGTATTGAAAATCAGCAAAATCGGTATAGCAGAACAAGAGTTATGGATCAAAATGTAAGAATAGGTTCATGATTTCTCACACCTCCCATACAAAAATCTTCCCGAAATATTGCTCAATTATACATAAAGGCCTATAAAATTGAAATATTAATACAAAATTCAGCAGAAATAAGTTTCATGCAAAAAAGAAATCGCAAAACGATTTTTTTAGTTCGGTCCATGTGTGACTATAGACCCCATATAAAGTCCACTTCCAAAATTCACTTAAATACGTATAAAACTGATATAAATAATGTTAAACGGCTAAAGTTTGACATAAATAACACTTATAGGTAAATAAATTCTTGCACTAAATATTATGGTGGTCGGCACATAATTGTTCATAGCTCCCATATAGGGTCCACATCCGAAAAAGCCATTTC
Source organism: Bellardia bayeri (assembly GCA_950370525.1). Taxonomy (NCBI): domain Eukaryota; kingdom Metazoa; phylum Arthropoda; class Insecta; order Diptera; family Calliphoridae; genus Bellardia; species Bellardia bayeri. The sequence continues at coordinate 19,844,919 of OX493265.1, read as the reverse complement.
TCTTTATATATATCGTATAAATATCGGTACCGACTCAAAACTTTGCACAGATCATTTACATATATACAAAAATCAGCTCACATAATTTTGTGAATTTGGATTCATTTTTAACCGTATCCCCCATATAAAGCCCTCTTCCGAAAATCGCTTCAATCATAATATAATCATAAATCTCTTACAAATAACGGTACCGATCCAAAATTTTACACGGATCATTTACATACAAGCCTAAATCAAACTGCTGTATTTTGGTAATATTGGTCCATATTTGACTACGTTATACTAATATATATCTTAAATATAACGTTATTATGTGACGTGAAATATCCTCAGATGCATAAAAGTCAATGTTCCAAGGTTTAAGAAGATCGGCCCATAATTTGTCATAGCTAAGAATTATTTCCGAAAAACAAATAAACCCACAAAAATGTCTTATATATATCGATATCAAAACAGTAATCAGTAATTTTAAACCAGAAATCATACTAATATCGGTTATACGGCAAATATGCTATTGGACTTTGAAGCAGTCAGCCAATAATTGGCATTAACTCGCGAATTAAGTTCACTTTCCTGAATACTAAACAACCATTTAACTCTTGTAAATAACGTTACTGAAATAAAATTCAAACAAAATAACCCTCAAATACGTAGATTAGTAGAGACTGGATTAAGAAGCTATCAGTCCATAACTTCTGCTATGCCACCCATAAATCTCTTGTAAATAATGTTATTGAGATCAAAGTCAATCAAAAGAAGCCTCATCTTATATCTTATCCTTTTTTATACTCTGTTACTTAACTTGTTGTGAATATGGAAAAATATTCTTTTAATTTTTTATATTTTTAAATTACACTCAAGATTATTATGAAAATCAGACAAACTCTGTCAATTACAGTCGGAATCGGTAAATACATCAATTATAAATCATCAAAATCAGATAAAATTTCAAAGCATTTTAAATAAAATCACATTAGTGATTTACGACCAACAGTTAATATTGTCTTGCAAACAATATATAAAATACTAATAAAATGTGCACTAGAACTGAATACAAAACACAGAATAAAGATGTACTAGTCCTATAACCAGTGTAGTTTTTGTATTTCTTATTACGTTTAGGTTGGAGGGTATTAAAGATTCGGCACAGCCGAATATAGCACTCTAACTTGTTTTATTTTTCTTCTGTTTCATTTCCACTCAACACAAGTTTCCTTTTCATTACACTTGTCTATTATTGTACATTAAATAACTACAATCACATATAGTCACTCGTTCACTAACTAATACATTTAAACACATGTGTGTGTATGAAAAGTGTCAATACCCAGCATACCATTCTAGGAGCGCTCCAGAAAAGAGTCCAGCAGAGAGCATTTACGGAGCGCTCCGAAAAAAGGAGTAAGAAAAGAGTCAAACAAAAGAGCATTTACGGAGCGAAAGAAAAATTTGCTTGTTACCGTCCTGAGTCGACATGCAGTATGACTCAGAAATTCCACTTAATTATGTGTGTACCATAGCGCTGTTGTCCTGTTATTTATGTTTTAAATAAAAAAAAACTTAGCTGTACCACACAAGAATGATAAAAACAAGATTACACAGAGCCCAAAAAAAACAAAAGACTCTTTTCTGACATTATCTAAGAGCTCTTTCTGACTGACCATTTTCTAATGTAATGACCCTCTTTTCTGAAGGTTTTCGAAGCAATTATGATTGTTTTTTGGGCTCATAAAGAGCGTTAACGCTTCGAAAAAGGTGTGACAAAGTACTCTTTTCGGACTCATATGGCTTGCTGGGTAGTATGTATTATTTCAGCAGCAGTTGAAAAACTATAAACAGAAACAACAACCGTAACACAATTCCCCAACAACAGGCAGCATTAAAAAAAAAAACAATACAACGCTTCTTAGGAATCTATTATGCTCGTCTTGTAATAAATAGCTAGAGACAAAGGCAAAACAGCATAACAACAACGTGTTTTTATACAAACGAGGGCGGGCTTGAAATTTGCATAAATCTTAATTTAGGATAATGGTAGAGAAATGTAATGATTTTTTTTTTATTGTTAAAAAATCTTTTTATTTTATTAATTCTTGAGCCTTGAGGTCTCCTTTACTCAAAAGTTATAAAAACTATATTTAGTTTTTTAATTTGTATTGCTTATATCAACTTTATTGGTCATCGTTAGGGAAAAAAGTATGTCTAAAGTTTCTTTCACTAACTTAGAAAGATGTAATTTTACATTTTGTACAAATAGAATAATTATTATTTCATAATCGAACTGTTAATTTTTACTTTTTGATAATTTTAGTTAGGCTCGAGTTCATTAAATTTAATTTTCATTAAATTATTTTTACTGAAGTTAGGAATTACAACTTGATCCCCAGTCAAGAAAAATTATCAAAATTTTTGTACAAATATTTTAAAATCTTCATCAGTTTGAAATTTTTACATTAGTTTATTTTGGAATATAATCGAGATAATGACTAGAATTTGTTTGGTAAAAACGGAAATTGCTTTATCTGCTTTTAGTAAAACAATTAAGTTGAGAAAAAATATGTGTTAAATTGTTCCCGATATTTAAGTTTTTATAAAATGTTTTATAAAAACAGTGTTTTTTTAATCTTTATTTGTGCAATGAAATTTCTAACATAGGTTAAGTTTGTGATTCTAAATAATACGTTATAAAAATTTTAAAAAAAGTTCATAAAGAATCACGCCATTCTTAAAATAATATTTTGAAAATCTTCACGTATTCTTTAGCTATCCTTAATGTATTTTATCAGTCTTAAAAGAAATCTGTACTCAACTGCAAAATTGTAAAAAATCCCAGTTTGGGATTTTAAAATAATTTGTACCAAAAACGGGAATTTTGTCCCAAAAGTGGGATTTTATATGAAGATTTTTTATGCTACTTTCTGTTTTGTAATCCCAACTTTGGAATTATAGAACACATGACCAAAAGTTTAAAATTTTATCAAAATAGACAAACAAACAGACAGACGGACGGACATAGCTCAATCGACTGAGAATTCCATAAGGATCAAGAATATTCATTCACCACTTTTGGTGGTGGAGAGTATAAAAAGGATAATTTTTCGCTCAAGGAAATGCAAAAATTGATTAATTTTTTTAAATTTTCAAATTGGAAATCTATTATTTTTGGACCTGCTCTAAAATATTTTATGACTGATGAAGAATTTTTTTGTCTAACTAACAGTATAAATCAAAGGAAAATCGCTGAAAAAAAAATCAGCCCGATATTTAAAAAAAAAAACCGAACCGGAATTTTGCAAAATTTTGTAATTTTAATATTAAAATGCGAATAACTCGAAATCATAAGAAATAAATAACAAGATCAAGCATGCATGTTTTTTTCTAAAATCTAGCCAAGGGCATTCAGAATATATAAAAATTTACGAAATCGGAAAAAAATATAAAAAAAATTGCACCCGTTTTAACAAAATAATACATGCCAAGAATGATCTATTTTATTTATTTATTTTAAATTTGAATACTGTTTGGATATAACCATGCATAACTCTATTTTCATCGTATCAGCTGTTTAAAAATATCAATTCAGCCCACTGTGCATTGGTTAATTATGTTGATTCAAAAAAAATTTTGAAACCAATTGGTTTCAGGTTATTTGAATCGCATTGTATGTATAGTTATGAAACACTAATTAATTTTTTTTATACAATTTTATGTGGTAAAATAAAATACTACATGTAGGTGAAACCGTTTTACTTTTTCTTTAACCAACAAAATTTAAAATATTTTTATGTATTTATAGTTATGCAAGCCAGTATATATTCCAGATTTTGCAAAGGTAATTCGTGTGACAATGGGACAAGCAATACAAATTAAGTATAATCTTACGTAGCATTCACTTTGCCGTTGATTTGCTGAATTCATTCAAGAATAACTCGTAGCTTTCCCGATTGCATAATTGCACAAAATACAACTTTAAATGATGCGATTTAACACTTCTGATTTGTTTTTTGTAAGGCTATGTTAACCCTAAAACGCACACCCGAGTTCAAATGTATCCACTTGCAACTTTTTTGGCTATCCCATGCCTGTGATTTTTTTTTTGCCAATATCTCTTGAACCAGGTAGAATATTTGCATGAAACAAAAACTAAAACATTTGTAAAATATTAATATACGCATATAAAAAATAATGAAATTGGACCGTTTAAATATTAGAAAAAAAAAAAACTAAAATAAGCTAGTAGGTGCAAACGTATCCCAGGTGTGTGTTCTCGTAGAAAAAGTTGGATATGCATCGTACGGATAAAATTATGTATATGGTCTATATATAGTAGAACAAATCAAATCGCCTTAAAATTAAAAATACCTGATGTTATTGACGAAATATACCAGCCATTTTACAAAAATATGATTGAAAATTTTTTTTAACGAATCGACATCTGCATTTGTGTTAGATGTGCAAATATGTTCAATATAATTATTGTTTATAATTGCCAAACCTTAGTCTTTCCAATACAATAACAATTTGAATGGGTTTCATATAAATTTGTTTTGAATAACAATTTAGTACAACAACAGGACTTAAACTGTGATTTGCCTAAATCCTTTTCAGATTATCCTCTAACATATTGTATTTAATAATAATAATAATAATAGCAACAACAATAATAACAGAAAGTCATGTGTAGATGACTTGTTGTACAATAACGATGTTTGTACAAAAATATATAAATATACTTACGTACGTTCGTTAAAACAATAACATAAAACAAAAATATATATATAGTTTCTTGTTCCAATTCTCTACTTGCGATCGTTTACAAACAAAAGCTCTTTAGAAATTCCACCATACAATGCCAAACAGCATGATGCAATTGTGTTACTCAATGGTTTCTTTACTTTCTATACTTTTATTTAATTTTTTCTACTTATTTTCTTTTTCACATTTTTTTTTTTTTAACAAATTTCTTTTTCTTGTTTTGTGATTTTCTAAAACATACAACAATCACAAACTGCAACTGACGCATTTCTTATTGCCAAAGTATTGTGAAACACAAAAAACTAACTGCAAAAAAATAAAAATGAAAATAAAAGAAGTTGTAATGATTCTGGGAAACAGAACAAAAAACTATTTCTGTGGTAAATGTTATAAAAGTGTGTGGTGTAACTTTATCTTGAGCAACAAATGCGTTTAATTGTAGAAGTATGAATGCATGTACATACATATGTAGGTTTTTATATGATCTGAAGAAGACGTATGAGTAACATTGATTTAAATGCAGGTTTCTCTCTGTGGTGTTCTTTGTTAAATGTACCACAATGCGTATGATTATTACAACAATTATATGTTACATAAGTGGTAAAGAGTGATGATTTGGTTTTATTAACAAAACAATTTGAATTTAATTTTATATGTATCTATGTATTTATAAAACTATTTTTAGCGGAAATTAAAATTGTTTAAACACATTTAAGTTTAAGTGTCAATAAATAATTTTTGTCCGTAATAAAGCATTGAACTAAAATGATAATTATCTAAATCAAAATAATCAATTCTAAATATCATAATATTTGCTTGAATAAGCATAAAGAAAACTTGCAAAACCTTTTAATCAACCAGAATACGAGGTCTGATCAAAAACAAAGAGTTATTTTCAATTTTTTTAAAAAGAATTTATTTATTCATCAATAACTATCTTGTCCCCACTCCCTCAGATATAATACACTTATGTCAGCGTTTTTTCCAATCCTCGAAACACTTCTAAAACGCGCTTTTTGGTATCGCCAACCTCTTTTGTTTCGATTTTTCTTTTATCTCCGCAATCGCAGTAAAAGGCTTTCCTTTCATTGGTGTCTTCAGTTTTTGTGAAGAGGAAAAAGTCAGCGGGGGCCAAGTCCGGTGAATACGGTTAAACCAGTTTTTTTTTGGCCAAAAACTCACGCACAAGCATCGATGTGTGAGCTGGTTCGTTATCATGGTGCAAAACCCATGATTGGTTTTTCCACAATTCTGTTTCTGACGAATTGCTTTGCGCAAACGAACTTGACGTGCTTTTTTCGGTCTTGGCTCTTCTGGACGTTTCCATTGGGATGATTGGGCTTTGGTTTCAATTTCATAGCCATACACCCATGATTCGTCACCAGTTATGACCTTTTGAAGGAAACCTGGATCGTCGTTGACGATTTTCAACAGCTCCTGAGCCATGTCGACATGAGCAGAACGATATGCCAACATCATCAGCAACCTCTCTGATAGTGATTCGACGATTATCGAAAATAATTTTCTTCACTGCTTCAATGTTTTCATCGGTTGTTGATGTGCTCGGGTGACCAGGACGAGCATCGTCATTGTCATCTACTCGGCCTTCCTGGTTATACCACAAGTGAACTTGTGTTCTGCTCATAATAGACTCGCCAAACGCCACAGTCAATATGTCCTTGCGCATTTAATTTAATTTTTTACACAAAACTTAATACAGTTTCTTGGATCCGTTTTTTGAAATAGTAAAAAATCGAAGAGCACACTAAAACACGACTATCCTTTTTTATCCAAAATGGCTGATATTACCAACATATATAACAGACATGTGTATCAACCTAACAGAAGAAAATGCGAAAATCGAACATACGTAACTCACGAAATTTGAAAATAACGGTTAGTTTTTGATCAGACCTCGTATATATGCACTATACTGTGCAATTAAAATTAAATAAAATATATAAGTAAAAGAATATTTGGTTCGAGTGAAAGGTTTTAAGAATACAGGAAAAAAAGTGGGAATGTCAAACCAAAACTAAAGTCAGTCTTAGCACACTCTCCTGGCATGGAAACATCCAACAAAGAAACGAATGCTCAGACAATTGATAATGAAAGAACAAGTGTTCATTTATTTCTCACTCCTACACATCCTGTACAAATTGGGAGTACACTTATCCTAAAAACTTCAAAGCTGCCTGACTAACTATATATAACTTTTAAATGCGCATTATTTACATTTTAGTTTCTATTTTTAAACATTTGTAAAATATAAATTTATTGAAAGTATTGGCCATTTTTAGCTATAATCTTTTCCCATTTTTTTGACTACATGCGAATTCCTCGCCACAAGAATTGCTTTATTTTGAGGCCAAAAACGAATCAAACCTATTTTGAATACACTCTTCTGAAGTGAAAAATATTCTAGAGAGAGAGAAAGAGAGCATTTTGCATCGTACCAAGCAAATAGTAGTCGCTCGGGGCAAGATCTGGACTATAAGTTAGGTAAAGCAAAACTTCTTAACCTGTGTTTTCTAAATAGCTTTCAACAGATATTGCGAGAGTTATCTTGATGCAATATTATGCTTTCATGCTTCCTTGAAATGAATCAGTTGCATTTAGTGCAGATTTCCTATGCTATTCTGGCCAGCCAGATTTCAGCACCTCGTAGTAGATAAAACCCATTAGGTCCCAGCAATTACAAAGGATTACCTGCGCTTTCTGGATATTTAGCTTTGGTGTCGATACGGCTGGTTGGCTTCGGGTTATCGTAAGAACTTTTTTCTGACAAGTAATGATTCGGTGCTTAAACGATTTCCCGTTATTGCATTTAAGTAGCACTTTGAACATGCAAAATCGTCTTTCAATGTCTCTTGACTTCAACTAATATTGTAGCCGATTTCCTTACCAAACGTTTTGAAATTGCTTCCACTTACAACAATCTTTGTGGAGTAATGCCTCTAATATTTAGTTTTCAAACTTTTTGGCTGGCCTCGGCAATATTTTTCTTCCGTGTTAAAATCAGCCATTCTGAGTTACGCAAACCATTTCTCTCTGTTTAAAATGGATGTTCATAAGCTTCAATAAGCAATCAGAGCACTTTAGCGGCCATTTTTTACAAATTAAACAATTAAACAAAACTTTCCGAATGTTGACACAAAATCAAAAAAGTAACCAAAAGAAAAACTTTGATGTAATAATAAATTACAAATATGTACCCTTCGAAAGGACATATAAGTTACCAAAGACAAAATATACTGTTATAAATACCGCCTATTTAAATTATAAATAAATTACTCGTCACTATTCTACCCCTAATAATTTTAACCAATATCACTTCCGTGGCTTTTAAGACCACCCAGATCTCTGCCCAAAAGATAGTACATTCTTTGGGATATATATTTGTAAAGTCATTATGTCAGAATCCATAACGAAAACCACATCCATAACTGAAACGCTTTAAAAAGTCGGTTAGATTCCTTGTGAATAGTATCCTTTAGATAATGGTTTAATAAGAGCGAATCATAAAGGTTTAGTAAAAACTTTGCGGCCATTCCTGCACATATATATCAATGAGCACTAAATGTAAAATGATATTCAAAGCCGTGCTTCTCCAGGTATCAGTAATACCAAGTGAAGCGCACACATCTAAGCCTTATCCACTCCCACAGCCTCTCAACTCCCCAGACAGTGCTAACATTAGATAGTACTGTTAGGTCATGAGACCCAATTCTTAACTATGGAAATACATTAAATGAATAATTGGCATTAAGTCATAACTCTCGTGAAAATTAAAATATTATATTGTCCTACGTATTCTTTTTTCAGAGCATAGAACTAATAGGGCTTTATGTCCTTTAAAGGCTTGCATATGTCTGTGCTATATGCTAAGGCTTCTCTCCCTTTCCGTTTATAACAAACCAACTTACCATAATATAGTAACCCAAATTTATATTTTCAACTTTTTATCATAACTAATTGTAAAGATTTTTGTCTTAGATTTTTACCCTGCTTAAAAAACTAAACACTTTGCTTAAGCTAGATTTACACGATTGAAATTTTCTTCAAAATTGCTCTTCAAAATGCTTCAAACTCGTGTAAACAGCAAAATTTCTTCAAAATTTATTTATTTAATAACAGCAAAATTTCTTCAAAATTTATTTATTTAATAACTATTAAATAAATAAATTTTGAAGAATTTTTGCCTTTTACACGAGTTTGAAGCATTTTGAAGCGCAATTTTGAAGAAAACTTCAATCGTGTAAATCTAGCTTTATAGTACAAGTACGTGTTATCAACTAATCCGAAACAAATAACTCCACCAAAACATATGGTTATTGGGCAACAATGACTCGTTGTAATTTTTATCCCCACTTAACGAATTGACAGTTTTCGAACAGAGACAACAACAACAAACTACATACAACACAATAACTAAAAATTGTAAGTGCTGGAACAACAATGGAAAACTGCAAACTCGTTTAGAATACTAAATTCAATATACCATTTTGCACAAAACAAAAAACTAACTAACATAAAAAACGAATTCATGTTAACGGAAATAAAATAGAAAAAACTACAGCTGAACAAAAAAATATACAACCCTAAAACATAATGAAAATCTGTATTAAACATGCTCCAATTTTGTTGTTATTCTTTTTCAAGTTTAAGGCACACGACTGTGAACTTTGAAACAAACAAACACCCAAACAGCCAAACAGAAAAATACCAAAAAAAAAAAAAAAGCTAAACAATATTTGTGAGAAGAAGGAATAAACTTGGGCGAAAAACTACAGCAGGATTACGCAAACTTGATTGTTTTAGAAAAGAACAGAAAAAAAAAACACGAAAATAGAAAAAAGAACTAAAACTGAAACTGCCATATGCTACAAAATGCACTCGAGCGAAAAATATACTACATTTGTGATTTCTTTTTTACTTGTTGTTTTTTTTTTAACGCTGCGCTTTTAGTCTGTTTAAGCTTTCTAGAAGTTGTGTCCATTTGTCTGATTGCATAATTCCAAGAAGAGATATGAAAGTTGGATTTACACTGGCAAAGAAATATTTGTCCGAGAGAAGAGAGAGAAGTTGATGACCTGTGAAAATCTTATTAAATTTAGTAACAAACTGATCGAAAGCTAAACACTTGCTTACTTAACTGATGCTACAAAATTACAAAGATTACATAGAAAGAAAGTATATGTATTTGCTTTTTTTATATCAATTTAATATCATTGAAGTTATTTAACATTTTCCAAAGAATAATTAGTACTCACATACAGTGCCGGCAAAGGTAATAGCACTTCGATCATTTATTCGATATCTGATCATACATTTTTAAATATATTTTATGGATGGACGAGGGTTAGACGTCTCTCAAATGCAGAATACAATACACAATTCACATCTAAGATGGTAAAGGATGCAGGTTCTAACATTATGGTATGTGGATGCTTTTCATATTTAGGAGTGGGGCCAATACATTGCACAAAAACAACAACTAAATAATGTTATGTTTCCCTACACACAGAGAAAAAATATAGTTGTACATGTTTACCACAAAAATGTCAACATTTTAACAAGTTTTCAACAATATTATGGTCACTGTAATTATTTATATGATTGTGGTAATCATAATATGGTTCAGTTACAATTCAAATGACTACCACAATCATATATACGATTATAGTAACTTATCATTTGTGGCAATCATGTTTATGATGAATCCATTTATCATAATTCGTTTCTCTTTGATTATGATACAACATAATATCGTATAATTTTTCATCACAAAACCATAAACATTGCATAATTGCTATAATCATATATATAATTGTAATAATCATGTGAATAGTAAACTTAACCATATTATGGTTGCAGAAATCATATAAATAATTACAGTGACCATAATATTTAAAAAAAAAGTTTTAAAAATGTTGAAATAGTTGTGGTTAACATGCACTAACATATTTTTTCTCTTCGTGTATCCATGCACGACATGCCATGGATTTGGGTCTTCCTACAAGACAAAGACCCAAAACATACAAGCAAAAAAGCACGTCAGTGGTTTATTGACAACAATATTCAGGTTATGGAGTGGCTTGAACCCAATAGAGAATGAATGAACCCAATTTGGCTGACGTAAAGAAAAGTGTATCTCAAATAAAGTCGACTACCAATAACCATCCTAGAGATGCAGTGAAGGAATCGTGGGCGAAAATATTCAAACAAAGATGCGAAAACTTAATCAACTCCATGCCGAAGCGCTGCGCCGTCATTATTGCCAACAAGGGCCATGCAACAAAATATTAATAAGTTATTTGTTTCATCAGCTTCATTAAATTTGTCTTTTATTTAATTTATTTGAGATATAGTTTAATTTTCTAAAATCTATAATGAATTGTGCTATTTTTACTACCATCTAAATTTTGATAGTTGACCTAAAATTGCAAATCTTTACAATAAAAGTTACACAAATCTTTTTTTTACGTCAAACAAGTGATGGACATATTTCAATTATATGTCACGAGAATAACTAAAGAACTAAATCGCAGAAAAATTCATACGTGCAGTCGAATCCTGCCTTAAGTGCCATTTTTTTTAACTCAGCTGTATGTACGTAATTAAATTAGAACAAATTTTTTTCCATTTTACTTTAAACAAAATAATAAATATTTTAAAATTAATCCCTCGTTTTATGTTTTACTCGACTTTCCCACCTTAATTGTTGTTTAAATGTAAATTACATATTTAAATGACCGATAAAATGTAAGAAAAAACGTATAAAAAATGAATGAAAAATATCATTAAAAATAATCACCGAAACAAAATAAAACTCCAGAGCAACAACAAAAGAGAAAAGAAGAGACGAAAATATAAAATGTCAAAATCATTTTTATTTAACCAGTTTAAATGTTAATGTTGAGTAAAATGTCATCAACATGTAGACCTTTTTTTCTTTCACATGTACGCACACACTACAAGCCGAATTACAAGTGTGTAAGTAAATATATGTTGTTTATGTATTTGTATAGCTGTGTGTACTTTTGCATGTCCATTTACTTATTTAAACATTTATTTATCAAAAAGAGAATTAACAAAAAAAACTTGGCCTGAGTTCGTAATACAGACACAGGAGGATTTACATCTTTAACGTGCCCATAAATTATTGTATTTCCTCAGTGTATATGTATATTGACATACACATTCATATATATATATATATATATATATACATATAGTAAATCTATGTATGTGTGTGTAGAAATAAAACACAAAATATTGTCATGTTGTTGGCCTCTGTAATATTGATTTAAAGTGATAAATGAACAATTAATGAAATCGGTTTTTTTTTTTTTGGTTTTTTGTTTTTATGTGCGCAATCACAAATTATTTTTGGTGAATTTAATTATTTAACATTTGAATTTTTATTTCAGAGTGCAAAACAATTAAATGTAATTCACAACAAAAAAAAAAAAATTCCGACGAGACATTTTAAAGCGGAATCAAAAGATTCCACTTAAATGTTTGCAGAGAGCAGGCAACCACGTAAACCAACATTGTAAATATTTTGCTTCAAACTTTTTTTAACACAAGTAATGATGGTTACTATCATTTTGGGTTCTCAAAAGGCTTTCAAAACTTGAGCGTCTTAATTAGTTTGTTAATGACCCTCCAATATAACTTTGTAAAAATAATAGCACACAGAACCCGCTTGTCTCAATTGAAATTAAGATCAAATATCAAAACAATAATATCACAAAATTCTTGGTTCAATTGGGCGTCTCGAACAGACCATATCAAACTGGATTACTTTTTGTGAGCCTTTGTTGAACATAGAATATATAAAAAGCCAATCGAATCGAAAATGCGTCAAGTGATTAACGAATTAACATTTTAACAAAATGTGATTTAAAATTTGGTTTGAGAATCGACATCTGTATGAGCGGTCATCCCGATATAATTTTTCATTTAGAATTATCAACAACTATTTAGAATTCATTTAGAATTATGAAGACAGCAAATACTCTGTTTCTTAGTAACCTTATGCTTAAATATTTTATAAGCTGATAACGATTAGAGCTGCTCTCTATATAAATTGATAGTAAATTTTCAATAATACTGGCCCTCCTTTCCACTATGAGGGACACTATCCCAAGCAGGACAATTTATCTGTCCAAACCGACTAATGAATCATCCACTTACTCCAGCAAAGGGAAAAGTAACTTATCTACAAAATCGGCAAGATGAGTTTGCCAAATACACAGGTAGTCTTCTTTCCGCGTTATTCCCACGACTCTTTGCCGTAGTGCCAGCATGTAAAGCAACCCCATTAAAAACGTTTAAACTTGGATTCATCTGAAGGAAATTATACGTGTCCAGTCATCTACTTCCCAATATCTGTGCTCTGTTGGAAATTTTAAATGTGCCTTAACATTTTCATCGACAATGCAGGTTTTAATTTTCCTTCTGCTGAAATGTGGTCAATATCGCGCAGAGTTCTTGCAATCTATCAATTAACTCTTTTCATTTGTGTTTTTTATGAAAAGTGCGTTCTCATACGTTAATGGCTTTTTGCGACCTCTGATTTGTTGTTTGGTAACAATACAACGTTTTGTTTGGACTCTGATTGACTTAACTTATGTTATTTAGCTCTTAATCGCGTAGAATATTGTCCTTAAAGTCTCTTGACAGTTTCTGCATTACATTATTATAATTTGTATTATAATGTTATTTGTGCTGGATAATTTACAAAAAGTGTTTATCACATGCAATTAAATATATATATATATATATATAATATGAACGAAATTATTGCTGTCTGCTACAAAAAAATATATGGGGTAGGATTGGTTGGCCTTACAAGGTCATTTAACAAAATAAGAAATATCAGACATAAGACTTTAAAAAGATCCCACCAACAGGGAATCATACAGAGTCCTGACAAAGCTCAATAAAAATTTTAAAAAGTTAATATTGTGGCATTTTCAATAAATTTTGATAGAAGTGCTCTTTACCAGTGTCTATTACTTTTGCCAAATACAGAGTGTTGTTCTCAATAGCTCATGACAGTTACATCTTTAATTATTATAATTTGATTTGTTTGGATAATTTGCAAAAACTGTTTACCGCATACAATTAAATTATTATCACACTACTGTTTTTTTTTAAGTAATAAACAAAGCAAACACATAAAAATCTCTTAGTAAACTTGACATTTTTGTACAAATATTTCAAAATGCATACTTGGTACTTATTGTTTATTTGCTGAAAATTATAATTATCCATTTTGTATTGGAAATTATGTTGAAAGGCACAAACATGTAATCTTTTGTGCTCTCCACTGTATATAAATATAAACGGAAAATATTGCTGTCTGCTACAAAATAATATATAATATATCATTTAACAAATTATAAATGAGACTTTAAAAGGAGGAATCATACAGTGCAATCCCTGACAAAGCTCAATAAAAATTAAAAAAAAAATTAATATTGTGTCTTTTTACATAAATTTTGCTAGAAGTTCAGCATACCAGTTTCTGTGGAATGCCATGAAAATATAGATATCACTTTACTTTTGCCAAATATTATTCACTTAAATTCCAGTCAAAACGCAAACAAATAAAAATTAATTTGGACTTTAGTATTTATGATCTAAATAAGGTAATAAAAATATCTTAATTCACGGTTACAAGGTGGCCTACAAGTTTTGAATACATTTTTAATGAAACAAGTAACAACAAATTAAAATGCTGGTATACGTTTACTTAAAAACCTTTAAATCCTTTAAATTTTATATCTACCAAGCTGTTGCAGTCAGCCTTAGCCTGGGGCCGAATTACCGCATTCGATATCGAGTAAAATTGATCGTAATTTTCTTATTTGAGATTATGGCATTCGATATCTAGCAAGAAATTTAGTACATTTTATCATAATTTCGATATGGAAATCATATTTCGATACGATAGCTCATTCGATCACGAATGCGGTAATTTGGCCCCTGATTTTACTTACTTACTGCAAAATGTTCATTTAAGTTGCAATTAACTTGAATATCTATTCTCATAAAAATCTTTCTATTGACTTTTGTTTCACAAATATAAAACACATTTAATACTCTTTTAAAGAAAGTAAGGAAATAAATAAAATGACGAATTGTATTTTGTTGTGTTTTTTTTTAATTTTCTTTTTTTAACACAGCAAGCTGCATGTAATTAAGTTTGGCTTTGGCAACATTTGTCTACTGGGCACAAGTACAAAAGCAAATGCCATTAAGCAACTTGTGTCTGTGTTGTAAAAGGGAAACAAACAGAAAAAAAATAAATAAATTACATGATTCTTTTACTTTAAGCAGAATCAAAGAAGTTGTAAGGAAATAAATAACTGAATAAAAAAGCACGCATTTAAATCATATTGGAAAACAATTTCTTTAACGTTTTTTTTTTTGCTACTTTTCTTTAATAACAACTCTTTGTGCAAGTAGAATAAGGACCACTACCGACAGGCGTTATTGTCAAGTATCTGCTTTTCTGTTGATTTTTACCATGGCGGTATATTACGTTAGTCATTACGTGTGAAACTTTGATAATATTAATCTGAGACCTAAAAAAGTATATTCTTGATACTTATGAAATTCCAAGTTGATCTGTCCGTCACACAACTACTTAAGGAAATTTCCAAAAAGAAAGTTTGGTATTGAAAATCAGCAAAATCTGTATAGTAGAATCAGAGTCATGGACCAAAATGTAAGGCAACCTCCATAAATTTTTGAAATTTTTATATTGTTAAAAATCTCTTTATATTGTTAAAAATCTCTTTATATTGTTAAAAATCTCTTTATTTTATTAGTTCGGCTTGAGGTCTCTTTTATTAAAAATATAAAAACTCTTGTTCGTTTTTAATTTTTATTACATTTTATTTATTTCCAATATTTCGACCAACTTTGTTGATCAAATTCAGGGAAGGAATATAATTTAATGTTTAATACAGTATTGTCCGATGTTATTTTTTGCAATTTTTTTTTAATATATTGTATATTTAATATAACATAATTATGCAATTTTCTACACGTTATTTCTATGATAAAAGGAAAAGCTAGAATATCTTCCCGAAGTATGAATTCATGTTATATAAATGCCTATAAAATTGCAATATCAAATCAGAATTCAGCAAAAAAAAGTTTCATGTAAAAAGAAATCGCAAAACGAAATTTTGTGTAGTTCGGTTCATGTTTGACCACAGATCCCATATAAATCCCAATTCAAAAATTCACTTTAATCTGGTATAAAAATCGTTACCAGGTTAAAATTCGACATAAATAATTAATTAATAAATTATAAATTGTGGTATTTGATTTTATGATAATCGGTCCATAATTGGTCATAGCTTTCATATAACTACAACACCCGAAAAAGTCATTAATCTTTATATATATCTTACAAATATCTGTACTGACTCAAAACTAAACATAGATTATTTACATATACACAAAAATCATACTACAGAAATTTGTGAATTTCAGTCCATATTTGACCATATCCCCCATATAAAGCCCTCTTTATTACATTTACATTTTACATGGCGCATTTACGAATATGTCAAAATCAAACTGCTAGATTTTGAGAATATCGGTCCATATTTGACTGAATCCCCCAAATAAGGTCCACATCTGAAATTCACTTAAATACTAATATGTATCTTAAATATATCGTTATTATGTTGAAATTCGACGCGAGATATCCGCATATCAGGGATGTACAGTAAGATTTTACAAATTGTACTATATTTGTGTACTTTTTTCAGCCCAATTGTACTATATTCTTTTCTTATTTTTTGGAATATTTTTTTATTAAAAACTAACTAAAAACATTTGTACATACATATGTGTGTAAAAAAACTTTACAATTAATAAAAAAGCATATTAAAATTTATTCGTACTAAGTACTTACTTAACAATTAAAATTAATGTTTTAATTTCAAAAGATACATAAGGACTATTACTTTTTGAGATCTAAATATAAAAGTATTATTTATGACATACTTCTTGCTAACAAATTCTTACTTATTTTTAAATTGTAGCAGCACGAATTAGATGACTTCAGCAAATCCTTTGTGTGGATTATATTAGAGACAGTGGAAACAAACAGTCTGTTTCTCTCTTCGGTTTTTAGGAATGTGGAATGGATAATATTCCTTTATTGTAATAATATAGAGAAAAATTTTAAATAGTGCTAAATTAGTCATTGGGATGCTATTGTACTTTTGACTCTCAAATAGTGCTAAAAAAAGTACAATTGTACTAACTTTTGCATCCCTGCCGCATACGCATAAAATTCTCAGTTCCGAAATTTAAGAAGATCGGCCCTTTGTTTGTCATAGCTGCCATATAAGGACTATTTCCAAAAAACAATTTAACCCACAAAAATGTTTATTAAATATCGAGTTAGGAACAACTTAAATACAGGTCAAAAATTTTAATCCACTACTAATATCGTTTATAAAGCGATTATGCTACTGGGTTTTGTAGCTGTCAGTCAATAATTGGCAATAGCTCCCTAATTAAGTCCACTTTTGAGAATAACTCTTACAACTCTTGTAATTAACGTTATTGAGAACAAATTCAATCACAATCTTATACTGTGTTCAGACCTTTATTGAGTCAATATTCGGTTAATTGACAATATTATTTTAAGTGTTCAAGCATACGCAATTTTCAGCTTACTCAATAATCATTTGACAGCTGGAAATAAATACAAAAAATACTCTAATGGCCGAATTCACAGTCTTTAGTTAGCTAATGACAAAGGTTTGAGGTTTATTCGCAATGCTTAGTTAGCCATAAGAATAACAAGTAATAGTTAAACAATAGTTAGTATTTTAGTTTACCAACGGTTAACTAATGACTGAGCATTCGGCCATAAATGGTTGTTGTGTTTCTATGTAAACAAACTTACCTTCACATTGATTTTTTAGTGATTTCTTTTGTTGACATTTGCCATTTTATACAATTTTGCTCACTAAACACAGTTGTGAACAGTGTTGCATACGAAATCTTACTCAATATTATAACAATTTCGTACTTATTGAGTAATAATTAATTGAGATTTTATATGGAATATTGAGCTCAATAATGGCGTTTATTGCGATTATCGCAATAAAGGTGCATGTCTGAACACAGTACTAGCCATCTTTATTAACTTGTGGTGAACATGGAAAAACGTTTTTTTTTTTTTTTATAAATTGTTAAATCCATTTAAATTTATGTGAGGAACCACTAGGCCCTACCATTATAGAAACAGCGCTACCTATAGGTCGGGCTGGGTTTTCTTGCCAAACCGGTATATTGTTGTTTGATATATAAGATTTTAAAAATTTAGGTCGAATGATACCAAAACAAAACCATAAAAAACACAACAAAAGAAAAGTTGAAATAAATTATACGGATGTAAAGTAACTTATAGAGAAGAATCCGATGATATTGCCTTCCTAGCTTTCTGTGCCCACCCGCCATGATTCCTTCTAACAATATATCTAAGTAGCTCTAAATTATACCCAATCTCACATTGTTATGAAAATAAGACTAAGCAGTAATTAGAACAAGAAAATAATTTATGAATAAGATAAGACTAAAACTTACAGAATTTTAAGTTATGCTGTAGGAATTGGTAATTATATCAATTATAAATTGTCAAAAGTTGATAATACTTCAAAACATTTAAAATAAATTATGCTGGTCGTAAAATTGTCTTTCAAACAATATATAAAATGCTAATAAAATTTGCACTAAGACTGAATACAAAATACAGAAAAAAGTTCTAGTGTTATAATTATTATTATATTTAGGTAGAGGGTGTTTAAGATTCGGCACAGTCGAATATTACACTCTAACTTGTTTTTGTTTGTGTGTTTTCTTATTAATTCCTTTGAAGTGTGTTTGTAATTAAAACACAACTTGCAAAGATAAAAATAAAGTCTAAGGATAATATCAAAAAGGATCTTTTAATATTTTTAAATTACGAAAACATGTATAAAATTTACCCTTGATAAACGAAATCGAATTTTGTAAAAGATAGATAACAAGAATATTAAAATGCAGTTAAATAAAAATTTGCTAAGCAACTGAAATATAAATATTCTAGATTTTTGTGGCAATTTAAGACTGTCCTAACTTCACTTAATTAACCAATTTGTGTGCTTAAAGCTTAAATTAACATAATTATTTAACAACTTATTACCTTCTGTCGTTATTTATAACTTCAAGTCACTTATGCCACTTCACTTCAATATGCAAACATTAGAAATTTATACAAGTCAAATGTTATGCCAAGTGCCAATTTTGTATTTAAACATTAGTAACTTAAAACCAATTAAAAAACTTATAACAGCAAACAATATTAAATTCGAATTTTGAACTGGTAGTATTTTTATAGTTTTTCTATAAAAATATTTAATACTTCTTTGCTTAGTACTGAACGAAAAAAAAGCAACATCTTTAACTATTTTTTTTATATATTTAATTTCCAGTACCATTATTATTATAATTTTATTTTTCTCATAACATGGGTCGCATAGTTTGGTATACATATTTGTTTTGGTTTTTGCTACAATTAAATTCTGTAGGTTGATTTTTACGCTTTATTGCTGTGTAAATAATGCATTTTAAGCACTCATCGCAGTGGAAAGCAACTCCTTAATTTATGCAGTGCTAAACAACATTATACATACAATAACTATAACAGCAGCAGCAACAAACTACAACTACGCCACCGGCAGCAACAAAAACAAGCAGCAACAGCAAGCGACAACAACAACAAAGCAGCCAACAGTCAGCCATGCAAAAGCCTGTAAGCTGGCAGTCAGTCAGTCACATAGACGGAAGGGTAACCAAGCAAAAAGCCCCGGCATTCAGCCACAAGTATATAGAAACATGAAAAGATCGCTATTTTAATTTGGGGGCATACAGATAGCAAAATAATTTCAATTCAGAACTTAAACGAACATAATGCTAGAAGGAACCCAATTTATTAACTTTAAAACATAAGTTAAACTCAACAACAAAACTTAACTTGAAAATTTATAATTGGATATTAAAATGTACAAAATTAAGCCATTTTTAACAGGGCATCAATTTGACTCAACATTTTATAAACGTAAAAATATTGTATTAATTACACATCTTTGCAAAAATTTTAAAGAAATATCAATTCGACCCTTGTAATGAAATAAAACTAATAAGGCCCTAACTCTCATTTTGAAAAACGCAACGCCGCAATTTTTTAAGCGTTGCATTAAATTGCATTTTGTAAAGCACGGCGTTCAAGCAAGTGATTGCTTGCGTTGCAACAGCTGATTCTTACGTTGTTGTTAATACAACTGTTTGAAATTGTGTATTTTGTAACACGCAACGCTGAATTGTTTATCACTTGCGTTGTCAAATTTAACGCCTCCATTTTGTTGGCGTGAGTTTTAAAAGTTGAATTAAAACTTTATTATTAAAAAACAAAATTATTCAATTAATTTTATATTTTATAGGAACTTTATTAATACGATGTAAGTAAATATATACAAACATATTCATTTAGTATAAAACACTACTAAAATTTTTCTTAGGGCAAAAAAAAGAAGCCAATTTCAATTGTTGATAGCTGAAATGGAAAAGCATCCAGATATCTCTCATAGAATGGCTAATGTTGGCAGCCCAAAATATAAGTATAAAAATATAAAAATATTGTAAATCTGCACAGTGTTATTTTACTTACTCATTATTCGTTAAATTCATGATGTTGATAGTAGAGCGCAATTGGGTTTTTTTCAATAGATTTGTCTAGGACGCTTGAAGAATCTTCATCATCTGAAGATTCACCCCTTAGTATCCTAGTCTTTATAGTAATTTGCTTTAAAAGTTTTTTTTCACAATTTGAAATATTTTCTTGATAAATAATTGCACAAAATTATTGAACAGCTGATATTTTTGTAGCATTGCCAATGCAAAATAAGTGTAGCTTTATATAAATTGTTATTGTAAATTTTAGTATCAACATTTACAATGGCAACATTGATTTGACAGTATTGCAACCAAGAATGATAAAATAAAGATTGCGCCATGCGCATGATTTCCCGTTATGTGACGTAGAAGTTCCATTCTAAGGGTTACCAAGAATGTTTCATGTGTTAGAATTAAAATTAATTGCGAAAAATGTATGTTTTATGTGATAGTTGGCAACCTTGCAATTGAAAACTCTCTGAGAGTTCTAAAATAAAAGCTGTTTTTAAAAAAGAAAAACAAACATAAAATAACAAAAAAAAAAAATAAACATGAAGTGTGCAGTAAGCAAATGCAAGCAAAACAATAGTAAAAAAAGCAAGTGAGAAAAAATTAGCCAATAGAAACACAGAACGTGTGACGTCACAGTTCCCAAATGCGCAGAACATTTTCAAATTTTACGTGCGTTGGCGTAATCAAGTGTTGCCAAAAGTTAAATTATGTATTTCAATCAAAAAATTACTAATTTGAATTTAATAAAATAACGTTCATACATTTTTACTTACTTGACACACTCTTAAAATGTCTGCATTATATTTTTCACGCAATGCAGAAATTATTTTGTTTTTCTCATTTGTATTATTAATTTTATTTATTGAGTTTTGTATATTTGTTTTGGTATTTACACTTTTGACATTTTGAAGGATTGACAACATACAAACATACAACTTTGCACAAAATTGTGTTCACAATCAAATAGTTGTATTATACAATGTACAACATACAACATCACTTGTAAAATGAACAAACATAATTCAAAAAAAGATTTAACAACTTGGAACCTACTGTGTCCAACTCGTTTTAGTTTTCGCTGTTAGTTCAAAGTTTAGTGCAACCTTTTTCTACATCTAATAAAGCTATCATTGTATATTAATTTAATTACTGAAATTCTTCTATAACTTTAACAATTTCATGCAGTGGGGTAATTTAGGGATAAGAGACCCTTTAGTGAAATAGACTGGCTAACCAAGCCAGCCGACTGTTACCAACAATATCACAAACCTAATATACCTACCATTTAAATGTGGTCTAGTGTTTAAACAAAATTTCATTGCTGCTCATACATACAATACTTTAGAAATATAGTTCTCTAAAATATGTGTATTTATTTATGTGTTTATTTTCGGAACAGAAAATCCATTTACATACATTTAACATTGGCGTACGAGCCATACAGTTTGTTTTTGCACATACTCGTACATATATTTTTACAGATTTTCGCGCATTTTTTTTTAATTTTACTACAAAAACGCAACATAGTTGAGTTGAAATGTGTGTGTTGTCGTCTTTGGAGTAAAATTTACATAATTTCATTTTTTTTCTCCTCCATAACACCCGCGCACATACTCATACATAAATACATTTTACTTAGCATATATTTAAGTTGGCCAACAACGTTTTTAACTCCTGTTGGTTTTACCCTGCTATGTGTTGAAAGTTGGAACTTGTGTATGAGAGTGTTTGTTGCACATTTATATGCAATATACCTTTAGTTGTAAATTTTGGTTGTGTTTGTATACATATGTATACATATGTAGGTAGTAGGTAGCTGAGGTGGTGTGGTGGTGTTGATAAAGCTGTTAAAAGAAAATGATTTATACTTGAAATCAGACAAAATATACAAAAGTGTTTTTTGTTTAAGTCTATGAGGAAATGGACTGTATTAAATGTAGAAGAATTGAAAATCACTTTAAAAAGAGAGTTTGTGTGTGTGGCTAGATTGTTTATAAGTATTAATATTTAAAAGTATACACTGATAGTTCAAATATGAAGTGTGGCGTTCGTTCCGGCATCTTCTGTGATGAACTCAGTTTAAAACCCTCGATACGCCTCCCAGACAAATCTAGTGTACTTAAGACTGAAATACTAGCGATTAGGAAATCATGTAAAATTGTACGTGAAAAAATATTCGCGGCAGCACAGTTAGGCGGTACTGATGTCACTTAAATCCCATACTACAGCATCTATTCTAGTCACTTAACAGACATTTCTCTAGTTTGGGTCCCTGCGCATAGGCACTACTACGGTAATGAGAGGGCAATTAGGTGACGCATAACAGTGTTTCATCTTCTCTGCGAATGTCCGGCTCTTCAAAATGCTAGACTTCGATTGTTCAACAATCATGTACTAAACAATCTAGCGGAGAAATTAAGTATTAGATGGTGCGATTTCATCGGATACCTGAACGTAACAGGCTGGATATAGTACCAATTATATATCAGCATCTGGATAAGATCTATTTATAATTTAATTTTCATGGTAATGTATTAATAAATAATGTCTTGTTTCTGGGACACAATATTCTGTGTGAATCCTTTTTAACTTTGCCTATGCTTATCTCTTCAAGATCAGTTGAGAAAATAGTCATCGAAGGGAGTTTTTCGCATATATATCGATAGTTTAATGGTCTAGTAATACTGTCATAACTATCAAATTTACATTTACCTACAATTATGTATCATAATTTGGGTTTTATCAATACGTACTTTCGCCTTTTCATTTGACATTGATTTAACTTTAATTGTCCACCTCGACAGCCTATTGAAGGACAGCGGAAAACTATGACTACTGTCATTACTAGACTTCTACTGACTACAAGTGATAACATAGATAGACTGGTTACAACCTGATTCGGAAGAACTCCCTACTTATTGTGATTCCCAAGACTGCTATGAACGATCTTAACTTATACATATGTTGAAAAAAAAAGAAATAAATAGGCATGAGAAAGGAAAAAAACAGTTGCAGGAAATGTTGAATGCAATTTAGTTGTGTAAACCTTTAAGTTTCTTATCTTACAAATTGAGTGTAGAAAAAAATCGTTTGTAGTAGTGCCATTACTTTATCTGATTTCAAAATATAAACCATATTAAGCCATTTCAACGATGTAGAAGAGTGTTATACAGGTGGCAGAAAAGTTTCAAGGTATTACTACTCCTTTCTCAATTATAATGGAATCTTGGGCATACAAACTGGTTACAGTGTCAGAGCAGATAAGTAGGGCTAGCATTCTGAATCTGAAATATTGGTTAAGGTTATCATTTAAATGCTCTATCCCCAGGCTGCATGAATGTATTATTATAATAAAAGCTTACTGAAATCTGTATTTACACACAAATACTCAACATTATTTGAAAATAAATTTAGTTAACATTCATAACCTAAATGGGAAATATCAACAGTACCACATATGACTACAGACCAACCAGTCGTTTGAACTAAAAACAATTCAAAGCTCCAACTAATTCAAAATTTCTATTATCGATATTGGTTTATTATGTTATTACAATTTTCCAAACTATAAAACATTTCCTTCTCCAACTGTAATGTAGCTTACAGCAGCTTTATTTTATTCCCTTTTAAAGATTAATGATGTTTTAAATAACTCTCTTGTTGACAACCGAAATAAGAAAAAAACAACACACAGCCCAAAAAACAGATTCTAGGGAAATTAAAAAGAAATTAAGAAAATAAATGTGCCCAACCACCAACAACACCAGATAGTCCTTAGAGAGTAATAAGAGCAAAAATATTGTATGAAAAGAAACGATGACTAGTGGAAGGACCATAACAACATATACAACAATAATTTATGTATTAAATGCAATTAATGCAGTTTATAATGTTTTGCCTTTGTCATTGCTGCTTTTAATTTTGTGAATTTACTACGTGTACCCAGTTTTTGGCCACAAAAAAGGGTCAGCCAGATAAAGAATTAACAGACAAAACAAATTTTCTTAGGGAAACCTTAAATTAAAGCAAATTGTTTGTTATTATACATGTGATAGTGGCAGGTCAATGTCGCATGAAAAGGATGTAATAAAAATTATTAAAATTTAATTAAAAAAAGAACATATTTTCACTATTTATGGAAATTATATTATTACTTTTTAATGAACTGGCTGGGAAAATGTTTAATAAATAATAGGTATAATAAAAGGATATCACAGGATTTGAAAAAGAGCTGCTTATTGTTGCCGTATTTTAGGTGAAGCATGCTTTGTAATATGAAATACTTACAGTCCCATGATTATGGGACCTTCACAATATTTTTTATTTAAAGCAAATAAATTGTTCTAACTTCATTCCTTTCTCTTTCATAAATTTAATCAAAAACACCGAATAACAATCATGCATTTAAAAAGTACTTGAGTGAATACATATGTATGTGCAACACCCCTTTGCCACAAAAATACTTTCTGTTTAGAATCACCAGTTTAATGTATGTGCATGGGCAAACAACAAATTTCCATACCGCAATCTCTAATCGACTTTTATGCTTCATAAATTTCTTTTATTAATTTTTTTGGTTTCAAACATTCGGGTTGAGGGACTCCTCTCACAACACAACATAACACAACCACTACTTTACCATACAATTTTGTTTTCAATCCCCAAAATCTATTAAACACATCCCTAATTACTACCAAATGCAAACATTATAATTGCCTTCCATCCAACTGCACGATGATGCACTTTCGTGTACACATACATACGTAGTACGTACAAACAATGAAACTTCGAAAAACAAAGCCAAAGCCAACAACATTAAACATAAACCGAATTGAAAATGAAGCCAAAAACCAAAAACCTTCTGAAAAAATGTCTGTTCGACCAGAAACCAATAATAAATGTTTGCAAAGTTGTGCGGGGTACAATGTTGACCAGTATATGTATATTTTTTTATACCCTACACCACCATAGTGGGGAGGGTATATTGGATTTGTGCTGATGTTTGTAACGCCCAGAAATATAATTATACCGATTATACCGAGAATATAATTATACCAATTGACTCAGAATCACTTCCTGAGTCGATTTAACGATGTCCGTCCGTCTGGCTGGCTGGTTGTCCATGTAAAGTTTGTGTGCAGAATATAGGTCGCAATTTTAAAGATATTTCAATAAAATTTGGTACATAATATTTTTTCAGCCCAGCGACGAATGGGATTGAAACTGGTGGAAATCGGTTCATTATTTCAGCTGGCCCCCATACAAATGTCCTCCCGAAATTGGGGTTTACTGATCATAAATGTTTGAATTATGCAATTACGCAAACAAATTTCACCACAAATGAGTGCTAAAAGAAGCCAAATCAGATCTACAAATTTTGTGCAGATCGGTCCATAATTTATCAGGGCTGCCAGATATAAAATCGATAAAAAAAAAAAGTACAGATATCAAATCGAAGTAAAAACAGCAGTACAAATCAGAAAAAAAAGTACACTTCTTATTAAAAAAAAATCATAGAATTCAGTATATAAAAGAAATAACTGCTGTAACTAGAACTGGAAAATTCAGTATTAAACAATAACAATTCAATGAAGAAAATAACAAATAATAGAAACAGAACAAAATAAGAGATCATATATATTTTTGTGTAATAAAAAATAACTTAAAATTAGTCAGGTGTATTAGATTTTATTTTTAAAAAATAAAATAATTTTTTTCTATTCTATATTAAATGTTTTAATACAACTTGTTTTTTGGCAAGTTGAAAAAATTATAAATATTTATCGCTATTTTGGACTTGGTTAACTTTTCCATTTTTACCATCTTCTCAAGTTACTTCTTTTATACACTAAGCAAAATATTTCCTATCAAATAAGAAATTGTTCCTTAAAAAAAATAATAAAATTACAAAAAGAAGTACAGAGGCTGAAAAAAGGCTGAATTTGCGTATTTCTTTAGGTCGAAACTCTTATATAAGACCCTCTCTGTAATTCTCTTTAACCTCCATAAATCTTTTAAAAGTGTATATCGAGATAAAGTTTAACACAGAAATCGTGACTCTAAATTTTTATATGATCAGTCCATAAGAGGTTTTATCTCTCTTATAGCGCGTGTAGGGTACTATATGGTCGGGCTTGAGCGACTATACTATTTTACTTGTTTTTTTTGTATTTAATGGTCACAATAAGGTATAGACTTAAATTTAAATAAACCAACAATTAGGCTGGGCGTGTTTTACTGTAAATGATTGTATTTAAATGCAATTCTTTTCAATTTATGCAAAATAAAATTACAACCAGTGAGTGGAGATAATAATTAAGTGTGTGTTTGTGTGATAAAAAGGCGAGCAAACTGAAATGAGTGATTTAAAATTATTATTTGGCATAATTTTGGGGTTTTTCAATTTTTTTTTTCAATTAGGAAAAAATTAATTGAAGTGCAATAGGGCGTTTATCAGGAAGAAATTAGTTAATTAATTAAAATTGAAATTGGTTTGAAAGCTAAATATTCAATAAAATTAAAGGTTGGAAACGAAAAACATGTATTATACACAACGCTTTGAAAACAAATTTATTCGGCTTAGTGGTAATGATCAATTTAAGATTAATCGAACATTATATAAAAATCTTTTCAATTATTCAACAATCAATTGATACTTATATATATATAAATAGTTGTAAATAATATAATATGTTTGAATAGTTGTAAATAATATAATATGTTTGAATAATTATCATTCAATAGTTGTGGTAAACATTTAATAACAATAATTATTTTCCAGTGAACCATATTCAATTTTATAATTGCGATAAACATAAAAATGTTTATAGTAACTAAATTATCGTTAAAATGAAATTAAAATAACAATTATTTGTGTACCACAACAATATATTGTTACCAAAAACAAAGTGTAGTTGTCGTAACCATGTCCAACCATATTTTTTCTCTGCGTGTACCTTTAACTATATCATGTGCATCAGATAAGTTTAGATTATTATCTATAATTTTGATTAGGAAGATGTAGATAAAGATGTAGCGATCGGAACAAGTCGGTTTTTGTGACTTTGCTCAAAAAAAAAACAAATTATCAAATAGAGCTTTTAGAGGAGATAAAAGCAATAAAAAATGTTTTTGGCGTCCACGTCCATTTTCAAGGGGGGGGGCCCTCAAAGTTAAAAATTGATAAGCCTTTATCTCGGAACTGGGTGTCTGCTAATAATGGACCGACTATGGGTCAAACTCGAAAAGTATATTTTTTGACCCGATTTTTTTTTAACATCCAAAAAATTAACAAAAATGTCGTCATAAGTGTTATTTTCATTTATTAATATAAATAGCCAAGAATTTTAGCTTTATGTTAAAGCCGAGCAGAAGGATTTTCTCCTCTATGGTATGCAGAGCACCGTCTTCGCATAGTAAAGATTTCTTGTATTATTTATGCTGAAATGTCAAATTCTTTCTTTAATATCTTCAGATCTATATTACCCACATGATCATATTATACCTTAAATCAAAGCTTAATTTTTTGACTTTAAAATTTTGTAATTTATAAACCTACTCATATAAACCTTTTTTCGGATTTTTTACATTTAAAAAAAATCTGATAAAAACATACTTTTCCGAAATTGACTTATAGGTGGTTCATATAAATAGGTCATGTTATATATCGTTGAAAAGGTATTTAAAATACTCTAATAAAGAAATGTAGTTTTCAAGATATAGCTAAACATATTACAAACTTTAGAGCCCCGGCCACTCGAAAATAGGCGTGGCCACCAAATATTTGTATTATTTTATTTTACTGAGAACTTAAAACTCTTTTAGTGATAAAATTTTGAAAGTGATTTGAAAAAGTCACTAAAACCGGCTTAAGCCGTGGCAATCTGCGAGACTTTCTTAACAAGAGCTTTGCATTCCAGCTGGAACATATAATAACATAAAAGTTTTGGCATTTTCCTTGTTGAAATTGTTACAGTGAATTCAATTTTGTTCTAAAATTCACTATAAAAATGATCAGTAAACAGCTATTATTATTTGAACTTTTAAGAACTGATCATACCAAGGTATGCTGCGCTAAATGGAAATACGGTAACGCTGAATGAATCATGCTATCAAGAGATATTAACAACTAAATTTTGGCCTATGATTAATAATATAGATATAGCAGCCACCAAAATAATGAATTTAGTGCAAACCAAATTTTCCGATCATTGTCGAACATCATGTCGTATGAAAAAGTTCGGACATCCAAGCAAGGGGTTAAGCTTTATTTATACTAAACTCGTGTAAGTTAAACTGGTTCAACGCCGATTTTGGTAGTGCAATGCTATTGATTTTTTATTATTACCTTCTGATCTGGAAATGGAGGGAATCTCATGACAGTTCGTTTCTGATCATACGCTCATTAATTTCGTTATTGAAATTCTGAAAATATAGAACACATTGACAAACAAGAACTAGATGTCACAGATGTCACGTGTAAAATTTAAAAAAACTTTGTGGCAACTGTACTAGTAGCGAGGGTGGAACTTAAGGGGTTCTAATGAATGTACATTTTCCCGACATTCTCCCTCTCTTAGAGGAAATAATTGTGGAACTGTCCAGCGATCGTGCAGATACTAAAGTTTCCATATTGTGGACGGACCATAATGGGCCCGTATAAACTATTGAGTTCTGATGG
This sequence comes from Bellardia bayeri, assembly GCA_950370525.1. Taxonomy (NCBI): domain Eukaryota; kingdom Metazoa; phylum Arthropoda; class Insecta; order Diptera; family Calliphoridae; genus Bellardia; species Bellardia bayeri. The sequence goes on along the minus strand of OX493265.1, from coordinate 19,815,710 downwards.
CATTGCTTGTTATAACATTCAGCTTAATATTGACTTTGTTATACCCTGATTGAGACTCAAAGTCTAAAACATCCAACAATCCTAAACCTGGATAGTCTTCATGATTTCGAAAGGAGAAAATGTCTTTATACTAGACCGGAACACGTTTGACCCATTGACCTGCATTATTGCTTTCCGCAAGAACCGATAAGTCTTTCTTCCACTAAGTACGTCTATATGAAGTGGAAAAAGATATCAAGGTATATCTAGAAAACCCAAAAACTCAGAAAAGTATTTGTGAAACTGGAATATATTATTATGACTCTTGAGATACTGAATATTAGCCAATTGATTTTAATATATGTTGTATTCCGAAACGGGGTACTATGCAATGAGGGATACCAATTTCTTTGAACCTTGCTTGATGGTTGCATATTCTTATAAATTCGCTAAGGCTGTATCTGTTAAATATTATGGACATACTCTTATTTGCCGAAAAAGACGTAACCACTAAATAACATATATTTGAACTCGTTAATTTATTTAAAAAAAAAACTTTCCTTATTTTGGTCAAAGCACAACAAATATTTAGTTTTAATTTATTTGATGCTGTTTGATCTTGCAAAAGTCTTGTAAGAGTAATCAACGTCAAACAAATTTGTGCTAAACTGCATAACATAACCAATATGTTTCGATAACTTAGAGTAATTTCACAAAGCTTTGCAAAACTGTAACAGCGTTGCAATGGAGTTTTAATTAATCGCCTATTCTGCACATTAATTGCGTATATTGGCTGCTGGTATTTTCATTTGAAGTAAATACCCTTTAGGAATATAGCTAACGCATCCGAAAGTGTAATGCAAAGGGTACTGTAAAATCAGGATAACAAACGATAATCTCATACTAAATTTCAGTATAAATCTAATTAATAAACTGTTTCTCCAGCCCAAAATATTTGAAATTGCTTAGACATATTCGTATATACTGAAATCTGTGTTGATCAGTTTTTGTTGGTATTATGATAAATCCGGGTTCGACAATCTTTCTCGCTACATATCGAAGTCAATATGGTGTGATGCTGTTTAATGACCAACCGATGTCCAAAAAAAGGCTACCATAATTCGCCAAGATAATAAATAAACAATTTACTCTGTAGCAAGAACTGCTGATTATTTTATTCCTTTAAAGCACTTTAAGAAGAAAATCCTTTTTTTCGCAAATATAGGATGGTTTTAAATTCATTTCAATCACTGTTTTTCGAAAACGTACCTGCATTTTTTCTATAGTACATAGTTTCCTAATTATTTTTCAAAAAATAATTTATTTCGTCAAGTGACATTCAACAAACAATCCACTCAACAAATTGAAAAATTACCTAATCAACAACAATAATTCCTTTTTGATTGTTTCACATTCATATTCCTGATGCTAAATTAGAACTTGTTACACGACTGCATTGAAATAGAAAACACCAGCCATACAATTTCAAATATACTCCAAATTTATTTTCAATTTTTCTGCTTTTTGGGCGTCATGAACAAGAAGATTAATATTGTGTGATTGCAACAAACGTGCAGCAGCAGATGCATAAAATCCATAAACTAATTTGTCTGTTTGTATGCATTTCTATTTGGCCCCACTGAAAATTTAGCAAAGTTTCCGTTTCCTGGCAGCACCTAAACAAATGTAAACAACACATACTTAAGGGCAAATTGAAATAGAATACGTCATTTTAGGAATTCAGTTTGTTGTTAGTTCGACAACACTTTGGGGTGGAGAGTGCTGTAAATGCCACTTTAAAAGAGTGAAATAAAGAAGTTACTACGGCAAAGGGAAGAATGATCTTAAAATATGTTTATAAAGCTGAGAAAACGAAACTATTATATCTAATTAGAATGCTATACATTTACTACTGTCTGAATGTTAATGACTTAAGAAATTTTTTGTTTACATCATTTAAGGATCGTATAAACAAAATTACATATTAGTATTTGTGCAATTGTTATCAAATTCGAAGAAAAAATACAAACAAAACTAAAACATCACACATGCACTAAATTTAGCACACTATAAAAACTTTAGGAAATGATATGATTTTTAATATTTATTCCAAAGTTCGTAATTTCGTAAAAAAATGTTTATACATTTTGGCATACTCCCCATCAATTTTTCAATTAATTCATTTGGAATGCTCTCTCATTCGCGTTGAACCCGCTACCAAAGCTCTTCTAAATAGATTGTAGTAGATCACATATTTTCAATCGGATATAATTTGGTACTTTTTGCTGACCACTGGATTCTGTTCGCAAAGCCATCTAGCTGAAAAGTAACTTCATATATTTGTTAGACGCAAAAAGGTATTCTTTGCCCAATAATCCTTCGACTCTTTGAAGTGGTACAAGATTCCACCATATAAAGCAACCCCATACGATCTTTCCACCGTGCATCATTGTTTCCTTAACATGGTTTCTTTGAATTGAATTTGAATTTGAATATTGTTTACCGTTGGATTGAAACCGATTAGATTTAGATTCGTCTGGTTGATTCTTGACCTGAAAAATCTTTCTCAGATCTTTTTGTGCTCTCTGGCAAACCTTAACCGTGCCTTAACACTTTTTGTTGACAGTGCAGGTTTTAATTTGTTTACTGCTGAGATGTAACCAATAATGCAAAGAAATCATCTTGCTGTCCATCGAGTCTGCCTGTTGCTATAGAAGTATCTATTGGTGTTAAATACTTGTTTCTTTTTATTTATGTTATCATAATATATGCTTCTGCATTTGTTAATAGCTTTTTGCGACCTCTGATTTGTGGCTTGTGAACAATAGGACTCTCTTTATTGAACTCTTATGCCCACTGATTGACTTAATTTTTATCTTGGCAGTTTCTTCTTAATATAATTTGATTTGTGTTGGATAATTTGCAAAAAGTGTTTACCACATGCAATTAAATTATCATCAAACTATTTTTCTTTAAGTCATAAATCTAACAGTAAACTTTGATTTCTTAATGCAAATAGGCTAACGCCATGATATAATGATATATCTATGTATCAGTTCCCTTAGTAGCACTATATCCATTCCTTTCAATGATATGCCTAAACTACCTATGTAATATAATCAGCCTTATTATGAGTGTCGTTTTCTGTTTACGGCAACGACTCTTTCGTAATAGATTAAAGATAAAATTAAATTTGTTTCTTTAATATATTACGAAACAGTCGTTGTCGTAAAAAGAAAACGACACTCATAATAAGGCTGAATATATAAAAAAAATCACTAATATCTTGAGTATAAATACAGATAGTCAAGCTGCAATAAAAGGTCCAGGAATGCCGGACGTCCTTGCACAGTCCCACTCTGCGTATACACTGAGATATTACAGGCAACTATACTGCCAGTGAACTGGCGAAGAAAGGCATAATGATACCTGACGGGGACATAGACTTCCTATATGGTATCTCGTTATCCACATGTAAACAGCGAATTGTTAACCTTTACAATGAGATTGCTGAATTAAGATGGGAACGTGAACCCACCTGCATGGATACAAGACTAATTTGGCCTCGGTTAAATCGAAAATACATAGTTTTTCTACTGACACTATGTAAAGGCCATTTCTACAATTAGTGCGGTGAGACTATCTGCCTCTGATTGCTGGAGATCAAGAACGAAAGATTCTAAATTTGGCTTCCCCTTCATTACAGCAAAAATCTGACTACACAACATCCCGAATAAACTTTGATAAGAGGTTCAACACTGATGGTATAAGGATGGAGTGTGGCGTTGGTTCCGGCGTCTTCCGCGATGAACTCAGTTTAAAACTGTCAATACGCCTATCAGACAAATCTAGTGTGTTTCAGGCTGAGATACTAGCGTTTAGGAAAGCATGCAGAATTGTATGTGAAAAAAATATTCGCTGCAGCACATCCATTTTTGTCGACAGTCAGGCGGCACTCATGTCACTCAAATCCTATACTATAACATCAAGGCGACCTAACTAACTGACATAACTATAGTTTGGGTCACTGGCGCATAGGGACTAGTATGGTAATGAGAGAGCGGACGAACTGGCCAAAGAAGGAGTCGCTTTAGATGTCTCAGTCGCAATACCACTTGGGACTATTAAAAGTGAAATCTTTAGACACTACTTTTAAAAGTCTGAATTTAGGTAGCAAAATCTGCACACCTGCAGTACCACTAGAAGTGTGTGACCGGCATATAATGAGAAGCACAATATGCAGCTCCTTCATATGGAACGAAAAGACATTCCGACATCATAGCGGTGCTAACTGGTCTCTGGGCGATTGGTCAGCATGCAAGCAGACTCGGACTTTTCTTCAATGATCACTGCCGCAGTTCTTCTCTGTGTATGTCCGGCTCTTCGAACCTCTAGACTCAAATTGTTCAACAATCATATACTAAACAACCTAGTATTAAATGGTGCGGATACCTAAACGCAACAGGCTGGTTATAGTACCCATTATATACTAGCATCGGAAAATGATCTAGACCTATCATCTTTATAACGAGTGGTGTGGTCGTTTTCAAGCCGAAATCATAAAATTAAAATTGAATGGTTGCAGGCACCCACGTAAACCAACCAACCAACCAACTATTAAACTATCTCTATCTCCTCATCTAATCTTCCACTGTTTTTTCTGATGCCGCTCTATACTTCATCACTATCTCTCGTCTTAATTATATGTTTATGCAACACAAAGCGACCAAACACATGGACCCAAGTGAGCTGTATTTTTGATCGGTGCCTGCCAAACTAAACTAAACTAAACATCTTGAGTTCTCATTTAAATTGGCAGAGATCTGTGTGTGTTCAAAATTTAAGATGACATCTACCTTAAAGTAATGTTATTCAAATATAGAACAAGGCAAAATTTATTTCATATATTAAAGATTTATTGGCCAAAACTAGTTTTTTACGTTATGCTTCCTGTTTTTATTCCATTTATTTTCTTTTTTGGCTATATTCCAGTCATAAATATAAATATGACCTACAGTAAAGCAGAAGATGTTATATGTTCGTTTAATATTTCATAAAAATAATTGAAATATATTCTAAGAATATGTTCTTAGCTGTTAAAATACAATGAAAAACCAGGATTATTGTAAAGCACTTCAGAATTTACAGGAAAGTCAAAAGTCTAAAGTCAAAACAATATAATGTTGAACTTTTTGTATTTACATATGGGCAACTTCAAAAATTTAAGGCGCAAAAACCCTATGTAAAATCTTTAAAAAGTTAAAAATTCGGAAAATGTTCGTTTCACCTGTAAATCACATGCAACTTTTCACCCAGCAGCGATATCCATTTTTTTTTGTGGATATATCCTTCAAGTCTAGTGACTATATTTTGTATTGGATTGGATCTGAAAGCTAAAAACTGTTACAAGGAAAACGGAATGGATGAAAAAACTCTAGCAAGTTTTAAGTCGTGTTTTTTAATTTTTCGAATTTTAGATGACCACCAATTATTAAGGTGAAGACTTTTCAACGTAAAACTTTGCACGTCAACTTTTTTCAATTCATAAAACTTAACGGAATAAGAGCCCTAGTATGTCGGTTTTAGCAGGTGCTCAAAAAATTTGAAATACCCCATATACGAGTATGTATGAAGTTCGCTTATAAAAACCGATTTTCTCAAAGTTTAAAATGCTGTATGTGATTGTCCTTTTTCTTTTTTCATTTAAATAATTCCCTGTTGTCCAACTATAGTGTGCCTCACCACATCTTTACAGATGGCACCTTAAACCAAATTCTCTGGATTTTTCCATTTCCATTATTTGTGTGTAAAAAAAAATATAAAATATATTTTGAATAAATATTTGTTTGTGGGTGGTGCGGTGTCATTTGTTTTGTTCTGTTTTTAATAACAAATTTCAATTTTCGTTATTTACCAAACAAAAGGAAACTGCATTTATGGATTTTCATTTTAAAACAATTTTTTTTCTTTATATTTATTGTGGACATAGTGGCAGGCCAGTGTTTAATGACTATGAATTGTACTTGTAGAAGTAGTGAATAGCACCTGGTATAAGAAATTATGTATCTTATGCAAATTTGTAATATTTCTTGGAACTTAGGCATGCCCTACGGTTTGCATTAAAGTATAAAATGTAATTTCTTAAAAGTTTTAAATCAAATGTCATAGGAAAAGTATAAAGGGAACAATATTACTTTTCCTATAAGGAATAACTAATTTAGCAATAACTTCTAAGTCAGATGCCAAATCAGTCATAATCGTCAAGCCATCCAGCCAGATTAGATTCCTATTAGGGACAAAAAATTTATCAGTCAAGGTCTGATAGTAATTACAAAATATCATATTAAAGTCAAATGCCAAATATGTTATAAACTGTTAAACAATCTACCTGCTTCATTACAGATTAAGATAGATGTTCTAAAGATTTATAGTTTCATATTTCTCATATTTGTAGCATTTATTCCTGTGCGGTTTTCACTTCACCAACAGCTTCCTATTTTCTCCATTCTTTTTACAATTTTCTGTACTTTGTCCTTTATTGCTGGTTCGGTTGGTATATTGTCTTAGGTTTTTATTGGAATATATTACTAAAGGGAATACAAATATTTGCTTGCTTTTGTTTGTATTCCTTAAGCAACCAACTAACAAATAAACAATTTAATACGTTTTTATGTTGCAATTTGTATAAGGTTAGTTTTCTAGGTTGCTTAAATTTTCCAAAAAACATAATCGAAGACAGACAATAGCAGCAATAGATGTTGGGAAAAATTAAAGAAAAATATTCTTAAATTATAAGTGACATCCTAAACAGTATTATTGCATAGAAGATTAAGAAATTTCTTTAAATAAATTGCATACAAAGGATAGCAGATAATTGCACTCCTACACCCTTCTTTTTTTCTTTTCGCTATTCCCAATAATAAGGATCTGTGGAGGGTCTCCCCCCCAGGACACTACAAGTCTAGCAGCAATAAAGTATTTGACAGTTGTATATACTACTTCAATCTTAGCCCAGGAATGCCGAGTATATTTAAATCGTATGGCCAGACATTCAACAGTTCCACTCATATAGGTGCTTGGATATAGAGACATAATTGGCAACTGTGTTGCTGACGATCCGGCGAAGAAAAACCTTATGATGATGATCAGCGGCATTCCACTATCAACTTGCAAGCTACAAATTAGCAACATTTACTACGAGTTTGACCAGACCAGTGCTCATGTTATATAACTTTAGTTACATAGTTTCTCGAAAATTGAGAAAAGAATGTTTCTGAAACTCATGTCGAAAACTATCAAAAGGGATTACGACGTTATGTTAGAAATGTAAAAATATACTCGTACAGCACCATGTTGCAAGTATACAAGGTAAGTGCAAATCGACAACAAATACAACACAAAACAGAAACAACAGGCATTTTGTTTGTGTAAAATAATGTACTACTGTCAAAAATACTTGAAAAAGTATTACTTTTGACATAAGTAAATTGTAAACAAAGCCAGTCAGCTGGGCTACTGCACTCACCTTGTATTGTTGCACCATGTACAGCACAAAGTTTTTTTGTTTTTTGTTTTTCTTTCATGCATATTGATTTGCTTTAAAAAGTACGAAGATTGAATTGACGTGTGTGAATGAAATGGCAATTGCAAAAGAAAAAATTTGTGCAAAAACTGGTCAGCTAAAACTGAAGAGTGAGACAGACACAGTTGTGTTAGAAAAACAGCTGTTTGTTTAAATTTATGGTATTTATGGCATCTACAAAGACTTCTTAATAGATGTTAGAAAATTTAGTCTACGTCACTCTACATTTATGTTTGGGTATATTGGATAGATTTTCCAAATATCGATTTTTTGATCAAAATTTTCAATCACATTTTACCAATATTTCCTTAATCACCAACCTTATGATTCGATCACTACTTCAGACCACATAGCGCACGAAAACGTTAACACGTTCTGTAGGGCATCTCAAACTTGATATTGGGTTTTTAGCAGCCCAAATTCTATCGATCAAAGCAGTCTCAGATCGAAAATAATACGAATTAATTACTTAATTATAAATACAATTTACTTATGTCAAAAGTGATAATTTTTAAAGTGTTTTTAACAGTAGTACATTATTTTACACAAATAAAATGCCTGTTGTTTCGATATTGTGTTGTATTTGTTGACGATTTGTACTCACCTTGTATAATTACACCTTGTATAATTATATCGACAAGTAAAATTTCAAAACTTTCATGTTTTTCCAATATGCCCCTGTTGGAAAAAAGTAATTAATTATATAGATTTTGGGGTATAACTTTATAAATATAATGTTAAAGTAAGACTATTTGCCTTATACTGGCAGGAAACAGGGGACTGTTACAAAATATAAGTTCTTTACATTACTTAAATATTTTATTTTAAACTTTTTTCTTTCCATTATGTTATTTAAGCGTTGTAGTCATAAATTATAATGTTTCACATATTGTGTGTGTGTTGTAATTTATTCTTAATAAACTACTAATATTTAGTTACTCTACACTAGGCAGGTTCTATTTGTGCATTATTGTTTGATTAACTTGATTTTTAAATAAAAAATTAAAAGATCTTTAAAAATGAGAAAAACGTCAACTGATATTGAAAACAATGTGACAAATTTATTGCAAAATAATTATTCATGCCGTAAAATTGCTGAAAAATTAGATTTAAGTAAAAACGGCGTAATGTAACCAAATGAACGTTTGATATATAATAAAGACATCAAGACCCCGCAAAATGCTGCAAAAAGTATTGGTAAGGGTGTCAGTTCCTGGACGGTTAGATGCGCATTAAATAGAATTGGTTTAGTAGCCAGTGTAAAAAAGCCATCATTTTGCAGCCACAAATAGAAATATAATAAATATTTATACAGCAAATTTTGTAGTATGAATTGTAAATAAAAAAAAATACAATGTAGTATGTATGTATGTATATTAGTTCTTAAAGTACAAACCAGTCGTTTATCACTAATTTACTGTAATTTTCTAGCTTATTAAACTTGCAGATAATTTATCATGACTATGAATTGAAAACCACAATAACCAACAAGTGCTACTGACATTTTTTTATAATGTTCCTTTTTTTCACATGACTACATATTTTAAAATATTTTATCATATAAAATATTTATGAAAATGACAAGAATATGCAAATAAATTACTGATACTTATTTTATTAATGTATGTCATGTCAGCAACACACTTTACAAAAAAAAATCTTAAGAATTTAGTATATCATGGATAATTAACCTTTTTCAGCATTGACTATTAAAGGACAAATACAAGTTATGGAAACTATAAAAAAGACTTGGGAGAACATGTAGCAGAACAAATGGTACCAAAACTTTCCCACACATATTTTTAGAAAATATTGTTAGGAAACTTGAACTTTATACACAATCTACAAACAATCTCCCTTTAAACTAACCACCACTTACAAAACGAAATCCCCTTAATTTCTAAATATATTAATTAAATAGTACAATTTCTTTAATCTGATTTCAACAGGCGGCCATAAGATGTATTCATTCTGTTTATAATTTATTTCTTTCAACTTTAATAAATAACAACCCTTAGAAGTAATAAAGTATGTATTTACGTGTATGAAAACGAAAACCTTATTTACATAAAATTTATTTCCAAAACTCTTTAGGGAACAAGACAGAGCAATTTTATTATGGGAATAGAAAGTCTCAATAGTAATTTTACAGCAATTAGCTTTATTTTTTGTCGTTTAACATACACATGTATTCGAAAATCATTTTACCCAAATGTTTTATTATTTGCATAACTTTCCATTTTAATATTTTACATAACATGGAAAATATACATATGTATGTATGTATGTACATTAGACTGCTTCAAGATTGTATGGACGAACAAAAATTACAAGTATATTTTGTCGTTGTCACGTTACTGATTTCCAAAATTGTAATGGCATTCAATAGTGAACATATCAATTTTGGGCGTTACATGCCGTTAAAAGCAAATCTTTTACGTTATTTTAGAAAAAGGTTAAAAAAGAAAAAGAAAATGTTCAGGATGAATTTATTAAATGTGGGTTAATCATAAATCAACCAAAACAAGGATCAGGCAATACAAGTGTTGAAAATACTTCAAGAAGGTTCTTTTCTGAACCCGAAAAATCACCTAAAAATCAGCCTGGGTATTATTACACTGTGTTTTTTTTATATGATGTGCCTTTTTTATAATAAATTCGGATTCAGCAAAACAAAAATTGCCATTTTCATACTTAATGCTACAAAAATCAAAAGTTCAACCTTAAATTTCTCATCAACTACTAAATCGATTTTAAAAAAATTCAAGATTTTTTCTCTTCACAAGATAAAAACTTACTAATATATCTTCATCGGTTCAAAAGTTACAGATTTTTGGCCGATGAAAAACGATTCTCAGGCACTGTACGCCAAGGGGAAAATATGCATTTCTTTTAGTGTATGTAAAAATTTTGCTATTAAATAATTATTTTTGCATGTTAATGCAAAAGAATCGAAATGTTTACAAAACTGGTGTTCTAATATAATATATGACCAGTTTTTGCTTAATTCTCTTTTGAACTTGCCATTTCATTCACACACGTCAATTTATTTTTCGTACTTTTTCACTTATATCAACATGAAGGAAAGAAAAAAAAAATAAAATAAATTAATAAAATTGCCTAGTATAAACTGTTAAGTTAGCTTTTCCCTTCTCACCTATAAATACTTGCCTTGAAGAGTCAGAATTGAGGAGTGTGAAAGCGTACTAAGAAATGTAAGAAAAAATTAACACATTTTGAGAAATATTCCAATAATATCACACTTTTACTTTAAATATATGTACGTATTTACTTGTATATAAGTGTATATCTTTGTAGCATAACGAAGATAATAGATTAATTATCTAGTATAGTAAAATATTGTTGACTCTTTTAACGGCCGTTTCAAAAATATATTTTCAATTTCTTAAAAATTTTGTTAAACAAAATGTAGATTTTTCAAAACATCTCTTTAGGCTTTATTAAGGATATATGAAGGAACGAACCCATAAAAAGATTATGTCAATACCTTCCATAGCTTTTCTGTACTCGCGATTTTAATTTATAGTATTTCAAGAAAAATAATTTGTTTGCTATATTACTTAATTACTTTAGTATTACGAACTTTAAATAAGACCCATTTAGAATAATATAGTCAAAGTATTATTAAATACTTTCCGAAAGTTTAACTCAAAACGGACAACACTAACCATTAAATCGTGAACTTCAAAATCCAATTTTTGTATATTTGGGATTTCTAAAAGAAAGATAGCGAAATGTTATAAATTTAAATTTATGAAACTTGAACAAATTATATTCTAAAGACCGAAATTTACAATAACAGCGCAAAAATTTTAACTAACACTTAAACGCACTTGGGGCAAATTTCGCAATATTTTTCACGGTTTTCAAAATTTGGTAACATTTTGAGACCAAGCACGTTTAAGTGTTAACTTAGATTTTTGGGCTGTTATTGTAAATTTTGGAACTTAAGATATATTTTGCTATTCTATCATAATAATAATTTCCGAAACGAGTTTCTACAAATCATAAAGCAATTCTACGGGTGGTGGTTACGGTCAGAATTCGCAATTTAATTTTTTTGAAGCACTCTAATGTACATCGTACAATTGGGAGTATGCATAACTTGATAGCAATAAGAAAATCACAGTAAATTTTAATGGCTCATAAAGGACCTTTAAGATTTAAAAATATAAAGTTTAATTAGGGAACATAATGGTCAGTGAACTGGTATGTAAATCAATTAAAAGGAAGTTTTTTTTTAGTTTCAAACTTAATTTACAAACTGAATAAATATAAATGGTTTCAATTTTGTTTTTTCAAAATAAAACAAAAGAAAATTATTAAAATTTTGTTGTATAAGAAACTGTATGGCATGACAATTATAAATAAAAAACAAATAAAAAAGTATAATCGGTCAAGCCCAATCATATAATAGCCTACACCGAATATGCAAGTAGAAGCAATTTTTCGCAAATAGTAGCGCACATAGTAGCGTGACTTCTGTGCAGGTAAAAATTATTTGGATAATATTTTACCTTGATATCAAACACTTGTAAAGGATTTATGCCAGTTGAAGTGAGTTTCAGAAGAGGGTCTTATATGGGAGCTATAACTAATTGTGGACCGATCAATATAAAATTAAGTGTTATGATTTCTGTATATATGAGACTTATTTTTGTTTTATATTTAAATTATATTTGGATACCAACATTTTTAAGAGATTTATGATCGTTAAAGTGATTTTTGGCAGTAGGTCTTATATGGTAGCTATAACTAATTATGGACCGATCACCATAAAATTGGATCGAATAATCTGTATACATATAAAACATATTTAAGTTGAATATTATTTGGATGACTTAAGTTTTAAGGGAGTTATTCTTCTTAAAGCGATTTTCGGAAGTGTGGGTCAATTATGGACCGGTCTGCACAAAAAATCTGGGTGTGATTAGGTATTATATAAAACCTATTTGTGGTGAAATTTTTTGGATACGTGCATAAATCAAACATTGATGACCGATAAACTCTATTTTGGGAGGCGGCTATGGGGGCTGGCAGAAATAATAGATTACATTTACAACCAAATTCAATCCCAACCGTCTTTGGGTCAAACAAAGCAATCATACTAAATTTTATCAAAATATCTACAAAATTACGACCTGTACTTTGCGCATAAGGTTTACATGTACAGCCAGCCAGTCAGCCAGACGCAGGGATGGACGGACATCGTTTAATCGACTTTAAAGTGATTCTGAGTCGATCGGTATACTTTAAGGTGGGTGTTAGACTAACATTTTTGAGCATTACAGCACAAGCCTCCCCACTGTAGGTTATAATGATATCAGACAAGTTGTCTTTTAAGACCTCGTCTACAGATATCGATATTTTTATCAAAATGTTTAATCATATTTTGGCAAAATAACGGATCTATTTATTTAATAACGTTAAGGATTTTATACTCGATTCAATTGGCTCTGTATAGACAATAATATATTTAACATAGCCACACACAAAATGGTGCTGTTAACAGTTCCTGAACACAGTCAAAAATTTACAAATTATAACTATATTGGAAGTCTCATGAATACAAATAATTGCATACTGAACTACATATATTAGATGATTCATTTAGACCATTTTTATAATTTTTTTTTTCACAAATCACGTGTAAATGGTGTCATACTGTTATCTTCTTTTTCATATATAATTTCATTCTACATGAACCAGTTCATATTTCATTCAATATCATATGAACCAATTCATATTTCATTCGGTTTCATATTAACCTTTTCATGTTCCATTTCATTTTGCATGAACCAGTTCAAATGTTTTTTTCATTAGATATAAACCAGTACATATTTTTTTCATTCAATTCTATATGAACCAGTTCATATTTCATTCTATTCCTTATGAACCAGTTCATATTTCATTCACTTCTATGTGAACCAGTTAATATTTCATTCGATTCGATATGAACCAGTTCATATTTCATTCAATTCGATATAAACCTGTTGATATTTAATTTTATTCTTCATGAACCACTTCAAATGTTTTTTAATCAGATATGAAGCAGTTCATATTTCTTTTCAATAAATTCTATATGAACCTATTTTATTCAATTCTATATGAACCTGTTAATATTTAATTTTATTCTTCATGAACCAGTTCAAATGTTTTTTAATTAGATATGAACCAGTTCATATTTCTTTCCATTCAATTCTATATGAACCAGTTCATATTTCATTAATTTTATTCTACATGAACCAGTTCAAATGTTTTTTTTTTAGTTAGATATAAACCAGTTCATATTTCTTTCCATTCAATTCTATATGAACCAGTTCCTATTTTATTCAATTCTATATGAACCTGTTAATATTTAATTTTATTCTTCATGAACCAGTTCAAATGTTTTTTAATCAGATATGAGCCAGTTCATATTTCTTTTCAATAAATTCTATATGAACCAGTTCATATTGCATTGAATTCTATATGAACCAGTTCCTATTTTATTCAATTCTATATGAACCTGTTAATATTTAATTTTATTCTTCATGAACCAGTTCAAATGTTTTTTTTTTAGTTAGATATAAACCAGTTCATATTTCTTTCCATTCAATTCTATATGAACCAGTTCATATTTCATTTAATTCTATATGAATCTGTTAATATTTAATTTTATTCTTCATGAACCAGTTCAAATGTTTTTTTTTTAGTTAGATATAAACCAGTTCATATTTCTTTCCATTCAATTCTATATGAACCAGTTCATATTTCATTTAATTCTATATGAACCTGTTAATATTTAATTTTATTCTTCATGAACCAGTTCAAATGTTTTTTTTTTAGTTAGATATAAACCAGTTCATATTTCTTTCCATTCAATTCTATATGAACCAGTTCATATTTCATTTAATTCTATATGAATCTGTTAATATTTAATTTTATTCTTCATGAACCAGTTCAAATGTTTTTTTTTTAGTTAGATATAAACCAGTTCATATTTCTTTCCATTCAATTCTATATGAACCAGTTCATATTTCATTTAATTCTATATGAATCTGTTAATATTTTATTTTATTCCAAATGAACCAGTTCAAATTTTTTTTTAATTAGATATGAACCAGTTCATATTTCTTTTCAATAATTTCTATATGAACCAGTTCATATTCTAAATGAACTACTCAATATTCTATATGAGTTCATGTCTCATTACATTTTATATAAATCAGTTCATATTTCATTGCATTCTATATGAACCAGTTAATATTTCAGTGCATTCTATATGGCTTAGTTTATATTCCATTCAATCATATATGAACCAGTTCATATGTCATTGCATTCTAAGAAATCAGTTTTATATTTTTGATATAATTTATTTTTTTAAATTCAAGTAACAAAATAAATTGTAATTTTTGAAAAAGTTATAAAGCTTTGCGAAATGTAGCCCTATATATATTCACTTCTTCAGTTGTAGGCCCAATCGAGGGATTTATGAAAATTGCATAATCATTGAACTCAGCAATTTGGCAAGTCTGATTTGCAACCACTCCAGAAATATCTAAATTGTAAGTTTTTCATAATATAAAAGTTTCAAGTCTTAATGATGCATATATTTTATTATTTATGCACTGTTTCCACTCGAACTAACTAACAAAGACCTGTTAACCTCCTATTTTAAATCTAATGAACTTACACCAATAAAGTAACAATTCATCTAGAAATCCCCTACTTTTACTATATTTATGTCAAAAAATTTTACTTAAATTGTAACATAACAATAAAATTGTACACACAATTATATATTTACAAACATATATATGTATATTTATTACATCAGGCTGTTACAACTTTAACAACCAACTTAATATGCTCGCTTTTCCCACCACCTGTCCATTCAGTGAGAAAGTATGTGTAATAAATTAAAAAAGTTTAACCACCATTAAATGTTGTTTGAGAAATCATCGTAAAATATGTTTCAAATTTAAAATTATAAATTTTTAACGTTTAACTTCATTGAAAACAGCTTTCGTGTTAGTTAATTTGTACATATTTTTATTACCTTATTTAAATAATTAACATGACAACGGCTGTTTCGACTTGTAAAAGAGAGGTACGTTTTTAGTGGTATGTTAAGTTTAAAAGGTTGGTAGGTGACATTTTATGAATATAGAAGTATTTTTATGAATTTAAGTGTATATGAAAGCTAATTTCCATAAATTTATCTAAATATTCACAAATGATTTTAAATATTTGATAGTGTTACTTGGATTTACTTAGAGAAAAAAATTTGCTATATGTTAAGTTCATTAATTCAGCAATATTTGGAGAAGCTCTGCAATATCCTTTAATCCAAATTAATCTAAATCTATCAAAATTCATAATAATTTGAAAATCTGTCAAAATTCATAATAATTTGATCAGCCAATAATAGTTATTTCCCACAGAGCATACGGTCATTCTAAAATACTTTACTTAATCGTATTCTCCTGTAAATGACACAGTAATGTAATAATTCGCTGTGACCAAATTACGTAAATTGTAATAAAAAAAAACTTCGAAATCATAAAAAAAAAAATTAATTTAATGTGTTTTAATGTTGGTCTCATAAAATTCAAATTGATGCCAATTGCTGCGGTGGCTAACGCTAATAACGACATTAGTGTAAATAAATTTTACAGCATTAAAAAACAACACAACATTTTTTATTAGCATAAACATATTAAGGCCTACTGTTGGCAAAGTTTTACAACTTGCTTGAAATTTAAAATTTATTTTGTTACTTCAATGGAAAAAATATACGACTACAACATTGGACCAAAAAGAAGGAGCAAAGGCAATATAAAAAAAACATAAGCACCACCAAAATGGTTGTGGTCAGCAGTAAAATACTTATTTATATGTAGGTAAAATTATTGGAATAAAAAGAACAGGATAGAAGAATTAAAAACGTTTTTAAAATATATTTATTTTGCCACTATTCAGAAAAAGCGCTAAAAATTTTAAATATGAACCAATTCATAAAAAATTGATAGAAATAAGAACTAATGCATTAAGAATCGATTGAAATATGAACTGGCTCGTATAGAATGCAATGAAATGTGAAGTGAGTGGTACATACACGTATGTGTAGAATAAAATGAAATATGAACTTGTTAATATCCCTGCAAAAATCTGTGTAGTACGTGCTCCAAAATGTAGTGGCTACATCATGATCCTATGTAATGCACTCGTGGACCATTTCATTTTCAAAGCAGAACTTCATGTTACACCACAATTATTCGTGTTTTAACGACCCTAATCGTTGTTGTAAAACATTTGAAGTATTTACAAGGAGAAGTTTTGGGACTGGTCCGGTGCTGTTCAAAACTGGCTTATATGGTCTACAATCCAGACTCAAACTTTTCAACACTCATATACTAAATAATTTAGCAGAGACATAAAGTATCAGACGATGCGATTTTCTTAGATATCTGAACGCGAAAGACAGAATATAGTCCTACATATTTACTTACTAGCATCTGGATATGATCATAGTCCTGTCGCCTATTTCATTGAGTGATGTGGTCCTCTTTAAAACGGAATTAAAAGATTATACGTTACTTTGAATAAGAAACTTACTACAACCTTAACTTTTTTAAGAGCTCATTTTTCCACATCTTAAACTACCACCATTCCTTTCATTTCTTCTTCAAAAAATTCATAATACTTATACATGTACTCTCAAATGAAATTATCCAAAAACATAGATACAATACAATGTGAAAACTAAATACATTAAGTTAAATTAAGTTTGCTGCCAGTGGCTTTAATATTTCCCTCTTCATAGACTTATTTACCTTTATTAAAGAAATGTCATACTGCCTTTCAAACACTACCAGCCACCAATAACAATTTTTTACAACGATGTAAAACTCTCAAATATCTATTCACATTTTTGTAATTTTTAGATTTAGCTACAGATTATGAAATTAATGCAAAGTGAATAGGAAAATTTAAAGTAAATACCAAAAATTTTAACCAATTTAACCACAGGCAAATATCATTATCATTTAATGGTCATCTTAATAAATGTTCTTCTGTTGGGTTTTTATACACACCACCAAAAAAGATCAGGGTATATTAAGTTTGTCATTCCGTTTATAACACATCCAAATATTAGTCGTATAACCATAAAGTCAATATATTCTGGAACCTTAAGATAATATAGCCATGCCCGTCCGTCTGTTGGAGGCATGATAGAGCTTCACAAAAAAAAAAAACCTAAAACAATAAAGTTTTTACCAAACATTCTTTGATCCACCGAAATGTTTGATTTTGAAAAATCGGTTCAGTAAAATCTACATTATAGACCAAAGTTTCAGTTTTGCCATTTTCTGCAAATATAATGCAGATAATATCCATAAATTTTGTGCACTTAATAAGAAAATATTCTTGAAGAACTAGTGCTGTTGAAAATGCTAGGAATCGGTTTACTATTTCTTATGTCTACCCGGAATATGGCTTTAAATAAATAAATGTCTATAGAAAATCCGTATTCAAAATTCTGCAAAAATAAATTTCATGCAAAGTAAAATTTCAAAACGATATTTGGTTTCATCTGGCCATAATGGACGGCTATGTCAAACTTCGATCACAAATCACTTAAATGCTCACAAATCTTTTATAAAAATCAGTATAAAGTTAAAATTCAAACAAAAAAATAATGCAAATATACATTTAAATTGTCGCACCAAATTTCAAGATGATCGGTCCATATTTGACTATAGCCCCATACAAATTCCATTTCCAATCATCACTTAAATATGCATAAATCTCTTATAAAAATATCTATCAATTTGGAATTTAACATAAATAGTCCATACATATAAAAATCGTCCAACTTAACTTTATAAAAATCGGTTTGACACTTCCGGAAATCACTTATATGCGCATAAATCTATTATAAGCCTCAGCAGGAAATTTAAATTCGGTACAAATAGTCCATACATATATATAAAAATTCGTACCCAACTTTATGACGATCGGTTCATATTTGACCCCATACAAGTTGAAATTCAACACAGATAATTCAAAAATCATCGTACAGTATTTCATGACGATTGGCCCGTAAAAGGTCATACCTCTCTTATCAGAACTACATAAACTTACGGTACAATATTTTATGAGGGTCGCACCATAATAGTTGATTTGGTGGTGGGTATATAATTTTCGGCATTGCCGAATATAAACTCCTACATGTTTTGTTTAGTTTAAACACAAAATTATTAAATTGTACTTTAAGATAAGTAAAGAACATTTTTGTAAAGGTATTTTTTATCAGTGCTTTGTTATGGCAAAGTCCTTTTGTTTTGTGTGTAGTTTGTTTTGCTATATTTAAAAGTTATTTATACTATTTGTATGTATGTATTTGCATTCTATTGTTGTTAATAATAAATCTATCACCACTTCCATTTATTCCATTACTTAAATAGTTACGAAAATCTAAATTTGTAATCATAAGCCCACACTTCCATAATATTTGTGTTGCTAGTTTCTATAATATTTAAATTATTTAAAAAGTTTCCAAAAATTAAGTCCATTTAAATTATATTCATGGCAATTCATTAGACCAATAATTATTATTATTGAACAGATTGATACAACTTTTTCCTTGAAATTTCTTAGGTTTTCACACAGCACAATATAACTGCGTGTTTTTGTTGGAGAGTATACATACATATCCCTGGAGAAAATGTAAATAGTAATATTGATTATGTCAATAGTAAGTCAGTCCTTGTGACTTTAATACCCCAGTGCCAGTTACTATAGACATTTAACACGTGTCATTGAAAAACCACTACTGACATAGGTACTATTGACAAGCTAGTTCTTTTAGGACCACTTTTTAGTAATTCTTGTCTACACTTTTTGAAAATTCATTTCTAGATTTTGGGGCTTTATTAAAAAAAATAAAATACACCCAAAGTCTTTGGCGGGAATCATACCCGCTACCCTCTGAATGATTTCCTCCAAGGCCTGAATCGAAGCGGGTTTGTCCGCATAAACTTTAGACTTTACATATCCCCACTGTAAAAAATCTAACAGTGTGACACACCAATCACACGATATTGGTGGTCAATCGATAGGCCTAGTAATAAACGAATTAAAGTACGATTTGCTTAACCAACCACCTTATACTCCTGATTTAGCCCCAGCGACTTTTATCTGTTCCCAAATCTAAAAAAATTTCTAGCTGGCAGCGTTTTACCTCAAATGAAGATGTAATTACAGTTGTAAACCACTATTTTGAAGGCCTTGAGGAAAACTATTTTAATCCAGGGATAGAATTGCTAGATAATCGTTGGACCAAGTGTATTGAAGTTTCAGGAGATTATATTGAAAAATAGAAATGTTTTTGAAAAAGTAACTATTCTCTTTCTTTGATAGGCTAAAAAGTTTCCGAAACGCCCTCGTATTTAGTTTTATTTTATTTGATGCTGTTTGATCTTGTAAAAGTCTTGTAAAAATAAACAACGTCAAACTAATTTGTGCTAAAATAATTGGTTACGCTTTTTTGAGTGAATATTTGTGTATGACCGTGCCTTAAGACTAAACGGCAAGTCTGATTGCAATAAGTTTTTCCACATGCCTAGAGAGGAAGAACAGTAGAACAGGAGTGATCCTAGAATAGTTCCCTGAGGTACAACAGCAAACAGTTTTCGATGTGAAGAGTAAGAAATGTTACACAAAATTATCATTTCAATTCCAGTATCCTTGTTACACAATTACTTTTAAGCTTTTTAAACATCTTTAGCAGCATCATAGACCTCAAAGTAACTAATAAATAACAATGCATACAGCTTAATAACCCAGCAAAATGAGCCAAAGAATTTTATAACTAAAAAGTCGAAAACTTTAGACATTAAAATACGTAAACCTTGTTCTACTTGTAGATAAGTAATAGCCACAAATATGTTTCCTAACTACCATTTTATTGTTAGTTACTCTCTCTTACCTTTACCTTAATACAACAATGTAATGTATTGTACTTTTATATATTGTACTTTATAATAATAACTAAATATAATTAGCTTTTAGTTGTATTGCTTTTATATTTTTTGTATTCTTCAAAAATTTCAAAAAAATTCATCGCATCATCATAATTTATATTCACATTTCTTTTTATACCCTCCACCCCCCATAAGTAGTGAATGAGCGTATATATAGGTTTGTCATTCCGTGTGTAACGCTGAGAAATACTCATTTGAGACCAAAAAAAAGTATATATATTCTTGGTCATTACGAAATTCTAAGACAATTGACAATCTGCCTCTGTAAAACACTCTCACGTCCAAAGGACAGAACCAAAATCAACAAAGTTTACAAAAAACCACTTACACTTCTCCTAAGCAGTTTGGTATTGAAAATCAGCAAAATCGGTTTAGTAAAATAAAAGTTATGGACCAATATGTAAGACAACCGCCATAAAAAATTTATAATTTTAAACATTTTTCTTGCTATATTTTTAAATATATTGCAGATAATCCCATGAAATTTTGTATAAATTGTTTTTATGATAAAAGACGAAAGTATGAGGAAACTAGTAAGAATAAGTCATAGCCCCCATACAAAAATCTTCCCGAAATATTGCTCAATTATACATAAATGCCTATAAAATTCATATATCAATACAAAATTCAGCAAAAATAAGTTCTGTGCCAAAATAAATCGCAAAACGAATTTTTTTTAGTTCGGTCCATGTTTGACCATAGACTCCATATAAAGTCCACTTCCAAAATTCACTTAACTACGTATAAAACGTATAAATAAATAATGTTAAACGGCTAGAATTTGACATAAATAATCCTTATAGGTAAATAAATTGTTGTACTAAATTTTATGGTGGTCGGCCCAGAATTGGTCATAGCTCCCATACAAGGACCACATCCGTAAAAGCCATTTATCTTTATATATATCGTATAATTATCGTTACCGCCTCAGAACTTTGCACATATCATTTACATTTAAACAAAAATCATCTCACAAAATTTCGGTCTATTTTTAACCGTATCCCCCATATAAAGCCCTCTTCCGAAAATCACTTCAATACTCATAAATCTCTTATAAATAACTGTACAAATCCAAAATTTCACACGGATCATTTACATACATGTCACAATCAAACCGCTGGATTTTGAGAATATCGGTCCATATTTGACCATAGACTCCATATAAAGTCCACTTCCAAAATTCACTTAAATACGTATAAAACTGATATAAATAATGTTAAACGGCTAGAATTGGACCTAAATAATCCTTGTAGGTAAATAAATTCTTGTACTAAATTTTATGGTGGTCGGCCAATAAATGGTTATAGCTCCCATACAAGGACCACATCCAAAAAGCCATTTATCTTTATATATTTATCGTATAAATATCGGTACCGACTCAAAACTTTGCACATATCATTTACATATAAACAAAAATCATCCCACAAAATTTCGGTATATTTTTAACCGTATCCCCCATATAAAGCCCTCTTCCGAAAATCACTTCAATACTCATAAATCTCTTATAAATAACGGTACGGATCCAAAATTTTACACGGATCATTTACATACTTGTCAAAATCAAACTGCTGGATTTTAAGAATATCGGTCCATATTTGACTATATACCTCATATAAGGTCCACTTCCGAAATCTATGTTAATACTAATATATATCTTAAATAGGCTGTTAATATGTTGAAATTCGACGTGAAATATCCTCATATGCATAAAAATCACTGCTCCAAAATTTAAGAAAATCAGCCCATAATTTGTCATAGCTGCCATATAAGAACCATTTCCAAAAAACAAATAAACCCAGAAAAATGTCTAATAGATATCGATATCGAACCAACTTTTATATGGATCAGAAATTTTAATCCAGAAATCATATTAATATCGCTTATACGGCAATTATGCTACTGGACTTTGTAGCAGTCAGCCAATAAGTGGCATTAGCTGCTGAACTAAGTCCACTTCCGGGCAGACTAAACAAGATAACGTTATTGAGATGAAATTCAACCAAAATAAGCTTAAAATACATAGAAATCACATTAGTGGATACTGGATTTAGAAGCCATCAGTATGCCACCCAGAAATCTCTTGTTAATAAAGTTATTGAGATTATATTCAATAAAAGAATCCTTTCCTGATAATCTTAAGCTAGATTTACACGATTGAAATTTTCTTCAAAATTGTTCTTCAAAATTCTTCAAACTCATGTAAATAGCAAAATTTCTTTAAATTTTATTTATTTAATAACTGTTAATAACTATTAAATAAATAAATTTTGAAGAATTTTTGCCTTTTACACGAGTTTGAAGCATTTTGAATAGCAATTTTGAAGAAAATTTCAATCGTGTAAATGTAGCATTACCCTTTTTATACTCTGTTTCTCAACTTGTTGTGAATATGGAAAAATGTTCTTTTAATTTTATAAATTGTTAAATTACACTCAAGATTATTATGAAAATCAGACAAACTCTGTCAATTATTGTAAATACTGTAAATTAGATAAAATTTCAAAACATTTGAAATAAAATCACATTAATGAATTACGACCAACAGGTAATACGGTCTTTCAAATAATATATAAAATACTAATAAAATTTGCATTAAGACTGAATAGAAAACAAAGAATTAGGATATGCTAGTCCTATAACCAGTGTAGTTTTTGTATTTCTTATTACGTTTAGGTGGAGGGTATTAAAGATTCGGCACAGCCGAATATACCACCCTAACTTTTTTTTGTTTTTTTCATTCTCATTATTTCAATGGCTCTATTATACCAGGCATGTCTTTTATTATGAATAAATTTCCATATAACAAACTAGTCGCCTTTTACAAAATATGATCCTTTTCTTAAAATTCAAGAGAACTTGATAAAAAAAAAAACCAAAATAATACGGAATATTGTAGATGAATACATCTACTATAAAAGGATACCTTTTGAAAAAGTTTAGTTTTTTATGCCACATAGAGATTATTACAAATTCTAAATTACTGTGAAATGAAATTAAAATTCGTTTTTTTCATTCTACTTAATAGAAAATTGAATATTAAGCACCAAGTTAAAATCGTTTAATTTAAATAGATAATAAAACTAATGATGAAATGGATGAAAAGTAATTCAGCTGTATTGAGTTTATAATTTAAAAATGTGGCTTTTATAACAGATGGCGTATGTGCGGTTCAGAAGTGGTAATTTTAACACAGAAGACAAAGTTCGCCCAAGCCGGAAAAAAAAGTTTAAATACCAATTAGAGAATTTGAATTACTCCATGAAGATTGTTGTCAGACTTGGAAAATCATTGTGAGCTTTTCAAACAGCATCTTCATAATTTTTGGAGGAGCAGTATTCAAAGCATGAAAATTGAGTACCATATGAATTGAAGCCAAGAGACCGTGAAAGATGATTTTCCATGTCCGAAACTCAGCTTAAACGCTATAAAAGGAAATTATTTTTGTGCCGAATCATTTTTTGCAATGGCTTATGGCAAATCCATTGCCTATGAGGACCGGTCAACCAGTCGATTCTACACCAAAATCAAATATCAATGGCGCTAAGACAATGCTTTGTAAGACCAAAAGGCTTCTTTCAATTACAAATTGCTGAAATCTAGCCAGACCATCACAGAGAACCTGTACCGTAGAGTAGTTTGCCTTCCACACAAAAAAAAAAGTTGGCCAGTCACCCTCTATGATTAAAGATAATGTAAAAACAATTCTAGAAATAATTTTTTTACTTTTTTCCACGCCTACAAATGCCGCCCTTTTAGTATTTTGTTCACTGTTGACACAACTTTGTTTTCGAACCACTGATTTGTTTGAAGCGAACATTAGCCGACAAACGACTAGAATATGCGTCCAGACATGAAAGTGTAATATTCCATTATGACAACGCTCGGCCACATGGGTACAAAACCCAATTTTAAAAGAAGTGGAGGAGAAGTTTTGCCTCATCTGCCTTATTTACCAAATCTTGTTTTGTTCAGATCTCTGGGTTACGCTTCACTATAGAACAGGGTTTCTGAAATTGATTTGATTCGTTCTTGCCTTAAAAGACGAACAGTTCTTTTGTCTTGAAATCCATACGTTGCCAGAAAGTTGGAAAAATGTCATAAACATTTGAAAAAATCATCCATTTCTAAGTTATACACCAATACATATTATTGTTTCCTATTCACATAGCGACACACAAATAGCACACGCAATCATTGTTTTCATAGACCTAATTTATGAATATATTAAAATATTCCAATAATTGTTTAAAACATTTATCAGACACTTCGAGGTATCAGAGAATTATTGAGGACTACTAAATATTGTAGAACCTTAGCTTCCCATAAAAGACAATTATTTTGATTTATGTTATATGAACTAAAGATATGACCTAGAATAAAAATTTAAAAAACTTTTTCTATTTTAAGAATAGTCATACTAATGTACAGTGAGCGTCAAAATAAAGTCAACACCACATATTTTTAGAAGAAACTTGTTTAAGCTTAAGGTCTTTTTTAAATAAAATCTTTTTTTTTCGATATTTTGCTACTTCTTTGTGTAGCATCTTCAGGAATTTTTTTTAAGCTTAAACAATTATTGAAATATTATTGAAAAAATAAACCATAATAATAAGAAAATTATTAAAGTCTTTGGACGAACAGCAAATATATAAATCGCTGGCATCTAAATATTTTGCCGTCTGAGGTGAAGCATTTTGAGACTCCACAGCGCCATTTCTGAGCCGTCTGTGGAGTTTGTCATCAGTTCCATGGTAAGAGCCAGATGTTAATGGTGGATTAATTTTCAAAATATTTTTATGCTGCTCCACTGTTACTTGTAATCTTTTAGATGCAATTTTCTCTTGAAACGTAATCTTTATTAGTATATTTTTGCTTATCTTTAACGTCACAGAATTTAATTTTTCATTCCGAAATATTTTTCGTTTTGCTTCTTCTATAGAAGAAAAAAACCGGAATTATTTCTACTTCCGAACGGAAGTGGAATTGTATTCGTTTGAGAAACCGGATATTTGTTGAAAGATGACTACATAAATAAAGTCAATGAGTTTATTTGCCTTTAGTAGCATGGGGTGACAAAGCTTTCTTATGAGTCTATTTTATAATTTAATCCGTCATATTAGCATTTAGATAACATCCTAGTCTTCTACTAAACTACAAGTCATTTACCAACAAAAAACTCTTGACTTCTTAACAGCAGGAAACAAAGCTTTCACAAAATCTTCTACTCAAGAACCTTATAAGGTTATTGTATCAAATCTTATAAGAACAAAAAAATAAATAAATACCAACCACAAACTTTTGTTATTTTCATTGCATTTTTTATGAATTTTTTTCCTTCAAAACATACTTGATTCATGCATAAACTTCAATGATTTTTCTACTAAACAATAAAGCAACAAAATCGAGGTATAAGAAAAACCCAACACAAAATCTGCAAAAGAAATATAAATATAAGCATCAAGCAAAGACCACTTAGAGCACACAGAATAATGAAAGGATAAAGAGAAGGACAATATGCTCATATATAGAAATATAAAAAATACGTCAGTAAATAGTCTAACAAGGATATAAAAATTTATAATAATAGCCATAGTTAAGTGTAGTAATAAGGAAATGTTTATTGTGAAGTATTGAACTACTTTAGGAATACATAAATAGTTTTCAAAGGAAAACAAGTTATAGTGCTATATTCGGCTGTGCCGAATCTTTAATACCCTCCAACCTAAACGTAATAAGAAATACATAAACTACACTGGTTATAGAACTAGCATATCCTAATTCTGTGTTTTCTATTCAGTCTTAATGCAAATTTTATTAGTATTTTATATATCATTTGAAAGACCGTATTACCTGTTGGTCGTAATTCATTAATGTGATTTTATTTCAAATGTTTTGAAATTTTATCTAATTTACAGTATTTACAGTAATTGACAGAGTTTGTCTGATTTTCATAATAATCTTGAGTGTAATTTAACAATTTATAAAATTAAAAGAACATTTTTCCATATTCACAACAAGTTGAGAAACAGAGTATAAAAAGGGTAATGCTACATTTACACGATTGAAATTTTCTTCAAAATTGCTCTTCAAAATGCTTCAAACTCGTGTAAAGGCAAAAATTCTTCAAAATTTATTTATTTAATAGTTATTAACAGTTATTAAATAAATAAAATTTAAAGAAATTTTGCTATTTACATGAGTTTGAAGAATTTTGAAGAGCAATTTTGAAGAAAATTTCAATCGTGTAAATCTAGCTTAAGATTATCAGGAAAGGGTTCTTTAATTGAATATAATCTCAATAACTTTATTAACAAGAGATTTCTGGGTGGCATTAATGTGATTTCTATGTATTTTAAGCTTATTTTGGTTGAATTTCATCTCAATAACGTTATCTTGTTTAGTATGCCCGGAAGTGGACTTAGTTCAGCAGCTAATGCCAATTATTGGCTGACTGCTACAAAGTCCAGTAGCATAATTGCCGTATAAGCGATATTAATATGATTTCTGGATTAAAATTTCTGATCCATATAAAAGTTGGTTCGATATCGATATTTATTAGACATTTTCCTGGGTTTATTTGTTTTTTGGAAATGGTTCTTATATGGCAGCTATGACAAATTATGGGCTGATTTTCTTAAATTTTGGAGCAGTGATTTTTATGCATATGAGGATATTTCACGTCGAATTTCAACATATTAACAGCCTATTTAAGATATATATTAGTATTAACATAGATTTCGGAAGTGGATCTTATATGAGGTATATAGTCAAATATGGACCGATATTCTCAAAATCCAGCAGTTTGGTTTTGACATGTATATAAATGATCCGTGTAAAATTTTGGATCTGTACCGTTATTTATAAGATTTATATGTATTGAAGTGAATTTCGGAAAATGGCTTTATTTGGGGGATACGGTTAAAAATATACCGAAATTTTGTGGGATGATTTTTGTTTATATGTAAATGATCTGTGCAAATTTCTGAGTCGGTAACGATAATTATACGATAAATATATAAAGATAAATGGCTTTTTGGATGTGGTCCTTGTATGGGAGCTATAACCATTTATCGGCCGACCACCATAAAATTTAGTACAAGAATTTATTTACCTACAAGAATTATTTAGGTCAAATTCTAGCCGTTTAACATTATTTATATCAGTTTTATACGTATTTAAGTGAATTTTGGAAATGAACTTTATATGATCAAACATGGACCGAACTAAAAAAAATCGTTTTGCGATTTCTCTTGGCATGAAACTTATTTTTGCTGAATATTGTATTGATATTCCAATTTTATAGGCATTTATGTATAATTGAGCAATATTTCAAGAAGATTTTTATATGGGGGGTGTAAGAAATCATGTACCTATTCTTACGATATTCTTCACTCTTTCTTATTCTATCATAAAAACAACATATGCAAAATTTCATGGTTTTAAATGCAATATATTTTAAAAAATTGGAAGAAAAATGTTTAATAATATCAATTTTTTATGGAGGTTGTCTCACATTTTGGTCCATAACTCTTGTTCTACTATACCGATTTAGCTGATTTTCAATACCAAACTGCTTAGAAGAACTATAAGCGGTTTTTTGTAAACGTAATTGATTTTTGTTGTGTCCTTTGGTCGTGAAAGTGTTTTACACAAACAGACAGACGGGCAGGCGGACATGACTCGATCGACTTAGAATTTCGAAGAATATACATATATACTTTTTTGGGTCTCAGATTAGTATTTCTCAGTGTTGCACACGGAATGACAAACTTATATATACCCTTATTCAACACTTATGGTGGTGGAGGGTATAAAAAGTAAATTCAATTATAATGTAGAATTAAAGTCAATTTGATCAGTAAACTCACTTTAAATACTAAGAGTAAATTAGTAAAACTCCTGCTTGAACTCTTTTTATTTTGCATTTTATTTAATGTTGTTTGTGTAATTCTATGTTTGTAGTTGTTTTTTTTTTTTTTGTCAAAGAAAATAAATACAACAAGAGCAAAAATAACAACAAGAATGGGCTAACACACGAATACACCAGAGAGCACTTAAATAGATTTTTCAAAGTGCCCATATTTCCAATTGTTTACATTTGTTTTAAACTGCAGACACAAACACATACATATGTATGCTATACTTATAAATGTACACACATACACACATATAGATCTGCTTTTTCTGAAGGGGTTTTCAACAAGAACTATGTTTTTCAATAGGAGCATATTGGAATAACATTAAGCTTTAACAGTTTTTACAATGAATTCAATTTCGCTGGAAAATTCAGCATTTCATTGTTTCAAAATGAAACTAGAAATGCTTAAAATTACAATTCCACATAGCAAATTCTGAAATAAATTTTCGTTTTGGTTTTTCTTTAGAAGCAAAAAACGGAATTAATTCCACTTCCGAACGGAATTAAATTATGCGTCATGGCTGTATATTAAATATTATAGACTTTTTCGAATCGATAAAAAATTTTAATGATTTTTTTATAAATTCTTTATTTTATTTAATTTTATTTTATTTTGAAAAAAACAAAATTCTTGTTCAATTCTTTGTTATAAACAAATCTACATACATTTACATTAAGGTTGCTGCCGTGGTATAAAATGAAACATATGTATATTGTTTGATAGCTAAAAACTTTCATCTCAAATATGAAAAATACTAATTGCTGTTTTATACTGTCATACTGGATGGAAAACTACCTGCATGTCCAGCCTCTATAGACGACAAGTCCAGTTTAGACGCTACAACTCCCGTAGGAAAATATTTAGATGAGAAAAACCAAATACACTTCATGGAATACTAAAATTACGAAAGACACAAGGAATGAAGAAAGCTATTTAACGACTCTATGTACAGTGGTGTTTGGGCTCCATATAAATATTCGAACAACAGTTAAAAAAATGTTAAGCTGGAAGTCCACAACTCGCGTTTTGGCGTCAACGCGTTTTAAGCTTTCTAAACGTTTTAAGCGTCAAAGCTCTTCAGAAACAAGTCGGCAATACAAGTCGGCAAGTCTAACAAAACCATCATATATACCGAAAACGAATAGATCCTGAACAATAAAAAGTAAAGACACGCCGGATGTACTCATGGCGACACGTTTCACAGACATTCGATTTATTGAATATACAGAACTCCGAACATTGCATATGATAGGCAAAAAGTTTCAATCCCTTAAAATTCCCAAATCCTGCTGACTTACAATAGAACATTGATACTCTAATATTAAGATCACAATATTAAGATCACTAGCAAGCTTATCTTATGTCCTATCAAAATGGACAACTTTCTAGACAGTAAGTATACTCAAAGGAGAGAAAACATACCATAGCAAGACTTTAGGCACGGTCGCACTTGGAAAAGCGTAACCACTTGCTTTACAACAAATTTGTTTGACGTTGTTTACTCTTACAAGAGTTTTGCAAGATCAAACAGCATCAACTAAAATAAGACTAAGTATTTGTTGAGCCTTGTCCTAAAGAAACGATTTTTTAATAAATAAATAAGTTTAAAAATATTTTATTTAATGGCTACGTCTTTTTTGGCAAATATTTTCCAAGTGTGAACGTACCTTAAGACTTTATTTTATAACTTCAAAAATCTAAAATTTTGTGCAAAATTAGAACAATTATTAAATTTCATTAGAGGACATGCTCTAAAGATTAATCAGACAATCTAGATAGATATATGTCCCGGTTTACATTATGAAATTTTTGTCGCTGCGATTCTTGCTTTGTAGGCGAGAGCGGTGAGTCGTATAAAAAGGGGTACACATATGCATGTACTCGTGAGACACGCCTTGTTCCCTCATTCCTTGTTTTTTTTATTTTCATACATGTATGTATGTATGTTCTAGCTACAAAATATATAAAAACATGTATGCATCCACAAAAAATCTCTGCAACAAAAATCTCACAATGTAGACGCAAATACATACAATTTTAAAGAAGATACGACAAGAATCGCAGCGACAAAAATTTCATAATGTAAACCGGGACTATATTTCATTTGATCCAGCTCACCTATAGCTAATACTAGAATCGAAATTTGGAGAAATATTTGTTTCAAATAACGAGCAGTTTTTTAGTTTATCGCCACCTTAATTTATCTCTGTTAGTATATTAGATTCGTTTGTAGGTAAGTTAAAATTTTTTTAGGGCTAAGCATTAGAGTTGTCAACGCCACACAATTTTTAGTTTTTGTATTTTTAATATATAAAAAATTATTAGAGAAAATTTTTCATTCGGCTTGAGTTCATTTTTTTTTAATTATTAACTCGAAGAATACCATTGTGAAACTATATTTTTCTAGACAAATGGCACACTAGAATGCATTTTCTACTCTGCCAAGGGCGTCATCAGCAATGTTTATTGTCTCAACAAAAGAATTAAAAAATAAAAATATACTGCCGTATTCATAAAAAATAAAGTAGGTTTGAAGTGTGCTTTTAGAAAAAATTTTCATACGAAATTTTCTTAAAGTACATTTGAAGTCTACTTAAATTTTTTCTGAATAAGACTGATAATGTCTAAACATCATCCACAATATTTCACTACCCATGAAAATTAGTCCCAATTTACACGAAGCAATTTTTATTGAAAAGATTGAAACAATTTTTTCGTTGATATTTCTTCAATGTTCACACAGCACAATTTAAATTGCTTAAATCGCTCGTATTATTATTTGAGAATTCACACACATTTGTATACACATATGTAATACGAGTAACACGAATTGCTAGTACAATCAAGTGTGTGTAGAAATTTTTATCAAAATGACACTTAACTCAAAATATTTGTTTAATAAGTCCCAATTTAGACGACGCAATTCTTTCAGTAAAATTACTTACCTTTTAGACATCAGGGTGAGGGGAAGATGAGACGAGTATACACTCGATTGTACTAGCAATTCTTATACTTGTATTCAAACGAATGAGATGTATACACTCAAATAAAAATGTGAGTAATTTAGGCAATAAATTTATGCTGTGTAAAAATAGAAGAAGTTTTAAGGAAATAATTGCATTAAATTTTTCTACAAAAATTCCATCGTCTAAATTGGGACCTATAATCTCATGTTTTCAATTAGTTGTGTCGTTTTCTTTGATTTCATCTGTGTCATAATTTAACTTTATTGAAAACTTAAAAAGGGATAAGAAATGCACAACAATAAAACGCCTCAATAAATATTGCTTGGGACAAACATGTACTCATTTGAGCTCTCCACTGTATTTTATTTATTTTATAATGTATTCTATTACAGTACTTTTTAAAAGCTTTAGCTTTATTTAATTATGGAACTCGACAATTTCGAATTTTATAGTGATTTGTGCATATTTTTTATATTTTAAGAACATATTTATCGTTTTTAAATGCATATTTGCGCTGATTATTATTATCCCAACAAATTATTTCACATGCGCGTTCTTATTTTGAATTCCTTTAACAATGGCAATACTTTTCAAACATCCTGCAACACAGTTGAATTCTATGGTTACTTTGTATTTCCATTTATAGGAGTTTATGTGTTTGTATTAGTGTTTACACATATACATAAGTGTGTTTGTGTATGTGTGTTGTCTAGTTGTATGTAGAAAAATGGCAATATAATTTCACCTGCACACATTCAGCGCCACTTGATAACAATTTATTCATATTATGCTGCATATTTATATGAATTTACTGTAACGTGTAGGTAGGACACATTTGTGTACATTTCTACATTCAGTATATGTACCTACATACATATATGTATGTAAGTATGTATTATTATTTTTTTATAACAGTTTATGTAAATTTACACTTAAAAACTCAAAGTGGTACTCGGCATGGAGTACAACAGAAAACACTAAATAAAACTCCCAAACGTTGTATTGGAATATGAGATTTTATTTGCAGCAATACAAAACAAACAAATGCACAAATGTTGTAAATACTAGATTATGTTTCCAAAAGAAAGAAAATAAACTAGAGAATTGTTGAGAGGAACAGCAAAAAAGAAATGAACCAAGATTTGAACCTACATGCAGATTTTGATTAAAACATTAGTTACTGATTGACTTTTAAATTTGGCACAAACAAAAACTGAGAAATGTCTTTGCAAAACTAAGCAATATAAATCTACGCCTTTTTTATTTCTATTAAAAATGAAGTGAATGTTTAATTTTAACAGTACAGTGAATGTATAAAAGTGCATGTCCTTGCTTAAAAACAATGCAGTTGCTCTTTCTTTAATCATTAATTAGCAGATAGCCAAGTGTTTTCATACACTTAAATGACATTCTAGGGAACATGTAACTTAATTTGGTTGAATAAAGTTGTTTTGTTTGAGGCTGAATGACAAGAATAGCGTCAGTTACAAGTAAAAGGATAATTTTAATTTGTTTCTAGGTAAAGCTAGTAATGACTCCAGAGCCTTGTACCACTAAGGTTTGAGACTCTTCCTTATCGTAGACCTTTTCCAGCATATATTTGATCTTATTTCAATATTCCCACTAAATTAATTTATAATACATACTTAAAAAATATATGATTATCATTCAACTTCCTTTTGTTGCAAAATTTAAAATATCGCACCAGTCGTGCCAAACACACAAAGCTCCAGAGTCTGCACACAGAGAAAAAATATAGTTGAATTGTTTTCCACAACAATTTCAAAATTTTTGTAAGTTGACCACAACAGTGACCATTGTAATTATTATCTGATTGCGGTAACCATAATATGGTTAAGTTACGATTCAGATGATTACTACAATCATATATACGATCGTAGTAACTATGTATATATTTGTTGCAATTATGTTTATGATGAATCTATTGAACAACAATCTATCCAGAGAACAAAATAATATGGTATCATCTTTCATCATAAAACTGATCACTATAAACATTACATATATGATTGCTATTATCATGTGAATGGTAACTTAACCATATCTTGATTGCAGAATTCATATATATAATTACAAAAACCATAATATTTAAAAAAAAATTTTAAAAATGTTGAAATAGTTGTGGTAAACATGAAAAACAATATTTTTTCTCTGCGTGTGCCGCAACTTATTCTACGCCACCTATCGCTTTTTACTCCTGGCAACTAACAGCAAGTAGCAACAGTAGTAACACGGCCCATGTCACCAGTCCTCATTGTCAACATCATCATCATCACAGGTCATTATACTGCACAATTTATCTCATTGTAAGTAATTATCATTGTTTAGCTGATGTGCGGGTGCAGGAAAATGAAGAAATGGCGACAACACACTGATTCTCGTAAAGACTATTGTATCAATTTACTTAAGTGCTCCACTTTAAACTACTATTTCAGCGAAGTTGTTGATATAAAAACCAATGATAGAATTTGCAAACAACAGAAAATGCAAACAAAACAACTTAATTTATTGAAATTTAAGAGAACAAATAACAAATGTAGACAACAAGTGACTGGTATGTTGTATGTTGGAATAAAGTTGTCAATGTTATTTGTTAAGTGTCAGTATTTCAGTGGGAACTCGAAAATACATTTATTTTATCTGACATCTTGAGAACTATAGTTGCTACAGTTAAAATTACACATGTTTCTGATCTTTGGTAAGTTGATAATTAAAAGAAATTTTTAGTGGGAAAGATAAAATCGAGTTTGGACACCGGATTGAAACGATCAAACGCATATTTGTATTGTTGCGATAACGGTTATTAACGGTAACGGGGGATTGGCAAGGCTTCTCACAACCTTTGATAAACTATAACAGATTATATAACTAGAAATTGTTGTTGTTGTAGATTGTGGAGATTCCGCAAGCTTAAATTTGCACTTGCTGAAACATCTTCTTCGAACTGAGAAAGTCTGGTAAATACCTTCAGCTATGACTGTTACCCGTTGTTTAGTAGAAAAGCTCTTGAAAGTGGCTGGACAATTGGAAAAGTAAATATGTACATATTTCTGTGAAATATTTTCTATTGGGTTCCCCGATAGACTAGGCGATATTGTGCCGGACTATCAGTCGATTCGCGCCAAAGACTCTGGGTGTTTTCAGCAGACAAGCCAAAAAGATTCGCAGTTTGTGTTTGTTTTGGTAAAAAAAACAAAAAAAAAGACCACTTTCTTTTAGCTTTTTCTTAAAGCTTTGTTGATACGATTATAAATATGCAAAAAACATATCTTGTTCAAAAATCTTAAGGCTTTTGCTTTGACCCAATTTACACCAAGCAATTCTTTAAGCTAAGCTGATTACTTTTTAGACATCGAAGTGAGGGGAAGATAAGCCGAGACACACTTGATTGTACTTGCAATTCGTTTTATTCTCCTATACGTATTACATATGTGTGTATACTCTCAAATAAAAATAACAGCGAATTAAGCAATAAGAATTGTAAACACCGAAGAAATTTCAAGAAAGAAATTGAATCAATCTTTTCAATAAAAATTGCTTCGTGTAAATTGGGACTTAGAACAAAGCGAATTAATATTAATTCGCATGTTTTAGAAAACCAAAACTAAACACCGCTAAATGCAACAACAGCAATGGAACTGTTGAATACACAATAGCGCAATTCACAATCTTGTGCTAATGCTATTGCATCATTGCATTTGCAAAAAGGTGTAGAATATTTTTGCTTTACACTAACAAAATACACAGCGAAAGCAAAAATATGAAGGATTTAATTGATATTATTGATATTTTCATAAAAACCATTAATTTTTGATATGAATAAGAAGTGATCACAGATTGAGCTTATTTTCTCTAAAAACTCAGCATTTACAAAGTTATAAAGAATTTTAGTTTCATTGACGTTTTCATACCAAATATTGATTTTTGATATGATTTCTAGATTCCTTTTAATTGCCTAATAAAAGCGTCAAGAAGTTTAAAACAAATATAACGAGCCTTTATTTATTAAAATGTACACAAAAACAATTAAATTAATAAGTTAACACTCTAAAATTACAGTTTAAGAACACTTTGATGTTTACTCATCGACACAAAATATGCAGAGGTGTCACGAAACCGAAGATAATCAAGTTTTATATTTATATATTTCTTTCAGAACTGTCTTTTGTTTATATTTTTGTAAAAAGAAATAAATATTTTTTCTATAAGTACACTCGTCTGACTATTAAATAAATAAATTTTGAAGAATGTTTGCTGTTTACACGAGTTTAAAGCATTTTGAAGAAAATTTCAATCTTGTAAAGCAGATTTTACGTTTTTACTCAAGATAAAAAAAAAGATAATTATTTTACGAAATACCTACTACAGATTTTTCTAATATATCTTGTAAATACATGAAAATAAACATTATTACTTGAAATGAGTATAAGTTATTAATAATATTTTAATATAACACTTAAAAATTTGCACGAAAAAGAGAACTTCTTATTTCTTTTTCGTAAAGATTTGTTGGTACAATTACAAATATAAATTATGTATATATATAAATATACATGCATATACCTATGTATATAAACATTTTAATTGCATAAAACACTTACCTTAAATACAAATTAAATTCACTTTTTACATATCTTTAAATTAAACGGCCGAACCGATTTCCGTTTTATTTACACTATTTATAAAATTGACAACTCTACCACGCACAAATATCAAAAACATAACTTCATTTCCTACATGAAGTTTACTCTTTCTTGCTCTGCTCTTATTATTTTAATTTTGCTCTTACTTGCTCTTTATATTTTTACTAGCAACAAACAACACAACAACACACTTTAATACACAGCATTACGCCGCATCAATTTTAGATACACACAAAATCATGTGCAAAGGGCTTTTGTATAGAAAAACAACAATAACAATTGAATATAACAGTTAAATACAACGACAACAACCATAGAATTATTGCAAACACAATGATTTATGTATGTGATGATGGCTTTTCTTTCACTGATTTATTTGAATAAAATCTTGATTTTAACACTATTTTTTATAAAAGTTAATAACTTTATTATTCAGTTACATTAAGACATTTATTATTTGTTTAATTTTGCAAAATTTACACACTTTAACTATATATAAAAGGCATTTAAAGACGGAGCGAAATTAAGAACAGTTTTAAGAGGCGTACGCGCAGAAACTAAAGATTTATTCGGCTACTAGAGCAGAGTTGCCAGTAATTTGGGCGTTTATTAAACGAAAGGTGTTTATTAATGGAGTTATTTGTGTTTGTGGTAGTAAAAGGATTTAGTTAAATAGGATTTTAAAATAATTGCTAATGCACACTGGAAATTATTTAAAAATAATTCAATTATAAATTTATTTATTAACAGCCTTTTGAAATCATTTGGATAGACATAACACTTTTTGGAATATACCTATAACAGATGATAATCTTGAGTGTAATTTAATAATTTATAAAATTAAAACAACTTTTTTCCATATTCACAACAAGTTAAGAAACAAAGTAAAAAAAAAGGATAAAATATAAGGTGAGGCTTTTTTGTTTTAATTTGATCTCAGTAACATCATTTACAAGAGATTTATAAGTGGCATAGCAGAAGTGGACCAATTATGGACTGATAGCTGCTAAATCCAGTATCCACTAATGTGGTTTCTACTTATTTGAGAGTTATTTTGGTTGAATTTCATCTCAATAACTTTATTTACAAGACTTGTATGGTCGTTTAGTATACTCGTAAGTGGACTTTATTCGGAAGCTATTGCCAAATATTGACTAACAGCTACAAAATCCAGTAGCATAATTGCCGTATAACCAATATTAGTTAAATTTTGTTTCGCTATCAATATTTATTACACATTATTGATGATTAACTTGTTTTTCGGAAAAGAAATTTTTCATAATATTTTTGTCAAGATATTCCCACAAGTGCTCAATTGGATTGAGGTTGGGGACTGCAGAGGATGATCTAGATTGCCATGATTGAGCAACCACTCATTCACAATTGTGGAGGTGTGCTTCCTTTTTCATTGTAGATTCTATAAATGTAAGATTACCTGATGCCACCATACAACCCCAGACCCGTCGCCAGATTTTACCGTCTTGGTACTTATGGCTTCGTTCGTGGTTCACAATACTTTTATTGAGGGGGGTTTGAACACCAAATATCTCAAACTACTTTCATAGGTGAAAAAAATATTTGTCAAAAAAATTGTTTGCGAAATTCAAAAGTTGAGTTTGGTTGTTCTTTGATATAGAGGGCTTCTTACGTGGCACTCTACCATGAATTTCCAGAATTTTTCGTAATATTTTGAGCTATTGTTACAGTACTATATGTTTGGTTTGCATTTATTTCTGCAGTTATAGCTCTTACTTTAGTTTTCATAAGACGTTTTGGTCGTTTTGCGCCAGTAAAACTATCTATGCTTTTTGTATTGTACGATTTTACCTACATATTTCCATTAATATTTTTCACTGCTTAACACAATCACAACTTAATCTCATTTTATGATAAATTATGAAACATTTTTAAAATAATTGTTACTACTTCTAGAATGACAGGGGTTTTTTGTATGAGGATGATGGCGCTTAAATAACTAAATGTAATATAATTTTCTAATATAATATTATTTATATTATCATGATAATTATAATTAAGCTTTTCTTATGGTGTTGACTTTATTTTAACGCTCACGGTAGTTTGACATGAAATACAATTCACTAAAAAAAAAAATTTTAAAACTGACATTTAATATGAACAATGTTTTAGAAGAGTCTGTTGTAGTGTTTAGTAATTTTGCAACTGCGACATATTAACTACTAATAAAAGCTAAACGGAAGTACTGGCTAATATAATATTTTTAAGAACCACACTGCTGACAATCGTTTTACCATTGTGACCTCTTAAAGAAATTTAATATCATGTAGTTAAAAGAAATTAGCTAATATAAAAGAAATATTCTACTGCCACTTTTTCTGTTTGTGCTAAAAATAAAACAAATACGAATGCGAATATTACAATAAACTATTTGCAGCCATAACTGCAAAAATGTTTGTCATCATTTTTCGGTTTTGGGTTTTTTATACCAACTTTAGCTGCTTCAACAAACATTTATTTAAAAATCTTTCAGCTCTTTTGTTTTTTGATTTAGCCAGTTATAAAACTACGCGCTCGTACATCATGAAAATGCTTTCAATTTCTTTGTCGTTATTATTTTATCGGTTATACCCTATATTAGGCAATGAGGGAATAACGTCTTTAAATCATGACTGAAAAAGTTTTTGTTAATTAAATTTATAACGGGTGGTTAAATTTCAAGGGCCGATGTTGATTTTGAATAAAACACAAACTATTTAGGAAATTATTGTAATTTTATTTTATTATGATATATTGGTATTACTCAATTATGTATGGAACAAAATATCGGCTAAATGGGGGCCGCGACCACGGCGGCACACCTCCATCCGATGGTCCAAATTTTCGATGACCCTGAGGCATAATGGAGGTTCTATGCCGTTAATGTGCCGAATTATCTCATCCTTTAGCTCTTGAATTGTTGCTGGCTTATCGACGTACACCTTTTCTTTCAAATAACCCCAAAGAAAAAAGTCCAACGGTGTCAAATCACATGATCTTGGCGGCCAATTGACATCGCCATTACGTGAGATAACACGCCCATTGAATTTGTTGCGCAAAAGAGCCATTGTTTCGTTAGCTGTGTGGCAAGTGGCACCGTCCTGCTGAAACCACATATCGTCCACATCCATATCTTCCAATTCGGGCCATAAAAAGTTCGTTATCATCTCACGATAGCGAACACCATTCACAGTAACTGCCTGACCGGCCTCATTTTGGAAAAAATACGGCCCGATGATGCCGCCAGCCCATAAACCGCACCAAACAGTCACTCTTTGTGGGTGCATTGGTTTTTCGACAATCACTCTTGGATTCTCATTCGCCCAAATGCAGCAATTCTGTTTGTTGACGAATCCACTGAGGTGAAAATGTGCCTCATCACTGAAGATGATTTTCTTCGAAAATTGATCATCCACTGTTGCCATTTCTTGCCACCATTCTGCCCATTCACGACGTTTGGAATGGTCAAGAGGCTTTAGTTCTTGAGCCAATTGCACCTTGTAAGCGTGTAAATGCAATTCTTTATGCATAATGTTCATCAACGACGAGCGTGAGAGGTGCAATTGTTGGGTACGACGACGAGTTGAGGTGGACGGCTCTTCAGCCACACTATCGCGAACAGCAGCAATATTTTCTGCAGTACGAGCTGTACGAGCATGCACTGGTGTTCTCACATCTTCTACAGACCCGGTTTGCTCGAATTTTTCCACGATTTTTGCGATTGTACGCACATTTGGACGATCAAATTGACCAAAAAAATCACGAAGTGCACGATATGCATTTTGATTTGAACACCCATTTTCACAATAAGTCTGGATAACTTTAACACGTTGTTGGATTGTGTATCTCTCCATGGTTCAAATTGAGTAAGTCTGAAATAGAGAAATGTCAAATAAAATTCGGAAAAAAGCTTGGCGTTTAGGTGTGGTTCACATTCAATATCGGCCCTTACAATTTAACCACCCTTTATATGTAGTTAGGAATTTAATTTTGTAGTTGTTTGGTTTGAATCTCGAATTTCAAACAATTTTCTGAAGACTTGTCTGATAAAAACTGATATTTTGATTCATCTTTAGACATTATAAATTTGTATACCATTATAGTAATTATAGACGAATGTTTGGAATTTGTATTAGTACTTTTATGGAGGTAGTGTGTTTTAAATAAAACTTAACATGTCCTCTCTATAGGAATATATATATATATATATATACGAAATATAGTTTTTTCTTTTTCCGATATGTCTAATGTAAGAAAAATGATAAATTTGCATTTTTAATGGCATAAGATGCTGCTAATGCTATTTTTTCTATTTGCTGCCACTGCTGCTACACCAGCCAGCCATCCGCATATTCGTGGATTTCCTTTTCCTTCAAACTGGTGCGTATCTTTCATTTCTGCAACTGACATTTGCATTTCTCTGCCATTGTAAACTTCTTCAACTCG
The DNA here is from genome assembly GCA_950370525.1 of Bellardia bayeri. NCBI lineage: Eukaryota > Metazoa > Arthropoda > Insecta > Diptera > Calliphoridae > Bellardia > Bellardia bayeri. The sequence continues at coordinate 19,775,087 of OX493265.1, read as the reverse complement.
TACTTCAGCGCTAATGTTTTTATTGGTCTGTAATCATAAAATCAGACGATTTCCGTTTCGTGGGTTTCTTTTTCAGTTCGAGTGCGAGTTGGTGTATTTTTATTTTTTTTTTTCAGCCAAGCCAAGGATGATTTCGTTTTTGTTAGTTCATCCTTGGTATTTGAATATTTACCTTTTTTTGCTTAGTTGTACCAACATATTAAATTTACATTTGGCATCCAATTGCAATCGATGGAAAACCATTAGTACATAATGTTAGCAAAAGCTTTTGCGGTGGCTCTCTGAGTGACTCCTTGTTGTTAGGATAATGGTTTAGGTGCTGTTGGTTACATAGTGGAATTGGTTGCTATAAAAAAAATAGAAACTCCATTAATATTGTAATAACAATAAAACTATTTGGCAGTTTTTGTGTTAAATTAAGATCATAAGAAGTGAAAGAATGTTGAAAAAAGCCAGTTAACTAGTTGTAATTAGGCAGATTTGAACTCACTACACCCTACATCATAGAAATGTTGAAAAATACCTGATATAAGAAAAATAAATAAGATTACCTATTGAGATTTAAAACAAACTCAAATAATTACTAAACTCTCATTTCAATACTTCTTCCTAATGAAAAATCCATATGCCTCCAACCTTACAACAAATTCAACACACTTGCCTTTTTACCATCTCCTCTAAGTTTAACAAAACTGTTAAAGATTAGCAGAAATGTATAAAACATTTGATATATGAATAATTCTAGTTGAAAGCATTACAATTTTGAAGGTAACGTTTGTAATAAAATTTAATGCTCTACATTTTTTTATTTGATGGACTTTTAACGATTTTGTTAAACTTTATAGAGCAAAAAGTAATGTGGTGATAAAACTATATTGTAAGAACATCATTACGGTTCATAGAAGTTTAAATGCATTTAGAAAATAACAAGTAATGATTAAAGAAGGTCAATTTTGTTATACTCGTATGCGGGACTAAATTTAGAGGGTTATTAAATTGCATTAATAAAGTAATTTCTTATACCCTACACTACCATAGTGGTTAGGGTATATTGGATTTGTGCTGATGTTTGCAACACCCACCTTAAAGTATACCGATTGACATAGAATCACTTTCTGAGTCGATTTAACGATGTCCGTTCGTCCGTCCGTCTGGCTGGCTGGCTGTCCATGTAAAGCTTGTGAGCAGAGTACAGGTCGCCATTTTGACGATATTTCGATAAAATTTAGTACATGATAGTTTTTCGGCCCAAGGATGGATGGTATTGAAACTGGTGGAAATCGGTCCATTATTTCCCCTGTCCTCCTGAAATTGGTATTTACCGATAATAAATCTTTGAATTATGCAAGTATCCAAACAAATTGCATCACAAATGAGTGATAAGTGAAGCCAAATTACATCTACAAATTTTGTGCAGATCGGTCCATAATTACTCGTAGCTCCCATATAAGACCCACTACCGAAAATCATTTTGAAGAGCATAACTCTCTTAAAAATTTTGGTATTCAAATAATATTGAACCCAAATATATTTCATGTGTATAAAAATAATACGGTACAATTTTATTATGATCGGTTCATAATTAGTCGTAGCTCCCATATAAGGTCCTTTCGAAATTCACTTTATCGATCATAAATTCCTTAAAAATGTTGGTACACAAATAAAATTTGACACAAAAAGATTCTTATATACAGAAATAATGACACCTAATTGGTCGGTCCATAATTAGTTGAAACTCCCATATAAGACCCTCCCCGTAATTCAACTTAAACTCCATAAATCTTTTAAAAGTATTTATATCGAGATAAAGTTTAACACATATAATATTTATATTCACAGACATCATGACACTAATTTTTTTAATGATCGGCCCATAATAAGTAATATCTCTCATGTAGCGCCTATTTCTGAAAAACTGTTTTATACATATACTGGGTGTAGGGTATTATATAGACGGGCTTGACCGACTATATTTTCTTACTTGTTTTTTTATATAAGAAATTACCTAATGGGTTAATTATACATATAAATTATATATTTTGATATAGATATTAGATGTTTTAGTATTAAATACGTATTTCTTCTAAGACTTTGTAAAAATTTTAAAAAATCTCGGAAAAGTTTTGCCTGACCAGACTTTGCCAAGACCGACTACTATTTTATTCGATCGATGCAAAATGCTCACTCTAGCATACGCTTTACTTTACAACAAGGTATCCGAAATTGGTTGGATTCGTTCATGGCCTCGGAAATTTTTAGTCCAGAAGAAAATTTGTTTCTATTAGGTAATTTTTCTAAAACAAAAAAAAAACCCGTAAAAAATGTGGAACTTTTAACATGTCATATTTAAAAAAACCCTAAAAAGATTGTGCAAAATTAAAAAAAAAATATTAAAAAAAATAAACCTACTTGTAAATACTTATCTCTTTAACTAAAATATATAACATGTAAGCGTATTTTTGTAGTTCTTCCCAAGGGCTATTTATATTTTAAATTTCTTTTGCCCACGACACTAGAAAACTTTAGCGCCCGAGATACCAAATTATTTCGAACATAAAACGTTTCTAAACCACTGTGCAACAATATTTAATATTAAATATTTCTTGAATTTATTTTTTTTAATAAATTTAAATTTTTCCAAAACAAAATTCATATACATATGTAACTAGTCTGGAACCATTCTAAATAACAATTCTTATGAAACTCTACACAATCACAATATGGGTTCTAGGGATGTTACCGTTTTGAAACTAGTGATTTTAAAACAAATTCTAATAAAATTTCGGTTCGTTATTAAACAACAATATTTTATATTAAATTCCATCTTTTTTGTGGTGGGGAAAAAAATTACTAAAAGGAATTTCTTATTAAAGTGTATTTTTTTCCAAAGCAGTCAATAATTGTAAAAAATTATTAAATTGTTTATTAGTTTAATTTTACGGAATTGAAAGTATGTACATAGTTTTCCTATAAATTTCTTGCTTTCCAAAATACATACATATCTGTCATTAAAATAAATGAAAACGAGATTGTACGTGAGAATTTATTATAATAATTATAATTAATTTCTTGATAATTTTAACACAATTATTTAATTATTATTATTTGTTCTCTAATATTGTAATAGAATAAAAAAAATCGATCAATGACCAACTCATGTGTTTGAGATATGGCAACATTTGCACACAGCTGTATGAAGAATGAGCTCACTAAAAGAGAAAGAGCAAAACAAAGCGAATGACTAAACAAAACAAAAACACACAAATGTTAGCTATCTATTGTATATACATATATGTTGTTGTTTATATTTATTTATTGTGTGACCTGTTCTTTTTTGCTTATTTTCCAACAAACAAATAATCAAAAGTGGACTTTGTATTATTTTATTCGTTAGTAGGCTATTTTCTCTTCAAGCTAACACAGTTGCATTAATTTATTTTTAAGTTACAAACCAAAAATAAAAGTAATTTGTAAAGTATTTTTATTAATTTGTATAATAAATTTAATGTGAATTTCTTTACAGCAATAATAAACCTCATAATGTTACGTGGTCAACAGTTTGCCTCCAGCCAAATGCTAGCCATTTCAAGGCGAAATCGTCAACAACTGTCAGTTTTGTTGAGAACCATGGCTACACAATCATCTAGTCAATCGGATTCTTATCAATACTTGCAACGTTCCAAATTGCCAACACTTTATTTTCAGAAATCTTTACCGCGTCTGCCGATACCTTTGGTAGACAAGAGTTGTGAACGTTTTCTGGCGGCTGTACAACCAATAACCAGTGCAGATGAATTCAAAGAAACGCAACAGGTTGTGGAGAAGTTTCGTATGCATGAAGCAGCTGATTTGAATGCTATGTTGAAGATAAAAGATGAGGCTAATAAACATACTAGTTATATATCGGAACCTTGGTAAATGAATAACAAATATTTACATATACATATGTATATGTATATTAAACTTAATAATGATACCTATAGTAAATGAGAATTTTTATGTACTTTCAGGTTCGATATGTATTTAAGAGATCGCGTGCCTTTGCCCTTAAACTACAATCCCTTGCTGGTGATGAAAAATGATACCCGACCTCAATATCAACATCAAACAGTTAGGGCTGCTAATCTCATCATTAGTTCTTTGCGCTTTTGGCGTTCTCTACAAGATGGAGTTCTCGAACCTGAAGTATTCCATTTAAATCCCAAAAAGACTGACAATGAAAAGTATCGTCGTTGGATGCGCGTAACACCGCAAATTATAGCCACCTATGCCTCGTATGCTTTCAAAGCTTTTCCCCTCGATATGAGTCAATATGAGCGCTTGTTTGGTACTTCACGCATACCCGAATTGGAAAAGGATCGTTTGGTACAGTCACCCTATTCGAAACATATAATGGTTATGCGTCGTGGTAATATTTATACAGTTGATGTTCTCGATTCAAATGGTAATATAGAGCCGGCGAAAGAAATATTGGCACGTTTAAATGCTGTGATAAAATTGGACGAAACTAAAACGGCTGCAGAGGTTTCCTTGGGTGTTCTAACTGCAGATGAACGTAATGCATGGGCTGCAATAAGGCAGCATATTGTAAAGAATGGTTTAAATAATTCTTTGCTGACGGAGCAAGTTGATTCGGCTCTATTTTGCGTATGCTTGGATACGAATGAAGATCCTGTGTATGAGGAAAATAACCCAGTGCCTGTTTTGAAGCATTTGTTGGCCGGAAAGGGCACAAATAGGTAATTTATACAATTCATATGTACACGAAAACGTTACAGAAACGTAATCAGAATTTTGGATGTTCTATTATGACTATTCAATGTCCAGTCAACTAGTAATCAATGTCTAAATAATATTTAATCAATGTCTAGACAATATCTAGTAAATGTTTAGACAATATCTATTCAATGTCTGAACAACGTCTAGTCTATGTTTATACAATGTTTAGATAATATCTAGTCAATGTCTAGACAATATCTAGTTAATATCTGGACAATACCAAGACAAGATAAAGTCAATATCTAAACAACATCAAGTCAATGACGGACAATGCTTAGTCAATGTATATTCGATGTTTATACAATTCATAGATAGTAGCAATTGAATGTTTAGACAATAACTAGTCAATGTCTAGAAAATATCAAGTCAATGTCTATTCAATGTTTCTACAAGTCAATGTCTAAACAATGTTTAATAAATATCTAGACAATATCTAATCAATGTTTAGGCAATATCTAGTCAATGTTTATACAATGTCTAGATAATATCTAGTCAATGTCTAAGCAATAACTAGTCAATGTCTAGATAATAATATATCAATGCTTGTACAATGTATATACAAGATCTAGTCAATGCCTTGCCAATGTCTACTTATATTTATGTCTAGTCTATGTAGTTTTTATACTTCGTATAAACTATTATTTTTAAGCTAATTAAATATTTCTTTTCCAGGTGGTTTGATAAATCCGTTTCCATTTTGTTAAGTGCTGATGGTACGGCTGCTGTTAATTTTGAACATGCCTGGGGTGATGGTGTAGCTGTTTTGCGCTACTTTAATGAGGTATACAAAGAGACTCTCAACAAACCTCTTTTAAGCATAAACGATCTTGATTCTTTAACTAATCATCAAGTCGACTCCTCAAAAGTACGTCCAATCAGTTTCGAAATCGATGACAAACTTTGCGAATTAGTAAAACAGTCCAACAATAGAAATCAACAGAATATTAGACCACTAAACATGCACATGTTGCGTTATCCTCAACTTAGTAAAAATGCCTGTAAAAGAGATCGTTTAAGTCCAGACTCCATAATGCAGCTATCCTTCCAATTGGCCTATAGACAAGCATTTAACAAATATGTGGGTACTTATGAGTCGTGCAGTACGGCTGCTTTTAAACATGGACGCACAGAGACTATGCGTCCCTGCACCAATGCCACCAAACAATTCTGTGAGAGTATTTTGCATTCAAAGTCCAATAGCGATGCCAAATATTTGCGTTCTCTAATCGATCAGTGCTCCACTTATCATGGCCAGCTGACCAAAGATGCTGCCATGGGTCAAGGTTTTGATCGTCATTTGTTTGCTTTAAAGCATACAGCAGCTATTAACAATAAACCTTTGCCTGAACTATACAATACAACTGCCTTTAAACGTATTAATCATAATATTATAAGTACTTCCACACTATCATCGGATGCTTTGTTAGCCGGTTCATTTGGTCCGGTAGTACGTGATGGCTTAGGCATAGGGTAAGTTACTCTAACAACTTTTCTTTTATTATTTGAAATTGATTTCCTTTTCATGTGCTTTTTTTCCATTTTTCTAATTGCAGATATTCTATACAGAACGAAGAATGCGGTGCTATTGTTACTTCCTATGAAAATGGCTGTAGTGGCCAGGAGTTTATTAATAGTTTAGAACAGGCCTTTAATGCTATACGTAAAGTTATTGTTGAAAGCAAATAAATGGGCGTAGTTGCATTTGAAGTGTTTTATGTTTTGCCAAAGCATTTTATGCGTTTTGAGCAATTAATTTCATTCATTAGCTTTTTGGTGTTCATGTGTTGTGTGTAAAACGTCCTTTAAAACTAATTTGTTTTGCTTAAGTTCAAAAACAATCATGTTTATTTTAAAATTCCACTATCCTTTTTTCCATTTCTCTATTTTATTTTTATAATTTTAATTGTTGCATTTTGCTCACTCCTAAAGAGATTAAATTTCTAATTATATATTTTTTTAAGTGTATGAGGATTAAGTTATAAAATCAATTACGAAAATATGAAAAATAAAACGAAAACTAGTTAAAATGTTAATTAGACCATGTAAAGTTATTTTTATTAAAAATGTTAATGGTGTTTTGTTAAATAGTTTGTAAAAATTAAGATTTTTTTATTTGTTATTAGCATCTTTATAAATACATATTTTAATGCTACTAGTGCAAGTATTTTACACATTTAATTATTTGATCTTTTAAATCCTTATGCTATTTATATCCAAAACTCTCTTAACCCTCCAATGAGTGACAGTTCTGAACTTCACGGACGTGTTAAAAGGTCCCTACAGACCTTTTTTGTAAATCATGTTTTTTTCATATAAAAAATTTTTTTTTTATTTTTTTTTTGTTTTTATTGTTTATAACTAAATTTTTACATACAAAAATAATTTTTGCAATTTTTTTAACTCAAAGACATTAGGGATGATGATAAAAATAAAAAATTCTAAGAGCTGGTTTATTGTTAGTAGTATAAAATTAGAATATTGTGCCTTTCCTTGAAAGCAATAAAATTCATGTCTTCGAATTTTTCTTAGAATTTTTTGTTTTTATCATCATCCCTAATGTCTTTGAGTTTAGGTCTTTGTGTTGAGAACAAGTAAATTATGTGTTGAAACAATAAAAAAAATTATAATGATGCCCAAAAACATGCATTTATTAGTGAAATTCAATACAAGGTCCATACGGACCTATTCACACGTTCGCGTACTATTCTCACTAAAACCTCAATAACTCCTAAAGTAATGATCCGATCGGCTTGATTTTTTTCCAAAAGATGCAAAATACTTTATCCCCTTATTCAAAAACGATTATTAAATTTAACAAACGTTTATTAAGATAGATTTGCATATAAAAAACGTTTAATAAATTTTATAATCGTTTTCATTAAGGGGGTTAGATACAGTGTAACTTTGGTGGGGGAAGGGGGTTGTAGTGGCCGAAGTAGGAGTAATTTTAGTTTGAAAAGGCAAAAAGGTCCCTAAGGACCTTCTCACTCATCGGAGGGTTAATCAAATTTCCTACTTTTCTGGCCGCTTGAAGGCGAATTTATTGTAAGGCAAATAAATATTTTAAATACATATCAAACATACAAAAATGCTCTTCCATACCAAACAACAAACAAATCTGTAAAAAAAAAAACAACAATCGAAAATATTCACACAAAATTTCTACCACAACTGCAGAAAAAAACGAATTAAAGGAATTTTTTTTTACTCTTTCCCTCGCCCCTCACCCACACAAAAAAAAAGCAATAAGAATAAAAACTGAAATAGTTGTGTTGATTGATGTGAAAATCGATTTAAATACATTCAAGTGTATTTCGGCATACGAAGAAAAAAACACTATACCAAAAGTATGTGAATATCATTGAGGAAAACTAAATGTTAGGGAAAAATACATACTCGTATTAAACCTTGTTGTATTCACTAGATTGCATCGTAAACAACAATAGAGGAAAAAATAATCCTTTATATAGGTATATACATCTATAAACACAAATATATTTTCATACGTACATACATACATACATATTCATACAAATCTTTTCTAAACTCGAATTTTTCCACACATGCAATCAAATCGTTGTGAGATGTATAGATACATACGTATTTAATGATTTAGAAATACAATCTGGGGCCAAAATGATTTCGATATCGAAATTATGATAAAATGTACTAAATTTCTTGCTCGATATCGACAGGCATAATCTCAAATAAGAAAATTACGATGAATTTTACTCGATATCGAATGCGGTAATTTGGCCCCTGCTCTATTTAGGTTTTTTTTTTATGAAAGTGAGTGGTGTCTTAATATTAACAAAATTAACAAGTAACCCCCTTATTCAAAAACGATTATTAAATTTAACAAACGTTTATTAAGCTAATTTTTATATGCAAATCTGTCTTAATAAACGTTTGTTAAATTTAATAATCGTTTTTGAATAAGGGGGTAATAGTTTATATTCGAATGTGCCGAATCTTATATACCCACCACCTATATACCCGTAGTGTGATTTATACCTACTTCAAATAAATTTATGTTACATTTTGTATCTAAAACGATATTTATACGAATTATTTCATTTTTCGGATCCTTTAAATGGAAGCTAATACTTGTTATGGGACGATCGTCAGAAAATATTTGGCTGTATTTAAGTCTTATGGTGAATTTCATCTCAATAACGATATATTTTAGAGTCTTTTGGGTATACCAGTTATTCTGCAAAATGGACCTTTTATGGGAACTATGGCCAATTATGGAATGACCTTCACATAATCCAATAGTAAAATTTTTACCTACATATAACTGTTCTGTGTAAAATTTTAGTTCGTTATGTGGTTTTCGTAAATGGTCCCTATATAGGAGCTATCACTAATTATAGGCCGATCACCATAGAGTTGGTAACTATGCTTTATATAGATATGTGGATTATTTCTGTTGAATTTCAATTTCAATTGGATTTTATAAGAGTTTTATGGGTGAATTACGGATGGCAGCCGATCCTCAGTAGAGTTGACAGTTGTCAAAAACATATTACAGATAGCAACTGTCAGCTGGTAACTTCAGTTGTGGTTGCTTCGATTTTATTTTAATTAGAAAATTTTAAATGTTATTAATTTTAAGCTTTTATTTTGTGTTGCCTCTCTAAATCCAATAAAATAAAAAAATTATTGTATTTTTTTACAAATTAGACCAATATATTTCAAACATCTTCTGTTCATCTTCAGGATCTATGCAATTTTAAATACAATAAGATGTTTGAAATATATTGGTCTAATTTGTAAAAAAATACAATAATTTTTTTATTTTATTGGATTTAAAGAGGCAACACAAAATAAAAGCTTCATAATATAATTTGATCCAGCAATACAAAATATTAATCAATAGTTATTAATTTTGCTGTTAAATTAAAAAAATGTTACAAAAATATTAAAAACGATAATTGCCTTACATAAAAACAACTTGCATGTCAGTTGCGTTGCCTATTGGTAACCCAACTCCAGTTTGGTTGCTATACATAATCGATTCATTACATGGTTTTTAAAAGGCATTTATGTGATCTATGGTCAATTACAGACCGCCCGTCATACAATTCTGTACATATCTGTTTGTATGGTTTGTTTCGAAATTTAATTTGATACTGATTTTTATTAGAGATTTATGAGCATTTAAGCTATTTTCAGAAGTTGTTTTTGTATAGCGGGCTATGGTCAAATATGGACTGATCGTCATAAAATTTAATATGCTGATTTATACGTAAATATGGATTATTTGTGTTGAATTTCAACTTGATTGTATTTTTAATAAGTGATTTATATTTAAGTCATTTTCAGAAGTAGTTCTTATATGAAGCATACGGTCAAATATGCTCCGATCATGTAATTTACTACGACGATTTATATGTATATGCTGCTGTGAAATATGAACCTTTTAAGAAGCCTAGAAAGTGAAGCCCTTGTAATTTTACGCTGGGAATGAACGGCATATGTGAGCTCTCTTACTGTTTGAGTTTTAATGTCTAAATCGAGTATTTTAATTTTTATTTTACATATTTAATGAAGGAAGGAAACAATTCCTTTTTATTTGTATGTTTTGAATTTTTCTAAATGTTGGTTAAATCAATATATTTGGAAAACATACTAACACTTTAATAGCCTTTCAAATATTTAGTTAAATGATACATAAATATATAATTTTTGTACATTACTCTCAGTCCGGAATTCGTAATCATAAAAGGATATTTTAACAATTATTAAATTGCTTTGCATTTCACATTTAATTTGCATTAAAACCTTAAAAATCGCTCAAAAAGCCCGCCTTACTTGTTAAACATAAAGACCAAAATCATGGCCATAAGTATATATTTTAAAGTAGAATTGATGACATATATAAATATAAAAAAGTAAGTAAGAGTTTATATACGGCTGTGCCGAATCTTATATACCCACCACCAAATCAACTATTATGGAGCAAACGTCATAAAATATTGTGCTTGCTTGTGGAGCTTGTATAGGAGCTATGACCAATTATGGACTCACTTTTACAAAAGTTATTAGTATAATTTTTATACTGATCTGCGTAAAATTTCAGTTCAATATGGATGTGTATGTAGGTTAATTAGATTGCAGAAGTAGTCCTCATAAGGGAGCTATGAACTATTACGGGCCATGATCATCATGAAATTTGGTACGAAAATTAAAATTTCAAATTAATAGTGACTTTTATCAGATATTTATTTTTATTTATTTATTAAATTCAGAATTAATTAATCTAGAAATTTTATGGCGAAAGAAAAATTCCAAAAATATACATCTAAAAAGATAAGAGAAATTCATATAAAAACACTTTATGTACTTAAAAAAAAACCCCCACTTCTGCAAAAACATTAAAGTTAAATATATTTTTGTATTACGTTACATATGCGCAGTTAATTGATTTTTCTAAGTGGACTTTATATGGGGACTACGATTAAATATGGACCGATCATCATAAAATTGGGTATTAATACTTCAATATATGTTTGGACCATTTGTGTCGAATTAAAACTTTCTGCTGATGCTTGTAAGAGATTTATGCGTATTTAAGCAAAGTTTATATGGTGGAATTGGTCCTTACAATGACGATTTTGGTATATATAGGGACTATTTGTGTTGAATGCCAACTTGAGAGTGATTTTTATAAGAGATTTATGCGCATTTGAGTGATTTTCAGAAGTGGGTTTTATATGGGGCTATGTCAAAATATGCATGAAATTTATTTTTGCTGGATTTTGTGTTTATACGGCTTTTCTATAAACATTTTTGTATGTACCATAAAGCCATATTCCGGGAAGACATTTGTATGGGGGCTATGATAAATTGTTTCCGATTTATCATTTTCAATAGGACTTGTCCGTCTATAATAAATATAAAGTGTGCAAAATTTCATGATATTATCTGCATTATATTTGAAGAAAATATCAAAAAATACATGAAAAATATTGAAGTAATCTGAAACTTTGATCTATAACTCGGATTCTACTGGACCGATTTTGCCCATTTTCAATATTCAAGATTTCGGTGAAACAAAGAATATTGGAAAAGAAATGTCATTGTTTAAGGTTTTTTTTGAAAGCCCTTTAACAGAAGCACACACGGACGTACATGTCAAAATCATCGTAGAATCTTATAAGGATTGGTTCCACGACCAATATTTCGATGTGTGACAAACGGAATGATAAATTTAATATAGCCCCATCTTTTTGGTGGTTGGCATGAAAAGTATGTAAAATTTTATTTCTTTTTTATTAACAATGATTGCTGTATATGACTCTCCTCCTCACTCTGCTATATGCTGTTTGTTCAATGTGGAAGACTTTGTCTTTATTACACCTTTATAAGAGTGTTATTTATGTTATTTAAAATTCGATAAAAAAGGGTCTCTACTATTTACTCTAGAGATTTATTTTAGCAATTAAAATTTTTATTTGATTTCATTTTATTTATTCCTGTTGATAATATTGTAATGGAGTTATAAATTCCACTTGACAAAATCTCATTCAATTTCTTCCGTTTTTTTGTTTCTGCTGTGTCTATATATTTTTAGATATTTTTATTTAACAATAGATTTATTCAAATAGAAAAAGAAACAGCAAAAAATTTAAATCAGCAGTTAAATTGTAAATTGAGCTTAAGTTCAATGTTAAAGGGTTCTAAAGTAGAAGGAAATTAAAGGGTTATTTACGATTGAATTCAGCAGTAAATGAAGTGGACCATGGTGCAACTATACAAGGTGAGTGCAAATCGACAACAAATACAACACAAAACAGAAACAACAGGCATTTTGTTTGTGTAAAATAATGTACTACTGTCAAAAATACTTGAAAAAGTATTACTTTTGACATAAGTAAATTGTAAACAAAGTCAGTCAGCTGGGCTACTGCACTCACCTTGTATAGTTGCACCATGAAGTGGACTAAACAACTGAAAGAGAGTATCGTTAACATGTCTTTAGATAACATTTTAAATATAATTTTAAATTATTAAATTTTCTACCTTCTGCAAAAATTATATAATAAACTGGGGGGGGTTTTTTGAGCTATTAAACTTTTGTAAGATTATTATATAACTTTTGATATGTATACTTAATTCTTTGCATGACTTCATATGGCAAATTGGAATCATCTTCGTATGTTTTTCTACAATACTTTGTGAGTGATGTGCTTCTTTTGAGCACAATTTGAATACCGCAAGTCAATATGTATTTATATTCAATATGCATAAGGTATAAGGAATTAGGGGGGCTCCAAATCTAATCTCAGTTTGACAAAAAATTCGGGATTTTTTTTTTAATTTTTAGCTTTTATTTTGAAATAGTTGTGCAAGATAAATTAGGCCTTTTCTCATTTTTCTAACAACATATGGCCAAAAACAAAACAAACCAATTTCGGATATTCTGTTTTGAGATGAAACGTATGCCAGAGAGAGCGTTTTGCATGGATCGAAACAAATAGTGTCGGACGGGATAAGGTGTGGAAAATAAGGCGAATGAGGCAAAACAGGTATTGCAACATGTGGCCGAGCGTTGTCATAAATTACGCTTTCATGTTTGAACGCATATTCGGTTCGTTTCTCGGCCAATGCTCGCTTCAAATGAATCAGTTGCATTCAGCACAGGGTCCCTGTAATGGTCTTGTCAGATTTCAGTTATTGATAGCAGATAAAACTATTTTCATCACACTAAATAGACAGCATTACCTTAGCGACATGGATATTTGGCCTTGGTGTCGATTCGGCTACTTGGCCGAGCTTCGCATATAATCGTAATTCATCGAGTTTTCATTGCAAGACAGGACCCTTTGGCCCACCAAATACAGAGCTTGGATGAATATTTGGCTTTAGTGCGGATTGGCTGGTTGGTCGTACTTCACATATGACAAATTTTCATCTCAAGTAATTTCTTCATTTCTTTTTATGGCGGACATGCAAATCGTCTTTTAAGATCTCTCGACTTCAATTCATTTGGTACCCAATTTCCCTGCTTTTAAATGGACCCTACTTCTGACAAAGTAATTACTGCTAAAATATTTCCTTAATCTACAACAAATTCTAAGAAAACTTGATTAAGAAAAAATGGAACTCCCGGCGAGTAATATTGGTTTAAGATAATAACTAATGGGAGTAAAATACTGTTTTATGCAAAAAATGCCAAATTTTTAAGGTTCCGTACTCAAAGAGTGAAAACGGAGACTTCATTGGCCGTTCGTCCATCTGCACGGCATATTTTAAACACCTTTATTTAGAAAAATTACCTAAAAAATTAAGTATTGAACAATCAGTAAGAACACCATTTTTTAATTAATGTTTTATTTCGTAGTTCAGACAACAGAACACAAGTCCTTTTTACAATCCATTCGGGGTGTTTAAATTCGACTTTCTAAAGTCACTGCCATTCATTCCCTTTTTAAGGCCTTGTAATCAATGTTCCATATTTTTTGAGTAATACAATCAAATAAAGTTTAAGAAAAAATGGGATTAATAGGTCCAAAAAGAGCAACTATCAGCCAGGTATGGTTTCAATTCCGTACATATTTGCAAATCGATCGTTTTTACTTTGCGTTCTCTAGATTCCGATCGATTTTGTTTATTCCCAAAAAATTTTTAAATCTCGGTTTTTAACTTAAATATGATATAATAATAAAAAAGAGCGCTAACAAAGAAATGTTAAGTAAAAGTGAACAAAATTTTTAAAAAAAATGCCCGAAATTTCAATTGTTGCTGTTTTAAATGAACAAAGACATAAAAACGTAATTGAAAAGCTACGTATAAGAAATTTAAGGAATGTATCTGATCCTCTATCATTTTCCAGTGCTGTGTAAATATTTTTAATTTCTGTAATTTTTTGACAAAAGTTTTCTTGTTGCTGACACCAACTAGTCCGCTTTCACACGCTTCAATTCTGTCTAGTCAAGGCAAGTATTTTTCAATGAGAAGGAAAGAGACAATTATCTTTTATATTTAAATAAAACGTTAAAATTTTCTAAGTCCGCTTTCACACTCTTCAATTCTGTCTCGTGAAGGCAAGTATTTTTCAATGAGAAGGAAAAAGATAAAATATATTTATCTCTTAGAAATTTTTAACATTTTATTTTAATATCAATGAGATAATTAAAGAAAAACAATGATATAAAATTAATTATTTAATTATCATTATAAATTAGTTTTTTTAGTATAAAATCATAAACTATAACAATTCCACTTTAAAAATCTAAAGTGGTTTCCATGGTGTAACTATACCAGGTGAGTGCAAATCGGCAACAAATACAACACAATACAGGCATTTTTTTATGTAAAATAATGTACTACTGTCAAAAACACTTGAAAAAGTATTACTTTTGACATAAGTAAATTGTAAACAAAGTCAGTCAGCTGTGCTACTGCACTCACCTTGTATGGTTACACCATGGTGGTTTCATTCCGAAAAAAAAATTAGTTTTTAGTTTTCTAAAGACTCAATTTACGGCATCAAGACCACTTTCGATCGGAATTGAGTTCTGTGACATGACTGTATATTTATGTTTCGTATGGATATTCTGGTTGCTGGTTTTTTATATTTTATAAACAAACCTCTCATTTTTTTTTAATTTTAGACCCATACTTTCTTTGGGTAATTTTTGTAGAATTTTGTGTAGATTTCGATTTTTTACGCCTGACACGTTTTTTCTCACTCGAACAAATTGACCCACCCTACTGTGCATACTATATGTATGTACATATGTAAATTGTGAATATTTCAAATAAATATTTACTTTTGATGAAAAGAAAAGAAAATATTTGAAACATGCACGTTATTATAAACTATATTTTTTTTTTTTAAATTATGTATGTATACGCAAACATTTTTTATACTTAAAAGATTATTACACATGTTATAAAGCTATTTTTACACTATAGAAGCAGCGTTGTCAACCTGGTGCGTTTCGCATTATTTTTAAAATTTTTGTGCGAAATATTTATTAGTTAGTGCGCGGTGCGCTTTTTTAATTCCGGTACGTTTTTTAACTTTTCCAAAAATGTGATAACTTTTTTTTTTACTAATTATACCCTACACCACAATAGTGGGGAGGGTATATTGGATTTGTGCTGATGTTTGTAACGCCCATAAATATTGGTCCAACACCCACCTTAAAATATACCGATCGACTCAGAATCACTTTCTGAGTCGATTTAACGATGTCCGTCTGGCTGGCTGGCTGTCCATGTAAAGCTTGTGCGCAGAGTACAGGTCGATAAAATTTGGTACGTGATATTTTTTCGGCCCAAAGATGGATGGGATTAAAACTGCTGGAAATCAGTCCATTATTTCACCTAGCCCTCATACAAATGTCCTCCCGAAATTGGGGTTTACCGGTCATATATCTTTGAATTATGCAAGTATGCAAACAAAATTTACCACAGATGAGTAGTAAATGCAGCTAAAGCACATCTACAAATTTCGTGGAGATCGGTCCATAATTAGTCATAGCTCCCATATAAGGCCCACTTCCAAAAATCACTTAAAAGAGCATAACTCTCTTGAAAATGTTGGTATCCAAATAATATTGAACAGAAATATGTTTTGTATATATATGTATGATGATCGGTCCATAATTAGTCGTATCTGCCATATAAGGCCCAATTCCGAAAAACACTTAAAAGAGCATAAAATATTGGTAGCCAAATAATATTGAACACAAATATGTCTTGTGTATATACATATAATACGGTACAATTTTATTGTGATCGGTCCGTAATTAGTCGTAGCTCCCATACAAGACCCACTTCCGAAAATCACTTTAAAGAGCATAACTCACTCAAAAATGTTGGAATCCAAATAAAATTTAACACAAATATATTTCATATGAAAACTAATAATACGGTACAATTTTATTATAATCGGTCCATAATTAGTCGTAGCTCCCATATAAGGCGCACTTCCAAAAATTACTTTAAAGAGCATAAATTTCTTAAAAATGTTGGTAATCAAATAAAATTCGACACAAATAAGTTTCTTAAATACAGAAATAATGGCACCTAATTTTGTAATGGTCGGTCCATAATTAGTTGAAACTTCCATATAAGACCCTCTCCGTAATTCACGTTAACTTCCATAAATCTTTTAAAAGTATTTATATCAAGATAAAGTTCAACACATATACAATTTATATTCACAGAAATCATGACACTGAATTTTGGTCCAAAATAGGTGATATCTCGCAAATAGCGCCCATTTCTGAAAAGCTTTTTTATATTTACATATACTAGGTGTAGGGTATTATATGGTCGGGCTTGACCGACTATACTTTCTTACTTGTTTATAACTCTCAAAGTGATTTCAATTGCAAGGTTGCCAACTATCAAATAAAACATACCATTTTCGCAAGAAATTTTAATTCTAACACATGAAACATTCTTGGTAACCATCAGAATGGAACTTCTATGTCACATAATGGGAAATCATGCGCATGGCGTAATTTTTATTTTATCATTCTTGGTTTCAACTACATATGTATATTGTTTGAGTCTCCAAAAGTCATATGTTTCACAAGTTTTACTTACCTTGCTGCAAAATAGATGAAATGACAGATTAACTGAGACATAACCATGGGTATGTAACTCAGATAGTGTAAAAGTAGCTTAAGAAGTTTTGTGTTTTATATACAATGTATAATATACATACATACATACATACATACATAAAAAGAAAGAATTTTGCCTGAGAATTTCTTAGGGAATTTTTTATACAAACATTTAAATGAATAAGCTTTGAAACAGGATACATGAAAAATTAAAAATATCTCCGGTAACTGAATTTAGAAGAAAAAATACAAGGCTTGGAATTATTTCTTGTATTTATTGCTTTACACTTCTTTAATAAATACAACAGACCTTAGACCATTAAAATAAAATTTTTTTATAGGTATTTGATTATAATTAATACGTGGTTCTCCACTTTTCAAAGTTTCGTAACAAAGATTTAGTCTAAGATCTTGAAGATGGTTAATATTACAAACTTAAAATTTGAATTAAAGCTTTTGCTTAAGGTACGGTCACACTTGGCAAATATTTGCCGAAACAGACGTAACGATTAAATAACATATCTTTGAACTCGTTTGTTTATTTAAAAAAAAAACTTTTCTTATTTAGGCCAAAACACAAGAAATATTTAGTTTTAATTTATTTGATGCTGTTTGACCTTGCAAAACTCTTGTAAAAGTAAACAACGTGAAACAAATTTGTACTAAAACAAGTGGTTACGCTTGTTTGAGTAAATATTTGCCAAATGTGACCGTACCTTTAGATAATCATTTTATATCTAAACAAAACAACTTCTCCATTTCTATAACAATTTTCCACTAAGAATCTTTTTTTTTTTAAGATATGCACATTTCTTTGATTTATTTACCATTATAGTGTATGTACTTATCATCTACTTAACAAAATTCACCTGATGACATGTTTGACAATTGAAACAATTTTCGAATATAATCAACAAACAATAAATGACAATTTCACTCTACAAACAGTGATGACAAGCAACTCAATGAAGCTTGTGATTGGCTGCAATTTAAAGTGGTCTTCTTTCTGTCTGTGCAACATGAAACAAAATATTGTTCTAAAAATACAAAAACAAAACTATATACAAGTGCAACTCATGGTAAAATTGTTTTGTATTTTTTTCTACTCGTTTTCAAAACTAAAAAGGATTTACATTCATTATTTATACATGAAAGTTGTGTATGGGAAGGAGTACATTGCTCAGGGACATAAACTGTCTGCTAAAAGAAAATAAAGCAAGCAGCATTTGATCTGCATTATACATACATATGTTTGTTTGTTAATATACTTATGTATGTTTGCAGTCTTTTATGATACTTTATATAGTTTTGGTAACATATGTTGTTTAAAATTTAAATTCATAAAAAGAAAAGGAATAGCACTAATATGTGTGTTATTTTAAACAAAGATGCATGTACAGACGACATTTGATGTTGGCTTCCATTAAATTGAAATGCACAGTTTAGAATAAAAACAAGTAAGAGTATATATTCGACTGTGCCGAGACTTATGTAAGCCATATTCCCGAAAGACATTTATATGGGGGTTATTATAAATCGTAGACCATTTCCTACTGCTTCCTCAACAGGACTTGCCCGCGTATAATAGAAATAAAGTGTGCAAAATTTTATTAGATTATCGGCACTATCAGCTATGTCACAGAGCTTAGTTCCGTTCGGTATTTTGCATCTGTAGAAAAGGTAAAACGAAAAATTTTTTCGGAATGAAAGTACTTTTAATTAAAAGTTATTTAGAATAATTATTATTTCATAATCGAACTGTTAATTTTTACTTTTTGATAATTTTAATTAAAAGTTATTTAGAATAATTATTATTTCATAATCGAACTGTTAATTTTTACTTATTGATAATTTTAGTTAGGCTCGAGTTCATTAAATTTAATTTTCATTAAATTATTTTTACTGAAGTTAGGAAATACAACTTGAAAAATTTTTATTATTAAAAATTTTTGATAATTTTTCTTGACTGGGGATCGAACCTGGGTTGTTGAATTTACATATGTTTCGAGAAATCCCACTTTCTTTCATCAGAATTCTTTGCGTTCTACCACCTGCACCACTGCGGTGCCGGTCAGCCAACAGACAAACATCAATCCTTCCAATTCCTAACTTCAGTAAAAATAATTTAATGAAAATTAAATTTAATGAACTCGAGCCTAACTAAAATTATCTAAAAGTTATTTAATTATTTATTTAATTTAAAGTGATTTCATTCCGAAAAAATGTTTCGTTATACTTTTTCTAGAGAAGTCAAATACGGAAATAATTCCACTAACGAACGGAATTAAACTCTGTGACATGGCTGTATATTTAAAGAAAACAGCAAAAAATATCGAGGTAGTCTGAGACTTTGATCTATAACTCAGATTCTACTGGACCGATTTTACCCATTTGCAATACCAAACATTTCGATGGATTAAATAATGTTTGGTAAAAATTTCATTGTTCTATATCTTTTTTCGAAATTGTATCGTGCCAACAAAAGATTGACAGACGGACGGACATGGTTAAAAGGACCCAAAATATATAGAATTTTTGATTCTACTACAATTACTTCGATGTGTTACAAACGGAATGACAAATGTAATGTCCCCATCTTTTTGGTGGTGGGTATAAAAATTTCCAAAGCAATTTATTTTTGTCGAACCTGAGGGTCGCATATCCGATGGTCAGAAATCCACTGTCTATCAATTTTCATTTCAATGAGGAAGCATTATGTAGACATAACAAATCCAAGAAAAAGAACAACAAAAAGAAAAACATTTCTACAATGATATTAAAATTATCAGAATAAATAAACTATCAATAGATGTTCAACAGAAATATCTGAAAATTATTCATAAATAAAATGGAAAAATTAAAAAAAAATTTTATGTGGAATGCCCCAAAATCGGCTAATTTTTAAAAAGTGGCATTCCTGAATTTTAATAGCCCTAGTTGGGGGCTATTGAAATCCGATTTCGAAATGTGTAAACAGCTTAATTTGAAAGAATTATTAAACAACAACATTTTTGAAAATTTCTATTTTGATATGGAATGCCCCATAATCGGCTTATTTCTCGAAGGTAACATTCCTGGATTTTAATAGACCTGGCTATTTTTTAAAATTTTTATTTTGATATGGAATGCATCATAATCGGCTAATATCTCGAAAGTGATATTCCTGAATTATAATAGCCCTAGTTGGGGGCTATTGAAATCCGATTTTGAAATGCTTAAACCGCTTTAGTTGAAAGAGTTATTAATATCCCTAGTTACAGGCTATTGAAATACGTTTTAAAAATTCAAAAACCGCTAAAATAAGTGAAAATATATAAAGGAAACTTGTTAGTTTAGGTTTGATTTTAAACTTTATTAAAAAAAAAATACTAATATTCAAATTAAGAATTTGGTTCCTGTGTGGATTCTCTGTCCGTGGTTCTTTAAAGTTAAAAATTCGTTAAAAATTGACTTGTTGGTAATAAGCGAAACTTCGCTATATATTTGTCTTTTTCCCCCTTTTTTGTTTGTTTTTATTGTGCAAATGGTAAACACGTGCGTAAAAGAAAAAGATTGTTGACATGCGGTTGAAAATACATCTGTAGTTATTTTCTTCATGTTGACAACGTTTATTGGGGGGAAAAAAATTATTATCCGGGTCTAAACTGTAAAATATTTTGCTATTTTGAAGATTACGTGAGAGATCTTTTTAATACATATAAAGTTAATTATAACAATAGATATTACGCATTTAATAAATATTATCTTTCCACCTGAGTCAATTGAATTCTTTCAAATTTGTTGTTAACAAATACATAAATAAGTCTTATTTAAATACAACATCCATAGGAAATAAACTAATTCATATTTACCTTTTTTTTCAGCTAAATCAACAATTAAAAACTGTATTAAACTGTTTATTTTTTTGTTTATACATATTATTTTAAACATAAGTTTTATTAATACGAATATGTAATAATTTTTTAAGCTGCAGACTACGAGTATATAAATATGTTGCGGAACGGCAACGAGCATCAGTTATTTGTATCACTTTCTGAAACAATATGAAGTTCTTAATTGTGTTCGGTTTGGCTTTGTCCGTTGCCTCAGCCTTTCGTATGGCTAATTCTAAGTTGGGCATTACCAATGGTAGTAAAGGACAATTCGCCTATCAAGTTGGTCTATTAATAGAGGTGGCCGAAAACAAAAATTTCTTTTGTGGTGGTTCTTTGATCGGCAATGAATGGGTATTGACTGCTGGCCACTGTACCGATGGTGCAATCTCTGTTACTGTGTACCTAGGTTCCACGAAACGGAAAGAGGCTGATATTAAATACACCGTCAGCCACACTAATATTATCCCCCACCCTGAATTTGTCAGAGCCCCATTGCAGAACGATATTGCCTTGGTCAATATCCCCCGAACCTCTTACAACGGCAGGATCCGAGCCGTTAAATTGCCCTTCCTTTCCAGCTCTTACTCTACTTATGTCGGTCAGAAAATTATTGCCTCCGGTTGGGGTCTTGTTTCCGACACTGATAATAATTTTCCCAGCGATTTGCAATGGGCCCGCTTGGAGGTCATCGACAATACCAAATGTGGTCCCAAGATCATCTCCTCCAATATTTGCGTCTCCACTCACGGTGGTGTTTCCACCTGCGATGGTGATTCCGGCGGCCCAATGGTGTTGGAAACCAGCAATATCCAAATTGGTGTGGCTTCTTTCGTTTCTAAATTTGGCTGTACCATGGGTTTTCCCGCTGTCTTTACCCGTGTCCCCAACTACTTGTACTGGATCAAGGACGAAACTGGCATTTCCTACTAATTAAACTACTTAGACTTTGGTCGAAGTGAATTCGATATATAATATTAATGTACTACTCTGAGCAAATAAAATGTTGAACCTTGATTTTTAAACATAATTTATTGTTTGTTTATAAATTTTTAACGATAGGGTAGAAAAATAATACTCGTATTGCAAAAATTGCATACCGTTTAATTCAAAAAACAATTAATAAAGTTATCAAAGATGTACAAGAGCATAAGAAAATCTTTATGAACATTAAAATAAATTTATTTTGCAAACTCTAGCCTTGATATTATAATCTTTTTTTGAACAAAAGATTTGTGCTGTGCATTGCAGCCACGAAGACAAACTTCAATAAGTCTTCGTTTTATTGTTCTAGAATCTTAATTCGGGAATTATATTTTGATTCGTATCGAAAAGACTTTTGAAAGCAATTTCAAATCTACCAAATTGAATTGGAAAGTTATTACAACTGCGTGATGGAATATTTTAAATGGCTCAGTTTTGAACTTAACTAACATTCCTGTTTTGCGAAATATTTGGAAATTGTGCTTCAATTCTTAATGATAATTATTCATCATTTGGTAATGATTGTGGTGGAATTTTACTTGAATGTTTCTTTAACGGTTGTTTATTTATATTTAAAGATTAGAGTCTATGAAGAATTTTCTGTTGAGCATTGTTTTAAGCTTGGCATTACTGAGATAGCTTGTTACTTAAGGTACGGTCAAAAAAGTCGCAACCACTAAATAAAACATATTTGAATTCGTTATTTATTTAAAAAAAAACTTCGTTTGTTTAGAACAAGACACAAAAAATATTTAGTTCTATTTTATTTGATGATGTTTGATCTTGCAAAACTATTGTAAGAGTAAACAACGTCAAACAAATTTGTGGTAAAACAAGTGTTTACGCTTTTTTGAGTAAATATTTGCCAAGTGTGACCGAATCTTTACGCATCCCTTGTTTTATTAGATATATGGTTTGCATTAATTTGTTGTTAAACTGGTAAAATCATATCTTCTACATATGTAGCTTTATTACCAAGGTAAATGCTTTTCTTTTATGGACGACTTCTTCACATTATTATACCCTCCACCACCATAAGTGGTGAATGTGGGTATATATAAGTTTGTCATTCCGTGTGTAACACTGAGAAATACTCATCTGAGACCCAAAAAAGTATATATATTCTTGGTCCTTATGAAATTCTAAGTCGATTGAGCCATGTCCGTCCGTCTGTGTAAAACACTCTCACGTCCAAAGGACACAACCGAAATCAGCAAAATCGCTATTGTAACACAAGAATTATGAACCAAAATGTGAGACAATCTCCATAAAAAATTGATATTTTTAAAAAAATTTCTTACAATTTTTTAAAATATATTGCTGATAATACCATGAAATTTTGTATACGTTGTTTTTTTGTTAAAAGAAGAAAGTGTGAGGAAAACAGTAAGAATAGGTCAATGATTTCTCATAGCCCCAATTTTGTGATAAAACAAGTGGTTACGCTTTTTTAAGGAAATATTTGCCATGTGTGACCATGCCTTAAGTCATTAATTGTATTTCTTTGGTTTGACTCAGAATTTTAAGACCTCAATGGAAGTTTGTCTACCTGATTTATATCGATTGAAAACATTTTGTGGGGCATCATCATAAATTCGACCACTCCTCTGCTATACCTATGAGAACTTTCATGTCAATCGGATCAGCCAGTTAGAAATGTCAGATTTAGTTCCAAAACATTTTGAATCTGACTGAATGTACCAAGTTCGATGAATGTCTTGAATTCTGTTAGCATCAATAGCCATTATCACTCACATCTAACTGAGTTTAAACAAACAGACACTTTGGCGTTTGACTTATGGAAATCAGCCATGCCACCGTTTTCCAGCATATCCTGTAATCTGCAATGCCTAAAAATATGAAGAAATGGGCAGTGAACTATCTAAATGGCCAACTGAGTTTAAAGACAAAAGCTCACAACTTCGACGAGTTAAACAAGATGAACCTTTTGGCGGGGTTCTGTCACCACTCTTGTTTACTTATATCGCAACTCCATAGAAACTGGAAGTAATTTCACATGTGGACGTTAATGGCGATAGAATGAATCTTAAAGTCGTAGTGAATGGAGTACAAATTCCGACAGTGTAACCACCTACAAATTTTGAGAGTCACCTTTTACAGCATATTTCCTCATCAGTCTAACAAACAGACCTCAAAACGGTAAAATTTTTGCTAGCTCTCTTATGGGGGAAACTTGCATGACGTTGATTGTTTAATAAATAAAATTTGGGTGCAGATTTTTTGACTTAAAAAAGTTAATGGACGAAAACACGATAATCATTTATATATATATATGTATATAATTGCCCAAAATAATGTTGGCAGATTTAAAGATTTCCTTAAAATAAATTCTTATTATGGTTCGGATTTCAATTTTATAACACCTAAATTATCATATAGTCTTGTAACCAATTCAACATGTCGATATTAGACTAGATAAGCTTTGTTATCCTGGGACAACATAACGACCACAATAACAATATCTTCAATTATTATATCTCTAAGTCTTTGAAACCTGATCAGTAGTCTCCTTGAAACTATATTTACCGGTGGTTTGCTTGCTATAATAGGTTTCAGTTTATAGAAAAAGGCGATGCAGTATGCAGATTAGAGATACTTGCATTTTGGAGGTGATATTCCTAAAACCATCAGACAGAAATACAACCCTGTAGATGGGTGGCTGATGAAAGCTGCTACCAAAAACAAAACGTAATAACTTATTTTCTGTGTAACCAACCTGTTCCATTTGTATTTTATTTTATAGATTGATCTTGAAATTAAACTAAAATGGAGAACTGGGCCAATGAAACAAGCCCAATGGCACAATCGCAAGAATTCCTTATCATCGAGATCGGACGCAGGAAACTATCGCAGCTGCCATACAATCCCATCCTAGAGTTTCGACAAGGAGCTTATCTGCTCAAATGGGTGTCAGCAGACAGTCACTGCAGACAATTTTGCACAAAGATTTAAACTTATTTCTATATAAGATTCAATTAACTAACAAACTGAATCCAAGAGACTTCCCGATTCGTTTGGAGTTTTGTGAGAAGATCAGTCAAATGGCGTCAGGGGATGAAAACGTCTTGAACTGCATTTTTATGTCTGGCAAGGCACAGATACTCCATCAGATGCAATTACATCCACTTCGCGTCACAGTGTGATGTGCAGTTTCTTCAAGGTTCATTGTCGGGCCTTACTTTTTCGAAGAAAACGGTCTTACTGTTACGGTCAATGGAGACCGTTACTTAAAGATGTTGAAAGAATTTTTCTTTCCAGATTTACGCCGAAAGAGAATCCCTTTCAACTCTGTTTGGTTTCAACAAGAAGGGGAAACTTGTCACATAGTCACGACTATTATGACAGAATTGCTGCAAAAATTCCCCAATAAACTTATTTCAAAAAACTCCACATTCCGTTGGCCTCCAGGTCTCCTGACCGCACTGCACCTGATTTTATTTGTGGGGTTATTGCAAACAAGAAGTTTAAAAAAGAAAACCAACAAATTTGGATGATTTAAAGCAATCCATTTAAACGATAATTGAGGCTATTCTCGCTGCAATACTCCAGGCAGTAATGAATAACTTTTTGATAAGATGTCGCACATGTGCCACCGAGTGGAGGCCATTTGAATTCAAATATTTTCAAAACTTCATGAATTACTTAATAAAAATGTATTATTTTTCAAATGAATTACTAAAAACTAAATTACATAAACTTACAAAAAGTTATTTGAGTTTCTTAATGTAGCAAAATTAATCAGACACCCTGTATTTAACCACTTCGTAATTCGTACTTTTATAACCAAACTCGGTAGCACTTCTTGGAATAACGACTTCTGCAGTCAGTTACAATTGCCTGTGGGCAAAAGTTTGAAACACATTGTTATCATAGTTTGTAAGAAATACTATGTATTGAACTTACTTTTTGTCAGCATTCAGTGTAGGGTATTGAAATTCTTCTTTACAATTGTTGTTAATACAACAATGTTTTCGTTGTTTTAAAGTCATCATACCTACCTACAATATTATTCGATATTACCAAGTAAGTACTGCAGTATTAGCTTTTTTATATGTACATTCATGTTGTTTCTTAAATAGGATTTTTAGTGAGCCTATTTTCAACATTACACCTGAACATTACGCTATATATTATTATTATGCATCTATGTATGGTATGTTCAACATACCCACAACTACACGTGAGTTTGTACGAGTGTGTAGCTGTATTTACCACACACTTAGTTTTTCATGTTGAAAATTACCCAGAATTTATACTTTTTTTATATTTTGGGTTATAAAATGACAATGTTTTTCATAGCACTGCTACAAGACAAAAACAACAAAAAAAAAAAAAATCAAAGACAATGTAAGAACACAAACTAAACTTTTCTTTCATTTATCGGTGCTGTTTGGTGTCTGTGTGAGTGTTAAAAACATAAATACTCCAACACGAATGAATATTATACTAGTCCTAGACTGCATAGCAGGACTCTATGTTTAAATGTACGAGTATGTAGAATCCTTTAAGGATTCTAAGTTACAAAAGTTTATTTGTGTTTTTTTTTCACTTAGTTAAATCATACTTTATACTCATTGTTAGTTTTAACAGGATGTTAGTTTATCTCTTTGATATGTAGGTACTTTTTATGGGGTTTATTTTATTATTATTATTTTTTGGTTGTTTTTCTTTCTCTTAATGAAAAAGTATATACATATGAAATTTTAGAAAATATATATGAGAAATTTATTCAATATGCAGTGTTTGAAATGTAACATGGGTAAATGTTATTAAGTTTTGTTTTAAGGTGCTTTATCCTAATACATACTAGTATTGTGCGAATTAAAATAAAGTTTCCAGAATCTATGTGCTGTTTAAGTATAATGAAAACAATTGGCTAATTCACAGTAAAAAAATATATCTTTTTAATAAAGAATTAATTTGTCTGTCTTGTTTCCTTTGTTATACAAACTTTGGTTTATCGCTGTGTTAGAGAGCAACTTATATTATTAATATATTTGTAAATCTATTTAAAGTCAGTGTTTGAACATCGATAAAATTAATATCTGTCATATTGAAAATGTAGTTACAAATTACTACAACATGATATTCCACATAACAACACCTCCACAAGCACTGGACATTACAGCAGTTAGCTGAATTGACCTTAAAACGAATAATGATGCCAGATTATAAATTATTTCCAAACGAGAGTTCAATTATTTTATTCTCTTATCAAGAATTCCTGTATTCCATATGTATATGAATTAGATCTACATTATAAATAATGTAGCATTAATAAAAAATTCTGATGTAACTGAATGTAAAAACTTAACTTAATTCTTGGCATAATTTTAAAAGCAATTGCATACAAGAGAGTATCGAATGTTTTAATCCTTTATTAAGCTAGATTAGGCTAGTTTTTGTTCACTTAAAACATGCACTACGTGTCCAGGTTTTTAATAATACAAGTGATTTAAGCACTTGTATATAACATTAACTATAACATTATGTTACGCATAACCATTAGTAAAAATAACGATTCGGACTGGCGCTCATAAACTAGAATTTAAGAGCCATCCATAATGTGCATAAGCTAGCTTAAGCAACTGTTAAAAATGAACGAAAAGTCTCTCAAATGCATAAGTAAACTTAAGAAGACTTTTAAGTGGCCATAATGTACTTACATGAACTTAAGAACCCTTGTTGCATATTTGTGCAGTATTTTATGTTTTTGCGAGTACTTTAAATTAAAAAGTACCAAAAATTACAGCCCTGTATTTGTTTATTTTATGTTTTATTTTATTTAAAATTTGCAAACAGTAAAAACTGCTAATTGTTGAATAAATAATAAAAAAGGTGATAAGATATGAGTAATATCATCTATTTCTTGATTTTGCATACTAATTTTTTTATTTTTTTTTTATGAAATCAAGCACGAAAGTGCGTTCAGTTTGGCACTTTGCTTACGCAAATGAAACTTAAGAAAAAGTTTTATTAAGTACATTATGATTTGTTACATACGTTTTACATGTATTCCCACAGTTGCTTAAGCTAGTTTATGCACATTATGCTTGTGCCTTTAATCTTATTTAGAACTTTTGGCTGTCCATCTGTTATATATTCCAAAAAGTGTTATGTCTATCCAAATGATTTCAAAAGGCTGTTAATAAATAAATATACCTATAATTGAATTATTATTAAATAATTACCAGTATGCATTAGCAATTAATTTAAAATCCTATTTAACTAAATCCTTTTACTACCAAAAACGCAAATAGCTTCATTAATAAACCCCTTTCGTCTAATAAATGCCCATATTACTGGCAACTCTGCTCTAGTAGCCGAATAAATCTTTAGTTTCTGCGCGTACGCCTCTTAAAACTGTTGTTCTTAATTTCGCTCCGTCTTTAAATGCCTTTTATATATAGTTAAAGTGTAGTAAATTTTGCAAAATTAAACAAATAATAAATGTCTTAATGTAACTGAATAATAAAGTTATTAACTTTTATAAAAAATAGTGTTAAAATCAAGATTTTATTCAAATAAATCAGTGAAAGAAAAGCCATCATCACATACATAAATCATTGTGTTTGCAATAATTCTATTGTTGTTGTCGTTGTATTTAACTGTTGTTTTCAATTGTTATTGTTGTTTTTCTATACAAAAGCCCTTTGCACATGATTTTGTGTGTATCTAAAATTGATGCGGCGTAATGCTGTGTATTAAAGTGTGTTGTTTGTTGCTAGTAAAAATATAAAGAGCAAATAAGAGCAAAATTAAAATAATAAGAGCAGAGCAAGAAAGAGTAAACTTCATGTAGGAAATGAAGTTATGTTTTTGATATTTGTGCGTGGTAGAGTTGTCAATTTTATAAATAGTGTAAATAAAACGGAAATCGGTTCGGGCGTTTAATTTAAAGATATGTAATAAGTGAATTTAATTTGTACCTATTTAAGGTAAGTTTTTTATGCAATTAAAATTTTTATATACATATATACATGTATATATATATATATATATACATATATACATAATTTATATTTGTAATTGTACCAACAAATCTTTAAGAAAAAGAAATAAGAAGTTCTCTTTTTCGTGCAAATTTTTAAGTGTTATATTAAAATATTATTAATAACTTATACTCATTTCAAGTAATAATATTTATTTTCATGTATTCACAAGATATATTAGAAAAATCTGTAATACGTATTTCGTAAAATAATTATCTTTCAAAATAAATATTTCTATTATTATGTTATTCTTGTTACAAATTGTGTAAATATATGTAGGTACCTACTATATTAGAATTGCTCTCAAAATAAAGATGAAATACAGAATAGATGGACAACTTTTTAAATTTATAAATTAGGTTTTTTAATTGCTAAAAAGAAAAATTAGTAATAAATTTTTTTATGGCATGTTTTTAGATAACAAGTGACTCAATTTTTTTGCCCAAATGAGTACAAAAATTAGTTTTGGGGTTCTATAACACTAGTGTCAATTCTCTTGAGTAAAAACGTAAAGCTAGATTTACACGATTGAAATTTTCTTCAAAATGCTTTAAACTCGTGTAAACAGCAAAAATTCTTCAAAATTTATTTATTTAATAGTCATTAATAGTCAGACGAGTGTACTTATAGAAAAAATATTTATTTCTTTTTACAAAAATATAAACAAAAGACAGTTCTGAAAGAAATATATAAATATAAAACTTGATTATCTTCGGTTTCGTGACACCTCTGCATATTTTGTGTCGTTGAGTAAACATCAAAGTGTTCTTAAACTGTAATTTTAGAGTGTTCACTTTTTAATTAAATTGTTTTTGTGTACATTTGAATAAATAAAGGCTTGTTATATTTGTTTTAAACTTCTTGGCGCTTTTATTTGGCAATTAAAAGGAATCTAGAAATCATATCAAAAATCAATATATGGTATGAAAACGTCAATGAAACTAAAATTCTTTATAACTTTGTAAATGCTGAGTTTTTAGAGAAAATAAAGCTCAATCTGTGATCACTTCTTATTCATATCAAAAATTAATGGTTTTTATGAAAATATCAATAAAAATTAAATCCTTCATATGTTTGCTCTTGCTGTGTATTTTGTTAGTGTAAAGCAAAAATATTCTACACCTTTTTGCAAATGCAATGATGCAATAGCATTAGCACAAGATTGTGAATTGCGCTATTGTGTATTCAACAGTTCCATTGCTGTTGTTGCATTTAGCGGTGTTTAGTTTTGGTTTTCTAAAATATGCGAATTAATATTAATTCGCTTTGTTCTAAGTCCCAACTTACACGAAGCAATTTTTATTGAAAAGATTGATACAATTTCTTTGCTGTTTACACAGCAGAATTCTTATTGATTAAATCGCTGTTATTTTTATTTGAGGGTATACACACATATGCAATACGTATAAGAAAACTAGAGTACAATCAAGTGTGTCTCGGCTTATCATCCCCTCACTTCGATGTCTAAAAAAATATGTCTCGTCTTTTCTTCCCCTCCCTACGATTTCTAAAAAGTAATCAGCTTAGCTTAAAGAATTGCTTGGTGTAAATTGGGTCAAAGCAAAAGCCTTTAAGATTTTAATTTTTAAACAACAGATGTTTTTTGCATATTTGCAATCGTATCAACAAAGCTTTAAGAAAAAGCTAAAAGAAAGTGGTCGTCTTTTAGCTTTATAGTCAAGTCGCTTATAGTCCATTTAGCGATATAGTCCAAAATACACGTTTTTACAGCCCTTTACAAGTCAAATTCATACAAAATAATAACGATATAGTCCATGAAATTTATTAAGGATATTATTACATATATTTAGGTAATATTACATAGCAATTTAAGCTACAAACCAATAAAATGAACTAAAAATCAAAAATAAGTACTGCCTTTTGGCGCACAAATTATGTATGTATTTGTTTATAACGTATACAAAACATACATACTATACATATATAAATTAAATAAATCAGTTTTCGTTTTTATAATTACATACATAAATTGTTTAAATACGATTTTGTTTATATGCCATATCGTGCCATATAAAAAATTAGTCTTATAACCACATTAGCGATACAGTCACAACATTGCATGCAACTAAGCGATGTAACTATAAGCGAATCCGATAGCAATCCGATATCACTCAGATAAGCTACTGAACTGATGCACACGCATTCCACAAATGATGACAACAAAATATTATTACATATTAAATTTAAACATTTATTTATAACATATTATGTTTAAGTGTAAACAAAATGCTTTTTAAACATTACATGAAAACAAATATAATAACTTACCATTTAAATAGTTCTAAATAATATAATATGTTTGAACAGTTATCAGCTGTGATAATGGCTGTGATAAAAAATTTTGAAAAATTGCGAAACCCCTAAAAAACAGTGTAGTTGTGATAACCATGCCCAATCATGTTTTTTCTTCACTTCAGTTCATTTATTAAACATTATACCATTTAAACCCTTTTGCAATTTCCACTTAAATTACTTATTTATTGAACTAAAAATTAATTAAACTATTTCTATTTCTTTATCCCTTTATTTTTATCAATTTTTTTTATCTACTCTAAATGATTTTTTCGCAACATTTTATATTTAATTGGTTTTTATTTTCTTATTCAAGCATCATTGATCCAAATAGCAAATGCATGTAACAGGGTGCAATGATTACGACAATATTATTGTCTCTTCACCTGCTGGTTTATACAATTTTAAAAGTTTTTTTTTTCACTTTACAGTTTTCCACCTTCATTGGAAATGTATTAGTTAAATGTGTCTAAATAATGTAGATGTAAAATACTCTTAATTGCAATTTTCTATTAATTTAATATCCAGTACAGCAACAACAAAAAAAAAAACGTAACTTTTTAAATTGCTTTAAAGCTAGATTTTGTTATTGTATTGTAATTTATCACTACTGTAGAATAAAACCTCGAACGTTTCATTTTCAATTAGTTTATTCTGTGTTGGTCGTGGTGTATGTGGCTAAAGCTGTTCAAACTCAAATTATATTTATGAAACTGCTATAGTAAAGGTTAATTTTAATTAGAGGTCAAAACCAAAATCAGAAAAAAAATTTATTGTTTTTCAAATCGACATTGTTGTTGCTGTTATTCAGTTTTGTAAAGTTTTCTAATGAGTTGGAATATCTGCATGTAGCTATACAGTGAGTGTCAATACAAAGTAAACACCTATTGTTTAAAAAAATGTTTTATTATATATACTACTACAAGTTCATATTAAAAACAAGATAAAAAGTCTAATTCATAAGTGGCTTAGCAAAATATAAGTACCTAATTAATAAAAACTAGAAAAAATATGAAACTTAAAAGAGAATTAAATTTTAATGAAGACGTGTCAGATTTTTGGCGTTAACATAAATTAAACAGCTAAAAGTATGGTCACATTTGGCAAATATTTACTCAAAAAAGCATAACAACTTGTTTTAGCGCAAATTTGTTTGATGTTGTTTACTCTTACAAGAGTTTTGCAAACAGCATCAAATAAATTAAAAACTCGTGCCTTCCCTGCAGGAAATGTCAATAGTGAAACTGTACTGACTTACTATTGACACAGTCACCAGTACTAGTGATTTATAATACCCCATACAATGGCAATCCACTACTAGTACCTATGCTATTGACAAGGTAGTTCTTTTGGGACCACATTTTAGTAATTCTTGTCTACACTTTTGGTACTTCTCTGAAATAGAAAATGAAAATGCATTTTTGCTAACTTTTAGAGTTTTATTAAAAAAAATTAAATGCTAAAAGGCTTTCCCTAATTAAAAATAAATTAGTAAACACCCAGAGTCTTTGGCTAGAATCAACTATCGCCTAGTCTATCGGGGCACATAATTGAAAAAATAATTGTTTAATAATAACCATTTTGCCGCCGACATATTATCAATTATCTGCCGCCGCCATAATGACAAATATAAATATGTGGACGCCTTTTTGACAATGTCGCCAAACAGTCACCAAAATAGAAGAGACAAGTGGTGACTTGGTGACACTTATAATCAGGTTTCCTTCAGGGTTGTGGTCCATTACTGGAAGAACTTTCGTGTTCTCGTTTACAGACAGACTTAAATGTCTGCTTTAAATGTTTTTCCACTATGTATCAGTCAACAAAAGTGATCACATTGGAGCAGCGCAATTTACCACTGATCTGTCAAAGGTGACCCATAAAATGTGTAGTTTGTTATACTTGTCTATAATTTTTTTTATTGTACAGTGATTCCTTCAAATGATCTTACCTATTTCATGCAGGTATTTAGCTTTTCTATGTAAGTCTATTATAAATTGCCGAGTCTTCATTGATGTTTGGCTTCCCACTGTAAATTATTTACTACTTAACGTCTGAAACTTACCATTATTTTAAACCGCACTTTGCGATTACTCTTTTAAACAAAGAAAAATTAAAAGAATTGCAACTAACGGGTCCGCCATTTAACATTTTTTTTCAACTAGTGCCTATTTCGTGAATGGTAACACTTAGCGCATTTTTGATTTGACAGATAATTAGTTTTATCCTTCCGCTGAACGAATATAGTTGTGTATACGCTTGTCTTCGCTTCGCTAATTGGGCCTGCGATCGACTTACAGAAAATAATCTTTTCAGATGAAGCTCATTTTGATCTTGGCGGGTATGTAAACAAGCAAAATTGTCGCATTTGGGGCACAGAAAACCCGCACGCATACATTGAAAAGCCGATGCACCCAAAACGAGTCACTGTTTGGTGCGGATTTTGGTCCAGAGGCATAATTGGGTCATTTTTCTTCGAAAATGAGCAAGGATTGGCAGTTACAGTCAATGGCGATCGTTATCGGGCCATGTTGAACGCATTTTTGTTCACAAAAATTGAAGAGGATGATGTTGTGGCAACATTTGTTTTCAACAGGACGGCGCTACGTGCCACACAGCCGAAGCTACACTCGATGCATATAAAAATGCAATATAATTTTCTAATATAATAGTATTTATATTAATACATATAATTAAACTTTCATTCGAATAATATGAGGTGTAGACTTTATTTGGACGCTCACAGTATATGTGTTAAGTTTAAATATATTTAGAGCATAAACATAGTGGAATGTTTCGAATTTGCTGCAGAAGTACACAATTTTAGGAATTGCTATTTATTATGCGGAATATATGGAGCCACTAGAATCCCCTTATAGATTCATGGTAATCCTCTATAACCTCTAGTTTCAGTAAAAACTTCTTTCTTCTTCAATTATTCCTTTAAATTTAACCTTTATCGCAAACATACTTATTTCCTTTGTAGTTCAATGCATAAGTAGGACACTATTATTGGTAATGAATTTCCATTTTATATGGTTTTTACATTTTATATTCGTACATCCATTAATAAATTTATTTACATAGCACATTCATTCAGCCATTTAAGTTTTTAAGATAATATGTATCGCACATGTAGACTCGTTTATGCATAAATACGGTTATCGATATGTGTGAAATTTATACATTTGAACATTTTTATGGTTCATTTAACTTCAAATACAATTTGTATGCATTCTCAGGTATAATTAAATTTATTGTTTTAGATTTTACAAGTGCCTTATATAAAAATATACGTTTATTTTGTTTATTTTATCGAAGCAAACCAGCGAACATTTTGTACACTATTGCTTAAAGACATATTGAAATTTAATTTTACATTATTAGAGAGTAAAACTTGATTTGTTTAATCTCCAATAAATTCGATTTAGACAGATTTTTGAGAGAATTTTCGGAAAGTTCACGATCGCGGCTACATTGGCCAAAATAGCAGCATCACTTTTAGATGGTAAGGTAGGAGATTGGTTGAAATTATGTTCTTATCATGCAAGTGTAGACCGAATGCTTGGATTCTTTAAATGCTTACTAGCCAGATTAATGCTTGATACCATTTGCAAGAACAACAATTCAATTATGATTGTGGCAGAACTGCAACATTGGCAAAGAATTTGCAAAGCTAAAATGGTTGTTGGGTTGCTACCTGCCGACTATTATCGAATTTATTGTATTTATTAATGAAATTTATTAACAATTTTTCGATATGATGTTAATAAAATAAAACATAAATTTCAACTTTTTAATATCTTTTGTATGCAGCAAAAAATTCAATAAAATTCATACAGATTTATAAGCACTTTTAAACAATTTAATTCTGTAGCAAATAATATCACTGAAAACTCAATGCATAATCAAAATAATTATTCGTATGCAGCGAACATACATACGTGTTTATTACAGAATAAGAGATTCTTAAGTTTAAGAAAATATCGAGTTCTGGATAGTACACATATGTACATAAGCAGTAGGTACAGGGTCATAAAATGCTCCTTAAGGTGAATTCAAACTATTGAACAATCGCAAAAATCGTGGAAAAATTCGAGCAAACCGGGTCTGTAGAAGATGTGAGAACATCAGTGCATGCTCGTACAGCTCGTACTGCAGAAAATATTGCTGCTGTTCGCGATAGTGTGGCTGAAGAGCCGTCCACCTCAACTCGTCGGCGTGCCCAACAATTGCACCTCTCACGCTCGTCGTTGATGAACATTATGCATAAAGACTTGCATTTACACGCTTACAAGGTGCAATTGGCTCAAGAACTAAAGCCTCTTGACCATTCGAAACGTCGTGAATGGGCAGAATGGTGGCAAGAAATGGCAACAGTGGATGATCAATTTTCGAAGAAAATCATCTTCAGTGATGAGGCACATTTTCACCTCATTGGATTCGTCAATAAACAGAATTGCCGCATTTGGGCGAATGAGAATCCAAGAGTGATTGTCGAAAAACCAATGCCCCCACAAAGAGTGACTGTTTGGTGCGGTTTATGGGCTGGCGGCATCATCGGGCCGTATTTTTTCCAAAATGAGGCCGGTCAGGCAGTTACTGTGAATGGTGTTCGCTATCGTGAGATGATAACGAACTTTTTATGGCCCGAATTGGTAGATATGGATGTGGACGATATGTGGTTTCAGCAGGACGGTGCCACTTGCCACACAGCTAACGAAACAATGGCTCTTTTGCGCAACAAATTCAATGGGCGTGACACCGTTGGACTTTTTTCTTTGGGGTTATTTGAAAGAAAAGGTGTACGTCGATAAGCCAGCAACAATTCAAGAGCTAAAGGATGAGATAATTCGGCACATTAACGGCATAGAACCTCCATTATGCCTCAGGGTCATCGAAAATTTTGACCATCGCCGATAGTTTGTTCCATACATAATTGAGTAATACCAATATATCATAATAAAATAAAATTACAATAATTTCCTAAATAGTTTGTGTTTTATTCAAAATCAACATCGGCCCTTGAAATTTAACCACCCGTTATGTGGGTCAGGTAAAATAATAGACCGATTTTCAACAGTTTCAATTCCATCTATCTTCAAAATTGCGACCTGTACTCTGCGCACAAACTTTACATTAACAGCCATCCACAGGGACGGACGGACGGACGTCATTAAATCCACTCAAAAAGTGATTATGAGTCGATGGTATAATTTAAGTTGGGTGTTGGACCAATATTTCTGGGTGTTGCAAACATCAGCACAAATCCAATATACCCTCCCCACTATGGTGGTGTAGGGTATAAATATTGCTAGCGCCGAACAGCCCACAGAACTCAATGAATATAAAGGAAACAATGAAGCACGGTGGGAGCAACGTCATGATGTGGGATTGCTTTATATAGTTGCCCTTCGGACCACTGCATCCCGATTTGAGCGTTTATCATGTGAAGGAAGTTTCTTTTCCGCTGGATGATGACCTAAAACATACTTCCAAAATCATGAAAAATTGTTCTAGCAAGCAAAATTTTATTTTTATTTTTGTGGTCAATGGTGATGAGGCAGTTGGGATAATACCCATTTGGATGAGCTTCGACAGCGGGTTCAGCATGAACGAGAGGGTATTGATGAATTCAAGTATTTTACGAAATAACGGGTGTTGTCCCTCAGCGAGCTTTTTTCGGTCAGCATATGAATAAAACAATGTTTTAAAATTTAAAAGCTTCCATCTCATTAAATTTCCAGGCTCTGCTTATAATATTCAAGTGGACTTACAAGAAGACATTAATATTCGAATACTAAGGCTTTTGCTAATCTTCAAGACTTTCTTGCACTTGTCTCATGTTCAATAAAAAAGACAAACATGTAGTGTGCAACCCACAATAGGGGAAGCATGCTAAGGCAAATTACTTCACAACGATAGGTATTACAACAACTTTTTGGACAAGTACTCTATCCAATGATCAGCATGCCTCATCTTCATAGTATGTTACAAAAAAAGTCATATAAAGTAAATAAACACCATTTTTAGAATCCAATTTTAAACAAGCTTTCTTCGTCTTATTTCCCAATTAAAGTTTACAATTTTCTTATGATTTTTGCTTCTCAATTTACAAAAGTATTAACATTTTTATATTACAAAATTAGCGCCTAATAAAACAAACACATAATAATCTTAAAACATTGTGCTACATTAAAAATCATATAAATTAAAATTAATATACACTGAATTAAAAACGAATTCATAATCCTGCAAACAAACAAAAAAAATGTAAACATTTTTCACTTTTGCATAGACAAAATTCCTGTAAATTACTTTTTTGTTTTCATTTGCACTGCAAAAATCCTTCTAGTTTTTTACGCACAAGCAATCGCTATTTTATAATTAAAATGCCTTTTCATTCGTGGAGAAAAAAATCTAAAGCATTTAATTTATTCTAAATAACAATTAAAATGCAAAAAGCAATTTTTGTACACAGCTTTTTTGTGCCACTATTTTAATCACCCTTTCAAGAAACTGTAGGAGTTATGGTAAGTATCCGAGGAGTATTCTGTAAAAAAAAATCCTGAGAAAACTATGCCAACATAACTCTAAGATGAAGATAGAAATATCTAAGTTAGAGAAGAAGTGCGATTAAATCATGGTGTATTGTGGGAATCAAGTACATACTCGTATACATACAAAGTTAGCGCTTGTTGTTTGAAAATAAGCAAGTGTGATTTGCATTAAGGTGGAGTGAATAGGTTGTGTTTTAAATACTACAGATTTGTATATCTAATTGTGCATCTAAAATCCATCCACATTGCTTTCATTGTTTTGTATTTAAACAGCTACCATTATTGCGTTCGAAAATTTCTAGCTTAGTATCGAAATAGAAAAGAAAATTCGTGCACAAATTCCTTAAAAATCCGACATTGTCAGGTTCAATGATTAAAAAAAAGATAAAGCTTTCAAAAGTAATTGCTTAATTTACTCTCGTCGAACTTGACCCCAGGTGGGGAATCTTACAGTAATTAAACTCTGTATATAGGTATTACATTTAACCTTGGGAGTTCCTAGACTACTCGTGTACCACAAAATAACTTATCAACTTTTTACTTTGCACTTATGCAATTTTTCGTCAATTTACAAAACTTTCCTCCGAACTATAAAATTTTATAAGCGATATGTCGAAGTTGATACGTATAATTTGCAAAGTTTTTCAAAACTGGATATTCTCTTTTCAATTTTTGTTCCACGTACGTTTTTTTTTTTTTTTTGTATAAACACCATCAAAAAAATTGGTGTATATCGAGTCTGTTATTCTATTTGTAATATATGGTCGGGTTTGACTGGATATACTTGTTTTCGTCAAATATTTGACATGTGTGACCGTGCCCTTAGAGTTTTGACAGCAGACTTCGATCTTTTTTCCCCGAAGTATCGCTTCTTATACAGCGTGGGTAGCACAAATGAGTACATCATGTACTTACCTATAATTTAAATAAGTAAGCCTTGTTTCACACTTTTCAGTTTTGTTCAATTCTCTTTTGAACTCGCCATTTCATTCACACACGTCAATTCAATTTTCGTAGCTTTTTATGCAAATCAACAAAAGAAAATAAGAAAATTGACTAGTGCTGTCAAGTTTGTATTTTTTTTATTCTCTTTTCCCTTCTCATCCAAAAATATTTGCCTTGACGAGTCAGAATTGAAGAGTGTGAAAGCGAACTTAAGAAAATTAAAAAAAAAAATTTCATTTATTTCACAAAATTATTTATAAATTTAAACTAAACGTATTAAGATCTAAGAAAAAAGACAAACGAAATAGACAAAAACTTTAGGGAATGATGGTGTTTTTAATATTTAGTCCAAAGCCTGTTACTTCGTACAACACTTTTTACATGTTTTGGCATAATCTCCACATATTTTTCAATAATTTCATATGGTTGGAGTTAATCGCTATTGTCCTCTGTATCTTTACGATTGACCACAAATACTTTATCAATACACTTAGTCCAACGCTTATTTAGCAATTATATCCCTTGATTAAAATAATTTTCTTCAAGGCCTTCAAAATAGTGGTTTACAACTGCAATTGCATCTTCCTTTGAGGTAAAATGCTTGCCAGTTATGAATTTTTTTCGATTTGGGAACAGGTAAAAGTCACTGGGAGCTAAATCAGGAGAATACACAGAAAAAAATCATG
Source organism: Bellardia bayeri (assembly GCA_950370525.1). Classification (NCBI taxonomy): domain Eukaryota; kingdom Metazoa; phylum Arthropoda; class Insecta; order Diptera; family Calliphoridae; genus Bellardia; species Bellardia bayeri. The sequence continues at coordinate 19,735,345 of OX493265.1, read as the reverse complement.
TTTTTTTTTCAATTAAACCTTTAATTGATTTTAAAATAATTTTCAATTAATATTTTTATTGATTCAATTACTTTTTCTTTTTTTTTTTTGATATTTTCAATTAAATTTTTAATTGATTCCAACAATATTTTAATTGAAACTCATTTTTATTATTTTCTATGTAAGGTGAGTGATCAAGCAACTTGACTTTAATTCGTTGATTTTAGCCATTGTGGGCTGGTGCGTTGTCTTGATGAAAAATTATTTTTTTATTTTGTAAATCAGGACGTTTTTCTCTTATTTTTACATTTAATTGATCCAAAATGTTGCAATAGTACCCTGAATTTATTTGTTTACCCTTTTGTAGATAGTCAATCAATAAAATACCTTTGAAGTCCCAAAAAATCGTTGCCATAACCTTACCAGCCGATTGAATTATCTTTGCCTTCTTTGGGGCACTTCCTCTAGCTTCAGTCCACTGTTTGGATTGTTCTGTTGTCTCTGGAGAATAGTGCTAGATCCGTGTCTCGTCAACAATTATGAAGCGACGCTAGAAATCCCTTTTAGTTTTCTTAAAGCGTTCCAAACAAGCTTGAGAAATTTTCATACTTATGCGTTTTTGGTCGACTGTTAACAAATGCGGCACCCATCTTGCAGAAAGATTTTACATCTCTAGTTCTTCATGCAAAATAATCATTTTAGATGCACATTATATTAGCTATTTCACTTTCTTTTATTCGTCGATCATTTAATACCACTTTGTCTACAATTTCTGTTGTTGTTGCTGTTTTTGGACGTCCACTAAATGGTCCATCCTCCATGTTTGTACTTTAAGCTGTTTAGCGTGGAATATTTAGTTTTTGTCATTACTAGAATACTGCTCGCAATGGCCCTTGACAGTTTCTTCATTATTTAATATAATTTGTTTTGGGTAATTAGCAAAAAGTGTTTACCGCAAGCTTTGAAACTAATGTTGTTTTTTCAGCCATAAACAAGACAAACAAATCTAACGTTAAACTTTGATATTTTTGTGCAAATATTTCAAAAGACACACTTGTGCAAAATTTAGTACAATTAAGTTTTTTTTTTTGGGATAATGTTTTTTCCCGCAAACTATTTTTATAAATTATTTTTAATTATAAATTTAATTATTATTATAAATTATTTTGTTTAGCATTAAATCTAAAATAAATGACAAATAATATTTTTAAATTTTCTTTACTAGCCTTAAGCGTAGCCACTTGTTTTAGCACAAATTTGTTTGTCATTGTTTACTCTTACAAGAGTTTTGCAATATCAAACAACATCGAATAAACTAAGACTAAATAAGTCTAAACGAAACGAATTTGTAATAATACAAGATTTGTAAATAATAATAAAGAATACGCACACATTGTAAACGTACGTAAATTTCATTCTAACTCATAAAACGTAAAAAAAGGAATATGATGAATTCTCGAATTCTATTTCTCAAAAACGGTGAGTTAAAGATTATGTTTACAGATGGATAGTGGATAATGAAAATTGCTGATGAGGCCCTTGGCAGGGCAGAAAATGCATTCCAGTTTGCCAATTGTTCTAGTACTTTACAATAGTATTCTTTGGAATTATTTGAAAATTCGAACTATTAGCCTGAAAAAATAAAACTTTTCTCTTAAAGATAATATTAGTTCAATTATTTCTCTAATTAATAAGAAACAAAGTTTTTTTTTTAAGAAATAAACGAGTTCAAAAATATATTTTTAGTGGTTACGTCTCTTTCGGCTAATATTTGCCTAAAGGTGTGGCCACTTTATTCGTTTTCAAAAAAAGTGCACGAGGCACAAACATATGTACTCATTTCTGCTCCCCACTTTATATTTTATTATGTTCTTAAAATATATATTTTCATAAAATCTAACTATAAAATTAAAAAAAAAAATTATATTTAACAAACATAATGAAATAAACAATTTTTATAAACTTAAGCCTGATATTGACTTCCTTCCTTCCTGTCTTACTTAAATTTTAACAATAAGCAAATATTCAAAATTTATATACAAGTCTGTTTAAAAACACATACTCGTACATACCTACATAATCAAATACAAATATACAAACAAATAAATTAACTGGAAAGTTTCTTCTGCAGACATCTCATCGCTGTTCGTTGTCAAACTGAAAACTTCCAGAAGTTAATGCTTGACTTCCTTGGTTGTGAGTTTGAAGAGAAATTGAAAAAGTCCTGAATGCGAATGCATTTTGTTACTTATTTTGTTGGTGTTGGTGTTGTTGTTTTTATTTTATTTTCAAACGTTTTTTTCCCTACACTGAACATAAATATTTTAAGCATCAATTCTCAGCATATGGGGTTCATGACAACTATTTATGGTTGTCGTACGATAGTTCTTAAAAAGAAGAACTGAAAATAAAACTCCAAAAACGTTTATTAAAAAAGAAGCTCAAAAATGTTTTAGCAAAATGCTTTAAAAAGTTAATATCTACTACATACACATGAATATCAAACGGAGGCGAAAAAAGCAACGAATTATTAAAATTAATGTTTTCATGACCTGCGTAAAATATAGGAAAAAATTAATTTTTTTTGCAACACACTCTAACTAGGATTAAATTTTAATTTGCTCAATGGCATAACCAAAAAAAAAGTGAATTTAATAAAAGGTGTTTTAACAAGAATTAAACGAGTGTTGGCAGCAATGGTAAAAATTAGATGGGATAGTGACCTCATGGGAAAATATGATTGTAACTGTTTAGTTCTAAAAGTGCCCTTATTTAAATTATATAGTCTGTAATATGAGAAAAGCAATAATACTGATAACTTCTCTCATTCTTTGACTTTGTTAAGTTATTTATTGTACACAAAAGAGCAATAGGTAAAAAAGAGGCAAACGATCAACATCAACACGAACAACCACGGCAATAAAACCAAAGGTGCGAAACAAAAAGTTAAATATTTGTTTTATTTTAAAATCCCCATCACTTTCCCCACAACAACAGTAACTGTTAGAAAGACGGTTTTCAAAACCTAGAACAACTTTATATTTAAGCTGTATGTGATCTAGTTAAGCTTGAATCCATATTATCTGGATACAAATATTTTTTTGGAAACAAAAACTTTTTAATGATTGGGTATCTTTCTCTTCATTTGTATACAAATTCCTTTTAGACACTCAGAAAACAGGGTTTGTAAAATACTAACACTATTAATATGGTCCGACCAGAATTTATGTAAACAATATTTAAATGTAAAAATTCTTTGTAATTTGTAACAGCTTTAAACCACCGTATAATAAATATTTTTGATTTGAATTTATGCTTATTTGCGGGTAAAAATCTTTGAGTGTTTGTGTTTTTTTGTTTTGTCGGAACACACCAGCAACGCTTGTCTCTGTCATTTAGAAAAAAGTCCGAATAGTGTAATTTAATTTTTTTCAGTTGTATTTGTTTTTTGTCTTGAAAAAAAATGTAAAATCCTTTTTTTTCACTTTAAATTGCATAAAAGCATTACATTTTTTTGTTGAAGATTTGAAAAAAGTACAAAGAATTTGGCATAAATTAGAAAAATATATACTGTGAGCGTCAACATAAAGTCAACAACACATATTATTAAAATATTATATTAGAGAATTATATTGCATTTTTATATAGTTATATATAGTAGAATTTAATTTTACTTATTTAACAAAAGTTAAATAAGTAGAATTAGTTTTGGAATTTTTCTTTGTTTGAAGGTATAAAGGTAAAGTGGTGTTCAAAATAATGAAGTTTAATAATTTATCATTTAAAGAGATTAAGCTGTGACTTGGTTATTAATTCGAATAATGGTCATTCGAATAATCGAACAACATCTTACAAAGAATTTCAAAATTACCAATTTCGAATAACGAATAATTCGATTCATTTTAAGAAGAATAATCGAATAAAACGAATCAATATTTTTGTGTTAGTTTGTCGTTTCTTTTGAGTATTTTTCATTCTTAGCCTAGCGCAGAAAGAGAATAGTTAGTTTTTCAAAAACTTTTTTATTTCTTAATAGAATCTCCTGAAACTACAATAAACTTAGTCCAACGGTTATCTAGCAATTCTATTCCTTGATTAAAATAGTTTTCCTCAAGGCCTGCAAAATAGTGGTTTACAACTGTAATTGCATCTTCATTTGAGATAAAACGCTTGCCAGCTAGGAATTTTTCTTAGATTTGTTTTTCGATTGGTAAAAGTCACTCGGAGCAAAATCAGGAGAATGAGGTGGGTGGTCGAGCTTTAATTCGTTGATTTTAGCCATTGTTGGCTGGTGCGTTGTCTTGATAAAAAATAATTTTATATTTTATATTTCTAGTGTAAGACAGGACGTTTTTCTCAAATTTTCACATTTAATTGATCCAAAATGTTGCAATAATACTCTAAATTTATTGTTTACCCTTTAGCAGATAGTCAATCAATAAAATACCTTTGAAGTGCAAAAAAGCCGTTGCCATAACCTTACCAGCCAATTGAATTGTTTTTGTCTTCTTTGGGGCATTTCCTTCAGCATAAGCGGATGCGTCTGTTTTTAACACCTGTTTCTATATGTAGGAATTGACAGATCGAAAAGAAATTTAACATGTGTTCATAACACAGTTAGAAGTTTCCAAAACACTTAAATTTCAAACCTTTTTGCAAATGCAATGATGCAATACCATTTGCACAAGATTGTGAATTGCGCTAATGATTTAAATAATTTTAATATACTTGTTTACTTTATTTTTTTTATTATTATTTTTATTATTTTTTATGCTCCTTTTTTATCTAGCTTTTGTTAATGAGTTATATTTTGCTTAAGTTGCTTATGAATTATGCAATTTATTTATATTTTGTTTTAAATTTGTACTTGTAGTATTTATGATCAAACCATTTTTTCAAACAATAAATATATACCTTATATTGACGCTCACAGTACATAACGAACGTACTAAAACTAAAGCAAAGGCGACTTAACCGATACACTAAACGAATGTTTTAAAACAAACTATAATAAAAATAATAAATTAAAACACAAACTATAAGAGTTAAAGATCACAAACACAATTAAATAAAATCCAATTTTCAACAATCATCATACGAATTTCTCTATGTCTGAAAAGAAATCACCTCCAAGGAAATCTCATACTTTCAGACATAATCAATATACATAGCTTCACAACTTTCCCTAATGTAAAGGTACGAATATCTGTTCATTTACTGTGCCATCTGCGTTTGTGGCATTAGTTTAAAAGGCTTTTAACTTAAAAATGTTTTTTTTTCTTCACTTCTTTTGTATGGCATCATCATTGCATTAAAAAATATAAAAAAAAACATACAGAAAAGTGAAATATACAATGAAATTCTACTGTTAATGGCTGCATAATTTAATGATATTTGCTACTGCAAACACAAGATTTTTTTTCTAGGTGTGAGGTGAGCATAAGGGTGTTTGCAAGGGTTAAATAAAGCATTTTAACACTTTTACGCAGGTGGTTGTAATTTGTTTTTGCTATCAACACACTTTTAGCAGTGAATATGTTTAATTAGGATTTCATTATTATTATTTTTTTGCACAATAATTTAAATAAAAACATCCCCACCTTGTTGGCGAGAAATTAGTACATAGTTAAATATGCATTTTAATAGTAAGAATGCAGAAAAAAACGCACGTGGAGTACAAAAAAAATACCTTTTTAAGGACCTTTAAATATAAAAAACCAAATTTTATATAACAAGTAAGAAAGCATAGTCGGTCAAGCCCGACCATATAATACCCTACACCCAGTATATGTATAAAACAGTTGGTTCGATCATCCAAAAATGTAAATATAAATATTATGTATTATATACTTTATCTCGATGTAAATACTTTTAAAAAATTTATGGAGGTTAAATTAATTTACGAAAATGGTCTTGTATGGGAGTTTCGACCAATAATGGACCGACCATTATAAAATTAAGTGTCATTATTTCTTTTTTTACAAACATACAAATTTTATTTGGATACCAATATTTTTAAGAAATTTATGATCGTTAAAGTGAATTTCGAAAGTGGGCCTTAACCTTCCGATGAGTGACAGTTCTGAACTTCACGGCCGTGTGAAAAGGTCCCTACGGACCTTTTTTGTAAATCATTTTTTTTTCATATAAAAAAAATTTTTTTTTGTTTTATTGTTTATAACGAAATTCTACATACAAAAATAATTTTGTAAATTTTTTGAACTCAAAGACATTAGGGATGATGATAAAAACAAAAAATTCTAAGAACTGGTTTATTGCTAGTAGTATAAAATTAGAATATTGTGCCTTTCCTTGAAAGCAATAAAGTTCATGTCTTCGAATTTTTCTAATGTTTTTGAGTTTAGGTATTTGTGTTGAGAACAAGTTAATTATGTGTTGAAACAATAAAACAATTATAATGATGCCCAAAAACATGCATTTATTAGTGAAATTCAGTAAACGGTCCATACGGACCTATTCACACGTCCGCGTACTATTCTCACTAAAACCTCAATAACTCCTAAAGTAATGATTCAATCGGCTTGATTTTTTCCAAAAGCTGCGCAACAAAATACTCTTAGAATACAGAGTAACTTTGGGGGGGGTGGATGTTGTAGTGGCCGAAGTAGGAGTAATTTCAGTTTGAAAAAGCAAAAAGGTCCCTAGGGACCTTCTCACTCATCGGAGGGTGAAAACTACAAAACAAAAGCACATTTTAGCATTCCAAGCGCTTGTTGAAGGTTAATATGTTTTTTCTTCGACAAAAAACGAGCAAGAACTCAGAATTACTTTCAGGTAGAATAAATGATGTCCGTCCGTTTGGTGCTGTAAATTATAATTGTCCTTAAAAAATTAATTTGCCCTGGATGGGACTATATGAAAGCACTCCTATTTGTAAGTTACCAAAATAAAATTTTAACATTAATGTTAGCGCCACCTAACGTTTAGTAGAACAGATAACATCAATAAGTCTTCAACATTGTAAAATAGTGTCTAGACTAAAAGTATTTTATGTCCAAACCGCTTAAATAACGACAATAACGATTGAAGTAACATGCATGTCCAAATTGTATGTTTTCTCTCCGTTTTACAATATGAAGCTTTGAATATGATTTGTACCCTTGTACAAATAGATTTAAAAAAACCATAAGATTTATATATAAACAACTGTAGATATATATTTATAAACTAAATTGTTACAAGAAACATTTTCCCAGCGTTCTGTGAATTGTTAATAAACACACATATTCACCCCTATCGTGAATAAAAATTCCACATGAAATTTGTTCCATTTTATTTTTTTAACATTGAATTTTAATAGGAAAAATGTGAAAAGGGAACAAATTTCATGGGGAATTTTTATTCACGATAGGGGTGATTATTTTTAAACTTAACAACAATTACACTAAAATTATACAGTTTTCGAAAAAAAACAACTGTTATTGCAATGACAACTTGCAGTTGCAGTTTCTGTTTTTTCCAGTTGTCAAACCATTAAACGTTATATGTATGTAATTGCATTGTGTGCAAGTAGAAAGCACCACGTACGTTAAATTAAATGCACTATTGCCAAAAGTAACAATTAAAAGGGTTATAATTTGCAATTAATAGAGTATAAAACAACAATAAAAAAACTGCAATTAGTAACGCGCTACAAATTTAAAATAACTTATACGAGTTTCAATATTAATTTCATTAATTCTTATTTTGTGTTTAAGCCAATAAAAATTTTCTCTTTAAAAATGCGTTTAATTAGTGCTGCATAACAATTTCAGTTACTTTTTATTTGGTTTTTTAATAACTGCTTTTTGTGGAACTTTTTATAAGTTATACAATTAGTTAATTATTGTACATGAAAGTAGTGGGCAACGATGTAATAAAAGTTATAATTGTTGTGTTGCAATAAAAGTATAGTATATACATATAATCGGGATATATACGAGGGCGGTTGGGAAACTTCTTCGCCTAGCACAGAAAGAGAATATGTAGTGCGTTTTTCAAAAACATTTTTATTTTACAATATAATTTCGTGAAACTTCAATACACTTAGTCCAACGCTTAACTAGCAATTATATCCCTTGATTAAAATAATTTTCCTGAAGGCCTTCAAAATAGTGGTTTACAACTGTAATTGCATCTTCATTTGCTTGCCAGCTAGAATTATTTTTTAGATTTCTTTTACGATTGGTAAAAGTCACTGGGAGCTAAATCAGGAGAATGAGGTGGGTGTTCAAGCAACTCGTACTTTAATTCGTTGATTTTAGCCATTGTTAAAACACTCTTGTGTGCTGGTGTGTTGTCTTGATGAAAAATAATTTTTTTGTGTGTAAGCCAGGACGTTTTTATCGAATTTTTACATTTAATTAATCCAAAATGTTGCAATAATACTCTGAATTTATTGTTGTCAATCAATCAATAAAATTGTTTGTGCCTTCTTTGGGGCACTTCATCCAGCTTCAGTCATTGCTTGGATTGTTCTTTTGACTCTGGAGTATAGAGGTTGATCCATATCTCAGCAACAGTTATGAAACGACATTTAAAATCCATTTTATTTTTTTTTTTAACGATCCAAACAAGCTTGAGAAATTTTCATTCTTATGCGTTTTTAACAAATCCATCTTGCAGAAAGCTGTTCAGAATCACTTTCTTAGTCGATTTAACGATGTCCGTCCGTTCGTCCGTCCGTCTGGCTGGCTGTCCATGTAAAGTTTATTCGCAGAGTACAGGTCAATTTTGAAGATATTTCGATAAAATTTGGTACGCGACATTTTTTCGGCCCAAGGATAGACGGGATTTAAACTGGTGGAAATCGGCCCATATACAAATGTGCTCCCGAAATTGGCGTTTACCGATCATAAATGTTTGAATTATGCAAGCATCCAAACAAATTTCATCATAAATGAGTGGTAAATGAAGCCAAATCTCACCTACAAATTATGTGCAGATCATATAAACTTTTCAGAAACAATCATTCCATCAATTACTAACACAATGCAACTTACTTTAATATATATATATATATATATATAGATTTTTATTGTAAATTATTATTTCTTATTACAGTTTATTTGACCTTTTTTATTATTATTAATATTTTAGTAATTGTACAAACTTAGGTCTTTTTTTTCAAAAATATTTTAAAATTTATTTTCAATATTTCACTACGTCTTTGTGTAGCTTCTACACAAAAGCTTGTACAATTACTAAAATATTGATAACTATTGTAAATTATTTTCTTTAGCATTAAACCTAACAAAATTTTTTCTTTATTAGTTTTTTTTTTTTTGTAATAAAAAGAGCGCAAGGTACAAACATGTACTTATTTGTGCTCCCCACTGTATACCAGAAATAATAGGCCAAAATTTAGTTGTTAATATCTTACGAGAGCGTGAATAATATTTCGAGACGAATTTTCGAATCAAAACTGACAGACCACATTGAGCACCACAAAATGTCACGTTCATTATGCAAAAAAGCTGCTCTTTCTTGTTGAAATATCCAAACAATTGATAATGAGCTTAGTCTGAAAAACAGATTTTCTCAGAAAAACCAGCAAACTCAGCGAATCTATAGCAGCATTTCGAGCGACTTCATAAATTCATTGCAACTATGTCAACAAGTTAAATGTTAAAACGTTCATGTTATTCCAATATGACCCTTTTTGGAAAACAAAGTACTTGTTGGTTACCTCTAAGATCTTTAATTCTAAAACAAACCTTTTTATGGGTAAATTATTATTTTTGTTTAGTATATATTTTTCAGATCCCAACTGGTTTATGATTTTTCTTATAACATTAACTGACTTAAAAGAAAATCTACAGATAGATAATTCATTTTCTGTTTTAAAATATTTAGTTTAAAAGAAAAATTGCAACAAAAAACAAACACATGTTGTATGTTGCATCTAAGTATGTTACAAATCATGTTGTTGCTACAATTATGACATGAAACACATTTATTTTTTTGTTTCGTTTGTTGTTTTTCTTCTAATGAGCGAAAGTGAAATGAATTATATTTGTTGTATTGGTTTTATTAAGAGCACATGTTTTAGTTTTCTTAATCAGTTGAAAATTACAGGTGTTTTCATGTGAGAATTATTTATGGTTTACAAACATTTAGCATCTATAGTGAATGAAGTTCGTATAAACTATATTAAATGTAATATGAGATTGATAAGAGAAAATTTTAATTAAAACTTAAGATATTGTTATGCAAATATTGCTGATTAATAAATTTAGTAATGTAATCTTGTTAATTACTTGAAAAATAGTTGGTTAATGCCTGTGCTATTCTCAACTCACAGTTTTATCATTAGTCGAAAACATACCTGGTATTAATGTGCTATTGCTGATTAATATACTTTGCAATTACTGACTTATATGTTAAGTGATTACTACTACATACACTGCGCATGATTAAGAAGTAGTTGGGTAATGGCTGTGCTGTCATGAATTTACAGTTTTGTCTTTAGATATTGGTGTCCAAAACAAACTTGGTATTAATGTGTCATAACTGAAAAACTTACTATGTAATGACTGATTAAAATGTTTAGTAATTACTACTACATACACTGCGCATGATCAAGAAGTAGTTGGGTAATGACTGTGCTATTCGCAACTCTCAGTTATATCAATGTGCCATTACTGATTAACATACTTTGCAATAACTGATCAATTGTTAATTAATTTTTACAACATACATTGCGCATTACTAAGAAATAATTGGGTAACGGCTGTTCTATGCTAAATTCACAGTTTTATCATTAGATTACTAGATTACTGATTAACATACTTTGCAATAAATGATTAAAATGTTAAGTAATTACTACTACATAGAAATGCGCATTACTAAGAAGTAGTTGGGTAATGACTGTGCTGTTCTCAACTCACAGTTGTATCATTACATATTGTTGTCTCCAAAAAAATCTGGTAATAATGGATCATTAATGATTAACATATTGTACAATGACTGACTAATATGTTAAGTAATTACTATTACATACATTACACATTACAAAGAAGTAGTTGGGTAATGGTGGTGATATCTGCAACTCTCAGTTATTTCATTACATATTGGTGTCTAGAACAAACCTGATATTGACATGTCAACACAATTGGTAATACCAATTGGTAATACTATCTGTAATACCTAGAAATAGTTTAGTATTGTTATGTTCGTCATATTAATATTAATAGTTCTCTAAATTGTAAACACCTTGCCAATAAAGAATTCATATACATATTTCTCATTTAGTTAAAAACGTCTAACGCATTAAATAATGTCATTCTACTTTCAATCACCCCAAGCACCAGTTCTTACATTCACCAGTATTTACACAACTGTTACATAAATGCTATCGAAAATAAAAGCAGTGTCAAAATTTCATACAAACAAATTTCTTCTTTTATAGTTTTCTCAAACATAGTTCTTTTCTAGAAAATACTCAAACATAAGAGACAAAGGGAAAAACCTTGACAAATGAGACCATATGACATACATATCCATCAATCATCGGTAAAAGAAAACTTTAGTATGTGTTTAGAAATCGAATACGAATACAGTACAATATTTATTTGTAAGAACTCGTAAATACTTAATGCATCATAAAACATTTAGGCAGACAGACGGAATAAATACGATTACATAGATACTGTTAATAGTACAACAAACAACAAATGCCAGTATATATGTAGGTCACTTACATACTCAGTGACTCGACAATTTTTAAGTAAAAGTTAAAAGTATTTAAACATTAATTTCTCTGCCTTATGACACTTTAGTGTTATTTTAACATTCTAAGAAATACTTGAATACTTAAAGATACAAACAGATAGAAACAAATATACAGCTAAGTCGTAAAACAACGTATTTAGGCCCTTATGTTTTGTGTTTATTACTGTGCCACAAAACTAAAAATCTCATTTATCAATTGATGTTGTAAATGCATTTGTTGCAAAGCTAAAATTGTAGAAGCAAGATAGGCAGAGGTGAAATGCATAAAGTCAAAATAGCCAATGGCTAAAATCTACTTTGTTTATACTTTGCTTACAATACAATAAAACTGTCATTTTACTCAACACTAGATATTCAATATAGACGACGTCATCGCATTAGACATCATCACCAACTCCATCACCAACACCGCCATAGTCGTCATCACCTAAATAGATTTATATGTGTGTCAGTGTATATTGAGAAGTAGGCATTAATTCATTTTTAAATCTAGAAGATATATTCAGTTTTGTTGTTTTATTGGTGAAATATTGAAATGTTGGCCACAAAATACATATGCAGGAGAATAATTATTATATTCAATACATACACTCGAATACTTATTCGAACTTCGGAGTTTTTATAGCCACCACCAAAGATATGGGGGTATAATAAGTTTGTCATTCCTTTTGTAATACATTGAAATATTGGTCGTAGAACCAAAAAAAAGTCTATATATTCCGATTCCTTATAAGATAAGACGATCTAGCCATATCCATACGTCTGTCCATCTGTTAAAGGCACGAAAAAACTTCGAAACAAGACATAGAACAATGAAACTTTTACCAAACATTCTTTGGTCCACCTAAATGTTTGGTATTGAAACTGGTTTAAATTGGTATAAAAGGATCCGAGTTATAGTTTAAAGTTTCAGACTACATCGATATATTTCATATACTTTTTACTATTTTCTTCAAATATAATATCAATATAATCATGAAATTTTGCACACTTTATTTTTATTATAGAAGGACAAGTCCTGTTGAAAAGCAATCGGTCCACAATTTCTCATAGCCCTAATACAAATGTCTTCCCGGAATATGGATTTATGGTACATAAATGTCTACAGAAAAGTCGCATCCATACAAAATTCTGTAAAAAAAAAGTTTCATGCTAAGTGAAACCTTAAAACGATATTTTGTTTTTATTGGTTTATATTTTGACATAGTCCTATATAAAGTCCACTTCCGAAAATAACTTAAATGTGCATAAATCTCTTATAAAATATGAATGTCTTATAAACAACAGCAGCAAGTTTAAATTCGATACAAATAGTCCATAAAAATATTCATAGCCAATTTAATGATGATCGGTCCATATTTGACCGTAGTCCCCATATAAAGTTCACTTCGAAAAATCAATTAAATTCGCATAAATTTCTTATAAAAATCATTATTCACCCCTATCGTGAAAAAAATTTCACATGAAATTTGTTCCCTTTTATTTTTTTAACATTGAATTTTAATAGGAAAAATGTGAAAAGGGAACAAATTTCATGTGGAATTTTTATTCGTTGTACAAAAATTGTCGGAGGATCTTTATATGATAACTGGGCTCTGTTATAGGACATACCTGTATACAGAATGATGTTAGGGTTGTAGTGAAATAGTCTGAGGATATTTGAATTTGTGATAAGGGTTAACTGGTAAATAAGATCTAGGATTATTAAATGAAAATAACTCCGGGTGTTTTTAAGGATTTGTGAAGAAGTGTGTGATATTGAGAGAATGGAACAAATTAAATGTTATTGTTTCAGGCTACAATTTCTTTGGGTTATATGGCTGGTTCAGTCGATTCTACGATGAAATAGAAGACATTATATATTCTGTTTTATTAATGATAATAAAGTGAGGATTGATTATAGATTCACATTAAAATGTTTCAATAATTACATAAAATTACTAAAGGTACGGTTACACATGGCAAATATTTGCCGAAAAAGACGTAACCACTAAATAACATATATTTGAACTCGTTTATTTATTTAAAAAAAAAACTTTTCTTATTTAGGCCAAAGCACAACAAATATTTAATTTTAATTTATTTGATGGTGTTTGATCTTGCAAAACTCTTGTAAGAGTAAACAATGTCAAATAAATTTGTGCTAATACAAGTGGTTACGCTTTTTAAATAAATATTTGCCAAATGTGATCGTACCTTAAGAGTCGACCAAAACCATGCAATAATTTTCTCACTAATACCAACAATTGCAATGCGTTGTTTTTTTTAACATATTCTCAGCTTCACTTCAGGTGAAACCTTTATGCTGATTTCCCAACAACATTTTGTGTGCAGTCAGCACCTGACTTACGGTAAATTTTTCTATGATGACTGGATACTTAGAATTCAATTCAATCGAAAATACAATTTTTGTTGTGTCAGCCAAACAACTGCTTTGGAACGAAAATAAAAGAAACAAAATAAAAAAAATCTATGTATATCGATTAAGGTCAATAGTAATTTCTAATCTTCAGTTGGCGGTAATTTTTGAAAAACAAGCAAATTTTGTAAAAACCTTTTTGGTTTGGACAAAACAAAATCAACAAAAAAGTACTTCCTAATTATGTCAATGGCTTGCAATGCAAGAAAGAAAAGTTGGTGTGAAATGTAGATGACAATTTTTTATATGAGCGACACAGTTACTTTTAATCTACTGAGACAATTTTAAATTAGTTTCGAAAGTTTTGCTACTTTTTGTTAGAATTGAATGACATTTGTTTAGTTTTAAAAATTCAAGCTTGACGGATGTTAGAGGGATATTGGTAGTTTTTGAATTCCTTTTAAAATTAAATAAAATGAGAATTTCAACAGGTACTTTCAAGTTATTCTAATTTTCTGTAAAAATGAACCTAGAATCACTATAGTATTATACGAGTATGAGTATATGCAAAAGACAATGAACTTCAGCGTACTTTTGCTAACATTAAATGGTACTTTTTGCTTTAACTAACTTAAACTTTTAATAATGTAGATACTTAGTAGTTTTATATTCTTAAACGAAAAATCGCTTATGAAATCTATTGGCAATAAAGTTATAAATTTCAATATTCAATAGCCGATATTAAGCACTTTTAATTTTTCTTGTCTTTATCGTTTTACTAAATGGAGATAGTGTATATGTATGTATAGGCAACATAATAAAATGAAAATTTCACATTCTTTTTAAATAAAGTGCTTATGGATTTCTCGAGCAATTATAATAAAAAATGGAAATTAATTTCAAACACATGCATGCAGCAAGTTGCTTGCACATGTACCAGAGTATGAAAGTATTTGGTAGTTGCGTTCATATCAGTTGATTGGTAAGTTTTACTGAAGCACCACCAAAACTCCATAACACAAACACTAAATGTGCTCCAGTTAACACTCTAAACTTACTTGCATTCTTTAATAATGAACAAAAAAAAAAAAAAAAAACAGAAACAAAAACAAAAAACATAAAAATGGAAAATAATAATTTAAGAAAATTTCGTTTCGTTTCGTTTTTTCCTTTGCCGTTGGAAAATTTTTTTCTTGGCACACTCTTAGCTCGTTTAGCACTATGACAGCTCTTGTTCGGTAAGTTTTTTTTTTCTCTTGTGATGATATTTTTTTTTCGTTAGTTTCTGATTCTGTATGGTCTCGTAGTGGTATAACATGCTGTGTTTTACAAGCAGGTGCAGCAAATTGTTAATGTTGGCAATATTTTGGCGCTACAATTATGATTGGGTTTGGCATTTGGCTAATACAGTTTTCTATTTCTGCCAAAACTTGTGTGTGTATAAAAGCTAACATTAATTGTGAAAAATCTTGATGATACTAAACTACCTACAGAAAAAGAAGGTGACCATGATGGGTATTTCTTAGCAACAGCGAGTGAAGAATTTTTGTGAATACATCTGGGTAAGAGCTCATCATTATTTTTAATACGACTTTTTAACATGTAAATCCATTGAGTTTAATAATACCTAAACTTCTGGATGTCAGGTACACTTTGTATGATATGGGAGCAGCCTGCAATAAATAGTTGATCCTATCCTATCCTATCCTATTCTATCCGATCCTATCCTATCCTATCCTGTCCTTTCCTGTCCTAAGCAAACATGGTCTTCCGAAGTTTTGAAACTCTCATTGTGTATAGAAGTAAGATTAGAAATAGAGATAGATACAGATACAAATTACAAATGAAAAGAAAAGTTTCAGAAGGTAAAACCAATTTCGAACCACAAACAGACGTGGTCTGTGTCTGATCACGTTAGCTAGTTATTGTTACTAATAAAGTACACTCCATTTCTGATATTTCGAAGAGATTTAGAGAAAGATCATGTCCGATATTTTAAAGAGATTTATACAGGAACACCTGCAACGGTTTTCATTAGGCGGGTTGTAACATACATATATAAAAATAGTTGACCGTGTCCAGTAATCACTACCACCAGGCAACATGGCGCCTTTTCTCACTAGGCCAGTATACATGTTTAAGTGTATACTTTTATATCAGCTTTGCATTATCACATATAGACATACACCAATACCACCTCACTTTGGGCCGGGGTTACGTTGCAAAAAAAAATAAACACGACGCAAAGTGAACTAAGATCTTCTATAGCAAACCATGTAAACTAATGTTTGCTGAACAGCTTTTTTTCAACGTAAAATAAATTTCCTTGTAG
The DNA here is from genome assembly GCA_950370525.1 of Bellardia bayeri. Classification (NCBI taxonomy): domain Eukaryota; kingdom Metazoa; phylum Arthropoda; class Insecta; order Diptera; family Calliphoridae; genus Bellardia; species Bellardia bayeri. The sequence goes on along the minus strand of OX493265.1, from coordinate 19,718,942 downwards.
CAATTGTTTGTATTACTACCACTAGCATTATCGTTGGATAATGCTTTTCTTTTTACGAGTATGTCATCAAATAAGCTTTTTGATTTTGTCCAAATTTCCATTTTACTTAATGGTATTCTCTGCGCAACTTGATTTTCAATCCAATAGAAAGCAAGTACTGCATTTCGATTATCAAAGCACTTCATGTACGGATCATCGTTTTAGCATCTAATGATGTTGCAGATCTTGCAAAGATATAAAAAAATTAAAGACTCGAACCCAAAACAACGCAAAGCTAATGACGCACAGTGAATATTAGTACTAATTAAACAGCGACGCAACTTCGAAAAAACGCAAAACGAAACGACGCAAAGCGAGAGATGATTTAATATAAAACTTTAATGAAGACAAGCACCAGTTGTTGCAGGGATTTAATTGCGAAATAGTAAAGCTAAACATACGATTATGCCAGAGCTTCTTCAGTCCTATGACCACCCTTGCGTCGTGAAAAGCTATATCATACACGAGGTGCTTCTGTCTTTTTCTGAAATCACCAAAGGATGAATTTGGATGGTTTTAAATTCCCCATATACGCGAGATGCCCTACTTTGGGACCTGTAAAACCATCTCTGGTGGATTTAAGAAATCCAAATTCAAAATTTAAACTCGCAAACACTTTCTTCCTAGACATGAAAAATTTTATTGCATTCGCACCGTTTATTTAATTTATTTGACTTTTTTTCAAATTCCCCCACTGTGCTTATCACAATATTTTTTTGGAGTGGTTCTAACCTCATCTGAGAGTATGACACAAAGGATAAAGGTGATTGAGACCGAGCTCATTTCTTTATGAATTTGATTTAACCATATTGGATGGTGATTTTCTAGCAACTTTCTGTTTGGCAAGAACATTTTTGGCAGCTCAGTTACTGTTACTGTTAAAAATGTTCTGTTTGGTCTATAATTTACCATGAAATGACTTAAAAACGAATAACGCTTGCAGATTATTGAATTTTATTATCAAACTTCAGTTGCATGAAGATGCACTTTTTTTCGGAAAATTGTATTCAGCGCCGAAGCATATTTCCGATTGAATAGATACACAAATAAGAAAAGTTGTCGTATTTGGTGTGGAGAGCAGCCACAAGCATTGTATTGTCAATGTATCCCGAAAATTGCACTGTTTGGTGTGGATTATGTGCCGGTAACATCATTGGGTCGAACTTTTTCAAAGACGACGAAGGCAGAAACGTTACTGTGAATGACCAGTGCTACCGTGCTTACAATTGATTACAATTTTTTCCCCAAAATGGAAGAGTTGAACTTGTCTGACATGTGGTTTCAACTACAGCACAGTTTCAACTACTACAGCACGCGTAACAATGTCTTAATTGAGAGACGTGTTTGGTCACAAGTTTATTTCACGTTTGGGACCTGTGTCTTTAGACTATTTTTTATAAGGATCATGTTAATAAAACTGGCCACCTCTTATAATCCTATCGAACACATTAGTTGCACTTGTTGATGAGTTTTAGCTTCTGCTTAACAAAAATAACAACAAGAACAGAAACGAAAAAATAATAATAATAAAACTTCATTTTGATATAATTTTTGCTGTTGTTCTTCTTTTTTGTTCTTTTCCTTCATCAAATACTTCTACATAAATAAACAAATAGAGGCACAAACCAACTACATACTACATATGCATTAGTTTTGTGTGTTGTGGTTGTTGTTGATTAGATGGAAGTCGTAACTAGTGTCCAATTTCTAAAGAATTTTTTTTTATGTTAGACATAAAATAGAACTCTTTTTAAATAAAGTTGATTTTATGGTCAAATGGTCAAGTGGATTACTATGCCATCGCACATGCTTAGTTATTGCGGGACAACGCCTTTACTTTGCATGATTTTCGTTGCTCATACTCCAGCCGATGGAAACATAATTGTTGCTGGTTTTTTTTTTTTATATATTATTTTTGTTGTTGTTGTTGCAGTATTGTATTGAACATACTTAAGTCTTAACTATATGCAATTTATATCTATCTAATACAACTAGTGGCCATTACTTGCAGTCATTACAACGAAATACACATATTCTGCTGCATCTAATTTTATGCTTTTGTATGGTGGCTAGATGCACTGCAGCATTGGCAGAGCTGGTCAACGTTGGGGGAAACTAGGTGTTGTATTTATACGCAAATTATCAATTTATGGTTTACATTGAAATTTTACAAATTTTGGGAACAAATCAAAAGATTTACACTTCAAACTAACTGAATGACCAGTAACTACATTTCCCGCATACAAATGTCGAACTCATTTATTAACATTTTTGATCACATTTTGGCAAAGTGGCATTTCTATATTATTAATTACATGAAGGATTTTGATCGATTTGATTCGCTTTCCATAGACTGTATCTTTAACATGATCTCGATGGTCAATTAACATCAGAGTTTCGCGAAATTATGCCATCGGGAAATTTGGTTTGAAATAAAATCATTGTTTTAGTGGTTGTGTGACATATGGATTGGGCCTGTATAAACCACATGTCAGTGCTATCCTTATCATCAATAATATACCATCCATATGATATCCATTTAGTTTCCTGCCGAATTCTGACAGATCACGTCTGAGTTATTTGATATATATATATCGTCTAATAAAAAAAATGTAGTTTTCAAGATATAGCTAAATATATTACAAACTTTGGAGCCCCGCCCCCTCGAAAATAGGCGTGACCGCCAACAATTTTTTTTTATTTTAATCAGAATTTAAAATTCTATTAGTGATAACATTTTGATTGTGTTTTGAAAAAAGTCACTAAAACCGACTTAAGCCGAATTTTGTGCATATCTCGAGCAAATTTTTGAAATTCATACCTTTACTTAATTGTGAATAAAAGCGAAACGCGTTCATCGATTTTCATGATTTATGTCTCATTTTCTTCATAAGTTATGCGACATTACGTGAAAATAATAGGACTTGACACTTTTTTTTACCGTTTTGGATTTTTTATGAATTAAAAATAAAAAAATTCAATTTTTTAGGCAAAAAATAGTTTTTTTCTTCATATATTTATTTATAACTGCAAAACTGTAGAGAAACGTTGTATGAACAGATACAAAGGAATTGTAATTAATTTTTTTAAATTTGTCTCAGCTTATTCGGACTAGTAGTTCTCGAGTTATGACAAACAAAAGAGTCTAAAACGTGACAAATTCCCTATACGATACTTACTAACTTCAAATTAGTTTTTAAATTATTATTTGATGTAAAATGACCAAACGAATGATGCAGAAGTTCTTCTTTTTGGGACTACTTTAATAAACAATTATCAGAATTGAGTGCCGAAATCATGTGTTGTACTGTGTAATGGAAAGACTTACGCCTGAACAACGTTTACAAATCGCTCAACTTTATTACGAAAATTCACGTTCTGTGAGAATGTGTTTTATGCACTTCGCTCAACTTATGGTCAACATAATCGGCGTCAACATAATGAGCGTACTATTCGCAACACCATCACCCATTTTGAAACCCAGCATTTATTATTGCACGCTGTGAAGAAAATATAGCTGCCGTAGTTGAGAGTGTACACAAAGACCGTGGAGAGTCAATTCAACGTTATCGTGCCATGATAAACGACTATTTAATGCCTCAAATTGAAGCTCGTAATATTGGTGACATTTGATTTCAGCAAGACGGCGCTACTTCCCACACATCGCATTAATCAATGGATTTATTGAGAGAACACTTCGGTGAGCTTATAATTTCATGCTCTGGGCCGGTCAATTGACCACCAAGATCGCGTCATATTACACCGTCAGACTTTTCCCTGTGGGGATGTGTAAATTCTAAAGTTTATGCGAACAAACCCGCTTCGATTCAGGCATTGAACCAAAACATCACGCGTGTCATTTGCCAGTTACTGGTCGAACGAGTCATCGAAAATTGGACTCAACGGATAGACCGATGTAGCAACGGCCAACATTTGATAGATATAATCTTCAAAAAATAAAGGCCAAAGAATGTCCTTTCAAATGATAATAAACATTAAATTTAAATTTTCTGTGTTTTTTTTTTCTTTAAAAAAGTAGGGAACCTCGAAATGGATCACGTTTTAGAACAAAAATTACGCCTGCAGAACACATCGACATGTCCAGCATTCAAATACTTCTCAAAAATTGCTCTTCAGAAGTCCAAATGTTGCAATTTTGTCGAATTAATTTTTAATAGCGGTTTCACAATGACGATTATGTTGAACAAAAATATCACGAATTTTACAAAGTATAGTTTTTCAGATCTACCGTGAGATGTGTTGTGCGGTTCAGAAGTGATGATTTTGACACGGAAGACAAATATCGCCCTGACCAGCCAACACAGAATTGCAGCCATTACTCGTTGAAAATTGCTGTCAATCTCAACAAGAACTTGTGAAATCATTGGGAGCTACTCAAGCAGCAATTTCAAAATGTTTGCAGTTGGCAGCCTAGAGATCTTGAAAGACAATTTTACATATTCGCAATGCTGCTTAAACGCTATAAAAGGAAATAATTTTTGCACCGCATCATTACTTTTTTTTTAATTATAAACTAGGTTGGTGGAGAATTAATCTGACTTCGATTTAAGTAAGTCCCAAGTCGAACTATAACTTCATATAGGAAGTAAAAACATTTAACTCTTGTATTAAAATAATTTATAGGTTATAAAACCAAAACGAACGCATGTGACCAATGTACAACTTTAAAAACCCGTAACGTCGTACAGTTAGATGACGCCAAGCATTAACCAATGGAAGAGGGAGCCGCAAATCTCTCGAAGGCAGCGAATAACGGACGGCCTGATTGCCCTTGAGCGACCTAGAGCTGAATTACGACTGAATAATTACTTTTGAAGAAAAATTTATCCATTACAACCCTAAGTGTAAGAGATCGTAAATGAATCGACATAATAGCTAAATTTCTATGGCGCTAAGATAATGTTCTGTATTTGGAGGGTCCTGTGTGATAAGATCTGCTGAAATTTGGACTGACCACCTAAGGAAAATTATTACAAATTATTCATTTGAAGCAAACATTGACCGAAATACTTATAGAATCTGCGGCCAGACATTGAAGCGTAATACACCATCATGACAATACTCGGCCACATGTTGCATTAACTGTTAAAACTATTTAAAAAGAAGGGGTTGGTAAATTATGCCTCACAAGCCTTATAGTTTAGACCTTTGCCTGGCCAACTACTATTTGTTTGGATCGCTGCAAAATTCTCTCTCTAGTATATGAAGTGAAGCATAACAGGGTATCCGAAATTTACTTGATTCGTTACTGGATTCAAAAGATGATCAGTTTTAGCGCTAAATCCATATGTTGTCAGAAAGATAGGAAAAGGTCCTAGCAAAGTTTTTTGCAAAGCGGGATATATATAAACCAACAAGCTGCCTTATCAACCATTTTGTGTTAAAATCTAGGGTTGTGAATTCTGCCGCAACAAAATTCAAAATTTACCCATGATATCATATATAAACTTTAGAGAGATTTATATTTTCAATCACTTAAGTTGAGACATACATTTTTAATATGTCACCTATTGGCGAATACCCCCAACTAGTACATCTCTGACTAACTAACTAACTAACTGATGGTGTGTAATTTAACTTGCGGCTGGTTAATATCTGGTGCAAACTAAAATGCCTCAACCATCACAAAGTGTATTTTAGCAATAGTTAAATAGTGGTATTGTCAGTGTGTTCTACAAGTGTATATGTATGTGTACATATATGTATGAATGTATCAACAACTATATAGTATCTAGTAGTTGTTGTTGTTGTTGCTGTTATTTTTATATATATTTTCTAGTAATTATTTGTAATCAAGTCAAGAGGAATGATCTATTTTCACAAATATATTGTGTATTTTTGTCTCTAGCATAAGTAAATTTAGTTTCTTTCTAATGTTAGAGAAAAAAAAAGAATTAAAATAAAATAACTATTGCATGTTAACAATTATTCATATATTTATTGTTAACAAATATACATACATATCACATATTTATGTGAGTGTGTAAGTGAACATTTAAGTGTATCAGTGCACTAGTATCATGATGATTAACATATGTTGTTTGCACTTGTTACACTGTTTGTTGTTCTTTCACATAAACAGTGGTTCTGTTTGGGTAATAATTTGCATTAAAATTTACTTTTATTTATAGCGAGTTTAACACTAAAAACAAGGATAGATGAATATTATTATTAACCTTTGATAATTGTTACAATGTTACAATTTCGCTCGAAAATTGCATTTAAATATTAAAAATTCTTTATATAAATAAAAGCTAAATTTCGCAAAATTCGTGATATTTTTGTTCTACATGTATAATTGATAAATAATAAGGAATGTTCGACTGGGTCGTTTAGGTGAGAAATCGTATTCGTAAGCCACAGGCACATCCACAACGACCTTATGGCGAGATTTGCGTAAGCCTTACAAAGTGCAACTGATGCACGCCTGATAACAATGCACTTTGCCCTTGATTCATGGAATTAACTCAGAAACAACCCACTTTTTCAAAGAAACAAAATTGCACAATTTGAAGAAAAATTGTCGTGTCAACCTGCCTCTGTATGGTGCGCTATGTGTTCTGTTTCTTTACCATATTCGGCTGAAAATTCGCTTACAGTAAATGGATCACGATATCGAGATATACTAGTAACTAAATTTTAGGGTTTATATATTGGGATATGGATATCATTAATAGGTGGCTTCAACAGGACGGTGCATCACTTAAAACAGCCAGCAAAATAATGAAGTTATTGCAAATGCAAATAAAATTTCGTGAACGCATTATCAAAAAGAATCGACATCTGTCATATTGGTCATTTGTCCTGTAGAAATTTCTATTTATTATTGTCAAACCTTACGTTTACCAATACAAAAAACATTTCATATAAATGCTTTGTTTTATTTTGTTATCAAAATTTTATCGTTTAAACAGGAAAAGTTGACTCTATGCGTTTTTGCAGCAGCTATTCTGACATTTCAGAGTAGTTTTGTGAGAGGTGCCATATATCGTCGACACACTTACACAAAGTAGTGGTGACATTTTACCTAATCGTTCGCAAAAGTAAGGCTTTTAGTCAATTGGATACATGTTTGTAGTACGCCTTTACATTCTTGATATGACGATTTCTACTTAAGAGATAAGGGTAAATGCAATAGATTGTTCAACAATGATTCTCGATGTGTTAATAGTATTGCCAAATTTTAGACTAGACTTCTTTCTGTCAGCATTATGTTATTCAATATCTTTTTATTAATAATATGAACCAAAACCTTGTTAATCATGCCAAGTAAAATGATTCAATGCCAATTGTTCCGATTTGTCAAGACACCTTTCTTGTGTAATTTTTGTATAATGCCAGTTTTTTTCAAGAAATATGGTCATCGGCAAAATATGCAATAGTTAAAGAACTAGAATGCTTTTATCTTCAATAACAGGAAAGATTAGTCCTATAAATGTTTTTACTTTGAGAAGTTCGAATTTACCTTCCGAAACTCTGGAGAAGATGTTGACACTTTCGGAAATTTTATTAATTTTTTATTTTGATTTATTTTAAGACTTTAACAATTTTTAGTTTTGTGCTAATATTAATTTATATTTTATGAGTTGTGCAATTTTCTCATTCGCTTGATTGTTTTAGCGCTACGAGGTTTAGTATAGTTGAGTGCTGTTTTTATACTCCAAGGCTACAGCTGTGAACATGTTTTTTACTTTACTTCAGTCTCTTCGGTTATCGTAGGATATTGACGACAATAATTCTATTACCGAATGAATGTGACCCAGGGGATTTCCTGACTTAGACTTAGTACATCGTAAAGTTGGTGAACACTGAACTGCACCTAGAGATGCTTATGTGGATCCTAATGCTGCTTGATTCCTCCAGGAAGATTTGTGTGCAGTTATATAAAGTTTCGTGCTTATCCTTGTACTTCTTGAGCCGCTAACTTGATATCTAGCCTTATTTAGAACATAAAGAGTATTTTGCTTTATTAAAGTCACAGGTATAGTATTGTAGCTTTCAAAGTAAATGGCTTATATAGGAAATTGATGGCCAACAGAAGGCTCATTAGTAGGCAATAAACGAACAAGTTGGAGACTGGCAGAACTCTGCAGTGGGTAGAATCCTCAATATCCTTTGAAGAAATCCACACCAAAAGACAACAAAGTGGATTTTCAACCTGAAAAGGCCAACATTCAGAAGACTCGTGTGTGAGCAATAAACGAACAAGTTAGAGACTGGGGAAAATCCTTCCTTTGGGGAAATCCACACCAAAAGACAACAAAGTGGATTTTCAACCTGAAAAGGCCAACATTCAGAAGACTCGTGTGTGGGCAATAAACGAACAAGTTAGAGACTGGGGAAAATCCTTCCTTTGGGGAAATCCACACCGAAAGACAACAAAGTGGTTTCTCAACCTGAAAAGGCCAACATTCAGAAGGCTCATGTGTAGGCAATAAACGAACAAGTTGGAAACTGGCAAAATTCTGCAGTGGGTAGAATCCTCAATATCCTTTGAAGAAATCCACACCAAAAGACAACAAAGTGGATTTTCAACCTGAAAAGGCCAACATTCAGAAGACTCATGTGTGGGCAATAAACAAACAAGTTAGAGACTGGGGAAAATCCTTCCTTTGGGGAAATCCACACCGAAAGACAACAAAGTGGATTCTCAACCTGAATAGGCAAATATACAGAAGACTATGGTTTTTGAGTACACAGAACTAAGGGTGACTTAGGTTGTATCAATATACGATCTCTAGAGAGTGTGAAAAAGATGAGGAAACACTGAAACAATATCTGTGCCAATGTGCTTCCATTAATAGATTTTTATATGGCAAATGGGTATGGGGCATTATTTAACCTACACTTGAATGAGTTGTATTTGTAACGAATTTTGTCTCGCTAGCAATATCTGTGAGATGTTTATACGTATTAGAATAAGAATATATGGAAACAAACAAATATTTGACAGTTTGATTTAGGCTTATAACTTATAAAACGTATTAGTACAATACTTAATTTACTATTTCCAAAATGTATTACCAATAAAACCGTTTTAATATGATTGGGTTTATAGAGAATTGTTTAACATTTTTTTAAAGTATTGCCAAAATTACGAGCATCATTTTCACCGCAGAGGAAAAGATACTTCAGACATCTACGGACTGATAATTTAATTCGAAATTAATTGGTACACTTGAAGGTAGGTATTTGAACAATACCTTTGGGTATCAAGCACAAACGCACAATTGTGAATCTAGGATATAAATACTCAATGAGATATCCATAGTTCGGTTACGTCCGAAAAGTTCTCAATTTATGACCATTAATTCAAAAATTAGCCCCACTGTCATACGGTAGCTAATGTAAACGTGTTACAATTGAGTTCACATCAGTGTGAGAATGTTGATTTTCTGTTTCTGTTTAAGCTGTCGTTGTCGTCATTATTTTTTTTTCGAAGTTTTTCTTTTTGTGTTTTAAAGATTATTTACAATTGTTCTATGGCTAAAAAGAAAACAAATTTACTTACAATGTACGCACAAAATAGTAAAAGTATGTATATAGTATGTACGTTTAAGAAGATCGTATTAAGGCGCCAGGTTAATGCGTTAATAATTTTGTTTACTGCTACTTTTGTGTTGGAAATGTGTATTATAAACAATGTTGTAAATAAGTGTAAAGACATAAGGCTTAAAATCATCCATTTAATCTCAATGTATGAATGTAAAACGAGAGGAAAGACAAAATATTCTCATGTTCTGTTTTTCCTAGTTGCCCAGCCACAATAGCTCTGTCGATAACATTGAGTTTTAAAGGTGCTTGAAGTATTTTGACAGGATAAGCTGGCATTTCTTTGACATATCCTTGTCAGTTGTAATATTGCTGAAATATTGAAATTGTTAAGAGAAGAATGTTTAATCCTTGTTCTAATTAAATAATGATACTAATTCGAAAGTTTTTTTTTTTAATTGAACAATATTTTGTACAACTTTGTATGCTACCATTTACATGATTGTCATTTAGCTAGTTACCTAATTAAATTTAATTGTTTTCAATATCTAACACCTACAAATTTTTCATCTCACAGCTTGACAGGCTAATTGCACTCTAAGCGTTCTACTTTTATGTTTTTTTTTTTTTTTTTTGTATTTATGAAGCTAAACTGTTAAAAAAAAGCTTTAAAGTTTAAGGTGATGAAATAACAATTTGCATTTGTAACGAATATTTCTTATGCATATTTCATTTTCTTAGGTTTTCAAATATGCATTTGAATGTACGAGTTAAAATTAGGCCCCCTTCAATTTTATTGATTACTACCAGCAGAAATATCGAGGTGTGTTTATGTAAAATATGTACACTAAGAAAATTTTTTTTAGTAGAATATAATATTTAAAAAAAAAGTTAGTTGTAAAAACTTATTTTCAAGGATCAATCTTAAGTAAATATTTCAGTTTTATCAAACATGAAAAACCGTTTCATTTCGAAACTCTACAATGTGTTACACTTGAAGAGTATGTTTAATCATCTGCTTTTAATAAATATTTGTGACTAATTTAAGTGGTAAGTTGTGCATTAATAGTTTGTTAGTGTTTCATAACTATAATTACACATTTAATGTTAAACACAGAAGAATACTAGAAAAACCAAAGTATAACTGTTATTTATTCTTTACACGAAGCTATTTTTATTGAAAAGATTGAGACAATTTTTTCCTTGAAATGTCTTCAGTGTTCACACAGTACAATTCTTATTGCTTAAATCGCTCGTATTTTTTTTTTTTTTTTGAGAGTATACACACATTTGTATACACATACATATCTAATACAAATAAGAGAGTTCCAATCAAGTTTGTAATCGTCTTATCTTCCCCTCTCCCCAATGTCTAAATAGGTAGTCGTCAGCTTAGCTTAAAGAATTGCTTCATGTAAACTGGGACTATGCAAGTTTCAACAATTGCCTATTAAGTGACTATTAAAAAGGTCAAATTTCAGTTTATTTAAAAAGTGGCTTAAGTTTTCGAGAAACTGTCCTAAAAATAAACCGGTCTGATGTTGCACTAACAAATAAACTGTGCCAAGAACACAATCAAGAATCTTGATCAGATTATTTATAAATGTGAGGTAAATGTGTCAAAATCAGCCATAAGTAGACTGCTTAAAATCCCAGACTATAATTTGACAAAAGCTGTTAAGTCTGTGTCTGTGTCAAGGCTATTATTCCGTCTATTAGGTGTTTACTTTATACTGACGCTCACAGTTGATGTTTGAAATCTATATCTAAAGATATAGCCATAAATCTGATAAATAATATGCCTGATCGTATTTGTGAGTTGTTTCTAAAGTCTAATTTTTTTGTGAATATTGATATGTAAAGTTATTTTAATTTCAGTGTATTTCAACACGAGCACATTTATTTTGAAAATCATGGTTCTGAGTTTTTTCAGATGTCTAGAACTTTGAAGTAGAAAAAAAATAAAAATGATTTTTTAAATTAATATTAAATTTACTTTTTCGACAAATAATCTTCTGGCATCATAATTGAAAAATGATTTCTGGCATATGACTGACTTTAATGATTTTTTTCAACATTTGTGGCCGTATATCGTTAATAACGCGGCGAATGTTGTCCTCCAAGTGGTCATCGGCGTGCTTATCGTCGTAGACTAGGAACTTCAAACATAAATCACTTGACAGCTGACAATATGGTCGTCAGTTAAAAAAATGTTGCCAACTTAAAGTTCTTATACATCTAAAAAAAAAAAACAACATATAGTTATAAAACACTAAATAATTTCTTTATACATTTTTAAGAGACAAAATGAAAAATAATAATTTTTGTTTGTTTTCATGTATAATAAATAAAAATGCTTTTGTTTTAAGCTCGAGGCCAGTCTGCATTTTTATTTATTAATTTTTGTTTATTTGTTCGTTTTACATACATACATACATATAGATTAAACTGTTTTTTCTGTAACTTACAAAATTTAGAAAAAATTTATATATTTATAATAAAGAACATTAAAGGCATATTGAAATTCTTTTCCTAGATTTCTTCAAGTGTATATACATAGTTTTAGACAGCAATTGTCTAAAATGCACATCTTTAAATTATTATTTATAATAATTGAAAACTACAATAATGTATGGTATTGTAACAGACACACCTTAACAAACTGACAATCTATTCGTAAATACTAAACTTATGAAAATATCATAAGTTCCAACGACAACTAACTCTGACTGTCCGTCTGTCTGTGTCTGTGTCTGTGTCTGTGTCTCTCTATTTCTCTCTGTGTATAACAAATACAACATACTACTAACAATAATAATAAAAATAACCTTCTCATATGTCATTTGATAATTGTTGCATTAATGTTAATAAAACAAACACAAACAAAGTAATAAATGATGTTTTTGTTTCATTAAAAACAAAACGAAAAACATTTTTGAGTCTTTTCTGTAAAATTGTTTTTTTTTTTTTTTTTTTTTTTTTTTTTTTTGTAATGCAATCAAAATGTCAATATTAATTATTTAATGAATGATAAATTGTAGACTGCAAGAATTAACGATTATTTGTTGTTGGATGAAAAATGCTATTAAAATGATTCATCAAGAAAGTAGAAGTTGTCAAATAAAGTGAAACTTTTTCTTTCTTTTGTTATTAAATTTTTTTGTCAAACTAATAGTTGAAATTTATTAAAATTCACCTGTTTGATTTCCAACATGTCACTTGATTACTTGCTATATATTTATATATTTATATTACTGGGTGAATGACATCGATAGCATGTGATACCAACACACCACACATTCTTGTATCGTATATTGGTCGTTTATATGTATATAAATGGTTTTTCTTTAATTTTTACTTGATAGCAAATCGTAGTTTAGGGTTTAAGGTTCTCAGTGTTTTGTTTTTATGTTTGTTTATATTTAGTTAACATATTCCAAACACATCATTCATATTTAAATATACTTTGTAACATATGCAGACACGTACATATTTGGTTTATAGTTAATAGAAATACCTTCATACATACATATATACATATGAGCATATATGTAGAAATGTTTAAACAATTTTACATGTAATAAAATATTTTTAAATTATGCTTTTGGTGGCTACGAAATATACATACCCTTTGTGTTATACCTGTAAACTAAAGGTAATAAAATATTTTTTTTTTTATTCATTTATCTTTAAAAATTTAATTTATTTATAATCGTTTAAAATAAATTGGTTATTTAAATAGTGAAAATGTTTTTTAAAGTTGTTATAAGCCACAGAAATGGTGTTTTTCATAGTGTTATTCATGGAGCAAAACATCTCGCTAATGGCTTTTTGACATACTGTGAGTGTCAATATAAAGCAACGCCTAATATTGTTTAAGAAAATATTTTATTATATATACTGCATATTTTAGAAGAAAGTTTAGCAAAATATAACTCATTAACAAAAACTAGAAAAATAAGGAACATAAAAAAAATTAAATTTTAACGATAGAGTAACAGATTTTTAGCGTCAAAATAAATTAACAGGTATATAAAAATTATATAATAAATTAAATGTAATATTTTGTTTGCAGTCATTTTGTCTCTATCATAGCTGACAATCTTAAAGAACTAGAATCAACGAGTTTTCTAGTGAAATCAGGCGAAATTTATTCCATGTATCCTGTATTACTGCCTTTACGTTATCCTTGCAAGAAATATTTCCAAAGGTGCTCAATTGCTTTGAGGTCTAAAGACTGCGTAGAATAATCTAAAGTTTTTGTACAATAATTTTTTTATCCAGATATTCCTTAAGGTACTCAGTTGGATTGAGGTCCAGATGATCAATATTTTATCTAAATTTTCCGCGAAAAAAATGTGTGGCCGAATTTCTGTAATGTATCAATAAATTCTCAACTTCAATGCGCTGGATTTTTAATTTACTTAAATTAATAGTGTTTGACAATCTAATCCACGCCAGAGTAAGAACAAATTTCATACTATGGTTTTTGACAACAGCAACGAGATCCTTTGTTGCTCACACCCTCGTCACAAGGTATACAGAGGTGAAAATTTTGAAGTTTCAAAAGCGCTACAATCAGCGCATAAGGCAGTTCTCTTAAAAAGCGAAAGAAAATATTTTGTGGTACAATACAAATATACTCTGTACCAAAAAATGAATTTTATTGCGCCAGAAAAATTAAGAAAAATAGTAACATAAAGAAAACAAACAAGCAGTTCCCAAAGAAACTGACAAATATAAAACGTCATTATCTTCCATTTAGTGACGCCTCTGTTTACCCCGTGTAATCGTTTTCAGGCCAAATAACTAGGCCTTTAAACAAATATTTAAGAGATAACTTAATCCTAAGCAACGATAGAGGCATCGCATTCGTCATATACAACACCGTGTAGTATACAGCACTTTCTTTCTATCTTTAAATACTAGATAGTAATATTTTGGGGTTCAAGGTTCAGATTGAAGGAAAATGCGTTAGATTCCGCCAGTAGCTAGCAATCACACAGACTGCCTTCCCAACATCAGGTCCTTATTAGATGGTGATAACTATTTTTTTTTTATTTTATTATGATGACTTTTATGAACATTAGCTTTAATCTTGGTGAATATCGTACTCTGAATTAGCCATTATGTTGAATTTTTCTAGGCCACCAGATATTAACAAAGTTATTCCTTTGGGATCAAGCCTAGATAGGCCAAACGATTTTATCGTTTTTTTCAACACCGAATTTACATCAAATAAACTCAAAGCTATTATTCTCTTTCTTCTAGTCAACTATTCACTAGTAATAATTCTAAAAGGCATTTGATCTGTTGAACGTCATCGACCAAATGCAGTCCACAATAACCAGCAATGCGATTGTGAATTATAGTTTAGAGACACATGCTTAAAACTACTGACAGTTATGTAAGGGAGTGGCCTGTTGAAGATCCTGGTTTACTCTAACTTTCTAAACTTCCAAAGCCCACAAGATGAGGAAGTAAACAGTTATTCAGGCGACTGCTTCAGAATGTCGATGGTCCACAAGGTATATAAATGATTATCTTGAAGAAATTAACAATTTCTTTGCTGCTCGTAACCTGCAGTTATTACCAATGAAGTCATCGGCACTTTTCATTATCATTAGGAGGGAGATAAAACTAATTTTATTGTAGTCGATTAGTCGTTGATCTACAAATTCCAACAGTGAATCATTCGAAAATCTTGGGTGTCGATTTTGATAGACATTTTGATAAACTTTTAAGCACGCAAAAAATGTGAAACCTGAACAAGATTATCAAGGCACTAGCCAGCTGGTCTTGTTGTATAGATAAACAAATCATGCTAATTTCATCATTGACGTTGTTGATGTTGATACGATAATTTCTTCTGGTCTGCATTTATCCAAACTTCCGTATCATATAGTTGGAGGCTACTTCGATATACGATAAGAACCTACAGATAAGAACATATAGAGTTAGGTACAATATTTATTTGATAGCTGAACTTCGATATCAGGCAGTTAGAGGCTGCCTACATCGATATGTGCTGGATTAATTTGATCAGCAGCTCGTATATAACATCCTTGTATGACATAATAGAAACACTATAAATTCCGTGAAGAAAGCCCACCACCGAATAAGTGTCTTTCTGACACAACTGTCGTCAACAACTTATAACAAACAAGTGGTTAGGATCATAATAGAACCTTCACAGTGGATTTATGAAATCATCTTGTCAAAGGCATATTAATTGGACTTAATCTTCCTGCAGAACTCCTAAATAAAATACTGTAGTTTAGTTTACACTGTTACAACAACAACTGCTTGATTGTTCTAATTTTCTAATAAATATGGCCCAATGTTGTCTCCAGATCAACATCCGTTTTTGTTGACTGGAATTCACTCATATAGTGGTGCAGAGATTTGGTATTATATGATGAATTTTCCAGTTGTTAACTCCTTAATATGATGAAAATAGAAAGAAAAATATAGTCAGGGGCCAAATTACCGCATTCGATATCGAATTAAAATTTATCGTAATTTTCTTATTTGTGATTATGGCATTCGATATCGAGCAAGAAATTTAGTACATTTTATCATAATTTCGATATCGAAATCATTTTTCGATACGATAGCTCATTCGATCACGAATGCGGTAATTTGGCCCCAGTTTAACTCTGCAGAGACCTTAATATTCTTAAGGTGTGGTCACACTTGGCAAATATTTGCTGAAAAAGACGTAACCACTAAATAACATATATTTGAACTCATTTATTTAATTAAAAAAATAACTTTCTTATTTAGGAGAAGACAAAACAAATATTTAGTTTTAATTTAGTTGTTGCTGTTTGATCTTGAAAAACTCTTGTACGAGTAAACAACGTCAAACAAATTTGTGCTAAAACAAGTGGTTACGCTTTTTTAAGTAAATATTTGCCAAATGTTACCGTACCTTTAGTCGTTAAGGAAGATTCAAACATTATAATAAAATGCCAACAAGTTTCTAAAGTACTTATTGTAATTAAACCAAATCCAGGGATAAACATATATACTCTCTATAGAGTGTTTAGCTCATATAATACCTAACAAATTGTTTGTGAATTGTTTACTAGTTACCAAAGATCGTCGTTTTTTTTTCTATAAATAAAACGCGCTAAAGTTGTTTGACACCTTTGCACCAAAACATGCAAACAACCAGTCAACCAGCCAACCTGTAAATACAATTTACTCGCTTGCGTACGTTAGTATACAATGGCTATAATGTCTCCAAAACAAATTGTACGCACTTTTAGTTTTTCCTTTTCCTAGAGCATGTCATCAGCTGCTTGATGTTGCTAAGTTTCTAATAGTTGCTTGCATTTGCTGTAAATCATATTGTATAGAGGGAGATTGGTTATTAGGAGAATAGGAAAATATCAAGTAAAAACTTAAAAGCCAAAAAAAAAATGTTAGTTAGATTTTAGTAAACACACATTGAGTATGCCAGTTTTTTTAAAGTCATAAGCCAACCGTTGTAATTTTTTTTTGGCTTAATATGCACTAAGCGGTAAGTAAACGTAAAAGTGTTGTAATGTAAAAATGTTGTTTGGTTTTTTTATTGGGCGATTGTGAAAATTTATATATGTATAGAGATACTCAAACTTTTATAAAGAAAACTAACTGAAACATTGGTTTGAGTAGTAAGTTGCAAATAGATTATTATTGTAATGAAAAATAAATAATAATATAATGAAAGTTAGAACCAAAATCTAAATTTTAATTAAACAAAAATAACTAAGAGTACTCGTAAACCAAGCACGGTGATTAGTCCCAATTTATCAAAGCAATTTTTATTTTTTTATTTTCTCCGGTGTTCACACAGCACAATTGTGCTGTTTAAAAGGTGAATTAGCTCAGCTTAAATAATTGCTTCGTGTAAATTGGTACTTATTTGTGATGGGTGATAGCAGTTGCTAAACAATTTAAAGTTTAAAGCAGCAAAAACCAATGGATATAAACCAGTGCCTGGCAAGAGCATGTCATATTGTAGAGAGTACATATTCAGATTTGCAAACAAAAAAAGTCTTTGCTAATGTTAAAATCTCAATTATGAATCTCTAAAATTCTCAGCAAAAGAAATAATTTTTTGTAAGAAATCGCTTGTTTTTAATATCACAACAGATTAATTTTCCAAATGAATTCAAGTGTTTATTACACCAGAAGAGAGTTGATAAATCTTGTCCTTTGCTTACGTTGACACTTTTTTAGAATAATGTTATTCAAGCTAATGGTCGTCTTAATTTCTCCAGTAGTTTGTTCTATAATGCAATTCATTCAATTGTACTATCGTAAACCAGTAGACTGAAGCGATTGTACGTAGTACGTCGCTTAGTATTGAATGTCGTTCGTCAAAAATGTTGGAGAATAATTGTAAAATTTGCATTCTGCAGCGAAAGAAGTTACAAGGACAGATAATGGCTTCAATGCCAAAAGAACAAACCTCTTAAACGACCATTTATCGATATTGGCGATGGTTTTGCTGGTCCCTTGCAGTTCAAACGTTACATGGCTCGTTATTGCAAAATCACAAAACAATACATATGTCTCTGTGTTTGTTTTACTACTGATGTTTTACTGCTTTCATGGCAGGCTTATCCAGATTTGTCTCTCATCCTGGCTGTCCGTGTAAAATGTTTTCCTACTACGGTAGGTAGTTCGTTGGTGCTGCTAAGCAAATTGATTTTTATTTTGTGCAATATGTTAATGAGTATATGTAGCAATAACACAGTCTCAAAATATTGTCATCAACAGCTATCGTGGCACTTTATTGTCCCCAATTTACACGAAACAATTTTTTATGAAAAGATTGATACAATTTTTTTCCTTGAAATTTCTTCGGTGTTCACACGGCACAATTCATATTGCTTAAATCGCTCGTATTTTTATTTGAGAATTTACACACATTTGTATACACATGAATATGTAATACGAATAAGACAGTAACATTAATTGCTAGTACAATCAATTGTGTACTCATCTTATCTTCCCCTCACCTCGTTGTCTAAAAGATAATCAGTTTAGCTTAAAGAATTGCTTCGTGTACATTGGGACATACCAGTCTCAGCTACACAGCTGAGCTTCGGCATTTAGTTGACAGGCGTAAAAAGGGTGAAAATACAATTTAGAGAGATATCAGGTCAGCTTAAGTATATTTTTGAAGAGTTTTCAACAATCCTCACCAGTTTATAGGCATGCCTTAGCTCAATTTCTTTCGGTCCTTTACCAGATAGCTCAGGTTCTGCTATCATGATACCTCTAGAACCAGAGGAGATACAATACGCAAACAGTATTGTATATCGTTGGCGCAAGGTGAAAGTTTTACAGCAAGAATTCTGCCGAATATGTAAAGAGAAGTACTTAAAGGAGTTACATAAGCGTAACAAGTGGAAGACTCTACTAAAAAATGTTAATGAACATGAACGAATCTGTAAGTCCATCTAAATGGCGTTTCGAAAAAATAAGGAAACACCTTGAATATCTCTTTCTCCTTTTCTGCAGTTTGTCAAACACTGTTTATTGTAAGTCAATCTAGGTAAATGTTAAAAGTTTCACGCACCTAGGAAGAAATGGGGGAAAATTGTCAACAAATAGACGAAAACAGCACAACTAAAGTATACTCGTAAAAGAAACAAAACAAAAAAAAAATAAACGTAAAATTAAAACTGGGTGCGTTTTGCTGTTAAACTCTTTAACATGAGACGACAACGTCAAAAAATTATTTAAACATAAACGTAGGTGAAATCGCTGTACTCAGTGCGTTTTAGTTAACTCAAGCCACAGCCATCAAGCCAAGAAGCATGATTATAGCCAGGCAGCTAAAACACATAAAAACAAACGAACTTTCAAGTTACATACTTGCTTGGCTACTGGCTGACAGCGTTAGTTTCATGCGTTTTGTTGTAACAAAGATTTTCAAAAAAATAAAAAAATATATAAAATTTTTTGTTTTTCCCTGGAACACGTTTTTTTCCTACTCGCTATAAAGACTGCAACAAATCAATTATGATTTAAAGCACGTTTGGTTTGGTGGCTTTTTTTCCAAAGTTTTGTTTTAAACTGTCTTCTTTTTTGGCTTTTAAGGTTTGTCTTTTTACACTCGTAACAGATTTTTTTTTGCTTTGTTTTTGTGTGTGAGTTTCTGGTTGAATTTCTAAAAAATTTCTAATTGTTTAATGCTTTTTTTAACTTTTATATCATACTCGTATTGTTTATTGTTTATAATTTATTATAGTAACGTTTCCAAGTATGTATCTAGCTTTTTTCCGTTTAGCTGTTATAGAGGTCTCATTAAATAATATCTGTGTCAAATTTTATTGTGATGAGTTCATATAAAGGGTGATTTTTTAGCTATTATCTTTTTGACAACACTGGTTTAAACAGCTGACGCACGTTTCGTGTTTTGTTTCACTGTCAAATATCTTCAGTTTGGTCTATAATTTAACCATGAATCGTCTTAAAAACGAACAACGCTTGCAAATTATTGAATTTTATTATCAAAATGCGTGCTCTGTTAAGAAAGTTGAATGTGCTCTTTTTTACCGAAAAATTATGTTCAGCGACGAAGCTCATTTTTGGCTCAATGGGCACGTAAATAAGCAGAATTGTCGATTTTGGAGTGAATATCAGACAGAAGCATTGCAATGTATCCAGAAAAAGTCACAGTTTGGTGCGATTTATGGGCTGGTGGCATCATTGGACCCTACTTCTTCAAAGATGATGCGAATCGTAACGTAACTGTGAATGGTGAGCGCTACCGTGAGATGATATCCAACTTTTTTTTTACCCAAAATGCAAGAGCTTGACTTGCATGACATGTGCTTTCAACAAGACGGTGCCACATGCCACACAACACGTGAGTGACGAGTTCGGTGAACATTTTATTTCACGTTCGGGACCGGTCAATTGGCCGCCTAGACCGTGCGTCTATACAGACAAGCCCGCTTCAATTGACGCATTGGAAGACAACATTGAAGCAGTTATTCGTGAGATACCGGCCGAAATGTTAGAAAGAGTATGCCAAAATTGGATTAAGCGGATGGACCATTTGAGGCGCAGTCAAGGTCAACATTTGCATGAAATAATCTTCAAACATTAAATTATATGGACCGTACTATCGATTCAAATAAAGGTTTCATACATTTTTCTGAATTTTATGTGTTTTTTTTAACTTTCCTATAGCTTTTAAAAAATCACCCGTTATTTAGATACAAAAAGGCAGGGCAAAGAAAGTTGATTATTTCGGATATTATAAATAATTGTTTAATTCTAGATTTTAAACTATAGCAATGAAAGAATGATATTTTTTCGCCATAACTTAACTTTGATTAATGATTGATTGTTGATTGACTTGTAAAATAAAATTAAACATAAAAATATATTTATATATGCATTTCAAATTAATCGCACCTTTATGTTTCAATTAGTGTTGTATAATTGTTTCAATTGATTGTATAATTTTAGCACATTCTTTTATTATTTACAACGTTTAGAATTGTTGGCTTTAAAGTCTTCTTATAGCTTAATATTTAGTAAATTAATTGTTCGGCAAAAAATTTCGGTGCCGGTGCATATTTTTAAAACTTAAATATGAAATTAGTCAATAAGATTGAAATCTTAACTTTTCCAATATAGGGCGTTAATGAAATAAATTAGTTCAACAAGTGTTAACTACTCAAGAAAAATATAGTCAAAACTGGCTACTTATATCGCAGGACATTAGCGGATAAAAATATTTTAACGGCGGATAAAACATAATCACCCCTTTCGTGAATAAAAATTCCACGTGAAATTTGTTCACTTTTATTTTTTTAACATTGAATTTTAATAGGCAAAATGTGAAAAGGGAACAAATTTCACATGGGTGAATGTCAACCAAACGACTTTGCTTTATTTTTGCAATTTGCTGGTGACGCTTTGGTTTTTTGTAAGTAAATTTTTAAGAAAAAGTTTAAAGTTTTTTTTGAGCTCAATTTTGTATGAAATAGAAGTTTTACGCCCTTGGCGGTGCAAGTGATCCCATAAATTTTCAATGGAATTAATATCAGGGGATTGTGCTTTGACTTTTGGACAATTGTAAAGTAACCATTCGCGAACAGCATGAGCTATATGTTTGGGGTTGTTGTCTTGATATAATTTGAGGGTCGAAGAAATCTCCATTTTTTCGACAGACTGCTTCAAATTCTTACGCAAAATGTTTAAATACATACTTTTGTTTACTGATATACAGTCCCAAACCATTACATGTTGACTGTTGGAGTAATGTTTTTGTCTCTCAATTCTTCATTGTTCTTCCGTCACTACCGACTATGTTGAATTTTCTTTCGTCTAGGAAAACAACATCTTCCCACCAATTTACAGCCTTTTTTATGTGTTCATTAGGAAATTTTAGCTAATATTGCCTGTTCTTCAAATTTACGAACGGCTTCTTATGAGCAACACGGCCATTGTATCCCTGTTTTTTAATGGCTCGACATATTGTTTCTGCAGATACAGACCTAATAAACTCCTCCTTAACGTCAGTTACTATTTTGTAAGCACTACGCCGCGGTTTAACCTTAACTTTTTTTGGCTGACCAGTTTATTTTTAAAAGTCAATCCGGCTCTCGTTTTTGTATCTGCGGACAATGTCACCAACAGTATTAGGTCTTAAATTTATTATCGCAGCAATATCTTTATACGCCGTTAAGCAAATTTTTGTAGAAATAGACAAGTCCAAAATATACGTATTTTAAGTTAACAATTGTTTTTGCATACAGCTTTTAGAATTCGATACTATCGATAGTTTTATGACAAACTATCGAATATGACCACAATCGACTATCGAAACTATCGAGTGGGGCGACTATCGATAGTTTTGCATCTCTAAAGCAAAGTGATTTTATTTATGCAACTTGTGCGGCTTATATACTCTTTTCAATACACACATACTTGAAAATAATTTGCTACACTGTGCCCCAATGGATTTGGGTAGCCTAAAAAACTACTGACCTAAGGCATAATTTAATGATTATTTATTTGTTTGTCTGCACCAAGTGACTATTGTTTATCACATTGCTTATTTATATAGTTGGTTGGCTATTGTAAAAATAAATTTACAAATCATATGTCTGCTGTTTCTTCCGTTTTACCCAGTGTTGGTGTAATTTAGATTACAGCAGGGGAAACATTTTGCTAGAAAAGGGGCTTTAGGAAATGAACTATATTTTAACAGTGTGAAAACTATAATTTCTAAATAGGCAGTTAGTTTGGAATTTACAGCTTTGACTTAAGTGGAAAAGTCATTGAATAACAAACAGCCATACACGCAGAGAAAAAAACACGGTTGTGAAAAACATAATCTAAGAGCAACATATTTTGATAAGATTTATGAATGTTGTCAACACGTTCTATGATTAATATAAGTACCATGAAATATCATGTTATCTTCAATTATCATCGTAAATTTTCCTTGTTAATCATATTTTGATACTATAACATTAAATTTTAAC
The DNA here is from genome assembly GCA_950370525.1 of Bellardia bayeri. Classification (NCBI taxonomy): domain Eukaryota; kingdom Metazoa; phylum Arthropoda; class Insecta; order Diptera; family Calliphoridae; genus Bellardia; species Bellardia bayeri. The sequence continues at coordinate 19,695,882 of OX493265.1, read as the reverse complement.
CTAATAGAATCATAAAATTTTCATACATTATCATATTATGATCTAAAGTAAGCGTAATATGATCTAGAGTAAGAGTAATATAATCTAAAGTAATCATATTATTATATATACTACTCATATTATGATCTAAAGTAATCATATTATGATATTACTTTATCATAATATGTTAAAATAATATCATTTTATGTTTATTTTATAATATGAATACAAATATAGAAACTTATCATTTAATGGTTATTTTTAAGTTTAAATGGTTGTAAATAATATATTATGTTTGAAGAGTTATCATTCAATAGTTGTGGAAAACATTTTTTTAAAAATAATTATGTATCGATTCAATTTTATAATTGCGATAAACATAAAAATATTTACAGTAACTAAATTATCGTTAAAATCAAATTAGAATAACAATTATTTGTGTACCACAAAAATATATTAGTACCAAAAACACAGTGTAGTTGTTGTAACCATGTCCAACCATGTTTTTTCTCTGCGTATAGGAAGATGATCCTGAATTTGCAGTTGAGTTATGTTTTATAGATGGGATTTTAACATTCAAGTGTTTACCCTCTATTGAGCTTCTATGGTTTTTGAGCACTAGCGAACAAAAAAAAAGCAAACTACCACTTATTCCAATTTTGAAAAGCTCCATTATATAGGAAAGAGTTTTGCACGTTTGAACAGCGCCTAGTACGGCTAGCGAAGTGAAACTTTTTCTTTTTTTCTGTATTTCTTCCTTTGAGTATTTCTATATGGTCAGTCCACACAATAATTCCGTTGAAAGTTTTATTACTTTTTTATCGTTTTGCAACTTAGTTTTGTATTTATTTGGATTTGTTTTTCGTTTTGTAAAATACGTATTTGAAATACAACATTTATTTGACTGGTCATTCATTTGTAGGAAAGTACGTTCATTCATTCATTCATTCACTCATTCATTGATGCATGTTCAATGTTATACGTTAAGAAATTTATTGGATTTTCTTCTGTGCAAAAGCTATTAACACTTAACTTACCAATTTTGGTATTCCTGCTGATTTTTATTTTATTTCCACTTATAAATTCGTTGTAGTAGTTTTTTTTCTTTCTTTCCTACATATATTGTTTCTTTCCCCTTTTTTTTTTTTTTTGGTATATTTATTACGTGCTAAAATCACAAACGCAACTGAAATATTTGAGAGAGTAAAAAAAACCAAATAAATAAATGTTTATTATTAATATGAGTTTAGCTTTTCCTGCTTGATACTGGTAACAATAAAAAGAAAGGTGTTAAATTCGTTTTGGCCAAGTTTTATGTGTATTTGTGTGTGTGTTTTTTTGTGCGTCGTTCACAGTAAAAGTAAATAAAATATACTTGAGAATTTTTCATTTTATTGAAGGCATTAAATGAATTGTTACCAATGCCAAATTTGGAAAATTTATTATTGAAATTAAGAATTTACTACTTAGACAGAAAAAACTCAAAGACCGGTAGGTTATTTTGTTGGTCAGCAATTAGTTAGGCCTGTCAATGGATTTTTGTGAGAATTTGTGTGGCTATAGTTGAAATTAGAAAACATAGTTGAAATGTTCTATAATTATGTGCTTTTTTCGTGCACATATGGCTGTAGGTGTAGTCAATGAAAAAAAATCAACAGTTATAATTAGAGAAAGTTCATAACACTTTTCCTGTAACGAAAAGCCACAATTGACAAATGGTTTTATTAGTTGATATTAGAACTTATCGTCATTGAGGCATTCAAAAGAGTAAGTTTGATTAGGTCAGGAAAATGGAACAAAGCACACTTGGTATCTGTAGCCAATTTAAGCAAATAGAGGAACCGTAAAGTAAAGAGTCCTTTTTACGGATTGTTTTTTACTGCTTAGAATATGTGTAACAGTCTTATATGCGCAATTTAAAATACAGTGCAAACTCGCTAATAAAAAACTAATAGACATTTCGACTTTTGCGAAAACTGTAAACTGAGGTTGTTGCGAAAGACGAGTTACATCTTTTAGGGCTCTTTTTTTGTGGTGAAAATTAAGAGAAACGCAAATTATATATAACCCAAGGCGTGATTCATTTCGATGTGCCCTACTTTTTTAAAGAAAAAAACACAGAAAATTCAAATTTAATGGAAAATTTGAAAGAACATTCTTTGGTATTTATTTTTTGAAGATTATGTCTATCAAATGTTGGCCGTTGCTACATCGCAGACGGTCTATCTGTTGAGTCCAATTCTCGCTGACTCGTTCGAGTATTTCAACTGGTAACTGGCGAATGACACGCGTAATATTTTCTTCCAAGGCCTGAATCGACGCAGGTTTGTCCGCATCAACTTTAGACTTTACATATCCCTACAGGAAAAAGTGTAACGGTGTGATATCACACGATCTTGGTGGCCAATCGACCGGCCCAAAGCTTGAAATTATAAGCCCATTGAAGTGTTCTCTCAATAGATCCATTGATTGATGCGATGTTTTTTTTTTTTTTTTTTTTTTTACCAAACACAAACTGCGAAGCTTTTTGGCCTGTCTGCAGAAAACACCCAGAGTCTTTGGCGGGAATCGAACCCGCAACCCTCTGACTGATAGTCCGGCACACTATCGCCTAGTCTATCGGGGCACGCATGTGTGCGAAGTGACGCCGTCTTGCTGAAACCAAATGTTGCCGAGATCACGAGTTTCAATTTCGGGCATCAAATAGTCGGTTATAATGGGACGATAACGGTGACCAATGACGGTTATGTTCGCACCGGCCTCATTTTTAAAGAAATATGAACCGATGATTCTACCGGCCCACCAACCACAAAAATGCTATTGAAAAAAGTATCTCCACTTGAATCACTCGTTCTTTATAAAATAAATTCATTAATTTTATTGAAAAACAACATAAAAATATTAATACTATACACAGATACATAAATTTTAGTTTGTAAACTTAATCGTAAAAAAATTAATTAAAAAAGTCGGAAATTTTTAATTGTGTTTTATTAGATTTTATTAGATTTTGCACTGAAACATGAGCTCTTTTAAAGCTACACTATTTTGCTTAGCCCACTGAAGACAAATGTCAAAACAATCAATAGCAGGCTGAGATCTAATTTTGGTCCAGCGCTGTAATAATGTTAACATTGTCGCTGTCATCTTTACTTTCAAATTATTCTAAAGAAATTTCTTCTACAGTTGAATTACAATTGTCGCTTTCACGTATCCAAGCATAAAAAATAAATAATAAAAAGCTTGAATAGAAAGGCTTTGAGAAAAAAGTTGCGACAAATGAGTGTTTTTTTTTTAAGTTGCATTAACTGAGTCAAAAATGCAAATATTTTACGCGTTGCCCTTTATCGAGGGTTGCGTAAAGCGAGGTGGCACTGTACTTGCAATCTCACCAATAATGTTTCCTCTAAAGTTCATCTGTTATAACATTAGGCTGTTTCTCTGTTCAACACTTTTTATTTGGCAAAGTCTAAATAGTATTTGGTGTCCCTAAATCTTTGATTTCATAAAATATTTGCAGACCTGTTGAATTTCTATAAACTAAACGCGAAAAATTAACAAAATATATAAATTTACTTTCACTTTCTAAATTATTGTCCAGCTCAAATGGTATATTAAATGAAATTCGCCGCAAATAGAAGAAATTGTTAAGAAATAATTAAAAAAAAAAAAAAAAATACAGGACACACTGATCGCAACTTAGGATACACCCCTGGACATAAAATTATATTTAATAATTATATGAAGCATATATGAAGTGTGCTAAACTCATGTCCACCACTGTATTTATTGAAATCGATTATCTATTACACCGTTAATACGCTCCCCTGTTTGATTTAAATATATTCAATCGCGGTGGCTTAACACTTCTAGTCTTATGTTAAAAACCCATTGCTTGGCCGAGTGATCTCGGATCATTCCGGTGCATAGAACCGGCTGTCGAGGGAATACACAGTTTTTTGCAAGGACTCATGGTTGTCCAGTCGGAGTCTTTTGCAAGTTACATAAATATTGAATCTCCTAGAAAGTATGTGCTACCATAGTGGCAAGAATATATTAGATTAGTGTCGATGTTTGTAACGTCCTTAAATATTACTCCAACATCCCTTAAATTATACCGATCGAATCACCAAGTCGATTTAATGCTGTCCGTTCGTCTGAATTGTGCGCAAAGTACAGGTCGGAATTTCGAAGATATTTTAAAAAAATTTTGATATTGCTTCGGCCCAAGGACGATATTGAAATTTATTAAAATCAGTTCATTATTTTACCTAGCCATCATACAAATGTCCTCCCGAAATAGGAGTTTAATTTTATGATGCTGAGTCCATTATAAGACCATATAAGATCCATATAAATTATTTTTTGAATATCCAAAAAGGTTTAGCACAGTTTCGGTTGACTGAGCCCACAGTTGAACCAATCTTGCAAAGCTCGTCAGCTCTTTTGCTGCTTATAATTTCATCTGTCACGACTCCTATGATACTTATTCGTTCGATCGTCAATATATAATTTTCGAAATTAAATGGTCTTTTACTGATTAAACTGATTGCACGTACATAGAATCACCAGAGGAGAAATTATTTTGAATACTTAAATACCCGGATTAAATGCTATTTAATACAGTTTTGAATTACAAATGATAGCGTTTAATAACCAAAAGTAGTCTGGTAGGCTGAATCATCGATATCTAATTTTTTTTTCCATTTCACTCCGTTATATGAACTTGTGCTGGGTAACTGCTCATAAGAATCAGGCTGGGAACGACCGAGAGCATTTTTAGCAACTTAGTCTTTCCTTGAATCAAAAATTGCCCGACTTTCGGTGTTAGATATGCCAAACAATTCATAAAATCTTTACAAATAAAGCACTTTACAACTACTTTAGAGATTATTTACCGGACACTGAATTTTCTGTAACAATAAAACTAGAAAATGGTAATGGTGCGTAAGTAATAATAACCATAGAGTTTATTGCATTTCACGCACTTTTATTTCAAGGAAATTTGAAGTCCTAAATATCTGAAACAGAAAAATCGTAATCTTACACAAATATCTGATTTTCTATTCTATTTTATATAACTTGTTTTCAAATCTCCTTTAGTGTTATTGAAACAAATTAAATTTTACAATAGAAATTTATAAAAAAATTATGAAGCGTATGTAAAACAAATTAAGCAAAGAATAGACAAATAAAAACTAAACCATATATCATATTTTTACGGAAACCACAAACTCAACATTTTAAAATTTTAAAAAAGTGATAGTAGGTACTTAGGTCATGACTTCTAGGAGGCAAATTAACAAATAACGACAATAGCAAAATAACCATTAGCGCAAAATACTACAGCTACAATTAGCACCAATTTGAGAATTTGTTGCCGTTGCCAGTGTTAAAATGTTGTTCGTTCACATTGCCATTTCGTTGAACATTAAAATGACAATAGACCAAGAACAAGTGTATTTTTCAGCTCGAAATACAAGGTCAAGTTTTGTGTTAAAAAAAAAAAAAAACAGAACTAAATATGAAATAAAAGCAACTTTAAGTTAAAGCTTTTAGTTTTATTTTCAATGTATGTAAATTATCTACATGTACAATGTATATTTGCACAATTCATAACAATCAACATGATTGTTCTAGGTGGTGCAAAGCCTAGTTAATGGGTGTTAATTACTTACAAGTTTGTTTCATTTTATTTTTTTATGAAAATTAACAAAACAATGGCGCTTGTTTGGTTTTAAGCTGGATTTTACAAAACGACTTGAATAAATGAAAAACAAAAAAAATTGTTAACAAATAGACAACAGAAAAACACTTTAATTAGAGAAGGTTAAACACATTTAAATGAAGAGCACGTGGAAAGCCAGTCGACCAAGAAAACCAAAAAGATTTCATTGTGTTTTGTAGGAAACAACAATGTAGTTTAAATAAACCATAAGTTAGACTTAATTAGAGACAAAGATATTAAAACATGAGTGAAGATCACAACTTACACTTTCATAATATGCATTCTAAAGGTAGAATTAGCCGAACGTCTACGTCCCGTACTGTACTGTAACGAAACAGCTGATCCCGTTTTGTTATTTGAAATCAATGTAAATGCTTACCGAATATTAATATCACGTTGACGGAACGTCTCAACCTGTATAAAATAGAAAATCCTTACGTTCTTACGTGACATTTGTACAGCTACGATGGGCTGTTTGTATGTTAAATTGCATTGGGGTAAATTCGCTCTATTTGTTGGTACTTTTCTTTAATAATAATGTTTGTGGAAATTGAGCAACACGTTTTATATAATACACATCTGCATATATGAATATGTTTATATGTATATAATAAAACAACAATCACATACAATATCAGCCCAATCTTGAATAAAAATTCCGCGGGAGTTTTTACCATTTTTCCTATTCAAATTCAATGTTAAAAAAATAAAAAGCGAAACAACTCCCTCGGAATATTTATTCATGATTGGGCTGTATTATAAATATAACAAATTTAATGCCTACATTTAATTATTAAATTAAATTATTAAATTAAATAACTATCAAAGTGCTAGATTATGTGCATATGTAAATGCGCACACACACACAATTTTACTCCTATTAAAGCCATTTTGGTACTTTTTCAAGCAAGCATGTACGAAAAGAAACTTTACAACTACAATCACTGTTTCGAACAGCTGACTCTTTATTTATTATATGTTTTTTTTTTTTTTTGTTTTCCCGGATATATTTAAACAGTAAATAAATCCTCTGAATCCATTATAATCGAGATTAATTGAGTTTTAAAATATATAATTTAAACTGATGTAGAAAACAAACAATTAGATACAAAATACAATATGGTTGTACCTTCTCAATTTTGTAACGGTCACACTTGGCAAATATTTGCCGAAAAAGACGTAACCACTAAGTAACATATATTTGAATTCATTTTTCTTATTTAGGCCAAATCACAACAAATATTTAGTTTTAATTTATTTGATGCTGTTTGATCTTGCAAAACTCTTGTAAGAGTAAACAGCGTCAAACAAATTTGTGCTAAAACAAGTGGTTATGCTTTTTGAGAAGCGTTAAACAGAATTACTGACTAATTTATGATCAAATTACATTCAGAATGCATTCGACTTGTGTAGAGAGAAAAGCAGTGAAGTTACTCTTAAGTAACCATGAAGGACTTGTTACGTTTAATGATGTGACCTTAATTTATAAAAGATCACATCAAACTATTATAACATTAATTCACAAGTATACAGAGCATAGCTTTCCTCTAAAAAATTCGTTACCAAGAAATTCCTCTTTCTTGTTTTATAAGCTGAATTGTCTAAATCAATGTTGCAGAAGCATTTTTTTTAGTTAGATGGTTGACATCCTTCAGTTGTCAATGATTTACTTCTGTTATCTTTGTTAATACTCGGGTATAAATAATGAAAGAACATTATCTAAGAGCTACACTATACCCAGTTAAAGTATAAGACTCCACCTCACATCTCAAGAAGTAACAAGTAAGGAAGCCCGAACATAGAATACCCTATTGGACGGTATGATATGTGTATTTATGAAACATATTTGTGTTGTATATTTTTTGCATACCAAAGTGTTTAAGAGAATCATGCTCTTTAAATTGATATTCGGAAGTGGATCTTATATAGGAGCTATGTACAATTATGGATCGATCTGTACACAATTTATAGATGTGATTAAACTGCATATGCAACTGAGTTGTAGCGAAATTTTTTTTAGATACGTGCATAAATCAAACATTTGTGGGTGCTGTAGCTTAATTGATTAGCGCGTTTGATCGTTAAGCACGAGTTGGTATTTGTGGCCTGGGTTCAATTCTCAGCCGCTGTCACTCAAAAACAACATCAGTTTCTGATAATTATTTTTAAAGTTTTCTTTTCTATCCTATCATAACTAACATTTATCACAGCGGCCTCCTTCGGTGGTATAGCATTTAAACGCCACCGAAGTAAAATAATTAAAATAATGCCTATAAATCAAGCTTTGAGCAATACGCGCCTACTCACCACCAGAGGCGCTGCAATACTGTACTATTAACGAACATAACGCGCAATTACAGTGTTGTCATATGAAAAGCTTTTCTCTAATTTCACCACCTATTCTTCTTCTACCTATCCCTTTCCAAAGAAAGTAATACAATTAATTAATTAATTAATATACATTCATATTAATTGCCTGAGTGTTACTTCTCTTTAAAAAAAGAAAAAAAAAGAAGAAAAAAACGGTAAACTGCTTTTTCTTAAGCACATTTGTATGGAAACTAGGTGAAATAATGGACCGATTTCAATCAAATACAATTCCAAATGCCATTAGGCTTAACAAAAATCTCGTACTAAATTTTATCGAAAAAGACGGACGGACGATGATAATCGACTCACAAAGTGATTCTCAGTCTACCGGTACATATACTTTAAGTTGGGTATTAAACTAATATCTTTGAGCGTTACACACATCAGCACAACTACAATATACCCTCCCCTCTATGGCTAATAAAATACACTAGTTAAATCGTATTCCTTACTTCTAACTCTGATATTTAATATATAATATTATTAAGTATTTTGGTGACACTTAAACCTGATATTTCGTTCAAGGATTCTGTTTAATAGATAATGGATTTCAAATAAGGAAACTTGTGTTTTCTGAACTACAAAATAATAAATCTACAATATCTACAGCTATTTTGTTCTTCAAGATACAAGTAATCATAGCAGAAAATAAATTAACTCCAGAAACTATATTTATACAATGTCGATATAAAGCACATCCTTCCACCTTAAAAAACTATTACAATTTCCTTATGACTTGATACCCTCCAAAAAACTATTTCCTCTAACCGTTTATTGACATTCAAAATCGGAAATTTAAAATTTTTTTTCCAATATTATTATTATTAGTTATATTTTCACAGTTTGTTTTTTTATTTCTTGTACCATACAAATCATGAAAAACCTTTTTAACTAGTCAAGTGAAAGTCAAATCCACCTTGCTAGTTTTTTTCTTTCTTATTCTTCTACTATATATTATTAAACGAAACTACATACGAATAACTAGAGAAAAGAAATAAAAAATAAAACACACAATATAAAATCCAATATCCCCATGAAAGTTTTTACAAGGCATGTCTGTCTAACATACAACCATACAAGTACGTATGGCTGGCTGGCTGGCTACATTGCCAGAGAGATTCCTAGGCAATGAAAGAAAAAGTGCAAGTGTTCAATGCACATGCGCTCGCCAGCCAGCCAGCCAGCCAACATTGTCGTTAACTGTACACTAGTTACCAGTAAGTGTACAATACACTGACAGAAAACATAACAAAACAACATGTTTAGTCAACTGCGACAAAATGAAATCATATTCACAAATACAATGCCAAAGCGTTTGCTTAATCTATGAAATAGTGGTAAGCTTTTAAACCTGAAGAGAGAAAAAAATCTGTTGTAATCAACTGTTTATAAATACAGATTTTCACAAACATACACAAAATATTTTACCAATTTAATATACTGGATTAGACCAACATACTGAAGCGAATAGATTGATTGCAACTGAACAACAACAAAAAACAATTTCATTTAACATACAAATTTCAATTAAAAAATATATATTTTTCTGTATTTTTCATACATATACACATACATTTCTGTATTTTTCTTTAATTTTTTTCGGTGGTGAAAACATTTGTTGCTGGCGCGGCTGCTGCTCAAAGCCAACTGCCATAACAAAAATTCAATTTTCAATTTCTTTTTAAGTACATTGAGCCAAACAACCGTGGTTTTCTGTAAATTTGCTACTTACATTATGAAGTAAAAATAAAATTGAAAATTTGTTAAAAAAAAATCATGCAGCAACAACAAAAAAAAAAAAATTAAATAAAATAAAAATAAATAACAATTTCATATGTTTGAAAAGCTTAATGTTGATTACATGTCCATGCATACTCGTACATACGTCGCCATTCATATGCATAAATACATCGCGAAAAACATTCATACATTCATTTTATATGATCGTATGAAAATCAACATTGATGATTTTGTAGCAGCAGCAGTTGAAAGCCAGAATTTTAAAGGAATTATTTCTTACATTTTATAATTTAGAAGTCAAAATGACGAAAATTAAAGTAATAAACCGAGTATGCTTTATTTAGGTCTCTTATCGTCCAAACCTTTTCTAATTAGTTGAACCGAAGTCAAAAAAATCTCCCACAATTGTTGAGATTTGTTTGACTTCAAACAAATTCTGCAACTTTTGGTTGAATGGATACATCATAAACAAAACTGCCGTATTTGGAGTGATGATATGTTGAAACACCTTTACATACAGGAAAACTGACTGTTTGGTGTGCTTTTGGGCTGGTGGAATTATTGGCCCGTATTTCTTTAAAAACGAAGCTGGCCAGAACGTTACAGTTAATGGTGACCGCTATAAAGCCATGATTACTGACTTTTTCATTCATCAATACAACAATTATGATGTGCAGGAGTTGCAGTTTCAACAAGACAGCGCAACATCTCACACAGCTCGTGCCACAATTAATTTATTAAAGGAAACGTTTGGTAACCGCATAGCTTCACGTTTCGGACCCGTGAAACGTCCGAAAATCGTGCAATTGAACGTCGCTTGACTATTTTCAGCGGGGATATGTGAAGTCGCTAGTCTAGGCTGATAAGCTTAAAGCGATTGATCCGCGTTATTGCCGATATACGGCCACAAATGTTGGAAAAAGTCATTGAACATTTAAACAAACACCCTTTAGCTAAATTATGAGGATGTATTATATACATATGCTTCAATGAACTATGCTATCAAACTTAACAACACGTCTTTGGAAGATGATTAGAAAAGTGTCAAGGTCCAGCTTCTTCTAGCTTTTAAGTATTGCAATCAGATTGAAGAAACTTAAAGGTCTATAATGTTTGTGTTTAACTTTCGAGGAATCTACTTCCCTACAAAGAAAACTACTTGCCTTTGGTTTGTAATTGTACTATCTACAATACTAAGATACCTAAAGATTTTATAGCCTATGCAAGTCACAGAATCGTAAATGATAAACTGACTGTCTACGATGTCTAGAAAGCCGAAAAGTAGTTTTACCAAACCGTTGAATTTTCGCAATTCACATAAAATAACTGAAGATCTGCAGAAATTGCAATTAGAGTTCGCCAACTGGCAAGTTGTGATCCACAACTAAGCAAAACTTTAACATAAGATCAATGACGATAAATTCTCAGAAAAGCCTTAAAGTGGCTGATTGAATATCAATTGTACATCAGTAATTAGTATTCTAGGTTACGGGTTGAGCAAAATTATTCTCTGACAACATTGAGTATTGTATACAAAGACGTTTACTTTGCAGGTCACTTATGGCCAAAAACGTAGGAAACTGGCTTTCCAAGGGAACCTATATAAAATCTTCACTGGTGTTTGGAACTTGAACATTGTTCTCATCTCATCATTGAAAAATATTCTATATAGTAAAATACGGAATTTGGTGATAGTACGCCATCGATTTGCCATTAGTCTCTATACTACCGGAGAAACTTTTGCAATGCCATCATATGAGCCCGGCTATGAAAACTCCCGGTGTACAAATACATGTATTCTACAGAGGCTTTCAATAATATCTGGAACTGAAGAAGGACATTGCATTGCATACCAGTAAATATCGTGATGTAAATACAGTATCGGGATTAGGAGTTCTTTCGACTGCCGGATGTCTATGAATGAGATGGAGAGACATTCTAACATTGTGACGGCAAGGACCACATGGCTAAAGTACGATTGTCGATGTTCCGTGTATGCATGCTAGGAGATTTAATGACTATCATCGATTGGCAACATTTATACACATTCCGCCTAGTTGAATATGGGGACAGTGATCACCAGTTCGGTATGCACTCTAGTAGGCTAAAGCTCACTAATAAACCCTATCTGATCAGAAACTAGTGATACTGGGCAACATTTCTTGCACGATCTGACCTTAATCTATTTGTTAAGGAATTCAAAAGGTTAGGTCTCCAACAAGGAGATGGATTGGCTGATGGCTCGAATTTTGGACATCATGAAAAGATTTCTGAAGGATCCATTTTTGTCAAACCTAATCATTATCGACTTTAAGCAAGTTCTTTGAATAAAGTTAGTTCAGTTGGATCATTTGTTGAAAAGATCAGGAACGAACTGAAGAAGGATGAAGAGCTCTTATATTGGTCGTAAGAGGGAATCACTTCCCGCTTTTGTGAAGATTGCTGGTATGTTTCTCTATATAATCCACTGCCTTCATAACTAAAGAGTATTATTATTAACTCCAAACAAGTACTTCAAATTTCCACAAAAAAAATGGTTAATTCATTCAGATCATTAAAATATATATTTAACAGCAATCAATTAGAGAATTGATTGAAAATGGATAGATCTCTAGATCTCTTTACAATCTGAAACTTAATATACCTATATACCTGTATTATTAAATGTATTGAATCAGATAGGAGGAAAAATATACGTTGATACTCTGAAGATGAGATGCTATAACTTAAAGATATTCACTTCATAAAATACACACCACTGACTAAAATCCCTTCAGCAACGTTATATAGTCTAAATTACCGTAAATATGATGTTTGTAAACTGAACTTGTTGACATTTTCTTACAGTCATTCACAAAATTATCTTCCATATTACTGTTCACCCTGCCAAATACCTAGATTAGCGATTAGTAAGTTCGAAAACACTATCTCGTAAACAAGAGTTTATCCGTGGTACTTTACCTTATAGCTGGAAGAACATATAAGAACACTGATCATGAAGATCCAATTAAGATTGTCTGCAAAACGAAGCCTATGATTTCCTATTCCAAAATGATTGCATACCTTTACAAACCCCGCATAGGTGGTGGCTGCACATAAAATGGCTTTTGCAATATTTTTTCGCCTGTTTCTTTTTGTGGCAGTTTGGTCTTCATCTCAAGTGCATATCAAGTACAATTTCAATATTAAATTACCGCCAGAGTTGTTGTTTGCAAAGCAACACTAACAAAACATAACAAACCAACAGAAAAAAAAACTAAAAGAAACATCATGTTGTTTAGTTAGGAAGAAAATTGTCGTAAGAAAATATTAAAATAAGATGAAAAACCCAACCAAAAAAAAAGAAATAAATAAAACGAGATAAAGGCCAACAAAAAACATGCACATTTTACAATGTTCAGTAAACGTTGTACGAGTTTAACGTGTTATAAACAAAATGTGAAATCATAACAACTAATTGTGTTCAAAATAACACTCATAACATGAAAATGTAAATAATTTTGATTAAGTTTTAGTTTAAATTGATTATTAATAGTTTTTGGCAAAACAAGTGGCGTTTAATGTGGCTGTTTTAAAATTAATTAGTTTTGAGTGTTTTTTTTTTCTTTTTGTCTGTGGTGCTGCATATACTGGGGGAAATTATGGTTGAAATTAGGCGGATATTATGTTTCCGGAAAGTAAAACGCCTATAAGGGGAAATGAAATGAAGTTAAATTAAAATGTTATGACTAGATTAATGATTAAAAGTAAGTTTTGTGCAAGTTTTTAATTATGTTTGTTTTAAATTTATAATGAGATTTATATAGTTAGTAGGAAATGATTAGAATATGGTTTTTGTGAAATGTTGGCGTACACAACTTCTAATAATTAAAAGAGCTTGAGAAAACTTTTTGCGACTGATTAAATATATTTAAATTATTTTTGGTTATGGATCATCTATACCTTGTAATTGCTTAAAGTCATTTGATTTGATAGTCTATGAACATCACAGAATCGAAAATGTTCTATTAAATCTCTGGAATGAAGATCAATCCAATGAGAACCTGAAGAAACTGTTAATTGAGTTTGTCAAGTTGTTGTTGGCAAGTTGTGTTCTACTAGATCCAAGCAAAGAATATTAAATCTCTGGAATGAGGATCAATCCAACGAGAACCCTAAGAAACTGTAAATTGAGTTTGTCAGTTGGCAAGTTGTGTTCTACTAGATCCAAGCAAAGAATAAGCGGTTAAATATCAGTTGTAAATCAAGATTATGGAACGATTACAGATGAACGTGAAATTTAGCAAACTAAGCATAAAATAAGATTGGATACGATTTAGAGAACATGAGTTAAGTTTGGCAATTTGTGGTCGAAAGACAGATCACTCTACAAACTGATGTAAACAGATGGTAGGATCGCTAGTTCACCACCATTAATTTATGGCCCTGAATGTTGCTATCAATGTTGTCAGCCTTGATACTACTGCCATATGTAACCGGAGGAAGTTCGACAATGCGATCTTAATTGGACGACCCTGAGATTTTTCGGAAAAAATTAACATACATACATATAACACACAAAGACCTTTACTCTATAGAGGCTGTGGGATTGTAGAAATCGTTTTTTCATGCTGAAAGAAAACTATGTTAATATCCAAGATATTATGGATTGTTTTCAAAGTCTGCTAAGAAATCTATTACATGCTTACTTCATTAAAACTTAGTGTTTTGAAAGAGAACAAACCGCTGGATTAATACTAGCAGCACCTGAAGACTAATAAAGGATGGAAAGTCTCTGAGATTTGGATATTTGATATTTCATATGCGACTTTATCATAGTCCTCCACATATCTACAAAAGTCTGAGAAATGGACATGTAATTATGTCGTTATAGGGGATTCAATATTGAAGACCAATGGAAAGCCGATAATCGAGGGTCGTTGAAAAGTTCTACGTATTTTTTACTTTCCTAATTTTTGGCACAAAAGAAGTGGAATGACAGTCTTATCAGCACTAGAAACAGGCTTTCGATACCAAACCCATCCTGACCTTGGGAACCTTAAGGTATCCGGTTCCGAGACGCACCGACGCTGCCGTAGTTATATCGATTATAAAGCCCTTTATCAACTAGCGAAAACTAATGTCACCAGGGTCATTTAATATAAGAGTCTGAACATAAATTTGGCGATGAATGTTTAGACATGGATTTGACCCTTGGCTTTAAATATTTGAAGCTAGTTTTCACTTGATATTGATACACAATTTTGAAAGTTTCAACTAGCATAACTCGTAACCTGCAAATCTTGGTCAACTAATTACAGTTCAACCTTGGTATAACGAATCTTAAGGGGATTAGAAAAAAAACGTTATATCGAACAATTCGTTACAATGAGGTTCGTTATATCGAGGTGAAGTTGCAATTTTATTCGTTATAAAGAGGTAATAAAAAATTTTGTATATTAAGCATCATCTGTTTACTATGTTATAGCGAACGATTTCCGCTAATAACTCAAAACACATTTGAAGGAAAACACTGTATTTTGTAGTTTTAAAACTCAAAAATAAATTTTTCTTCGAATATTTCAGCCGTTAGTCTAATGCATGCTGCTGTCGACTACGAATGTAGGTTTGCTGGAGACGTTGTCGTTGCAAACACAATAATTTTGTGTGTATCTGTTTCATATAATTTGGATTAATTGAGGTTGTAAGTTGACAAAATTCGTTAAATAGAGGTCAATAATTCTTTATATTTCGTTAGTCTGCAGTGAATGAAAATTCGTTATAACGAGGCTATTGACAAATATATTCGTAATAGAGAGGTTTATTTTGTACTAAATCTTTTGGAGCGTGGAGCGGAATTCCTTATAGTGAGGGTCGTTATATCGAGGTTTGACTGTATATACTTGTCTCGAACTATTACATGCTACAAGTAAGAAAAGTTTAACAATGAAAATGCAAAAGCGTATAAGATATGAGCATTGATCATATCTTGTAACGGAATATTAGCAATATTAGTAACGGAATATTGAGTGCCACGATAGACTAGGCGATAGTGTGCCGGACTATCAGTCAGAGGGTTGCGGGTTCGATTCCCGCCAAAGGCTCTGGGTGTTTTCTGCAGATAAGCCAAAGAGCTTCGCAGTTGGTGTTTGTTAATTATATTAAAAAAAAAAACTTGGATCAATCACATTCCTTAAAATCAGAAGTCCAGAGGGCCAAGTGACAGAGAATTGTTCATATTCTGGATGGATTAAATATTAACAACATGACCTAAAAAGCGCTCATCTTTAAGCAGAAGCAGTTTAGAAGATCCAGTTAGGAAACCAAAAATGTTGATTAATTCTAAACATTTTTCAAAAGCTCCATTTTCCAATCACACGAATACTATTAAAAGCTGAATGATCTTAATAATTTAAAGACTCCCGTACAGCTCTAATGTTAAGCTCTTTTTCAAATTATTTCCAACCTCTAAAATTGTCACTCGCTTTACAATGTTCATCAACCTCATTTCAATTCATTTTACACAACTCCTTTCATAAGATTTATTTAACTTTTCTTTAAACTAAATTTGACGACAATTATTTTCCCTGACAATTTGAAGCAATTTCAAATCATTTCATATCATGTCAAAAAAAAGTCACTGTATTTATTTGGTACAACATTTAATTACAATAAACATGATCTTTGGGTTTCAGTTTAATTTTTTTCTATGCCATAGTTAATGTTTTAAACATTTAATGGCAGCAGTAGTAGGAGAAGCAACAGGAGCAATTCGATTAAAGGCAACAAGAAACAACGAAAATTGGTGAAGTGAAATTAGTTGTTAATTGTGATCATTATCATAAAAAAGGGCAACACCTTAAAAATGAATTGAATTGAACTATAAATGTTACAATTTATAAATTTTTTTTAAAATAAAATTGAGGAATAATTGGTGAAAAAGAGTGATAGCAGAAATTGTAGGCGATAAGTTGTATTAGCGGATAGTGATGTACACTAATTGGTTTGGGTAAGTTGAAATGCAAAGTTGGAAGAATTTGTTTTCAAAGGGAAATACGTATTTAGTAAAGTAGTGCTGAAATGAAACAAATTACATAACTGGGTAAGATTTGGGGATAAATAATTGAGTTATTGAGTCAGTATCTCTCTCAAATACATGTCTGATTCGAGGAATTATTCCTTTCGCTAGATATGGAGTTATCTCTCTCAAATACATACATGAATTTCACTTTTACTATTAATTTATAAAAATCGAAGATAAATCAGTATTAAAAAAAACTTTTCTTTCTAAACAAATTAGTTTTTCAGGTTAATATTTCTCTTAAACTTAAAGAAATATTTGAAAACATACATATTTCATATCGAGTACTTACTGTTCCTTTTCATCACCCTTTAATTCTACTTGTACGAGTACATACATATGTAGCTACTTAATGTTTTTTTCGGTATTATTTTAATTGATTTAGATTACATATAAAAGCACACAAATAATATGAACAAAACAATACTTGCTTTACGTTTAAATACCTTTTGCTGTTTCTTCAGCAAACTAATAGACCAAAACCATTTACAGACATTCACTTTCATTAACAAAAAATAAATTTAAAAAAAAATCAACAAACAAACACAAACTAAATACTTATAAAATTATCCAAAATATCTAAAATGCAGTCAAACAATTCCAAAAAAAAACGAACATTACGGAACTAGAGGTTTATTTTTCGTAAACTTCCTAACAGTTACAATCAATGCAGACGCGGACACACAAACTTTACCAAATTGGTAAAGGCCGGTTGTGTTTAATTTCAGACGCTTTGAAAAATAACCAAAACAATTATGGTCGGTTTAGACCGAACTTGTAGTCATCTACACCTGCAGCAGTAAGAAAGACTAGAGATATGTACAATACCCAAAGTATATTTTGTTGCGCTCGTCTTTTAGCTAAAAATAAAAGTAAGAAGTAAATAGATCTTAGTTCTTGCTGTAACAAAACATATGAGTAGTATAAAAGTAGAACGATACAGAGAATATTATCTGCTTTAGAATCTAAAGAAGAATTTCGATATAAATGAGAACTCTGTGTATACACCAATACCTCACTTTGCGTCGCAAGTGAATTAAGATATTCTATAGCAAACCATGTAAAGATCGGAAATAGGTTCTAGGGCTACAAAAATAATAATTCGTCGGCTTTCTTTCACAAAAAAATGGTCTAATGTTTGCTGAACAGCTGTTTTCAATATAAAATAAATTTCCTTGTAGCAATTGTCTGTATTACTACCACTAGCATTATCGTTGGATAATGCGTTACTTTTTATGTCATCAAAAAAGAATTTTTTTTTGTCTGAAATACCATTTTACTTAAATGGTACTCTCTGCGCAACTTGATTTTCAATCCAAATAGAAAGCCAGGACTCCATATCGATCATCAAAGCTTCTTGTACGGGTCATCCTTTTAGCATCTAATGATGTTGCAGTTTTCGCAATAATTTCAAAAAAAAACAACAACGCAACAGCGAAAATCTAACGACCCACAGTGAAAATTAGTACGAATTAAGCAGCGGCGCAACTTTGAAAAAACGAAACGACGCAAAGCGAGATATTAGTGTATGTATATGTGAAATTTAATTATACTTGAAAAATAAGATTATTCCTCTATTCCTCGTTGCTATACTTGACTCAAGAGAAACCTTCACTACCAGACGAAATTACTATTCTTATTGCTCCTACTAGCTCAAATCAAATCTGGTTTAATATGATCCTGAAGTACAAATTGATAGTCTTGATAAGGTCTTGGAAATTTAAAGTCGGACCATTGTGAAAGCTTTTAAAATCGCCTGTAGGCAAACAACTGCTAAGACTGGCACTTTTTTGTTTGCTTGGACCATCACTCAGGGACTGACCTCGACTTATGCAATGCATTGTGTTGTTACATGAAAAATAAGTTATGGGAGGGAGAATAGAGGGATAAGTATTTGTGAACATTTAATTTGAATTTTCCTACATACATATATTGTAAAGGTACGGTCACACTTGGCAAATATTTACTCAGAAAAGCGTAACCTTGTTTTACTTGTTTTACCACAAATTTTGTTTAACATTGCTTACTCTGACAAGAATTTTGCAAGATCAAACGTCATCATTAAAATAGAACTATATATTTGTTGTGTCTTGTTCTAAATAAACGATTTAAAATATATGTTATTTAGTGGTTACGTCTCTATCGGCAAATATTTGCCAAGTGTGACCGTACCTTAAGTAACAGGGAATACATCTACAGGAAATTTATTCCACATACGGCTAAAGAACGAATTTTCCCTGTAATGTGTTGTGCGATCCACTGTCCAGTCGACCATGAATGAATAAGTCCTGGGGCCAAATTACCGCATTCGTGATCGAATGAGCTATCGTATCGAAAAATGATTTCGATATCGAAATTATGATAAAATGTACTAAATTTCTTGCAAGAGAAGGCAAAAACAATTCAATCTGCTGGTTAGGTTACAGCAGCGGTTTTTAGGGACTTCAAAGATATTTTATTGGTTGACTATCTGCAAAAGGGTAAAACAATAAATTCAGAGTACTATTGCAACATTTTGAATCAATTAAATGTAAAAATTCGCGAATAACGTCCTGGCTTACAAGAATGTTTTAACAATGGCCAAAATCAACGAATTAAAGCTTAAAGCTTGAGTTGCTTGACCACCCACCTTATTCTCCTGATTTAACTCCCAGTGGGTTTTACCTGTTCTCCAATCTAAAAAAAATCCTAGCTGGCCAGCGTTTTACCTCAAATGAAGATGCAATTACAGTTGTAAATCACTATTTTGAAGTGGAGGCAAAATTATTTTAATCAAGGGATATAATTGCTAGATAAGCGTTGGACTAAGTGTATTGAAGATTTAGGAGATTATATTGAGAAATAAAAAAGTTTTTGAAAAACTGACAATTCTCTTTCTGTGCTAGGCTAAGAAGTTTCCTAACCACCCTCGGAACTGGCTGTTCCGTTTGACGTGAAATTTCACATCGACGGAGCAGATAAATATTTTAGTTCAAGTTTTGGTAACAAAGCACATGTGTCTTTAATACTTAAAAAGGGAGTGCGTCCACTTAAAAAACTCTACAGAAAGTTCCGAGTTTGAAAATATTAATCGGGTGTGGACAGTTCGACTTAAATGGATATACGTGTACATTAATTGTTCAAACTGCAAACATAAAATATTTAAGTTGACGAATTTTACGCTTTCTTAAAATTTTACGCTAACTTAAAAGCTGTGACTCTTGTTGTTGTTATTATTCTTAAGGAGGATTAGTCAATAACAAAAATAGAAGAAAAAAATAAACAAAAATAGCTGAATCTAGCCATATCCTAACAACAAAAAAAAAAACGAAGACTGCAAAGTATAAAAAAAAAATTCAAACCGTTAAAAAAGTTTCACTTTCACAATAGGTCTACGTACTTATTGGCAATGGCAACAACAGCAGCAGCACCTAACAACGACTACAACAACAATACATAGCAATAACAGCTAACAGCAATTGCAAGTTGCTGTTATTTTGTTTATGTTTTATTTTACTTTGTTTGTGTTGTTATATTATTGCATACATTCGTATGTAACATGCAACACGCTACAATTGTGCGCGGTAGTTGTAAAGTACTAAATTGGTACCAGCCAGTCAGCCAGCAGCCAGCCTAAGACGACGACAGCGACATAAACTGCCTTAAATTAAGTTTGAGTATGTAAGTAACTACATAAGTAAGTAAATATTTATGCAATTGCCTGGCTAGGAGTATTAGTGGTGTGGCGGTGGCAGTGGTGGTGTTGGTATATTGTCATGGGCTTCCCAAAGGCTATGCAGGTGGCTGGATGACTGTTTGGCTGGTAGGTTGGCTAGCTGGTTGTCTCCATGTCTGTCTACATTTCTAAGACTGTTTTTAAGTAACAATTTTTTGTATGTTTGTTTTGTTTGTTTGTTGTTTACTGTTTCTGTTTGGGTTTTTATGCTTAAACAGCCCCACTAAACTTAAACAAGTTTAATAAATGCACCGACACTAACCAATCGTCTTCATACTTACCGTCATCGACATCACCATCACCATCGTAGCTATTGTCGATATTAAACAGCAATTGCAACAATAACAACTATAACAGCAGCAGCATCCATATCTGCTAAACGAGATAACATTATAGACTCGTCTAATGTATAGTTGTTATTTCAGATAGTGGTGATTCAGCGGTGGTGGTAGTAGTTGACGGTGTCGTTGATATCGGTTATTTTCTATAACATTTAGCCACACCATAGCACCCAGTACAAATACCACTTAGTCTCAACTAGCAAAAAAACAACAAAGAAAACCAAAAAGTTGCGCATGTTTTTAGGAAAATAAAGGAAACAATATATTTTTCATATGGTCATGGTGCAACTATACAAGGTGAGTGCAGTAGCCCAGCTGACTGGCTTTGTTTACAATTTACTTATGTCAAAAGTAATACTTTTTCAAGTATTTTTGATAGTAGTACATTATTTTACACAAACAAAATGTCTGTTGTTTCTATTTTGTGTTGTATTTGTTGCCGATTTGCACTCACCTTGTATAATTGCACCATGCATATGGTAAACAAACATAGAATTTGATATACCTATACATAAATACTTGTAGGTACTTTTTAAAAGTTGTGTAAATTAGCGAAATTATATAACTACTTATGATAAGGCATCAACTGAATACAATTTATTATATCATTTTACTATGATTAATCTTTAACACACAAAGATAAACTTGGCTAATAATCTAAAGACAATTGATATTATCTTAAGGTACGCTCACATTTGGCAAATATTTCCTTTAAAAAAGCGTAACACAAATTTGTTTAACGTTGTTTACTCTTACATAAGTTTTGCAAGGTCAAACAGCATCAAATAACTTAAAATTAAATATTTGTTGTGCTATGGCCTAAATAAGAAAAGTTTTTTTTTCTAAATAAATAAACGAGTTCAAATATATGTTATTTAGTGGTAACGTCTTTTTCGGCAAATATTTGTCAAGTGTGACCGTACCTTAAGAAAGTAACGTGACGAGTTTGTTAAATATATGAACAGGTTCTAGTTATACCAGTTTATAAGCAAAGAACCTGAAACAAATGTAGCTAAATCAATCAAATCAAATCAAAAATAAACATCAAATTACCCTTTTATCCCTTGAAAATCGACAAACTCATATTTTCTCATTTCAGAACTAAATATAAAAAAGCACTTAAAAAATGGCCTTTTTGCATTTTTGTAGACAACTCATGCTATAATTTTGATAAATACCATCAATCGAGAATATATCAAACCCTTGCCAGGTCAATGACTGGTATAACGACTAATTTCCTTGTCGGAAATCCAAACTTAAAGATATACGCCAGCACTTAGACGACTAGTTAATGTGTTAACTGGAGTCACAGAGTTGAATCGCATTTTTTGCAATAATTTCCTATGCATTTCTCCTAAATTTAAAAAAATCCTTTGGAACGTCTAGTAGTGATATTATATTACTGACGAGGACGTCAAGGCAGTAATATAATATTAACGATCAGAGGAGAATGCTGTCCCTGAAACTTATGTAAGAGCGAACAAGGAGGTGCATAAGAATATACCGTTGTCGAAGCCTCGCATAAGATTAATTTCCATGCTGTTGCTAGAACAATTTCAACAAACTTACGTGCAAATATTGATATTAATGTCTGCTATTTTCCATTAAAATTAGAAACTAATAAGATTGTTTATATATAACAAGGTGGTAAAACACCCATTACCACAACTTTTATACAATTAGGCCCTCCCCTTTTCTACTTAAAGCATTAAACACATTTACCCCAGCAGGCTACCGACTACAATATTTCAAAAATCAAATACAAACGTTTATATGTAAATAATTATTTCGACGACAGCAGGGCAAAATAATCATTCACATATAAATGTGTGTATGTATATAATTTTTGACATATGTACATATGTATTGTAGTAGACTGCTATGGCGAATGTGTTTAATGCTTAAAACACAATAATGTGTACTCTCTCAACAGGTCTGGGCCAGCGTTGTCAACTTGGTGTGTGTCGCTCCATTTTTGGTGCCTTTTTAAAGTTTTTTGTGCGAAAAATTCCTTAGTAGGTGCGCGGTGCGCTTTTTTTAATTTCGGTGCGTTTTGAAATTTTTCCAAAAATGTGATGAAATCTTTCTTTTTACAAAATTTTAATTGCAGTTTTTAATAATTCATTTACATGAAATCTATACGATAAAAAAGGACCCCATTAAATGTATTTTAAATACGAATGTATGATAAATTCATACATACTATCATGCAGGTTACTGCTAAAGGATAATGGGGTGAAAATAAATTAAGAAATAAAATTAATTTTAAACATGGAAATAAAAATTCTTGTATAGCCTGATGGTTTAAACTGTAGACAAACAACTAGGGCTAGAGTCCCAGTGGAGCCCTAAGAAATTTTATTTGAAAAAATTCAAATAGAAGTACTTAAAATAGAAAATAAAAATAATTAAAAAAATGTACCAAATATATACTGAAATTAGCCCTTTTTTACCAATTAGTACTTCAGTTCCAAATAGCTTATTCTGAGTTAAGTTTTAAGTGGTTAAATGCTTATTTTATCTTTGTTAGCTCTCTTATTAAAAAAGGCTTTTACTATTATTACTTTTACTATTTTAATCTTGATGTCTTTTTAAAACGTTTTATATAGAATTTATAAAATTAACTAAATATAAAATTAATTTAATAAACATTTTAAATAAAAAATAAATTGCATTATGCAAACGTATTATATTGGCTGAAGCTACATGCAAAGATCCGAAAATACTAACGAAAATATTGGAATCAGCACTAAAAGTTTTATTAAAATACTGATATTTTTTGGTTCAAGGACGAATGGGATTGAAACTGCTGAAAATCGGTCCATTATTTCACCTGACCCCCATAAAAAGGTCCTCCCGAAATAGGAGTTAACCGATCAGAAATTTTTGAATTATGCAAGTATCCAAAGAAATTTTACCACAAATGAATGGCAAATGAAGCCAAATCAGATCTACAAATTTTGTGCAGGTCCATAACTTATCATAGCTCCCATATAAGACCCACTTCCGAAAATCACTTTAAAGAGCATAACTTTCTTAAAAATGTCAGTATTTGAAAAATATTCAACAAAAATATGTTTCATATACATACATACAAATGATATGGTAGAATTTTATGATGATCGGTCAATAATTAGTCGTATCTTCCATATAAGGACCACTTCCGAAAATCACTTTAACGACCCATAAATCGATTAAAAATGTTGCAATCCAAATAAAATTCAACACAAATATACATAAATAAGGACACATAATTTTATAATGGTCGGTTCATAATTAGTCGAAACTCCAATATAAAACCCTCCCCATAAGTATTTATATCGATATAAAGTTTAGCATACATAATATTTATATTCATAGAAGTCATGCCACTTCATTTTTGTCATATCTCCCATATAGCGCCCATTCTGAAGAACTATTCTCTACATATACTAGGTGTAGTATGTATTATGTATGTATATGGTCGAGTTGACTGATTATAGGTACTTTCTTACTTGTTTTTATTTTATTTTGACTGTACTTTATTTTGAAGCTTTTGTTTTTGTTACTTTTTTGTTAATTCAATTCTACTTAAATAACTCTATGTACCTATAAAAATGCATTATAATTTTTAAATACATATGTATAATGTTATTTATATTAATATGCATAATTAAGCTTTTCTTTTAATAATATGTGGTGTGGACTTTATTATGACGCTTACACTAAGCTGCTAAAGACAAAAACCGTGTTCAAAAAATACTTTTGGTTTAAATTAGACAATTAAAAGTGTCATCTTTTGGCTTTTCCTAATTATCATTAAATCCAACTTTTTTGTTTCATAGATATTAACAGAATTATGTGACCTGATTTTATGTGAACAATGACTTAAAATTAACAATAGTTGTTATCTTTATAAGAGGCTTATAAAGCAAATTTTGTATGGAAATTTGCTTTATAAACCTGTTATAGACCTGTTGTAAGTTTTTATGAATAAGGTGGATTCAATACAGCGGTAATAAATATGAAATGTAAATAATAAACACCAAATGTGAAATATAATAATAAACCCGCTTAATTGAACCACATGATCGGGCAAAAATATTGCATACAAAAACACATGTAAATTTCCTCGGATAATTGAACCCGGTTAATAGATTTTCCCGCTTAATTGGTTCAAAATTCTTGTCATCAAAAATAAATTTTCTCTATATATACATATATATATATATATGTGGTGTGGACTTTATTATAGATATGTGAAATATAATAATAAACACGCTTAATTGAACCACATGATCGGGCAAAAATATTGCATACGAAAACACATGTAAATATTGTCGGATAATTGAATCCCTGAAGATAATTGAGTGACATTGTGTAGCGAAATATCGAAAAAAATAAAATTAAAAACTGACCTTAATCTCGAAAAATAAAATTGTTTAATTAATAAAAAGGTCGAACAATCAGTTAAATAATAAACACCAAAGTTAGTTCGATATCATATAGTTTTACGCATACCAGCCAATTGTAAATATTACCCTGCTTGGTGACCCTAAACACATACCAACAAGTACTGTATAAATACAAATTCTAACAAGCATGCTGCGAACATGTTGTAACACGAACATGTTTGATAGCAAAACATAAACAAAACGAAAAATGTGGAGCTAAAAAGAAAACAACAGCAGCAGCCGCAACAGCAACAACTACAACAAACCCCAACAAACAAACGTGTTGGGGACTTTGGAACAAACGACGACCACAACAGTTAATCAGTAACGTGAATGCAATCGAAACGAGTTGTTGTGTCAACGAATAAAAATTTTTACAGAAAAATAAATAACGTGGTGTTTATTTTCTATAAAGAGAAAAAAAAAACAATACAAAAAAAAAGAACAACAAAACAAACGGTGTGTGTAAAAGTGTTTTTTGTAAGAAATCTATACAAATGAAATGAAATAAAACAAAATTATTAAAATAGAAAACCAAAATAAAGCAAAATCTACAATAAAGGAAAAAATTAACAACAAAATAGTAAATAATCTGAAGAAGGTGTGAAATTTAGTGAAAAAGTTAATTATTATTTTTTTAATAACAACATAAAAAGAAGATAAATAATAATAACAGTAATAATTAAAGCAAAATAAGAGTAGCTAGAAAAATGGAAATTATAAAAATTTATGAAAAAGGAATTTATGTGTTTAAAATATTTAAAAAATAAGTGTTGAGTGACAGCAAACAAAAATGATCTCTAATATTTCTAATAACAATCAAATTGATTAGAATTGATGATAAAGTCATTAGTTATTAAAAAAATTAACATAAAATAAATAAATAAATAAATAAATTTTGCAAAGTTTTACAAACAATTTTAAAATATGCTAAAGATTTATGTATCTTTAACTGAAAACAACCTCTAAAAAATATAATATTTTACTTGACCCCCCCACTGGCATTTGGAATGGATTTATTGCTTTGTGTTTTATAAGTTTTGAATAAAACTGTTGATGAAATTTCTGTTTAAGTTAAATTACAATTTCAGACTGTTTTCGGCTTTCTATTAAAACTATTACAGATTTGCAATTATAGCTAATTATATTTAATTAAGCTATTATATTTAATTTTGTATTTAATTGAAAATTGTTTATAAAAACACACTGCATACCCTCTATATCATTTAGTTTTGTAATTATACCTACAAATAATTTACACACAATTTGAAGTGGTCTTGAATTATCGTAAGGTGAACAAATGGAGCTTTTTATGGCCCGTTTTAAAGCGCATAATTCAGTTTTGATAGTTCTGGTGTGACCTATTACACTCTTACAGCAACATATTTGACAAATCGCTTGAAATATGTTTGAACATCTTTTTATGAAATAACTTACTTTTCAATGGCTACTTAATACTGCTGGCATTACTTCGAAGTAATCGTATAATGACTTATTTATTGTCTGTTAAATAACTTCTTATTTCCTAGTCATTTGCATGAGCATATTCCGTTGTAATGGCTTCTGTGGAACTCATTTTCCATCATTACTTGTAACTAGTTTTAGTGCTATTATAGGTAGTAATAACATGTTTATAAGCGGTTGTGGTAAATACTTGCCTCTAATGATATAAGCATATTAAAGTAATGAGTTAAAAAGGTATTGTACAAAGTAGTAAAGTGCCAGCATTTAGCATTTTGAATCATTGCTAGACAATGAACAATTTTGCTATATAGTATATTCTTGGAAACTTCTTTGAGCTGTTTCTTTGAGTTACTCAAATATGACTAATTGTTCTTGAAACTCATATACACTGCGTTGCATAACTATAAATACATAACATTTTTCTCAATTTTTCTTAACAATTTTTCGTATTTAACAAAAAAAAAATCATTAATTTTTATTTTACCTCTTAAAAATGTATAAAGAAATTAATTAGTATTTCATAACTATAAATACACTGTAATTAAAATAACTTAAAATGATAATATTTACAAAAAATTTAGACTTTAATAATGTGTCAGGTCTCCTTTTATTGAATCAACTCAAAAATTCCATCAGGCATACCCTTCAACAGATTTATTCTTATATCTTCAGACATACATATATCTCCAAGAATCTATAACAGTTTCTACCATAAATTTCTCAATGGGTTTCTGATCTGGAGAACACAACCGTCCATTTGTTTGACGACTTGTTCAATCACATTAATATTTAATCCCTTTGTTTAACGACTTTCATGTACAGGTGTGTTGTCTTGCTGAAAAATAAATTGTTTTTCACAACTATATGCTAACTTTTCATCAATAATTTTGTGTAAATTTTGGTGCTTGGAAACGCCAAATCAATTACCATATTCTTAAAATATTTTATACGTTTTAAAAAACTATTTGTGACTTTACAACAACAAATAGCAAACATCAAGTGTTATTATAGTAATGCAACACAGTGTATATCTGTATGTATAAGCATTTCTTAACTGGAATAATTAAAGTCTTTTAATAAATTGTTTGCTTTATTGAAACGTGTTTTTATTTTGTTTAAACATAGAATTTTTTTGCTACCTAAATTTCATATTTAGTTCAAAATTTGTTAATGAATAGAATACAAATCTATTATTTTATTTTCTGGTAGGGAATAAATGAATGCTCAACAAAACATTTGATAGCTTTAAAAACAATAGAAATTGTATTTATAAAAACATTGCAAAAAAAACTTAATTTGTGTCAAATGTTATGGCAACAAATTGCCCTGAATTTTATACCTATTTATAATGAATTACGAGGCAAAAGTTAGCATTCCAATTTCCTAAATCTTAAATTGTTAACTTTTGGGGATGGTTCCAGGCTGCTTTACTTGCAAATTATTGGAAATCAAAAATAAAGTACAATGGAACTATGTCGATGTAATTTTTAGGCTCTTGTGGTTTTTTAGTCAAGTTCTAACCAACTAAGATGAAAACCAGTTGCTCGTAGTTTATTTCTTTTATGAATTTAAGAAAGAAATCCGGATGGGAATAAAGAAAAGAACCAGACAGTTTTTAAATCCGTATGGGAACAAAGAAAAACTAATTTTTATACCTGTAAATGGACTAGCTTTCTTTCAGTGCTTTTTATATCATGTTTGGCACTTAATTTTTTTACCTCCAAATTTATTATATTTCGATTTTTGAAACTGTTCTATTTAAGGAAAGGATTTTAATTGAAACGCGAAATCCGATACAAACCAAAGCAAGCATTTGTATCGGGAAAAGTACGCAATAAACATAATTTACACAAAAAATTTCTTACGACAATATTTAATTTGTTATAAAATTTATACCGATCAGTCTCATCAAGCAGCGTTAAAAATAAACAATGTGCAACATTTTCTTGTTCTCTTTAAAACAATTGCTACATACATATGTAAATTGAAAATATATTCTCTCGTCTATTAACCATTTATACAACAAGATTGGAAATCCTTAGTAGAACGATGTAGATTTAAAACGAAAATGATTATCTAAGTCACTGATTTACTGAAGCCCATCCGCAGGACTTTTGATGGCTTATGGTCTACAGAACGTTACTCTTTGTGAGTCCTAAATTATAAACAGTATTTATTAAACAAATGTGAATTGATAGTGGCTATAAATTTAACATTATCAGATATTTCCACTAATATTTGTCTTTAAAGTCTCCAATATATTTCAAATTACTTTAACACTACTTTGCACGACTGTTAAATTAGATAACCTAATTTAGATAGACAACTTTTAGAAGTCCTGTATGAACTACTTATGTACATATGTACTTATGTATGTATATCTGAAATGAATCATAGAATTAAATATATTTAGAAGTGTTACTACATAAGTGCGAAAAACCGCAAGCCTGCTGTGAAAAACACAAATTGCACCTCTAGTTCTAAAGTATGGTAAAAAGCATGATTTATTGTGTATTTATTATAATCAACTATGATGTTAAACTTCATTTTTAGTACAGAAAATGTCTTCACTTTTTCTAGTTACTATTTCTCTGGCATTTTACCCAATATCCTACTTAAGATTTCTTACATTACTTTGACCGATATTGCTTTGAATTTTTAATAAAATCTTTTATTTATTTTATGTAAGCGGCAAATGTACGCAATTCAAATGATTTGATTTTCTATATAAGCATGTCCATTCATGTATAGATAATATTCACTGGTTTCACTTTCCTTTAAGAATAGAGAGAGAGAGAGAAAATCATACATACATCACTGTAATTTAAGATGAAAGCGAGAGAG
Organism: Bellardia bayeri; assembly: GCA_950370525.1. NCBI lineage: Eukaryota > Metazoa > Arthropoda > Insecta > Diptera > Calliphoridae > Bellardia > Bellardia bayeri. The sequence continues at coordinate 19,666,208 of OX493265.1, read as the reverse complement.
AGAATCATGCAAAAACAAGAAGTTAAACCAGCGTTGTCAACTTGGTGCATTTCGCATCATTTTTGGTGCTTTTTTAAATTTTTTTTGTGCGAAAAATTCCTTAATAGGTGCGCGGTGCGCTTTTCTGTTAATTTCTATGAGTTTTTTAATTTTTTCAAAAATGTAATGAAATCTTGTTTTTTACTAATTTTTAATTGCAGTTTTTTAATAATTCACTATCATGAAATCTACACGATGAAAACGACTTAAATACGAATGTATGATAAATGAGTATGTACCTACATACAATCAAACTCGTTCGAAATTCTTTGTTAATTAACATTTTAAATATTGAAATAAAAAATCTTGTATAGCCTGATGGTTTTAACTGTAGAGGAACAACCAGGGCTAGAGTCCCAGTGGAGCCCTTACAAATTTTATTGAAAAATTTTAAATAGAAGTACATACTTAAAATAGAAAACAAAAATAATTAAAAAAGTACCAAATATGTACTAAAATTAGCCCTTTTCACCAAACAGTACTTCAGTTCCGAATACCATATTGTGAGTTAAATTTTAAGTGGTTAAATGCTTATTTTATCTTTATTAGCTTGTTTATTCAAAAAAAAAACTTTTGCTATTATTACTTTTTTAATGATCGTTGATAAAAAGTTTTATATAGAATTTATGCAATTAAAAAAAAATGTCAAATTAAAAAAGAAATTCTAAACTTGGTGCGTCTTTTTGTAAATGGTGCGCTTTTTTCTCAATTTTGATGCATTTTGAAATTTCAAAGTTGACAACACTAAGCTAAACTTTTGATAGAAATCCAATTTTTTACGGAAAATTTAGAGTCCAACTGGATTTTCTATAGAATATTTTATTTCAAACATTATTTTCTATACAAAATTTTGTGTCTAACATGATTTGCTATAGGTACCTACAACATTTTCTATCCAACTGGATTTTCTATAGAAATTTAGTCATAAACTATTCTGCCAATTATATAAATGGTGGAGGGTACAACATACACACAGCTTCAAAAGTGTGTAAATACCAGTGAATTTTTTGATTTTTTTAAGATTATGAAAAGCATTATAGTTCAACTTATTTTTTTTTTTTTGTCATAACCGAATCTATTATTCAACCAAATATCCAACAAAACGAAACTTTTAAATTTCAATCGATGGATAGATTTTAGGATTTTAATTATCTTAAAAAAAGCAAATAATTTGTTGTGTTTACTCACTTTTGAGGCTCATAGTATTTGCTATAAACGAATATAGGTATGTATGTATGTATACATACATACATATAAGTATGTATTATAAATTCGAATTTATTTATATTGGCGCATATTCAGAAATGATATCTAAGTTTAAACTTTTTTAAGTACCAACTTAAGTTATTCTTAGTTGATTACTTTCAGCACGAAAAGTTACAACTTAATTATGGGTAAAGATGTAACTAAATGTCAACTAACAAATACATTTAAAGAATAGCTGATTGATTTTATTTCTTGTCGTCGATGATGTTATGTAACATATTTGGCCACCAATTCTTTAAATGTAGTTTTTTTAATCTGGCGAACAATTTCAGTCTCTCTAAAATACACAAAGCTATAGGTAAATACATATTTTTTTCTAACATAATAATAAGCTTACCTTATTTTCTTTGCTAATTGTGTCCATTTTGACAAAAAAAAAATCACAAAAAAAGAAAACAAAATAGAGATGTGTTTTTCGTCAACAAAAAATATACTAAATGCAGTGTTGCATTTCTTTTAACAGCTGAAAGCAGTTGCTAAGTTAGTTATGATTTGTGAATCAGATCTTTAACTATTTGTGAACTATTTTTTAGTTTCTGTTTAATAAGTTTCGACTTTAGTTACGATTTCTGAATATGCGCCATTTATTTTAACACTTGGTTTATGGAATTCTTATTTTATTCTCTTTCTTTCTCTCTAGGTTGATTGTTTAACGACTCAATTTAAAGTCAACCAAAACAAAATTTATGTATAAAAAAACATACGCTTCACAAAAACTTGGTGTATGTACATACATACATACGTATCTATGATGAGATATCCATAAAAACTGTCGGTGTTTACAGAAATTTAACAAAAATAAATAAATAAAGAAAACAAATAGGTACCTATAAAGAACTTAATATTTTTTACTATTTAAAAAAATGAAATTTTAACACACCTTTATCTAAGAAAAAAATAAATATTAAAAGCAAAAATATAAAAAAAAAAAACAAAACAAAAAAACCTAAAAAACGCCGCTTATAATACTACTCGTAACTTGAAAGCAATTAGTACCTACATTTAAAAAATAACAATAAAAAATAGCTACATACCTATTTGTTATAAGTTTTGCTTACACATGTGTTTGCAACCAAAATTACAAAAAATGTGGCTTATAGTAGACTGATTGTGTGTGGTTTTTTAAACCAAACAACGCTAACTAACTACGTCAACGCCGCCATTGTGGTCAGCTCTAGTTGTAACAACAACAATAACGACAAAACCAGAGTTTAATAGTTTTATATAGAATACAAACGTATTAAGACAAAAAACAAGAAAAATGTATAAATTCTTGAGATTTGCAAACTCAGCAGAAACCAACAAACAACAAGAACAAGCAGAAGCCGTAAAATAACAGAAAAAAAAACTGACTGAAAAAAGCAAAAACACAAACCAAAACAAAACAATAAAATCCACATACAACAACAATCATGACTGCTAATGTTATAAAAAACACATAACAAAATAATAAATGTAAACAAAATATCAACAAAAGAAAAATAAATCAAAATCTCAAAAAAGTTTAAAATCAAATTTCAAATACTTCAACAAAATATTTGAAAAATTAACAAAAATTAATCGAAAATTTCCAAAAAAAAACCGAAAAATATATTTGTTTTTTTTAAGAAAATTAGTTTGAGTGAGTCAGTGAGTGTGTGTCGCATTTCTTTACGCTCTCCCCCAACAAAATAAACGAACAAAAAATAAAAACAACACAATAAAGTTATTTACGTTTGTTGTTGTCTAAGTTTTTTTTTTTAGTTTGTTTCTTTTTTCTGCTGTTATTTTTTTCTTATCTTCTCCGGGTATTGTTGTAATTTTGCTGTGGGTCTTTCCTCCAACATGTCGTCTACTGCTGCCACAACATCACCTCCAACGACAACAACATCAACTACAACACGCACTTCGGATTGTCGTAAATTTTCACCAAATATTTTCAACAAAAGCAAATGCAGCCATTGTTTTCGTCAACGTGAAGAACACAGTGCGGCTGCCTTGGAATGCAATAGGGTAAGTGAAACTTTTTTTCTCTCCTTGGATTTAGTTATACCCTACACCTCCATAGTGGTGAGGGTACATTGGATTTCTGCTGATGTTTGTAACGTCCAGATATAACGATGTCCGTCCGCTCGTCTGGCTAGCTGTCCATGTAAAGTTTGTACGCGGAGTACAGGTGGCAATTTTGAAGATATTTCGATAAAATTTGGTACGTGATATTTTTTCGTCCCAAGGATGGACGGGATTGAAACTGGTAGAAATAGTTCCATTATTTCACCTGGCCCCCATACAAATGTCCTCCTGAATTGGGGTTTAACGATCATAAATGTTTGAATTATGCAAGTATCCCAACAAATTTCAATGAGTGGTAAATGAAGCGAAATCACATCTACAAATTTTGTGCAGATCGGTCCATAATTAGTCGTAGTTCCCATATAAGGCCCACTTCCAAAAATCACTTTAAAGAGCGTAACTCACTTAAAAATTTCGCTATCCAAATAATATTGAACACAAATACATATGTTTCATATATATATAAATAATATGATACAATTTTATTGTGATCGGTCCATAATTAGTCGTAGTTCCCATATAAGACGCACTTCGAAAAATTACTTTAAAAAGTATAAATTTCTTAAAAATGTTAGTAATCAAATAAAATTCGACACAAATTTCTTATATACAGAAATAATGACCTTTTGTAATGGTCGGTCCATAATTAGTCGAAACTCTCATATAAGACCCTCTTCGTAATTCACTTTAAGCTTCATAAATCTTTTAAAAGTATCATAAATCTTTTAAAAGTATCATAAATCTTTTAAAAGTATGTATTTATATCGAGATAAAGTTTAACACATATCATACATATATTCACAGACATCATTACACTAAATTCTCCCATATAGCGCCAGTTTCTGCAAAACTGTTATATATTACATATACTGAGTGTAGGGTATTATATGGTCGGGCTTGACCGACTATACTTTATTACTTGTATTTTTTTTTGTTGTGTCTTATTCTTATTATACATGCTTCTTATAAATACATATTAATGTTGTTGCTGTTATTATTGTTAGTTTTGGAATTTGGATTTATGTTAAATATTTGTATTTTCCGAATTTTTTGGGTGCATTGCTGTCGTTTGTTACTAAAAAGTGTAGGCTGTATAAATTATAAATTCTTAATGGTGTGTTTTTTTTGTTCATTTCTTATGAAAAATTCATTTTAATTTTTGGTTTGGTTTTAAATTTGGTTAGCAGATGTTATTCATGAAGAATTTTGACCCAAATTTCAAGAATTTCTGTAAAGAACTAGAGTTTTTTTTAATTTGTTATGAAAAATTAGCTTATAACAATTAAGCAAATATTAGGATAATAAAAAGAAGAGATCATTAAATAATTACTATATGTGTCTGAAGATCAATTCGAATTTAACGAGCACAGACGACAGCCACATTTCTTAACATTGATAATGTTACAGTCAACAGACCACTGTTAGCACTTGACAGTCATATTTACTTGAATTTTGAAAAAATTAACTTTTAGCATGAAGTTTTCTAGAAGAATTTAGACAAATATCGAGTTGCACACTTATATAGAAAGGGTAGTCCAAAGGGTCCTAAATGAGACTACATTAGTCGGATTTCTGAAATAATTTTAGAATATGAATAAAACGATTTTGAAAAAAAAAAAAATTATTTTTGAAAAATTTACTTTTGGGATGAAATTCTCTAGAAGAATTTGACAAATATTGAGTTGCACACGTATCCCACTATATAGAAAGGGTGGTTTAGGTTTCAAGTATCAATACGTTTATAATTTTTATATTCCAACAAGTCAAATCGTTTACTTTCACCACCAATTAAAAAATATTAAAGGCCTTTATTTTTCAAACGTTTAGCTTTATTAATTTGTTACAGATACAACTGTCCAAAGAAAACTCTGGACAGTTATTTAGCACTAAATATAAATTTTATTCTCCTAAGATAAACAAAACAAAAAATTTAATTTAAATCCTAATATTAACTATGTTATCCTTTGTTTTTAATATAATCTGCACATCTCCTGAGTACTCATATTGGATTTCATTCCACAAATTGGTAAAATTCTTGAATCTTACTGCCGTTATATGTTGCCCAACATTTTTCCATAGGTTCTCTATTGTTTTAGAGGAGACGTCAATGCCGAATTTTATTGAAAGATCTCTTTGAATTATGGCGAAGCACTTAAATGGAACTCCCAGTGCGGCTTTGTAAACTGGTATCCTCACATTCAATATTAATACGGTCTTATGCTTTTTCAAAAACCAAAAACGAATGTCCATTTAATTTTATTGTTGTTATTTAATTGCATTGATTTCTAAAGCAGCTTGTTCGGGCTCTTCTTTTAATCGACTAAGGGGGATTATCTTTAGAAAATCTCCATAAATGTTCATATCATCTATTGATTGCAATTTTTGTTTCGCATTTGGTAATTTTTATGGACTTTGTGTTTATACGTATTGTTAAAGGTTAAATCAGCAATCATATTCAGCCCTTGTTGAATATGAGTGCCCATCACTGCTAAGAATTGTGTGGAATTGATGACAACGAAAAGACATCGATTAGATGTTCAAGCTATGCAACTAATAACTTAACGATTGAAGCTTCTTCGTATAATACAATCTTTCAATTAAATATCCTTTTAAAAATTTTAACAAATTACAATACTTCACTAAAAGGATGTAGCTAAATTACCACACTTCATCGGGTATACGATCCTTAACAGTATTCTCTTTTGATTATTTTTAATATCAAAAATGTTGCACGTTTATATATTTTTGTTATTAAACGAACTCATATATGTACATAACTTTATAATTTTATTAAAGCACAGCTATGTTGTATAGCTTATGAACTTGTGAACGGGGTTTCGTCTTTCAGAATGTATTTATGTATTCATACAATAGTTAATGACTAAGTATTCGATTAAATTATGAGTAATCCTAAATTGACCGTGTATAGCTAGATTTAATTATGAATTTACATTAATGAATAGTCTAAACCGACATATTACACAATATTTGCTTTATTTGGTTTGATCTTGGAAGGTATAATTTATAGCTTTTTGTGTTTCAAACTAGTTCTTGACATTGTCTAAAATGTAATGAAATGAATTCGAAAACCTATTGTATTCGTATTTACCCTAGAGATATCTTTACTAATTTATTCTAACGCCATATAAGATCTCGAAAAATATTTAAATATCTTTACAATTGCGGCAGAACAAACAAAAACCATAAGGTTATTTTAATTTATGACTAAAATTGAGCATAAGAATATCGATTACAAAAAAAAATTCTTTAAATAGGTTTTCTGCTAAGGGTACGGTCACACATGGCAAATATTTACATAAAAAAAACGTAACCACTATTTTAAGCACAAATTTGTTTGACGATTTTTAATCTTAAGGTACAGTCACACTTGGCAAATATTTGCTTAAAAAGACATAACCACTAAATAAAATATATTTGAACTCATTTATTTATTAAAAAATATTTAGTTTTATTTTATTTGATGCTGTTTGATCTTGCACAACTCTTGTAAGAGTAAACGACGTCAAGCAAATTTGTGTTAACACCAGTGGTTTTGCTTTTTTGAGTAAATATTTGCCAAATGTGACTGTGCATTTACAAACATCAAAGAAAATTAAGCTAAACCTCTATTGTGATTTGTCTTTAGTAAAATAAGTTTTTCAAATAAACATAAAAATTAAAACAAATTTTATTTAGTAGTTACTTCTTTTTCGTTTATTTTCCATGTGTGACCGTACCTTAAGACTTTTTTAATCGTATATAAAAGTTATCTAAATATTAAAAGCCAGATCTTCATAATATATATGAATATATTAAATACAAGTTTTGTTTTAACTTTTATAAGAGTTTTGTATTTAAATACATTTTATAACATTGTTTAATTTACAGTAACAAGATATATGATTTTGATAACACTAAAAAATAATTTTAAATATAGCTTTACAGATAATATATTAAAATTTTTTAAGAATTTTATGATCCACCATAAAATAATTTTCGCCTATTTAACTTCTAACATCATGTTTAAATATATCTTTAAGATATATGTATGTATCTTACATGTACGCTGCTCTCAAAACGTACCTCATATTCAGTTCATTATTATGATTAATTTTTTTCTGTCGTTATAAAAACCTTAAATGACAACAATACAATTATCTTTCTAAGAGGACAAGTACAGTAAACAGAAGATAAATAGACAAATGAAAACGTTTTGAAATGCAAACAATTTGCTTTTAGCATTTTCAGGCAGCCGAAGAGCAAAAAAAAACCTAACAAAACTTAATATATAAATACATACAAACAAAAAAACACAATTTAGATGCTAAAATGTTGGCAAAAAATTGCTTACGTTTTTAAAATACTACCACTATTCTTATAATAAGTACTCGTGGAGGCATACAACTTTAGTTTAATGTAGTTTTTGTTTTGTTTTTGCTTATATTTCATGTATATTAACGACTACGAGTACTAAACTTTAGAGTAATTGCAAAAATCTACAAAACGTCACTGTATAGAATTATACTGACAATATTATTGTTGTTGCTGTTGTTTTTGTCATGTTTAAGATTTTGCATGTGATGTAGATACTCTACAGTAGGGTTTGTTACATGCTTGAGGTGAAATGAAAAAAGTACAGTGCATCTTACTTTTCTAAGCAATGCACAATGGGGCAGCATGAAAATATTTTGCAGACAAATCTGGCATTTATAACAGGCTGTATCAATAAGATCAGATCAGTAGACATTTCACAGAAGCATTAGGGTTTACATTTTGACAATACCACCCACATGAGCAGAAGAAGATGTCTGTGACTATAGCAAGCATAAATAGAACTGCTGTAATTAATAGTGTTTTCTTTTCTGAAGTAAAAAGTTACACCTTTATTATGTACATTTTTATAATGTTTACCCCACATTTTAAAGATGTCGCATTTTTAATGGTCAAAATAGAACATAAAATCACAACAGTGTAACACTGTTTTTCATGTGTAGCTGTTTTTGTTTTTTTTTTATTAAAATATAAGAAACAAATAGCTCAAAAGTAGAAATACATATGTATCTATATATTTATTAAAATTAATTTTATTTATTAAAATCGAGAAATGAAGAAGTAGGAGATATTGTCCTATGAAATTTGACATACATCATCTTCAGAGTATTCAATAATTACGTTCTCTACAAAGCCTTTCACTCGCGGTTGTGGATTTCTTTCCATTATCATATCAAATATTTCATCATCATCAGATGATGAAGATGAATCCAACAAGTCATCCAAAATTTTTTCAGCACATAAAAAAGTAGTAATATTTTCAATTTTGTATATTTTTTTTGTTTCTTAACACAAATTCACATTCATAAACAAAACAAATGTCAGCTGTTTTATCGTGCGATTCTTCCCCTCTAATAATACAGAGTGTTAAAGGTGCAACATTTTTTAAATTTATAGTGTGACATTTATAGAAAAGAACACACTACACTTTAGCAGTATTGACATTTTTTCAGAAAGTTAAAAAAACATGTAAAATTTTTTAAGTAATTGCGAAAATCATGTACTAAAATATTTGCAGCACTTAAATAAAGTAAGAAAATGCAAATTAATAAATTATATTAACAATTTGGTTGTTCCAACGACCCTAATTTCTTAGCGGCTAAGGAAATCGAACGCATTTATATCTTTATTTTAATGATAGTAACACATTAATATGCGATTGTATACCATATTAACTTAAAAAAAAATTAAATAATACATTCTTTTGGAGGAAGAGGAATCTGTTTTGCCACTTTTATGTTTCTAGCTTTATAGTCTGTGTCAAAAATACAGTGGTGAGCAAAAATGTGTACATGTTTCTACTTTGTACACTTGTTATTGCATTAAAATAAAACTAATGAAGAAAAATAGAACAACAAAATCATCCAGTTCTAAGAAAAAATAAACAAAACTAAAACAACTCAGTATTTTATTAATTTTGCACCACACAAAAACTCTAGGAAAATTATGGTATTTTTAATATTTAGTCCAACGCTCGTTATTTCGTCAAACACTTTTTACATTTTCTTTACATACTCTCCACCAACTAAGCAATTACTTCTTTTGGAATACTCTCTAATTAGCGCTAAACCCGCTGCAAAAGCTCGTCCAAATTGGTTGTAGTTATTCGGTATTGTCCAAGATATCTCTTCACGACTAACCACTAATTCTAAATTAAAGGCCGAGTCCTTTTGCTGGTCATTGCGTCAAAAAAAGTTCTTCATTTATATGATAGGCAATCTTATCTGCAAAATCGGGAAGATGAGTTTACAAAATACGCACATAGTCTTCTTTTCTCATTATTCCTTCGATTCTTAGTTGTAGTCAGTAGTCATAATCATGTAAAGCCACCCTATATCATAACGTTCTTCCCATCGTTCTTCATAGCTTGATTTTTGGTGTTAAACACTTGCCCCTTTTCATTTGTGTTATAATGAGAAATGCGTTTGCATTCGTCAATATCTACGATCTCTGATTTGTGGTTTGGGAACAATAGAATGGCTCTTTTGGACTCTTATGACCATTGATTGATTTACTAAAAGCAATTTCTCGCTTAACCCTTTTGTGATTGAAAAAAAACTCCATGTTTTTACGATAAGGTACCCCGGTTTTAATGAAAAACAATCAGTTTTTCCAAAAAATTTGAAATGTTGCAAACGTTTAAATCCAATAAACTATCAAAAGTTGGGAGCTCTCAAGAAGTTTCTAGTACGATGGTTGCTAATTTCCACAAAAAAAAAATAATTTCAAAGCCTAAAAGGTACCCGGGTACCTTGTCAGTCACATAATGGTTAAAATAGTCTATTTTTGTATTTGCTGTAATATTGTCCTGAAGAGCCCTTGGCAGTTTCTTCATGTTTTGTGTTGGATAATTTGCAAAAATTTTCAAACACATGTAATGTTTTCTTTTTAAGTCATAAGCAAAGCACCAACATGTACTCCACTGTGCTGCCTGCCCACTGTAGATGGAAGAGTTTTAATCATTGAATTTTTTATACATTAAACATTCTCCATTGTTTTATTTATAGAGTACTTCAATTTCGTCCTCGTCCATTGTATTTTATAAATAAAAAGGGCTCATTTAAACCTTATAAAAATACTTAACAATTCCATTGTAATAAACTATTAGTGCTTTTCTATATTTAAAATAAAAAAAAAGCTAGAAATTTTAAATCATTTGTTAGTTTTTCATACTTTTCGTTCTATACATCATTGTTAAAAGTACTCGTAATGCATAAATTCTATTATTTTAAAACACGTATCCATATCAAATAGAAAATAAACAGCAGCTTCAAAAAAAATATAATAGTTTAAGCTCATCATCATGATAATTTACATGTTCTTTTGTAAGAAACAAAATAAAACACAAACAACTCATTAAGGTTTTTTCTTGCTGTTGTTGTATAATTTTTCACTGTTTTGTGGCAAGTACGAGTACGAGTGGTAAAGTATGAATTGTGTGAAATTATTTTGCATAGATATATCATTTACACATCTTGATGTACTTGCATTTAAACGGATGGACTTACAAACGTATCTTTAGACCGTCTGTTAGACTTAACTGTCTGTCTCTATATCTTTCTGCATACAAACGTAGTTGCAATTTGAAATCTTAACTTTATTAGTGTATAAGAGTTTATGTTAATTATCTGCAGCACGTCCGGATAATTTTTGCTTCTATGAAATTAGCCTTGTATGTGTCATGCAAAAACAATATAAAATAATTTTAATATGTATTTGTTTATTTCATTGCATCTGTCTGTCCGTCCGTCCGTCTGACTGTCTGTTGTGTTTATATGCTGAATGTAGGTTGTCTTTAGTGTAAGTACGAGTGTTAATTGTAGGAAACAGAAATTATTAAAATTTCAAATACTCATTTTTTTTACTAAAAAACATACTTGTACTTGTATTACTTTGCGAAATTTCAGCTGAAACAATAGCCTGGCTGCTGACAGGTTTTGCTGTTAAGTTTATGCAAAATCTGCCAACTTTACTTTTGAACTTTGCTGGCTTGACCACTAAGTGGGTCAGTAACAGAAGAGATTACTTAATGATAATTCATCTTTAGTTATCGTAATGGAATCTGGTTATAAGCTGTTTTTTATATTTTTGTTAGTTTTAACATAATTGGATGGGCAAGAAATTTTTTCTATAGAAAATTTTGTGTATAACAGTTTCTCTACAAAAAATTTGCTGTATAACAGTTTGCTGTATAACATTTCATTCATTAGAAAATTTTATGTATAATAGTTTTTCAATAGCAAATAGTGTGTATAACAGTTTTTCTATAAAAAATATTGTATATAATAGTTTTTTTTATAGAAAATATTGTGTATAACAGTTTTTTCTATAGAAAATAGTATGTATAACATTCATTTCTATAGAAAATATTATGTATGTATAACATTTTTTTTTCTACAGAAAATAATGTGTATAAGATTAATTTAAATCCCCTGTGTGTTTTCAATTTCAAAAATTTACTTCTCACATTATGTCAAATTTTTGTTATATTGTTAATTATATTTCACATTTCGTTTAATATTGTTACTTGTAAACAACAAATTTTGGTAAACAAATATACATATTTGTTCAACTCATTAACAACGTATTTTATTAAAAATTTAGTTTTTTGAAAAACAAACTTGTTTATTTTCCAACAAATTATTCTCAATACCACAAAAATTCACCTGTGTGTTTAACAAAAACCTTATAAAATCCAACAAATACTCGCATTAAAACTGAAATTTGTTTTTACACAACGTTTTTATTATGTCTATAATTTATGTATGGACGACCGGTCAACTACCCAACATAGCCATTGTTAATTCCACATAAATAATTTTATATTTTATTACATTTTTTTTTGTTGTTCCATAGATGTTAATTTGTATGTAAATAAGTTTTAACAAAAATCTAATTTGTTGTTTTAATAAATACAACTAACAAGGCGAGGCTTAGTTTTTTTTTTAGAAATAATTAATAAAGTTTATGAGGAAAACTAAGAGATTCTTTATTTAAATATTTGAAAAGTTAACAATATTAACAATAAAATAATATCAATAAATCAAGTTGATTTCAAAAACGTTTGTTTTTTAATAGAATTTGTTTATTAATAGTAAATTAAAACATAAAACAGGAAGTGTTGGTAAAATTTTTATTGTTTGTAGTAAATTTTAATACTTTTTATTTAGATATTGATAAAGGCAATAAAGAGGTAATTGTCCAAAATAGGAAAACTTAAAAAAATCTTTAAGAAAAATTAAATAATTTTCTATTTTTATTTCATTATGTGACTAATGCTTGGTTTTCACTATGTCATTTTTGTTGTCAAATTGTCCAAATTGTTGGCAATTGTATGAAAACGGGTTATCTATGGCGTCTAATGAGATTGCAAACATAGCTGACGCCATATGACAACCCGTTTTTATACAATTGCCAACAATCTGGACAATTTGACAACAAAAATGACATAGTGAAAACAAAGCAAAACTTTTATATTCTAAAACTGGTTGTAGGAAAATAAAAATGAGTTTCAATTAAAATATTTGTGGAATCAATTAAAAATTTAATTGGAATCAGACCTGTAAACAAAATGATAGTATCAATTAAACAAAAATGTGAGAAAATATCAGAAAAATCAGAAAAAGTAATTGAATCAATTAAAATTTTAATTGAAAATTATTTTAAAATCAATTAACGGTTTAATTGAAAAATAACATGATTTTTTTTCTGTGTACTTTAAAAAATGTTTTTGTTTTTATGCTTAATTTTGACAAAAAATATATTTGTTTGTGTAGTAGTAATTTTTATAGAAAATTTTGTATATATGTAGTTGTATTTTTTTTTACAATATCTTGTTTATAACAGTTTCTTTACAGAGAATTTATTATACAACTATTTTATCGATAGAAAATTGTTAAAAAAAAAACTAAAACTGTTCAACACAGTTTCTTCAGTACAAGATTTTGTGTATTTTCATATAAAAATATTCTGTATAACAGTTTTTGCCTAACGAAACTTTCTGTAGAACTTTTCTTTTTAATGTTCTGTGTAATAGTATTTCCTATAGATTTTTTTGCTAGAACAGTTTCTTCTATAGAATTATTTTTGTTTTTCTATATATACATATATAGTTTTTTTTATAGAATTTTTTCTGTATAACAGTTTATTATATAGAAAATTGTATGTATAACGTTTTTCCCATAAAAAATTATCTTCGTATAAATTTTTTGTATAACATCGAAAGTTGCTGTATATCTGTTCTTTGTATAGAAAATTTTCTATATAATAGTTATTTCTATAGAAATTTTTTTATATAATAGTTTTTTGTGTAAAAATTTTTCTGTATAACAATTTTTCTATCGAAAATATTCTCTATAATAGTATTTTTATAGGAATTTTTAGATACAAGTTATTTCTATAGGTTTTTTTTCTGTATAACAGTTTCTTCTAGAGAAGAAACTTTTCTGTATAAGACTTTTCATAAAATTTTTTCTGTATAACAGTTTTTCTATAGAAAGTTTTCTGCATATATTGTGTATACATATGTTTTTTATAGAATATTTTCTGTTATACAGAAACCCTTCTGTATAACAGTTTTGTCGATAAAAAATTATCTGTATAAAAGTTTTTCTATAGAAAATTTTCGATATAACAGTTTTTTCTATAGAAATTTGCTGTATAAAAGTTTGCGCTATTAAAAAAATTTTGTGTAATAGTTTTTTCTGTAGAAAACTTTATGAGTAACTGTTTTTTCTTTGTATATAACAATCCTTTATATAGGAAGTTTCTGTATAACAGTTTGTTTTATTAAAATTTTTCTGTACAACAATTGTTGTCCTATATTTTTACAGTGCAACTGATTACTTGAGAGCACATAGAGTAATTATTTTAAAACTAACATAATTAAACAGCAATACATACTATAATCTTTTCCCCTCATACAAATTTTCATCCTATTATAAATATGTTAGGCATGACAAAGATGATATTCATACTATCTCACAAATGCTTCTCTAACTCGATCACTTAAATGCACACTTCACCAGCTCACTCACTGTTGACTGACTAACACTCGCATACATCATTATTAAACTATGTTAAAAATTAAAGAAATCTTAAAAGACGGTGCTTTCGTCTTACCCAAGATCACATAGATCATTATGAAAAGCACAAAACATTAAAAAAAAAGAAATCCCTTACAATTCATACTTCTACTCACGGAAAGCGCATCAAGTTAAGGAATTTCTTCTTTAACCGACGACCGGACAGACAAGCTAACACTCTCAAAAGTACTTATTTTTCTAAGACAACAAACAGCCACAACAACAATAGTAACGAAATAAAGAAAAAATATCTCATCAGCTGGCAGTAGTAGTAGAGATGCAGAAAAAAATGCTGTTTGTATGTGCAGGTGCAAAGATGCCATAACTTAGTTAACCCTCAAAACTATTTCTAACACTAACTATGCCATCCATCAAAAGGTACTTCTTTTCTTTTTTGTTTAAAATTTGTTTTGTTCTCTTACACATTTCATCTATAATTATCAGCGTAAGTACTTAGAATCTTTGTAGGCAAACAAAACTTAAAACGTACAAAAAATCTTTATGAAAGATAAATTGTTGGAAGCATTTGAAAACGGATACCCTTTCATCTTAGCAATTAAATCTCGTTTTTTGTGTAGTTTCAGTTTTTTTTATTGTCTTCCTCTGTATTATTTTTAATACCATTATAAAGTTTTCTAAGAATTTTAACAATGCATTGCAGTTTTTTGCTGAACTTTCAGTTCAACAGATAATTATTTGATAAATAGATAATAGAAATTGATTTATAAATTTTTATTATGAAATTTTAATTTAACTGTATTTGTTATATAGCTATAAAAAGTTTTTATTATTTCAAATGAAATTAGATATTAATTGTAGGGGAAATTGATGTATTAGAATATTATTTTTCATAATTAGTTTTGGAATGAAAAGTACAAAATCCAGTTCATGGTGCAACTATACAAGGTGAGTGCAGCTGACTGACTTTGTTTACAATTTCCTTATGTCAAAAGTAATACTTTTTCAAGTATTTTTGACAGTAGTACATTATTTTACACAAACAAAATGCCTGTTGTTTCTGTTTTGTGTTGTGTTTGTTGTCGATTTGCACTCACCTTGTATAGTTGCACCATGATCCAGTTAAACATAAATAGAATATTTTGTGTATAAATGAAAATTTTTTATAGAAAATTTAATGTTGCTTCTGTATAACAATGTTTTCTATAGAAAATCTTCTGTCTGACAGAATTTTCTATAGCAAATCTTCTGTCTGACAGCATTTTTTATAGAAAATCTTCTGTATTGCAGTATTTTCTATTGAAAATCTTCTGTATAACAATATTTTTCATAGAAAATGTATAACAGTATTTTCTATAGAAAATCTTGTGCATAACAGTATTTTCTATAGAATATATTGTGCGTAACATTTTTTTCTCTAGAAAACATTGTGCATAACAGTTTATTTTTGTAGAGAAAATTTTGTGTATAATAGTATTGTGTGTAGAAAATCGTTTGTATAACACTATGTTCTATAGAAAATCTTGTCTATAACAGTATATCTATAGAAAATCTTGTGTATAACAGTTTTTAGAAGATATTCTGTATAATAATTTTTCTCTAGAAAATATAGTGTATAACAGTTTTTTCTTTAGAAAATATTGTGTATAACAGTTTTTTCTCTAGAAGATATTGTGCGTAACATTTTTAATAGTATTGTCTGTAGAAAATCGTTTGTATAACACTATATTCTATAGAAAATCTTGTCTATAACAGTATATCTATAGAAAATCTTGTGTATAACAGTTTTTTTTAGAAAATATTGTGTATAACAATTTTTAGAAGATATTCTGTATAATAATTATTCTCTAGAAAATATAGTGTATAACAGTTTTTTCTCTAGAAAATATTGTGTATAACAGTTTTTTCTCTAGAAGATATTGTGTATAACGGTTTTTCTCTAGAAAATATTGTGTATAACAGTTTTTAGAAGAGAAGATATTCTGTATAATAATTTTTCTCTAGAAAATATAGTGTATAAGAGTTTTTTCTCTAGAAAATATTGTGTATAACAGTTTTTTCTCTAGAAGATATTGTGTATAACAGTTTTTTCTAGCAAATATTGTGTATAACAGTTTTTAGAAGATATTCTGTATAATAATTTTTCTCTAGAAAATATAGTGTATAAAAGTTTTTTCTCTAGAAAATATTGTGTATAACAGTTTTTTCTCCAAAAAAAAAAATATAGTGTATAATAGCTTTTTTATAGAAAATATTCTGTATAACACTTTTTTCCTATAGAAAATATTGTGTATAACAGGTTTTTCTCTAGAAAGTATTGTATATAACAACATTTTTTTATAGAAAATATTCTGTATAACAGTTTATTCTATAGAATATTTTCTGCCTAGCGTATTTTCTATAGAAAATCCTCTGTATAACATTATTTTCTATAGAAAGTTTTCTGTATAACACAATTTTTTATCGAAAACCTTATATTTAACAGTAGAAAATTATCTGTGTAACAATGTGTTCAATAGAAAATCTATTATATAACAGTATTTCCTATAGAAAATTTTCCGTATAATAGTCGGCTTCTTCGTGAAAACATTACTCAACAAATAGCGTACTTTAATTGCTAACTATTCACACTATTAACATAAATTTAAATTTAAAATACTAATCGAAACCCTAACGCAATAAATTGACCTTCATAATATTATATAATACCAGTATTAACAACAATTTGTATGGTTTTTTTCGGTTTAGCTGTAGTTACCATGTAATGCAATGCATTTTACCATTAACAACGCAAACACAATACCAAAAATGTAAGACAACAAGAAACTTATCAAATCCTTCTCATATGCAACTTTTTTTGTTTAACTAAAAACAAACAAGAAATATTGAAAACAAAAATATTTAACATCGAACAAAAGCAAAAAACTTAGAGGTGGTTGATTTTCTAGCCTCAGCTGGCTGTTAAGTCATGAACTTCCATAACACTGTGGTGGCAATCTGAAAAGTAGAAAACAAACAAAAAATTGAAGAAAACATCTAAAATATAGACAAAATGCTGAAAAGCAAAGAAAAAAACTGAAAATATTATATGAGTAAATAACAATTGACAATATGAACAAATCAACATATTTTTTTTTGGATTTTTTTGTTTTTTCGATTTTGTATATTTTTATTTAGTTGGGTCATAGGAGTTTAGTTTTTTTTTATGGAATGCCCTACAAAAGGCAATGTTAAGGAAAGTCTACTGATATTTAAGGAAAAAGTATAGCACAATATTTGTTAAGATCTTTAGGTATTGTAAAAAAATGGATAATCATTAAGGCTTCAACAAAACTAAATCTGAGACTACTTAAAAATATAATAAATTTTTTTTTGACTTTTCTTCGTCATTGCTTTCGTATGTTATGCCAGGCTTAATTGAAGCACACGGCATGTGTCAAGTCATGGCGTGACACTTGTTTGGCATCATTGGAAAGGGTAATAAAATTTTAATACTGTTTACAAACAAAAATTTTGTTTTTGATTTAATTAATTATAGCATCCTCAAGTCGTGTTAAACCCAACATATTTTCCTCAACTTGTCTAATATAAAGTTACCACATACCATGGAATAGTTTTTCCTTTATTTTTTCTTCTTACTTAAACTCATATTTACACAATGAACTGCTAGAAATAATACAGAAAACCAAACAAAAAGTCATAGACAAATAAATGTCTTAGCCAAAGTTAGATAGACTGGTTGTCTACCCATAATAGACATTCATAAACAGCAAATAAAAAAAAACTATTAAAATTTGTGTCTAAAAACTCAAACAATGCATTTTGTTTTTTGTTTATACTATTTGTTTATTAAGTTTTTTCTACGTTATTTAGTATTTTTTGGTTACAGTGTTATATTGTTATTTGTGGTATTTTGGCCAGATTTGTATGATTTTTTTTTGCTTTGTGGTCTTACAATTACAGCACAGCGTAAAAGTCTCTCTGCTATAAATGGTGTTTCTAAAAAATTGTTGGTTTATTCCGCCAACAACTTTGATCTATAAAGGTTATCAAGAATATACAATCATTAAAATTCAAAATTCAATACAACATTTTTCTTTTGGTTTCTTAGTATAATTGTAATATTAACAATGTTATAACAAAATCCAAATGAATTCTTTGTAACAGGTTATACATAGTTTAAGATTTATGAACAAGCGGAATCAGATTTTTATGAAATTATTTTTTAAAATAAATAATAAATTAAATTTAACTAGTTTGTGTGGAATATAAATAAAGTATACGAAAAAGAATACAGTCTAGAAGGAACTTGATTGGTGGTTAATTCCTCGTGGTGAAAACCGGTTCCAGTTATAACTGCTCTTCTGTTTCTGATAGCAACGCGAAACTAGTCCGGTAATTGTTTCCTTGGGGTGAAAACCGGTTCCAGTTATAACTCTTCTATAAAAATATCTCTTTCTGGTAGCAACGCGGAACTAGTCGGGTGATTGTTTCATTTGGGTGGAAACCGGTTCTATTTCTAACTCTTTTATGAAAGTTATCTGTTTCTTTTACATTGCGATGTCGTAAGAGGTTGTAAATTGGCACCTTTAAGGCTCATAGTTACTGCTAAGGAAACTAATCCAAAAGTATTTCTTCTCTTTTGATTATTAAAAAGCGATTTTAAGCAACTTTCTTGTTGGCAAGACTATTTTTGTCAGCTCAGCTATTTTCGTGTAACGTCTTACTGTTGAACATGCTCAGTTTGGTCTATAATTTAACCATGAGTCGACTTAAAAACGAACAATGAACAACCTGCCAGGTTATTGAATTTTATTATCAAAATGTATGCTTGGTTAAAAAAGTGCACTTCTTCCATTTTATGATCAAAAGCTCATTTCTGCTTGAATGGTTGATACGTAAATAAGCAAAATTGTCACATTTGTTGTGAAGAGCAGCCAGAAGCATTGTAAGAACTAAAATTGCGTCCCGAAAAATGTGCTGTATGGTGTAGATTATGGGCCCGAGGCCGATATGTTAGAGAAAGTATGCTTAAATTTGATCCAGCGTATGAATCATTTGAGGTGTAGCCTAACTCAATATTTTTATGAAATCATTTTGAAACATTGAATTACAGATCTTTCTATCGACCCAAATAAAGATTTCGTTTCATTTCATTTCCCTAAATTTGTATGTGTGTTTTTTTTTTAATAAAATCCGAATCTCTCTTTATTATATAATACAAGACTCAGAATTTGTTTAACACCAACTGATTGTGGTACATATTTACCAGATTTATTTGAAACTAAAGCTTTGTACAGACGGTTGTCAGATCTTACAACTTTGCGCGAATAATGTTTAGGTAATGTCTAACAACCGTGTGAATTTAAAATTGTTGTCTTACAACGTTGTAAGAAAAAGCATTTTTAGTACATTGTAAGACAAAAATATTGTCAGACATCTAAAAATCATATGAACAATTTTTTGTCATTGTAAGAGTGTTCTAAGACAACTGTCAAACACTTTTAATTGTCATATTTGCAAAGTTTATGTATCTGTCAATGGCAGTATTGTCAGAGAAATTCTTTATAAATGCAGCTTTGTAAAGCAAAAATGTGCATTAATAACATTTTGGAAAAAAGTGGAAGAAAATTAAAGAATTAAATTGAAGAAAATAAAAAATGGATAGCGACGTATCTCTTGATGAATCCTGTTTCATAGAGTACAGCTATGAGCCAATTGAATTGAATTGTCCTACTCAGTCGGCAACAGGGTCTGAAGGTATCCGCGTGGTCACATGCAAGAATTATCAAACTTACCTAGGAAGTTGAGGCATGGCAAAGTTTATGGGATGCTGGTTGCTTTGAATATACACTTCCCAATGTTATTTTATGGCAAGAGATCGCAGATTCCATACAGTTAGATACAAACGATTGCAAAGGAAAATGCGCAAACCTGCGCACCTCATTCAATTGAAATTTTGCGGTATTTTTTTTTGTTACTTTGTCTTCATTCTCGCTACTTTCTAGGACATATGCTAATAAAATTGTTTCAATTGCTCTTTTTTTGTTCCATGACAATACTTAAAATTTTTAAACACACACACAATGCCTCACAACGAATTTGACAATCATTGCCACACAACAATCTGGCAACCATGTCAACTGACAATTTCGGTTGACAGATAAATTAATTGTGTGACAATTGTATGCGAATGAAACTGTAACAGTCATCTGAACTGACAATTT
The DNA here is from genome assembly GCA_950370525.1 of Bellardia bayeri. Lineage (NCBI taxonomy): Eukaryota > Metazoa > Arthropoda > Insecta > Diptera > Calliphoridae > Bellardia > Bellardia bayeri. Next base: position 19,645,531 of record OX493265.1, on the reverse strand, counting down.
ACCTTTTGCTAACAATTTTTCAATGTAAGTACATTATTAGCACATTGTTAGATCTGAAAACAGTGTATGATCAGCCAACCGCTTATACATAGCTTAATACATACATGAACAACTTTTTGCCACATACATATAGACAAATAAAGTGATGTGTCCTCTTTCCACATGTCTTGGTTTTAAATTATTGACACAAATTTCCCCCGCAGAGAGAATTTTAAAGATTCGGAAATTATTTCAAACTATTCATTCCTTTGTTACTTTACACAAATTAAATCTTTGTCAATTTAAACATATTCAACATAAAATTTATTATAAAATCACTTCTACGCCTCTCTCTGTAGAACCTCAAAATCACAAGCCATCTAAACTCATATGGTCATATCATTACACTCATATTTCATATTTTTCTACATGATAATAAAACATTTACCGCACACGCAGCTTTTTTTCTTTCTACTTATTGAATTTACAAACTTCCCTCAGTTTTTTTTTAGACTTGCAGTAAGAATTCTCTACATACATATGTTTTGTGTATACATAAAGAATGATGCGTCCAAAGTATTCTTGGTAATTCTGCCCGTTCGCTTGTGGCTGTTCTGTACTGTTCTAAAACCTAAAAAAAAGTAAAGCAAACTAAAAAAAACAAAATTAACATACAACGCATTAAGAAAAATATGAAAATAAATAAAGTAAAAGTGTATAAAAATAACAAGAAAACCAGAATATAGAATCTTATTTTTTTTATATTTTGATTTCTTTCAACTGAAATCCTCATGAGTATAATGTGACCAAAATAAAATATTTAATAAAAAAAAATAAGAAGACCTGGTTGCTGGTTGTTGTGTCGCTCTGAATATATAAGTTTACTCATAAGGTTGGTCAGAAATGTAAGGGAATTGATTGCTTGGAAAAAAATTACATTAGTACAAATTTACGGAGACAGTTTGAAACAATTTAAAAAAATCTAGCTAGAATAATTGTAAAGCCCAACACAATAGCTATACTTAAATATTAAATGCTCTGCTATAGTGTAACGTGTTAAATATGTTAATTTGTATTGCTATGTCATCTCTAAAACATTGTCAGGCTGTGTCATTGCAATGCAACAATAGTATAAAGCAGTGCCATAAAGAATTCTAGCTGCTGTTTATAGTTTAAAGTTCAGTAACATCTATTGAATTATTATTCACATAGGTAGATTTTTTCAAATATAACGGTAATGTTTTTAATTACGTTAATAAAACATTGTTCATATAAAATCCGGCCTCATATTTTATTTTTTGGCATTTATGTAACAAAAAAAAACTTGATTGAATACTTTTGGTAATTCGTAATAACTCTTATTTATTCTAAAATGCTGAATATTTATAGATACTAAAATTCTAACATTATTTTATTATCAGGAACCGCAGTATCATTCCGTTTTAGCTTTCCTTTAACAAATACTGAATAGTGTACAATTTGTCCAAGCTGGGAAAAATTAGGGGCATATGTATCTACAACATCAACCTGCTTTCTTTCACACCAATCCTTTGCAGCTTTTTAATAATGACACAGAGCTAGATCGGGCAAAATATATTTTATATAAATATCGGATATCGTATTTGTAGTAGTGATATAAGGGCTCCTCAGACCACAAATGCAAATTGCCAAACTATATCCTTATTTTATAATAATATATTGAACTCGACAATGTTGGATTTTTAATTGACTACATTAAAAAATCACTGAAAAAACGAAAGTTTTGCCACCAGATTTTAAAACAGGTTTCTTAAGTGTGGCCGAGTTTTATGTGAACAAAGCTTATATTATAATCACCCCTATCGTGAATAAAAATTCCACATGAAATTTGTTCCCTTTTATTTTTTTAACATTGAATTTTAATAGGAAAATGTGAAAAGGGAATAAATTTCATGTGGAATTTTTATTCACGATAGGAGTGAATATTAATTTTCTTATTGTATTTTTCATTATTCTGCTATTTATTGTATTTTAATCTTGATCTTATTAAGATCAAATAATCTTTAATAACATGTGTCATGTTACACATGTCCTTTAACTAGTGATAAACTTTAATAAGTATGTTGTCGATGTGCCAACAAAATCTGGTATGTGCTCTTGAGACACTCTTGGAACAAATAAATAGTTTTAGAGTGTTGTCAAAATACGCATTAATCTGACATCTTTGGATGCAATAATCATAATTATAAATACTTTGACGTGAAAATAGATTAATAAGGCATTCTTATAATCATATTTGTTAAAAATATTATACAATTTACTTGAGTTGAATTAGTCGATGTAATTGCATGTCATGATGAAAGGTCGTAGCATGTCATAACACGGCATGGTAAGGTGTTTAAAATTATTTTATTATTGTTAATAGCACACATGTTTTATTAAAATCAGGATAATTTCTAGTCAGATTATATATACAATTTTTATTTATTCCTAATAATGTTTAGACTATGTTTTGGGCTGTGTTGCTCATTGATAACTACAAGCCCAATACAACAACTACTAGACATTAGACCTTATGTTACTGGCATACAATGTCGAAACATTAAAATTCTCTACAGGGGCCAAATTACCGCATTCGTGATCGAATGAGCTATCGTATCGAAAAATGATTTCCATATCGAAATTATGATAAAATGTACTAAATTTCTTGTTCGATATCGAATGCCATAATCTCAAATAAGAAAATTACGATCAATTTTACTCGATATCGAATGCGGTAATTTGGCCCCAGTTCCAAATGAGATAAATTTGTATTTCAGGTGATAAAAACAGTAAATTCAAGTTCATGCTCGGTGGAAAGCAATTCATTCAGCTAGTTAAAGTTATTTAAACACACAATTTTATTACTTTTGATAAATTCTGAAATACGTAATAGTTTCCATCGTAGATTGGGTTGATATCCAAAACTTCAACTTTTAAGTTTATATTGAAGTTTGAAAATCTCAAAAAGCTTTATATATAATATAATAAATCCTATAAATCCAATAATAATCGCTTCTTTTTATAAGGAATGGTGTACTTGAGGAGGTACAGATTTGTTTGTATTTATACATCCTTTTATGTGGAATTGCCATTCAGACCACTATCCTTTGTCAATAAAGAAAGCAATTTTAAGAACTTTCCAAAACTTGTTGCAACGTTAATGACTTTGTTAAAATTTAAATAAAAGCTCTTTTTCGGAAAGGTAAAAAAATCTCGGTTTAATCCGTGGATATTCTCTGCAACTCCAAATGAGATTTTCCATTTTTATAGGATTTAAATTCAGTCCGCAATACTTTCTACTATTACACAAAGAACTTCTCAACAAAAACAGCTCTTAATCCCCAATTAAGAAAGAAATAGTCCTTTTAATCGAAAAGTAAAGAAAATCCTATTTCACAGTAAAAATATCTTATAAAAGCTTATAATATTTCACAATGAACTTGTTGAAATGAAAAGCCCCAACAAAGACAGCAACATATTGTTTATTTAAAAGTTTTTTTTCAGCCAAAGCTCAACAATAATTTTTTCATAAAAAGTACATTTTCACTTAAATGCAATTGTTATAGCTTTTTTAATAAGAAAAGCTTCATAAATAATCAAAAAGCTCTTTTTTCACCCAAAAGCTCTTTAAAGCACTTTTACATTAAAAACACTTTTTTTTATCAAAAACCTTTTTTTTATAAAAAAATCTATTTCATCAAAAAGCTCTACCATAATGCTACATAAAAATATAACCAAAACAATACTTTATTAACATAAAAAACACTAGGAAGTACTTTTTCCACCAAAAAGTACTTATTTCGCAAAATAGATACAAATTTTTAAAAAAATTGTTTTTAAGAACTCAATATGACATTGTACAGAAATATCATGGATTCTCGTTGATTTTTTTTTTATGCATAAGATTTACAGAAATTGTTTAAATTCCATGAACTGACTCTTTAACCTTTCTGCTTTGTTAATACAACTAACAACCTAAATGCATACAGGGATGGACTGACTGGCTGACTGCAATAGACTATGTATACACTGTATACTAATCTCTACTATACGAGTATTTTCTTGTATACAAATATTCTATATTTAGATTATTACAAGTGTTGAGAAACATCTGATTGTGTACTTGTATTGTTCAAAGATTTTATTTAAAGAGAATAAATGATTTGTATTTAGTTTCTTAGTTTTTTTTTTTGTTATTTTTTCATAAGTATTCATTCTTGAGGTTAATGAAACAGTACATGAGACATCGAGAGAATGGGGGCTTTAATTGATAATAATTTATTACATCATTTATTTTTATAACAATTCGTTATGTACAAAATGCAAGAGCTACTACTTCTATATATAAAATTAATAATACGAAATAATAAAGCTAAATGAGTATTTTTTAGTTATTATCAGGTATAATACAAAAACTATAGTGTAAAATCAATGGAAACAATTTTTAAAATAAATTTTAATAATGATATTTTACAATTAACAAAGAATTTATGTATATACATATGTATGTAAATTCACTGGTGTTTACAAAATCGTTAAAGCTTTTGTTATTGTTTAGTTGCCTTAACCGAATTGTGTATGCTGCAAATGAAAGTTTAAGCTTTTTCTTTTTGTATATTTTTTAGCTTTAAGATAAAATGCAATTAGGCATAATATTTAACTACGTGATAAAAGCAATCTAAAGTTTTTTGTTTGTACTCGTATTTAGCAAGATACTTGTAAATTTATTAAAATTTTTAAAGCTTGTTTATATTTTTTAATTGTGTGTATACACAACATTGAAACAAACTGCTAAATATTTGTTATATCTCTTGCACTACACGTCTCAAACTAGTGGGTGCTATAGTATTTTAAGTGTAGGCTTTTTGCAAAAAAATTTGCATTTAAATATTTGCTGTTACAAATGTGTGTGGTTTACGATTATTTACACCAAACCAAGGCTAACTTCAAAATAAACAAAAAAAAAATAAAGAAAAAAATTTCAAACAAAAAAAGTTTAACAAAAATATAAAATAAGTTGAAAAAAAGTCTAATTTTTTTTACTAACTTGGTTGCTATTGAAGCACGTTTTAAGATTTTGCTAATTTTATGTTAAATGCTTTGCAAATGTTAACACTATGCTGTTTTTTATTTAATTTTTTTTTGGTTAATTATATCTTGTTTGTCTGCAGTCATCAAGTGTTATGGCATTTTAGCACGTAAGTGTGTTATTAGCATTATTTAATAAAGCAAATGTTCTTGGTTGGGTAATTATTCGATTTGTTGATGAATAAATGCGAAACTAATTGATTAATGCTGCTTTGATTAGTGCCGTTAAGATAATCCGCTGATTTGTCTTTAAGTCAAGTGATAGAAATAAATTTTTAAGGCGACTAGAAACAAAGTTTAACATAGTTTTAAAGGCAGCTTATCCAGGGCTATTTCGGAAAAAGCTTCGTCATTTAAGACATCAAATTAACTTAATAAGTTTTTAAAATTAGTTTAAAATAAGATTAAAGTTCTAAAACAAACCAATAGTTCTTATGACAGCTTAATCAGACCTAGTTGGGAAAAAGGTTCGACTTTCAAAGACAAAAAATAAATTACAATTTGTTTAAAAACAATATTTAAGGTCTAAAATGAAACACCTTCAATTATATATAAAAGTTATTTATAATCCCTAAAGTAAGATCACATATAATGAAACAACTTTTAAAAGCTTTTACTTAAATCTCGTCTACTGCTTACATTTCGTAACAAAATATGCACTGTTGTAACCAATTGAAAAGTTTCTCTTACAAAGCTTAATTACTCAAACCTTAAACTTTTTATTTTACTGCAAAATAATTCAATATTTTCATTTAAAAACAATTAAAGTCATTTTAATATTATTTACAATTTTTTCCTCTAACCTTGTTTTAATTATAGGCTGTTAAATAACCTTAATGTTTTTTCCTATTAATCAAGTTTTTTGCAAACATTAAACTCGACAATATTGTCTAGTTGCAATTTATTTAATTAATTTTCATAAATTCATATTTATCTTGTTCTTAATTATAGCATTATTAAATAGCCTGATTTTTGTATTTGCTCTGTCAAGAATGTTGTTCTAATCCGCTAAAAAATTTATACATAAATTAACAAGCTGACGTATTTGATAATAATAATATTGGCGTAGAAAATTATAAATTTTATATAGTTGTATGCGATTAAGCAGCTTTAATTTAAATTATTTATGTTATTAATAAAAGTTCTTAGACAAAAAGGTTTTACCTTAAAAAATACTCAGGTGTTAAGCAAATGTCTTAATCGTGCTTAATGGCGACATGTAACGCCCACCGAGATGCTAGAGATTTGACAAGTCTTTTTTGAAAAATTAAGGAAAAGCATCAAAAGGTGTTTTTTATAAAAAAAAGTACTTTAAAAGTACTTTTTGATTTTATATTTATAAGGTATTTTTTGAAGAAAGTCCTTTTTGTATTGCAAAAAGTACTTCCTGGTGTAGTGGTGTAGTTAGTCCTAAGTGAAAAAAGTACTTTTTCACCAAAAAATTCTTTTTATATTTTTGTTAGAAAACAATTTTTTTTTACTGAAAAGGGAGTTTTTTGAAAAAAGTACTTTTTTGGCAAAAAAAGTTTATTTTCATGTGTTTTTTTTAAAGGGGAGTTTTTAAAAAAATATTTTTTGTTTAAAAAAATGACTACTTATTGGAGAAAAAAGTACTTCTTGGTATTAAAAGTAAAATTTATATCAAAAAAATATTTTTTGATATTATTTGTTTTTTTTTTTGTAGAAAAAAGTGTTTTTACTAAAAACGGTAAGAAAGTACTTTTTTGGTTAAAAAAGTTTCTTTTTGTGAAAAAACATGTTTGTTTTCTTGTTGAAAATATTTTATTGTAAAAAGTACTTCTTGGTGTTACTTTTTATTTTTGTGTATTTTTCTTGTTTTATATTGAAAAGAGTTTTTTGAAAATAGTACTTTTTGGTGCAAAAATACTTATTGGTGGAAAAAATACTTGATAATAAGAGATTTTACATTAAAAAATTTCTCTTGATGTTTTTTTGTGTAGAAAAAAGTATTTTTTATTCAAGAGGTAGTTTTTAGAAGTAAGTACTTTTTAGTGAAAAAAGTAATTCGCGGTAAAAAAAGTACTTTTTTGGTAAAAAGAAAGTATTTTTTTGGTAAAAAAAAGTATTTTTTTGGTAAAAAAAAGTATTTTTTTGGTAAAAAAAAGTTTCTTTTTCTGAAAAAGTTGGCTTTTGGTGTTTTTTTTTTGTTGAAAACTGTAATTGATAATATGTTACAAAAAATTGTTTTAGTATATTTTTGTAATAAACAAATTTTTATGAAAAATTCTGTTCTTTGTGAAAAATTTAGGTTTTTTTGCGAAATAACTAAAAGAATAAGTCAGGAAAAAAATACTTCCTGGTAAAAGATCTTTTTGTAACAAATGCTTAAGGATTTTGAGAATTAAGGCTTTTTATGTGAAAAAGAACCTTTGAGTATTTTTAATGATTAAAAACGAGCTGGTAAAAAAACGAGGTTTTTGGTGAAAAAAACTTTTTGTGGAAATAAGGCTTTTTGTGAAAAACTGATTTTTATGTGAGAATATTATTTTTCGTTAGTTTGATAATTTATATTTATAAAACTAGAATCTGAAAAGGAAATGGCCTATAATATACAACTATTTTAAGTCTTTTTTTCTTTAAGTTATTTTGTATACCACACATTGACAACACTTTTTCTTTGTTTATATTTTAACAGAAATTTTTTCCATTCTTTTTTTTTCTTGTTACAATTTTATTCTGCAAAATGCAAATTAAACAATTGCCAATAATGTTTATTGACCGTATTCATAGTTATAATGTTAATTGTTTAAAATTTTTGTTTAGTTTTTTTTTTACTTGTTACACATTTACTTTTAAATAAACAAAGAATACAATACAAACAAATGCTGAAATTTTCATTAGCAATTCTTAAAATGTTCATATTCAAACATACCTATACTCGTACCTAGCTAAGAAGTAACAAGACATTTGTTTAAATTTAAACTGAATTTTATTTGTTTCTGTATTTGTATTGCAGCTTGTTGCAGCTCATTTTGTCTCTAAGTCTAATAACACATGTTTAATGTTGGTTGTTAATATTTTATTTTCTTTAACATTATTTGCACAATTATGTATGTCAGTTTAAAGACAACAGCAGCCATAACATTCAAATGAGACTATTAAGCAATCGTTTGAAGAACTTTCATACATACATAGTATGTATAAAAATATTTGTTTGGTGTATTACCTCTAGCTGATTACCTACCTCTATGAATTTTGAAAATAAGTAAAGATATTAAAAGGTATAAGACGACTTGGAAGTACTCTTTGACTACAAAAAAAAAAAAAAAACAAATGTGGTTAAATGTTAAAGCACGGTTTACTAGAATAAGTGTGTAAATATTTGTAGTATTGAATGCCACTAGATTTTTTTATAGATTTCACTGTATGTCATATTAAAAAGTAGTTATTTTCAACTATACAAAAATTAATTTTCACATTAAAACCTTTTGTCTTCTAAATTGTACGAAGAATAAATAAGTCCAATCACATAAGCTTAGTACTACCGAATTAATAGTGCTGAAATATCGACACAGAGCTTTGTTTTTATGTTCTAAATAAGGTATTAAATATCACTATAGATCAGGTATTTGCAACTCGAAGTGTTGGAGGTTAAAGCTCATGATCCTTTTTTGGCATATTTTTTTCGATATTTCTACTCTATTGATATCTATTGTTTTAGTTGGAAAAAAAATTTTGCGTACCATCACGGTTTTTGTATAAATAATTATGGTTTTATGACCTTTAATCTCCAATATCTCGAGTTTTAGATATTGCATTTATGGTTAATAGTGACTCAAGCGGATGTATGTATATGTCAATTTTTATTTTACAACACCAACCATACGTCCCGTTGTCATACATGGAAAGAGAACTTGAAAATAGTGAAACAGTATATCATAGATTAAAAATCGACTATCTGAAGTTCACATTATTTTGGCGCTAGTTAAGTTGTTCAGCTAATAATCGTTTGAATACAATTTATTTTGCAGAACTGTGACTATATACTTCGCTCTTTTTGTGTCGGAAGAAGTCTCTTGACATCATTGTATTTCTCGTTGTTTCATCTGCGGAAATAATTGTGTGGAAAATGCTAAATCATTGCGTATGCTGCAGACGTTCAGAGAACGTTGTATCTTCTACAGAAATAATTGTGCGTAAGATTCAACATCATTGACTTCAAACGTTCTGTAATTGTGCGAAATTCTCCTCAGAGACCATGTTAATAGTCATAAACTCTCGATGATTTTCTAAATTGCTTTATTCTCTCATGAGGAAGTTATTTCATGATTATAGGACCCATACCGGTTGCATTCCTTTTTGAAATTCCTTTACCAAGCCGCAGCAACGTAACCAGCTACAGGCACAATCAATTCATCGGTAAGACTCTTCTTGGAGAAGGAGGAGCTGCTTTGACAGCTTATTTAACTCCTCAGCTCAAGCCACTGTATTCTGACGAACAATTTTTGGCTACCTTCATGATATTTTTTCCATCAGTTACAGTGTGATCACCTCTATTCAGTTATAGACGTGTGATAAAATACTGCCTCAAGAATTGTAGGGGTCTGCATGCAAATTATCTCAGGACACCAACTAAATGAGGAATCAAAGGTTCATCCTGCCGTGAAACAAAATTTCATCCAGTGATATCATTGGAGAATCAGACAAACTTGCAGTATCTTGTATACGCAGCATTCATAGAGACACTATTAATACAAAGATCTCATGATTCAACATGAATGTCATACTTGGAATGATACAGAGTTGAATCTGCAGCTATAAACATGTAAAAATCTACCACAATTTACATCAAAATGGCAAAATACATGCTGGAAACAAAGGTTCTGACACTGAGGGAGCATAATGTCAGGTTAACAAAACAGATTTCAATCATACTAATTGGAGTCTCCCTCGCCGCTTGTCAGAGTACAAAGAGAAAATACTGCAAAATGTCTATGTAGAATCCGCTAATTAGGAGAAAATATAAGATAGCTTTGAACAACATTAATTACGCGGTGCTAAGATATCACAGGTATGTCATATTTGGAGGGTGACAATAGCAGATACTGCAAAGAAAGTGCAGCTTAAACCAAGAGTAATTTTGAGACAAATTATTTAAAGATGTATGGGTCGATTATGTATAGCAACCAAACTGGGGTTAGGTTGCCAATACGCAACGCAACTGACATGTAAGTTGTTACATATTATCAGGCATTTGATGGAAATCGAAAACGAAAACGAAAAACTTTTATCACATAAAATATAAAGATATTGGGCTACTAAAGGGGATCTTAAAACAAAAATTTTAAAAATTAGATTATAAATGCATTAAAATGTATTTCCAAAACTGATTCGTTTCGATTTCGATTTCCATCACATGCCTGTATATCAGGCAACTTTCGTTTATAGTCTTTTTTTTTCGATTTTTCGAGCAGAAAACAAATATTTATGTGCTAAAAATATATATAATTTAAAAACAAAATTACTACATTTAAAATTCACCACTTAAAATAAAATCAAAGTCTTGGTTGCCGTTTTCGGCAATTGAAGTTAACGGCTGACAGTAGCCATCTGTAATATGGTTTTGGCAACTGAGGTTCAGTTTCCATCCGTAAACAACCCAATAGTAACAAACACAGACCGTGTCATTCCTAATTTTCATTCCTTGGTCTTTACTTCGAGCAGTAAATTGTATAGTTTTGCCAGTGGTATAAAAATAACAATTTCAGCTACATAAAGTAGATTCAAAAGGAGGCACAACGGACATATTTTTGCAACATGTTGATATCTTACTTCAGTAACAAAAGTCGCTGCTTACCAGCCTCATTTTCAAAGAAATATGTACCAATAATGCTTGTAGTTTAAAATTCCTACCAAACAGTTACATTTCGACATTCTCCTTATACCTCCTGCGAATTTGACGATAAACAAGGCCATCAAAGTGAAAATATGATTGGTTGCTTAGGATGAATTTGATCATACTATGGCCGCCTTAGCCATAATTTTCTAAATACTCTTGCGGATATGTGAAAAATGCAATATTTTAGCTTTTAGACTTTAGTTTTCATTAGTTTATTTGAATTGAAAAATAGAATAGAAAACCCAAAAAAATTTAAACATGCGTTCAGTTCATAGAATATCTAAAGTTACAAACAAATTATGAAACTTATTATAACTCCCATTTGAAAGTAGAATTTAACAAAAATTTTGTAAAATATAAAAATACTAACACTACACTGATATTAGGAGCGACCACTTATATAGAGCCAACAAAATTTTAAGTTTCTCTAAAGGTTATTGTTACAACTTTTTAAATTCGTACTCTTATTTGAACCAATCAAACAATACTTATGGCTTTGGTCTTTAAAAGTTAGCATGTCAAATTCTTTGTTGTCCGATGTTGTGTTTTCTGGAGCCAAAGCTTAAAAATTCAAATTGAAGACAATTATCTGAGATAATTGTGCAGAGAACAATATGATAATAAATTCACAACAAAATATACAAAAAATAATTTTATGATTCGGTTGTTATACAGAAAAAAATAAAAATGAGTTTCAATTAAAAGATTTGTGGAATCAATTAAAAATTTAATTGCAATCGGACCTGTAAACAAAATGATAGTATCAATTAAAACCAATGTGAGATTTAATTTAAAATATCAGAAAAATCAGAAAAAGTAATTGAAGCAATTAAAATTTTAATTGAAAATTATTTTAAAATCAGTTAAAAGTTTAATTGAAAAAAAACTTGATATTTTTTTCTGTGTAGATATGCTGATGTTCGCAAAAAGCTGATTGTATTCGGCGTTGTGTTGAGCTTCCGAATTAACGCAATAAATAATTCATTATTTGGAAGTGTTTTTTTAAGACTTGTGATTTTAATTTACTAATAAAATTAAGGATTTGAATGGTTCGTGCGTTATTTTCAGCAACAGCTCTTTTTTTCTGGCTCCATCCTATTAAACATCGATACATATACCATACAACTGCAATATTGTTTGAAAAAAAAAAATACATTTCGAGGTGTGCACATAACATTAATGAACAATATGCACGCTTTTTCAAGCATACGACTTCAAAATACCACACTGCCAAAAAGCCGAAACAATTTACAAATAAAACGAAATGTACAAAAAATATAATGTATAAAAAAATATTGAATACAAGCAAATTATCCATTCATTCATATCCACCCACTTAAAAATTTTTTCTTAACGTTGGATTTTTATGCCTCAAAACCGTTTTGGCTTATTGCTAAATTTTAAGTTGTTGTAAAATAATTGAAAACCAACACAACAAAAAAAGAAAAAAGCGAAACCAATCGCATTTGCATAAAAGAGGAGCAACTGTTTGTGGCAGCATGTCAAACAAAAAGATTCAATTAAAATTTTAATTGAAAAAGAATTATTTTGTAATAACCAGGCGGCAAGAAACTGCATATGTTTTAGTTTGATAAATTTAAATTGTTTTGCTTTCAATTTTTGAAAGCAAGGAGTTGTGGCAGTCAGATTGAGTTTTTAGGGTCGATATAATTCAAAATTGTGTTGAGATGGTGTTGACACACTACTGTAGTAAATTTAGTCAAACTTAGAAAGGAATTCAAAGTAAATTAAAATAAAAAGACCAGCAAATAAACTAAATCACCTTACAGATATTTAACCTGGAATTGTTTATGAATCTTGTTGATACTTTCTAATCCTTTTATATATACTGTCAAATGTTAGCAGGTCTAAATCAGTCTGTTGTAAATACACTATGTACATTGAAATGTCTTAAGTTTTTCTGTACTAACTTCGCGAAAAAATCAAAGCATACAACAGAAAATGTCGTATTAACTTAAACTAGTTTAAACAGGACTAAACTTTATGAGTTGAAAATATAATATACTTAAATACCTTATGTTTTTTATTATAATAACTGCACGAAAAAAAAACTAAGCATACAAGAGTAAATTATTATTAACTTATTACCTTCAACTTGTTTATTCAGAACTAAAACAGTCCGTTTAAAATATACTAAACTTAAGCATACAAGATAAAATGTAATTTAAATCTAAACTTGTTTAAGCAGCATTAAAAGAGTTTGTATAAAATATAATATACTGAAATGCTTAAAATTTGACTCTACTAACACCAGGAAAAAATCTAAGCATACAAGAGAAAATATATTTGGAACTTAAACTTTTTTAAGCAGGATTAAAACAGTTTGTTTAAAATATAGTATACTGAAATTCTTTTAGTTGTGCTCTTCTAATGGCACGACAAAAACCTAAGCAACTAGAGAAATTGTCTTTTTAACTTAAACGTATTTAAAAAGTTCTGCAACATCGCCTGATTATTTCATAAAAACAAAACAAAATTTGTAACTTCTAAATATAGGCTGATTCATTTTAAGTTTAATAAATTACTTCAAATTTAATTGGAACGGAAAGAACCATTTCCATTTTCTTCCAAATCTTGGTCACGTTTAAGCTGTCAATGATGCATTGGGAAAATCCAATTGTCGATGTCACTTTCTAGCATTGCTACTGACTTTAAATAATTCCGAAGAAAAAAATAGAGGTCCAGATATCACATGAATTAGACGGCTAGAATGCAAAATTATCTGCTCACCAACAAGATTTCTCAATATACAATATACGGTAACTTTACTATGACCTGTAAGGTGAATCATTGACATTTACTTTTTAAGTATAATTTCAGTCAAGTTGGCCTCAACTTTTAATTCAGAAAGTAAAATTTTACCAGTATCACTTATTATTTACGTTTCGCAAAGCACTGATATTTATAATACAGCTGAATATTTTGGTGGCGTTTTAAGGTATGAGTCTTTCTATGTTAAATTATCAAACAATACTATATAGAAATAAGACGACAGTTGACAGAAGTCAAACAAGTTACTCAATTCATAGTACCGAATAAATTAAAGCATACAATAGAAAATGTATACAAAACTAAACTTGTTAAGAAATTGTCAAAAACTAAGACGTTTAAAACCTTGTTGGGTTATCTTCTGATAATTATAGCAGCCTTAAACAAATATGTATGCTTAGCTAATTTCATGCTTTATATATGAATTAATTATATTTTGTTCTAAATTCTAACTTTAAATGAAATAACTATTTTTATTCTAATCGTTTTACTTTGTATGCTTAGCTTATTTCATACAGAGTCAAAACAAGAGATAATATATAAATATATGAAACTCAGTACTTTTAGAGTCTTGGAAGGTTGACTACTGACAATTATGGCGGTCTTAATTTGTATACTTAGCTAATTTCATGCTTTATATGTATATAAATTAATTATATTATGTTCTTAGTTCTAGCTGCAAACAGAATAACTGTTTTAATTCGAATTGCTAACTACTGTATTTTATCTTGTTTTATTTTGTATGCTTAGCTAATTTCACACAGAGTCGAAACTCTACAAGAGATAATATATGTTTAAAAAATACAACTTGTTACATATTTGTTGAAACTCAAGACTTCTAGAGTCTTTGAAGGTTGACTTCTGACAATTATGGCTACCTTAATGTGTAAGCTAATTTCATGCTGTATATATAAATTAAATCGTGTTCTTAGTTCTAGCTACAAATAGAAGAACTATTTGCATTCGAATAATAAACTACAGTATTTTATCTAGATTTTACTTTGTATGCTTAGTTAATTTCCTTCAGTTTTGTTTTTAATAAAATGTCAGATTTTACTAATAAAAAGTTAACAAATTTATTTCAAATCTATTTTATATAAACAAAAAAATTAATAATGTTTCTATCTTTCTTTCTTTGCAGGTACGTAATGAATCTTTAAAATTTTGCATTTAAAATACAAAAATGACCACAAAAGTATGTATGCAAATATATTAATTAAATAGATAAAAATGAAATACAACGATGGTTGTTATCGTTAAACAAAATAAATTTATAACACAAAAGTAACGTTAAATTAAATATTGTCATGTGGAATGACTTAAAAAAAAAACAATCAAATAAATTTAAAAAGCAAACATCAAATGGTCAAGAGACACCAACACAAAAAAAGTGCTAAATAAAAAAAAAATTCCTAAATGATCAATGAACTGACAAGTAGAGGAGAAAAACAAAAACTTTAAAATAATAATAAAATGAGTATTGATTGACGTTGAATGTCAATCAATGATATTCAAATGAATTATTTTTCTCTCCACATAAATATATTGGCTGCAATATAAAAATTATAAATACTATTTGCCGTATTTATAAAAAATTAAGTAGGCTTGAAGTGTGCTTTAAGACAAAATTTTCATACAAAATTTTCTTAAAGTACACTTGAAGTCTACTTTAATTTTTTTTATAAATATGGCAGTAAATATTTAGTTAAATTTTGAAAAATTTCCCACAGTTTGTTTAAGCAATTTATTTTTTAATTTTTTACATTAAATATTTCTATTTTTAAACTTTATTTCCTTGAAAATATATATGAAAAATTAGGTTAGTTACACTTCCCTAAGAAAACCATTTATCAGAAATTGTAAAAAATAATTAAATAAAATTTAAGTAGACAAATTTGGCCTTAAAACCGCTAAAACCATTTTTAAAGACGTTATGTTTAATTGCAGTAAAAAAACTCTTGATTTATATAAAACTGTTTAAATAAAATAAAATTGTTTAGTTGCCAACATACTGGTTAAATAAAAACACAGATGAAAATTTAAATTAAAAAAGTAAACAACAAACATCGCTTGAAATAACAAATTTAACCGATACGAGTATATGTTGGATGAAGCAACAAAAATATAATAAAGCAGTTTTCACTATGTCATTTTTGTTGTCAAATTGTCCAAATTGTTGGCAATTGTATGAAAACGGGTTGTCATATGGCGTCATCTATGTTTGCAATGCATGATATCAAAAATGACATAGTGAAAACGCGGACTAAGAGTTTATATTCGTCTGCCCCCAATCTCATATAACCACCACCAAATACCAGTAGTGTGACCTATGAACACTTGAAACTAATTTTTGTTACATTTTGTGTCGATAACGATAATTATACTGATTATTTTATTTTGCACGTCCCTTACATAAGTGCTATCAACTGTTATTTTCATTAAATATTTAACCGTAATTTCTTTAAATTTAAAATCGATTTAGGCTTTTTGAAACGTCAAAATTGTCTCCTCTGCATACTCTGTTTTTATTCTTGAAAGATCACATTATATAGGAGTGCATGACCAATTATGGTCTAATTTTGGCAAAAGTCAAGAGCATAATTTTTACTTTCATTATCACCGATCTGAGAAAAATTTCGGTTCGATATGGATGTTTATGTAGGTTAATGAGTTTATCGGAAGTAGTACTTATAAGAGAGCTATGACCTATTATAAACCGTTCATCAGAAAATTATCTACGAAGATTTATATGTATGTATGTAAAAATATGTGAATATTTTGTGTTGAATTTCAACTTGATAGTGATGTTTATAAGAGATTCGGCAGTAGAGCTTTTATGGGGGATACAGTCAAATATGGACCGATCAGTTTGAAATTTTGTAAGATGATTTATATGTATAAACGAATTATTTATGTTGGATATCGACTTGTTAGTGATTTTTATACCTACCACCAAATAGATGGAGGGTATATTAAGTTAGTCATTCCGTTTGTCGAAATGTTCATCATAGAACTAAAAAGACTACATACATATATATTCTGGATTATTATAAGATTCTAAGACGATCTGTCCGTCCGACTGCTAAAAGCACGATAGAGCTTCGAAAAAGTACATAGAACAATGAAATTTTTACCAACCAATCTTTATTCCACCGAAATGTTTGGGAATAGGGCTATGTAGGACCAATGCCAACAAAACATTATTTTGAGATTTCACTTTGCATAAACTCTTTTTTTTTTGCAGAATTTGTCGTATATACTTTTTTTCTACGACCATTATTTCGATGTGTAATAAATAGAATGACAAACTTAATATACCTGCCATCTCTTTGGTGGTGGGCATAAAAATAAAAATCATGAAAAACAACAGCAAGTTGATGAATTTGTATGAAAAAAGTAAACAATTTTGACACAGTTACGCCAAGTTAACAGCAAAAACCAACAACAATAAATAAATTACTGTGTATACAGATATAATACACTAAGAGAAATTAAAAACAAATTCTATATAAAAATTCGCCAAGTGTCAATCGACATCTTACAGTTTGAGAAGTATTTGTTCATGTTCACATAAAATCCGGTCGCATGGACTCCTAAAAGAACTCGCAAGCTCTACTATAAATATAGACACGTATTCTTAGAAAAATATCTATTAAGGCCACATTATCTCTCAGTGCATTTTTCCTACTTTTAGAATACAATTGATAAATTCGCACATGTGTGTAAAATATACGTAGTACGTAGTCGTATGTAGTCGTATGTTTACGAAACATAATTGCCAATATACGAGTATATATATATTTCTACATACACAATTTTTACATTGTCATTATTAGTATTTGCTTTTGATTTGAGGCCACTGCTGTTGGTAGCTGGCAAACTGTCAAATTTTCATATAATTTTAATTAATTTAATGCTTAAGATGGTCTAGACTTTATACACGCTTAACATTTTATGACTCACAAGTATTTATTATTGGCTGTTTTTTGTGGTAAATTTTTGAAACTTTAACAGAAATGTGGGAGGGAATTAAGAAAAAATGTTTATATCATCAATTTGAGCTTAATAATTGACGTTGTTTGCTTTAGATATGTCTTCAAGTACCGGTTAAAGTTTTTGCCCTTTTTTTAACAGCACTTAATTTAACAATAATGGAAACAGATGTTAGTCAATCAAAACTTGGGTTTATTTATATATTGACGAAAAGTTTATACGTATATAAAGTAGGTATTTAGAAGATTGTTGACTTGTACTTGATTAATTGCAAATTGTGGCATTTAACAGCTTCCAAAGTTTTTATAAATAGTTAAGTTCAAGGGAGTTGGCAAAATATTAAAAATAAATATTAATCAACTATCAAGTAGAGCATAAATTTACTTGTGGATTTCATACTTGTATTTCTTCGAGTTGTCAGGTTGTCAGTTACAACATTGACAACTTCTTGAAAAACATTGTTATACACAAGGTTTTCTAAAGAAAAAACTGTTATACCCTAAAAATTCTATAGAAAAACTTGTTAGACACAATATTTTCTAGAAGAAAAACTGATATACACAATATTTTCTAGAGAAAAAACTGTTATAAACAATATTTTTCAGACGAAAAACTGTTATACATAATTTATTCTAGAGAAAAAACTGTTATACACAATATTTTTTAAAGAAAACCTGTTGTGCACAATATTTTCTATAGAAAAAATTTTATACAGAATTTTCTAAAGAAAAACTGTTATACACAATATTTGCTAGAGAAAAAACTGTTATACATTATATTTTGTAGAGAAAAAACTGTTATACCAAACATTTTCTATAAAAAAAAGTGGTATATACAATATTTTGTACAGAAAAAACTTTTATACACAATATTTTCTAGAGAAAAAACTGTTATACACAATATTTTCTATAGAAAAAACTGTCATATATGTAAAATATTTCGTATAGAAAAAATATAGGACGATAAGAATATAGTTTTACAGCTAATATTGCTAGTAGCAATTAAATTAAAAACTAAAGTTCTATTATTTATTTTATTACTGCAATCAGCGATTTCCCTTTTATAAATCGCTCTGTCTATTGTTTCTCTCATTTTCCAGACTTTAGCCAACGATGACTAATTGCTACAATAATTTATTGATGCCTCAAAACTTTGACATTTTTATAACAATGAAAATGCCCATTTCACCTAATTAGAATATATATAATTGTATATAATAGAATTAATTATTTAAACACTTTCACAACAAATTACAATACAATATATGTATGTACATACTATATAACAAGTCGTTAAAATATACAGCAACAATAAAAAGTATTACGTGCTCTCATTTGAATTTTAAACATACATATCTAAACCTATAAATAAACAATAACATACAAGTAATAGGTAGTATATTTAAATTGTCAACAATAGTTGGTAAACAAAACCTAAAAACAAAACTCTAGATTAATATTCAATTAGAAAAAGATAAAAAACAAACAAAAAATTTATTTTTATTACAAATATTTTAAATTTCAATTGTAATTTTTTTTTATTAGCTGACACTTTGACATCTAAACTTTTAAAATACAATAACAGAATTCACAGTCTGTCTGTGTTTAGATAAAATTGAAAAAAAAGAAATCGTTAAAATGTATATGTTCTAGATTTGATAAATGTGTAATTTATTGAATATTTTTTATAGACTTAAAATTATTATTATTATAAGTTTTTTTTCAATATTTTTTTCTCCGAGATTTTCTTTTCATACATAAATCAAATGTATGTCAAACTTAATTAATAATAAATATTTCCAATGAATGGAATGGAAAGTGTCGTATGTTCGTTTGAATGCATTTTATAGTTATAAATGGTATTTCAAATTCAAATGACAGTTGTTGTTCTCTTGTCTAGAAACTAGAATTTTGCAAAATAAAAAAAAACCCCAAACACACAGTTCTAGTTAAAGTTTTGAAAAGTTCTATAGAAAAATTATCTGTATTTTATTATTACAAGTTGCCCTTGGATTTACATTAAAGAATATGGAGCATTATTTTGCGTGGTGCTTTTCTTAACGATTAATCAATAACAAAATATTTAATTTTATTATTTATTTTTAAAAAGCCTTGGTGAAGTCAATAACATAAATGTTTGTTTAAGCCAAATTACTGAAATGTACTTGTTGTAATTAAAAGTTGAGACAAGTGTATATGGCAGTAGAAGGGCACAAATAAAGCATCATTCTCTCTATGGAACAGACAATACATGTTTCTATGTAATTGAATTTTGTATAGAAAATATTGTGTATAACAGAATTTTCTATAGAAAATATTGTGTATAACAGAATTTTCTATTGAAAAGCTTCTGTATAACAGAATTTTCTTTAGAAAAGCTTGTGTATAACAGAATTTTCTTACGAAAATCTAAAAAAAGTCTTCTGTATAACAGAAAATATTATGTATAACAGAATCAAACATAACAAACGTTTGGTTTAGAGTTAGCATGGAGTAAATATCTTTAAAGTTAAAAATATGTGTTTAAAAACCATTTTCGAAGCCTCTTCATATTATGGTTGCTAACTTTTTTTCTACTGAAACGATTTTGCTGAATTTCAATACCAAACTTACTAGAAAAATGACAATGAATTTGGAAATAACTCTTTAATTTCTGAGGCATACTTTGCTCATGAGCGTGTTTTCCACAAACTTCAAATATAAAAGAAAAAAATTTTAAATATGTCTTTGAATCTTATGAACAATAATTCTTTTAAAATACAGCTAGCTACAGTAGACTAAATCTGTCGATTGACATTTTATTTTTAAATTTCTCAAGCTTGATCACGCATCTTAAACATTAAAATGCATGATGACACTTAACTTAGACTTCAACTTAAACATAGGCACAAAACAAAGACTCATTTTTTCACATATTTAAAACTTGTAAACTGAACTTGAGAAATTCTTATACAAATATGTATATACAATAAATAATACTCACAGTCGTTAAGAGAAAAAAACTGCTGAATGTAAAAATTTTTCAAGTTTATTTAAAAAACCAGAGAGTTGCTTGTCAAAATATATTTAAATTATCGTTGTTGCTGTTGTTTTATTACTGTTTGCATTTATATCTTTACTACTGTTTACAGCTGACAAATAGCACCAACAAACTAAACAAGATATAACAGAGAGATGAAAAACTTTATAATAAAAATAAATAAAAGTTGCAGTTAAATTTGCTGCATAGTAAATAATAAAAAAATAGAGAAGGAAAAATAAATAAAACTAAATGTAGAATTTTCACTTATCAGACACACAAATAAACAAATGTGAACTGACTTCTAGTATATTAAATTGAAATTGAATAAATTAAATGTTTGCTAGTCCATATATTTTCCAATATTAGAAATGGCACAACAACAAAAAAGCAGGGGGAAGGTAGGCTAATAAATATTATAGGAGATTGACTTTTTATTTGAATTATCAGCAGTAATGTAGATTCTTGTTTTCATAACATTTTTATAACTATTCCTTACAACAAATTTACTTTAGAATCATCTTATAACATTTCAATATTTATTTTACAAGTGTTGCTTATTATGTACTTTGACATCTACCAGCTTATTAAATATTTACAGAATCTTGTAACACTTGGATCTTAGCAGCAAGTAAATACGCTGCTTGTAAAATAAACTGCAAATGATTGCATTTTCAAAGTTAATGCAAAAAAAAGGCAAATTAAATAAATATTGAATATATGTATGTCAACAAAATAATGATAACATGTTAATGATGAACGATCGCTATACAAATATAACTCAATCCAATATACGGTTTGTGTAAAAATAAACTGCTTATGCAACATGGAAAGAACAAATTTTGTTTACAAAATGCCGGGAACTTACAAACGAACACTTCTGAACAATTCAAGATGAAATTATACAAAATTCCGACATGAAAAGTTATCGATTGGTCTTAGGCTAACAAAACGTACAAATATTTATCCATGATGAGAAAATTATGAAAAGCTTTTACTCCACGATACATATATTGTTTGGTATCATTAGCGCAATTCACAATCTTGTGCGAATGGTATTGCAACATTGCATTTGCAAATAGGTTTAGCATATTTTTGCTTTACACTAACAAAATACACAGCAAAATGTCAAAGATTTGAGGCATCAATAAATTATCAATTCAAAATTATCAAGGCATCAAATCAATTAGTCATCGTTGGCTAAAGTCTAGAAAATGAGGGAAACATTAGACTGATATTTATTAAAAGGAAATCGCTTATTGCAGTAATAAAATAAATAATAGAACTTTAGTTTTAAAGTTTTTTTAGTTTTTTTTTTTCAAATGCAATGACGCAATACCATTTGCACAAGATTGTGAAGTGCCTTATTATTATTAAAACATTTTAGTTAAGTTTTAGTTTACATCTGCTTAAATATGTTATTGCGAATAATGGGTCGATTACGGAGTTGATAGTTGCCAAAAACATATTAAAGATGGCAACTGACAACTGTAAGCTGTTAACTTCAATTGCCGATCATGGCAACCGAGCATTTGTGGTTGCTTAAGTGGCAAATTTTAAATACTAGTTATTTTGTTGTGAAACTATTTATATTTTTAACATACAAATGTTTGTTTTCCACTCGAAAATTCGAAGAACAGATTAAACATGAAAGTTGCCTTTCATAATAACAACTTGCATGTCAGTTGCGTTACCTATTGGCAACCCAACTCCAGTTTGGTTGCTATACATAATCGACCCATAAATAATCTTCTATTCGATTCCAAATAAAATCCAAATTTCTGTAGTAGTATTAAGTAATATTAAAGGATATAAAAACAGTAATTTCCGTTCAAAGTTTAAAAATATCTGTGATTAACTCTCACATCATCTGGTTGCTCCTCGTATTCCATAGACTAATATGCATTGAAATTGAGGGAACTCAGGCGTTCTAGTGATCTGGCCCTGAATTTTGACTCTTGGTAAGAACTGTATGCACTATATGATAAAGCATATGTCGGAATGCATAGGTTACCTTAGTAAGTCCCGGTTTACATTGTGAAATTTTTGTCGCTGCGATTCTTGTCGTATCTTCTTTAAAATTGTATTTGCGTCTACATTGTAAAATTTTTGTTGCAGAGATTTTTTGTGGATGTATACATGTTTTTATATATTTTGTAGCTAGCACATACATACATACATGTATGAAGATAAAAAACAACTAATGAGGGAACAAAGCGTGTCTCACGAATACATGCATATGTGTACCCCTTTTAATACGACTCACCGCTCTCGTCTACAAAGCAAGAATCGCAGCGACAAAAATTTCATAATGTAAACCGGGACTAACAATTACTATAAAAAATTTTTGATTAAACAAAAAGAGCAATCGGTACAACTACAGGATCTTAGCGAAGTGCACAAAACACATTCTCACAGAACGTGAATTTTCGTAATAAAGTTGAACGATTTGCAAACGCTGTTCAGGCGTAAGTTTTTCCATTAACAAATGCAAAAAAAAATACTAAACAAAAATAACATGACAGCATGACACGACTCACACGTAATCTGTCAAAAAAGGCTATTGCAAAAAGTATCTCTACTTGAATCACCCTATAGTAAGTCGTGCTAAAATCTGGACAGACCATCACAGGGAACCTGTACCGACAACTTATTTCAAACGAAAATCGGCCTCGAAATGCTCAGAATATGAGGCCAGTCATGAGAGTGGAATACCTGTTAAACTATTTAGAAAGTAGTGGTTGGAAAGTTTTTACTTATACTTATAGACCATAGCTTGCCCCTTCTGAGTGCTATATGTATCGATCTGTCTCTGAAATATACTTCAATTCAGAAGAGGTTATTCGAAATTGAGTTGATCCATTCTTGGCCTCAAAAGATGAGCAGTTCTTTTGCCGTGGATTATATGTAGCCAATAATATGGACAAATATCAATAGAATAGAACAATAGAACATTACTTTAAATAAATATTTATTTAACAAATGTTGTAAAATAAAATCTGGCCCCCTGGCACACGATGTCGAACGATAACGTTCGCTTAGGTAAGACTTAAGACACAAACTTGATTGCGGAATAAACAAACTTGATTGAGTAAAAAATAGATACGATAAAAAGTTTGTGTCTTAAATCTTATCAAAGCGAACGTTATCGTTCGACATGGTGGGCCAGGCGGTAAATATGTATTTCATAAAAATCCCCATTATTAAGTTATACATCCAATATATCCGATAACAACACATTTTTCAAATACTTCTAAAGGTGCGATCACATTTGGCAACTATTTATTCAAAAAAGCGTAATCACTTGTTTTAGCACAAATTTGTTTGACGTTATGCAAGATTAAACAGCATCGAATAAATTAAAATTAAATATTTGTTGTGATTTGGCCTAAATAAGAAAAGTTTTTTTTTTTTAATAAATAAACGAGTTCAAATATATGTTATTTAGTGGTTACGTCTTTTTCGGCAAATATTTGCAAGTGTGACCGTGCCTAAAGATCAAATGGCCTCAAACGAATGTTTGCTAAAAAATGTGGTTATGTTAAGCTATGTTTGCACGATTGAAATTTTGAAGAAATTTTACCAGAGTTTGAAGCATTTTAAAGAGCAACTTTGAAGAAATTACTCAGTAATTTCAATGCTTTGAAAAGTTTTGCATTGACAAACTCATCTCAGTAGGTGACGAAGGGTTTAAAATATTGATTTCTTGTTAGTTTTACAAATCCCTTATTTAATTATCAAAATCATATTGTGTATGTCTCTCAACTTTTGGCACTGGTTGTATAACTTTCTATTAAAAGCTGGAACATTGGTTTGTGTCTACATTAAAATAACTACATATGTAGATAACTTTTAAGTCATCATTTATACTCAAATTTCAATAATGTTGCTTAGCATACCTTTCTCAGCTTGTTACTAACTCTTTCCAATAATTTTATTTTTTTTTTTTTCTTACAAAAACAGTTTTCTTTCTTTCTCTCTAACATTGACAGCTACTGGTTTTCAGGTGTTTTTGAAAGATCGTTTAAACAGAACAAAAAAGTAAACTAAACTAAATGACAAACTAAGTTAAACAAGAATACTTAAGCAGTTTACAATAATATACATAATAATATACTTACTAACGCATATACATAAATTTGCACATTCAAAGGATACAACACATAGAAAAAATTTTAACTTGTAACTTTTGATAATGTTTTTACAAACACAGCAACATGAAATGTGTCTAGACTCATTCATAAGTTATAAAAGATTTTCCGCATTTATGTACATATGTATGTATGTATGTATGTTGCCATGGCATTAGGAAGGTATAAAATGTAAAACGCTTTTAAGCACTTAAACGCATCAATTATGGCCAGAAATGCTGTTAAAACGTTTAATTATGTTGTTTTCTAAGCAAAGTCAATTTTGTCGTTTATTGAGATTATTGAGATTTTTTTTTTTTTTATTTTTCAGTTAAGCTTTTAAAATTTTTGTGTTGTTTTTTTAGATGACTTAACATGGTCACTTGCATTTAAAATAATCGTAAGTAGTCAATTATGTTGTAATAGGAATTTTTTTAGACGATTGCATTTGTTGTAAATATTTGTGTAATGTAAGTTTTTTCTATTGCAGTTTTGTTATTTTTTTTTTTTAGGATTTTGTAATAATATTTTGCCGTTTATGTATTTGTTGAAATCATGACTGCATGTGCTTATAAATACTTAGTTGGTTGGCTAGAGTTTGCATAATATTAATTTTATAATTCCACATTTCATAGATTGTTTTGTATTGGTTTCCAAAAAAAAAAATCGTTTATTTGGGGAATTTGTTGAGACTTGAGTTTTTTTTTAGCATTTGTTAGTTTTTTATCCTTTTACCATTTAAACTGAAAATATTAAATGTCTTTAGCATTGCACTTTATTTTCTTTACTTTTTCGTTCCCCCAAGTCCTCCCATTTTCCCTTAACCACCAACAACCACTTCAGTTTCTATATACATATGTACTTAAATTCAGTTGTCTATCAATTTAATTTTTGCATGCATTATTTTTGCACGTAATAACTACACTATACGATGTTTAGTAAACTTTTATTATTTTTTCCATTAAATATTTCTTTCCTCTGCCAACTAACTTTATGGTATTGGTATTTATAAATACATACATACATTCATTGCTTAATTCTTTCATCCATAAGACAACATGATGCAGGTATGCACCGATTGCTACAGCATGAATGAATAAGAGGTGCTGGCGCAAAATTTCAAGAAACCAAAAGCAA
Organism: Bellardia bayeri; assembly: GCA_950370525.1. NCBI lineage: Eukaryota > Metazoa > Arthropoda > Insecta > Diptera > Calliphoridae > Bellardia > Bellardia bayeri. The sequence goes on along the minus strand of OX493265.1, from coordinate 19,619,515 downwards.
CTTAACTCCAAAAGGGTTTAATGCACCACTACTATATTGGCACAACAATATATAACTCCTACATAATTTGTTATTTGCAATGCATGGAAAATATTTATTCAATGAAATTAATAAAAAAAAACTCATAAATTAAAAAATTATAAGGAAAAATATAATGAAATTTGAATGTGTGTTGTTTTTGATTAATGCAATAAGAAAAAAATTCCTAGGAATATTGCTGCTTGTGGTTTTTCATTATTGTGAATAATTAATAAAAAGTTTGGATTTGGCACGTTGTCCTAGCGAAAAATATTACTAATTGGGAAGGAGTCTATACGCTAACTCTTGTCTTACCTACATTAATAAAATGTAAGAGAATATTGCCTTGTTTTAATCTTAGTCTGAAAAGTTCCAACTGGTATGAAGCAGTTGGTGGCCAACCCACACTGAAAAAAAAATCATGTTTTTTTTTCAATTAAACCTTTAATTGATTTTAAAATAATTTTCAATTAAATTTTTAATTGATTCAATTACCTTTTCTGATATTTTCAATTAAATCGCACATTTTTAGTTAATTAATACTATCATTTTGTTTACAGGTCCGATTTCAATTAAATTTTTAATTGATTCCACAAATATTTTAATTGAAACTCATTTTTATTTTTTTCTGTGCACTAGTCGTAAAAGTTGGATTGATATTTTTCATCGGTCATAGTTATTTTGTATACTTCGTAAATGCTCTAAATAGTGCAGCAATAATTAACGTCTTTGTTAAAAAATTGTTCCTTGTTCACATAAAATCCGTTTGCATATCTATTTGTTTCAATTTATCTGTAACAAATAAGTAAAACTTATTTCATATTATATATATTTCTTTTTATTTTTTCGCATTAACTGTTGCTCAACATTTCGATCCACCTACGCTGCCAAATCGCTAAAAAAAAAGTTTATTGTCAGGTACTTACCGCATTTTCAACTTTCCTTCGGCAGTAATCTAATATTGTTTTATTAGCACAAACTGACAAACATATTTCTATTACCTCGACATGATGTCTTAGATGCAGATACATTTCAGCTTTTAAATAATGACATGGAGCTAAATCGGGACAAAACTTTACTGAAGAATGGAGATAAAGAGGCTGTAAACATTTCTGCAGTCATTTTTTTTATATATGTATAAGTTGAAAATGCGGGATCCACAACAGATGGCATATCTTTTCAGCGCCGTTTTTATCTTTAGTAACTTATATGTCATTTTGAAGGGTACATATACAGCTACGTGCAACTAATTAAGGACACGATACTAACATGTGAGCTTGAAGCAAATAATACGAAAGGTTTTATGATATTCTCAAAATGTGCCGTAGTTTAGTCAAAATCGCTCTTATTCCTGCATCTTGTTTTAAATTAATTGTTATTTATGAATCTGTGCGTCATATTTTGCAAATAAGATCGATAAGGACAAAGCACACATTTTGCAAAGAAAGTTTTTAAAAATAAATCAATATTTTGTTGCAAATCCATTGTTATCGATAACAGCTTGACATCTGCGAGGCATTGGGGGCACCACAATTTTACATACACTACTTAACATGGCTTGCCAAGCCTACTTTGGTGTTTTTTACCTTGCCATACGTTCTCAATCGGGTTGAGATCAGAACTGCATGAAGACCAGTAACAGAATTATTAAAAAAATATTGCTTGACATGAGAGCCGTATGCTTACTGGCTTGTTGTCATTTGCATTCGGGCATCATTGTATCGCTTAGAATTCATGCATTCTGAAACTTATCCATATTTCCCTCAATTTTGTGCAGTGGACCAACACCACATGATGACATAGCATCCCAAAGCATTATAGAACCTCCTCCAGGCTGATGATAAAATAGTAGTTAATATGATTAATTGTATTGTTCGCATGGATTCTAATAAAGGAGTTAATTATATCACATTACAATATTTATAGTCTAGAGAGGTCATCGAAGGATTTACTCGAAGACAGAAACGAAAACAATTGTCGTTTTATGAAAACTTGCTTTTCAGATTTGGGTGCAGCCCAGCCAAGTCTCCATCACCATCTAAGTTTACAATGTCAAATTCTTATACCTACATATTTAACATTTCTGTTCGATATGGCTTCTGATAGCCAATAATTCCTCCTCGTTAATACACCACTTGTCTTCGTCTCTTTTGAAAGTGTAAAGACGCAGATTTTCGGTATTACTGTGGAGAGGCCCTAGGGAAATCTCATATTTTGCTAGTCTCAAAAGAAGAAATTGCAAACATACCGCCTCTATCCTCCTATGACCTACATACATACATAAATAAATCGATTGCATTGATGCAGTCATGAAAAATGGATGTCTTGATAAAAGCTGTGAATGTACTTCAAAAATTAAAAACTATTGAAATTGTTCCTTTTGATTAAGATAACTAAAAAGAGCTTTCGCTTTTTTTTAATGAAATTCTACATTTAAGATAAAATCGCAAAATCGTTAAACGAATTTTCATAACAAAATTTTCAAAAATGTTTGCGTTGTCCGAGTGCAATTATTTTTATGATGAAATGACATTGCTACCAGTTAATGTTTGACTTTGAAACATGTTACGAACAATAAGGGAACATTTAAAAATTTAACATTGATAACCTATAATTACATTAGAATGTACTTTAAAGCCAGTGGTCGGCGCACAAAGTCATAGGGGACCGAACGCGATCGACTAGTCAAAGTAATCAATGCGAATATGAGCGAAATTTGTTAACGCTATTATCAGGGAAATAAATTAAAGATTGCGCATCACAAAGTTTGCTTTTAACAAGAACTTTGTTTTAACGCTATTAAGAAATCGATTACAATTTTAAACCGCCAAATTCAAAATAGATCCGTCATTTTGCCATAATGTGATTTTAAAATTGTATAAAAAAATTGTCATCTGTATGCGTGGTCGTGTTGGATAACTGAACGATAGAGTTTTTGATTAATATTTGTTAAAACATTGTATAGTCCGAAGCCTACAAATTCGAATACAATAAGCATTTGAATGGGTTTTATATAAATTCTTTGTTTTGAAAACAAAATTCTTGTTGAAAACCCCTGTAGTTAATGATATTTGAAAATAAAATAAACAGATTTAAGTGGCGAACCCTTAATTGTACAATCTATGATTTTTGTAATCACTCAATATTAAACAACCATATTATTAACTGCGCTCATCTGTGTTCTTCTAATTACCCACCTAATAATATGGCTTCTAATTAAAATATAAACTTTTCACCCCCATTCAAAACAAAAGCAAAACATTCACCAACTACAAAATCTTTTTTTTGGCATTTCGCTATTAAAGAATCGCCCTTTTGAGGTTAAAACTGCAACATTAATACTACTAGCAATTTCGCTTTTTTTCCCAACAACTAATCAAGTTTTTTTGTATTTTGAATAATTACAACATTTTTATAATAACACATACATACCTAATTACCAAAAAAAAAATTGTTTATGTAACTTTAACTTTTCTACGTATTCACTTACTTAAGACCTACAAGCAACATTACATGAGGTCACTTTAGTTCGTTTTATAGCGGCTTTATTGTGTAGCTAGCTGGCTGCAAGAGCTTAATGTTGTAAGTTGCAATGCGGCAGGTATATATGTACGTACATATGTATGTATTGTTTTTTTGTAGTTACGTGTGTAAGTGACACTATAAAAGTTTGATGACTTCCCCCCATTTGTGAGACAAAAGAAAACAAACAAACAAAAACAATACAGAAAAAAAAACGGAGAGTAAATTTCATTAGATCAATAGGTTAATAGCTTGAACATACAACAACATTAAAATTATATGTAGTTACTTTTAGTACAATACAACAACTACCACTACTACTACTAATAATAATAATAGAAGACACATCTAGAAAACATGTTGCAAAATAATATATTAAGAAATAATGAAAATAAAATGCATTAGGTATAAAAAATTGTGGCAACTGAATGAGAGAGCTACGAAGGAGGTACTAGCAGACTACTTTGAAGATTACACCAAGATTTTGTGAAATAGCATTTTGGAAATATAATTGAAAATTCTATATAAATTTCATGTATCTACTACCTTTTTAACCTACCTTAATATCATAACTTGAATAGCAGACTGTGTGAAACTGTTGAGCAAAACATAAGCAAGTTTTCATTTGTATTGAAATTTCAGTAATCAAAAATGTTGTTCTACTGAAATTACACATAATAACTACAGCTTTCTACAGACGGTTGTCATATCTTACAACGTTGTCCGAAAAATGTTCGGAAAATGTCTAACAACTGTGTGAACTTAAAATTTGTGCCTTCCAACGTTGTAAGAAAAACGCATATTCAGAACACTGTAAGACAAAAATATTGTCAGACATCTAACAATCGTGTAAACACATTTTTTTTGCCATTGTAAGACTGTTTTAAGAAAATTATCAAACACTTTTAATTGTCATATGTGCAAGGTTTATGCATCTGCCAATGGCAGCATTGTCAGAGAAATTATTTCTAAATGCAACTTTTTAAATAGCTACGTAAATAAATCAACAAACAAAAATGTGCATTAATAACATGGAAAAAAGTGGAAGAAAATTAAAGAATTAAATTAAAGAAAATAAAAAATGGATAGCGACATATCTATTGATGAATCCTGTTTCATAGAGTACAGCTATGAGCCAATTGAATTGAATTGTCCTACTCAGTAAACAACAGGGTCTGAGGGCAACAAAAAATCAAGGCTGAAACAAAAATTCGACCGTGTGGTCACATGAAAGTATTATCAAACTTATCGAAGAAGTTGAGGCACGGCAAAGTATATGGGATGCTGGTTGCGTTGAATATGTTTTATATATATGGCAAGCGATTGCAGATTCCATACAGTTAAATATAAACGATTGCAAAGGTAAATGGGCAAACCTGGGCACCTCATTCAATTACAATTTAGAAAAATTGCGAAGAAAAATGTCCGTCCAAGGCACTGATGAGTAATATAACTCCGGCTCGTCAGTTTGCAGTTGGATGAGTAATTTTAAGCTGTCGCTTAAGCACACAATCCTTCACCCAAACTGTGCGGCGCTTATTTGTGATTATTATTTCTTCATCCTCGCTACTTTCTAGGACATATGCAGATAAAATTATTTCAATTGCTCTTTTTTTGTTCCATGACAATACTTAACATTTTTAAGCACACACACAATGCCTCACAACGAATTTGACAATCTTTGCCACACAACAATCTGACAACCGTGTCAACTGATAATTTCGGTTGACAGATAAATTCATTGTGTGACAATTGTGTGGCAATGAAATTGTAAGATTTTCTGACCTGACAATGTTGACAATTTTGCAATGTCAGTATATTGCTAGCTCTGACAACCGTCTATACATAGTTTAACTTATTAAAGAGAATTCATGGATGCCTTCATGCTTGACTATGTCCTACATTTAGTTAAATTTAGTTATAATAATGTTATAAGTGCCACTTAGAACTTATGTCTAAGCATTCTTAAGCTATTACTATGATATAGCTAAAACTTATAGACACCAACCTGTTACATTATTTACCACCCAACTTAGTATAACTCCCTAATACTCTACTTCAAGAAAAAAAAAAAACATTACTAGCAACCTAGTAATATACAAAAAATAACAATAGGTCTGTTGTTTTTATTTGCTGCACTGCTTAAACAATGCAACAGATACTAAAAAAAAGCTCAATATTAAAACAAAATGAACACAACAGCAACAAAAAATTATTAAAGGAAAATATAGGTCTTATAACGATTACCTACTAAACGACTTCACTGATGTGGCTGCAGTTCATAGACCAAACAAAAAAAGCCTTAAATAATAAAAATGTACATATCCCATGCCATAAACAGACAAACATATTTATTATTTAAGTATTTCCAGTATTCATTTTTACTGTTTAAAAAAATGTATAAAAAATATTTAACATTTTCTGTGTAAAAAAGAGAGGGGGAAGAGAGATCGATTGCATAATTCTTTTAAACACAAAAAAAAAACTATATAGTAATAACATACAACTTGTTGCATTTGCAACTACGTCAAATTGTTCAACTCTCCACACAAGTTAAAACAATGCCAGTAAATAGTGAAAAACAAAAAACTAAATAAAAAAAATCAATTGTATTGGCCATAGAGTATTTTTTTTTTGCTCAACTTCTAGTTGTATTTCTGTTATAGTGGAAAAACCTCTGGGAAAAATCACACATTATCTTTAAGTAGAAATCAATAAATCAGCCATAAGTTTAGAAATAGTTGAAATAAATTAAATTTATAAGTTTAAATTAAACAAAGAATAATAATAGTAAAAGTGCAGCAACAAAAGCCCAATGGAAATGTTTTCCATGGAAGGCAATTTTAAAAGGTGTAGTTTCAAGGAAAAATGCTAAAGAGATTTTAATATTTAAAATGTTTAAATTGAGTATTATAAGTGTTTAATAAGAGAATGATTTGCAATTTTTAAAATTCAAGCCAATTCAATTTTTAAAATTCAAATTATAAAAGTACGAAAAGGATTTTTCAACAAGAACGAAATATGTAACACACAGAATTTTTATGAAAACTCTTGATCATTTATACAAATGTCAACTCCATTGTCAAAAATTTCAGTTACATTCGGGTAAAATGGCAGTTCCAGTTTTTAAATATTTTCTAGATTTTCAGTTTTGAGTTTGTAGCAGATTTGATTGGCAGTTTTTACACTCTGTCTTTAATATAGCCCCACAAAAAATAAATCAGGGGTGTAAAATCTTATGATCGGGGCAGTTAAGTAACAACTGAATTTCGTGAAATTTTGCCAAGCCTTCTAAACAGTTGCTCTTGGATATCCGGAAGCCCAAATGATTTTTAGAAATGTAATCACCATTATATTAGTGTTTTCAAGTAAAATTGAACCCATTGTAACAAAGTCTAAGCTTTAACTTCTGACATGTCAAAACAAAAATATCAAAGCTTTTATATTGTTTCAATATGATTGTGTTGGAAAACTATATTCTTAAGCTAGATTTACACGATTGAAATTTTCTTCAAAATTGCTCTTCAAAATGCTTCAACCAGCAACTATTTAATTTAATATTTAATAACTATTAAATAAATAAATTTTGAAGAATTCTTGCTGGTTGAAGCATTCATTTAATAACTATTAAATAAATAAATTTTGAAGAAATTTTGCTGTTTACACGAATTTGAAGCATTTTGAAGAGCAATTTCGAAGAAAATTTCAATCGTGTACATCTAGCTTTATTTGAAAAGCCCTTTACGAAAAACAATCACATGCAATTATCTTAAAGAACATACTATGTCACGCATGTCATTTAGCTAGGAAATAATTAACTCTGAGCAGCATGTAACTGTCATTCCCACCAAACTTCCGTAGTCTGGCCATATATTATGTAAACAATGCTTAAGCTCAATGTTGTCAAAATGACATGCGTGACATATGTAATTTGTCATACTATCCTAAATGAAAGGTTCATTTTTCATTAGATGTTAAATGAATATATCTAAATGAACGTATAAATAAACATAATTTTTGAAAATAAATAATAAGGTAATCGACTTTCATAACTCAGAACCTTAGCTTATATTGTGACAAGGGAGTTACATGTTTATTTGAAAGTATAATTAGTTCTTCTCTTAAACCTTTGTTCTTCAAACGATGGTATACGTCTTATACTAAAGATTATGTCATACACCAAAGACTACGTCTTATACTAAAGATTATGTCATACACCAAAGACTACGTCTTATACTAAAGATTATGTCATACACCAAAGACTACGTCTTATACTAAAGATTATGTCATACACCAAAGACTACGTCTTATACTAAAGAAAACGTTTTATACTAAAGACCACGTCTTTTGCTAAAGTCAACGTTTGATATTAAGACTACGTCTTATACTAAATACTACGTCTTATACTAAATACTACGTCGTATACTAAAGACTAGGTTTTATACTAAATAACACGTTTTACACGTAATACTACGTATTATACTATGTCATGCAAATAATGTCTATTGTACCAGAGCATGACTTGGTAATGTTTAGATAAAAACGTTTGTATTCCTAGGAAATATTGCCTACTCTGTTTTCTTTGCCATACAATTTGCTTTGGTTTTATTAAAACAAAACAGTGACCAGAGCATTATTCATTATTCAATGAAAAACGACCTGTATATTTATCTTACAGTTAGCCTTTTGTTTCATTATTTTTCCTGTAATCACACTGTGTACCCAAGTAGACTTGCTTATGTTAGTATGACGTAAATAGGCGTTAATTTAATGGTTGATTTACCATTTGTAACTACAAGATATAGGCAACAATGTTTCAATACAACTGCAATGTTTTCTGATACATTTTTTGTTAGTAACTTCCAAGGAAATACAATCGCCACTATATGCAGAGAATGTTACAATTTCAGCTTAAAAAAGAGAAGAAAACCCAAAAATAAATATTAAAAAAAAACACATAACAACACCCTATAATTGAAACAATTCTTACAGAAAAAAAAACTTAAAAAAAAGTCGAGACGTGTTTTAAATTATCGAAATAAAAGTTTTTATTTCGCACTCGAACGTGAATTTAACAACCTACAAATCTACTTACAATATTTAAACAAAAAAACAAAGTAAAATCTTATAAACAATTTTCGGGTACAAAAAAGCCAACAAAAAAAAAATATAAATCAACACAATAATCAAAAGTTGTACTTAAAAAGAAAAAAATAACACAAAATAACCAAAGTGAAGGTAGCAATATTATGGTTACAAGTCATCTACCAAGAAATAAAAAAAAAACACAAATAAAAATCGATTGTAATCATAACAAATGCTTTCGCCTTTCATATTCACATTAAAATGAGTACAATATTTATTAAGTTTTTCTTACAAAAAAAAATGCAAAAAATATATGTATGTATATAAAAGTGTACTGTATGTAAGCCAGCTTTAAACAATTTTATTGATACCCTAAAACTTAACAATCACAACATTCAATTATAATTTGATACAAATTTGAAATGCTTCAATTCACCTGTGCACACTTAAGTAAATTCATGTTAGAGGGTTTCCATGGTAAAATTAACGATATAAAAACGCACCAGCTTTAAGAAATATAAATAAATATACCTTCAGTAAAGCAGTGTTTTGTTGTATGGCTTTAAGGTACTCACGATTTTGAGTTAGTTTTCATATAAGTTTTCTCTAATAAAAAAAATATTTTAGGTGCTGAATTTAGTTTAAAGAGAAAACTAAAAACCTGCTATAGCTAAAACTCCGTTTTAGCCATAAAATTCTAATATTTTTAACCACTTTCCTTCCATACCTATCTAAAAGCCTACAACAGTTTACTGATATGTACAACGTAGCGTCCAGTGCCACAACTAACATTGTCATGTCATGTTGTGTTCTTTGAACATGTTAAATATGGTATGAACGTGATAATATGACATACATATGTTCTAAAACATAAATAATCAGCACAACTTTCGACTAAAAATTGATGATTAAAATATATAAATTGCTTCCTTAGTGGTTGAAAAACATTAACATCAATATAATTGGTTGCTTAATCAAGTCTGTACAAAGAATAACCCATCATTTCAAAGTATTTGTTATTCAAAAAGTCCCCCCTTCATGCGAAAAATATTCAGAGTTCTCCTTCTCGATTAGAAACGACTGTTTCCAAGATACCAGGGATCTTTGGTTTAAGCATGTTTATTTAAGGTTCTGGAATTTGAATTCCTATCAGATTCTTTCAGATTAAGATTACACATTCAGAGCTACCGTTATTAAATAGAAACTACAGAAAAAAACGTAGAAAAAACTTATTTTTCAAAGAGTTTGAATTAGAATTCCTTCAAGACTTTTATGGCTAAATTCACAGTCTTTAGTTAGCTAATGGCAAAGGCTTAACTAATGATTCTTTATTCGCAAATGCTTAGTTTGCCATGAGAATACCAAGTAACAATAGTTAGTATTTTAGTTTAAAAATGGTTAACTAATGACCGAGAATTCGGCCATTACAGGCAAACAAGCTTAAACAAATTTGTACTTATGACTTCGAAATTCCTAAAGACTACCGTTTTATACTAAAGACTACCGTGTTATACTAAAGACTACCGTCTTATACTAAAGACTACCGTCTTATACTAAAGACTACCGTCTTATACTAAAGACTACCGTCTTATACTAAAGACTACCGTCTTATACTAAAGACTACCGTCTTATACTAAAGACTACCGTCTTATACTAAAGACTACCGTCTTATACTAAAGACTACCGTCTTATACTAAAGACTACCGTCTTATACTAAAGACTACCGTCTTATACTAAAGACTACCGTCTTATACTAAAGACTACCGTCTTATACTAAAGACTACCGTCTTATACTAAAGACTACCGTCTTATACTAAAGACTACCGTCTTATACTAAAGACTACCGTCTTATACTAAAGACTACCGTCTTATACTAAAGACTACCGTCTTATACTAAAGACTACCGTCTTATACTAAAGACTACCGTCTTATACTAAAGACTACCGTCTTATACTAAAGACTACCGTCTTATACTAAAGACTACCGTCTTATACTAAAGACTACCGTCTTATACTAAAGACTACCGTCTTATACTAAAGACTACCGTCTTATACTAAAGACTACCGTCTTATACTAAAGACTACCGTCTTATACTAGAGACTACCGTCTTATACTAAAGACTACCGTCTTATACTAAAGACTACCGTCTTATACTAAAGACTACCGTCTTATACTAAAGACTACCGTCTTATACTAAAGGCTACCGTCTTATACTAAAGACTACCGTCTTATACTAAAGACTACCGTCTTATACTAAAGACTACCGTCTTATACTAAAGACTACCGTCTTATACTAAAGACTACCGTCTTATACTAAAGACTACCGTCTTATACTAAAGACTACCGTCTTATACTAAAGACTACCGTCTTATACTAAAGACTACCGTCTTATACTAAAGACTACCGTCTTATACTAAAGACTACCGTCTTATACCAGAGACTACCGTCTTATACTACCGTCTTATACTAAAGACTACCGTCTTATACCAGAGACTACCGTCTTATACTACCGTCTTATACTAAAGACTACCGTCTTATACCAGAGACTACCGTCTTCTACTAAAGACTACCGTCTTATACTACCGTCTTATACTAAAGACTACCGTCTTATACTAGAGACTACCGTCTTATACTAAAGACTACCGTCTTATACTAAAGACTACCGTCTTATACTAAAGACTACCGTCTTATACTAAAGACTACCGTCTTATACTAAAGACTACCGTCTTATACTAAAGGCTACCGTCTTATACTAAAGACTACCGTCTTATACTAAAGACTACCGTCTTATACTAAAGACTACCGTCTTATACTAAAGACTACCGTCTTATACTAAAGACTACCGTCTTATACTAAAGACTACCGTCTTATACTAAAGACTACCGTCTTATACTAAAGACTACCGTCTTATACTAAAGACTACCGTCTTATACTAAAGACTACCGTCTTATACTAAAGACTACCGTCTTATACTAAAGACTACCGTCTTATACTAAAGACTACCGTCTTATACTAAAGACTATCGTCTTATACTAAAGACTACCGTCTTATACTAAAGACTACCGTCTTATACTAAAGACTACCGTCTTATACTAAAGACTACCGTCTTATACCAGAGACTACCGTCTTATACTACCGTCTTATACTAAAGACTACCGTCTTATACCAGAGACTACCGTCTTATACTACCGTCTTATACTACCGTCTTATACTAAAGACTACCGTCTTATACCAGAGACTACCGTCTTCTACTAAAGACTACCGTCTTATACTAAAGACTACCATCTTATACTAAAGACTACCAGAGACTACTACCGTCTTATACCAGAGTCTACCGTCTTATACTAAAGACTACCGTCTTATATTAAAGACTACCGTCTTATACCAGAGACTACCATCTTATACTAAAGACTACCGTCTTATACTACCGTCTTAAAGACTTATACTAAAGACTACCGTCTTATACCAGAGACTACCGTCTTCTACTAAACACACCGTCTTATACCAGAGACTACCGCCTTCTACTAAAGACTACCGTCTTATGAAGAGTGATTTGTTAAGAGCTTTCGGATTTGATTTAAAAAAAGCACATATAATTGTATGAAATCTTTATTTGAGCCGGGTATAACTCCGAGCATATATTTTGATAATAAAATTCAATAAATGCAAGCGTTGTTTGTTTGTAAGTCGACTCATAGTTAAATTATAGGCCAAACTGAACATGTTTAACAGTAAGATGTCAAACGAAAACAATAGAGCTGGCAAAAACAGTCTTGCCAAAAAGTAAGTTGCTAAAAAATCACCCTCTACTAATGAATACCTCAAAATATTTTAATTTTGCCCTTTATTCTGTGCCTTATAAAGAATAAAAGCAGAATATTGAATTGCCTAAAGGCAAAGCAGGAACAGCAGCGATTCCAGTATTAAAGTTGATAAAATGACACCTATGCTCTCGATAACTCGCCCAACTAGCCCAAATGCTTTATAAGCCGAGTTAGATATTATTATGATTATTATTATATATGACACAGTGGGAATTAAATTAAAGTTTAAAATATGTAATTAAGCTGGACATAATTAAATGATCTAACAAGTTGGCGCCTGTTTGACGACTTCAAAAATCAAGTGTTTTTTGAAACAGTTTACAACTGGTATTCGATGATATAATTATTTATCAATTGTAATTAAATAATATTGTTATAAGTTTTCCACAAGAGCCGTTAATTATATTATTGTTCTATTTAAGTACAATACAAACTATTTTTATTTTTTTAAGTGTTTATTTTCAGAAAAAAAAAACAATTAAGTAAAAGCATTTATTAACAAACAATTGTTCAAAAAAAAAAAAAATAAAAATAAAAGCGAAATGGGCCAAGCATACGTTTCATGTCTGAACAAAACATCTATTGTTTATTTTAAAATCAACTAACTGCAGATAAATAATTTCATTTATATTAATGTTTAGCAACGTATGATACCAAATATTTCATTTATTACACTAAATAAAACAAAATATTTTTATAAGCATATTTTTATAAACAATATTTTGGTATAGTTTTCAGAAATGTTTTATTATTTTTCCCAAAGAAATGAGAAAATTTATAACGCAAACAAAACAAATTTAACAACTTCACTAAACAAAAACAAACAAATAAACTCTTAGAAAAGAAATATTTATGAAACAACTTTCACTGAAATGTTAAATTTTACAAACAAGTAGATTTTTGTTTGTTTTTGCTACGATACTTATGTTGTTAGTCAATTGATGACGCCAGAGGAGAAGGTTCAGGTGAATGAACACATGTGCATTGAATATAAAAAAAAAAACATTTTTTATTTGAATTGAAACAAATGTTTAAATCACACAATAATATTTGATAAATTGCAATAAAAAGAGTTGGTTTTAGCTAGAAAACAGCTACAGAGTTAAGCTATGTGTCCACGATCGTCAGATATTACAACGTTGTCATATCTACCAATGTGCTAGCAATGTACTGACAAGGAAAAAATTTTAGCAAAAGGTAAATTGGCAGTTTACACGACTGTAAGAAAACTAAAAATTTCATTTGCACACAATTGTCACACAATGAATTTGGCTGTCAACCGAAATTGTCAGTTCACACGGTTGTCAGATTGTGGTGTGGCATTGTCAAATTCGTTTTGCAGCTCTGTGTGTGTGTTTAAAAATTTTAAATATAAATAAATTTTATTAATGCACACTTTACTTTAATTCTTTAATTTTCTTCCACTTCTATTCAAAAAGTTTATTAATACACACTTGTTTGTTTATTTATGTATATACAGGGTTGCATTTAGAAATAATTTCTATGACAATGCTGCTATTGGCAGATGCATAAACTTTGCACATATGACAATTGTTTTAAAACAATGACAATGCCAAATTGTGTGTTTACACGATTGTTAGATGTGTGACAATATTTTTGTCTTCTAATGTACTGAAAATGCTTTTTCTTACAACGTTGGAAGACAAAAATTTTTAGTTTACATGGTTGTTAGACAATTTCTGCACATTTTTCTGACAACGTTGTAATATCTGACGATATTAGATTTAGTTTTATAGCTTTGTGTACGAGTATTTATAGCTGAAAATTATTTACAATTACGAATTTATAGTTTTATTTTTTTTAATTTCCCTACACATGTGTGTGTTTTTTTTTAATTTTATTTCTCTGTATTTAAACTGTTTTGATTTTGTCTCTAGTTTTTTTTAATGCTGACGAACACAAAATGTTAATGAAATGATTGTTATTGCCATTAGATTGTTGTACTCGTGCATTATTTTTTAAGTGAGTTGCAGCAGCTACAAAACAGCCATAAAAATTTAAAACAAACTAAATTTAATTAAAAACAAATGAAAGGAAAAACCTTTATGACTTTCCAAAAATGGTAATGTTTAAGTTGAAAGTAAATAAAATGATCACGTCTCTTTTATGTTTTACACTTAATACTACTCATCGGCCATAGTAGGTAACAGTAGAAAAGTTTTGTCTTGATACAAAAGAAAAAAAAGCCTACAGTTTAAATTAAAGGAAAAGTGGAAAAAATCACATCACAGTTGGTTACAACCCATCGATCCATCGAGCAACTCAACACTTTACTGAAATAGACATAGAGCCAAAATCATAATTGACTTGTCATATATAGGAGGGTTGAACGTAACCAAATGACATTTAAGGCATAATTGTATTTAAAGCATATTAAATTTCAGGTTACATTAAAGAAAACGCTACCGTTACTACTTATATCTAAGGGTTGCGATTGATAGCATTAATTTTTTACACTTTCAGAAACAATTTATAGAAAATATTATTGTTTTTGGCTCAAAATTTCATTTATTTATTCAGTTTATTATCTTGTTAGGTAAAAAGCTTCTTTTAGAAAATGATCTTTATTTTTATGAAAAAGCTTTTTTGTAAATCACACTTTTTATTAAAAGTATTTTTATATCCCGAAATTTCATTTATTTAATAATTTTATTACCTTATTAGATAAAAAGTTTCTTTAAAAAAGGCTCTTTTTTAAATAAAAAGCTTTTTAAGGAGAATACAATTTGCAGAAATGAAATGTTCTTTATTTTTATGAAAAAGATTTTTTGTAAACAACACTTTTTATTAAAAGTGTTTACTAAGCTTATATATGAAAAAGCCTTTTTGAATAATTTTCTTTTTCAGAATTGAAAGCTTTTTCTTATAGGTTTTGTTAAAAGCTTTTTATATAAATCTAATGAGGTTGTCATTACTTTTATGTGAAAAACTTTTATGATACAGCATTTTTTGGTGAAAACAATTTTATTTAAAAGATCTGTAAGAATTTATTTACAAAAAAGAAATTATTTCTGAAAAAGCTTTTTTTGTAAAATAGTTTGTTTTATTGAAAGCTCTTTCTGGCAAACTAAAGACATGGTGTTTTTGTTTAATTTAAAGCTATTTGTGTTAAAATTAAGTTTTGAGTTTGTTCAAATTTTTTTATTTTAAAGCTTTATTGACAACATAAGATATTTTTTGTTTGTTTTACACAAATATTACTACATTTGCTTATTTTCTCATTTAAAGTTTTAATATTCAACCTAAGCAGAAACTAAATACTATGTTAAACTGTTGGCCCTCGTAGTATTAACTCTACCACTACCCCTGCAGCCGCTACTTACAGCTTTTGATAGACTGTGTAAATTCAAATTAACACGAATTAATTAATTACATATGCATAACATTTGATTTTTTGTATTTTCTTGATGTTGTTTGTGTTTTTTTAGTTGTTGTCTACCAATAGACAACAATACTAGGCGACAACTAGCAACCATGCAGCCAGAACAACAGTTCTGGGCAAAAGTACAATAACACTAAGAGCAACCTTAGGTAAAATGAAAACAACAGCAGGCAGGTTAGTTGGCTTAAGCCTGCTCAACCTTTTTTTTTTTGCTGGACACAAAACAAAAATTGTTTTTCTCTTTTTGTTGAAATTTTTTCAATAATTTCTATTCAATCGTAAAAATTACGTGCCTTAAAAAAATGAGAAATAAAAAAACTGTTGTTAAGAATGTGGTAATTGGGTATTAATGGTTAACAGGGATACCTTACAGATAGATTTTCATAAAGACATATTCTAAATTCAGCATAAAATAGAATATCTAAACTAAAGGTTCGATTTTACAATATGTATGTCTTGTATTAATACAGTGGGCGCCACAATTAGCCAAAATTTATCATCTCCAAAGTAAATAAGGCTTAAGTTAATCAATATAGAAACATAAATATTTCTCACATGTTGAAATTTTATTCACAGTCTAGGGAGGACCAACTTTTTAACACTGAATCGCTCTCAATGTTAAAGTTTGTTGAATCTGCTAATTATATTCTGAAAGTCTAACACATTATCAATCAGTTGCTAAAGTATTCAAACTTATTTATTATAATGTTATAACCAACTGAAAATTATCGCTACTTCTTCTACCGCCTGTAGGGCATCTCAAAAAATCATTTCGATTAACAGACAGACGCATTGAAAAGTGAAAAAAAACTGTTTGGTATTTTAATTTTAAATATAAAAAAAAACCTAAAGGAAAAAATTTAAATCTATGTACATACATACATAAAAACATAAAAAATACACACAAAACAGAAAATAACTATTCAAAGGCAATACACCGAAGGTTGTAAATGCAGGTGAATGAATGGATACGAAACATACAAACAATCGAACGAACGAATTGAACAGCAACAAAGAGACTAAACAAGTCAAAAAAAAAATACCTGAAAACTATTTCTGAATGATGTTGTCTATGATCGACTATAAAGCAGCACAGATCAAACCCTTTTTTCTTAATATACAACAGAACACAACTCACTAACAATCATGAATTCTTTATTCATGAGAACATAAGCACATAAGCTCTAATCGTGCCTTAAAAGTGTTTTATGTAAATTAAATGTTTTCTTATTTGGGGTTTTAAGTACTTATATAGTGGAAATTAAATACTACTTAAGAGTGTTTTTAATTTAACTATTTTGTTAAAATTATTTATAACACCTGAAAGGGTTTAAATTTATATTTTTTTAATAAATGATCAAATTAAAAAAAATAGATTTTTAACGACTTAATATAATAAAATTTACCTTAATTGTGGAACGTTGTAGTGAAATTGATCGATAAGATGAAGTTCGAAATAGGTATTTATTTTTGTTTATGAATTAATTAAATATTTCAAACTGTTTTGGACATTTAATGAAAATTAAATTTTTAACATAAAAGACATTTTCGTGGTGGTGAACTTTGCTTGAATATTGTGGAAATATTTAACATATATTTTATATTTAAAATTATTCCCGACAAATACTTCGTAATCACTTGCAATTACTGAATGACTTACTTTTCAGTGACTATATATCATTCGCATTACTTAGAATTTGTCATATAATAATATATTTTATATTTAAAATTATTCCCGACAAATACTGCGTAATCACTTGCAATTACTGAATTACTTACTTTTCAGTAACTACTATATATCATTCGTATTACTTAGAATTTGTCATATAATAATATATTTTATATTTAAAATTATTCCCGACAAATACTGCGTAATCACTTGCAATTACTGAATTACTTACTTTTCAGTAACTACTATATATCATTCCTATTACTTAGAATTTGTCATATAATAATATATTTGATATTTAAAATTATTCCCGACAAATACTTTGTAATCACTTGCAATTACTGAATTACTTACTTTTCAGTTACTACTATATATCATTCGCATTACTTGGAATTTGTCATATAATAATATATTTTATATTTAAAATTATTCCCGACATATACTTTGTAATCACTTGCAATTACTGAATGACTTACTTTTCAGTGACTATATATCATTCGCATTACTTAGAATTTGTCATATAATAATATATTTTATATTTAAAATTATTCCCGACAAATACTGCGTAATCACTTGCAATTACTGAATGACTTACTTTTCAGTGACTACTATATATCATTCCTATTACTTAGAATTTGTCATATAATAATATATTTGATATTTAAAATTATTCCCGACAAATACTTCGTAATCACTTGCAATTACTGAATGACTTACTTTTCAGTGACTACTATATATCATTCGTATTACTTAGAATTTGTCATATAATAATATATTTTATATTTAAAATTATTCCCGACAAATACTTCGTAATCACTTGCAATTACTGAATGACTTACTTTTCAGTGACTACTATATATCATTCCTATTACTTAGAATTTGTCATATAATAATATATTTTATATTTAAAATTATTCCCGACATATACTTTGTAATCACTTGCAATTACTGAATGACTTACTTTTCAGTGACTATATATCATTCGCATTACTTAGAATTTGTCATATAATAATATATTTTATATTTAAAATTATTCCCGACAAATACTGCGTAATCACTTGCAATTACTGAGTGGCTTACTTTTCAGTGACTACTATATATCATTCGCATTACTTAGAATTTGTCATATAATAATATATTTTATATTTAAAATTATTCCCGACAAATACTGCGTAATCACTTGCAATTACTGAATTACTTACTTTTCAGTTACTACTATATATCATTCGCATTACTTGGAATTTGTCATATAATAATATATTTTATATTTAAAATTATTCCCGACATATACTTTGTAATCACTTGCAATTACTGAATGACTTACTTTTCAGTGACTATATATCATTCGCATTACTTAGAATTTGTCATATAATAATATATTTTATATTTAAAATTATTCCCGACAAATACTGCGTAATCACTTGCAATTACTGAATTACTTACTTTTCAGTGGCTACATATTCATATTACTTAGAATTTGTCATATAATAATTGCTTTTTCTATATTCATTTACATAAGCATGCATTTTGCGAAGTACACTGTGTTGCATTACTATAATTACACTTGATAAAACGTGTACAATATTTTTAAAAGTACACTTTATTAATTTAATTTTTTAAGGAGAAATAATAATATTTTATTAGTGTTTCATAACTATAATTACATTTTCTGATAAACAAAGAAGAATACTAGAAACACAAAAGTATAAGTGTTTTTTATTCTTATTAACGAATTAAGATTTTAGTCATTATTTAAGCTTAAAGCCTTTTTATATTTTTTTTTTTTTTTGTTATAACTTTTTATTATTTATTGAATCTGCCTTATTTCCTTAGGCCTAACAATAAGTATTTAAATCTTAAAACTAAAATAAATCTAATTACTCTCTAACAGAGCATTAATTTCTTATTGGCTGTAAAGCTCTACGAAGCCTCGACTCCGTCTGGCTCTGAGCTAGAGTTCTAGCCAGCGGATTCGGGTGGGTTTGTAGCTTTTTGATGTAGTTTTTTTTAATTTTATTTCAATATTTTTTTTTGTAATTTTTAATTTCTTTCAAAAAATTGCCATAGAATGTCGCATGTTTAGTACCTTTGCGATTTCGAAAAAGGTCAAATTTCAGTTTATATAAAAAGTGGCTTAAGTTTTCGAGCAATTGCCAACAAATAAACAGGTTACATGTTGTATTAACAAATTTTGCAAATACACCAATACCCCGGTTTGCGTCGCATTGCTTCGAAGTTGCATCGTTAGTGCTTCGATTTACGTCGTAAATAAATGTTTGTATATACAAAGCAAAAATAGAAAAAAGGGATTTCCCGTCGAAGTCTAATGCAAGTTTGTATGTATGTGAAAATTGTCTACAAGTTTTAATCTTAATATTTTTTTGTTTTTTATGTGTTTTTCATGAATTGTTATTTTTTTTTCTTTAATAAAAACTACTATTACACAAATAATAATAAAAAATTGTTATTTGCTATTGAAAAATCAATTATTTTTTACTAAAATTATTAGTCTCGGAACGAACTAAATGAAAATTAATACAAATGTATGGAAAACTGTGATTCGGTTTGCGTCGTGTCAGTTTGCGTCTCGTTTTTCCGGTCTCAATTAGCGACGCTAACCGGGGTATTAGTGTAATCGGAATTATTATGAAAAAAAAACCACAGGAGAGAGAACGAAAAAAAGCTTTCTGAACCGGACAATCACAGAATTATAAACTGTGTCAGCAATGCTATGAAAATTATTGGTCATATTTTAAATAAATATTAAGTAAATGTGTCGAAATCAATCATAAATAGACTGCTAAAAATATCTCAGACTATTACAAAACAAAAACTGTTGTCCTTGCCAAGGCACAAAACTGCTAGACTTGAATTTCCTAAGAGAAACTAAAAAACTAACTGAAAACAAGTATGCACTATTTAAACATGTATGTATTTGATTATGGTGATTTTTTCCGATGAGAAAAAATTCAATTCTGATGGTCCACTGATGGTTTCACCAGCTATTGAAAAGAGCTACTCAAGAAACTACAATATTTCTCAAAAATCAATTTCAGAGGCGGTTTTTTCATGGTTTGGGGAGCTGTTTGTGGCGACAAATTTTCAAGCACCAAAACGAATTCTTCTGATTACAAAAAATTATTAGATGAGAACTTAGTGACAATTTTAGAAAATAGTAATGAAGAGCAATTTATTTTTTAATAAGACAAAGCACCTCTATACATGTAAGGCGTCAAACAAAGGGATGGTTGTCTTCAAAAAACTTGAATGGCCCGCATGTTCTCCAAATCAAAGAGATCCCATTGAGAACATTTGGGGAATATTAAGCCGTCAAATTTATACTGAACACAGACAATATTAAAGCATATATCACCTAAAAGAAGCTGTTATATATGCTTGGAGATCTATATCTGAAGAAACAAGGTGGCGCAAAAGTAAACTTCCGATGTTTTTTGGCTGTAATTAAAAAAAAAATGAAAAACTTTGATTCTTCTTGTGGATTTTTTTTATTTGGTCTGTTAATTTTTTTTTACATCAAGTCGAGTATATGATATCATGTAAATGGCCGCCGCCACAGTTGATTGTCATTTGAGCCATTTTTATGGCATCTTCCATCACTTTGGCCTAAACTTTCGGCGATAGGTCCTCACATGCTTGACGGATATTGTCTTTAAGAGCTGCAAGAGTCTGAGGCTTGTTGACATAAACCCGCGACTTCAAAAAGCCCCACAAAAAGAAGTCTGGAGCGTCGACTGATACCCATTTGCATGGCACGTCGTCTGGTCGATGTCGACGGCGCTTCCATGACATCCTCGGCTACAGCAACAATATTCTCTGCAGAACGGCTACTCCGGGGTCTGCCACGCCTGGCAGCATCTCGTGTTGTGCCAGTCTCTTCGAGGCGAGCGGCTAAACGTCGCAGTGTTTTACCAGTAGGCGTTGGACGGCCAGGAAATCTGCGACGGAATTCACGTTGTGCCAAAGTCACCGACCGATTATTGGTCAAATAAATAGTCAGCAATATTCCGCGTTCTGGAGCGGTGAAGTGTAACATTGTTTATTAAGGTGTATTTCGCATGTGTTTACTACACAAATGTCATTAGGGGCCAATCGCAAAAATTATAGCATTTTCTGATAGGAGGATTACTTTTGCGCCACCTTGTATAAGAACAAATATTTAGTATGCTTGATGCAATCTTTGAGTTGATGCAAAAAAGTAGACCTAACACATTATTAAATCTTTTGTAAATATTATCATTTTAAGTTATTTTAATTACAGTGTGTTTATAGTTATGAAACACTAATTCATTTCTTTACTCATTTTAAGAAATAAAATAAAAAGTAAAGATTTGTTTGTTAAATAATATTTGTTTTCTTGTTCGTTTCATAAACATATAAGTAGGTTAAACTGTTTAAACTGTTAAACTGTTTTAACTTACAAAATGGAGCAACGTTTTATGTACTATGGTTATATATACTTATGGTTATGCAATGTAGTGTATGTTTTAAAAACTATGAATTTTATTACATCGAAAAGCAAGAAGTATTACTAAATTTAAATTTTCTTTTTCTTTCCAGGTATGTACCATTTAATTTCTAAAATTTTGTAAAATACCTAAAACTCATGAGTCTGTGATATTATCTGTAAGTTAAACCTAAAATTATATTCTTAAAATTAAAAAAATAGTATATACAGGTACGGTCACACTTGGCAAATATTTGTCGAAAAACACGTAAACATAACTTTTTACTTTTTATTCAGCTTTATTTCTAGCTATAAGTTTATCAGGCATGACACAGAAATCGATCGGAATGGTTTCAATTCCGTATTCGCAAATCGATCGTTTTTACTTTGCGTTCTCTAGATTCCGATTGATTTTGTTTATTCTAAAAAAATTTTTAAATCTCGTTTTTTAACTTAAATATGGTAACGTGGTAACGAAAAAAATATGATTTTTGTAATAAAAAGTATAACAAAAGCGAACAGAAAGAGCGCTAACAAAGAAATTTTAAATAAAAGTGAACAGAATTTTTCAAAAATGACCGAAATTTAAATTGTCGCTGTTTTAAATTAACAAAGACATCAAAACGTAGTTGTTGCTGACACCAACTTTGAAATTTTTAACATTTTATTTAAATATCAATGAAATAATAAAAGTAATTGTTTAATTGTTATTATAAATTAGTAGTATGAGTTCTTTTTTCAGTAGAAAATAATAACAAATAACAATTCCACTTTAGAAATCTAAAGTGTTTTCATTCCGAAATAAAAATTCGTTTTTCGTTTTCTAAAGACTCAATTTACGGAATCAAAACCACTTTCGATCGGAATTGAGTTCTGTGACATGCCTGTATATTTAAATTATTTAAAAACAATTATCACTTGTCTTATATTCATTTGTGAAAGAACAATCTATTTGACTTTCATTTTATTGATTAAAAAAGTTCTGTCTGATTTATCTGGCATCTATTAAAAAACTTTTAATAGATTTTACTTCATCGCATGTATGTCTAAAACTGCAGTAGTAAATATAATGGATCTGTGCTTAACTACAAGTGATAAACCCTTGAATTTTCCATATAAATTTCATTATTTATGGCTAATATTTGTTCATTTATTTTTTCTATGTTATTTGATAATATCTGACCGAATATGGTTCAAGACTTGGAAGCCAACATTATTCTCGTCATTTGCAATATACCAGTATGAATGCTGGAAAGAATTATTTAAAATTTGACTTTCTAAATAGACCGAAAAATACTTGAAAGTCCACATTACTCATGTACATAATTCGCAAATTACCGGTATCTATTTTTATGAAATTATCTTTAAAAATTAAATATCAGAGATTGTTCTTTCGGATCGCAATAGAGTTTCCCAAATCCAATTCATTTTGAAGAAATTTATTTAAAATCAAAAACGAACCTCTAAATTAATCACCCTTAACCTATGACACTGCGAATAATGGGCAAAAAAATACCCCAAAAAATTAAATTGACTACAAACAAGAAATGTTTAGGCCTTTTTTTTAATTTTGATTGGGTTTATTCTAAAATCGTAGAATGGAAAAAGTGCCCCAAAAAATTGTTTTTGTACTTTGGGGCTAAATTTTATTTGTTATTCCAAAAATATAAAAATTACCCCAAAAACCCCACAAAAATAGGGGTTTGTATTATTATTATTTAGAAATATTTTAAAAAATTACAATATTTGGAGCAATTTCGCTATGAAAAATGTTCCCAACATTTGAGGCCACCTGTCATTTTAACCTTGGGGTAGTTTTTCACATCCTTTGGGGGATATTTTTTCGTTTTTTTCTTTGGCAGCGCCTTCACCTATATATAGTGAATAATTCCAAAGATCTTCCATTTAAATTTATTGCCGATATACTTGTCAGAGTATATCGGCCGGTCCTGTTGATTACGCAATACCTATTACCGTTTTCAATTAATGGTTTATGATAAATATTTTTGATAAATCAGAAAATGACAACGACTTCGACTTTCCAGAGTGATCTATTGCAATTAATGGGATAATGAAACCCACCATATCTGCATGTAGGAATTGTGAAATTCACGTGACAAGTAAGGTTCCTCTTGGGCATCAGTGTATTTGAGTTTTGATTAGAAATATTCTTCATCGGCATGATCAGCTTGTAGTCTCTTAATAATCTTTGAGTTTATTCATAATGAATGAAAACACAAGGTATATATGTACATTAGTTGCCTTTTAATATTGCGTTTCTTACATTCGTTCAGAAACTGGGACCGAGCCGTCGTCGCAGTACTGCTCTAAGAGCCTTTAATTACTTCTTCTTCATGCCCTTGTGTGATCTGGATTTCAAGGCTTGCATCTTTTTTTTCTTATCAGAACACTGTGGTCGATATTATTCACTTGGTTCAGATTTATCGCATCCGCTGAATTAAGTAATTCCTTGCTTTGAGAGTTGGTCTAAATAATTGTTATAGAAAACAAACCTCGCCTGTCATGAGCAGCCTCTCACTTGTTACTTTTTCGATATGTCATTAATTGCTACGAACAGCCTAATGTGCTTTGATGACCTTTTTTGAAGGTTTTAGTCCAGTTGACCATTTGCGTCCATTGCAAGGCTAAATTCAGCATTGCTGTCTTTGCTCATTGGATTCAAAGTCTACCAATACTCTATTGAGAGGTCATTAGTCCTTCTATTAAAGATAGTACTCTACTGGTTGAGATTTGATGCGTTTCAGGAAAATACCTACGAAAATTTCTGAGACAACCTTTAAAATGCTATAGTTCCAGCATTAGCTTATCATGAGACCATATTGTCTAAGGTAAAAAATATTTAAATATTTAAGTTGCATCTGTTACACGTTTGGAGAGATTCGGGTTTTATTGGGTTAAGCCTTCTGACTATCCTCTCCTATTTATAACTTTTTTTTTTTAATCAGCTTAAGAAACAGTTATCTTGCCTCTTCGCTTTGCTCCATTTAGAGCTATAGACGTTATCATGCAACACCGCATATTTTCGGACTATCATTTTAATTTTTAGTCTATTGTTCAGTGGCATCGGTATTGACAAATAAAAAGCGTAGATTCCGGATCTGTGTGCCTATATACCGAGGTATCATCCATTTTTTAAAAATCTTAATTACAATCATGTCCTGTAAGGGGTTCTTTTAGAGCAATAGCTGGCTGTTCCTATAACATCTTTAATTATGGTCTTTGACCATCCGCTTTAGATCCACCATACTCTCCTCAAAAGAGAGACATTGCATGTAGGTACTCTTAAACACGTATGATTGGCATATTACGTATTCGTATTCCTGCTTCTGATTATGGTACCACAGCAGGACCAACAGTTTAGCATCAAGTGTGCAAAGCTTCAGACGGCAGCAGACATGCATATGAATAATTTAAACGAACTTATTTTTATTCAAATCACAGCCATGGAGGCATTAATAAATAATAACTTTGGCTTAAATTCGTCTTTTTGAATATTTAAGGGTTTAAGGAGACCTTAATAAATACTTTGTAAATGCTTTGTAGAAATAATTTTGGTTTAAAATTTGTCTGAGTAAATACTTGAAAATTTGCATGTAAAACACTTATTTGTTCAATATTTTTGTAGTGAAGACCAACGAATTTCTCTAAACATTTTGTTTAATTTATACACTTCAACAAAAGTTCATTTGACTCTAACGCCCATAGCAAGAAAACGAGTGACAAACGGAAAAATATAATAAATATCTACACAATTTCATTAAATAACTGCTTGAATAACATTGATAAAATTAAAATTTTAAATTTTTTTTGTCTTCTTAATGTGTGTGTGTGTTATTTTTTTTCAAATTAATTATAATACACATTTGACGATGGATAGATAAACAAGTCTTTGAAAAAAAACGAGATTCCCTTGATTGTTTAATTTTTTTCTGTTTATAAATTCCAAAGAGGTTCAAACGAAAATCAAAACAAATAAGAAAATAATCTTCATATAGACACATAAAATTAACATTTTAAAATTTCTTCTTAGGGGAACAATAAAATGAAATACACTGATAGAAAAATGTGTTAAAATTTAAAGTTAGTTTATAATATATATATTTTTTTTGTATATTTGGAGTATTGTATTCAATTTCACAGATTTTTTTTTATAGTTATAATGAGTTCGTTGAACTTTCAATTTGTATATTTCTCATAATACTTTTTGTGTGTTTGTGTCTGAACTTCTGTTAGTCTCTCTCATCTCCCTTGTTTGAAAATCATCTTAATTTTAAAAGTTGTTTGTATCTTTAAACAAATTTCCGTCTTTATCTGTCTGTCTCTCTGTCTTTTTTTTATAGTTTTTTCTTCTGTTCTGTATCTACGTGATATTTAGTATTGTTTGCTGTTAGTGGTTTTTTTTTGGTACTAATATAATTTGTCCGTTTAGCTGTCGGTGTAACTCACATCCATACCCCTGACTCGAAGTTTTGTATCCATTGAATACCTACTTCTTCTGTTTTTTTTTTTTTTCTGAAATAAATACAGTATCTTTGTTTTTGTTGTTAATTTGTTATCTGTCAGTTATTGTACTTGTTAGTGTGTTTGCTTTTTTGTTTAGTATTTGTATCTTTTTTTGTGTAATTGTTGCTGTTGCGTAGTCTTTATTTACCGTAATTATAGTGTTTATGTGTGAGAGTCAGTTTATTTTTTTTTGTCGGACTACTAGATATACGAGTTGTTTTACTATTTATTTGTTTTGTGTGTATTCACGTGTTTATTTTAACACATCTTTTACTGTGTAATTTTCGGAATCCTATTGATTTAGGCTTTTTATTTAATTTACTAAAGAAAAATACTCCATAATAGATAAGAGCCAGCAGATATGTTTACTTTGCATACATATGTCAAGGTTTTGGCTAAAGGGCAATAACTTACCAGCATCAAGTTAAGTTAGCCACTTTCTTTTTACCCAAAAAAAAAAAAAACAGCGTGATATTTGTGTTATTAGCTACTCTTCTACAGAATCGATCGGCACTCATAGCCACGAACGAAGTATTTATTTATTATAAATCTGTTGGGGACAAATTTTTTAAAGAGAAAATCATTTTGTGACAAATTTTCTTTAGAGAAAATCAGTTTGCGATACATTTTCTATAGAGAAAATATGTTAAGGGCAAATATTCTATAGAAAAAATATGTTTGGGACAAATTTTATATGTAGAAAATGAGTTTGGCACAAATTTTATATAGAGAAAATCAACTTGGAACAAATTTTCTAAAGAGAAAATGAGCTTGGAACAAAATTTCTAAAGTTTTCTAAATAGCAAATCATTTCGGGTAAATTTTATATAGAAAAAAAACACATTTTCTAAAAAGAAACTCACTTTGGGGCATATTTTAATAGAGAAAATATGTTTGGAATACATTTTCTATAAAGAAAATCTGTTTGGGATCCATTTTTTCTAAATAAAATATGATTGGGAGAATTTTTCTTTAGAGAAAATATGTTTGGGACAAATTTTCTGTAGAGAAAATCAGTCTGGGACACATTTACTATTATAGAGAAAATTAGTTTAGGACACATTTTCCATAGAGAAAATCGGTTTGGTACAAATTTTCTATACAGTGCATATATTTGGAACAATTTTTCTATAGAGAAAATATGTATGGAACAAGTTTAAACGTTAAAATTATCTGTATTCTTACACTTCAAAAAATTCTTTACAGCTTTCATTTTGTCCCCAAAAAATCAGGTCAATTTAGTAATAAAATCTCTTCTTACAAAATTTGTTGGCAAACCAAACAACAAACATCAATTTATTTTCTATTCACAGAAACATAAGACATTTCGTTATCAATTGTTTCCTAACAAAAAAAAAATTATCTACTTTCAAGGCCTTAATGCAGTAATTGTTAAACAAAAAAATTTAGTAACATGTTACAAATGTTTTAACTAGTTTTTTTAGTCTTTTACTTTTTATTTCACCTAATTAAAACTATTACAAACAATAACAATTTGTAACCATATTTGGTTGAACGAACAATTGTTTACTTTTTCAGTAGCAATTTTTTGTACAAACTTTTATTTTTTATTTATTTTTTTTTTTGTTACAACAATTAGCTCTATTGTGTTTTTTCCAATTTTTAAAAAAAGAAACACAGTGAAATAATATTAGTAAAAATAAGTAGAAAATAGTTTTTGCTACTTGAAGGTATGAATGAAATTAAACTTTCAAAACTTTCTCATATTATTGTTTTCAATACAAGCAAAAACATTTTTTTGTTGACTTCTTGAATTCAATGTTGGTTGGCCATTTATATTTATAGGGAATTATTATTATAGTTGTTAACAAATTGTCAACAGCACTTTCCATTTTGTTTGGTGAAATGTGTGCAGGAAACTAAATCTTTAAATAATTGAAGATTAGATTGGGATATTAATTTTTTTTAGAAATAAATAAGTTTGAGACAAATTTTCTAGAGGAATGAGTTTTTGACAAACTTTCTAGAAAATTAAGTTTTAGACAAATTTTCTATAAAAATGAGTTTGATACAAATTTTATACATATTTTACATATTTTTAGAACAAATTTCTTATAGAGATAATATGTTTGGGACAATTCTCTATAGAGAACACAAACACAGACGGACAAATTTTCTATTGCTTGGTTTTCACTATGTCATAGTAAATACATAGTGAAAACGTGGCCTATGATTTGAACAAAATGTGTTTGCAACAATTTTCTTATAGAGAAAATATGCTTTAAATAAATTTTCTATAGGGAAAATGTGCTTTGAATATATGTTCTATAGAGAAAATTTGTTTGGGATAACTTCAATATAGAGAAAATGTTTTTTGGGCAAAGTTTCTTTGGAGCCAATGTGTTTAGAGCAAATTTTTTATAAAGAAAATGTGTTTGGAACATTTTTTCTCTAGAGAAGGTTTTTGGGATAAATTCTCTGTAGAGAAAATGTGCTTTGAACAAATTTTCTATAGAGAAAATGTGTTTGGGACAAATTTTCTTCAAAGAAAATGTGCTTCGGATAAATTTTCTGCAGAGAAATTGTGTTTGGGACAAATTTTCTATAGAGGAAATGTGCTTCGGAGAAATTTTCGATAAAAAATGTGTTTTTGGAAGAAAGTTTCTTTGGAGAAAATGTGTTTGCAACATTTTTTGTGTTTGGAACAAATTTTCTGTAAAGAAAATATTTTGGAACAAATGTTCTATAGAGAAAATGTGTTTGAGATAACTTCATTATAGAGAAAATCTTTTTGGGACAAAGTTTCTTTGCAGCAAATGTGTTTGCAACAATTTTCCATTAGAAAAATTGTGTTTAGGACATTTTTCTATAGAGAAAATGTTTTTGTAACAAATTTTTTATAGAATACATTTTCTATAGAGAAAATGTGCTTTGAACACATTTTTGATAGAGAAAGTTAGTTTTTTATTTTTCGTTATACATACTTGTTTGTCTTTACCTCTTCTCTATTTAATAACCGTTTAGTACTAATTTGTAATATTTTTGTTCTTTTCAAAAATCTGATTAAACAAATAAAGTTGTTATGTAAAATTATTGTTTTCAATTGACTAGTTTGACCTTTGACAGTTTGTTTATCAAATAATTTATTCAAATAATTTATTCAAATAATGTTGAATACAATAACACAGAAAAGGTATATAATTAATCTTACTTAATTTGTATGTAAATATATATAAAATTAAGTAAGATCATTAATTTGTTTTAATGAATAAAAGCAGAGAGAAAACTTTTACTTGAAATTAAAAAAAAAAACACATTAAAATTGACTAAAGATTATGAAAAATAAGGTTCTAGAAATAAACAATAATTTAAAAGGCAAACAAAGAAGAAAAGTAGCAGCATCTGAAGCAGCAGGTTTGGTATTAGTTGACAAGAGTTACCAATGGCGAATGAAGTGTGGTGAATGGCGGAATTGGGGAAGAATTAGTAACATAATTTTTGGGTTGCAAACAAACTTTTATGAATTTCTAAAACTAATATATTTAATTGCAGCATACAACTTTAGTAACATCATAAAATTAGTGAAAAAATATATATATCACTTAATTGGTTCCAAGTGTATTGAAAAGTAGACAATATTTATAGTATTTTATAATTAACCAGCGGACCCGGCAAACTTCGCCTCGCCCCAATTTGAAGCCTTCAGACAAACTTTAGAGTAATAATATACTACAACAGGAAAAATTTCACACAAAATTTCGTACAAAAAAGTGAATTTTCCAATTTTCCGACTTTTGCGGAGAGATTTTCCAATTTTCCGTATTTCGCATTTTCCCATGATTTACACCAAGAATTTTCTATTTTTCCATTAAGGAAAAAATTTAGACAAAATTTCGTACAAAAAAATCAATTTTCGATTTTTCCAATTTTCCGCATTTTGCATTTTTCGCAATTTTCCATGTTTTACACCAAGAACTTTCTATTTTTTCATTTGGAAAGCCGTTAAGGAATAATTTCACACAAAATTTAATACAAAAACTCGATTTTCGATTTTTCCAATTTACCGACTTTTCCGGAGGGATTTTGCAAAAATAAGAACAACTGACAAACAATTTTACAGAAATCGGCCCAGCCGTTCTCATTTTATGAATTACTATACATTTGTTACACCATTTTTATATATATAGAGATTTATGAAATATTTATAATATTTTAATATTAACTTCGAGGTTGCTTTCCTGAAAATAGAGACCTAATTAAACTTTGCAGAAATTATTCACTTTTTAGACACTCTGGGACAGGTCTCGGAACTAGCCCAAAGCGAACTTATTTCAACTTGCATGTTAAGTACAAAAATAGTTTTAAATAATTGAGTGTTTAGCCAAGTAAGTAAAAGTCTTTAATAAATTATAAAAAAATTAAAAAAAGTTTGCTTTAGAAACCAACTAATAAGCCCTAAACAATCTCTTAATTTCCCATAATTTCCTTCAACAGGCAACTCTCTCTTTTTGTGAATCTTTTTTCAGTTCATTTGCTGTAATTACAAAAACCAAATTTATTTCGAAAAGTTCTTGCAGAACAACCTAACAAAATGAAGAAATCTGCTTTTTGAAGGCTGGTTGGTTGGTTGTTTGAAGGCACTTCAGAATATTGTTTATAAATAAACACAAGAAAACATCAGGCCACTAATTTATCAAAAATAAGCCAAAAAAAAAATTAAATTAAACCTTAAGGCTTTTAAGCAAAACAAAAATAAAAACAGTTCTTAATTTGCGTTCCAGCAAATTATGTATTTTAACAAACACTGATAGGGGCTGATTTTATTTATTATTAATAATAATTGCTTATTCCATTTATTATGAATATATTTTTTTTTTTTGAAAAATTCGTTGTCTTTATTTGTGTCTCTACTAACGCTTAAGGCAAAATTTCTGCTTAAATTCTGAAGAGATTTTAATGAATTATGGCATATTGGTTTCTTTAAATATAGATTATGTTGGGACAATGTAGAGGAGGAGTATAGAAGCACAATAAAATGATTTAAGACATTTAGTGGACACTCTTTTAAATATTACTTAAATTTATAAGCCTCTGAATATATGTAAAGCAGTGATTGGCAATCATAACCATCGCGGGACGAACATGAGTGGTTATTTGCAGCTAAACAATACGAATATTAAAAAAGTTTTTAAAAATTATATAACAAGCAATAGCTGCTCAAATTTTAACTGTGAATGAAAGTGTTATTTTAGCACGATCTCCTTATGTCGAGCATTGATATTTCCCTAAATGCAGGGACTTATTAAAAACAAATAAAAACTTTTAAATAATGTAAAATATCTATATTAAATATGGGACTATACTACACCTATCGGCTAAAACGTACTAGCTTTAAAAACAAAATCTGCTTCGAACCTGCTGTCTCCAATTGTGACACCTTGATCTTTTGAATTAATAGAATCATAGAACTTTTGTAAAATAACTTATTATTTTTTAGATAATTTTGCAGTCTTTCGATTTGCAATGATTGACTCCAGCTTTTAACATTTGTGTAACTATTTATTAATTTATTTGCTTTACTACCACTTATATACTTCAAAACAGTTCTACTTTAATAAAACTTTAAAACTTAAAGTTTTCATTTAATTCATAAAACCAAGAACGCAGCAAACTTACCAGCAGCAGCACCACCACCACTTATGGCCTTAAAACTCTACAACATACAATTTTAACAATGTCTTTTTAAAAATTCTATTTTCTTTTAAAGTCACATAGTAGATCTTAGTGGAAAATAAAAAGCTGTAACAAAAAAAAAAATAACGCACATTCTATATTTGTAACGTCATATCTTAACTTATATTGAAAATCGGAATTTCCATGTTTACCAAATTTGGCCAGAAAACTGTTCGTTTTTTTCTAGCTGCTGCTGCTATCTTCTATCATCAACATCATCATCTGCAGCATCATCATGTTAAACGCTTCCTTTACCAACAAATATGTTATAAATGTGTGGTAGAGACAAAGTAAGAGTTAATAGTAATAAGTGGAAATTGTAGAAGAGTTGAATGTTGTAAATGTGGAAGGTAAATGGGCAGTGTGGAATAGGGTAATACTACTTTGGTAAAAACACAATTATAAGTTCTTTTAAGTAGGTAGTATTACTATTATCAGTTAAACGCTATTTAAACTCTGTTAATTTTAAAACGCAAACCAATAAAAAAAAAATTAAATTATTTTTAAAGTTCATTCTTAGGAAAAGTACCTTTGTAAAAAGTATTTATACAGTTTTTAGAATGTACATTATACATTTTCCAAAAATTTTCTTTTTCAATATTATATTTTCAAAAAAGCGTCATTTACAAAATTACATTTTTAATAAAGTACCTTTTGCAAAATTGTATTTTCTAAAAAGTACCTTTTTCATAATTATATTCTCTAAAAAGTTCCCTTTAAACAATTTGATTTTAAATAAGGTACTTTTTTCAAGATTGTAATTTCTAAAAAGTACGTTTTTCAAAATTGTATATTCTAAAAAGTACCTTTTTCAAAATTATATTCTCTAAAAAGTTCCCTTTAAACAATTTCATTTTAAATACGGCACCTTTTTCAATATTGTAATTTCTGAAAAGCACGTTTTACAAAATTGTATATTCTAAAAAGAACGTTTTTCACAAAATGTACCTCTTTCAAAGTTATACATAAAAAGTACTTTTTTTTAAAGTATAGTATTCATAAAAGTGTTTTTGCCAGAATACAACTTTAAAATACTTTTGGGGGTATAAATATTTTTTTACAAAATAGTACCTTTTTCAACATTACGTTTTTAAAGAAGTTCCTTTTTCAAACAAACTTTTTAAGCAAGATTCTTTTTCAAAATTACATTATTTATAAAAACTATCTTTTTAAAATTTCCATTTTAAATCACATTTTAATGAAGTACCTTTCAACATTTTCACAAAAGAATTTCAAAAAACTTTAAGGTACTTTATTTGAATTTATATTTCTAATTATCATCTTTTTATATTAGTGAAGTATGCTTTTAATTCAGATTTTAATAAAGTACTTTTTAATATTCTATTATATTAAATAAGTACCTTTCAGGATTTCATTAAATGACAATTATTGTTTAGAATTTCATTATAATGAAATAATTTTTCTGGATTTCATTATAAGAAATTATCTTTAAAAGACTTTATTATAAGAAAATACAGTTTTAGGATACACTGTAAGAACATTTTTAGAATTTTATTACTCGAGAAGTTCCAGGATTTCGTTATATGAAAGTAGATTTTTAGGATTACTTTATAAAAAAAAAACGTTTGTAAGAATTTCATTATAAGAAAGTATCTTTTCTGGATATCATTATAAGAAATTGTCTTTGTAGGATAAAAATAAAATAAAAGAAAGTTTTTAGGATTCATTGTAAGAATGTACATTTTTAGAATTTCATTATATGAAAGCTCCTTCATTATAATAAAGTAGTTTCTTAGGATTTCTTAAAAAGTACCTTTTTAGAATTCATTATAAGAAAGTATGTTTTTAAGATTTTGTTATAGGAAGTAATTTTTAAAATTTAATTTAATAAAAGTAGCTTTTTAAGATTTCATTTAAAAAAGTTCCTTGCTAATATTCCGTGTAATAACAGTACATTTACCGCCTGGCCCAAGATGTCGAACGATAACGTTCGCTTAGATAAGACTTAAGACACAAACTTTTTATCGTATCTATTTTTTTTTCTGAAGCAAGTTTGTTTATTCCACAATCAAGTTTGTGTCTTAAGTCTTATCTAAGCGAACGTTATCGTTCGACATCGTGGGCCTGGGGATTAATTTCATTTGAAAATAATTTATTTTTAAAATTTGATTTAAAAAATCACTTATTTAAAATATTATTTAAAGAAAAGTAAAGCTTTTAATATTTTATATTAAAAAAGTACCTTTCTATATTTAAAAAAGAGCCTTTTGAAGCTAAAATTTAGAACTTTTCATTTTCAAATATTAATTTCAAAAAAGTACCTCTTCAAAACTAATGTTTAAAACATTACCATTATTGAATTAAAATTTAAAAATATGAAAAAGAATCTTTTTTAAAATTACCGCTTAATAAATACGTCTTTGAAATTAATATTTAATAAAAAGTACTATTTTGCAATTAAAATTTATAAAATAATAAAGTACATTTTAGAAACTAAACTTTAAAAAAATAGGTTTTTGAAAATAAAATTTAAAAATGTACCTTTGTAAAATTAAAAATTTATAAAAGTATATTTTTGAAATTCAAATATAACAAAGTACCTTTTTGAAATAAAAATTTAAAAAAGTAAGAACAATCTTTTCTGAATTAAAATTTAAAAAAATTCCATTTTAAAACTAAATTTAAAAAGGGCCTTTTTGAAATTAAAACCCAAATGAAATAGAAATTGAAAAAGTATCTTTTTGAAATTAAAATTTAAATTTAAAAAAGCATCATTTTAAAATGAAATTAAAAATTTTTAAAGAGGTACATTCACCCCTTTTTTCATACATTTTTTTACATGCATAAGTACATGACTTACAAATAGAGTACCCACAATTCGCCTTAATAGAATTTAAAAATTTTTACTTGTT
Organism: Bellardia bayeri; assembly: GCA_950370525.1. NCBI lineage: Eukaryota > Metazoa > Arthropoda > Insecta > Diptera > Calliphoridae > Bellardia > Bellardia bayeri. Next base: position 19,584,438 of record OX493265.1, on the reverse strand, counting down.
CCATATAGAATCTGGCTGGATAACAGGCTATTGATAATTTTTCTTCTACTTTGTTTTTCTCTCGTTTTTTTTTTGCCTTTAATTTTTTGCAACAAATTTTAAGGCCGTTAAAATATAAAACAAGGTGGTGTTTGGTCTGCTTGTTGTTGTCGTTTTTGTGTTTTTTTCATCAACCATTTGTTGACCATAACATGCTGCTAACGTTTAACGGGGGGATTAAGAAGGGGGTGTTTTATAGGTAAGCTTTAAAACTACGTAATGCATTAGCAATAGTCTCTAAAGAGTAGCAATAATATTACAAGAAAAAAACGGCTGCAAAAAAAAAATATTGGAAAAAAAAACTGTTGTTAGCCGCGGGAAAATCACTATATCAGATTTTGCATTTGTTAAGTTCTGTATTTTTTCCACTTGCTTGTTTTATATTTTTATTTATTTTTTTTTCCATATGATTGACAAGTTGGTATTTGGTATGGATCAACATGCTTGTAAGTACTTACCAAAACTGGTAACTCGAGTTTCTAACATTGGCCAAAAGTGAGAGAGAGAGATGCGAATGAGTTTGTGTATTTAAAATATATGTACGTACTCGTACATAAATACGTTTTTGGTTGATCTGAAATTTTTAAAGTTTAGTATTGACACAACAGTATTGAACAAACTAAGGCACTTGAAAAGAATTCTATCTTTAAATTTTCTATCTTAGTTTTTTTTTTGTTTTAAAAAACTTCACTTTTTACCAGCATTTTTTGTTAAAAAAAAGGTTTTACTCAAAATCCCAAAAAATATATATTTAAGAAAAGAAAACAGCTAAAGTTCATTACTACCAAAAAGAGCGAAAAGTAAGAAAAATATGATGTTGCTATTGTTGATCATTATGATCATGTTGGTGCTGCACATTATTGCCTTTTATACACAACATTTTATTATTTTTATACACATGTCTGATACCCTTATGACCCGGGCTTAAAGACGAAAAAAAAAATCTTTAAACCTCAAAAAAATAAAAAAGACTAACCATAACTTAAGTAGCCACCATCATCAGCATTGCTGACCGACCGACACTATATAACAACACTAAATATTGTAAGATACCAATTGCAGTTGTAGGCGACTAAGGAATACTCTATAAATATTGTGGCCAGAGCTTTAACAAACTGTACAATTAGACTGTTTGGCTTTTTATTGATCTTCCAAAATTGATTTTATACAGAGAGCGCAATCCAAAATTGTTAGGGCCATGACGGGAGCACCATGAAAATATTCATTGAGACTTAGAAGTACCCTTGGTTAAAGATGAATTCAGAAAATTTCGTGAGCTCTTGAAATTGCAACACCATTCGAACCCGTTTGCGAGATTATTTACCAAAACTCAAATAGATTCGTAGAGCTGATTTATGGCCCATTTGTCCATTATGTGTCTCTTAACTAAGAGCAAGTAGTTTTAAGTTTCAGATATAACTAATAATAAGCTAATCTGTAAAAGATTCTCTAACTGCATTTCAAACATAGTTCGAAAAGAAAAGTTACAAACTATTTACAATATATTTCACTTTGAAATACTTATTATTATTTTGTCTTTTAATGACGATACAATAAATAAATAAATAAATAAAAATAAAAAAATAATTATTATTTCATAATCGAACTGTTAATTTTTACTTCTTGATAATTTAGATAGGCTCGAGTTCATTAAATTTGATTTTCATTAAATTATTTTTACTGAAGTTAGGAATTACAACTTGAAAAATTTTATTATTAAAAATTTTGATAATTTTTCTTGACTGGGATTCGAACCTGGGTTGTTGAATTTACATATGTTTCGAGAAATCCCACTTTCTCTCATCAGAATTCTTTTGCGTTCTACCACATGCACCACTGCGGTGCCGGCCAGCCAACAGACAAACATCAATCCTTTAACCAGTGTTAGTTCTGGTAGTTCGAAGTTTTTGCTGTAATTATCACTTTTTTATTAATTTCTATTCATAGTTGTTTTTTCCTTTTTGTAATTCCTAACTTCAGTAAAAATAATTTAATGAAAATTAAATTTAATGAACTCGAGCCTAACTAAATTATCAAGAAGTAAAAAGAAAAAAATATTTAATTTTTGGAATTTACGTAAATATATTTGAAATAGTATAAGAGTCGTCTAAATAAAACTTTTCATAAAGATGAATAAAGATAACTATTACAACTGATTAATGAACAATAAAGTCTGAAAAATACACAGATAAAGAGCTTGTAATAAAACATTTTATTGTAAAGTTCAAAGCATAATTAAGTTTAGAACTTTCACCAATGAAGCTATAAATAAAGCAATAAAACAAAAAATATTTCACTTTTGGAATTTCTATAAATATATTTAAAATAAAATAAAAATTAATTTAATATAGTTTTTAGAAAGATGAATAAAGCTAAAAATTACAACTGATTGATAAATAATAAAGCTTAAAAAAACACACAGAGAAAGAGCTTGTAATAAAACATTTTATTGTAAAGTTCAAAGCATAATTAAGTTTAGAACTTTCGTCAATTAAGCTGAAAGCTTTAAATTAGTATTAAAGTAAGACCTAAGATTTTTTAGGATCTGATTAAAAAAATTATAATAGCTTATATCTTAGATAATAAAACCATATTCCTTCCACAAGCATTTATCTAGGATCTGCACAAAGTAATATAAAATGAAGTATAAAGCTTTAAAAGCGTATTTTCTCTTTCTACATATCTAACTGATTCCATCGAATATTATCCGCTTGCTGCCCATTTTCACATAAAACGAGCTTGTGATAATGTAGCTTAAAACATTTTATTATAAAGTTCAATGCATAATTTTATTTAAAACTTTCGACAATAAAGCTAAAAGTTTTAAGTTAGCACTAAAGTAAAACTTCAGATTTTTTCGGTTTCATTTATTAAATATTAATGGCTTAAATCTATTGATTTAAAAGGATTTATTTTCACTGGAGCTCTTAAGAGCGTTAAGAGCACTTAAATATCGTTTATAATACTAGTTGTTACCTCCTCAGCTTTATAAGGCTAAAAAGCACACAAATGGTCAACTTTTTGAAGCAACATTTTGATTCACCTAAAGTTTATTATAGTGTACCCATCAAAAAGCCAAAATATAGAAATAAAAAACGCTTTAAGCCAACCAAATATAAATTTTTGGCTACACACTATATACTTACTTATACTACCGTCTTAAAACACCGTCTCCCCAAACAATAAAACCATTGTATTTGTCTCCTTTTACCAAATCCTATAAACAACAATTTTATACATTTGACCCTTTTTTATTTGCTGTTGTTTTTTTTTTTGTGGATATAAAGTAAACAGGCTGTTTAAAAGTTTAAAATGTTTTTTTTTTTTTGGAGAAGCATTTCATTTTCATCGTTTTTTTTTTGGGTTGATAACACAAAGCGGTGGTGGTGGCTTGGTGGAAGACTGGCTTGGCTGGCTTTATTTGTTAAGCAAAAGCTTGAATTTGTTAGTTTGGTGTGACTTAAAAATTATTATGCGTTAACATTGCATGGGCGGGTCATAAGTTCAAATGGACTTTAATTTATATCCATCTTAATCATTTATTGCCCTTATTGTTTGTAAGACATTGTGTATTGTTTTGGTGGTTACAATTGTTATGTAGTAGATTTATTTTGCTGTGTTTTTATTTTTTTTTTTTGGAGTTTTTGCTTAAGAAATGTACAATAAATATATGGCTAACTACTGACTTTTACTTTTATTTGATCAATGATGTTTAAATAATCAATGTATATGGTGGATACATACGTATATTTATTGGCCTGCGGGCCATGTTATTATAAATGTTCATGCATTATGTTCTAAGAAAACATATGGGGAGGAAGAAATCCCAATACGTTATTGGCTTATTTGTACACAATTAAAGAAATTTGTTAAGGAATAAAACGTTTTTGAAACTAAGGCGCCACATCATTTATAAAAATTCGTATATATATGTATATGTATATGTTAAAGCTCTAAAGCCACATTCTTATTTATTTGCAATCCTTCAATATTCATAAATTTATTTGCCATATTTCGTACAAGCATTAATATTTTATATTTAAAAGTTTTCCATAAAAGCTTCTGGTTATTTAAAAGCCCTAAAGCTTTACATTATTAACGGTAAACATTAAAGCGCAACACTTTATATTTTCTTAGATCTTTTACCATTATATAAACTATTATACGATGAAATTGCTGTTTTTAAAAGTGAACTATGAATCACTTTAATATAACTAATAAATAATATTGATCACACATCTTATTTCTCATAAATTGTAAAATAGCTTAAAGCTTTTCTCAATTATTAAAATTTAACTAAATAATAAACTCAATTTCAAAGATTTTTATTATAGATACAAACCATAAAAACTAAATTGAATATCTAACATCATATACAACCTTTTTTAAGACCTCTTAACGATATTATACGATAAATTAAAATCCAGCTAAAATTGCCCACAAATGTCGTTCTACTTTTGTTGAAAAAAAAAAACAAAAAATCCAGCCCAAAACTAAAGAATCAAATCAATACTTTTCTTTTGAACTCGTACGTTTCACTAACAAAGCATGGCAAATACTCACACAATTTTCTTTTACCAAAACAAAAAAATCTTAAAATTGTTTTAGAAACATTGTAATACAAAAAACAAGTTGTTTAATGCCACAAACAAACAAACAAAAAAAAAGTTCAAAACTAAATGCGTATAAAACAAACAAAAAAAATATATAAAGTTCAAATTCTTTCTGGATGTTTTTTGTTGATTTTTCCAAAAGTTGCGCTATAAAAAGTTTTTTTTTCTGCTTAACGTTCGCTCTGGCCATTGTATACGACATCGTAAAATTTTCATCAAATGATCATCAACATAAAAATAAATTTCAATATTGTACCATTTAACGGTGATGTTATTTGTTGCAGTAGTTGTTGTGGTTGTTGTTGTTGTATGTTACCGTTGCTGTTATATTCGCAACATTTGCTGCTGCTTGCGCTTGCTGCCTGCCTGCCTGCCGTTGTTGCAAGTAACAGTTTTCTTTTGGCATTAAGCCAAAAATGAAATTTTTGTGTTTAAAAGCAAACAACAACACATCGCACACATGCAATCATGACAAAAAGAGCATGAAGTTTAGAGATGTAGATCCAATGTTTATTTTTTTCAATGGGGAAATAATCGGTTGTTTGCTAAGATTCTAGGACGGCATTTTGCAAAAGGATAAACTAAGCCTATTTAGAAGATCCAAAATTATTGTTTAGATTTAAGATTGTTGTTGGTTGTTCCAAGAGTGTTTCTTGAAATATCCACGATTACAATTACATAGATTTACGATTGTAGCTTAAAAGATCCAAGATTCTTGTTTAGAATATCTACGATTACGAGTACTATGAGATCAACGATTGTTATTTAGAAGATCTAAGATTCCTGTTTGGAAAGTCTACCATTACTATTAGATCCTCAATTGTTATTTAGCAAATCCAAGATACTTATTTGGAATATCTACGATTGTTGTTTAGATATCCCCGATTATTTTGCAGAACATCCACGATTATTGGATATTCATATTAGCCACGATTGTTGCTTGGAATATATGCGATTACTGTTAAGGATATCATTGAAAAGGAGATACATGATTGTTTTTAAGACTTATGACTTCACTTTAGAAGTTCCGCGGGTTGTTGTTTAGAACAAACATTGTTGTGCGGAATATTCAAGATTATCGTTAAAAAGATACACGATTATTGCTTAGTAGATATGTATAAGATTATTGTTCAGGAGAGAGATCCTAAACAATGAAAAGAAGATCCTGAATTGGTTTTTAGAACTACCACGATTTTTGTTCAAAAGTTTGATCCTTAATTAGATCCACGATTATAGTTAAGAAGTTACACGTTTATTCTAAAGCAGGTTCATGATTGTAGTATAAAAGATTTATGATTTTTGTTTGAAATATCCACAGTTATTTTTAAATATATCTGCGATTATTGTTCTTAAGATTCATCAGCATATCTGAGATAATTGTCAATATTTCAGTTTATATGATTTACGATTGTAGTTTAGAAGATCTAAGAATGTAGATTAGAAGATCTAAGAGTGTTATTTGAAATATCCGCGATTTTTATTAAGGTAATCTACGATTATCGTTAAAAATATCCAAGATTAGTGCTTAGTAGATACAATATTATTGTTCAGGAGAGAGATCCTAAACACTAAAAAGAATATCCAGAATTAATTTTTAGAATTTCCACTATTGTTTTTCAGAAGTCTTATCGTTAATGAGATCCACGATTATAGTTTAGAAGTTACACTTTTGTTGTAAGGCAGGTTCATCATGGTAGTATTAAAGATCCAGTTTGCTTTTTGCTTGAAATATCCACTGTTTTTGTTATGGATATCCACGATTATTGTTTATGAAATTCATGAGAATATCTGAGATAAGTGTTGATTCAATATTTTAGTTTAGACGATTTACGATTGTGGTTTAAAAGATCTAAGATTGTTGTTTTTATTATTCACGATTATTGTTAAGGAGATCCACAATTGATTTGTGGACTATTTACGATTGTTGTTCAGAAGACATATGACTGTTGTTTAGGAGATCCACAATTGTTGCTTGAAATATAGCGATTATTGTTAAAGAAATTCATGAATGTTTTGTGGAATAGCCACGATTATTGTTTAGAAGATCCAAGATTGTTGTCTAGAAGATCCATAATTAAAAATTCCAAATCCAAATCCTCCCTAATCGATTACTTTCTTTCAAAAAAGCTTTAGCACTATTATCACTTTGCCTTTTCAGTTCGACTAAACAGTCAGTCATGCCTGAAGTAAAATTTGTTGTTTTAGTTTGTTTTGACTTAAAAAAATACATACATATGTTTGTATGTATTTTATATTATTATTCTTCAAAAGTTCTAAAGATAGAATTTTATACCCTGTTTGTTCAAATGTTCTATAAGACGCAGGCAGACAAAAGTACAAAATAAACAAACGTAAAAGATAAAAACATATGCTTGCACTGAAAGCAGCAGCAGCAGTAAAAAATGAAAGAGAAAAACTGTACAAAGTTGTCAACTTTTTAAAAGCGCTAAAAATTTATATAGAAAATGTGTTCAAATATATAAGCAGTTTTTTTAAGGAATTTCTTATGTGTTTTAAAGAGGAGTTGCCAGAAAACATTTTTATTTTATTTTGAACTAATGCAGCAAGAAAATAACTAAGTATCATAACTTCCGGCTTATATGTGAAACATTAATTTAGGTTGTTATTATTTCTAATAGTACTTTCATATTAATTTTTATTTTATTCTTAAGATTCCTACACTTTGGCAATCCCACAGAATGTTAAGCATTTAAGTTTTTTTTAAATTTATTGTATAATTTGTTATTTTTTACGTTTTCTGTTGGCAACTTCTGTTGTGAAATAATGTATAATTTGATATTGGTTTGATTCCTTCTGCCTAACTGTTGTTACCTTCCTTCTGGTCTCCAGAGTAACGTTTATTCTTAGCAGAAGACTTGATTTGTATTCGTTTTTATATCAACCATACTGTATACATAACTGTGACTCACATGTGTGTCTTATAGTAAACAAAAACTCAAACACAAAACAAAATAGAATTTCAACTTCAAACTCCATAAAATACTTTAGTTTTCTATGGCCACTCAAACGACAGTATCATCTGTTTGTGGACTATATGAAAAACAAACAGTCCAAAAGCACAGCTTGACGCGTTTGTCCTATAAACTAAGTTTAGGTAAACTTAGTTTTAGCAGTTATAGCATACGACAGCATATGGAGTACGAGTGCTCGTACTCGTACAACGATGACAGTAGTAAATTTTGGCGCGTATCAAAAACAAAAATCAATTGTCATGTTGTATGTCAATGACGGAAGCATTTCTGGCCAATTTGTGTGTACAATGTTATTTTGGTGAGTTTTTTTGTTTTGTTTCTTTTTTTTACGATTTTAACGATTTATCCCTCCGAAAAAAGCGCTTTATTTTGTGTCTGTGTGTGTACTATAAGTCTACAGCTTATCTGCTGCAAAAGAATGTGTATTTTGAAAATTATGTTCCAGGGTTGTATAGTTTATTATAAACCAGCTGATTATTGTTTGTTGATAAATGTTAAGGTTAATCATTATGGTCTTTTGTTACATGTTTGGCTAAAAAGCCTTTTTTTTTTTTTTGTTGGTTGGTTTGTAGACACAAACCAAAGTCAACCAAAACAAAAAAAAATATATAAGGCTTATATATTTTAGCCAGATATGAATCAGGTTAAGTACACAAATCCGCTTTAAACGAAAAAAAAAAACACACAGAAGAAAACAAAAATACGGCATACAAGCGGATCAAAAAAATTAAAGTGTCATTATGGTAACAAAAATGCTCATAAATTAGATCATACAGACGATCATATATACAGTATTTTTAAGGCAAGTTAGCAAAACAAAAGGATGGCTAAAACAAATACTTTTGTTTTAAGGTTGACATTCATTGAAAGAGTTACATATGGAGCAGTGTTCTTTATTTTTTTTTTTGGCTTAAGCTATATTTCTTAGGAACTGAGTGTGATTTGTTAAGCATTAATATTTAAGTGATTAACATAATGGCTAAACTTAAAAGGTTGTATATAAGTTTTTCAGTGTTAAATGTCACATTAGGCTTGTAGCGTTTTGTGTCAGAGAAATGGATTGTTTGAACACATTTAGAATTTTTAGTCAATTCAGAGTACCCAAAAGTTATTGCAGGCTTTTTTGTTTTCAAAATTTAATTTATGACTTATTGCAAAGCTTTTAAACACGGTCAGTAATAATTAGTTTCAAGGTTTAGCTACAAAAATGAAACATGCAAGCTTACTGACCTCATGCATTAACCACATTTTAGATCATACAAGGTCTCTTACAAACTTTGGACGATTGCTTAGTTCCGAGTCACACACTGCCACTTTTGCTGCTCAACTTTTGAGTTTGTGGGTGAGAGGGGAAAGAAGAGAGGTATTTGGTACCACAAACTCAAAAGTTGAGCAGCAAAAGTTGCAGTGTGGGACCCGGGACTTAAAGTTTTAGTTTCTTGATGGATGAATGCAGTGGATTTCATCTGATAAATGAACAATGCACTATGGATAATTAAAGAATCAAGTAATATTAAACGATTATTGTTTAGAAGATCCGTGATTATTGTTTAGAAGATCCATGATTGTTGTTTGAAATATCCGTGATTGTTGTTTAGAAGATCCATGATTGCTGTTTGGAATATCCATGAATGCTATTTGGAATATTCATGATTGTTGTTTAGAAAATCCATGATTGTTGTTTGGAAGATCTGTGATTGTTGTCTGGAAGATCCATTATTGTTATTTGTAAGATAAATTATTATTGTTTGTTAGATCCATGATTATTATTTTGAAGATCCATGATTGTTGTTTGAATGATCATCAGTGGTTGGTTAGAAAATCCAAGATTGTCATTTTAAAGATACACAATTGTTATTGAATGATCCATAATTATTATTTGGTAGATCCACGATTGTTGTTTGGAAGCTCCACGGTTATTGTTTGGATGATCCACGATTATTGGTTGAAAGTCTACGATTGTTTAGAAAATCCACAATTGTTATTTGGAAGATCATCGGTTGTTGTTGCTTGGAAAATTCAAGATTGTTATTTTAAAGATCCACAATTGCTTTTGGAAAATCGTCAGTTATTGTTTGGAAGATCCACGATTGAAGTTTAAAAGATCCATGAATGTTTTTTTTTTTAAATTCGTGATTATTAATAAGGAGATTCACGATTATTATTAAGAATAAGCACGATTATTGTTTAGAATACACGCCTTTTAATGATTTTAGTTTAGAAAACCCAGCATGATGGGCTGTTTATGTGATCCACGATTTTTGTTAAAAAGACTGACGTATGTAAAAGTCTAATGAGGACAAAGGGACTTTGTTACTGCATAAATTAAAATATATATAGTTACATTGTTTTACACAAAACTCTCATTTACGCTCCAATATCTCTGCAACAAATGTTGCCTAAGACCTTCAACAATTTCTTATTAAAGACCACATAAAAAGAAAACTTATAATGAGGTCATCTCTTTATTAAGTCAAACAATACTTGTAGTACTCTATCACCAAATTTCTTTTAACATACAATAATATACTTATTAGAAGTAACATTTCCAAGTTCTTCTAAAGCATTGATGCCAATTTTATGAATCATATCCTTATGCAATGCTTTTTTGTTGCTATTTCATGTGATACACATTTCTAATAACTATTATGGTGCAAAAGCCATAAAAAGTAGCAAAATATTGTATATGAAAAAAAACAATCTTTATATTTTTTCCAACTAATTTTCCACCTCTAGTTGAGTGTTTTTTTTATATAGTGTTTTTTTTTTTTTTGTAATTCTATGTTTTCGAAATAGTAACGAAACCGGTACTAATGTTAAACTCATTCATAAACTGCCACTAATATGCTGAGACTTGAGACTCTATGATGTATTTTCAATTCATTCATTAATTTTTTTAAACGTTTGTTGGTTGTGGTTTGTACATTCATTCTGCTATTGGATGTATTTTATTAATAGACATTTTCGTATGACCATAATAAACTTTAAGTTTGTTTTTCGCTCGTTTCTATATATTTATATTTTTTTCTGTTTTCATATAGTTTTTAATGCGAAAAGTCGAAGAAAAAAGCCAGCAACACCAACAAGTTGCTGTATAACTAACCAAATACATCAGAAAACGCTTTCTGGCTTGGTTGTTTTTTGTTTGTTGATTTTTTTCTCTCGTTATTCTAGACAAAATGCCATAATTTACAATTAAACATTAAATTAAATGTACTACTTTGTTTAAAATGGCAACTGCAAAAAAAAACTTAGTCTTAAGTAAAAAGGCAAAATAAATACAAAGCTATATCTATAATAGACTTTTCTATACAAAAGTTTGTGCATAAGAGACTTTTTATAGAAATCTTTGTGTACACGAGACTTTTTATACAGAAAAGTTTGTGTTAAAGAGAATTTTCTAGAGAAAAGCTTGTGTATAACAGAGTTTTCTATAGAAATGTTTGTGCATAACAGAATTTTCTATAGAAATTTTGTGTATAACTGAGTTTTGTATATAAAGTTTTCTATAGAAAAGTTTGTGTGTAACAGAGCTTTCTATAGAACAGTTTGTGTATAACAGAGTTTGTGTAAAACAGAATTTCCTATAGAAAAGTTTGTGTATAAAAAGTTTTTGTATACAAAGTTTTCTATAGAAAAGTTTGTGTGTAACAGAGCTTTCTATAGAAAAGTTTGTGTAGAACAGAGTTTGTGTAAAACAGAATTTCCTATAGAAAAGTTTGTGTATAGAAAAGTTTGTGTATAACAGAGCTTTCTATAGAAAAGTTTGTGTCGAACAGAGTTTGTGTAAAACAGAATTTCCTATAGAAAAGTTTGTGTATAAAAAGTTTTTGTATACAAAGTTTTCTATAGAAAAGTTTGTGTGTAACAGAGCTTTCTATAGAACAGTTTGTGTATAACAGAGTTTGTGTAAAACAGAATTTCCTATAGAAAAGTTTGTGTATAAAAAGTTTTTGTATACAAAGTTTTCTATAGAAAAGTTTGTGTATAACAGAGTTTTCTTTAGAACAGTTTGTGTTTAACAGAGTTTGTGTAAAACAGAATTTCCTATAGAAAAGTTTGTGTATAAAAAGTTTTTGTATACAAAGTTTTCTATAGAAAAGTTTGTGTGTAACAGAGCTTTCTATAGAAAAGTTTGTGTAGAACAGAGTTTTTAATAGAAAGGTTTGTGTATACTGAGTTTTCTATAGAAAAGTTTGTCTATAAAGGACTTTTTTATAAAAAAGTTTATGTATAAGAGACTTCTCTAAAAAAAATGTATATAAGAGCTTTTCTATAAAAAATTATGTGTATAAGAGTGTTTTCCATAGAAAACTTGGTGTATAGCAGACTTTTCTATAGAAAATTTTGTGCATAAGAGACTTTTTTATAGAAATCTTTGTGTATAACAGAATTTTCTGTAGAAAATTTTGTGTATAATTGAGTATTCTATAGAAAAGTTTGTGTATAAGAGAGTTTTCTATAGAAAAGTTTTTGTATAACATAGTTTTCTATAGAAAAGTTTGTGTATAACAGAGTTTTCTATAGAAAAGTTTTTGTATTACTGAGTTTTCTATAGAGAAGTTTGTGTATAACTGAGTTTTCTATAGAAAAGTTTGTGTATAACTGAGTTTTCTATAGAAAAGTTTGTGTATAACAGAGTTTTCTATAGAAAAGTTTGTGTAGAACAGAATTTTTAATAGAAAGGTTTGTGTATAATTGAGTTTTCTATAGAAAAGTTTGTATATAACAGAGTTTTCTATAGAAAAGTTTGTGTATAACAGAGTTTTCTATAGAAAGTTTTGTGTATAACTGAGTTTTCTATAGAAAAGTTTGTGTATAACAGATTTTTCTATAGAAAGGTTTGTGTATAACTGAGTTATCTATAGAAAAGTTTGTGTATAACTGAGTTTTCTTTAGAAAAGTTTATGCATAACAGACATTTTTATAGAGAAGTTTGTGTATAAAAGATATTTCTATAGAAGAGTTTCTATATAAAGTTTCGCAATTGATTTTAAAAATTATAATTTATTATAAGCCATATTACTTGTCATTTTGTATCAATTTATTTATTTACACTTAAAAATAATATTTATACAATTTCTTTCGATTTATACTAAAAAAAATTTCTCTTTCTTTTATCTCTTTACAGGTAAGCATCACTTTAATTTTAATGCCTAATTTTTCCATTTGACACTTGTGGTAAGCTTTTTGAACTCATTTAACATTTAGTTGTCTTTTTTTTTATTGTTGTCAACATCTGCAACAAAAACATAATTATACAATTTGTTATTGTCACTTAAAGTTTCCTTAAAGTCTAAACATATAAAAAGCATTTCATACAAGTAATTTATTCATACAAACATCACAAAAAAAAAATTAATACCTTGACAACATTGTTTGCTATACACCAGAGATAAGGCATAATGATGTAGAGATAAACGTCATGATTATTATAAACATCAGTCGTTTGTAAACAAAAATTTTTTACAATATTTATTATTTTTGGTTTTTTTGTGGTAGTTGTTGTTGTTGTTATTATTATTTTGTTGTCAGTAATACTTTTTAAGCATAATAAATCTAATTCAAGTTTTTACTTTCACTTAAATGTCACATTGACAGCTTTAAAAGTTTTTCATCATTTTGTTTATATACATATGTATGTATGTATGTTATGTTTATATTGTTCATTGGAATTGTTGAAATTGGTTTTTCTTTTTATTAAATTTTATTGGAATAAATGCTAGTTGTTTGACAATCATCGATCGTCATCTTAAATTGTTGTCAGTGTTGGCATGTCTATTTATCTTATGATTTTGCCAGAAACAACAATAGTTTCTTTTTTCATTTAAGCCATCTAGTTTGTTTGATTTTAATGTTTGTTTTCAAAAAAAAAAAAAAAAAATTTCGATTTTAAAATCAATATCCACTTTATAACTGTTAGGTTGTTGTATTTTTTTGCGGTATTTTTTTGTGACATTCAAGGTTCATTGGCATTACAGCTATTATAGAAATTGTTTTGTTGTATTTTTCACCTTAGTACTCTACAGAGGAATGCTGGGAGTATTGGATTGATTAAGTCATTTGTAACGAAAATAAATAATGTTGCTAAAATATTTTATTACTTTTGTTTTTTGTGATATTTGTAACTCTGAAAAATTCCCTAAAGAAATTTTCTTTTCTTTCTGATCTCAGCTTAATCGTAAAATTTTCTATAATCTAATTACTCAGTACCTATGTAAAGTAACATTTATTACTTAGTTGCTGACTTTTATTTTATAACTAAAAAAAAATAACAAATATTTTCTTTTTTTCCACCAAACAAAATACATATTCATATTGATTGAAGTCTTCAGTATTGAAAATGAAAGTGTATTTCAACTGATTTATAAGCTTTTTTCTTTGGCAGTCGTGCAATTATCTGCTTGTTTCGTTTTAAAGCTCAAAAAAAAAAATCATATCAAAAATGTTTCCTTAACAATAATCAACCAACAAATTTTAAACGTTTCTGCCAAATTTCACAGACATTTAGTAAGAGAAACAGAGATAGATACGTTTAAATTTTTGTATGTACATGTTGTTTTGTAGGTTTTATGATGAATTGCCGTGTTCAAAAATTATGTCCCAAAGCGTTGACATTTAATGATTGATTTGACACACAAGGGCATCATGACAGCAAACGAACGAACACATACAAAGTCACAACTGCAACAATATTTTTAACTTTAATACAGTTGCAATTGCAACAATGAAATTGTCAGCAGCATCTTGTTACAACAAGCCAAGCTCTACTATGCGATTATTATAACAAATAGAAAATGTTTGGTAAATTTTTTGTCAGTTTTTTGAAATACAATTTATTTGTTTCATGGTTAAAAAGGTTGTTAAACGTTTGTTTTTTGTTTGTCTATCTTCCATTTGTGGTAATTTAATATGTTTTTTTTTTGTATAATTTATTTCCTTTTTTAAATTTATGAAATTTACATTTGTTTTTGAAGTTTTTGTGTATTTATTTGTAGAGGTTTTTAATATGACCTTAGGTCATGTTTATATGGCTTAAATTTAAACAATTTTTCATACAAACTGTTTATTATACCTACGTTTGGTTTAAATATCTTGAAATCATTTTCAAAAAGATCGACAGCTTTCGTTTTTAATTTACCCTGAAATGTCTGTTAAATTATACATAAATTATAAACGAAATTGCTTGTTTGTCAACAAATAATTATTGTTTTTTTTTTTTTTTTATTAATATTTATGTTAATTGTTGATAAGATGATTAAATAGGCTTTTAATAATACTGCCAACATTTGTTTTTGAAGCTTTAACTTTAAATTTTAATGATGGAGACAAATTAGTAGCACGTGTTTTCTTAATTTGTATTATACGAGCTTTTAACTGTGTTATAATGAATTCAAAATGTTTAAATTTATTAGCATTTTAGTGTTTATAATCAGCTTTATGTAAATTTCTAAACAATAATCTTGATGATTTCACATTAATCAACGAAAATTGTTTAAGCAACACTTTCTATCGCCTCCAGCCTATTACTTCCAATTTAATTTCATTTTGCCTTTAGACCTAAAATGACAAAGAAGCTTAGAATAGCTGGTTAGTTATATACATAAGTCGTTGTTCAAATAAAATCTGGTCTTATAAATGTTTTCATATTTATGTAACAAAAAAGCGATACTTTTGAAACACAAGTTTATGCTTATTTTTTACTAAAAAAAACTAAAGGAAGATACTTAAATTAATTTCCTCTTACAAAAATCCATGTTTTTTTTTAATTGTTGGCATTAACTGTTGCACAAGAAGAATTTTAGACCTACTCGGCTGTAACTTCCGTCAAACAATGGCCCAAAGCAATTCAAATAAAGGAAACTGGAAACAATTAATAGTGTTTATAGGCTTTCTATTGCATCGACCTGATTTCTTTGATACCAATTGCAGCTTTTGAATGATAACAGAGCACAAAAGCGGTTAGAAACTTTATCGAATAGTAGTGACGTCTAATTAGAAACAGCAGTCATTATTTTATAAACGAAACCTTTGATTTTTAAAATAAAGTAAAACAAAGAACTTACATTAAAATTAGTAAAATTTGTATTGTATTGGAATGAGTAGAGTAAAATTATAAATGAAAAATTATGTTTGGTAGTTGAGTAGGACCATACATGCAGATGTCGATTCTTTCATCAAAATTTCCAAACTTACGTGGCGAAATGGCGGCTCTATTTCGTTAATGCAATCTTGGATTTTGGGTTTTAAGGCTGTAATCGATTTGATTGACACTGTGAATTATTTATGTTGACTCTGCCTTTAATATCACCTCACCTAAACTAGTATTGTCTACACGAGACAAGTTCATGGGCGGATACAAGATTGTTCTATGAGTTAACAAAGCAATTAATTTAAATAAACAAAGTAAGATAATGCACAATTAATCCAATGGTTTAAAGTCAAAGACCGATAAAGTGTTCAATACACCGCACAGTGGGGGAATATGGAAAAAAGGGAAATTAATCTTTAATTTCACATGTCTCGAGAAGTGTTGTCAAGTTTTATTGCGTTTTCTTTTCTGGCAAAAATGTTACACTTTTTTCCTTTTTTATATGGGAAATGGGTAAAAAGTGTAACATTTTTGCCAGAAAAGAAAACGCCATTAGTTTATTAATTTGGACCCCATAAACTCGCCACGCGCAGTACCACAGGTCTTCAAAGCAGAGCACCTCGTTTATGTTAGAAAAATTAAAGAAATAAAAAGTAAGAAATATAAATTACAAAAGATGCCGTGGGTTATCCGATTTTAAAGGTTATACTAAATATTTATAAAATCTGTAATTATGCTTACGTTTTGTTCTTCTGCACCTTTGTGCACGCAAAACATAGGCTAAACAGGACTTTTTTCAATTAATAAGGCATTTGTGCCTGTTTAAGGAAGTTTATTTAAATTAATCAAATCTAGCCCTTTTTTAAACTCAATTCTAGTACAGGAAATTGCTTTCATCCCACTGACAAGATAATTACTTGGCAATTTTTGTGCATGTTAAAACAAACATCACTACAATTACTTAATTTTTCTTGGTGGTCACTTTACTGTTGTTAGTATTATTAATATATCAAAACAAGCAATTTCCATATTACACCTTACTACAGAAAAAAACTTAAACAACCAAAATCTTAATCATACGTCAATGATAAAAAGCCAAAATAACGAAAAAAAACTACATACTATCACCTTTAATGAAAGGGAAAACTGTTATGAGCATGACACATCATTTTATTAAACAAGTAAGAAAGTATAGTCGGTCAAGCCCGACCATATAATACCCTACACCCAGTATATGTATAAAACAGTTTTTCAGAAATGGGCGTTATATAGGGGATATAACCTATTGTGGACCGATCATCCCAAAATGTAGTGTCATGATGTCTGTGAATATAAGTATTATACATATGTGTTAAACTTTATCTCGATATAAATGCTTTTAAACGATTTATGGAGCTTAAATTGAATTACGGAGAGGATCTTATTTAGGAGTTTCGACTAATTATGGACCGATCATAATAAAATTGTACCGTATTATATTTAGACATATGAAATATATTTTCGTTCAATATTATTTGTTTCAATCCCATGCATCCTTGGGCCGAAAAAATATCACGTACCAAATTTTATCGAAATATCTTCAAAATTGCGACCTGTACTCTGCGCACAAGCTTTACATGGACAGCCAGCTAGTCAGACGGACGGACGGACGGTCATCGTTCAATCGACGCAGAAAGTGATTCAGAGTCGATCGGTATACTTTAAGGTGGCCGTTGGACCAATATTTCTGTGCGTTACAAACATCAGCATAAATCCAATATACCCTCCCCACTATCGTGGTGTAGGGTATAAAAATACCAAGAAAAAAAAGCCGCTCATATTAAAATGGCATAAATAAATAAATTAATATACCCACACTGTCTGCTGAAACTGCAAATAAGATTAAATTTAACTCAAAAAAAAAGTGCAGCCAAAACTAAACAACACACTGGCCAACAAAACTAAAGTTAAACCCAAAAAACTGTTAAGCATAATGTTGCACTCACAGCTTACAACATACATTCATATAAAAAGACTGCAACTGTAAGCCACTAAACAGCCCATAAGCTAACAAATGAGACAAACCGCAAAAAAACATAAACGAAAATTAAAAACAAAAAAAAAAACAAAAATGAATTACAATCTTAAAAAAAGTTTAATTTTTCTTTCATAAAAAACATACCTAAGACAACAACAAACAAAATTTACCGAACAACTTTCCATTTCATGAAAATTTCAACATTACAATACAAGCAAACGAATTACACTGTTGTGATATGTATTCAAGGGGACCATAAAGGGTTCCAAATTACAGAGAAATTTCAATGCATTTTAACCATTAATAGCAAAATAATAACAATAATGCTGCCTAACTGCTGCTGCTGCCACAGCCAGCCACATTTACAAGTGGTGAGTAAGCAACCAGTATTAGTGCATTTCATTTCATTCACTTATTTTTATTCATGCATGCATGCTTGCATTCATTCAACTTTAGCTTTATTCCCTGAAATATAAAATTATTTGTTGTTGTTGGTTGTTTGTTTTAAATTCTCATGCATGTTGTTGTTTTTTTTAATATAAAACAATACTTAATGGAGAAAAAAAAATGTTTAATGAAAGAAAACAATCGATAAAAAATGATCATGCACACAACTACGGTGAAGATTTAAATACATACACCAACTTGCCGTGCAGGTAATTGAAAGAATGGATTAATTAAAAGTTTATATTTAAAAACCAATATTCATGAAGTTTAAAATTTTAAATAAAAAAAATTAATATTAAATTTTTATCTTTAAAAATTTATTAACGTTTAAGCATTCTAAATTCAGGATACTTGTTGCTACAGAGAACTCCAAAAGTGTTGAAAAATGTACCGTTTTTATGGGAATTCACTTCACCCTGGATAAGACTCATAGTCTTATTTAAAAATTTTGGCTTTATACATATATAGAAAAATAAAAATATACCATTAGAAGTAATAAAATGTACCATGAAGTATCTTGTGAGGGCTCTCAGATACATATATAGTGGGAAGCAACAATGTCCGTATGTTTTGCATTAAGGAAGTAAGGTAAAGAAAATAATACAAATATAGGTATGTTATCACGTACATATGTATATATGTATATGCATTTATACCCTACACCACAATAGTGGGGATAGTATATTGGATTTGTGCTGATGTCTCTAACGCCCATAAATATTGGTCCACCACCTACCTTAAAGTATACCGATCGACTCAGAATCACTTCCTGATTCAATCAGCCTTATTATGAGTGTCGTTTTCTTTTTACGACAACGACTCTTTCGTAATAGATTAAAGATAAAATTAAATTTGTTTCTTTCGTAATCTATTACGAAACAGTCGTTTTCGTAAAAAGAAAGCGAGACTCATAATAAGGCTGAATGTAACAATGTCCGTCCGCCCGTCCGTCTGGCTGGCTGGCTGTCCCTGTAAAGCTTGTGCGCAGAGTACAGTTCTTAATTTTGAAGATATTTCAACAAAATTTAGTACGTAATATTTTTCGGCCCAAGGACGGATGGGATTGAAACTGGTGGAAGTCGGTGCATTATTTCACCTGGTCCCCCCCATACAAATGTCCTCTCGAAATTGGGGTTTAACGATCATAAATGTTTTAATTATGCAAGTATCCAAACAAATTTCAAAACAAATGGGTGGTAAATGAAGCCAAATCACATCTACAAATTTTGTGCAGATCGGTCCATAATTTGTCGTAGCTCCCATATAAAGCTCACTTCCGAAAATTACTTTAACGATTATAAATCTCTTTAAAAGTTTTTAACGGAATAAAATTTTACAAAAATAAGTTCATATGTACAGAAATCATGACACCCAATTTAATAATGGGCGGTCCATAATTAGTCAAAACTACCGTAGGTGTAGGGTTGGATATGGTCGGGCTTAACCGACTATACTTTTTTACTTGTTTACTTTTATTTTTCATTTTGCAAAAGGGAAGTAAGTTTTTTTTTGCTGTAAATTGTTTAATATGCTATTAAACTTAATGTTTTAAATGAATGTTTAATTGCTTGTTAAATGTTACTAAACAAAACGCCCTTTTCACTCTTAATTATTGAAAAATAAAGTGATTTAACTCATTAAAAACTAATTATGTGCGATAATTAGGGATTTAATACCTTTCCACTTCTTACATATTAATGGCTCATGTATGCACTTGCTTTGTCAGCCTTAACTACTTACAGACATCCAGGCAAATACATATATTGTAGTAACCCCGTCTTTGGGGGCATACAACACATTTTGGTTACTATTGACTCCACTTGCCACATAATTAGCGCGCTGTGTTCTGTTATAAATGAAGTTCGTATGATTTTTCAGCTTTTTGTTTTTAAGTTTCTTTTTTTTGGTTTTGTTTAATATTAAAGTCATGCTGGGCTTTTGGCTTAAAGAGCGGCCCGAAAACATATTGACTGTTGGGGTATTTACAATTGAATGCAACGACATACAGACAGACAGATTCGTCGTAACATTCGCTTTCAATTGTGGCGGCTGTTTTGTATGAGTTGTTATGTACGTTTAAATGTAGTTGTTGTTATTGTTTGTGGTTGCTAAGTTGACGGTGTTATTTGTTGTTCAATGTTGGTCACTCACTTGTTACCAACAAGTTTCACGTTTTTTGGTTTCTTAGTTTCCTGAGCCGGATTGTGTCTGATTGTTGTTGGATTTGTTATTGTACTCTTTCACTAAAGGTTGTTGTGCTAAAGTTTACATCTGCTTTAATATGACTCGTTCGTGGTTTTGCTCTTAAATCATATTGTAACATTGTGAACAAGAAACCAAAAAAAAAAAAATATCGTTAACATTATGCTGCACAAAAACGTTGCACTTGTTTCCTTTGTTGCGCGTTGCACTTGATATTCACTTTCGTTTTCTTTTCAGGGTTCCCATTAAATTAAAATATAAACAATAAAAATGTAATAAAAAAAAACGAAAAATTTAATTCATTTCCTTATTTGGCAGTTTTCGTAATTGTAACTTGTCTGTCATGCATTTTCAAAAAACTGATTAATTAATGTTTTGCTTTCATAAGTTTCTAAAATAAAAAAAAATATATATATAAATAAATTGAGCTTTATTAATGTTCCCTTTTTCAAAAGAAATGAAGCAAAAATAAAAAAAAACGTAGTGGACAACTTACATTAGTATTCACAAATTAGTTACAAGTGGCAGTCGTATAATTAATTGCCAGGGTGTAGCATCTATGGCCCTTGAAACTTTATATACAAAAGAGATAAGTACTTTAGTTTAAATTATATTAAGATAATCGAAATAAAATTTATTGCCACAAAGAAATGATAAGTATGCTATTGATGCTCTAGTTAAGTTAAAATTTCTGCTAGGAATTCGAATTTTAAAATTTTGACAACAATATTGTAGAAGAATTATTTTAAAATACTTTTCAAACTTAGCTCTATATAAATTTAAGTTTCTATTAAAATATGTCACAAATTTGAAGCTATTGGCTTTCTTACATCTTAGCATTGAGGACCGCACGAATTTATCAAACAAGAGGTTTAAAAAAGGGTGAATAATTCATCGATGAATTTTAACCACTACAGAAATATACGTATAATTTACCAGATACAAGTAGAATGGCACGCACACGAACATGATAAACAACAACAACATATAAATCTCTGTTGCCGGTTTGTTTGCTTCAAAATAATGAAAAGCGCCTAAGAGTCGCAGGTTTGTTGTTAACTCTTTTGTGATTGACAATAAAAAACTCCATGTTTTGTAACTTCATACAAATCTTACGAAAAACAATTCATTTTGCAACAACATTTGAAATGTTACAAACGTTTAAATACAATAAAATATCAAAAGTTGGGAGCTCTCAAGAGGTTTGAAGTACGATGGTTGCCAATTTCTGTAAAAAAATTAATTTCAAAACTTAAAAGGTATCCGGGAACCTTGCTGGTCACATAAGGGTTAATCACAAACATTGCATATGGTATGCAACTTTAACCAATTTCAGTCGACTGGGTATATAAATACCCAAAAAAGTTAAAGTAGCAAGTCCCGGTTTACATTATGAAATTTTTGTCGCTGCGATTCTTGCTTTGTTGGCGAGAGCGGTGAGTCGTATTAAAAGGGGTACACATATGCATGTACTCGTGAGACACGCTTTGTTCCCTCATTCGTTGTTTTTTTATATTCATACATGCATGTATGTATGTATGTGCTAGCTACAAAATATATAAAAACATACATCCACAAAAAATCTGCAACAAACATCTCTTAATGTAGACGCAAATACAATTTTAAAGAAGACATGACAAGAATCGCAGCGACAAAAATTTCATAATGTAAACCGGGACTAAACAAATTGCTGCGTTATCCTGATAAGAGATAATCAGCCTTATTATGAGTGTCCCTTTCTTTTTACGACAACGACTCTTTCGTAATAGATTAAAGATAAAATTAAATTTTTTTTCTGTATTTAAATACCCAACCGTCCATAATGAGTTAAGCATTGGTTATTTTTTAACCAGTAGTAACATTTTCATAATTGAGTTACCATTTCAACGATAATAATGCTGTATTTTATTCTCAGTAAATAAAATAGACGGAATAGTATTGCAAAGTTGTCGAATTTTAAAAACTATTTAAAAATACTTAGCGAAATTTGTCTATTTATCGTTTAAGTTTCTTTTAAAGTAGGCAACAAGCTAAATATTGTTTTTCTTAGTAGTTTGTCATTGTCGAAAGTTCATCTCTAGGTAAAAAAAATTATCGGTTGTCCCAGCTGCCGCTGAGTTGACAATCTTGGGTTGAGTGAAAGTCGAATAATTCCAGAGCAAAGGTGCTGTCATGGAAATGAGCTCACTTGGCATAAAATCTTGAAGGTAGACAGTTAAATTTTCTTAAAGCTAATTTCCTCTGCTCTAAATTTCGTGTATATTTTTAATAAAATCTATACTTAAGCTACTTTTAAACGCCTTCAATGTTGGCATATTCTTGAAAATTAGATTCTTTTGAAAATGTTTTTGCAAATGATTGAAATCATAAAATTTTGCCAAAATAAAATAACTATATATATAACATGAGTAAGACTCTGACCATTTTAGAGCGAAGATCCAATTTTAATTTTTTTTTTAATCGTGTTGTATCATCTAAATATGATGGAGACTTTTAAAAAGACTATTAAACTTTATAGGCGGCTAGGCTCAATCGACATTTAAAAAATCTGCGGTAAATGAGGCTATACCAATTTCATGGCGACAGGGAAAGCTGACACCAAAAGTCGGCACATAATAAGAAAAATAACTTAAAATGTTTAATAAGAAACATGTATCAAAAACAATGGAGATTTTCAAGCCTCCTTAAAAGGTAGCGGCTTTTAAATTTTATCGTTGGCTAGATACAACAGGCAGCTTAAGAATCTTGAATCTTGACATCTGTGACGAGCAAGTTTCTCGATGGCGGCAGATGTGAATTTTGGCGGCGGTTCAAAATGTTTGTCAGCCTGATTAATCCTAATGAAAAAACTACTTTAATTATTAAAGGTAAACAATTTAAAATGCTGACTCTGAAAATATAGGCGGCAGCTCAAAATCCTTCCAAAACCTTCCAAAAATCGACAACTGTGCCGAACAAGTTTCACGGTGGCGACAGATGTGAATTTTGGCGGCGGCTCAAAATTAAAAATGAAAAAACTACTTTAATTAAGGAAGATAAAAAATTTAAAGTACTGACTCCAAAAATGTTGGCGGCAGCTTAAAATCGACTGTCATCCTTCCAATAAAAAAACAATTTTAATTGTAAAAGATAACAAATGTTGAAGAGTAAATACTGAAAACTTAATGAATTTAATCCGAAACTTATATCAAAAACGATGTCTAGTTAGACAATTTGAGAGGCGACAGGTTTTCGAATTTATCGGCGGCTAGTTTCAACCAAATTACAGCTATTCACACACAACAGGTCACTAGACAAAACTAAAAGATGTCTGAATAATGTATTTAAAGTTTATTATTATTATGCCACTTTCTTAAAAACAGGGTGTGACACATCTGTTTCACAAAAGTCTCATTAAAACTTAATGACAGTATATGTTTTTAAGTTCATCATCTGTAAAATCTTTAGTTTAAACTGAACTTTCTTCGTAATAAACGTGTGAAACTTATTTAAAATTAAGTGATGCTCAAGCTTAACAAAAGCCATAACACAGCATACAAAACATATTCAATATTCATTGGCGACAAAAGAGTCATAACTCCATAACTAAAGTTTTGAGAAAATTAGAAATCTTTAAACAAATTAACAAAATCTCGATTTTTTTTACATGTTTCTTAATACATTTATTTCACCAATTCATTAAATTTAAGAGATCGGTTTTTATTTTAAGAGATTAAACCGAAAATACCAGAAATCTTTATAAATATATGAAATTATCAGACTAATGTCTGTGACAAAATTATAATAACACTGAAAATTTTTAAAATATTTATAAGAAATTTGTTATCAAAAACCTTTTTGGTTTAATTTTGTTATTTTCATATTTTAGTTTCTGGAATATTTTTGAAATACAATTCAAAAATCTTATATTTAGAGTTATAACCCTCTTGTTAAAAATGGAAATTATAAACATTGATATTGTTGTTTTAATAATGATAATTTTGTTGTGTTGTTGTGTTTCCTTTATTACTTCATAATATATTTTTTATTTGGTGTGTTGAACAGTGTTGTTAAACATCATAAAATATTACAATAATAGCAACAACAACATCAACAACAACAACACCTACAACAACAACAAATTTACAATTTTGTTGTTATTTTTTTTTAGCAAATTATCCATCCACCCAAATAGTAGGTCATGGTTTTCACGGTTTTACGCTTTTTTTTTTTTTGTTTTTCAACTTCAACTTTATTTCAGTTTTTGTTGCTGCCACACAACAATTGAAAGCGAAATTTTTGTCGGTTTTTTTTTTAACAAGAATCTTTAGTTTAATGTCTTTGGTTTTGTTGTTTTAGCCAATGATAGTGTAGGGGGTTTGTTGGTTTTTGTATTTAAAGACTTTTTTTCATTTTCGTCAATGTTTTATTTTATGAGTCGTATTTAAAGTGGCTGTCATCGTTTTATGTTTCTTAATGTTTAATTCATTCTTTTGTTTTTTTTTTGCTGGTTTTGTGATTTTTTACAATTAGTTTTAGTTAATTTTATTAGGTAACTTTTATTAGTTACGCCAACATATTTAAACTATGTATAGTACAAATTGTTTTTATGGTTATATAGTGACAATTTTTTTAATGAACGTATGTTAGTATTATTATAATAATTATTTTGTTTACATGTATTTCAGTATACATATATAAAAGATTACAGAAATTACTTTAACATGAAAACAAAAAAAAAAAATATTATTATATAATAATGATTTTATTCCCAGTATTTTGAGCTCAAAGTTCAGCTTTTAAATTTCACTTTCATGCATACTATCAAATTGCCTAAAAAAAAAAAAAGTTTTGTAACATAAAAACTGCTGTTGTTTTATATTTTTAAATATCAGATATATTGATGGAGAATATTTATTTACTAAAGTTTATTGAGACATGAAGAGCAATTCTGTAGTAAATGGGCTCCTTTTTTCGCTGCCTTCGAGAGATTTGCACCTCACTTTTATATGCTGATTATAGCTGTAGTTGATTCTATAAATTTTTTTTAATACAAGATTTAAGCGTTCCAGCTTCCAATATAAAGGTATAGGTCGACTTAGGACTTACTTGAATCAATCGCGGGATAACCTGGCAATTTGTGGGATTAATTCTCCGCCAACTAAGTTTATATTCAAAAAATAACGAAATAAGGACTTTTTATGAAAATCATTGAAAAGAGTAAATTTTGTTAACTATAAATGAATATGATATCGGACCACGACCACGCATACTATATCGATTTAGTTATCAGCATTTTTTAAACCCATTTTGGCAAAATTTCATGTGTATTTCTTAAACACGTCATGTCAGAGCTGATTAATCAGCACTGATGTAAACATCGTCAGAGCTGATTATTCAGCACTGATGTACAAACTAGTCATAGCTGACTTTTATAAAAAAAAGATTTTTTAATTTATTTTAATAAAAATTTATTAATTTACATTACATTACAAATAAAGTAAATAAAAATAAACCAAAATTAATTTATTATTAATGTTTTCTTGCTTGGTAATAAGAGGCGCTGCAATGCTGCACTAAAACAAACATAATCCCCAAATGCAGAGTTGTGATATAAAGCTTTCTTCTACTTTCACCACCTTTACTTCTTCAATCTATCCCCTTTCCAAAGAAAGTAACGCAATTTTAAAAAAATTATAAACAATTTCCAAAATTTAATAGTAATATTTTGCCCCAATGTGCACATTATTCATTAAAAACTATTAAGAAAGTATAGTATAATATTTTACACACAGTACATGTAGAAAAACAGATTTTCAGAAATGGGCTCTACATAAAAGCTGTGACCTATTATTGACAGAGCAACCAAACATTCAGTGGCATGACTTCTGTGCATAGAAATACTCTTTGTGTTAAATTTTGTCTCGATATAAACACTTATAAAAGATTTCTAAATTTTTAAGTGATTTTTTTTAAGAGAATCTTATATGGGAGCTTTGACTAATTATGAACCGATCATCACAAAGTTAAGCCAAATGTTTTGTTATACAAGAAACAGACGCATGTTGAATATTATTTGGATACCAACATTTTTAAGACAGTTATGCTCTTTAAAGTGATTTTTGGCAGTGGGAGTTATGGTCAATTATGCATCGATCTGCAGCAAATTTATTGATGAGATTCGGCTTTATGTACAACTTATTTTCGGAGAAATTTGATGGGATATATGCATAAATCAAAACATTTATGACCGATAAACTCCTATTTTGGGAGGACATTTGTATGTGGGCTAGGTGAAATAATGGAACGATTTCTATCAGTTTTAATCCCAAGCGTCCTTGGCTGAAACAATAACATGTGCAAAATTTTATCGAAATAGACCTGTGTTCTTCGCACAAGGTTTACATGTACAGCCAGCCAGCCAGACAGACGGACTTTGTGAAATTGACACAGATGTCGGTATACTAAAGGTAAGTGTTGGACTAATATTTTTGGACGTTAGAAATATCAATACAAATCCACCACCATAGTGGGGATAATGATAAATCATTACCAAGTTGGAGAAATTAAAAAAAAAAATCCTATAAAATATATGGCTTCTGTACAATAGAGACCTAGAAACGACTGATCAGAGAAAAAATTATTGCCCGACAAATTTTAATTAAACTTTTAATGGAGTCTTAATTGATTTTTAATTACACTTTTAATCATATCAATTAAATTTTTAATTGAAAAACAATTTTCAATTAAATAATATAATATTTTTTTTAATTAAAACTACTTTTAATTAAATTTTTACAAAATATTTTAATTGATACTACAAATTCGTTCGTCGGTCCACTTTCAATTAAATGTTTAATTAAATATACGAATATTTTAATTGAAAATCAATTTTAATTTTTTCTGTGATAAAGGAATGGAGAACCAAAACTGTCTTTACAAATAATTTTAAATTGTGCATATTTTAGACTTAAAACTTTTTCAAATAAGTAAATTTCTAAAAAAGGGTTTATATTGATTTTTATTTCCCCTCTAAACATATCAAAAAGGGTCATAGCGCATTTGACTTATTTATACCAAATGTACAACTTATCAGAACGTACCTGATGTCAATAATAAAAATTTTAACTTGAAGTTATTCATATAGCGAATAAAGCCAGTCTTTATCACGACCGGAAATTACACACAGAATTTTAGGAAAATATTTTTTGTTTTCGAAAACGAAGTCACGCTTCGAGACTAAGTGTTCAGCACTTTTTCAGTGTATTTTTATAATTTCCAAAATGTCATTATGATACCCTTTTACTGATGTCAAATAATGAAAAAGAACATTTGCATTAAACAATTAAGATAAATTTATTGATTTTCATGACCTTTGACTTTCAACCATTTCGCCTTTAAGAATTTTGTTTGTAGAAGCAAAATAAAACAAAGAATTTGTATAAAAATGGTAAACAACTCTTATTGTTTTGGAAAAAGTAATAAAAAAAAATACATTTCCAAACGGGACCAAATAGTGACATATTCAGCAAGCAAACGTTTCTCCACAATTGCTCTTTGATTTTCAGAAGATTAAAGGGTGCACTTTTAAAATTCTTAATACCGACCTTAGAAGGACGATTATGTTGACCGAAAATTTTACGAATTTAACGAAATGTAGTTTTTACTGATTTACTATTATTTCACATATGAATTTTAAAGCGGAATTGATTTCGTTGTAACAATTGACAATAGAACAACAAAATATTAAGGTTATAGCAAAAACAGATTGTTAGAAAACAAAGCCTTTATATTTCGCGATGTTTTCTTTGTTTAGTTTACAGATTTTTCAATAACATGTAACACAACCCTGCTTTGTCATGAGTCATATGACTTTCTTTTTGTCTCTCCAATAGTGCGTCAATGTGTGTATATGGTCTGTTACTGGTGTCATGTCATTAACGTTGGCTTTTTTTTTTGTCATAACTGCAAGAATTATATAGAATCTAGATCAGCTTCTAAAATTTAGATTTGTTTAAGAGTGATAAGTATCAGTCAAAGAATATAGATATTTTCAATATATATCATGTAGCAAACAGTTTTTATTTTTCAATATATTTGGTCGAATGTGAACAGATAAATTTGACAGGTTCTTAATAAAACCATTGTGTTTTATTTTTGCATATTTCATTCTGCTGATCTAAAAGTAAAAAAGTTTTGAAAAGTCGTGGAGATCTTCCTACCTGATTAAATATGGTTTTAATTTGATAAAAAACAAAAATTATTTTCTTTAAGAAAACAATTATATACGAACATCTCCAATATACCTTTATTAAATTTCTTGCTTTATACTCCGAATACCCGCAATACCATTTAAACGTCCTTTCATCTGCAATTAAATGCGCACAATTTAACTTTTATATAAAGAAATTTTCAACAAAACAAAAAATAGCTTTTCTTAAAGCCCGTTTTAATTCCCACCCTGATTAATCTTTAAATGATATATCCAAATCTTAATTGTATCATAAAAATTCCTTTAAAACCAAAAAAAAAAATATTAACAACTGCAACAATACAAATACAACATATAAATGATATGTGTCGTTTTTAAGGTGGTCACCGCAACAAGTTGTACATCCACTTTCATTTTTCATTAAATATGACACACAAAGAAAATAAATACAACAACAATGACAATAGTAAAAATCGACAACTACTACAATCATAATCATGACCATCATCTTCCAAAAAAAAAAACAAAAAAAAAAAACAACAGCCAAGACAAACCAAACCAAACGAGGTACAATGATCCATACGGACCATAAGAAAAGGGGAGAATTACCCAGCTACAACACCAGCCACACATTCATATTCATTGGTTATTGGTATGAATGACTATGATCATTTCATTTAACTCCATTTCATTACATTTTACACTTTGTATTTTATACAATATTTATGTTGCCTTTTCCATCTACTTAACACAATTACATTGGCCAAAATTCATTCAAGTTACCAGCCAGCCATAGTGCTGTATGGTAGTAGTGTTATGTGGTAATTTAAAGAAAGTTTTACATTTCTTTAAATATGAAATTTTTTAATATAGTTTTCAATAAGTTGCAGGAATATATTAAGCGGCTAACGTGTGGTAGTGAGTGTTAGAAATGGTTATTAGTTATTAATTCAAATTTTCAATTGTTTAAGTAATGTTAAGCTGTTTTTTTTTTTAAATGACTTGTGTAAATTGTTTCAATATTGTGGCGTTAGAGAATGAAGAGCAGTTTTGGGCGCATAAAATGGAAAAAATTACTTTCGGGAAGTGCAGCTTAGAAACTGTAAAAGCCAGACATATCAAGAGCGATTTTCTCAATAATCAGTAAAATGTTTTAGTACCAGGTATATAGTTTAATAGCAAAATTCTGGCACTTCACTACTTGCAGTATTTATCACAACATCTTTTAAACTCCTAAAGAACACTGTCGGACAAAATAAATTGCGGTTTCAAACATTTCCTGTTTTTTGTTTAAAACAAGTATTTATTATTTTCTAATAATTTAAATTATAGTTTCATTTTTAATTCAGTTACTAATTATTTCATCTAATATTTATGTACTTCTTTGCAAAGTGTAAGCGCTTTTTTATTTTGCAGCTCGTAGAAGAGGCTTTTTCTCAGCGTACGTACTTCTTAGACAGTTTTCGTTAAGTCTTCTTTAGACAGTTCGAGTCGAAATATTTAATTCTAGTTCCTAATTTATATGCTTAAATTGTAATATGATCATCGTCTAGATTTGTGGTCTTACGTTTTCTGCCACGTAAGTTGTTAAGGCTTTTGTTTGACTTTCTTTTTTTATACAAAGCAATTATTTTCTGGCCGCAAATACCGATGTCTTATACTTAGAACTCAAATCTGTCTGTATTATCCCATTTTCACGATCTAGTACCAACAAATCTTTTTTCTTTTCGGCTAAAGTCCTGATTTCGAAAAAGTCTGGGTCTAGCCTTATTTTGTGTATATTTAAGTAAATAAGTATTTTACTACAATTTATTATTTTTAAAAAACTTACCATAAATTTTGCCAAAAAAAAAAATCTGGAATACAACTCTTATTTTAAGGTTAACAGAAAACCGCACTTTATTATGTCGCGCAGATTTCTTGTGCATTTCAATTTACATCACAAAATATAAATGAGCAACTTTATAAAATTGTAAGTTTTGTGTAAATATTTCAGATGCTCCAACAAATAGCCAGACTGTGAATAAATAGTAAAATAAAATACATGTAGAAGAAAAATATCCAAAAGGAATGAAGAAGCTTACAAAACTGCACTTTGTTTTGTCCGACAATGTAAAAGTCATTAATGGACCACTTCTAAGTAATGCAGATGGGTATAAAGTAGTCATTTAAATGTGAGTTATTAAATTGCAAGTCATTACCCACACGCAGAGAAAAAACAATGGTTGGGCATGGTTACAACAACTATACTCTGTTTTTTGGTAACAATATATTGTTGTGGTACCAAATAATTGTTATTTCAATTTGATCTTAACGATAATTTAGTTACTATAAACATTTTTATATTTATCGGCATTATAAATATTATTACTTTAGACCATATTATGATGACTTTAAACCATATTATGATTACTTTAAATCGTAATATGAGTACTTTAGATCATAATGTGGTCACTTTAGACCATAATATGGTTACCTTGAGTCATAATATGATCATGCATGATAATTTTATGATTATATTGGGCTATAATATGGTGTTATAATATCAAATTATAATTAATAAGAAAATATGATGAAATATTACTATAAAAATTGATCATAATATATATGATATTTCATGACACTTATATTCATTATAATATATTTTGACTACAATCATAAATACTTTCATACTATGTTGCTCTTAGATTATGTTTACCACAACTATGTTTTTTCTCTGCGTTCAGGTATCTTCAAGATATAAGTTCTTTTCTACAGTTTCTGTAAATTGTTCTGGAGCTCCAAATATCTGTCTTGATTAGTTGCCTTTCTAATTTAAGATTTCTCTTACCACCCTCGCTTACTGCATACTGCCAAATCTACTGTCGTTAAAAATCTTCTTAAAAACGACACAATCTAAATTAAAAGTAACATAATCAGCATAGCGTGATCAATCTATAAACCACACACCTTTAAAATTTCCCTCAATATAAAAAAAAAAACTTGACACAACTCTGCATGTGAGTTTCGATTTTCAAAATTCAACATTCAACATTCTTTTCTTTTTAGAGCAGCCACAATAAAGTGGTTTCTTCTTAACAAAAAAATAAACCCAAAATCGTGAATGTTATTTTATTTAAATACTCATAAATATAAAGAAATTAGATTTCTTTAAACAAAATTTCAGGTAATAAAACAAATTTACTTTCAACTATTTCAAGTATTTTGTTACCAATTTTTATGTTGTTTTTTTTTTCTTCATATATTGACACGTAAGACCCAGAAAAGAAACAAGGCAACAACAAAAAAATCAAATCATTTGTTAAACGATTTATTAGCTGTTGTTCCAAAAAATATAAAAAAGAAAGAAATATAATAACTTTAGACCCCAAAAAAAAAAAACTCACTCGTGCTTATGACCAGCAATCCAATATTGACAACCCATTTTGTAGTTAATACATTTTGTTCAATATTTAATGTTTGGTAAACTCTCTTTTAAATGAAATTGAAAGGTTGTATGTTGCTTGTTCAATATGTTGTTGATGGTTCAATTACTTATTAAATAACAGTCACAGCTACAGAAACAGCATCAAAAAAAAAAAAAAAAAAAATTACAATCAGAAAATTAAGCAAGATATATTAAAATTACCATTACTCGTAATCACTTATAATTTGAGGGCTTATTTCACTGAAATTTATATTTAAACATTTTTGTTTGAAACAAATTGTTTGCCACATCCATCAATTTTATATTTAAGATAAATTTATTTATTTTCGTTTTTTATAAGAGAAAAAAAAATAAAATTTTGGCAACACCCTTAGGAAAAGTTTAAATGATTTTGCAAATAATTGATTGATAAAGAGAAACAGCTGCAGTAAATTAAATTAAAATGAAGCTTTCTTTTGGTAGGGTTTTAGAAGTATATTTTAGCAGGCTTTATTTATATGTATAAGAAATATTTTAACTTTTTTAAGATACAGTGAGAAAAATTGTAGTTTAATTCACAAGTGATGTTGTAGTGTCGTAGGAGTTGTATGTCGTCTAAATTTACGCATGTTGTTGATAATTTCTATATAAACTTTTTGTACAACACCTACGACATTTTTACATATATTTTTCAAATGTTTTTATACAACATTTTAAGTGTTGCCAAAAGTAAAAATATGGATGTATCTCTACATAAAAATTACACATTTCAGTTGAAAAATTAGCAAACAATAACACTCAAATCATAAACTGCTTGACAAGTTTAAAACAGGAAAATAATGTTAATGAGCAAAATTTTTAATAATTGATATTGCTAAAAATACTACGGCATGTTTTAATTTTGGAAAATATTCATATTTTATATTTTGTTTTTAAAATTGTGTTTTTAAAATATTTTCGTTTGTCATTTTGAAGGTCTGACAACATAAACATACGACTTTTCTTTTTTCAAAATTATGTTCAGAAACAAATAATAGTATCATACAATGTACAACATACAACATCACTAGTGAATTGAACAAATATATTTCACAAGTAAAAACAGAATGTTCTCACCTTCAGCTTTTCAAGCTCTATTATAAAGGGTGTTTTTTTTTTTTTAGATGTATAAAACTTTAAGTTTGCAATACAATTTTAACTGACAGCCATTTTGTCACCTGTCAAGTTATTTATGTTTGGTTTGTCACATCAACATGAATAAACTGAAACCTGAACAACGCTTCCAAATTGTGCAAATTTATTTTGAAAATTCCGTGAATGTGCCCAAAACAAGATTGTTGTTGAACCCGAATTTCATAAACGAATTTTGTTTAGCGATGAAGTTCACTTTTAGTTGAATACGTCAATAAATGAGAAAATTTGTGTTTTAGAACAGAACATAACAAGTGATGTTGTAGTAACGCAGGACATACAACATACAACATGTTGTTTGAATTTACAACAGTTGTAAAAATGTTGTTGGTAATTTCTATATAAATATTTTGTACAACACCTACGATAATTTTACATATGTTTTTCATATTTATATATATATATTTATTTTTGCATAAAACATCCTGATTTATTATGCATAAAACTCAAATTTTCTGGAATCCCAAAATTATTTCAGATGCCCCACTATCATAGTTCCATTTAGTGGTATTTTTTCCATACCACATCTATTTCTTAATATGTATTTGTTTCTTATTCTGAAATTATTTCAGACATTATATATAAAGATTTGTTTATCAAAATTCAA
The DNA here is from genome assembly GCA_950370525.1 of Bellardia bayeri. NCBI lineage: Eukaryota > Metazoa > Arthropoda > Insecta > Diptera > Calliphoridae > Bellardia > Bellardia bayeri. Next base: position 19,550,640 of record OX493265.1, on the reverse strand, counting down.
GTATGATGGCTGTTAAGTGAATAACAGTGCTCTGTTAGATGCAAAATAAGCTTGGCTAAAAATTGCGGTTTTTGTCTGTGCTAGTTAAATTTAAATTTATCTTCACACACATTTTAAATTTGTATATACAGGAACACACAGTAAATAATAGAATAGGAACATAATGATTCACTTTTTTTCTACAAACACCAGTTCCTATAACCTATAATAAAATGGTGGTGAATGAGGTGTTGAATGTGTTGAAGAAAGTGATATTGAGAATAACATTGATGATGATGATAACGTTGATATAGACAAACATAGAAAAATAGACAAATAATTTATTTAAGTAATGCTATTAAAGATGGCTTAAGACGACACTACCTGATGAAGGAAAAAATGCAAATTTTTTAAATATTTGAATAATGCGACTAATTTAAATACGTAATCGAATTATTCAAACAAATTAAAATGTCTAAAAAATCGATATTAATTAATAGTTGATTGGTTCATATATATATGAGAACCATATGTTTCTTAGTATACTTTTGCAATGAATTGCAATAATTTTTATTATAATATGTATACTAGTCCTAAATGTTTCCTTGATTCGTCTAATAAAATTACTCAGTTATATTCCTGATACGTCTAATAGGTAAATATAAAACTCTTCTTTCCGCTTTACTGAAATCGAAAGAAGTTGCAAGGGATTCTAAGAAACTACAAAATAAAATTGGCTCTCATTAAAAACAATTCAAAATTCTTAACTTTAGGAACTAATCCTCAAGTCTTACAAAACTAAGTGGTTAAGAAGCCTAGATTAGATATGCTAACACCACCATCAAAATGTTCTTCCGATTATGATTCTTATATTTTAGAAAGCGGTCATATTATATGCATGTCACGTTGATCTCACTACCCTTCTGTTTTCAATTCTAAAGATAATGATTCCAATTTGTTAAATAAGAAATTCACATCAGTTTGACTATCGTGTGTTTGGAAACAGTTGTATTTATTTGGCCAGCACCAGTTTAAAATATTAGTGTCACAATGCAAACATATTAATAAATTCCAGTTTAGACGTGGACTCTCGACCACAAAGCATGTAATATTGCAGCAGTATCTAAGCACTTATCAATTTTTGAGGTACACAAGAACTTGAGCAGTTCTTCCGATTGTAATAAAGTATTTATTATATTTTACTTTTGTTCGATATTCCAGCCTTTTTAGATACCAAAAGAACTGAACCAATGCTAACTACATACTTCCAAATAAGAAAACTTTTAAGCTGATATATGTTCTTCTTACGCTGATTAACTAGTACAAAAGTTAACTATGTTTCAATTAGTTAAATAACCACTAACCTTCAACACAGTCATCTCAGTCCAGACGATATGAAAATATTCGTTTTATGCAACATTAGTATGCATTTACTAAAATGGCATGTTCTGATAGTGCCGACCACTGCTCGAGTAACATTATTTTTAAAGCCTGCCTATCAAATGTGTTTAAAAGCTTTTCGTCTGATTTGTAAGTGTCAAAACTAAAGTAATAACCAAAACCCAGTATAGTTTTGGCTTAAAGTTTGGATTGCTATCAATTTATAACATCAAATCATTCAGCGCTTAATAGTATGTTTTGATTTGATTGTTTTAATTATTAACTTTGTTCAACCGAATTTCGTGTGGACAATGCCTTTGAACAGTGGTCGGCATAAAAAACATGAATTTTAATAACATTGTAGGCAATTCTTTTTTCTATTATAATCTGATTGCTATTGATTGTATAGTTTGTTTTTTGAGGACATGCATGTTCATGCTTTAGAACATGAAAACCAACAAATTGCTTACCAAAGACTGCAATTCAAACTAAATAAACACTGCATTCAGTATGTAGCTAGCTTGAGACAAAAGCCAGCATATTAGTATTCCCAGATATCCCGATTTTCTATCTTTAACAAAATATTACCCAATATTTGACATCTTTAAAAATATTTAATACAAAACAAAAATTGTGTACATTTTTCTTACATACATACATATTTAACCTCTTCATTAACATTACATTTAAGCTCATTTCCAACAATTTATTAAACATATTTCTTCTCATAAACATTATGAAATATGTAGGAATATAGTAGATCCCTTCAAGCATTGTTGTAGTAAAATTGTAGTTGTTTTTCTCCCCCAGTTAATGTAATAGTACAAGTATTAGATAACAACAACTTCATCATAAACCAGTAGTTAACTCATCTATATAGTGTTATTTAATTCTTGTATTTAGACGTTTTTTTTCTGCATTTATATTGTTTTATTTTGTATTTTGCTCAACCTAAAACAAATCGTGACTTTTATGACATTTTCCAATTTATCAAATGTTTTGGGATTTTTTCTTTCTTAAAAACTTCATCTTCGTAACGTTTTAACGTTGTCTGCAAGTAGCTACAAATTTTCCTTTAAGTTCATTCATCCAATAACATCTCTGCAATTATTACTAAACATTTTTGTAGTTTTGGTTTTCGTAACCACAAAGTAAACTTGTACTGCAAAATATTAGTTGCCACAAGAAAAAAAAAAAAAAAACTAGTTAGTTGCCCAAAGTTGTTTTTGATTTTGGCTTTTTTTCCATTTGGGGGCTGCGGTTGTTATTTTTCCCGCTCATTGTATTAATGCCAGCTAAATGTCATCTTTAAATCAAAATATGTAGTTATTATTGCAGTTGTGCTGAGGTTTTTTTTTTCTTGCAATTTGCTTTGAAAACCGCCAAGTAGTTTTAATTAAATTGTAACATTTGCGTGTCATTAATTTAATAGAGTGATTATAATAAAGTTCAATTGCTGAAGTTTGTTTTGTATTCAGCTTAATTATATAATGAAACGCCTATAAAATTTTAAATTAACAATTTATTTTCTTTTGTAAACTTTTTACATGCTTTCACTAATAAAACAAATGCACCAAATATTCGAAAAAAAAACAAACTTTAAAACAGCCGGTGATTATTAAACCCGTAAGTTAAATTTTTTATGTAGACTTTATTTTATGTGATTTCTTTATTATTTTTGGTGTTTCTTTAGACATAAAAGTAAAGATGTAGAAACATATCAATGGTTTTTTTATTTGTTGGCCAAAACTCAGCATGTCAGCACTTAACCAAGAAAATACACACAAAATAAACAACAAGCAATAATTTGAAAAATAAATTGCCAACACCTAATGAAAATATGGCACAACTCTCTAAATATTTAACATAAATTGTTTTAGTATTAAATGTATAAAGCAACAAAAAACCAATAATAATCCTAAGACAATAAGAAAAGTGAAGAACATATTTAGCATTTATCACGAAATATTTGTAAACTATAAATTTATTCAAACGGATCTGATAGCCTGTTCTGAAGAGAAGCGTAGCATAGATTGAGAGCGTTCTGCTTTGAACAAAACAAATAAGGCATAAGGGTAAGGAATGGACCATAGGGCGAATGGAACAAAACTTCCTAACCTCTTCTTTCTAAATAATTTTTTTTATATTTATATGGGAAACTTCAAAAATCTACGGCACTTAGAATTTTTTTTTTTTTAATTTATTTTTTTTTGTCTGACATCAATGCCGATTTGCGTTCGCGTTAATCATTTTCACTGCGGTTTTAAGTTAAAAATTAAAAAAATATATAAAAATTACAGTTTTTGAGGTTAGAAACATTTTTTTTCCTCCAGAAAATTTTAAATCTTTAAAATTTTTTCGTGCGTTTTCAATTTTAGCATTAAGCTGAGTAAAGTCTTCTATTCGATGTATGTACGTTTCAGCGCAATTGATACAGTGCTTTAGTTGTCACAAAGCGAAATGTGTTTGGGAAAAACTGCCGCTACACGCGACCGCGTTGAAAAAAATTATTTTTATAAAAAAAAGCTTTAAAAAACTGTTTTTTTTTTTTGCAAAAATTTTTAAAAGTTCATAAAATTTTTGCGTTAAAAAATTTTCAAGTTTTAAAAGACAATTCAGATTGTCAGACGCAAAAAAGATACATTTTGACAAAATTTACGCTAATTTCTTTTTAGTTTGTCATCTCCGTGATACGTTATTGGTGCGCTGACACCAACTTAATATACTTCAAACTTTATAAAATTACGCAGTTTTTTTAATTCTGCGCTTAAAGCTCATTTTTATTAAACGGCGCAAAAACCCTATGTAAAAAAGTTCAAAATTCGGAAAATTATCGTTTTGCATGTAAACCACATGCAACTTTTCATCCAGCAGCGATATCAATTTTTTTTTTTTTGTGGATATATCTCCAAGTCTAGTGACTATTTTTTGTATTGGTTTGGATCTGAAAGCTAAAAATTATTACAAAGAAAACGGAATGTATGTAAAAACTCTTGCAAGTGTCAAGTTGTTTTTTTTTAAATATTCGGATTTTAGATGACCACCAATAAGGTGAAGACTTTTCAACGTAAAACTTTGCACGTCATATCCTTCAAGTATAGTCATTCAAACCCTGTATAACGTTTTTTTTTTTTTTCAATTCATAAAACTTAACGGAATAACAGTCATAGTATGTCGGTTTCAGCGGTGCTCAAAAAATTTGAAATACCCCATATAGGCTTCCATGTCTTGTCGCATTTGGTTGGTTTATGTAGAATCCCGCTACGTGCAGGTATTCAAGCAGAATCTCTTAATTGCGTTTTGAAAAGGACCACACTACTCAATAAGCTTGGCAATAGGACTAGATTCATATCCAAATGCTAGTAATTATAGAGTACTAAATCCAGCCTGTCGCGTTTAGGTAGCCGATGAAATTGCACCATTTGATACGTGATATCTCTGCCAGATTGTTTAGTATGTGCATGTTATAAAATGTTTGTCTTGAATTGTAAAGAGCCGATCATTCACAGAGATAAGGAAATACTTTTTCTTCTTTCTCCCGATCTTCGCAACTGCGGCAGTGAGTATGGAAAGAAAGTCCAAGCCTGCTGGTATGCTAACTATTTGTCTAGTGACTAAGTACCAGCCTTATTATTCTCCATATGTCCTTTCGTTTCATATTCACGAGCTGTGTACTTCGTAAACTGGCCACATTTTCTTAATGGTCTTACATGAGTTTATATTGCGCCACCTAATTTCAGCCTTTTGAAAGTAGTGCCTGAATATTGCACTTTTAATGGTCCCATGCGGTATTGCGACTAAGAAGGCTGTTGAGACATTTCAAACGGATCCTTTTCTGGCCAGTTTGTCTGCCTGTTCATTACGGTAGGAGTCAGTTAAAGTTTCTTACATTGTCTGACTAGAATAGTTGTTTTAGTATTAGACTTAAGGGACATGAGTTCCGCCTGACTGTCGAAAAAATGGTAGTGCTGATTCTAATTCTTTCTCATAAAATTTTATAAGCTTCCGTAGTCGCTAGTATCGCAGGTTAAAAAACACTGGATTTATCTCGGAGGCGTAGTTAGAGTTTTAAGCTGGGTTTATCGCAGAAAACGCCGGATCGGAGGCCATAATCCATCTTTTAACCATCGGTGTATAATTTTATGTCATGTACATCAATCATATGACCCCCATTCCATTCTCTTCTTGATGGAAAAGTGATTTTCGACTAATCCTCTCTTCAAATTAATTAGTTGCATTCGGTACAGGTAGCTTGTGATGGTTTGGCAAGATTTCAGTAGCTCATAATAGATTGGACTCTTTTAGTACCATCAAACACAGAACATTACCATAGGGTCTTGGTAAATCGATTCAGCGAGTTTGATTCGGGTTTGACATTCGATCTTATAGTAATGGATTTTTTTAAAGCAAGATATTATTAGGTGCCAAAATGATTTCCTTCTGTAGCGTTTAAGCAGAATTTTTAACAACCGTTCTCTCGGCTTTAATCTATATGGTACCCAATTCTCCTTCTTTTGAATGAATCATATTGCTCGCATACATTTTCAGATTACTGCCTGAGGAGCTGCACATGTTCGTTGTATACTTTGCAACCATCCACAAACTAGTTTCATCAGAAGGACAATAATGTTTTACACCATTAAAGCAATGCTTTAGCCACATTTGCTTCATCACTAAGTATATTTCCCATACTAAATTTCTTTCCGAATTTTGAAGTTTTTAAACTTAAAAACACATCTTAACTTTAAAATTCGCATCTTCGATTTATCAAAATTGTGCAACGGAACATGACTTACTGTTAAAACAACTATCGCAGTTACAATCCACATTGATATATTGCAGTTTTTATTTCTGTGTCCTTGCAGCCAAGGTCACCTGTATGGATTTTTGCTTATTTCTCAGACATTATACCGATTTTCAATATCAAAATTTTCATGACTATATCTGTTATATTGACACCACATATTGGTCTGTAGGATATTTGGCTTTGCAAAACTAATTGTAGTATCCGAGATATAGCCTGAAATATACAAATTTAAAGCCAAGCCCAGCTGCAGGAATTTTTGCTTTTATCGCGGTCATTATGGTGATTTTAAATCATGCGATATTTTCAACCATATCTACCTGGTATTCTACCTTAACAGACTGTCTGGTTGCTTTTGCGCTCTTATGCTATAAATTATCTATATAGCGGTGACATTATGTTCAGATCAGATGATCTACTGTGACCACATGTAACGAATCAGCTTCTGGAGAATCAGCTAGGGGTTGTGATAGCTGTGATGAGCATTCGAAAAATTTAAATATCTTTCACTTACGATGTGGTTAAATGTGTGATGCCACTTTGACACATTATAATAGCACCACTTGCCGTGTCGAATCTGGTCTTATTTGTGATATAGAATTCTTGATGGGCCAAACGAGACATAATTGCATTTTGGTATCAAAAAAGAACCATACTTAGGTCTAAAATGAGCCAATGATATTTTAAGGTTCTCCTTGTAATATTTTAAAAAATCATGTACATACATTAGGAAGATGTTTGAATTTACATATACTTGAGACCTTAGATACTTGATGAATCGATGTTAACGATCTTCGGCGGTCATGATGTTTCGGCTACGTCTGTTTAATCAATTGTTTATTATTCAGTCACTGATGATGAATTGCACTGAGATACATGATTAAATATGTAAGAATGGTTTTGTTACCAAGCTAAATTACCATACATGAGAGAAGAACAACCAAAGTTATATCTCAATTAAATTAAATTAAGGCCAAAGCTCATAATGCTTCAAAAACTACCAATATATTTTAGCTCTACTTGAATGATTTGCACTTGAACGGGCTAACGCCACAATTGACATTTGACAGGTGACTTTAATTGTCGATAAAAGATTTTAATCCGCTTTTTCTTGTAAGGTTTCTTGCAAACGTATATCTTTGACAATAATCAATCGACTGATAAACTCAAAATCAACCTAAACCAGGATACATATCATAGTGCAAAGCAAACAACCGAAGCAGCAGGCATTTGATGTATGTTATATTCTATATAAGTCTAGTCTAAAATCTCGTATCGCCACTTTTAGATCATATAAATAATCAAATAAAAAAACAAAAAAAAAAAAAATCGCAAACAATATTTGGCAATATTATAATAGAGACACATTTTAATGCTAATGACCCTTTATGCCCACCACTGATTTCATTTCAAAAGGTTTTGAATTAAATTTTCAAACAAACTTTTCAAGTACTTTTCTTCTTAAATATTTAATATATTCGTTTGCCAGATTTCTGCGAAAAAATCAATATATTTTTTTTTTTATTTCAAATTTTTGTTACAACAATCACTTAAAATGCCCCAAAAAGTACTGGTAACACATGTTATAAATTATTAACAATATGTTCATGTCTTGTTCAGCACTTCTGACCATATTTGTGTGATTTCTAAGAAATTCTCCCACAACCAAGACGGACGGACGTACGTAGAGACAGCCAGATAAACAAAAACCCACTGCTACTGTTCATGACCCATAAAAACAACAAATATGTGAGTATTTTTGGCGCCCATTATTAGCAATCATTAAATTAAATTTTTTGTGTTTTGTGTTTTTTTTTTTGCCATAAATTAGTTGGCAAAACGTTTAAAAATGTTTATGGCAAATAAACCACAAACATGAGTCAATAGCTATAGACACATTTTTGTTTGTTGGCAGTAATATGTGTGTTTTTTACATTTTTGGTAGTTTCTGAATTATTACCCAAACAATCACGTATAATTTGTGAAACAGTGGGTAGGGGGTAATATGGTTAATAAAAGACTAAAGTTGGTTTAAACTTTTAAGACTATTTTCTGTTACAAAAGCTACTGTGTTTCCAAAAAAAAAAAAGTATGAAAAGTGTGGAATTTCTTGCCAAAAAATCATTACACGTGCCTCATGTCACCATTTAAGAAATCAGAAATTAAAAGTTTAATGTACTTGAATTGGGTTTAAAATATATTTCCCACTGTTTATTGTTACGACTAGCCACAAATGTTTCTATTCTCCCTGCATTGTCTATACTGGTTGGGTTATATTATTTTTCCTAACCCAGATAATAGTAGTGTGAACTCAATTATTTGATAAACTTTATTTATTAATTAAGATAAAAAATAATAATCTTTTTCTTTTAAGTAAACAAAAAAGTATTAAAATTAATTACAGTTTTTTAGCAGAACACGGTAGTTGCCAAAAAAAAAAAACTATTGCATGTAATTACTTGAAGTTTTGTGAGAAAAAATTTATGACTTAATCGTAAAACTGGTGGTAACTCACCAAATATGGCTTAAATGTATAATAAAATTTAAAGTGTTTCCTGAAAGCTTTTTAGAAAAAAGTGCACTCCATTAAATGTCAAAAAAGATTTCAAACACGAACTTTATTAGTGATTTTAAGTTTAAGATTGTTATACAAATACATTTTACTGGCTTATAACTGTGTTATTTTTATTTACAATTCTGTGCATGATTTATGTTACCATGACTCATTATTGATAAATTGATTTAGATAATGGCGGTAATTTTTGTGTTTTTTTTTTTTCCAACTGCCCACTTAAAATTAATTGATATTCTCAGGACAATTTATTGTGTGTTGGGGCTTGAAATGAAAAGAATAGAGTAATGTAAATACCAAACTAATGATTAATAATAAAAAATTATAATTTGCTTTAAAAATATTTCAAAATTTCTTCACATTCATATGATAAGCGTTTTTAATTTAAATGAAAACCTGACATTTGTTTAGGTTGTTAAAGTTTTGTATCTCTGCTATTACATAAGAACTAAATTTCACCAAAATTAACTTATTAACCGGAGTTCTATAATAAAACAAGAAAACGACTTTGTAACGTTCTTCGAAGCCAATTGAACTATGTGCTTCTGTTTGACTCCCTGTATATCTGTGTAAAACACTCACATATCTAATGTACATAACTAAAATTAACAAGATTAAAACAAAACTCTTTATCATTGCCCTAGGCAATTCGGTATTGAAAATTAGCAAAATCCAAACATCACAACCGCAGTTATAAGACAAAATGTGAGATATTCTCCATCTTAAAAAGTGGCAAATAAGGAAATATTCATCTAACACTCAACAGAAAATAGATTTTTTTGATTCTAATGAAATTCCAAGTTGAATATATGTAGAAAATACTAGCACATTCAAAACACACAACTTAAGTGAATAAGATTTACACAAAAATCTTTATCATTGTCCCAAGCGTTATGTTATTGAAAATCAGCAAAATCGCAGCTTCACAACCAGAGTTACAAACGAAAATGTTGGACAATTTAAGCCGCCAAAAGTGGCGAATTGAGTGTATAACTTTAACATTTGATATTACATAAACCCGTATGAAATTCTAAGTCGATTGAGTAATGTGTAAACATGGTCTTTAAGCCCAAAGTATGTCTGTGTAAAACATTTTGACGTGCGAAATACACAACTAAAACTAATAAGATTTACACAGACATCTTTATTAATGACCTAAGCAATACGGTAGTGAAAATAAACAAAATCGCCTGTATTACAATCGTAGTTATGGAACAAAATACGAGATAACCTGTCAAAAATATATTTTATTTAATGGGTGCATAAATGGGGGATTCATAACAGATGGCGTATCTTTTGAATGTAAATTTTGTCTTTAGTAAATTATACGTAGTAATTTTGATTTATGTGATTATTCTCATTTAGACCGCTTTCACACTCTTCAATTTTGTCTCGTCAAGGCAAGTATTTTTCAATGAGAAGGAAAGAGAGAATTATCTTTTATTATTTTCCTTATCAATGAAAAATACTTGCCTTGACGAGACAGAATTGAAGAGTATAAAAGCGGACTTAGTTATAAAACTTTCAACTGTAAACAACAGTGTGTGTTTTTTTTTTGCTCCGAAAATATAGAATTTATGCCAATAAAGTTTTGCTTTACTTCTAAAATTTTAAAAAAGTAACGCTGCAGCTCAGCGAAGCTTATGGTGAATTTGTTCCATCGGTTTTGACGTACAAGAAATGGTTCAGAAGTTGTATTTTTGAAACGAAAGGCAAAGATCACCCAGGCCAACCAAAAAAGTTGGAAGACTAAGAATTGAAGGCATTACTCCATGAAGATTGTTGTCAAACTCGACAAGAGCTTGCAAAATCATTGTGAACTATTTAGCAATTCAAGTAGCAGTAGGATTCATTTAAACGCAGGGAAATTGGGTGCCATATGACTGAAGCCTAGAGACCTTGAAATATGATTTTGTAAGTCCATAATGCTGCTTATCCCCATAAAAGGAAAAACGGAACCAATACGATAACAGGAAGCATAATATATCGTTTGTAAAGCCTGGTCAAGCCGCCAAAACGAAACTAATTTTATGGAATCATATATATTTTCTAATTATGCATATTCTATGCAACTCTGTATTCTATGGAATGAGCAGCTGAAATCTGTCCAGAAAGAAATCTGTCTGAAGAGAATACAACCGATTTGTTTGAAGTGAGCATTGGCCGAAAAACGGCCATAATATACGGCCAAATATGAAAGCGTAATATTCCATCATGACAACGTTTGCACACATGTTAAAAACTATTTTGATAGAAGTGTTTGGGAAGTTTAAAATCATAGCACCTTATAGTCCAGACCTTGTGCCGTCCAGCTACTAACTGTTTTAATCGATGTAGAACGCTTTTTGGGATACGCTTCAATACTGAACAGGGTATGAGAAATTGACTTTATTCGTTATTGGCCTCAAAATCTGAGCAATTCTTTTGGCGCGGAATCCATATTTTGCTAGAAAGTTGGGAAAAGATCATACACAGAAAAAAAAAATCATGTTTTTTTTTCAATTAAAGCTTTAATTGATTTTAAAATTATTTTCAATTAAATCTCACATTTTTTGTAATTGATACTATTATTTTGATTACAGGTCCGATTTCAATTAAATTTTTAATTGATTCCACAAATATTTTAGTTGAAACTCATTTTAATTTTGTTCTGTGTAGATAACAATGTCCAAGACTTTAAAGAAATTTATATTTTACAAATGTGTTAAAATAGAAGCTAAAAATTAGAAAAAATCTTGATATTTTTTTTTTTTGCAATATTGCAGATTCAATAATAAGTTATGAATATGGATTGAAAATGATAAGAATCAGGGCGTGTTTTTAATCTAGGCAGCATAAAATATTTCCTTCCAGCATATTGTTACAATCAATTCAATTTTGCTCGAAAATTCAATATGAAGAAGTTAGATCTATACAAGTTACATTTCGTAAAATTTGTGATATTTTCAGTCAATATGAGACTGCTATTTAGAATTTGGTACACGTACTGGATGTGTCTTGGCGGGAAATGTGAACTGAAGTCGTGATTGGGCCATTTTTGCGAGAACGTTGAATTCATTGCGATATCGTAAGATGTTCACAAGAAAATTTCGAGTTATTATTGATGATATGGATATCACTGACATGTACATACATAGTTTCAACAGGGTGGTATCACATGTCACAAAAACAACGAAACAATGAATATATTGCAAACTAAAATTTTCGAACTATAAATTAAATGATATTTAGCTGTTAATTAATTGGCTGTCCGATCATGTAATTAAACACCACTGGTTTACTTTTTGTGGAGATACGTTAAAGATGGAGTCTATATAACAACAATCGAATCGTATACAGTCTAAAAACTCAAAATCTAAGAACTGATTAACGAAATAGAGCCGCCATGTTATCAAATTGTAATTGAAAATATAGACAACGCATTACGAACCATTGCAAATATTAAAAACTTTTGCCTCTGCCCTCTCAGATGAAAGAATTTCCTTATCTACTGCTCATTCAAATGCCTTCAAAAACACAAGGATATTGCAATACGAATTTTGTTTATGATGCCCTTGTTAAATTAAATATCTTTCAAATTGCAAACAATTTGTCTTAACAAAATTAATCACATTTAAAATTTTCCGCTACTAAAACAATAAAACCCTTTAACTGAAACCATACAAATAGTTTTAATTTTCCACATAACTATTTCTACCTTTCTAATGACGAATTAATTATGTTACCATGAAACAGCAAAACAGCAAAACTTTCCCTTAAACACTTAACAAAAACTCAGTTCCCTGACAGCTAAACATTGCCAGCATAGTCATTGATTTCCCAAAGGGTTTAAAGTGAAACAAATTGCATATTTTTTTAAACTTATTTCTTTAACATATAATCACTTATAATTATCATACAATAATTACTTTAGCTACTGCCATTACTTTGTTTCAGTTTATACTATGTGAAGTTAAATGTAAAATTTTTTTTTTCTTAAAGCTCAATGTTTGCTACAGCTTAAACGATGTGAAAATCATTTAAAATGGTCTATTAAGTGTAATTTACACTACTTTGAATTTTAAATTAATTTCAAGCAAAATTACAAAACAGAAGCTGATGGAAAAATGCAAACAATGAGAAAATGCAACTGGTGCTAAGAGTAGCTAACAGCAGCAGCTGTTTCATATAATTTTTATAAAGTGATTTATTAGTTTAAAAAATACTCTGTGGGTTACACAAAAATTAAAGTAATTATATTTGAGATAATTGTTTAAAAATATTTCAAAAAAAATTTATTAAAATTGAAAGTTAACATGTCAAAGTATTTTGATCAGCAGCAGCTGAAAGATTTTTAACAAATTAACAGTTTTTATGATTTCTCATAGTCTATGATATTTGTCATAGATATTGGTATTCAATGATTCGATTCAATAAGTATTACTGTGGGTAAAGACTAATTAATGGCAACATTGTCATTAACAACTTTTCTTAAATGAACTTTACTCTAAAGTAGTGGTCGGTACGCAGAGAACGTTAATTATGACAACATGTTGTAAACTTAATTTCTCTGTTGGTCATATTACAACTATTAATTGTGATTTTGTTTCTGTTATTTACAGGTAGATAATATACGATCTAAGGTGCCTATAAGTACCGGTCACTGCTCTATTTACTACACACGCTGCGATTTTTATCTGCAACTTTTCGCCTGCGACTCGAGTTTATACATAGATGAACTAAGTAGCTACATCGTACCTTCCACTACGTATTTCAACTATAAGCTCGAGTCGCAGCAGAAGAGTTACAGATAAAAGTCGCAGCATGTGAACTCCCTCTTAGGCAAGTTTAGGCACTACGTTTATTCAGAACCAGATTTTAGAATAACTTATTAGTTGTTAAGTGATTATAAGTCCGTTTATTGATATAGGTTTTGACTTTTATATGGGATGGTTTAAGCTTTCTTAGTAAAGGGTGATTTTTCATCAACTTACTCTTTGGCAAGACTGTTCTCGGCTATATTCGTGCAACATGTTACTGTTAAACATATTCAATTTGGTCTATAATTTAACCAAATTAGAAACGAACAACGCTTACAGATTATTAAATTTTATTATCAAAATTCAAGATGGATGATGGTTGACGTTTGTCGTATTCGGTATGAAGAGTAGCCACAAGTATTGCAAGAACTGCCAATGTATTTTGAAAAATGCACTGTTTGGTGTGGATTATGGGCCAGTGGTATCATTGGACCGTAGTTCTTCAAAGACGATGAAGGCAGGAACATTACTGTGAATGGCGAGCACTACCCTGCGATGATTACAAATATGTTGCCCAAAATGGAAAAGCTGAACTTGGGTGACGGTGCCGCATGATGCACAGCAAGTGAAATAATAGCCCAATAGATGGGCGGATTCGGTGAACAGTTCATTTTACGTCTGGTGACAGTCTGTTGGCCACCTAGATCGTGAACATCAATTTAACGGCTTTAGACTGTTTTTTAAGGATCATATCTATTCGGACCTATCATATGAACCATTTCAGGCGTAACCGCGGTCAACATTTAAATAAAATGATCTTTAAACTTTGAATTCTATATATCGTCACCTAAGATGCCCAAAGACGTAACCCTCATTATCATTTAATTGAAAATCGCGATTTCTTCACATCTTGTCTTAAGATAGACGACAAACTTCAGGTGACGATATGTATATATTGCGATTTTCAATTAAACAGTTTTCATTTTATAACGTTTTTTGCTTCTCCTGTAATATTATGTAATATTCAGCCTTATTATGAGTGTCGTTTTCTTTTAAGACAACGACTGTTTCGTAATAGATTAAAGTAACAAATTTGATTTTATCTTTAATCTATTACGAAAGTGTCGTTGTCGTAAAAAGAAAACGACACTCATAATAAGGCTGAATATTTGATATGATAATTGTTTTTTTTTCTAATATTTAAACAATGACAAATAAAGATTATGTAAATTTCTAATAAATAATTTATTTCATAATTTTCAGGCTTCTCGCAAAGTATCAAAATGTGGTTATTTATTCGTTGCACCAGATTGGGACTTCAGCAATCCTCTCTACAGAACCAAGGTGAGTCTTACATACCATATACATATTTCAAAATGATTAAAACGAATGTTTGGCTGATCAACTAATATTTATTACATTCACACTGAGGTGTTACCTGTTTAAATTGTGTGATTTTCTATAAGAACATTTAAAATTTAAATGAAATTTAACAAAATTGGTTACTTGATTATTTGCAAGAAAAAATTAGTGTTTATTATAAAATTTAGTTAAAAAATTATTACGAATAACGAAGAAAGCTTAGCATACTAATTGTATGAAAATCTGTGACAGAGAGACATATTCAAATTGAAATACTTGTTATAATTTCTTATATTTGTTGGGGTTTAATAAAGTTTATATACATTGTTTTTTAGAAAAATTCCAAAATGTTTAAAAATTATTTTTAGAAAATAAGAAAAATTAAACAGTTTTGTCATAAATATCATAAATAATTAAATAAACATGTCATATTCAAATTTAGGTGTATATTTCTGAATATTTATTACATTTTAAATTTAGAAGTAACTGTGTTTTTTGAACCTTTTCTGAATTTTTCAATCGGAATAAACAACTGTAGTTGTTTTTCATGTCATCAGAAACATAATAAAATTTTACAAATAAAAATTATATTACCATTTTTATCGATGTCCTTTTTAAAAGCTTAATGAAGTAGCTGCAAGATCGATTCGCAAAATAAAGCGGACTTTGCAACAAGCCATCTGTATTCATGACTTACATACATCACTTACAACGATGCACATTATCATATATCGCACCCTAAATACAAAAGGGTCACAACTCAAAATACTAAAATTTTCAAGAGAGACAAAAAAAGCTCATCGTGCACAAGCAACACACTTAATATAAATATACACATCAGTGTTGCCATCTTCTTTCTCGAAAATGCATTGAAATTTTTAAAAATTATGCTAAATGCTTTTTAGCATAATTTGCTTAATAAAAAAGAATTTTTTTTTTTAAAAAAAATTTTACTATTTTACTCCAAAAAATACTTTTGGAGAAATGAAAAATAACTTTTATTAATATTTCAACTAAATTTCTTTCGGTGTGGTAAGAAAATGAACACGGAAATTTTTGAATTAATATATGAAAGTCAACAATTGTTATGAACAAAATTAGAAAAAAAACTATAATTTATATTTGTAACATTTGAAATAAAAATTGTATTGTTACATTGAAAAACTTTAGCACTTATTTTTTCTTCTGTAGAACATTTTAGCACTTAGTTTCTCAAGTATTAGCATTATGTGAATTTCATTTTCTGGCAACACTGACACATGACGTGAAAGAAATTTTTGCATTAGTTAGAGATGTGCACTCTGAATTAATTTATAATAAAAAAATTAGTTTTGGAAAATTTTAAGTTGTGCCCCTTTTGTATTTAGGGTGCGATATGTTAATAATATCAGAAAAAATTGTATGAGGTGTTTTTTTTAGATGTATAGAACTTTAAGTTGGCAAAACGTTTTAACTGGCTGCCATTTTCAGCTGTCAAGTGATTTATGTTTGTAGTCCCTAGTCTACGCCGATAAGCCCGAAACGATTGACCACTTAAATTCATACATTTGAGTACATATTCGTTTTTTAACGAATTAATTTCGTATGAAAGCACACAAGTTCTATTTTAATTCAAATGAATTACAAAACAAGCATAATAAAATTTATTGAACTTTACAAAATACTTCTGCAATTAATTTTGCAAATGTTTAAATACATATTTTCATGCAATTTGGATTTGAATAAACAAATATTTAACCACTGAAATGCTAAATAAATTTTATTATGAACTAATTCCATTATGAATTAATTCAATAATAAGTAAGTTGTATTTAAATAATGACCTTTCAATGATGAAGCTAAAGAATTTATTTGTTGTTAATTTCCATTTATGAATGAAAATTTAAATAAAGCAAGCTTAATTTGAACGAATAAATTCTAATTCAAATTAAGACCTATTTGTTAACCATGGCTCTCAAATGCCATCAAATTTAGTTAGTTTTTAAATCAAGGCTTAGGAAGTAAATTCGGATTCAATAAATAAAAAGATTAAACAAATATTGGTAAGAGTGATATATATATTATATTTTATTATTGATTGAGTTAAGGACTAAACCAAATTCTTTATATTAAAGACAAATCTAATTAACAACTTAAAGTCGACGACATATTCAGCTGTATAGGCAACCATATCCTTAAAGTCTCAGAATTTTTAACAGTAATTGTTAAATGTCAGCATAACAAAATCATCGGGATCTGAATTTTCTTATTCTTATTCGCACATTATTTTATCTCGTGCGAATAATACATGTAGCTTTTATGTTCTCATTAGAACAACGATGACAGAACAGTTGCTTTCACTATTATGTCTGCTATTTTCACACAAAATAGCGTTATTTAAAATAATTACAAAGAAAGATGTGAACATGAACATCGTCACGTTTTCTCCACACAGAAGAGCATGAACAGGTTTGTGTCGTCAAGAAAAATAAAACTACATTTGTAATATTTGAGTTAAGTAACTAATCTTAGTGATATTTTTAAATATACTTACTATTCTCCGTTGAATTGTAACTGATTTTCGACGTTAAAGACAAATTAAAACTCTTTAAACAAAATTTTTATAACCCCACGTCCTGACAAGCTCAAAACGTCGACAGAATAATTTGTTCATGTTGTTATGTGTGGGGAAAACGTTTTGATGTTCAAATTCATAATTTTCTTTGACATTTTCTGAAATGACTGTGTTGTGGTATGAAAATTACGGTTGATGACAGACCCAGTTGTGCGAACAAATGTTCTGACAATGTTCGTCGAACAAGAACATAACATTGAAAAGAGTTGTCTACACAAGACAAGATATTGTTCGCTGACTTGATATTGATAGATATATCAAGAGCATAACTAAGCACTTAAATATTTCTTTTTACTTTTTAGATATAATTGTTGGAAAGCTTTGTTTATATTTACATACATAATTCCTACTGGGTTTATGGTTCATTAGGAACTTTGTTGTATAGGTATAATTACATATACTTTATTACTGAGTTTCTGGCCATATGCAGGGAGTGTGTAGAATATGCCATCAGGGCCATATAATTTTTAAATAAACTAATCTTAGAAATTAAAAGTATATCTATGTTTAGATGACAAAACTATTTTAACTAAAGTAGTTTGAAGTTAAGCCCAAATTCAGATCACACCCAAATTAAGTAATTCAATTAAAATTAATAAACAAAAAGCATTTTTTCCAACCAAATAACTCCTAAAATGTTTAACACATTTAACAATCTGCCTGAAATTATGTGCTCTACATTTCAAAGATTTTAATCGTAACACATGTTTTTAGTTGTTTGTTTGTTTGTGGATCGTGTTCAAAAATTGAGTTCTTAATACATACATACATGAATACATATATATGTATGTACATTGTACATATTATTATTAATAATATTTTATGGTTAGGTTGTTTATTATTATTTATTTGAAATATTAATTGTTTTTATTTACATTTTGTCTGACAAAAGTTTCGTTGTTTTTTTTTACATGAAAGGCGTGCTGACATAAGCTGTCAACCCATATTTTTTTCTGTCGAAATTTTTATTTTTAAAGAAAGTTTTTTTGTTTTTGTTTTTGTTTTTTTTTATGCTTTCGGTTGTTTAACTGCAAACATATTTAAAACAGAATTTATGTTTATTTGTTTGTCTGTTTGTCCTGCACGTACCCCAGATAAACATCAGTTCAGTTTTATTGTTATTATGATGATTATTTTGATGGTATAATTTTTTTGTCATTTCTGGTTTTTTTTGTATTTTTTTTTCTTAAGAATTGTAGAAGGCAAAAAAGCCTGTGTATTTTCTTTAGTTTAAAATTTTGCTTCTGCTGCATATTCATCTTTTTCTGCAGGAGAGTTGGTTTTTTTTTTGTACGCCGTCTTCTACATAAATGACAAGTGTTTATTTTTTAAATGAATTTCTTCATTCCTCATTTTCAAGCATGTTTTTTGCCATCTCCATCTTTATTGTCGATTATGATAGTTTTTTTTTTCAACATTCAAGATTTTTTTTGTTGTTCCTACGTCTATTTTTGTAAGTGGTTAAGGGGAAATAAATAGCACAGGAGACTTTAAATAGCAAACAAGTTATTTTTAATAATAGCACTTATTATACTTAGCAAACAATTTCTTGTCCGTCAGATATATGTACACATGTCTCGTCAGACTAACTTTTGTCGATGTTATGTCTCTCTTCTAACAAAATTTTCAAAACTTTTGTTGCTACAATTATGTTTGCCATCATTTCGTTTTGTTTTCCGCACATTAATTTGTCTCCTGTGGATAACTTTTGTCGAAGTTATATTCTTATTCGAACAACATTGTTAGAACTTTTGTTGGCACAATTATGTTTGCCATTGTTTTTAAAAAATACAAACAATAACCATTAATATAAAGATTGACATTGACACGTTTTCCCCACACAGAAGAAGATGAGCAGATTTGAAGATAACCTTAATTCTGCTCTTCAACATGTGTGATAAAACGTACGAACTACTTCTATTATTTAAAACTGAATAATTACAAGTAAATAATAAATTTGCTATTTTTACAACCACCACTGTCTAATCCTGAAATATTTTTTAAATTCCTTGTCATATTGTCTAAAGCTTATGGTCATATTTGTTTGCAGATCATGCTCATGATGACGATGATCAGGCTACATGAAAATTGTTAAGGTGTATACCCAACTAGCGACTTGGCCAAGTTGGCGTTTGCATAAAGCAGAGTATAACTAAAAAACACATAAATTATAAACTTGTTTTTTATGCATATTTGTTTTTAACATTTATTGCTTATAATACTTTTTTTGTTGTTGCAATTATGTGCGTCTTATTTTTTGGTTGCTTGGTATGCATGAGTGTATCTACTGCTGCCAGTTTAAAAAAAAAAATTCAAATGATGTTAGAAATTATATTTGTCTTTAAGATCTGTAAAGGATGTAAAGTGCGAATTTTAGAATTGTGGAGCAAGATTGTGTAAATACCTACATACATATGTGTTTGCTGAGGAATGTTGTAGTGGAAGAGTTTTGGGTTATATTGGAATTTATTATTTTTATGTTTAGATTTTGAAAAAAAAAATGATTTAAGATTTTCATATTGTTTCACATAGTGCAAATAGCAACTTGCTTAGTCAGAGATCGATTAAAGAGAGGTCATTAATATTTGGTTTTCATATTTGCATTAGTTTCTTGTTAATAAATGGAAAAAGACCGTAACCTATGTTTCAGCATTAGTAGCATAACCTCCGCAGGCTTCGAAAGCACTTAAAACAATTATTTTTGCATTTAAAAAAATATATCAGCTAGTTTGTAAATGTTAGAGAAATATACCCCTTTCATAGTTATAAAGAGTTAGAACCAGAATCGTTTTCCCCACACAGCAGAAGATGAACAAATTTGAAGATGAGCTTAATTCCGCACATCAAGATGTGGTATAAAAAGTACGAACTAGTTCCATTATTTAGAATAGAAAAATTACAAGTAAATTATTAATTTGCTATCTATTCCTAAAATATATTTTAAATACAAAAACAGTTCCATAACTAGTTTTGCATCTGTTAACAATACAATAGATACTATTTTAAAAATTATATAACCAACATTTACTTCTTCTCTCCGGCTATGGAAAGATGTGCCCTTCAACTATTCTTTGGTCATTTCATGGTTCTAATAGCTGACATAGCCAAAATTTGTTTAAATTTCTAATGGTTTTTGAAAATAATATGTGTATTTGAAGTTGGAATTATTACAGCAAACTGATCTATAAAGAGTTTCTTATTAACCAAGATCCTGAAACGACAGAAGGCCTCATGAACAGTTTCAATAAAGCAAGAATATTGCATCGTTTCTAAAGCACTTTTGACATTAAATTTGTTATGTTAATATAGGAATACCTATTATGCTGTCCGTAACTGCACATTACGTTCCTGTAAAGCAACCAAGAAAACTTTGGTGGAAAAACTTGTAAAGCTTGAAACATTCTTTTGAAGCTAACATAGGTAAATTTTCCCAGCTCATAACAGGTGGCTTGGTATGATTGTTAATCAAACATTCCTAGCAAGCTCTGTTCGTATCGATTACTCTAATTTCGCGCCAAATTTATATGAAATTTTAACAAAGTGAATTGGCATAAATGCTATACTTAGCTAAACAGAAATCCTTGATTTTATATGCAGTATCGTCCGTGAGGATATGACCACATGGTGTTCTTTACACCGGATTGACGATCGGCAAACCAACGTATTTCATGCCTGGCAAGATCATACAATAATGCATTTTTCGCAAGCGATATCGTACATCGATTGCACATAACCTGCTAGCAAATTCCAGCTTTGAAAGTGCTTTACATTAAAATAAAAGATATCATTTATAAATGTCACAACTCTGTCTTCCCAAATGATTTCCCTGGCGATGCAATATGTGCTCATTGAACTAATTTGACCAAAGCAATGAACTTGATCTTCTGCGTAAATAATGTTTTATTCATAACCATCTTAAAACTTTAACAAAATTGGTATTTTTCACAACACCTGCGGTTCATCCGGCTATTCAGCTCTATCTGTAACATTAACGAAATAAGGAATGCTACAGTTATAGCTATATCCAGGCTAAACTTTAGATTCGGTTTATAATAAAGAATGATTTTTTTAGCAACGTTCTTTTTGGCAGTTCTGCTAATCTCGTGTAATATGTCATGTTAAGTTTGGTCTTATATAATTTATCCTTGAATTCACTTACAAACGAACATAGCTAGCAGATTATTTAATTTTTTTATTTAAATTCATGCTCAGTTAAGAAAGTACATCGTGCACGAAAAATTGTGTTTAGCGAAATGATCGTATTTGGTGAAATGAGCAGCCAGAAGCATTGCAAGAACTGTCTATGCATTCCAAAAAATGCACTGTTAGGTGTGGATTATGGATCAGTGGCATCATTTGAAAAGGTAGAAACGTTACTGTGAATGACGATCTTTACAGTTTTTTTTTTCTCACGAAATGCTAGAGCTGCACTTGACTGACATGTGGTTTCAAGAGATGGTGCCACATGCCACACAGCATGCAAAAAATGGTCCAATTGAGAGTCTAGTTTGGCGAATTTTACGTTTAGGGCCACCTGGATCGTGCGATTTGATTTAACGTCTGTAAACTATTTTTCGTCAGGCTTTAGTAGGGCTCTATAGGGATAAGCCCGTAACGGCTGACTTATTAAAAATTAAATTAAAGAATGTATTCTTGAAATCCTGGCCGGTATGTTGGAGAGACTATGATTAAATTGAACCCAGCGTATGTACCATTTTATGCGAAACCGCATCCAACATTTACATAAAATCATCTTTAAACATACATAGATCGTTCTATCGACTAAAATAAAGAATTTATATATCTAAGAACAATTATTATTTTATTTGAACTGTTAATTTCTAATTTTTGATATTTATTTAGTTAGGCTCGAGTTCATTAAATTTAATTTTCATTAAATTATTTGAAGTTGTACTTTAAGTGGTACACATAAAATGTCGACGAAAGTGGACAACAAACATAATAAACAAATGTATTCAGGTTTTCGAGACGAAGTCTTGACATGAATACGAAAAAACTAAATAAAGGAGGCAACATGAATATAGAAATTAATAAATAAAAATGATAATTACAGCAAATTTCGAACCACCAGGAAACACTGGTTAAAAGATTGATGTTTGTCTTTTGGCTAGCAGGCACCGCAGTGGTACAGAGGGTTGGAACGCAAAGAATTCTGATGAGAGAAAGTGGTGTTTCTCGAAACAGATGTAAATTCAACAACCCAGGTTCGAATTCCAGCCAAAAAAATTATCAAAAAAATTTTAATAATACAAAGTTTTCAAGTTGTAAAACAATTCCTACCTTCAGTAAAAAAATAATTTAATGAAAATTAAATTTAATGAACTCGAGCCTAACTAAATAAATATCAAAGATTTTATATATCTTTTAAAATTTTATGTCTTTTTTTTTAATCATATCTAAAATCTCTTTCATATACATACCATATATAAATGAACATCAACGATGACTCATGTACATTTACACTGTGTTTACGGAAAAACAATTTTCAAGACATTGTTGTCAAGAAACGTTACAAAGATTGCAAATTTTGTATTTATCATCAATTTATCAACGATTTATTTTACAGCCAGTTACTAAATCCTAAGAATCTTTAAAAAATCAATTTTTCTACAAAATTTTTATTGCTCCTGTTGTACTTTCCTATCAACGCCCATATTAACAAGTAAAACTTGTTGAAAGCAATTTTAGTTTATTATAAATTTGATTAAATATCAGCAGGTGAACAATATTGCAAAAATGCATGACATTTCCACATTGCCACGTTATGCTTAGTACTATTGAC
This sequence comes from Bellardia bayeri, assembly GCA_950370525.1. Taxonomy (NCBI): domain Eukaryota; kingdom Metazoa; phylum Arthropoda; class Insecta; order Diptera; family Calliphoridae; genus Bellardia; species Bellardia bayeri. The sequence goes on along the minus strand of OX493265.1, from coordinate 19,527,387 downwards.
AACCTGTTGATTTTAGTTATAAAATAAGTCCAGGGGTATTGACATGAATTGTACTTACATATGTATTTGCAGATAAATAAGACATGTTGTCTTAAACGAAAATTTCCAACTGTTTTAAGTTTAAAACCGTTTTAATTATAAAATAAACTAAATATTCATATAAATTGTTGAAATGCACGATAATTATGATTACCTAATAGCGGACTATACTTTATGTGACTTCTATACACGCAGAGAAAAAGCATGGTTGGACATGGTTACGACAACTACACTGTGTTTTTGTATTGTTGTGATACACAAATAATTGTTATTTTAATTTGCTTTTAACAATAATTTAGTTACTATAAACATTTGTATGTTTACCGCAATTATAAAATTGAATATGTTGCACTGTTTTAAAAAATGTTTACCACAACTATTGAATGATAACTATTCAAACATATTATGTTATTTAAAACTATTTAAACTTACAAATAACCATTAACTGAAAAGTTTCTATATTTGTACTCATATTATGTTTGCAATGCAAACAATATATGTTTAATTTTAATAATATTTTGTTTTACCATTTGTAGAATGCTTTTGCATCAGTTCAGTAGTTTGTCTGCGTGTTATCAGATTAATTAGTTGGATTTAAATATTTCAATAATTGAAAAAAAAACAATTCGTATTTAAAATATACTATATATGTTTCACTACAAAATACAAAGCTTTCAAAGAATTTTAAAATACCTAATTAAAGAAATAATTTCTCAAATTAAAAATCTATTAAACAAAACTAAAAATAAATGTAATTTTTTATGTACAAAAATATAACGTAGTGCTTGTAAGTTATGTGTTTAAAAAAATGTAGCAATAATTGCGACTATACGAAATAAATAAACGAAATACTAAAAGAATTGTGTCTTCATTAGAAATAATGTTTCAACTGGTACCAATGCATAATTTTGCATTCATATTCATATTCATATATTCATATATTCATATTATGTATAAGTATCATAATCATAATTTGAAAAATAGTACAAATAAAATGATATTAATTTGACTTATTATGATAAAGTACTATCATAATACAATTCGTTAACTTAATACGAAAAGGCCCTAACTCATGTTTTTCATAGTTTACAGGAGGAGAAAAAACTAAATAAAAAATATGCAATATTAATACAAAATTTTAGTTAGGGCTTTTCTTTTTTAGGCTATGACTTCGGTATTTTTTTCCGAATTCATCTGATTTCTTTGGAGGAGGTGTATCTAGTAATAGTCTATCGAAATATGTAAAAATATCGATTTCGAAAAATTATGAGTTGGGGCCTTTTCGTATTAAGTTAACAAATTGCTTTAAATCATAATATGATTATTATTTATCATAATATGGTTACTTTATATCATAATATGATTACTTTAGAACATAATATGATTACTTTAGAACATAATATGATTACCTTAGATCATAATAAAGTTCAACCTTGGTATAACGAATCATAAGGGGATTAAAAAAACGTTATATCGAATAATTCGTTACAATGAGGTTCGTTATATCGAGGTGTATATTAATCATCATGTGCTGACCATGTTATAGCGAACGATTTCCGCTAATAAATCAAAACACATTTTAAGGAAAACACTGTATTTTGTAGTTTTAAAACTCAAAAATAAATTTTTCTTCGAATATTTCAGCCGTTAGTCTAATGCATGCTGCTGGCGACTACAAATGTAGATTTGCTGGAGACGTTGTCGTTGCAAACACAATAATTTTGTGTGTATCTGTTTCATATAATTTGGATTAATTGACGGAAATCGTTATGCAAAGGTTGTAAGTTGACAAAATTCGTTAAATACAGGTAAATAATTATTTCTATTTCGTTAGTCTTCAGTGAATGAAAATTCATTATAACGAGGCTATTGACAAATGTATTCGTAATAGAGAGGTTTATTTTGTATTAAATCTTATGGAGCGTTGTAGGGGATTTGAAAAAATCCGTTAAATCGAGGAATTCGTTATAGTGAGGGTCGTTATATCGAGGTTTGACTGTATGATTATTATTATAGCATAATATGATAAATTTAAACTATAATATGGTTATCTTGGGTCATAATACAACAATTTTATGATTATATTAGGTTATAATATGATGTTATAATATCAAATTATGATTAACAAGAAAATATTATAGAAATATTATGCTATTTTATGGCGCTTATATTCATCATAATATGTTTTGACAGCAATTATAAATCTTATTATAATATGTTGCTCTTAGATTATGTTTACCACAAACATGTTTTTTCTCTGCGTCCTATAGGACTAAAGTAGCTGAAAAACATAATCACTTAAACAATTTTTTCAATTTAGCATAGCTTATTTTAGAAGCAAGTTACCGTCATATATAAAAAATATTAATTTAATATACATTTTCACTAATAATTGGGCCATAAATTTTCTTAGAAAAATTAATAGCTTTTTTCTCATAAAATTAATAAACTACGACTTAAGTTGTATATCTTATATCTTCATTGCTTTAATGCTTAAAAGCCAGTAGCTAACAAATTAATTTTCTCATATATTTTCTCTTTATTTATAAATATAAATTTTATTAGCAACAATATTTGCCTATTTTCAGCTTAATTCTTTTACTTTTTTGTTGTATACTGTGTCTACACTTATCTTGGTTAATTAGGAAAAATAAACAATTTCTTAGCTCACGTCCATAGACTACTGGCAAAACGATAAATTTTTAAAATCTATGAGAATGTGGTTTCTAATTTTTTTTCTTGTTATATTGTTAACAAGGAAGTGGCTGTTTAATTTTTTTTTTTTGTTTTTGTATTTTATGTACATATTTGTTCATGCTGTTTAATTTCATTTGGTGGAAAATATTTATTTATAAAATTGTTTTGTTTTTTTATTTCTTAAACTCTAGCTATAGTATATAGTATGTATGTATGTTTATTTGTGTGGCTTGTAGCTTGTTTGTCTTTGAGTTAAGATAAAAATCATTGGTCATACATATATGTTGTTTGCATATACTAAGCACGCAGTTGATAATTGTCGCATAGTTAGAAGAGTTTCTTAGTTAACCATATAGTGGGTTGTTTATTAGTTTTGAGTAAGAAATGTAGAAAGATTTTTTTTCCTTGTTTTTTTTTTCTTAGTTTATGTGTTAGGCAACTTTCTTTGTAAATAGTTAGTCAACGAAGAAAGAGCATACTTTGGTTGAAAGATAAGCACTAAGAGTGATATATTTGTTTAAAGTCCATATATATTTTTCGAAAAAAAATGACGATATTATATACGGAAATGCATATACGAAGTACATATACTTTTCATATGAAAGATAACTGCATTGAAGATTTGTTTACAGCTGTTTGGAAATTTTACCTTCAAACTGACTTGTGTCCATGCAAAAAACTCTTACAACCTTTGACTTGCCAATGGTATTGAATTGTTTGTGCTAGACAAATTTCATAGGCTTCTGCATTTAATTTTTGTCGAAATTTTCCAAGACTTTTTTTTTTATAAATTTGACTGAATTTCAAGTACCATGTTACAACATTATGATATATCAAAATGTTTCATAGAGTCCGTGACATAATTAAATACAAGAGAATGTGTCTAAATATCCACAAGCATAGTGTCACAAAGTAAATGTATTTGTTATTAGTAATAATGTTTAAAAGAATCTTAAATACGCGAAGCCAGCCATTGCTAAATACCTCTCTATTCAGCCGCCTCTCTCTCTCTCACATTTGCATAGCATACATATTATACAAAAGTAAGCAAAACAATTCAGTCTCGAATCCAAAGTAAAAAGACGTGACAATTTTGTCGTTTCAAACGCCAAAATCTGATTTCTAAGGCAGTTCATAGAAAGAAAAAGGTACAGTGTACTCTCTCCTAAAGGACACCTCCCATATACGGACACTTTTTTCAGTACCAAAAAAATTGTAAGGGATTTTAAAAATATTTCCCTCTTAAGCGGACAACCCTCCAATAACAGGACGCGGACACTTTTTTCCACGGTGTATGACATTTTATTTATTTATTTCCCCATAACCGGACAGCTTGACAGTGAAAAATTGTTTCAGAAAAGCTGGTTTTTGAGAAAATTATAGCCCAAATGATGATAGCTGTTGGACTGCAGAAGATGAGCTTCACAGAAAAAAATAAAAATGAGTTTCAATTAAAATATTTGTGGAATCAATTAAAAATTTAATTGAAATCGGACCTGTAAACAAAATGATAGTATCAATTAAAAAAAATGTGAGATTTAATTGAAAATATCAGAAAAAGTAATTGAATCAATTAAAATTTTAATTGAAAATTATTTTAAAATCAATTAAAGGTTTAATTAAAAACAAAACATGATTTTTTTTCTTTTTTTTTTTTTTTTTTATAATACATTATATTTATTTATTGAATCTTCAGATATTGAAATGACAATAAGTTTTCGAATCTTAATACTAAAAGAAAATAATAAGTCCAGCCAGTGCTAGACAAAATATTATGATACTACAAAAAAATTTACATCCACTGATCCAGTCATCTGTTTTGCGTTTGAGTTAAAGCAAGGGTATCCCTCCTTCTCAACCGAACATGGCCACTAAAGTTAAGGATGTCTCGTGCAAGTGGGTTTGGATGGTGTTCAAGTTTGCTGACATATTTTGAGGCGTATTTTGTAAATTCGTCTTTCACCAAAGGAATGCCTAGATCTTTGTGAATTCGAGAATTTTTAACGTACCATGGAGCTGCAGTAATTATACGTAGAATTTTATTTTGACCTCTTTGAATTTTTTCAATGTTGGATGCTGAGGCAGTACCCCATAATTGAATTCCATAACACCATATTGGCTTTAGAATTGCATTGTACAACAAAAGTTTACAATCCAACTTTAATGTAGAATTTCTGCCGATTAGCCAATTAAGTTGCACTGCTTTTAATCTCATCTGTGTAAGTTTTGCGTCAATATGAGACTTCCAGGTTAAACGACGATCGAGGTGGATTCCAAGGTATTTGACTTCATTGTGTTGCGGAATAATTTGGTTATTTATTCTGATGGACGAGCAGGTATCTTTTCGCAATGTGAAAGTTATATGAATACATTTCTGTTCGTTAACCCTGATTTTCCAAAGCTCAAGCCAATTCTCTAGTTTATAAATATAATTCTGCAAATTCTGTGATGCTATTTGATGGTCCTTATGAACGCTAATAAAGGCTGTATCGTCAGCAAAAGTTGAAGTATGTATATTGGGGTCTGACGGCATATCGGATGCATAAATCAAATATAAAGTAGGACCCAGTATGCTACCCTGGGGTACTCCTGCTTCAATTGGCTGAGCGGGGCTTAAAAAATCGCCTTCTTTGATTGTAAATTTGCGACCATATAAATAACTTTTCATAAGTTTGTGGGTGTTAGCAGGCAGAGCTAATTTTATTTTGTGCATTAAACCTTCATGCCAGACTTTGTCGAACGCTTGGGAAACATCAATGAAAAGCGCGGAACAGTATTTTTTCTCTTCAAACGACCGTCTTATCACATTTACTAATCTGTGTGTTTGTTCGATGGTACTGTGTTTAGCTCTGAACCCGAATTGATGATTTGGAATACATTGAGTGTCGTTCAGAATTGGAATCAACTTAGCCATTAACAATTTTTCAAACAGTTTTGAAATTATCGGCAGTAGGCTAATTGGCCTATATGACTCTACTTTGGTGAGGTCCTTCCCTGGCTTAGGAATCATGGTAATCATAGATACCTTCCAATCTGCAGGATAGTATTCTAGGCGTAAAATAGCATTGAAGATAAAGAGAATAATTCTTCTAGCTACACGAGGTAACTCCACGAGCATTTTGTTGCTGATTTTATCCATACCTGGAGCTTTTTTAAGGTTCAGAGTACCAATAGCGCTTTGAATATCATTAAAGCTAAGTCTTAGAGGTACAGGAGGTCTAATAACGAGTGGTGGCAATTCAGTTGCATTATTTGAGTTGTTTATAGTAAACACATTTCTCAAATGGTTAACAAATAAAGTCCCTTTCTCGGAATCGTTTCTAGCCCAGTCACCAATCGGATTTCGCAAAGGAGGCTTTCCTCTAACTGGTCTTTTTAAAACTCGTGCCGCCTTCCATAACGAATAGTCAGATTGTGGGGAACTGTCAATTCCCTCCAAGTATGATTTAAGTGAAGCCATTCTTTGGGTTTCTAAGAAATTTCTTAGTATATCTCTGCATTCCCGTAGCCTAGCTTTCAGTTGAGGAGACCTGTGAATTTGCCACTCTCTTCTAACTCTTCTTTTTTCTGTCAGGAGATGTTCGAGTTCAGCGAAATAAGTTCTGTTTGTCCTATTTCTGCATTCAACGTCATATGTGGAAGCGTGATGCACAGCTCTTCGTATGTCCTCAGTAAACTTGCCAATCGACCCATCAATATCCTCGGTAGTTCTCAACACTACATTTTCCGTGCAGTGGGAACTTAAATACTTTTTATACTTTATCCAACTTACTCTGGATTTAGACATGTCCCGAAATGGAGAGCCATACCCTTGAAGGAAACGCATTGAAATAATAGAAGGAGAGTGATCTGAAGACAAGTCTAATGAAGGCTCCACTTGTATCGATTCTACAGGGATATTTTTCACTACTCCGAAGTCAATAATATCGGGAATCTTCCGTCGGTCCGTCGGCCAGTAGGTGGGATGCCCGCTTGAGAGTACATCTAAGCCCATTTTGGCAATGGTGTTGAAGAGTTCACGACCCTTCGGGGTCACTAGACGTGAACCCCAAAATGTGTGTTTGGCGTTAAAGTCACCAGCAACCAAAAATCTAGCTCCAAGAGAATTGAAGAAGCTGTAGTATTGATGTTCTTTTATTGAAAATCGAGGCGGCGAATAAATTGATGATAAAACAAAGTTGTATTGACAGAATTCAATACAAATGTTTGTTGCTTGTAGGTAATCCTCACATATGTTGTTCATTAAATAATGTTTTATTCTGTTCTTTATAAGAATTGCCGAACCTCGACATGCTCTTCCGCGGGGATCTTTAGTATCATACAACACGTATCCATTAATTTTGAAGTACCCTGTCGCCGTCAAGTGAGTTTCAGCAATCATCATGACATCAATCTGCTTATCCATCAGGAAGTGTTCCAGTTCGTTTTTATGTTGGCGGAGGCCGTTCGCGTTCCAAAAACAAATTTTTAAACAAATCATTTCTTTAAAATTGCTTGTAAGATAGTGGATTGCATTTTCAGCATTTCCTGCATCATGGATGTCATAGTGGTCGTAAAAGTGTTCATAGTTTGGACAAGTGTCTGCAAAGTAGTCTCTAGAGTGTTAATATTAGGCTCGTAATATTGAGATTTAGGTTCCTGCTCCAAACCTGGCATATTAGATTTAACCACGTTAGCGTAAGAAACTTGTCTAGAACTAGGCGCGTTTTCATGACTTGTGGGCCGTAACAATTGAGGAAAATTGTTACTCGATGCAAAATTAGGCTGTTGTGGATGAACAGGTAATACTGACGTCTTGTTGGTCCTTATGCCTTTCAAATGAGTGTAAACTGGACAACCTCTATAATTTGCGGTATGATTACCTCCGCAGTTACTGCATTTTTTGATTTTTGAGTCGGTTTTCGACTTATCACATTGAGCAGTTGTATGTAGTTCCCCACACGCAACACAAACTGACGGCAATTTACAATATGCTTTAGTGTGACCAAATTCTTGACAATTAAGACACTGGACGGGTCCCTGACGCTTATGCGGTTCTTCCACGGTGATTCTACGATGCAGAAGGTAAATCAGATTGTAGATGGGATGGGACTCGTTTTTCTTTAAGACTATATCACCGGGTTCCAATTCCACCCTGTTCGTTATGTTCTTAATTTTGAAGCCATTTTCCATTAAACTAGTCTTTATCTCGGCAGGATCAACATCTGGGTCTATACCCTTTAGAACGACTTGGAGTCCTTTTGCGCTTTTCAGCTGGTAGGTATAGAAATCCCTACTCTCCCTCTCCAACTGGTTGGACAATTTTCGAAAGTCATCTTCCTTTTTTCACTTGAATTTTGGTTTCGCTGATATTTCCATGTTTAATTGAGGTTACGCTAAACATATTTTCACCTATTACCGAAACAATTCCTTGTACCAATTTACTGGAAGTGGGCTCTCTCAGATAAATTGGTGGGGGCTTAAACGTTTTTTTAGGAAGTTCTGGATCATCCGTCTGGAGGAGAGCAAACCTGTTTTGATCATTTGGATTGTAAATACTCACGGTCTTGGGAGCTTTTGAATTTGATGACGTTTGAGCAGATGTCGGGCTCCTCTGTCGCTTAAGAACTGTGACGTATTTATCCATACCTACTTGTTTTCTAGGTTTGACTGCACTATTTGATGTAGAAGATATTGATGTTTTATCATCTGATGAAATCACTATATTGGGCGAACAGGAACGGCGCCGTTCTACGGCTCTTGTAGTGAGAAGATTCTCCACAGATTTTTTTAAGGATTCTTCCTCAGAGATCCATAAAGATTTTCTAGTCGAGCTAAGCTCTTTCTCAGAATTACATCTGAGAGGAACACTCATACAGTTTTTATGCGATTTTTAATGTTTTTTATTATTTTTTTTTTAATGTTTTTTATTTTTTAATGTTTTTTATTTTTTTACCGTAGGTATTTTTACCTATAACGAATTATTTTTTAACTTTTTGTTTTATTTCGACCTATTATTTTTTCTGTGTAACAGCGCTTGCTCAGTTCTCCGATATCGTTAAACGAGTTCACAGCCAGATACAAGTTGACGTCGAAGATTATATCAATTTAGATAATGACATAGTTACTAATGATGAAGATGTGGAAAGCATTAGGACTGAAATGTTAATAGCTTCCGAAGAAATGGTGGAAAGCTAGTAAATGAAATTGAAAACAAGTTAACTTCTTATAAAGAGGCTTATTTAGTCATAAGAAAACTTATAGGGTTTTCTTTATATCACAGCGACATTGAAAGTATTAAAATGCTGACTGATCTTCAAAAGCGTTTCGAAGATATTGAAATTAAAGGAAAAACTCGCCAAGCTAAAATTTCGGACTTTTTTAAATCCAGTTGAATATCTGGTCTTTGATGAATATTTGGTTTACTTTACCTTATTTTTAAATTTCTTTCGTTTTTTGCAAGAACATAAATGAAAATTCAGTTTATTTTGTCTTATTTCTATAGATAATCTCATTTTAGCTTTAATAGTCGGTCTAGAAATAATTCCTTTGTATCTTCAATTTAAGTTATAGAAAGTCCCACTGTAATAGCAAACGTAGGCCAATAATTATGGAACAATCTAATATTCAATTGTAGGCCTATAAATTGTTCCATTTTAACATATGCCATTGCTATATAAAGACATTCCATTCAGCTCTAAATATGGTCATTTGCATCTCTAGTATATACCAATATAGTAACTTCAGTCAGATTCTAACCTTCATATTCAGCCTCCTTCAAATATTTATATTTTAACTTCAAAAGGCTCTAATTTTTTGCATTTAAATTTGCCTTATTTAGCTAACAAACTTAGCAATACGTTCTGTTTTGTCTTTAGTCACATGTCTACAAATGGTCCTAATCTTAAGTCTTAAAATGTTCTTAATCTAGTACCAGTTATTTGTTCGAAAATTGTTCTAATTGTTTGTATGCAAATACTCCAATTCAATCTTCAATCAATTGTCTACTTATAGTCCTAATCGTAAGACTTTAAATGACCCTAACCTAGCTTTATTCATGTGTCAAAAAATAGTTCTATTAAGTTTTAAAATACCCCTAAAAATTGTTCTTTAATTATTTCAAATCATGCTTATGTCTACCACAATTCGAATTTTAGCATCGCTTATTTATCTACAAATAGTCATAATTGTAGGTGTTTGAATATGTCAACAAATATCATACACGATTGAAATTTTCTTCAAAATTGCTCTTCAAAATGCTTCAAACTCGTGTAAACAGCAAAATTTCTTCAAAATTTATTTATTTAACAACTATTAATAACTATTAAAAAAATAAATTTTGAAGAATTTTTGCTGTTTACACGAGTTTGAAGCATTTTGAAGAGAAATTTTGAAGAAAATTTCAATCGTGTAAATCTAGCTTAATACTGGGCGGTTATTGTGTTTTCGACTTTACTTTGTATTTCGAAAGCTTTTGCTTTCAAATCGAAATACACAATAACCCCACTATTTTAGCTTCAATCATTTGTTCAAAAATACTATACCTAATCATCGTTTTCTAAATGTTTCTAATCTAACTTCAGTCATATGTCTAGAAATATTCCAATTTTAGCATCACTTATTTATCTTGCGGTGGCATGACTCGACAATGCCCTTTGTGACACTTCTGAGCATATTAATTACTCAACGTTTATTAGATTGCCTCGTTTATAATGTCCAGCATCTAGCTTAAGTCATACGCGTAAAACTATTCCAATTTTAGCATTAATTATTTATATACCAATAGTTGATTGTGACACTTATCAGCATGTCAAACATTTGAACATTTCCAAGTCTTTTGTCAGAATGTTTAGAGTTCAGGGCTTGAATTGACCATGTTTGGTTGAATACTTGTAGTCATGTCAAGTAGTTCAGGCCTTTAATAGTTGTTCTCTTAAAAATATCAGTAGTTTTAAAGTACAGATAATAAAATGATACCAAATTTTACTTCAATTGCACTAGGCCTTTTCTGCGTTTGTAATAACAAGTATGTGTTAAGAACACGGCATGACTTGACAGTGTCTAATGTGATATTTGTCACCATGTCGAACACTTCAAAATTTGCAGGTCTTCGGTTGTATATAATTCCCAGCAAGATTGAAGAGCATGTTTTGAAGAGACAGTGTTTGTTGTGATACATGTTGTTATATCAAACATTTAAAAATGTAAAGATCTTTAATAGTTACGATCATTGAATAAATCAAGAGTTTTAAAGTACACCAATACCTCGCTTTGCTTCGTTTCGTTTTGCGTTTTTTTTTTTTTGAAGTTGCGCCGTTACTTAATTAATACTAATTTTTAGTGTGTGTCGTTAGATTTCGAGGTTGCGTTGTTTTGGGTTTTAGTCTTTAGTTTTTTTGTTGAAATTTTTGCACAATCTGTACATCATTAGATACTAAAACAATGGCCCGTACAAGAAGTGCTTTGATGATCGAAATGGAGTCCTTGCCTTCTATTTGGATTGAAAACCAAGTTACTCAACAAACAATACCATTAAGGAAAATAGTAATTTAGACAAAAGCAAAAGGATTATTTGATGACATAAAAAGTAAAGCATTATCCAACAATAATACAGACAATTGCTACAAGGAAATTTATTTTACGTTGAACAAAAAAAACTTTTCAGCAAACATTGCACCAATTTTTTTGTCTAACAAGGCTGAAAACTTAGTATTTTCGTAACCCTGGAACCTACATTCGATCTTTATATGGTTTAATATAGAAAATCTTAATTTACTTTGCGTCATTTCAATTTGCGTTGGGTGTTTTTTTGAACGTAACCCCAACGCAAAGTCAGGTATTTGTGTACAGACAACTCGGCAATATTATCCAGCTGAAATGTGAACTAATTTACTTGCAACCGTCGAGCTGTAGTCATGATTTTATATGAGTTCTTTTTAACTCATGACTAAAACCAGTCTAGTTATTAAATATACTAAAAATTCTTTATTTTTCCTTAATATAACAAATTTTACAGAAAATTTTCCATTAATAAAAATTTTTCATCTTAATTGTTGATTGAAATCAAAATTTATAGAAATTTGTTCTCGCCCTATTTTGACTCGTTTTAACAAATTAATTCACTTCAGTTTCATTACCTAACTATACCCTAATAGTTTTATTTGAAATTGAATGATTTACTTGACTTTGAAAAACAAACACACCCATCACCACCACCCACTGTTTGTTATTCTTGAAATGATGTATAGTTTTATAAGTTTGCAGTTTGTTTTCAAACTGTCACGTTACAAATTTTATTGTAAATTTATTTGCAAAGCAAAACAACAACAAAATCACATATAATTCCTTAACACATTTGTTCGAAAACATGCAGTCATTTAAGGTGTTTGTTGGAGATTTAATAATAGCAAATTTAATAATAGTTACATTTTGTTAAACAAACACAAAACACACCTTTAATTTGGGCAAATCACAAATAAGTAACGTAAGTTTATAAAGACTGCAGTAAGCCCCTAAAAAGAAACACACTATTGTACAGTATACTAAACACATAACACTAATATTTATAAAATATGCACAATAACTACACTTTACATTTAACTTTGAAGGCAATGTAGATATATACATATATAACCCAGCACAAATGTTAAAATACTTATTGAGTCAAAGTATGTATTTTTAAGAGAATCTAAAAAGCAGACTAAAAATCTATTTCCAATATAAAATGATAAGTAGTTCTAATCAGAAGACTTTGCACTTTAAAAAAGTCATTCTTTCATCACAATAAGTGAACATTTTCCGATTCCAAAATATTGAATCAAAAGATCACAAAAACATGTAAACCACACATTGTTAATTTAGCTTTATCTCACCAGCAGTACCAATTAACCGATAAAGAACTATAATTCCTATTCTATTTAACTTCGTTGTAAGTAATATTTTCTTGGCCATTTTTTAACATATTGGTCCCTTACAATTAATTCATTTCATTGAGTGGCTTTTGAATGCAAAATTTTATTATTGTTGTTATTGTTTTTTTATTTCTTATAAATTCATTTCAATTCAATTAAATAATTTAACATTACACCCAAATATGTAAATTGTAAAATGTACACATTGCTCGCTCGCTCATTCATTCATTCATTCCCAGCAAACCATATGAGTCCGAAAAGAGTCTTTTCTGACACCTTTTCCGGAGCGTTCATGCTCTTTATGAGCCCAAAAAACAATCATAATTGCTCCGAAAACCTTCAGAAAAGAGCGTCATTACGTTCGAAAATGGTCCGTCAGAAAGAGCTCTTAGATAATGTCAGAAAAGAGTCTTTTATGAGGTTTTTTTTGGGCGCTGTGTAATCTTGTTTTATCATTCTTACAGCTATGTTTTTTTTCTGTTCAAAGCACAAACAACGCTTTGGTACACACATAATTAAGTGGAATTTCTGAGTCATACTGCGTGCCGACTCAGGACAGTAACAATTTCGCTCCGAAAATGCTCTTTAGTTGGACTCTTTTCTGACTCCTTTTTTCGGAGCGCTCCGAAAATGCTCTTTTGTTGGACTCTTTTCTGACTCCTTTTTCGGAGCGCTCCGAAAATACTCTTTTGTTGGACTCTTTTCTGACTCCTTTTTCGGAGCGCTCCTAGAATAGTATGCTGGGTTCATTCTCGTTCGCTGCTTGATTCCATTCCAATTTGTGTATTTTTGTGAAAATGTAGGTGTTGATTAAATGATTTACAAGCATTTTGCAACAAGTATTAAATCATTTTTCTGTTTGTGTGTGTGTGTGTGTGTTTTTTTTATTATAAACACGAAAATCATATCAAATCGCATGTCGATTTGGTACAAAAAAACCCGTCCTAAACAATTTTTTTCATGGCTCTATTTTGTCTTAATGCAAAATTTTTTATGATTGGTTATAGATGAAGACTAGTAGTTTTTAAATTATTTGTTAAATTCTAATTGTTGGAGAAAAATACCAAGCAAAAAAAACATTAATTTGCAATAAATTACTTGTAAAACATGAAGTTTTATGGTGATTGTGATTTGCTTGGTTGGTTGGTCAGGGTCGGTCACATCAGTACCCTGTAATTTAAATGCGAATTGAAGTAAAATAGAATGCTGAGTTTGGTAGTGAAAAATCTAAAGTACTCTATAGAAACAATCAAAACTAATGTGATAATTTTTTTTTTGTGATAAAATTGTGGCCTTTTTTGCGCACAAAAACTTGTATTTTAATTTCAATCGTGGCCTGATGATTAGTTCCAAAGTAGCTATAAACATTTTAATCGTGTGTCTGTAAGTCGTACTATTATTGCATCGAACGTAAAACAAATCATAAAGAGTTCAACTTGCCTAGCAACGTGGGTCTATTAGTAGCTTAGGCCCATAAATTGTTTCACTTTCGCTTCAATGGAAGATCTGTAAGTACGCGTTTAATCGTTTTATAAATAGTTTAGATTTAGCTTCAAACATATATAAAAAAATCACGCCTTAACTTTAACTGCTGAACTAAAAATAGTTCCTCTACAACTTCAATCGTAGGCCAATAAATAAAATAGCATTAACTTCATTGGCAGGTATATAAAAATATCAATCGGTCAGCTTTAGCTTCAAGCAAATAGTTCCACTTTAAATAGTTCCACTTCAACTATAATAGCAGTAGTATAAATAGTCGCACTTTAGCTGTAATAGTTGGTCTAGAAATAATTCCACTAAAGCTAAAATTCTATTTATAAAAAGTTCCATTTCAATAGAGGTCAATAGTTTGTTCAACTTTAGTCTTAATGGTTAACGTATAAAGACCCCTACTTAAGCGTCAATTCTAGGCCTATAAATAGTTCAGATTATTTCTTAGTGCCGATTATTAGTCTATAGTTGTAGAACTACAGATAGTCCAAATTTTTCTTCCAACATACATATGTATGTCTATTAATTATATTCCATCTAATCTGACTGTTTCAGCTTCAATCTACAAATAGTCCTAATTCTATAGAAATACATAATCGTAAATTTTTAAAAAGCCCTGTGTACATCAGATGTCTACAAATATTATTAATTGTAAGTAAGTTTTTAAATGTGCCTTATCTAGCTATAGCCATACATGTCTAAAAACTAGACAATATTTCGTGAATGTAGAATAGAGTGGTTCGAAAAAAAGTTGTGTCAGTCACCCCCTAGGATCAAAGATAATGTAAAAACAATCAGGTATGTGATGGAAATCGAAAACGAAAACAAGTGAGGTTTAGAAGTTAATTTTTTCGTAATATTTCTGTATTGAAACAGTTTTATCCCACAAAATATAAATATAATTTTATCTATTAAAGAGAATCTTAAAACAAAAATTTTAAAAATTTGATTAGAAATACTTTAAAATGGACTTCAAAAACTCACTCGTTTTCATTTTCGATTTCCATCACATACTGGAATATTTTTTTTTTGCAACGCCCACATACCGGCCTTTTAGTATTTTATTTACTGTGTCGCTATTTTTAGTCCGACCATAACACTACTACTTTTCTGTCCTTAATCATTTTTAAGTACCACGACAAATTCTAGTCATGACTTAAAAAAAAAAATAAAAAATATTTTTCATTATTGTGGGTATGAACCGAGTTTTTTAAAATCATGACTAGAATTTGACGTGGTAGTAATGTCATATTGTCCTGATTGTAGGTTTTTAAATAGTCTAATTATATCATATGTTCAATCATTGAAGCTTAAATAGTTGTAGAATATTTCAATTCTAGAATAGTTCTATTCTAGCTGTGTCTGTCTGTCATATGTTTGCAAATATCCCTAATCATAGTTTCTTAAATATTTACCCCCTTATTCAAAAACGAGTATTAAATTTAACAAACGTTTATTAAGACAGATTTGCATATAAACATTTGCTTAATAAACGTTTGTCAAATTTAATAATCGTTTTTGAATAAGGGGCTTATAATCTTGCTTCAGACTATAAATATTTCAATTTTAGCATCTAAAAATAGTCCCAATCGTTGAACTTTAAATGTGTTTACAAATAATTAATATCTAGCTTCAAACTTTCAACTTTAAAACAAAACAATATAAATGTTTCTAATTTAGCCTCAACCATATGTCTATAAATTATTTTTGATTAGCTTCAATCATCTAACTCTACCAATAGTCACAATTGTAGGTCTATAAATGTCTGAAATTTATTACTAATCTTGTGTCTACAAAAAGTCCTATTTCAGCTTCAATCGCACTCCTTAAATCTACGATTAGGACTATTTGAATAATATTTTCCCAAATAGTTCTATACGATCTTTAAATGTAGATATTCTATCCTGATTAATCATATAACTATAATCGTTCCTTAAATGAATGCATTTATAATACGGCAGGTCTAGTCACAATCATCATGTCTTCAAGAGAAATAAACTATTATTCCTTAACTCCAATAGTATAATAATGAGAGTCCTTTAATATTGTTATCAATCGTTATAGGAAACGTTATGATTCTTAAATTAACTTAAGGTACGCTCACATTTGGCAAATATTTACTCAAAAAAGCGTAACCACTTGTTTTAGCACAAATTTGTTTGACGTTATTTACTCTTACAAGAGTTTTGCAAGTTCAAACAGCATAATCAAAATTAAAACTAAATATTTGTTGTGCTGTGTTCTAAATAAGAAAAGTTTGTTAAATAAATAAATAAGTTCAAATTATGTTATGTTTGCAATCATGATTGCAAACATAAATGACGCCATATGACAACCCGTTTTCAACAATTGCCAACAATTTGACAGCAAAAATGACATAGTGAAAACGTACTGAAAACGCGTCCTAACTGATGTTCAACCACTTAGTCCCAATTTACACGAAGCAATTCTTAAAGTTAAGATGATTACTTTTTAGACATCAGGGTGAGGGGAAGACAAGACGATCACACACTCTATTTTTTTGTATTACATATGTGCATGCAAATGTGTTAATACTCTCAAATGAAAATACGAGTGATTTAATTGTGCCGTGTGAACACCAAGAAATTTCAAGGAAAAAAATTTAACAATCTTTATAATAAAATTTGCTTGTGTCAATTGGTACTTATATTTCCATTGTTTAATTTTTAAACAATTTACCACTAAAAGCTTACTGCCGTATTCACAAAAAAAAATAAAGTAGGTTTGAAGTGTACTTTTAGACAAAATTTTCATACAAAATTTTCTTAAAGTACATTTGAAGTCTACTTTAATTTTTTCTGAATAAGACTGTTAGTATTTAGTTAACTAATAATTCAAAAACAATATATTATTACATATATTTTCGTGCATTTAAATATTTGTTAATTTATACCAAACACTCTTTATAAGGTCAAAACAATGTTGTCTAATCAACACGTTAACTTCTATGGTGTAAACAATTTTAGATATTGTGTAAAGGAGGTTTTAGGCAACAACAGCAGCATCAGCAACAATAGCAAAAATGTAGGTGTTTACAGAAATGTCGCAAAACGCCAACAACGACAATACACGTCTCAACATTAACAACATCAGGCAATAAATATTTACACTCATGTACATGTATTAACAATTAAACAACAACAACAGTGTTATAGCAAATAATACACGTGATCATATAACAACTAACAACTATTTAACATAAATTCATGTTCCATAGACACTTCCTCAAAATACAAAACCTACTCACTTTACTTAAGTATTACAAAGGTTTTGCTTTTGAGGTGAAATATATTATTATACACATATGTATGTATGATGTTTCCCCACATAAATTCAATATATTATTTATGAAATCAAAACTATTTACATACTAACTGCCAGTACTTACAAACACTCGCTTTAAAAACAATAACTTTTAGTCTAAATGTTGAGAAAATAAATAAGTTTCCGTTTGTTAAGTAAAGTTTAAATTTTATTATTTTTATTATTTTTTCTTCATCTTCCTTGTTAACAAGATATTGCGCTTCTTCTGCCTTTTTATGATTATCTCTACATACATATATGCATAATCATATGAGTGAGTACCTGGTATATAACAATTTATAAATCACTCATGTTGAAATATTTTGGTTTACTTTTGACGTAAATGCTTATATTATTGTCATACATGTACATACAATCTGCTTTTGTTGCTGTTTTTTTTTTAGCTTTCAGCCAAAACCAAAAAGTAATTTAATACTTAGTTTAAATATTTTTGTTACTGTTTTTTAAGAGGAGTATGTATGTACATACGTATCTATCTGAACATTATATAAGCTTAAAACATTATCGCTGTATAACTTGATTAAGTCAAGGGAAAGTATGCTAACTACAGAAAATGGGTTCAAAAATGCTTAGACAAAATAGCAACAAAGAATTTAATTTCATATGAACTCTAGAAGTAATGCTGTTTACCTAATAACTTCTAGGAAGCTGAGTTTGCATGTATGTGGTTGTGGACAACGCATAAACCAGATGCCTACAAATAGCTGTAATTGTAGGTTATTAAAAGTTTATTGATCAATCTTGAATGCCTACAACTAATATTATTCTAGTGTCAAGCACATGACTACAAATAGTCGTAATGGAAGGTCTTCTTCAACACATTTGCTTCCAAGTGGGAACTCTGCATTCTAAAACCATGTCTTCTGCTAAGCTTAAATATTTATATTTTATAGAATATTGATCATTGATTTTTATGTTTATTATATGCACTTATATGATTAACTATGCGAAAGATTCAGGATACTTGAGCGTTACGTTTGATTCCAGCATCCGAAATTTTCATTAGTGCTCACTTTCTCTCCTACAGCAGATATAATTCTTGCTTACAATTGATCATATGTGACCCGGCCTATGAAACGGTGGTTTATGATTCAAAAAAATTTTTCCACTTTTTTTTTCATTGGTTTCGATAGTTTTTGAGACGCTCTTTCACGTGGTGAAAACTAGAAAGTCCTAACTTGCTTAGAAGTGTACTAAAAATGTAGAGAAAGAAGAGCACAAATGAAAGAAAAACAGAATTTTGTTGAAAATCCAGAATCAAGATAATAAATGAAATTGAAAAATTTAAAAACAGGCTTGAACGCTGCAAAAACGATTTTACCAAAAAAAGAAGCTGTTTTGTACAAAAAATATTTATTTAGCAGTATTAAGTAGTTTTCTTCGTCGCTATCTACTAAGAAACTGACGAAATGCATTGTTTATCTTTAACAGCTGTGTCTCGCAATTTCTGTTTTGAGTCATAAGCCAACTGCTGCTTACAAGACGCTTTCTTTTTAAAGTACAAAAAAAAAGTTTATTTTTATTTAAGTTTTAAGTTAAAACAAGCTCAATATTTTACTTTAATATATTTTACAATATAATATTATTATATTTCAAATACCGAATTATCCCTGTAACGTGATGTGTAATCCACAGTGCACAGTGAATCACAAATGATTGAATCCCTGCTAAAGAACGTGCATTGCTTTAAAAACCGATACAAATTATTGCTTCTATTTAGTCCATTGGACTTCACATTTATCGAATATCAAGAGCTTTTTATTAATTAATATTTGCATTGCTAATAAAAACAAATGAGGCAATATTATCTGCGAAAACACGTAACATAGAGACTTAGTCCCAATTTACACAACATTTAAAAAGATTAGTATATTATTTGTCCTTGAAATGTCTTCAGTGTTCACACATCACAATTGAAGCTATAAAAATCGCTCGTATTTTATTTGAGAGTATACACACATTTGTATACACATACATATGTAATACGAATAAGAGAGTAACACGAATTGCTAGTACAATAACGAGTACACACGTCTTATCTTTCCCTCACCATGATATCTAAAATGTAATCAGCTAAGCCTAAAGAATTGCTTCGTGTAAATTGGAACTTACGAACATTAAAATAGATTCTGATGCTTGGTTTTCACTATGTCGTTTTTGTTGTCAAATTGTCCAAATTGTTGGCAATTGTATGAACACGTGTTGTCATATCATGATTTTCATGATTGCCAACATAGATGACGCCATATGTCAACCCGTTTTCATACAATTGCCAACAATTTGGACAATTTGACAACAAAAATGACATAGTGAAAACATAGTGAAAACGCGGCCTGAGTTTGCTACAATTGGTTAAGACAGCCTTGGTAGTTGAATGAATATGAAAGAATACATAAATGAAAATAATACATAGGGTTAAAAGTTTGAGTTTGAAGTTTATTTAGAAAATAGCAAATATAGAAAAAATATGAAAATTGGAAAAGCAGGAGAAAGAACGGAACATTGCCGTACTGTACCACCCATTTACAACAACTTGTATAGTATGATTTCCAAAGAAGCTCATTATAAATCCAATGAACTCTCTAGAGCCACCACTTTACGCTAGGAACACAAATGGGGCGAACGAAGAATTTCGCCCAACACGACGAACTAGTTGGTGACAATAATAAATAATTTTCAATAATTTAATGTTTTTATTTTGGTATATCAACTGAGAGGTAGGGTGACCATATTAAAAAAAAAAATTAAAAATAAACATTAACAAAAACACAGCTAAACACATTTTTTAAAGTTAACTATTTTGTATATTCATTTTAAATTATATAAAGTAAAAAATAAGACAATAATTAAAGTGAAATTTCTCACTAAAAACTAAAAAATACGACGAATTCAGACGACGCCGTTAATGTTTTATTTTTAGAAACGAATATTCGCAATCTAAAATTCGTCGTTCTTTCCAGTTGTGTTCCTAACATTACTTTCATCAAAACGGAGGAGGCAACGACACAATCTTTGTAAGTCAGTAAAGCTCTCCTAGACCTTCACCTACAATAGACATTCCCTAAGTAAATTGTTGGACTCAATATATTCAACAAGAATTTACCATACATTTACATTACCTTAGAAAGTGCAGAGCATACTGCTATTTAGGAATTGGCTTTGTATTAGCTATCTTCGAATACATTATAAAATCAAGGCGACTGGATAAAATACTCAATAAGACTGTTGATGAGTTAGCTTCAAAGAACGCTGTTTCAAGACCTGTGCTAGTATACCATCCAGCATAGAAGACTTATTTATATTGGCCATGTAGAAAATTTTCCTCGCCTCAACACTTTGACACACAAAGATCTTAGAATTTTGTTTTTTGATGAATCAGTTTCGGCGTTTTTTTTTAATATGCCGAGATTTGAATAAATGTTTATGGCACATATTCATAATATTCAATGTTGCTGTGATATTTTAGTTTAATTCAGGGAAGGATACAAATTGATATCCTCAGCTCTAGTATATTTGGTATGAAAATTCAAGTTCTTTTACTTCAGGCTTTCTAAAACCAATTTGAAATCATACCTTTCTTCTGCTGGTGTCCATATGGAACGCGTTGCGTTCTTTTAAGAATGATTTTGGTATTGAATTTAAAACAAGATATGCTAAATATTTAGAGTTACATGGGTTTTTCTGGCACATATGTATTATTTTGTCAGTTTATTTAGCATATTTTCATGCACATCAATATTATCCAAATTAAGCATAAATAATTCTGCTTTCATTTCGCGATATCGAGCATCAATCTCCGCTTAATCAGTATAGTTTTCGAAGAGGTATTACGCAATGATACATCCAACCAAAAATTCGTAAAACATTGTATTGTATTGTATGCATTTGTTTTTTGACAATCACATATGGGTTCCGTAAACACCATATGCGCCTAGATGACCCAATCTCAGCTAGATGTAATACAAACCCACATTTATAATATTTTCACCTCCCTCACTTAGCCAACCTTCCTTATTTGTACTTTAACGTAATGTGCAAAGATTTATTGCAGTTTTATTCAGACATTTCATACATAACATACCGCCTGCTCTCCAATACCCAACAGTCATTGTCGTCGTCATTGGACCAGACATTGTTAGTTGAAACGATATTCTACAAACTATACACAAAAAGAGAGAATATAAAAAGAATCATGCGTGCTATATAGATGTCATGTTTGTCGCGGTATTATTGATATTCTGTTATACTGTCTATACATGTTAAAATTAAAAATAATAAACTGACAGTCTACTGTAAGATACATAGAAAGATATTTTACATACATACATACATACATTATTTCAATTATTTATACATACACAGGCATTAGACATAAATTTCATATAAAAAGAATTAGTTATCTTAACATACACATCTAAACAATTGTTCAATCTTTATAGTTTTTTTTAGTCATGTCAGCGCTATTAAATTTAAAATTTGCTACGTGTATTTCATTAGAATGCGGTTTAATATATAAGTGTAGTTTTTTTTTCAAGAAAATATGCAAAAAACGAAATGAACGTTAAAACATTGACAGGTATTATGACGTTTTACCGTTAGATGACGTTCGGTTTGGTTTTTATTCGCTTGTTCGCTCTCTCACTCTCTTTCTGTTGTGTTGAAGGATTTACCTATTGACAGTTCAAACCACTAAATGTTTATCATTTTAAAATGTATGCTTTAATGATTTTCAATGATATCATAGTCTAATATGTCTGTCTACAACTTGTATGTACAAACTCATGGTAATATGTACAATTTGCGTATGAGTAGATACATAGATACATAGTACTTATACGTTTTTATTTTTTACTGCAAGTCTGGCACACTTGAATTAATTTTCTTGAAAGATTAAGATTTGTTGCTAGTTGTTGAATTTGTTTTCTGCTTGCTGTTTTGTAGAACAATAAACGTTGATTTTATGAGGTTAAATTAACTAAATAATGCCAGTATTTGTGTTAAGGTTAAAATAATTTAGAGTGTTTTAGAGAAATTGTTGAATATGTTACAGTCCTTAGTTTTATTAATATGTAATGTATATAAAATTTGCTTAATATTGGTTTAAATAAAGCATTGTTCACATAAAATTCGGCCACAATACAAGACAGGTTTAATCAGTCACTCAAAGCAGAAAGAAAC
This sequence comes from Bellardia bayeri, assembly GCA_950370525.1. NCBI lineage: Eukaryota > Metazoa > Arthropoda > Insecta > Diptera > Calliphoridae > Bellardia > Bellardia bayeri. The sequence goes on along the minus strand of OX493265.1, from coordinate 19,504,744 downwards.
TCGAACACTTGTATTCACAAATGTTTTAATTGCCAAACAGGCCTAAGTTTCCAAGTTCTATAAATAAGGTTACAACACATTTCAAATAAACCTCAAGTATGTACTACAATAAACCGGGAACTCACAAAGAAAGTAGTAAGTTTATAACAAAAACATAAAGGAAATTATTCTAATTTGTGGTTACTTTTGGTTGAATGGATTCGTTAACAAGCAAAACTACCGTATTTGGAGTGATGATAATCCTCAAGTTGTTACACCCAGAGAAACTGACTGTTTAGTGTGCTTTATGGGCTGGTGGAATAATTGTACGGACCATCTATAAAAACGAAGCTAGCCAGAACGTTACAGTCAATGATGACCGCTAAATAAATTGAACAATCATAATGTGCAGGAGTTGTGGTTTCAATAAGACGACGCAACATGTCACACAGCTCGTGCCACAATAAATTTCGGGCCCATAAATTGTCCTCCAAGATCGATTAAACGCCGCTTGACTATTTTCTGTGGGGATATCTCAAATTGCTAGTCTACGCCAATAAGCCCCAAACAATTGACCAATTGACTTAAAAATTGACCTCCAGATCAGACTACGTCCGAGCCAGCCGTGGCCATCATATACCCAAAGTCCTATTCAAATTATATTGCCACAGGATTATCTTTTGAAGAAAGTAAATTTCATGTTAATTTAAAGAAAATCATCTTTGTTTTATTCCATTTAAAATATCTATACATCTAAAAAGAACATCCAATATGTGTTTTTTATTTTTCGGATCCCTTATATGGGACCTATTATATGTTATGATACTATTGGTGTAAATTATTTTACTGTAGTTCAGTCTTCCTTTCAATAATAATATATTTTAGCGATTATTCTTTGAAATGGACCTCATATGAGAGCTATGGAGAATTATGGACTAACCCTCACATAATCCAATGGGTGTCAAATTTCAGTTCGGTATCGATATTTATAAGATATTTACGTGTGTTTTCCCCCTATATGGGAGCTATAAGCATTTATGGACTGATCGTCATAAAGTTCGTTACGATAATATATTGAATTATTTCTGTCATATTTCAACTTAATGATAATGTTTATAAGATATTTAGGTGATTTTGCGGTAATGGACTTTATAGGGAGACTCTAGTAAATTGGGGACTTATCGTTATAAAATGTGATTTTTATACATATGCGGATTATTTGTGTCTAATTTCAACTTGATACTGATTTTTAAGAGATTTATAAGCATTTAAGTTATTTTCGGAAGTGCTCTTTATTTGAGACCTATGGTAAGTTATGGACTGATGCAAACAGAATATAGTTTTATAGTTTCACTTTGCATGAAACTTATTTTTGTTAAATTTTGTATAAATACTGCTTGTCTATAGGCATTTATGTACCATAGAGCCATATACTGAGAAGACATTTGTATGGAGGAAGTCGTAGACCCATTCTTAATATTTTTAACAACAATTGTCCTTTATAATAAAAATAAAGTGTGCAAAATTGCATGTTATTATCTGCGTTATATTTCAAGAAGATAAAACAAAATATTTGATAAATATGAAGGTTGCCTGAAACTTTGTTTTATAACTCGGATTCTACATAACTAATATTGGTCATTTTGAATAGCAAATATTGCGGTCAAACAAAGAATGTTTCGGAAAAATTTCATTGTTTTAAGTCATTTTTTCGAAGCTCTATTGTGCCTTTAGCAGACGGACAGACAGATGGACATGACAAGATGGTCTTAGAATTTTATTAGGACCCAAAATATATATACTTTTTGGTTCAACGACCAATATACTCCCACCTTTTTAGTGAAGGGTATAAAAAGGATTCATTAGAAAAGGTACATATCTGTCTTTCTCACCTGTTTACTGAACATTTTAGTGGAAATAACAAAGTTTTTTTTTATACTTTGCTTCTTTAATTGCTACAAAATGTTTTCCAGCAGCAGGATTTATTAAAAAGTAGGGAAATTGGGTGCAATATATATTCAAGGCAAGATACATTGAAAGACATTTAGCATGTTTGAAATTCATCTTAAACGCTATAAATGAAATAATGTTTGCTCCGAATCATTATTTGTACTGACAAATGTAAACATTACGATAACCCGAGGCATAAGAGATCGTATGTAAAGCCCGGCTAAACAGCCATATAAACGCCAAATAATGTTCTGTATTTAGTGTTATCAAAAGGGTTCTATCTATTATGAGCATCTGAAATCCGGCCAGATCATCACAGGAAACCAGTACAGAATGCAACTAATTCGTTTGAAGGGAGTATTGGCCAAAAACGGTCAGAATATTCGGCCACATATGAAAACGTTATATTGCATAATGAGAACTCTTGGTCACATATTGTAATGCCTGTTGAAAACTATTTAGAAAGAAGTGGTTAACACGTTTTACCAACTGCTAATTGTTTCGTTCAATGCATTCTGCATGCTTCACTTTAGAACAGCATATCTAAAATTAGCTTGATTCATTGGCCTCAAAAGATGAGCAACTCTTTTGGCGTAACATCCATATGTTGACAGAAATATGAGAAAATGTTGTAGCTTATAGTAGTCAACACTTTGAATAAATATATATATTGCAAATGTTTCAAAATAAATACCAAACATTTTTAAAATTGGCGCATTTTTATATTATGCACCCAGCAAATATTTATCCGCCCGGATGTATATAATGTTAAATATTCAAAATAAAAGCTAAAGTCTCCACAAGTTGGAATTATACAAGTCCTACCACAGCCGACTAAATTCCTCAACTAAGTCCATTTAATTAGCATGAAAATAAGTTGTACAATTAAATCTTATACTTTGCATAACTGACAACTGCATTTTGTAAAGACCTTCGTCACTTTTTCACTCTTTTCTTAACTAAAGCTTATTTTGTAAACTTTTAACTAACCCACTTGTAATACTAATCTTAATGTTTGCTCATTATTTATTGATCTTATCTTAGGTTTTGTCAATAAAATGCAAACTGATTATTTTCTACTGCGCACTTTTTTTTATTATACAGCCCAACTACTCTATACTTATCAATTTACTCACTTTTTGATAAGGAATCTTTTTATCTACAATTTTTTTCTAAGATGCCAATACACTCTATCTTTTAATTTACCAAACACTTAACTATAGTTTTTATTACTTCATTTAGTAACAAACTCAATGTTAAAAAACATTTTCTTTAACCAATATAAAAAATGAAAAGAAAACCTCACATTTTTATCAATGATCAGGCAGATTTTTATCTAGGAAAAAAATCTATTACAAACACTTCCGTTTTGTAAAACAACATTTTAAGTTCTTTGTAACTTTTATTTTATACCGCCCGCCCGTTTTCTATAAAGCTTAATAAAGTATTTTATATATTTTAATTTGTTTTTGTTTTTGTTTTTTTCTTACTTACGTATATTTTCAAGATCACTTAGTAGTGTACGATCAAAGTATTAAAATGTTATACAAAGTCTGCTGTCTACTTGTTGTTGTTATGGTTGAAACAGAAAAAAAATACAACTTTTCTTTAAAATTTTTCTTTTCTAAAGACTTCATTATTCATAAGACCATAGAAAAGGAGTTCGTTCTTTCATTTTCATTTCATAAAAGGCGACAACATCTAATCTTTGCACCTTTCAATGGTTTAAGTACTGTAACTGACTAAATACAAGATCAAAGCTGATTTTAGTATTGTTTTTTTTTTTTCATCATCATCGTCCTCGTCGTCAACATCATCATCCTCATCCTCATCATACTTATGGCATACTAATGTTTTTTCCATTTGTTTTCGCTACAATCGAAGCATTCATAAGAAATGTAAGAGAGAAAAAAAGAGCAAAGTCATTATTGTATCAAAGCAAACACGTTCCAATGTCCGCATTGTGGCAATGTTTTTTAAATCTATCTATCACTCCTTCATGCTGCAAAAAACAACAAAGAAGACAAATACAAAAAAAAACGCTGTTTTTGTTTAATATATGCAAGCATCATTGGCAATTACTTATTGTGGTACGTACTCGTACATATGTTTGCATATTGGGGATGTGGTTGTGGGGTTATTGGTAATGAACGAAAAATACACTACTTTTGTTTGCACGATGTACCCTACATATTTAATAAATAGTTTATTGTCCAGGTGTATTGCTAAAATTTTTAGATAACCTAGATACATTTTTAGATAATTCACCAATCTTTACTTGAGATATTAAAGCTACTGAAATGGTGGCAAGTCATAACATTCGGTGTCATGACATGGATGTTAATGACATAACATATAGTATTATAATCACCCTATTATAAAGTCTATGTCTTACAATGAGTTATATTATGCAAAGAAATTTAGCAAATTCACTGTTTGATATTCACAGGAGTTTCACACCCCTGAGTTCTTACGAGGGCCAACACTTTTTAAGCTAACGAAGAATTCATTAATAAATGTGATAACACAACCCACAGTGTCATAATCACCCTGATCATAACATCATTAGGATCACAGGTTGAAATAAGTCAAGATACGTAGAGAAACCTTTATTTAGCAAAGCCAGTATTTGATATTCACTCGAGTTTATACCCCTTACAAATGCAGGCACAATTTAAGATAACGCAGAATCCACATGTTCCATAGCTAAACTGTTTAGTCCTTTTGAAGGCTATAGACATCAATTTACTTTATAATATTAAGAAAAATTACTTTAACATGAAATTTATTTACATAAAATATTTATTGTTTTTAAATGTTTAAAAGACATAGATTACAAACTCAACATATTTATTCTGGCTTAATCAATTTTAGTATATTCTTATAGATTAAATTATATATATATATCTTCTTCAAAAAGTAATGAAAAATAACTTTGAGATCTATAGTAAACATATAAAGGAAATTTTGATATTATGTCGTATTAAAGTCATAAAAATCAATGTGCATTTTCAGTCTGCCTTAATCCCTTTAGAATCTGTAAAAATTTCATTGATATCCTGTTTTTACACCCTGCAGAATTAGTTATCAGTATAATTTTAATTTTAAGCTTCGCTCCAATCCATCATCAAGCTTTTTCTGATCCTTTTGTCATTTTCCAGTGACCGAAAAGTTTATCCAATTCAAAAGTTTATGACTTTTTCTTCAATAAAAATTTTTATTCTCCAAAATCAATTTGTATTTTCAGTCTGCCTTTATCCCTTTAGAGTATCGAACTATTTAATTGAAATCCTATTTTTACACCCTGCAGAATTAGTTATCACTTTAATTTTAATTTCTACGATACTCTTTTGGGATCCCATCCATTTCCTAATGCTTTTGGTGGTTTCCAGTGACCCATTTTTTGGTCCAATTCGAAAGTTTAAGACTTTTTTCTTCAATCAAAATTTTACTTCCTTAAAATTAGACTGCCTTAATCCCTTCAAAATATGGAACAATTTTATTAAAATCCTATTTTACTTTAATTTTAATTTCTACGATACTCTTTTGGGATCCCATCCATTTCCTAATGCTTTTGGTGGTTTCCAGTAACCCATTTTTTGGTCCAGTTCGAAAGTTTAAGACTTTTTTCTTCAATCAAAATTTTACTTCCTTAAAATTAGACTGCCTTAATCCCTTCAAAATATGGAACAATTTTATTAAAATCCTATTTTACTTTAATTTTAATTCTATGATACTCTTTTGGGATCCCATCCAATTCATCCATCAAGTATTTTCTAATCCTTTGGCGATTTCCAGTGACCGAAAAGTTTGCTTAGTTCGAGAGTTTAAGACTTTTTTCTTTGAGGTTTTTCGATATCACTGGTGTGTGTAAACAATACAAACATTACATACTCTGGAACCTCCAAAAAGGGAACTAATCGCCAGATTAATACGGCGAGTAAAAACCAAATGGTTATGAACAATAACGGCATGCTCTTTATTGATATCTTTAGCTTGTTTCGGAAATTTTCATTGACTGGAAAGATCGCACATCATTGACTGAGCACATAAGTCTATTTTTCTTTGAGATATTTTGAAGTCGCTGATCAGTCAAAACAAGCTACTGACTCTGAAAGGTCTTCAAGATAACATAAAGCCCTAATGGGCATCAATGATAATGGCAAATACTTGATGGAAATCTTTATCAGAAAATAAATGGAAAAGAATGTAATGATCGAAATTAACATTTGTAGAATATTGTAATATTACGATGTTTCAGTAATATAGAATTTGTTTGGAATTGAAAGAATTTGTAATTAAAATCTGGTTATTATAAACTACATTACAAATTTTCATTACATTCGCAATATATACAAGATTCGTTTGTTATAACTATGTGTTTCGACTTGTATATTATTTAAAATTTGGTCCCTCTGATATGGATCCATATATAGTATCAACATACCTTTAATGTAATCAAGCATTTTGGTATTAAAAATTCCACTATTGATACATTCATTTTAGCTACGAAGAACTCTGTTAGCATGATCCGATATTGATCAGTAGTAACAGCCACTACTTGACCATTAGTGGTACCTCTAGGCATAAAACGGATGCATTGTTTTCTACAATCTCATGTGGGAACATTGAATCACAAATAAGTTATCAAGCCCTGGCGAAAAGGTTTTTCAACCAAAACTTTGCCTCTCAGTTATTCAATTATTCAAAAAGAAAGGTTTTGGCAAATGGCGGGTCTAGTTCATTATTCATGGCAAGGATTTTGAGTTTTAAGTGTGTAATCAAAGCGATTGGCTCTGAGTAGGGATGAACAAAAAACATCGATGTTTTAAAAACACTCGATGTATTGTGTAGAAACATCGATATAATCCGATGTTTTTTTACAGTGTCCATCCCTAGCTCTGAGTAGGCTCTATCCTTAACCAATGACTGAGACCGAATTTAGTTTTTACAAAATGGCCCATCATGCCTCCAGACAATGCAAAAGCACAATTGTATTTCCAGAATCCCAAGTGCCTCAAATTTCATTGAACTTCGTCTGAAAAAATTATTTGTTCAGGCTGTTGCTCAATGTATTCAGCGTAACTACGGCAAAGTGAATGGTCGTCCGGCTTTAAGTCATACACCACTTGCACCTCATAAGGCTTCAAAGCTAAATCTTTATGCAAAATTCAGCTTGTCTTTGTTAAAAACGTCGAGGAATTGAAAAAATCGGATGTTTTTCAACACAGCGCCTAATGGCTGCAATATTTCACTTAAACGGCCCGCGCATTGATGGTGACACGTTATAATGTTGATACATTATGTAGCGAACCATCAATTCAAATGTTTTAACTGTCTTCTTAGAAGAATGATCATGTTGAGTGAAAAAATCATAAATTTTACGAAATGTTGCTTGTCGATTCACTAATTCTTAATTTCATTTAAAATGTTCTTTATTTCAGTTGGAATTTTCCCAATTCGAAATTCAAATTTTGTATATTATTTCAAATGTTTTCAAACTTAAGCTAGATTTACACGATTGCAATTTTTTCAAAATTGCTCTTCAAAATGCTTCAAGCTCGTGTAAACAGTTAAATTTCTTCAAAATTATTAATAGTTATTAAATAAATAAATTTTGAAGAAATTTTGTTGTTTACACGAGCTTGAAGCATTTTGAAGAGCAATTTTGAAAAAAATTTAATCGTGTAAATCTAGCTTTAGTTTATAAATTTTGCTTTTAGGGTACTTTTCATTTCTTATACTGCCAATGTTTTTTAATATTTATTTGCCATGCTTCTCATATACATACATACATATACGAGTATATTACTTCAAAGTATGTACATATTTTATCTTAAAAGGCAACGTAATTCATGACAAGCCACGCTGTTGCTGATGATGATGACGACGATGATGATGCTGAACATATTGTTTCTCTGAGTCTCTCCTCACTCCTTATATATAAATACTTTGTGTAGTTTTTTTTTAGACAACAAAGGCATATAAACATTTTCTATCTTAACTTAACACAGCTTACCCAATATTCAAAATACAACTCCTGATATTTTTACAACCAAGTATTTTCCATATAGTTTAAAACGCTGAAACAAAAAAAAATGATAAAAATCTGCATAATTTTTATTTCGAACTTTATTGGTAAACAAAAATTTTTTTAACTGCTGCTGATACTTTTTTGATTTTATGGAGGAGAATAGTGAGACCGCCGCCACAATCACCAGCATCACTGTGTCACAAGAAAATATACATATGTATGTTTGTTGCATGTATTTACATTTATGGACGAGTACCTTGAATTGATATGATATGAATGGTTGGTTAATGGTGGCACAGTCAGAGAGCCAGTGCTGAGGTTGTTGTTTTGATATGTTTGGCGATGTTGAGCATGATCATGATGATGGCCAGGTAAATGAATTATGATATATTTTTGATGCAAATTGCTGCAATTAACTTGTCAAAGAAAATTAACAGAAATTATGCTAAATAGTTTTTTGTTTAAAGTAATTTTTAAGCTAAATTGATCGTATGTTTTATAGGTATGTGTTCTTTTAGCTGAATGTTTTGGTTGTAAAAGGGAGTTGGTTAATGTCAGCGTGACAATAATTCCAAGAGTTGAGGATTGTGTTAAATTTCTGAGAAATATCTAATAATATAAATATATTTGTTTTAAACAAAATCTTGAAATCTGTTGGTTTGTGTCTAAAGATTTATATTTCAAATTTATCTTCACGCACATAATCAATTACCTAAAAACTAGTAGATAAAATGTAATTTTGTCTCATTTAATATCAAGGGTTCGTAACTCTATATATTGACGAGCCATAGTTTTGTGCGCACAATAACTAAATGTCTGCAGAATTAATTGAAATTGTTCATGTTCTTCAAAGTCGTTCTAGTTCATAGTTTTCTTATTAATTTATAAAAGGCGGTATTTTTGAGTGAAAATACTATTTGATGGCAGTTTTAAAGTGGTTTTCAATAGCAACTTTTTTTTAACAAACAAAATAGTAAAAAAGATTTTATATGAAAATCTTTAAAATTTGTATTGTATTGGAAAAAGTTAAAGTTTTGCATTTAAAAATTAAAAAATTATTTCGCACAGATGTCCACCACAACCACCCATAAAGGTGACACTTCTTTTGTCAAAATTTTCAATCACATGTTGGAAATATTGCGGCCCTATTTAGTTTGTATTGGCTCTGTATAGACTTTATATTTAAGATAGTCCTATAAAAAATATTTCAGTGATGTTATATTCATGATCTATAACATTAATTATACAATCTGCAAATTTGTTTTGCAATAAATTCATTGTTACGATGACAGTGTAGCACCGTCTTGTTGAAACCACATGTCAGTGATATCCATATTATACATAATAGGCCAAAATTTAATGTTAACATTTCTCAATAGTGTGATCAATCCAACGATACTGAGTTTCTAGTAGAATTTTTTGAAAAATTGTCTCCAGACCGCATCATACAGTGTCACCTTCAGCATGCAAAGTCTTCTAAGCAATTGGTATTGCCTTAAATGCTGCAAGATTGCTTATTATGCATGAAAATGTTAACATTTCTCAATATCCAACGTGACTGAATTTCCAACAGAATTTTTTGAAAAATACTCTCCAGACCTCATATCGCATCATTCAGTGTCACGTTCTCAGCATGTAAAGACACATCAAAATGGGCTTCGTTTCGTCTGTAAAAATTATTTTTCCAGAATAACCAGCAGGTTGTTTTTGAATGAATTCCGAGAATCTATGTCGATTTTCGTGTGATATTGAATTCAATGTAACAATTGTCAAAGTTTCAACTACTAACATGTTCTACTACCGATAACCTTTATTCTAATATGCTTCTGATAGAAAACAAAGTTCTTGTTGAAACACCTTATAGAATTTTTTTGTTCATGTTCTTCTGAGTGGCGGTATTTTTGTATAAAAATATGATTTGATGACAGTCATAGTTGGTCGAACCAATGTTCTGACATTGCTGTGCGAAAAAGAACATAACATCAAAAGCAGTTGTCCAAACGAGACAATTTCATGTGTGGACAGGAAATTGTTTGCTGAATGAACAAATTGAATTGAAAAAACAGTTGTAGAAGGAGGTACTGTAGATATGTATGTTAAATAGGCAATGTTCAATGTTCATTTAGGATATGAAGAACATTTGTTTTATTGCCTCTGTGACTTTGATTTCGATATTTAAATAAAAGAATGCCTTCAAAAACCTTCATTTCTTCAGTAAAAAACTTTTCTAATATTCAAAAGTTGCAATGGAAAGTAACCTTTTAATTCTCACCTTTGGCAAATTGAACAATATTGGGCTATTGCCGCAGGACTATTAAAGCGAGGAGGTACTGTGGATAAATTTGTTGATAAGCCAATGGTATTGCCAGCTATTTGCAGTTGTGGTTTGACCGTTTTGTCAACTCTGCAACTATGACTTTGGGTATTTATATAAAAGAGCGCCTCCAGAAACGTCTGCTAACTGTTATTAGCAGTCAACATTATTCAGTAAAGCTCTCTTTCATTATTAAAAAGTTTAAATGGATTGGTATTGAAGAAGCCCTAACCCCGGCTATTTGGTCTTTTGTCTAAAGAAAGTTAAAGGAATAATTATGTTAAGGAGGTGGATCACAATGGCGCAGTTTTTCTATGAGGAAATTAATTCTTATTTATTTTTTCAGCTTTTCTTAAATATCAACAATTATGTATAAATACGAGGGCGGTTCGGAAACTTTGTAGCTTAGTACAGTTTTTCAAAAACATTTTTATTTTTCAATATAATCACCTAAAACTTCAATACAATACAATTATATCCCTTGATCAAAATAATTTCCCTCGAGGCCTTTAAAAGCATATAATCTCGTTTTTGGTTACATAAATATTAAAACATTTATGCGTCCGGATTTCAAGAGAACAAGGCTTTATGTAAGTTTTCTATGTACTATGTATAAACAGCAAAAATACGAGTATATTTTCCCATAATCTGTTAAACATTAGCGCAACTCACAATCTTGTGCAAATGGTATTGCAATATTGCATTTGCATATTTTTGCTGTTGCTGTGTATTTTGTTAGTGTAGAGTAAAAATATGCTGAAGCTTTTTGCAAATGAAATGTTGCAATACCATATGCACAAGATTGTGAATTGCGCTATTTTAACCTTATAAATCAAACTGTTTTATGTTATAATATTTTTTTGTTAATGATCCACAAATATCAAACAACTTAACAGAAAAACTTTTAAATTTTAATTTCCTAAACAAATGTTCAAAACACATCATGCACCACTTGCAACAATTTGCAGCAATTTCAGTGCCAAATCTTAAATCAATAATACTTACATACGTTGCTGTTGTTGTTACTCAACACAATCTTTTTTCGTATGCCAAACATTAAGTGAGTTTTTATGCAATCATTATCAAACAGTAGTTTTTTTTCAGTTTATATTTATTTTCAGCCATAAATATAAAAACTAAATTTTCCAATTATTATACAAGTCAGAGAAAGAGAGTGAGAGAGAGTGAGTGGTGGTGCGGCAGGCGTAACACAACTTTAAGCCAGCCGCCAGTCATTCACTATTCAATTATGGTTTTTGCGAAAAATAAAATAAAACTCCTTAACCGATTTATATGTTGATAATGAAATTGATAATCAGTTGAGAAAAGCCATAATAACAAGTGTTGATTGACAAGAAAACTCTGTACTACGTAGAGTTTTGCATATACACATACATAAAACACAAGCAGTTACTCAAACATCTTTAGTTTTACTAATACTAAGACAACGTCCTGTAACTAATAACAACTTTAGCTGTATTTCTTTTAATGGCAAGTCTGTATTTTATCTAAAGAAAAAATGACAGTTATAGTTTTGAGACCTGTTTAGATGGACACATTCAGGCATTTACATATTTAAAAATTACACTCAATCACACACACACATAGAGACACTTTACCAGCTTCATACCATATACTGTCAAGTTTATTATCAATTCCTGTAGTGGTTGTCATCGTCGTCATCAGCAGCCTTCCTCAACATCTCCAGCGTAATGCTGACGATCATCGTCAACATCATCAACATCATCATCATCACCATCGATAGTTAGATATTTCATTTAATAAACTAGGAAGTATTTAAATGTTGCTTTCTATTTGTTGGCGTTTATAATTATGCTCTGCATACCAAATTGCCATAAACTCTAATTTTGCCTGCTGTCTGGTCTTTTAAAGGCAATTTTTTAGAAAATGTTGGTATATTTATTTGTGCTTTAGAGTTGAAAATTGTTGGTTTGTTAATTAAGAAAAACTTGATTTTAATATTTGGTAATTTAATGTTGCATTTTATTGATTTTTAAATAGGGTTTACATTTTTTTTGTTAAAGAGGAAGTTGTATTTTTTGCACTTTATATGGTTTCAAATGGATGAAAAATTTATGCTGGTTTAAATTGGTAGTTTAAGGCTTTTAAGAGCAGTAGTTGGAATGGATTTAAATGGAAACCTTTTATGTTTAAACGGTATATTATATTGTATTTTGCAGTTTATACAAGACCTCTTTTCTTCCGAAAGAATTTACGAGTATATCAAAAATATAATATAAATATAATCCCATATGGGCGCTGGTATACAATGGAAAGCACAAATGAGTACAACTGCATATTTCATTGTGTAAAAATAAAAATAATAAAAAAAAAAATTGAAAAATGTTTTTTCATTTATTTTAGTTTTAATGTTAAACAAAACTATTTGCAATACAAAATAGAAAATAATAATTCTCGAGAAATAAACAATTAGTACAAATAAAACTTGCATATACTCAGTTTTGCACAAAATATCAAAGTTTATCGCTAGATTTGTATGTGTTTGTTTTGTTTGGGACTTAAAAAACATTAAATTGAAAATATTTGTATTGCATGTGGTAAACACTTTTTGCAAATAATTCAAAATAAACCAAATTATAATAAATAATGAAAAAATTGTAAATATTGAAATATTTGCACAAAAATATCAAACTTTATCGTTAGATTTGTATATGTTTGCTTTTTTATGACTTAAAAAACGCTAAATTGAAAATAATTTAATTGCATGTGGAAAACACTTTTTGCAAATTATCCAAAATAAATCAAATTATAATAAATAATGAAAAAACTGTAAAGAGCCATTGAGAAATATATTATAGCAATGACAAAAAGTAGAAAAGTAAAAAAGTAAGCCTGAGGTCACTTTTTGTTTTTTATATTTCGATTTTCTTTGGAAATCTTCTTCAGGAGTTATGTATTTTATTTTAATGTTTAAAAATAACAAATTTTCTATGTGTAAAATAAATATTTTGATATAAACAATTATATTTTATTTTCGAGATTAAGGTTTAATATTGTTTTTACTTTTATTTTTTATTTTTCCGATATTTCGCACACTGTTGTAGCTTCTTCAGGGAAACAATAACAAAATTTAAAATTAATAACAATAGAAATATTTAGATATAATTGAAAAATTATATAAAAAAATTATATTTTTCAGTTTTGTCAACCCCTTTCAAACCACTGCAAAGAAACGAAGTTAGAATGCGGAATAAGAACTATCTACGTATTTTTCAAACTCATATTCCGCAGTTTGTAGATAGGAGCATCTACTCGTATCATGTGAAAGAAGTTACTTTTAAGCTGGATGGTGACCCAAAGCACACTTTCAAAATCGTAAAAAAATTGCTGAGGGAGCAATTTTAGTTTTTCAAGAAATTTGAGCATGATTTTAATCTAATTTTGATTCCTCATACAAATTCAAATTCAGCTTGATAAAGTTCTTTGGCAGCGAAAAACAAATCACCAAAAAAAAAAGAAAGTGTGGGCACCAGGTTTCTGAAAAACCTTTTGTAGTGTGACCGAATTTTATGTGAACAAAGCTTAATTTGAAATAAAATTTACAAATCTTTCTGAACTTTTGATTTACTCTCATGAAAACAAATCGATTTATTATTATATAAAAATGTGAAGAAAATACCAAAAAATGTGTCTCTAAAAAAAACTCTATTAATGCAATGTTTTTACAATATTGTGGGAACATTTCTAATAATTCTAACAAAAATTATTAAAAATTCAAAAAACAAAATAATCTACGTTTTTTATTAAATAATAATAACCTAACTAACCTTAAATACACATTCAACCCAACTTCAAAAGTAACACAAAATTTTTTATAAATTTTAATTGAATGCAATCACTTTATGGTTTAAATAAAAAACAAAAATAATAATAATTGGCAATTTGTGAATATTAAAAATAATTGTATTTTGCTTAACCAGACGCAGCAATTTTCTTATATAGACACAAACATATGAATTCATATTTATTAAAGCGAACTACTTAAATAATTTCATATGAACATTTTTCAATTTCCGTTGGTTGACAGATTGTATCTCTTGCTCAATACTACTACAAGCGGCAGTCATACCATTCATTCATGTGTTTTACAAACAAACTGAGACTTATGCCCTGTTATATACTCGTATAATTTTATATATATTGTTCATACCTACAAACAGTAATAAATGTTGTGTGTATTTTTTTTTTTCAAAATTATTATAATTATAATTTACTTGGATTTTTTTTCTAAATCGACATATATTTCCTGATGACAGCGTCACTGCAACACATTTAAAATGTATGCGCTGTAGATACATTTGGAACGAGTTACAGTAACAAATTTTATCATTATTATAGTGTAGATCGTAGCAACAATTATCGATAATTGCAATTGTCGTCTATTTAACTGATAAATCTGAATCTAAGTGGCAAAATATAAAAACAAAATAGAAAAAAAATTGATTGATGAGTTTACAATTTAATAATGCAAAAGGAAATTAATTTCAAATTAATATGCCATAAAAGTAAAAAGTTTCTGTACGTATCTAAACACTTAAAGGGTGTTTTTTTTAGACGTATTTAACTTTCAGTTGGCAACATTTTTTTTTTAACTGGCGGCCCTTTTTTCAGCTGTCAAGTGATTTGTGTTTAAAGTCGCTAGTCTACGCTGATAAGCCCGCAACGATTGAATGCAATTCATTCACCCTTATTGTGTAAGGCGTTGGCGTATGAAGAATTTGGCGTTTTACTATGACAATGCAAGGTGCCGTTTTACGCCAACGCCTTACACAATATGGGAGATTAAAAAATGAAAAATAGACTACGTCCGAGCCAGTCATATGCCAGAAGTCTTATTTAAATTATAATGCCAGAAGAGTATCTTTCGATAAAGTAAATTTCATGGCAATTAAAATAAGTCATCTTTGTTTTATTCCATTTTAAGGTTCTATACAGCTAAAAAACAGAATCATGATTTTAAAAATAAATTTGCGGAATTTGGAATCTATTTATATTGAAATGGCAAATCAAACTAAACAAAAATAAATTGACAATTGACAAAATTACCGCCAGTTAAAAAAAGTGTTGCAAACTTAAAGTTCTATACATCTAAAAAAAACACCCTTTATATGTGTTTATGTGTTCTTGATATTTTATCCATATAGACAATAAGAAATAAAACTATAGTGGATCATACCAAATTATTAAAGTACCCTACACTTGTCTGGAAATAGTTTTTCTTTCTGAATCAAAGCAAATGGACAACAAGATTTTTATTGTTTCCAATTCAAATTAACTTTGGCCAACAACTAGCACATTAAATAAATCTATATTAACATATCACTCTATCTCTTTCTCTCTCTCTCTCTCTCTCTCTCTGTCTCTTAATTATTGTCTTTTTATAATATTAACTATTACTATTTTAATATGTTCATTGCTTTTACCTGTTTATTTGTTTTAAACATAAAATTTTATTATATTTTTTTATTATCGCTTAATTTAAATTAAAACCACAAAATTATCAACTGAGTGCCTTTCAAAAGCTGTTATTAATGTTAATAGAATTTTATTAGTTTATTTGAATCTGAAAAAATTGCTATAAATTTGTCGTAAAATACACATAATTGCAAAATGTTGTTGACAACATTAATATTGCTATTAATGTAAAAATCATGTAGAAACGAGTTGTTGGGGGACTACAAAACAATGAAATGCAAATTTATTATGTTTATTATATTTATTTTAAAAAGAGCAAAGCCATTAAGTGGCAAATTTAGAAAGTAATTTTAATAATTTTGAAGTAGTTTGTATTATTATTATTATTTATTATTATTTAACTAAGAAATAGTTAAAGAATTAAACACCTCATTAGAACTTATTCTACTTTGCTAAGTTATACATTATTTAGCCTAAAAATATTTAAAAAAAACCTTATTAGGGATTAGGCTCAGTTGCTAAGTTATATATACCTACATTAGGGTGGCCCCAAAATAAAGTTGCGGATGTTCCCGACTAATATGAAAATTTTATTGATTTTAAGACTACGTTTCTCAATTTTTTTGTCTTGGGGTCAATATTTTGTGAGTTGGATCAAAGGATAAAAAGGTCCTTTTTAGAGGTTTTTTTATATTTTTTCACATTTCTTCCAAAGGAACAATATGTAAATTTGGTATCATATGAAAGGTCTTTGAGAGAAAACTCACAACTAACACAATAAGAGAATTTTTACGTTCCATATGTAAAACGGTCAATTTAATTTTATTAAAAACAAGGAGTTATGGATACCATATCAAAAAAAAAACACTTTTTAATGGATTCTGGAAAACGTGCAATACTGAGTTGAGTTGCTTTATGTTTTTATTATGAATTTTTTGTTTTATCATTAAAAAGCAAATGGTAAAAATTTAACAAAACTTCTTTCGTTATTTATCATTTTATTACCCTTAAGTAAAATCATATTGAAAATGTACTCGGTTTTGTAATCATAAGACAGCAAACAATAGACAATTCTCTAATTTATATTAAATTTTGAATCAGTGGTTCTTCTACAGCACAGACTCAATAAGCATTTTCTTATTATTTCTGAAGGCCGTATCTCCGTTCTCTTCTCTACTTTACAGGTCAGTGTGAAAATTATTGTCCGTTTGACAATATATTCCTATCTTGTTATTGTTATTGTCCATTTGATTTTTGTTCCCACGAGTAAGACCATTAATCTCACGATGTGACTGCTGGTGTGGGCTAGGCAAAGAATCTTACAACCAGTCCTTGCCCTGGAGGGGAGCTGTTACCAGCAAGTTTATTTATAAACTAAGTAGTTAGTAACTACAGGTCTTCAGCACTACCACCAACCAATTTGACTTTCAAAGTGGATGTAATGGTCCCAGGTCTCACGACAAGATTAGTAACCTTTTGCCATGACATCCTTTTGAGTTCGAATTTCCAGTATAAGCCATATACAAGAAGCTAGTGTCACAGAGCACACTTTAGCCCTAGCCGTGGAGGGAAGAGCATTATCTAAGCCCGTGGATTTGCAAAGTGATTTCTTAGAAACCACAACGATATCTCGTCATTGTGAACAAACTGCATTTCCCGAACAACAACACATGGTTGTGATTATCTTCTTGGAAATGCTTGGCCAACAAAAACACATAATTCTTCGCTCAACAGAATCCGAACTTGCTGACACATCTGTTCCTTTGTTTAAAGTTGCGTTAGAAGTTCAAGTGTTCATGTTGTTCCTACTGTTGGTCCATTCTAAAATGCAGTCTTAGTTGGGGAAAATATTGTTGGACGAATTTATTTGTTTAGTTTATAAATTCCACATGAAATTTGTTCCCTTTTATTTTTTTAACATTGAATTTTAATAGGAAAAGTGTGAAAAGGGAACAAATTTCATATGGAATTTTTTTTCGCGATAGTGGTAAATGTTTTTTGATTTGTGATATTTTGGTTGTCTTAGTCAAAGTCACTTAGATTGTGAATACTTAGATCAACCCGCCTCCAGAATTTCTCTGAATGCAGCATTATTTTTATGTTATGACTTTACTGACATTGAGCGTTAACATAATAATTATCTAAATTCTCTGAAAATGATAAATTAGGCCGTCCGTTTATAAGGCTTAGAATTCTGACGAAAAGAGAAAACAACTCTTGTTTTAATTTGCTCATCAACATTGACATTGGTTCATTCTTGAGACTGTTCATGAGAAGACATAGTTATTCAGATTATGTATTTAGTGGTTACGTATTTTTCGCAAAATATTTGCCAAATGTGACCGTAGCTTTAGATGATGCTAGGGAGACAATAGCATTTTTTATAATATGACTGCGCTGTTCGGTAGCTATTGACTTTCGAAGTACAAATTGAACGGTAGTGATATATCTGGTAGCTGGCACTACTTGTCCATATAAAATACTTTGCAGATCATTCAAACTTTTTGAACACGATAAATTTGCCACCAGTTTAGAGAGCTAAGAATTGTAATTAAAAGAGAAGATATCTCTTCAAAACTTATCTTTTGGCTTCTTCTAAATTTATTTATCAAGAAAAGAAAGTGCGTTCATTTTTAAAACAAGTTGAGGGTGCTGTAGCTTAATTGGTTAGCGCATTTGATCATTAAGCATAAGTTGCTATTTGTAGCCGGGGTTCGATTCCCAGCCGCTGCCACTCAAACAACATCAGTTTCTGATAAATATTAGTTTTCTTTCTATCCATCATAACTAATATTTATCACAGCGCCCTCCTTCGGTGGTATAGCATTCGAACGCCACCGAAGTAAAATAATTAAATAAAGGCTATAAAATCAAGCTTTAAAAAAATGCGCCTACTTTACCACCAGAAGCGCTGCAATGCAGCACTAAAGCAAACATAATGCGCAATTGCAGAGTTGTGATATAAAGATTTCTTCTACTTTCACCACCTTTACTTCTTTAATATATCCCCTTTCCAAAGAAAGTAACACAATTTAGGCATATTAATTGACTGAGTGTTACTTCTCTTAAAAAAAAACAAAAAACAAAATAAGGTTGTTGATTTGAAATGTGGTTCCAAGCCTGGTTTTCTGTAAACATAGAAAATTATATAATATTATTAAAAATCTTATAAAAAACCATTAAAAATCTCATACTTAATATTTTTTTAAACACTTTTGTGCATTTTTAATAACATACTGCAACAGATGTTTGTTTCCAAAAATTATAAAATTTAGACTTATTTTATTACCTTAATTAAAATTCTAATACGTTGTTATTTTATATTTTCTCATTTCAGGTTAGTTTCGATCTTATTAAATATGCTTTACATTAATTAAAAAACACCTGTAAGTATCTAACCGAAAATTCCAAGCAGCTTTTCAACATAAAAATTTTAAAAGGAATTTTTTTATTTTGGCGATTCTCTCTCTCTCTCTGGTAATTGTTAATTAAGTTTTTTCAATTTAAGCCAACAAAACCAAATTAAGCTTGAAATCAATCAAGATGCATGTTTGGCTAAGGCCACATGCAGGTTTTACCAAATATTGATCTAACTACAGTATTCTAATTAATTTTCTTAAAGCATTAATTTTGTTAACTTTCATCATTAGTTTTAAGTTTGGCTGTTCAGTAAAAGTTTACCGCCTTAGGCTTTTATTGATGGTTGATATATACAAATACCAATTACCACAAAATGCTCATAAAAAGAAAATTCATTAAAGCAAAACAAAAAAAAATAATGACAATTTTAAAATTTCATTAAAATCAAGCTCAGCGCGCGAGCGCTCACAGCCACCAAAAACTTGCATAACCTCAAATAGCAGAGGAATTTTAACAAAGATCTTTAATCAATTTTAAGTTTTTCTTTTTTTTTGCAGTTGTGCTAGAGCTAGAGCTGTTGTTGTTTTTTTAACTTATAAAGTATGCCAAACAAAGAAAGAAACCATGAAAAATTCTATTGACTTCATAATGGAAACTAAATATATTTATATACATAAATATTTATGTATGTACTATGTATATGTACGGATAAGTATGTATGTATATTGGTGATGCAAGTGGTGTTTGAGAGTAAAGTAGTAAGTAGTAGCCTGGCATTATGTCTGTAATAGTTACTACTCGTAATAGTTGGCTGGTTGTAGTTTTGCGCATGCGCAACTTTACGAATTGAATTTATTTATTTATTTTTATTTTTTATGCTTTGTTGTTAGTGTTGTTGTTGGATACGTATGTATGTACGTTGTTGGTTGGCTCTTTTGTTTTTATTGCATTACAGCACTCTACACTCATTCAGCCATTAAATGCCGTTATCTACTTATTACACAATAAAAACACTACGTACATACTAAAAACATATAACAACAAATGCAACAATCATATCACAGTATTTTTAAAAAGCACAGGGCTGGAAAATTCTGTACTTGAAAGAAATTTATCAATAAATCTTTAGATCGTGTCTCCCAGTCCTGTTTAATACTCTTCAGTTTTAGCTGGCCAGTTTTTGTTCAATTCACTTTTGAACTTGCCATTTCATTCACACATGTCGCACTTTTTAATGCAAATATACATACCTGCATAAAAGAAAAGAACAAAAGGAAATAACAAAATCGACTAGTACCATGAATTTTGTACCCCTATTATTCTCTTTTTCCTTCTCATCCAAAAAAAACTGGCCTTAACGCCTCAGAATTGAGTAGTGTGAAAGCGGACTTAAGCTATGTATACACGATCGTCAGATATTACAACGTTGTCAGATCTAGAAATGTACTGACATTGAAAAATTGTTGGCAAAAGGTAAATTGTCAGTTTAGACGACTGTAAGAAAACTGACAATTTCATTGGCACACAATTGTCACACAATGAATTTACCTGTCAACCGAAATTGCCGGTTCACACGGTTGTCAGATTGTTGTGTGGCATTGTCAAATTCGTTTTGCAGCGTTGTGTGTGTGTTTAAAATTTTTAAATATTGTCATGGAACAAAAAAAGAGCAATTGAAACCATTTTATCTGCACTCTTCCACTTTTTTCAAAAATTTTATTAATGCACACTTTAATTTAAGTCTTTAATTTTTTTCCACTTTTTTAAAAAAATTTATTAATGCACACTAGTTTGTTTATATATGTATATACAGAGTTGCATTTAGAAATAATTTCTATGACAATTCTGCCATTGGCAGAAGCATAAACTTTGCACATATGACAATGAAAAGTGTCTTAAAACAATGAAAATGACAAAATTGTGTGTTTACACGATTGTTAGATGTCTGACAATATTTTTGTCTTCCAATGTACTGAAAATGCTTTTTCTTACAACGTTGGAAGACAAAAATTTTACGTTTACATGGTTGTTAGACATTTTCTGGACATTTTTCGGGCAACGTTGTAATATCTGACGATCGTGTATACATAGCTTTACTCACCTTCGGGAACGACTGTCGCAAACGATTCGAAAGAGTATGTGGCCGCAAAACGTACATTCTCGAAGGTTCGCTAACAATATCGGTAATCAAATATTAGCAATAGCGATCAAAATTTGTAGCACTATAAAAAGCATTCGCTATTTTAAAAATTTTAAATTATACTTTGAAATATAATCGAATATTAAAGCAAGCAATATCGATCATTATCTGTTTCACTATAAAAAAAAAAAAACCTTCGTTATTTTAAAAATTCTGTGGAATGACCCTTCGAAATAGGATCGCAAATTAAAGCAGTGTTTACATAAAATCAGCTCTTATTAATGTTTTAATAAGAGCTGTAAAACAAAACTAGCAATACTTTTTAATTTCTACGAATAGTTAACAAAAGAAGGGTTGACAAAAAGCTAGCAATTAAAAAAAAACCTTTATTCTACCCGCCAAATTCCCATTTTCCCAACCCTGCTAAACAGCTAGAAAAACAAAAAAAAACACACACACACACAAAACATTTACAGAACCACTAGCATAGTTTAGCTATTGAGACCTAATTTCACACAACAACTTTTCAAAGAGTTGATTTGGCGCTGGAAAAACTACAAAAAAAAATCATAGCAACACAAAACCAAAAAAAAGCAAAAGGCAAAAAAAAAAAACTATACAGAATACATTTCAAATAAATACAACAACTGTAATGGAAAATAAAAACTTACCGAATGGTAGCCAGCCAATACATATGTTGTAAGTATGTGGTAGTAAAATACTATAACGTAATACATTTAACATTTAGAACGTTATGTTTGTTTGCTATTACGCTATGGTTTCGAACGGCAATAGTAACAACTACAACAAACAAACAAAAAAAAAAAAACAACGAAATACAAAACAAAAATAAACATACAGAAAAATGCTAAAACAAAAAAATAGTAAATAAATAAATAAGTAAATAAAAACAAAAACATTGCAATTATATTAGCGGCATACAGTGGTGGACATAAGTGAAGATACCTTGTCAAACCAAATAGCACATTTGAGATATCGCTTGGCATCTAAAATGAAATAACGAACTTTAAAAAAAACTTAAACTTAAAAATTCTAAGCATTCGACATGTTGCCAAAAATATCGAAACGTTTGTTATTAATGTACAAATATTTATTCACTTTAGCTTTTAAACAATTCTGGAAGACTCACAATATTTGATGAACATTTGGACATTATTGAATTTGGAAAACGTGTGTCATATTAGAACAATGAATACGATTTAATTCGGAAAACACGTAATGATGCTTCATTACGAAATGTTTGATGTGAATCTATTATTGTTCTAAGATTTTCATGGCTAAATGCTATTGAAATTAATGCTAAATATAACTTAGTAGACAAAAAGCTTGATCCAAAGAAGCTTCAATGTTTTCCCCTTATTTAACATAAAACAATGAAGACGATTGATTTTGGAAAACACATTGTTCTTAGAACGCTTGTGAAGTGAATCTGTATTTTTTTGTAGCTAGTTCATTACCAATAACTGAGTTTTATCTATAGGCAGTTCAAAATCCAGCAAAAAAATCCTGATTTCTATTGCATAACTAACTTCTTGATATGTATAAGCTGCTGATATTTGTAATGCCCAAAAATATTAATCCAATACCCGCCTTTAATTGTACCGATCGACTCAGGATCATTTTCTGAGCTGATTTAACGATGTCCGTCCGTCCGTCTGGCTGGCTGGCTAGCTGTCCATGTAAACCTTGTGTCAACCAGAGTATAGTCCGTAATTTTGAAATAATATTTGGTACATGATATTTTTTTTTTTTTTTTTGCCTAAGGCGTTTGGGTTGAAACTGGTTGAACTCGGTCCCTTATTTCGCATAGCCCCCATACAAATGTCCTCTTGAAATAAAGGTTTTATCGGTCATAAATGGTTGATTTATGCACGTATTCCAATCCTAATCTCATCAACAAATTCTGTGCAGATCGGTGCATAATTGGACATAGCTACCATATAAGGCTCGCTATCGAAACTCACTGTAAAGCGCATAATTCATATTCAATATCAAATCATATTCAATATAAGCCTGTTTCATACGTATATACAAAAATCATTTGACCGAATTTTAGTCGTAGCTCCCATATAAAACTCCATTCCAAAATCACATATTTTTTTTTAAATATAATTAACAAACAGAAACTGCGAAGTTTTTTGGCTTATCTGCCGAAAACACCCAGAGTCTTTGCCGGGAATCGAACCAGCAACTGATAGTCTAATTTGTGTATATACAGAAATGATGACAATTAATTTTATAACAGTCGGTCCTAATAGCTCCCACATAAGATCCCCGAAAATCACTTTAACATCTATAAATCTTTTATTAGTGTCTATATCGAGATAAATTTAACACAAAGAATATTTATATGCACAGAAGTCATGCCACTACATTTTCTGATGATCGGTCCATAATAGGTCATACCTCCTATATAGAGTCCATTTATGAAAATCTTTTTTTTACACATACAAAAATATATTGAGTGTGTATTAAATGGTCGTGCTTGACCGACTTTACCGTCTTACTTGTTTTTTTTTTTTTTTCAAAACTATTTATTAGTATGCTGAAGTTTTATGTTTATAAGAACATTTTTTTAATTTTATTAATTGTTGCAACACCTATGCGTGTGATTAATATTAAGAATACACCTAATTCGTGTAAAAATGAAATTGATCGTATGAAAAATAGCTGATTGGTTTCTTATCTCCAAAACCTATTGAAATTAGTGAAAAAAACGATTTTTTAAGAACAACTATATGCATATACAATGAGTTTTTACACAAGCATAGTTATTAAAGAAAAAAAGGATATGCACTCTAAGCTTAAAAGTAATGTAAAAAAAATGTAGTATGTATGACAAATTCATTTGATTGTATGCATGAATTCCCTTTTAATTCCCCTAAATTTGTGCTATTTACAATTGCGCTGACCTGTAAATTTGCCTGTATCCACAAAAAGGGAATCCGCTAAATTTGTGATATGAACCTATTTCGCAAAAATAAAATTTAATAAAAAAAAATTTAAGCCCAAAGGATTTTGAATCGTCTTAAATGGAATAAAATCGTGTAAAAACTGTAAAATTTGTTTATTTCCGAACCGTGTTAAATCAAAACCGTGAAAAAAACCATGTAAAAATAGAATTAGTTGGATGTTAATTCAATACGCCAACATGAGTATGAATAATATTATTTAATTAGAATGGATTAACATAACTTCATTATAAACTATACACATGGCCTCATTTAGTTGTAAAGAAAATAGTTTAGTAAAATATTTGTCTATAGAGTGATGTGTGTATGTCAGGTAAGGATCTGACATGCTCTGCCAGATACTAATACTTACTCATAATCAAGCGCGTAATATACTTTAATTGAAAGTTATAGCATAGTAAAGCATAGGATATGCAAATTACTTGTTTCATCTTTTGATGACATTATGTCGACAGTGTAATTTGTGTGTAAGAAGTGCACAAACTAATGGAACTAAACACATTTGCTTTATATTGCTGTAAATTTTTTTAGTTTCAGTAATAGTTAACATTGTTAACATGACGTAATTTGTACACTTTTAGTTTAAATATATAACGTTAAATGAAATGTCTTTAATCTTAATGCTATGAATATGTTTTACTTTTTTTGACCCACTATACACCATTAGTTCTATTAAATTTCAATAAAACTTCCAATATTTCTGCTTGCTTAAGCAACAAACTTACATATGGCAAACAAACAACAATTGCAATGCAATGCGTTCCTAGCATACACTGTAATAAAATTTCAAAACAACAACGAATCCAACTCATAGTTCAAATATTCCACTCAAAACAAACTCCCAGAGTTTGAAGCTTCCAACTAACAGCATGAAGAAACCCCAAAAACCGCAAAAAATCTAAAAACAGAAATCTTAAACAAAAAGAACAACACCAACAGCAACAGCACCCAGCACTATTTGTGTTAAAACTTTTGCTGTAAAATCGCACTTGGTTTCGAACATTGAAAATACTTAACGTATTTACTATTTGTTGTTTTGTTGCTGCGGCTGCTGCAATTGTTGTTGTTATGGTTGCAAGGAGTTATCTGCATTAGCAATAACAACAAAATATTGTTCTTACAAACTGCAAACCTCGAAAATGTACAAGCTTTAAGGTCGTTTAGTTCTCTATTGTGGTTGTTGAGCTACATAAAAATGTTGTTGTTGCTAAAGCTGTTGCAAGGTTTGCTTGTTGGTTGGTTGGTTGGTTGGTTTGATGCTTGCTACGTTGCTTAGGAAAACATCTAGGTGCAAAAAATAGAACTTTATGTTATTGTAAATGTTGATGTTGCAACAAAAACCAATAACAGCAACTGCAAAGAACGACTTGAGTCAAATAGAAATAAACAAACAACCAACAACTAGACATTAGCAACACATGCAACATAGACAGCAAGACAAAAGTACAGACGGATGGACGGACGTATAATCAAACATCTAGCTTTATGGTTAAGGCATCTAAACTAAAAAAAACACGCAACAGCAGTTACAGCAGTAGAGAAGCAGCAAAAAAATAGTTGTTGCCTTAGTAGTCACTTACCAAAAATGAAACGAACGAAAAAAATGCATCCATAAAGAGGAAAAAACTTGAATGTTGAGTGACCACGTTCATGCACTCAAAGAAATTTTAAGGAAATTGTAAATTACTTGCAAATCTTATTACAAATCGACTTTCCTAGTTAAATTTCCTTGAAACTTTTTTTAGAATTATAGAATTCCAATAAAAATTAACCGACTAAATTGTTTAACTATGGCACACTTTAACGTTCTTCATAATATCATGAAACCCCCAGTACTCTCCTTTTGATTGAGAAATTACTGTGTAAAGGTACGACCACATTTGACAAATATTTTCCAAAAAAAGACGTAACCACTAAATAAAATATATTTGAACTTGTTTATTTATTAAAAAAAAACTTTTCTTATTTAGGCCAAAGCACAACAAATATTTCGTTTTAATTTATCAGATGCTGTTTGATCTTGCAAAACTCTTGTAAGAGTAAACAACGTCAAACAAATTTGTGCTAAAACAAGTGGGTACGCTTTTTGGGTAAATATTCGCCAAATGTGACCATACCTTTAGTACTTTTTTGAAAGACTTAAAGAAGTTTTCTTACAAAAGATGTTCATATACACTGGCTTTACAAATATTGCTATATCCCTTAGTTTCTCTCAGTGTTTCTACACTTAAGGTATTTATTTGTGTACTAGTTATATAAAATAATAAATAAATAAAAACTTCAAATATGATTTGTGTTACTAAAACAGGTTGTTTGCACAAAATCAAGCGAACAAAAAGAAAAAAAAATAAGCTAATCTATGAAGTGCAACAATGTTGCACATTTTAATTATAATTTTATGAACTGAAATGGCGCCGAAAATTGTTTGTTAAACATAAAAAGCTAAATTTAAAAACAATATACTACTAAAACCTTAAAAACCTATATACATATATTAAAAACCATAATTTGTGTTAATAAATATATTAGAAACAACCATGACGAATAGTAAAAAGTTGTTACAACTTTTAAATATTTAAAACTTAATATTAAAGTGTATTTTTCAAACCTAAACACGGCCACCGCAAAGGTGTGCATGTGAATTTGCAAACTATTTATACATTTCCCCTGCTTAAACGTACATACGTACCCCTTGAGCTGCTAGCCAGTTTAACAAATAACTTACAACATGTAACAATTATTTTTATTTTTTTATAAATGTATTCTTAGAGAAAACACTATACCACATTTTATAATAATATCATATCAATCTTAAAAGAGCACAAGATTAAAGTGGTAGAAAAGAATAACAAGTAGCTATTTGGTAAAGGAATATATAAAACAACGAATTGGTAATACGCTGCAGTTAAGCTGTTTTCTTTACATTATAATATAATTTGGAACATTTTATGAAAATCATGCAGATTATGTAAGTTGTAAAAACATTTTTAGTTAACTTTTATTTTTGCAACTCTAGTGCGTATGATTAATAATAATTTTATGAATAACTTGATTTTCTAGGCCTACAGGCGAATAATCAATATTCTTTAAATTAAATTTATTATTAAGTTTAAATTTTTTAAATGATTTATTTTTAAAGACAAAAATTGAGTCAAATATTTGCTTATAGAGTTATAATAGAGCAATAGTGCTCTATTATAACATACTCTCCATATATACTTAAAACTTATCCAATTTTATCATAAACTTTACAATATACTGGGATTGATTGTCCTAAAGGTCAGACAGTTACTTTAAAGGCAGCTTAACCCAATAAGAACTCTCGTTTCTTCGTTGCATTAAAATTAAATTTATTTCTTTAATCTATTATTATTACGAAACAGTCGTTGTCGTAAAAAGAAAACAATATAGGCTGATTGACTTGAATATTTAGTGTAAAAAGTGCAACATCCGTACAAAATTCAGAATCTGAAGACATTCTAAGTGCTATGTTTTCATAAACGATACTGCGTTGCATAACTATAAACACATACAACTTTTCTCAATATTGTAAGTTAAAGAAAAACTGAAATAGTTTAACCTACATGTAAGTGAAACGATCAAAGAAAGAAATATTATTTTAATTCATTCATTCATTGTTTTTAACTTTAGCTCTTAAAAATGAATTAGTGTTTCATAACTATAAATACACTGTATTTAAAATAACTTAAAATACCAATATTTACAAAATATTTTGATTTTAATAAATCAACTCAAAAATTGATCAGGATTTATTCTTTTATCTTTCGATATAAAGGGTATTTTTTTTTAGATGTATAGCACTTTAAGTTGGCAATTGGCAACACTTTTTTAACTGGCAACCATTTTGTCAGTTGTCAAGTGATTTAAGTTTAGTTTGGCATTTAAACATTAACAAACTGACGCTTGAACAACGCTTCCAAATTATGCACATTTATTTTTAAAATTTTTTAAAATAAAAACAAGTTTGCCGCTGTTCTCAATTTTTATAAACGAATTTTGTTAAGAGATGAAGCTCACTTTTGGTTGATAAGATACGTCAATAAACAAGATTGCCGAATTTGGAGTGATCATAATCCTCAAGTGTTGAGACACCGTTACATACAGAAAACCTGACTGTTTGGTCTGGTAAAATAATTGGTCCATACTTCTTTTAAAATGCACCTAGCGAGAACGTTACAGTCAATGGTAACCGCTATAGAGCCATGTTTATTGACTTTCTCGTTCTCGTTCATCATTAGAACTCTCGGCGACTTGTTTCAATACCTGATAAAACCTGTTTAGAAAGAAGTGGTTGCAAAGTTTTATCTTACCCACCTTATAGTCCAAACCTTACCCTGTGCGACTACTATTTGTTATGATCAATACGTAATGATCTCTCTATGACAGGGTATCCAAAATATATTTTGGTGCAGAATCCATATGTTGCCAAAATGATGGGAAAAGGTCACAGCAAACAATGTCCAATACTTTGAATAAATTGATATTGCACAAATGTTTAAAAAATTTAAAAGAATCCCGCATTTATTTTTGTAGTAAATTATATTTAGTCTTATAGTTTGAGATATTGAGGGATCTCTCAGGGGATACACATTTAATTTTGAACCATGCTATCCAGAGTCTAACAACTGATTTGTTTGTGGGGAGCATTGGCCAAAAGTTACCAGAAATTGAGACCAGAAATGAAAGCGTAATATTACATCATGAGAAAGCTCGGCCACTACTATGCGTCGTCCTATTACTATTCTTGGCCTTAAAAGATAAGTAGCACTTTTGGCGTGGAATTCATATTTTGCCATAAAGATGGAAAAAGATCTTCCTTCTCTACCTAATTCAGTGGTTGTAAGTTTATCTAACACATTTTTGTTTAGTGTAGATCCAGCGATTAATCCTAACATTTTCGATTTGACCACTTTTAGAACAGCTATTCTCTAGGCTATGAATTTCATAATTCTCAATGTTAACTGACAGCTGTGAGAATGCGAGTATTTTGATAGTTCTTTTGGATTTTTGAGAATTGTGTTCTAGATCCTAAAATAAAGCCAGATATAATACAGGTAAAACTTGAAATTTCTGTATCTGGTTAGTAAAGATCCTTTATACGAAATGTTTTTAAAATGCAAGGAAAGTACAACATAAAAATTTGTTTTTCTTATGGCCGAATTCACAGTCTTTAGTTAGCTAATGACAAATGCTTAACTAATTATTCTTTATTCGCAATACTTAGTTTGCCATAAGAATAACAAGTAATAGTTAAATAATAGTTAGTATTTTAATTTACCAATGGTTAACTAATGACTGAGAATTCGGCCATTAGAAGTTCAAGTTCTTTTATATCCTTAAACATTTTGCAGCCAACACTATCTTGAAGGTGTCATTTGTCACAATTGCATTGTAGGGTATGACATTAAAAACATGGTAAAGTCATGTTAAAAACAGTTTATAACTACATACTACAAGCTACTACTACGATTACTACTTCTATTACAGCAAAAACAACTACAAAACAACAACAACTAGTACTACTACTACTACTTGTATTCAAGCATAACAACATCTACCAACATAATACAAAACAAAACTCTAGTTTCTGACAGCCCAACAGTAAGAAGTTTAAAATGTAAAAACAAAAAATAAAACATAAAATAAAAATAACAACAAACTGAAGATGAAATAGAAACAAGACAGACGTACAGACAGACTTGTTACACAGAATCAGGAAGTAATTTTTGATGATGTACTACACCATCATACCACATACAACACATGTATAACATACAACTAAGTTTAGTATCTGTGTAACCATTTTAGTTGAGTTTTGCTCTTTTTTTTTTGTTCTTTGCAGTTGCAGTTTCATAAAGGTTTACGCATACAATAGATTGTAAGGTTAAATATAGCAGTATGTGCTGCAATAGAAGTTACATACTTATATAAACATACTCACTCATAGATCAAAAAGAATTGCATTGATTTTCATTATTTTCTTAGGAGTTCGATTCAAAATGTTAATGTTAACAACCAATAAACCAGCAAAACATAATACTAAGCGTTCTAAACAGTTTTCACAAAAGAAGTCATATAGTTTCTCCAAGTTGCTGTAAAGCCAAATTCCACCACAAATATGATAAATCTTATTTTCAACTACTTCCAAACTATTTAAATATTTTGCTGGGTTACTTTTACCAGTATGTATATCAAATTGTTATTATGGTTTAGCTTTAAGTTTACTGTACTTTCATCGTTTTTATATATATATATTTTTTTTGTTATTTCCACCTCTAAATTCAGTAGTAGAAGTTCATTGTTATGGTCCTTTATCATGTAGGCTTAATAATCACAAAAGTAACAAACACACAATACCCTTCTTTTTGTGCAGCCCAATCATCAAGTTGATTATCACGATCATAATTCTATGGAGTACCTGACGTTTACGTTATTTTCGCATAATGTAAATATGTGTTCATACAAAAAAAAAAATCTCATTATATTTTGATGGAATTGTAAATAAAAATGATGGGTTCCTTATTCCTTTAAAAAAAAAATAGAAAATAGAGTAGGCTTGCAAATTATTTACTTACAACGTTTTTTTTAATTTTTTCATATTATAATGACAAATGTATGGCGTTATTAGGAGTAATTACTTTATTGGAATTGCTTATATTTTGTAAAGAATTGATTGCTTTCTTAAGTATTTGTTTGATCAAAGGAAAGTGTATTTAATAAATGGCTTTATGTGTCATAAGTGGGATAAAAACTTTTAAAAAATATGTTTTTTATGTTTCAAATATAATGCAATTCATCAGATCAGAATTATCAGCGTCTCTACCGTTTCAATTGATCAAGAATATAAAATTGAAACTGAAAAGGTTTTCCAATGCCTCAAGGATAATTGGATTATCAGATATTAGCAACAGTCCTAGAAACCATACGACTACAACCAGTTGATAACTTTTTTAAGGCCCGATTATCGTTCAAAACACTAAAATCTCGGGTTGACTCGACTACAACACAACATGCATTTTTCATACGATTAAGCCGATAAGTATCGTAATCGCATTTTACAACATACAACATTAAAATACTTAGTAATGTGAATGGTAATTGTTGCCTAAATTCCTAAAATCAACGCCAAATAAAAATGATTCCACAGCCTCTCTTCTGGAGAGTTGGACGGTTAGAATTTACAGTAACGACAGTTGTAGTGTCTATTCGATTACAGCCTGTTGGTAATTTCTATAATTCAAAGATTTAACTACCCAATAAGGGTATTTTTAAACCGCAAAGACATTTCGGCAGTTAGAATTGATAATAACGACAGTCGTATAGACTTCACTTAATTCGCAATAGGTAAAAATCGATTCCTGCCAGTGGGCAACTTTTAAAGTTCAAAATTCTTACCTTAAAATATACACAAATCATTTGAAAGTTTGCTTAATATATGCAGTTTCTTGCAGGGATCTAAAAAATACCTCATAAATCGCACGATCAAGCTCAACGACAACCATTTGTTCTGAAAAATTAAGCTATTTACATTTGATATAAAACCTAATTCTGAAATGTATTGCAAACCTAAACCAAATGATGAATTTAATATTTGAATTTTGGTTTGATATTGAATGAAACATTAATGTTTAAAAAAATATTATTTTTATATTTTAATATGACATCTAACACAATTCTCAAAAGGCAGAGCAAACCTTAACAATATAATGAATTTTACATTTCAAATTTATTTGAGATCGATTAAAAGAAAATATTTATGAAATATTATAATAGTTTCATTTCATATTAAAGATGAATCCAATCCATTTTTCATGAATTTTTGAAAAACAACAAAATTTTTTAAATAATATTTTTTTGTCATAAGTATATTGGGCTATACCTCCAAAACTACTGAGTGAAGTAAATATTATGTTAGGCCAGAATGAAGGTAATATGGATTTTTTTTTCTATCACTAAGTACGTTAAACCGTTCTTCAGTTATGTTACTCAAAATCGTAAACTACGTAATTAAAAAAAATATATATCTCAGAAACTAAAGCTGATCCAAAAAAAGTTAGTTAGAGAAATTGGAGCCATATATAAGATGTATACAAATTGATTTAAAAATTTAAGGCACCATTTTTCGTGTTGGGATGTGTCAAACCTTAAAACAATGCGGTGCAATAATTCGTTACGGCAAATATGTTTTTTGATATTTTATACCAATCTATATTATCAGTCCTAAAAGAGTTGAAGTTTAAAGCAGACAAAATCCAGTTGTTACTTAGAAAACATATTGGTTAGCAAAAACAATTTGAATGATAAATATTTTATTAGTTTATCATTTAGCGTGCTTGGATACATTAAATTGATCCTTTTGTGTTGCCCGAAATGTGAAGAAATGTAGAGCTGAAATGAAAAAGACATAGGAGATAGAAAAAGAGGTCAGAAGAAGGAGGAAATGTCGAGAGTAAATGTTGAAAAGTTATTAAGCGGATTTGAGACACCCATGAGATTCATATGTACTATCATGAAAATCCCTTACTGTTCGTAAATATACTTTAATTTGATGCCGACAGCGTAAGATGACTGTCATGGGAAGGGTGTAATAAAAACCAAAAACAGTGTCATGCAATTGAAAATAAAATTAAAAATAGTTTATTTTCTGTTTTATTATGACAATTTCAGCAGAAGTAATTGTTGGACTATTCGCATATTTAACAAGAAATTATTTGCGTTTATGCAAAGTTTTGCAACACCTGTACGTATGATTAATATTAATTTCATTCATTTAATATGCCGGCAAACGTATGATTAATATTATTTGTTTAAAATATAAGGAAATTTATTAAAAACTTTACATTTCCTGATTAGGTTTATTAACAGTGTTAGTATTAACTTTTAATTAGCTATTGTCTTTTAATTTAGGGTTATTATTGTTTTCTTTGTACTAGATTAGTTGTTTATACCAATGAATGATCTTCTAATTCTAATTATGTTTTGCTGCTTGGAGATTTACGGGCTGATGCTCAAACTATTTCTTAAAAAAGTTAGATTAACCTAGGTGTTGTAGAGGTTTAACTAATCATTATCAATTAAATGTTTGAGACTTAGAAAATTGTTTGATTTCAAAACGTTTACAATTTAACTTAACAAGTTGTTATTTCGAAAATACAAATATATACAAACGCTTAATTTTTTTTTTTTTTTTTTTTATAAAAACAAACACAAACTGCGAAGCTTTTTGGCTTGTCTGCAGAAAACACCCAGAGTCTTTGGCGGGAATCGAACCCGCAACCCTCTGACTGATAGTCCGGCACACTATCGCCTAGTCTATCGGGGCACCCTTAAATTACAAAAAAATCAATTTTTATTCATTATGCGTATGATTAATATTAATTGTGTTTTATATCATAATTTTATACATTTACATGCGTATGATTAATAAATATTATTTCGAGATGTTTGACTAATAACTTATATATTTTCTGTATATTCGAAGACATATGATTCCACAGAAATCATTCGTTTCAATGCTGACCTATGCTTTGCTTGACTTATACGTCAAAGAAAATGTGCTATTACGTTTCGAGTCATTAGAGTTATGTTGTTAACTACTCATTATTTATCACTTATTGTCATTAATGCAGAATAACACACAGTTTGAGTATTCAATGATACGCAATCTTAATATTAAACCCTTTTAGGTTGTAGCCCCCTTCCGATTTTAAAAGTGCACTACAACATTTCCTAAGATTTCATTTAGATTCTCTTATCACTCTAACTTGCTGCACAGTATTATCCATAAAATTTCGTGAATTTTTAAAAACCTAATGACTCTATATTTTCTAAAAGCAAAACCTTTTTATATCTTCTACTGCCTTAGTGGATTTGTGCTGATGTTTGTAACTGTCAAAAATATTAGTATAAAACCCACCCTAAAGTATACCGATAGACTCAAAATCAACAGTCGGATCGATTGCTTTCCATATATAGGTAAACCTTGTGCGTAAAGATATTTCGACAAAATTTATTATGAAACTTTTGTTCGGCCCCCCAAGACAGTTGGAATTGAATTTGGTTGAAATCGGTGATTTATTTCACCTAACCCACATATAAATGTCTTTCCGAAATTTATACACAAAATATAGAAGTCATGCCGCTAATTTTTTAGAAATATGGTCACCAGCCCACACAGAATACAATTTCGATGTTTGGTCTTAATGGCCGAATTTGCCGTCTGTGACTTTTAAATTTTAATAGTGTGACTTAGTCTATTTCTAAAGGTTTTATCCACTTTAAAAAACCAAGCTGCTGTTTCCACAGACAACTACTAGATGTAGCATCTGAATAAACTGTACTTAAGTTTTGTTCATTATAATAGAAACTTGTTTTAGTTTGGACAAATTACAGTAAAGAATTAATTTTATTCGATGCAGTTTGCTGTCTCAAAACTGTCGTTTTGTGCTAAAAATAGTGTTTACTCATTTGTGAGTAAATATCTGCCAGTGTAAACGACTTCTTAAAGTCGTAATTCCTTCTTTAGATTCCAATTTTTAGTCATCAGTGCTGGGAAACTTCCTCTAAAGCCATCGATATTATCTAATAACAAATTTCAGTGTCAATTTGTTGAGTGAGGAGACATTATATTAAATGCTTAAACTATTTCTCAATAATACGTTTAAGATTTGAGGCATTCATAAATCGCAGAAAAGTATAAGCAACTCATTATTTTACTGTTCCCTGGAAGTAGTTTCTAAAAAGCTACTATGAAAGTTAGTTTCTAATTAAAAATGGTTAGTAATATTGTATCTTTTTGGAAAATGTATTATATGGATTAGTTTGAAAACTATTTGAAAGAAAATTGAGGAATTTGTCTTAATTTTGTAGAAAATACGGTAAAACAATTACAATATAAACATTGTTTTATACGAGTATTATAATTCAATTTGTGATTCAATGAATTACAATGATCAGAAATGAAGTACATTAATTTTAAAAAAAATTTTCTGTTTTAATTCATTGATGAAGGTGACATTCGTGAGATAAATTAACTTTCTAATTTAACAAAATATTCATGTAATAAAAAAACACCTTGAATTTAGCTTCATCTCTTTAAACTCATCTCATTACACTTAAACTAAATAACCATTAGCTAAAGTATGATATATTATTAATCTTGATCAAAAAGATTAAAACCAATTAATATATTTAAACATAGAGCTTTTGAGCTGTTTATAAGTTTGCAGCATTGTAACTGGTTTAAGGAAATTGTAGAGGAACTACGCCATAGATTTTTCAACGATTGCCACATGCTGAACTCAAAAATAATCATGCATTTTTTACGCTTGATTTGACTAAAATTTGCCTAAACCATGAAATTGTATTTCTTGTTATGCAAGCCAATGAAAAAAAGAAGAAACAAACAAAAAACCATTCAATACAATTAGACGTAAGTTTAATTAATCAAAAGTTCAGGCGTACGTAGAACTACATATAATGAAAAGTAAAATAAAGGTCGAGTAGTTGATACCCTACTACGATTATTTATGTACATAATGAACAAAATTAGGGATTTTCGGGTTTAATTTTGCTATGATACTTTTAATTGATCTTAGGAAAGAGAGCAATTTGTTTCTGTTGAATTTTGTGATGATATCAAAATATGTCAGATATGACTGGCCTATAAAGTATTGTTAGGGAAGGATACCTAATGTGGGGATTAGGTTCAATAGTGGACCGATTTCAGCCTGTTGCAATAGTGTCTTTGGCACGACAGATGGCTATTGCTTTGTATTTTCTTGAATATTTCGCCTTTTAATATATATTACTACAAGGAAAACAGACGTATGAACATCAAAAAACCTAATTGAACGTGCATATATTTGTTTAACTTTAAAAATATCAGTACCAAACTCATTATAACCTCCACATTTAGAAGGTGTAGGGTATAATAAGAATGGCTTGGCAATAGCACAAACAGTGGTTGCCTGCAGTATTTACTTACACATACCCTGATGCAAGTTTGCATATTTATACTGCAAACCCACAAATGACTATGTGTGTGTAATAAACAATTATGCCCCATCCGCTATAAAATCTCTCTATTACTTTTCGTAATAAGTATTTTTGTGTATTGGCAATGCATCAAATTCATAAATATTTCTTTGAGATTTTATTTCTAAAGTAGCGGCTCTAAAACGTTAGTAATTTGTTAAATTTTCAATTCGGTTTGGCGTTTCATTTGCTTACGGTTGAAACGACAACGTTCTAAATGAAAAATAATCTTTGACAATTGCACGGTTCGGTAACAGTGACTAATCGATTTTTAGTTAAATGTTGTTTTTTTTTCGTATTTTCAGTTTTCAGTGTAATTTTCTAATGTATTACACTGCACACTAGTTTACAATTTATTTTGTGTACTTATGTGTTTAAAGGTATGTATAAGTAAATGAGTTTTGTGGCACGTGAGTTTGTATAATGTTTTGTAATAAAAACCAAAGAAGCCATAAATATTAGTACCTGGTACGAAAACAAAACAAAACATTTTTGTAGAGAAGGCAAGCAAAATTAAATCAGTGTTATTTTTAACACAATTGATTACCTAAAGGGTAAAAGAATGTGAGGCAGAATGATGTAATTAAACCAAAATTTGAAGTATACTTAATCTACATGTAATATAGTTTGCATAAAGATTTCAGCTATGAGCAGAATATAGAATTAAGTCCATCATCGGCTTTTCAGAATCTTACCCTGGTTTCAACATTAACCTGGTTTCACACACATTAATTGCATGTTATTGTTGATTTTAAAATAATAATCAAATACAACAACTATCAAAACATTATAAACATGATTACTTACACACATAAAATGCATGTACTTACTAGTATAATAAGTAAGAAACTCAGAAAAATTTTGAATTGTGTAAAATTTAATTTTTGATGCAAGCGATTTTATTAATTTTCAATACCAATTCTGTCTAGACCAGTGGCAAATACACTGGTACAAAATTATTTATTTTACTTATCTACCCTCGACGTGAGCGTGTTTTACACTAACCTATTCAACAGATTTTACTAATTTTCAATACCAAACTGTCTACGTAAATGGCGAAATTGCTGGTACAAGCTTGTTTGTTTCAATAACGTGAGTGTGTTTTACACTAACATATAAAGCTAAAACGTCTTGAACTTCAATAAATCTGGAACTTTATTCAGAGTTTAGAAGAAAAATGTTTACTTACATTAAACACAATGTACACAATACACAACAAGCCATACAGTAAACGGTTTTTATATATAAATAAGTAAAATAAATTACCTTCAAAGTTGTCTTATATTTTGGAATATAACTTTTTTCCTATTTATACGATTTTGCTGATTATCAATAGAAAATTATTTAAATGAATGGCAAACATGTTGGCGTAAAATTATTGGGTTTACTTACTTTACCACGATGAGACAGTGTTTTACACTAACACATAAAGCTTAATGTCCTTATTTATTGAAAATTAAATTAGACTTCAAGAAATGTTTGTCTAAAAGCACACTTCAAACCTACTTTATTTTTTCTAAATGCGGCAGTAAGCCTTTAAAAGTTTAATAACTCTGGAACGATGTGTATAAAGGCACTTTATTTGCAGTTTAGAATAAATTTGGTTACTACAAATATTCAATTTATATACACACTACAACAAAAAGCAGAAAGTAAACGATTTTAATAATGAAATAAGTAAAACCTCAAATTTCCTTCAAAGTTGGCTCTCATTTTGGTTTATAACTTTTTTTCTATTCAAGCGATTTTATTGATTTTCAATACCAGACTACCTAGACAAATGTTTAATATACTTGCATAAAATTATTTGTCTTACTTAACTTAATACAATGTGACAGTGTTTTACACCAACTGGTTACAATATCGACTTTAGACTTTAATAAATATGGAATCACTTTAAGAACACTTTAAAAACAATTTACTAAGAGTTAAAAAGAAAAAAACATAATTTTATAATTTATGTATTACAATTTTAAATTTCTTTAATCTTCCTCTAGATACCTTCAACTAAACATTGGTTTCTCTAGTGTTAAATATTTTCTCTGGCGAAAACTAAACAATATTTTTCTTGTGGCATTTTCTAAAATTTACAATAGCTTAATTGCATTTTCTAATATATGAGTGTGGCACAACACAAACAAAAATACCGGCCAAATATCTAACTATTCATAAAGAAAAAATCTCGAGAGAAAAAAAACACAACTGAAAAAAAAACTTTTCTTAAATGTATGCCAAAAGTTTATTTTATGTGATTTGCTTATTTTTTGTGGTTCTAGCAAAAAAAAAAAAATTTTTTGCAGGGGAATTCCGTAATATTTACCAACACACAGTGTGTAAAAGAAAAATTTAATAAAAACTGCAAAAATGCTTGTAAACCAAAATAGCCACAAATAAAAAAATAACTAGAAAAAAAAACAATACGACTTTAAAGAAAAATATAAAATGTTTCTTAAACAAAAAGTTTATTGACCCTTTTGTTGCAAAACATCATAATGAAGTTTGTTTGTGTTTTTTTATGTCTTTCTTATTATTTTTTTTATACTTTTCTTTAACGTTCCATATACTCCAGCAACTCATTTGACATTTTCCAATAGAGTTGTGGTTTAACAATGTCCAAACGTTCATTGTCAGCTAGCCATATTTGTCCATTTGAACCCATTTCTATGGCCCGTACTATATTGCGTGCGCACACTGTGGTTTCTTGACATGGTGCCCCTTTTAATTTATCCACATACTCCTGACCATATTCAAGAAATGCTTTCATTGTATGACGTACAAACGTTTTTGTGGGACCACAACAAATGCCCACTACCGCGACACCAGTTTTATCGTAATAAATTGGGTGCTAAAATATTGGTGATACAGTTTTATAGATAAAGAAGTAAAAAAAAGAAAGAAACAAATAAGAAAAATATTAGTTAGCAAGTTGACAATATAAAAGATAAAAGAAAAATTTCATAAAGTGATAAAAAAAATGGTGTAAGGAATTTATGGAATTTAGAAGAGAATTAAAAAATGTTTGAATAAAAAATTTCAAAATGTACTATTTTTGAAATGTAAATAAAAACGCATACGCATTGAATAATTTATTCGTGAGATACCGTCCGATATGTTGGAGAGACAATGCGAAAATTGGACTTTGCGAATAAAACGCGGTCAACATTTACATGAAATCATTTCTAAACATTCTCGCTACAAATACGGATTTTAAATATTTATCTAAATTGCATTCTCAATCGTTTGATAAAATGTGGTGTAATATACAAGTTGAAACTAAATTTACCCGTAAACACACATAAGAAAAGCATATATGTATATATATTGCAAAGCTACTTAATTGATCGATCATTTAAGCTTAAAGAAGGAGATTTCTTAACATCCACACAACCTATTGAAGCAGAAGTACTTTAAGGAAGTATCCTGGGGCCCTTTTTATATATGATACACACATCTAATATGCCAACTAAAATTGCACAGCTACATTTGCTGATGACACTGCAATTCTAAGCATTCATGAAAACCCTCAAGAAGCATCACGCTACCTACAAAATCATATCCCTGCAGTAGAAAACTGGTTAAAGCAATGGAGGATAAAAGTTAATGAGCAGAAATGCACACACATAACTTTTACTTTGCGTAGAGAATCATGCTCCCCTATTTACTAATCATAAAACCTATATAGTGTTATGGAATATATAGAGGGTGTTCCCCTCAGCTTCAAATGTAGACCGAATTCGACAACGCGAAAACAAATTGCTACGTATGATCACAATTGCCCCCAGGTATATAAAAAAT
Organism: Bellardia bayeri; assembly: GCA_950370525.1. Taxonomy (NCBI): domain Eukaryota; kingdom Metazoa; phylum Arthropoda; class Insecta; order Diptera; family Calliphoridae; genus Bellardia; species Bellardia bayeri. The sequence continues at coordinate 19,464,665 of OX493265.1, read as the reverse complement.
TCGAATATCCATAAAGACTTAAACGTGCCTTTGGTAAAAACTGAGATTCAAAAAAATGCAGAAAAATACTTAAAAAGCTTATATTAAATAATAGTGGCTAATAAATAGTGGCGACTAAAAAAAGGGATACAGCGAATCTGAGCCGAAGACAAGCAGGAAAAATGCCAACTTAAATAAAATAAATAATGATCAACCAATAATAAATAATAACAAATAATTTCTAAATTTTCCTTGTTTAATACTCACCGCCAAACTCCTAGTAAAACCCAACAAACCAAACTTCGCTGCACTATAAACACAAAACACTGGCGAAGGATCTAAGCCCGTTACTGAATTAACATTCACGATCATACCACCACGGCCGCCATCCTTGCTCTTATCCATAAAAGGCATAACAATGCTGACTATATTAATGGGCGTTATAAGATTAACATTAATGGTAGCATCAACATCTTGCTCCTTGCACAAAGTGGAACCATTAATCAAAACATCAATACAGTCCATTTGTATAATGACCTCATCGAAATAACGTTTCATTTCGGAGCGGCTCATGGTAAAAGAAAATTTCCAAAAGTAAATGTGAGTGCGTGGATTCAAAGCTTGTAGTTTGGCAATGGCCTGGGGATTATCCACACTATATAAAATGGCTAGTTTCTTTAAATGAAAGTAAATTTAGGTTTAATATAATTTAAATATTTGTTCTAACCTACCGCTATATTACGTGTCACTAACACTTTACAGGTCTCAAAGGCCAAGCCCCCACAATCGGCTACATAAACAACATTTTTGCCCTCTAAATCCATTTTTAAGGCTTTTTCTTACTGGAAACGTTTAGTTTTTTTTAGCTGTGTTCAGTTTTGCTGCTTGATATCAACTAATTTTGTAATCAATTTTTTTATAGAAATGAACTAGAAAGTATTTTATTTTAATTAATTATCTTTTGAAAAATGAGCAACTAAAAGATAAACTATATTTATGGTGTTTATCTTAAGCATATATTTTAATAGCTGTGAGGAAGGGTTGCAAAAATATGATATACATACATATTTATATTGAAATGCAAATAATCATTAAAATGTTTATTTAAACAGTTGGTCAAATTAAGTTCCGGGCGATCTGTTTAACTGATCACATATAAAAACTAGATAAAACTTAGCGGCTTCTTTATGAATTTTATTATAAAATCAACATAATTGTTTATAGTGTTAAAATTTTCTAGGTTATCAGCTGTTTTGAAATATTCTCTAATGGACGAATTCTCAGTCATTAGTTAACTATTGGTAAATTAAAATACTAACTATTATTTAACTATTACTTGTTATTCTTATGGCAAACTAAGTATTGCGAATAAAGAATCATTAGTTAAGCCTTTGTCATTAGCTAACTAAAGACTGTGAATTCGGCCATAAGTGTCCTTTAATTCCTCTTTTGTTTATTTTTTGCTATCGAAAAATCTATATTGTTTTTTCATTACACCAATACCTCGCTTTGCGTCGTTTCGTTTTGCATCGTTTCGTTTTGCATTTTTTTAAAGTTGCGTTGTTGCTTAATAAGTACTAATTTTCACTGTGCGTCGGTAGATTTTCGAGGTTGCGTTATTCTGGGTTCGAGTCTTTAAATATTATTTGAAATTTTTGCAAAATTTCCAACACTATTAGATGCTAAAACGATGACCCGTACAAATGGACTACTTGCTTTCTATTTGGATTGAAAATCAAGTTGCGCAGAGAATAAAAATAAGGAAAATGGTATTTCCGACAAAAGCAAAAAGCTTACTTGATGTAATAAAAAGTAAAGCATTATCCAACAATTGCTACAAGGAATTTTATTTTACGTTAAAAAATCTGTTCAGCAAATATTGGACCAATTTTTTGTAAAAGAAACCCGTCGACTTAGTTCTTTCGTAACCCTGGAACCTAACTGCGATCTTTAAATTGTTTTCACCTTGCGACATGTTTTTATGGAACGTAACCGCGACGCAAAATGAGGTATTGGTGTATTTCTAAAGTTTTTTAATAAAACTTGTACATTTTTTCCCAACAACTGTAACATTTCTACACAAAAGCAACACCATTTAAGGAAATGCAATTTGAGTTATTATTACCCAACACAATTTTTTATATGTACTATTTCTACTACAGTTTTGTACTCATATCACACCACAAACTAAATACAGCCATAAAATAATACGTATGTACATTGAAATAAATGAAATAAAAAACTTTCTATAAATAAAATTTATAAAGAAAATATATAATTCCCTCTTTACTTAATACCGTATTATGAAATGCATTTGTGGTTTTATATTTATTTCATTATTATTATTACTATTATTATTTTTTTTGCTTTTAAAAAACAATTTCAAATGTTTGTTTTTCATCACTCACTCACTTGTGCGCGCTTTAGTATCTTTTGGTAATTTAATACTCTGTCATTATTACATGTAGTTGTACTGATACAAACAGACCCGATACCTTTTTACACTGTTTAATTGTTGTATTATTTGTATATGTAATAAAAAAAAAAACAATTCCTTATGGTTTGGTCACACATGGCAAATATTTACTCAAAAAAGCGTAACCTCTTAGCATTAGCACAAATTTGTTTGACTTCGTTTACTCTTACAAGGCAAACCACGTGAAAAAAGGGGAAAAACGCTGAATATGAATATAGGTCCAATATAGGTCTTACTAAGGAAATGTAAAGTTATAAATGCTTTATTTATTGGACTGGTAATGTGCGAAACAAGCTTTAATTTCTGGTCTAGTAAAATTCCCATACTAGAAAAATGTTCAACAGATTTAAGCCAAAGTATAACTGGCAGGAATATAATTACTTCTTGAAAAGCGTATAAATTTACATTTTTTAAATTCAATTCCATTAAATTTTGACTACAGCAGGATTTGAGTTGTAAATGAATCACAAATTGAGAGAAGCTCAAAAATATTTTTACATCGTCTGCATACATTAGAATGTTGCAAAAATTTGAAACAATTACAAGTTATTATAACACAAATGAGAAGAAACAAAGCCGTTCGTTGATAGACAGCAGAGCAGACCTCGCGATATTGGTTGCATCTCAGTAGTAAAAAAAATTTCATTTCAAAAAATATTGCTGGTGCCGATAAGCCCAGAAAATTCAAAGACACTATGTTAGAGAAACAATAAAAGGGGAAATGAACGTCATGATATGGGGTTGGTTGGCATGGTGGCACCTTTGATCACAGCAAACAATCGTAGGAATAATGAGGAAAGAAGACTATCTGCGTATTTTGGACGATGTCCGTCTGGCTGGCTGTCCGTGTAAAGCTTGTGCGCAGAGTACAGGTCACAATTTTGAAGATATTTCGATAAAATTTGGTACGTGATATTTTTTCGGCCCAAGGACGGATGGAATGGAAACTGGTGGCAATCGGTCCATTATTTCACCTGGCCCCCATACAAAAGTCCTCCCGAAATTGGGGTTTACCGATCATAAATGTTTGAATTATGAAAAGAACCAAACAAATTTCATCACAAATGAGTGCTAAATAAAGCCAAATCACATATACAATTTTTTTGCAGATCGGTCCATAATTAGTCGTAGCGCCCATATAAGGCCCACTACCGAAAATCACTTTAAAGAGCATAACTCACTCAAAAATGTTGGTATTCAAATAATATTTAACACAAATATATCTTATATGTATACAAACAATACCATACAATTTTATTAATTAGTCGTAGCTCCCACAAATGGCCCACTTCAGAAAATCACTTTAACGATCATAAATTTCTTAAGAATGTTGGTAATCAAATAAAATTCGACACAAATAATACACAGAAATGATGGCACCTAATTTTATAATGGTCGGTACGTAATTAGTCGAAACTCCCATATAAGACCCTCCCCGCAATCAACTTTAACCGCCATAAATCTTTTAAAAGTATTTATATCGAGATAAAGTTTAACATACACAATATTTATATTCACAGAAATCATGACACTAAATGTTTGAATGATCGGTCCATAATAGGTTATATCTCCCATATAGCGCACATTTCTGAAAAACTGTTTTATACATATACTGGGTGTAGGGTATTATATGTTCGGGCTTGACCGACTATACTTTCTTACTTGTTGCTTTATGTTAAAAAGGTGTCTTTTGTTAAAAAAAAAGTTTTGTGTGATCAATCATCATTTGGAGTTGTTAAAAAAGCCTTCCAGCAATTACTTCTTATATACGTTGAAGCTATAACAGATGAAGATGCTAGGAATTAAAAATAGACAACATATGTAAGAACCCTTTACCACGCTATTGGAGAGCACAAAAGGCTGGTTTTCTCTAAATTTTTCTCTACACTAACAAAGGAATTATAAATCTTAATATTGCGATCTTGTGGTTCAATGAAGTAAATTAAACCAGCTTGAATTTCTGTGCTAGTGTAAAAGCCCCTCAGAATTATTTTATTTAAGATTACAACAAATGCCTAGTAACCTGAGTAATTATACAATGTTTTTAAGTATCAATCAATTATAAGTTATTAATTTTATATAATATTACCGCTCTTAAACATTAAAACAAACGGCCGACTGATTGATTGACTGTTATTTGCCATTGACATTTGACATTTCAATGACAATTATAGAAACTATGAAGAAATTAAATAAAAACATAAAACAAAACTAATGTAAATACAAGACAGTTTTAAAGGTGATTTTTTTTGTATTGATTTTATACAATTAATTAAATTAATCGTAATTAGTCGGGTTTTATGATATGCCATTAAAAATATGTATATTGAAAAGGTTGAAAAGGCTGCAAACGAAACAAACAAACAAACAAGTAATTTGAAACTTTAGCCACAATTGCAAATTGAAATATAAAAAAAAAAATAGGAAATATGTATGTATGTAGTTTAGATTTTTAGTGCTCTAATTTTCAAATTGGCTTTTACAATTTACTTTTTCTTCTAAATTGTTTGAAATGGCTGGCTAATGTTTTCACTAATTTCTTTCAAATTTGTTATGCGCTTTCCTATGAATTTTTCTTTTCTTAGGCCTTTAAAACAAACATATGTACAAACATTAACATACAACTTACATTTTCCTTATTATTGTTTTTTCTTTTATTTTACTTAAATCGAGCAAAATTATTTTCGTTGTAATTTTCCTTACTACCTACAGCTCCCACTCATAAATGCTGCTCTCAAACAACATGTATAGTAATTTCAACTTAATTTCCTACAAAAAAAAACAACACAACGCTGTAAAGTAAATTATGCAAATTCCTTTTTGATTGTTCAAGTATTTTCTGGCAAATAATAATGCATGAAAATCTGCTATTTGACTGCCATCATCACCAACGCCACCATCACCACCATCACTACCATATGAAAGTCGAATATTTAGGTTTTGGTTTTTATGAGAGCAACAGCGTCTTAACAAAAAACATGTTAATAAAAAAATATGCATATTTATGAATATGAATTTAGAGTAGACGTAATTTAATAAAATTACTACAAAAGATAAAAACTATTTTAACATCTACGGCTACGTATTTGTTGAAAGCCAACCAACGCCTTTATATTTGTATTGTTTTTTGTGCCGATTTTTTGTTTTTTTGTTACTTTGAACTAAATATTGTGGTGAAAAGAAAAAGTGAAGTTAATGGCGGGAAAATTGATGCTACAGTGGGGGTTATAATAAAATGGCGCAGTGGAAGTTAGAGATTTATGGCCGAATTCTCGGTCATCAGTTAACCATTGGTAAACTAAAATACTAAACTATTGTTTAACTATTACTTGGTATTCTTATGGCAAACTAAGCATTTGCGAATAAAGAATCATTAGTTAAGCCTTTGCCATTAGCTAACTAAAGACTGTGAATTTAGCCATTAGAGTACCGGCATCTTAATTCTGTTTTGCGTTTGCAAATTCGCAAACAATCTGAATAAATTTTTAGACTTGCTTATTTTCCTAGCAAATCATAGTCTTATAATAAATTGTCACCTAAAATCAGGTCGCATGAATGTAGTAATATTTATGCAACAAAAACAGAGCTTTTGAATACTTTTAAGCCACCAATTTAAGAAAAACTAAAATATCAAACTTAAGCTAATTTCTTCATACAAAAATCCGTGCTTTTGTTTTCTCATGGATTTTTGTTAACTACTGCACATCATTTCGTACCAATTTAACCCTAGAAAGTTAACGTTATTATTTTGTGCGTTAAAGATAACGATACGTCTGAAAGACGTAGGGTTTTCACATCCTTTTTGGGGCTTAAAAAAAAAATTTTATATATATTTCTTTTTAATAATATAATAATTTAGTATGTAATAATAATAATAATAATAATAAGCAAAAAATAGCGACAAATTCAATAGAGATCTTAAATTATTGTAAATTAAATAACCCTTTTCAAAAGACTCAAAAACGTTTAAAAGTATTTGCATATAACAAAAGTCATTTAAATAAAAAAAAACTTATTATCAGATCATTACATGCAAGTGGTTTTTATGTTCTCCACACACATGAGTTTGACATTTGACACATGTCATTTAAAACACTCGTCGAATTTTTGAGGGACACAATCCACAGTATTTTACTTTTTTTGGAACAGATTGATCATCACTATTATTAAAGTTACCTTCGGCGTTAACAGGTACCAAATTTTGAATGCTGTCCCGGAAAGAACTCTACAAAGTGGAAGTTTCGAGCCGCATTTGCGTCCAAAGTGTTGTTCGGGACAAGGCAAGTTTTTTCATATATTCTCTGCGACTTAAAGGCTTTTGATTAGCAGAAATCGTATTGTGAGACTAAATCACATGTGAATTTATAAACATTGGCCATTTGCAGGTTGTTCTTGGACATGACATCTGTTATCACATTTGGTTTAACGTGTCGACTTCACCTTTTGTTTGGTTAAATTATAAAATTATATCAGGTTTTCCTGTTTTTTTTTCGTCAGCGGCACCTTTTTTTGTTGCAGAAAGACAGCAAATAAACCATTTTACATGGATTTGGTTTATATGGTAACAATGTCAAAGATTCGTCGTAGCAAAACGTTCCAACTCGCATCGCCCGAGAATTTTTTAATTTAGTGTCATGATTTCTGTGAATATAGATATTATATGTGTTAAACTTTATCACGATATAAATACTTTTAAAAGATTTATGGAGCTTAAAGTGAGTTACGGAGGGAGTTTCGACTAATTATGGACCGACCATAATAAAATAGGTATCATTATTTCTGTGTATAAGAAACTTATTTGTGTCAAATTTTATTTGATTACCAACATTTTTAAGAAATTTATGATCGTTAAAGTGGATTTCGTTAGTGGGCCTTATATGGGAGCTACGACTAATTATGAACCGATCATAATAAAATTTTGCCATATTATTTGTTTACATATGAAATATATTTGGGTTCAATATTATTTGGATACCAACAGTTTTGAGGAAGTTATGCTCTTTAACGCGATTTTCGGAAGTGGGTCTTATATGGGAGCTACGACTAATTACGGACCGATATGCAAAAAATTTTTGGATGTATTTAGCTTCATTTACCAGTCATTTGTAATGAAATTTGTGTGGATACTTGCATAATTCAAACATTTATGATTGGTAAACCACAATTTCGCGAGGACATTTGTATGGAGGTCAGGTGAAATAATGGACCGATTTCCCGTCCGTCCTGGGGCCGAAAAAATATCACGTACCAAATTTTATCGAAATATCTTCAAAATTGCGACCTGTACTCTGCGCATAAGCTTTACAGCCAGCCAGCCAGACGGACGGACGGAGATCGTTAAATCGACTCAGAAAGTGATTCTGAGTCGATTGGTATATTTTAAGGTGGGTGTTACAAACGTCAGCACAAATCCAATATACCCTCCCCACTAAGGTGGTGTAGGGTTTAATAAGCGAATGGGCTATTCAAGTGCAACGAAGCAATTGCTTTACGAAATTAACCCCAAATTTTTCCAAATAAAGCGCATATTAAAATCTTAATAAAATCATAAATATTTGTGCAACCAATTTTTAAACTAAAAACTATGCCACCCAAGTATTTAGCATAATTCATAATAACCGCATATAAATATCCGGCCTCGTAACTACAATTACAACTATTTATGAGTATGCAAATGCAAATTATGTATATGAATGCTTGCTTCAAGCCTTAAGTAATCGTTTATGTATTAAAATATAAAATTATGATTTCCTTTTTATTAACCACATTGCTTTCTACCACATGCATACATATGTACATCGGACATAAATATCTAAATATTGCTGGCATGTATGCTGGAGATAGTGTAATATGTATGTGTGTATGTATGTATGTATGTTAAAATTATTATCTCAAAAAAGAATAAGGCCAGCAGAAAAGAGTGGAGAGAAGCAAACAAACTGCAAGCAAGTTTTAGTGTTAATCTTTTTAAAATACAAAAACTTTATGACTCAAAGTGTCATTTATATGCTAAATATTTTTTTGTATATAGAAATTAAAATAAATTTTATGAAATTTCATAAAAAAAAAGAAACTTTTAGTGCATAACATTTTTACTTATTACATTTAAGAAGATTTAAATGCATTTGCTTAAGTTTTCAAACATATTTTATTTTTGTACTTTTCGCCTATAAACTACAGCTGTTATTGTCATTATTTTAATTACAAAAACTCACAGTGCTAAAGTGCTGTTCGTTGATGTTGATTTAATGCATAATGCAGACAAATTTGCACAAAACTGACCCAGTTTATAAGCGGACTTTTGGTTGCAAGTTGTAAATGTGGTATTTTTTATACAAACACTATAAATTATAAATTTATTTTTGCATACTTAAAAACTTTTCTTCTTTTTTTTGTAAAATAATCATAATACATAATTATTTTTATTAATTTTATTATTTTCCATTTTTAATGCAATTTTATGGTTTTATTTTTTTTATAAATCGTTTTAGAGATGGCAAAGAAGATGGTTCGTTTTATATGATGATGGTGAACTCACATATTCAGTCGATGAGCATGTAAGTGTTTCTTTTTTTTATACATACATACTCGTATTTTTATTATACATGACTAATAATATTTGCAGGCATAAATGTTTATAGTTTTTATTATCAAACAGCCGCTGTTAATGTGTGCAAATAGCTAAATTTTGCTTTTGTAAATTTGCAGAAAACTTTTGAAAAGTTTAAGAACTTCTGCCTTGAGTTTTAGCAAATAAATTGATAGTTTTACGCCATTTGTGATTTCATTTATTCGTAAATTTTATTATATTAGGCTCGTAAGTCTAGACGTATTAAATTATGTTAGTTGAGATAAATTTATTTAAGGCAACTGTGAAACAAATTACATGAATGTCAGTGGCATTTTAAATGTTCTGTGAGCAAAACTATTGTATAGATGATTTTGTGCAAACCTTAAAGCTGAAGGTCCACAATTTGCTTTTTAGCGCCAATGTGTTTATAGTTTTCTAAACGTTTTTAGCGTCAAGTATTTCAAGCACATAATTTCACGTTTTGGGCCAGTCGAATAGCCACCAAGATCGTGTGGTGGGTAAATGTAAAGTTTAGTATTGCTTGGCGACCGTTATAGCGCCATGATAACCGACTATTTTATGCCTGAAATTGAAGCTTGATATCTCGGCAACATTTCCCACACATCGCATCAATCAATAGATTTATTGAGAGAACACTTCGGTGATATCACACCCTTAGTTTTTTCCCTGTGGGGAAAGGTAAAGTCTAAAGTTTATGCGGACAAACCCGCTTCGAATTAGGCCTTGGAGGAAAACATCACACGTGTCATTCGCCAGTTACCAGTCGACGGATAGACCATCTGCGACATAGCAACGGCCAACATTTGCTAGATGTAATCTTCAAAAAATAAATGCCAAAGAATGTTCTTTCAAATGATGATAATAAACATTCCCCATAAAATTTGAATTTTCTATGTTTTTTTCTTTAAAAAAGTAGGGAACCTCGAAATGGATCACGCTTTACATATATTTATTTAGAACGATCTTACAATATCAGACGATACTTTATGAACGTCAATGAATTTTACGATTTTGATGACCAGTGTTAGTAAATGATATACGTAAGACCTCTAGTGCTGTTATTAAGTCAGATAAATGTTATTTATAGAGACATTTTTATAACTCAAAATGTGAATAATACACCATCTTCTAAACTTATAACCCTATTAACACCAATTAAATCTACCGGGGTAAAACATAATTCTTACCAAAAAATATTTCATTTGGCTAATCCCTCTATGTCTCTGTTATATTTGTCTCAATTAAGACACCTTAAGCACCAACTAACTATATAACTAAACCTGTAACGATCAATTTATAATGTCATTTAAAATGTAAAAAAAAATATTATACAAACGAGTATTTGTTAAAATAATTCAAGCCAAAAAATACAATACCCTCTTAACACTTTAACACGTACCACAAAACTAAAATACAACTACATGCAACAACTGCACACTACTGTGAAACTTGTTAAAAAAAAATAAATAAAACAGTAAAAGAAAAAAATATTGGCAAGGTGTATTTAAAAATGACCAAATTTTGGTACAAAAAGGAGGTAAATAACTGCTTATTAATTTAATCTTTAAATCGCTAAAAATCGCAGCGTGAGAAACACAGAAAAATGTGTGTTGTTTTTTTTTTTTTAATAAGTAGACAAATGCAATACGAAATAAATAAATGAATAAGTTTTTGAAATAAAAACAGTAAAAGAAAAATGTGGTTGGAAAACGTAAAATAGCTGCTGATAAAATTGGGCGTATGAAAACATGAATGAATGTCGTCGTCGTCATTGCCGTTGTCGGCAACATGTGTCCATACTTAAAATGTGACCCAAATTGATATGGCTGAAATGGTGTTAATTAAAATGTCAAAATGTATTTTGTTGAAATGGGTTGAGAAATTGTTGTAAATGACACAAAGAAGTGATATAGTTTTAGTTGTTAATATTTACTATTTAATAAATGGAATTTGTTTAAGTTTAATTTTTGAAGAGTTCAGCCTGTTTGAGTATAAACACTTAAATTTCCCTACATTGTGAGAGAAACACTAGTCTATTGAGTAGATGTGTATGGCCTTATTCACAAAAAATTAAAGTAGACTTCAAATGTACTTTAAGAAAATTTTGTATGAAAATTTTGTCTAAAAGCACACTTCAAACCTACTTTATTTTTTTTAATGAATACGGCAGTTAATGTTTATGAATTTGAAATTTCGCCAGCGCCATCATGTAGTTTTTGTTAAGATTCTAAACAAAAAGAAGGCCATCTCTTTACTGCACTATAATGCCTAACACTAGATCAGTGATCGGCATATGGAGATAACAAGCCATATTTGTAAATTATCTCATTTGGCACCAAATATAGATTCTGTTCTCATTACTTTCGTAAGTATTCTACTATGATTGTGAGCATCTGCACCAAAACAGTGGTCGGCATAAACACCACTTCCCATTGTATTTTTGAAGCATAATTTCCCACAGTTTTTTTTTACCAGTTTCACTCACATTTGTATTGTATAAATTTCAATAATCGATTGTATACGACCCCTGATAGCTGTGAGTGTCGACCTCTGCTGTAAACCCTTTGTTTGACTTTAAATTCCCTCAAGTTTTTATTATACAAAGTTTTTTTAATTTTTACTTTTACCATAGTTAAGCTATGGTCACACATGGCAAATATTTACTCAAGAAAGCTTAACCACTTGTTTTAGCACAAATTTGTTTGACGTTGTTTACTCTTGCAAAAGATTTGCAAGATCAAACAGAATCAAAGAAAATAAAACTAAATATTTGTTGTGTCTTTCTTAAATAAACGAAGTTTTTTAAATAAATAAACGAGCTTAAATATATTTTATTTAGTGGTTACGTCTCTTTTCGACAAATATTTACCAAGTGTGACCGTACGTTTAGTTATTTAAAATTAGATTTTAATTAAGCTTAACCAAATGTTTTCATAAATTGCCTGATGTTGCTGTTGTCTAAAAACCTAAAGTTTTCAGCTACAGGTCAAACCAAAACTAATTCATTTTACCAGAAAATAGCATGTCAATTTCACAAATAACAATCATAGCTAATTTAACAAAAGAATTGCAGGCAAATAACTTTGTAACAAGTGTAAAAAAACTGTCAATGTATTAAAAAAAAGAAAGAATGTCAAACAAACCAAATCATAAAATGTTAAAATTTTACTACTCAACTAACTTCAAATTTTAGTTTTAACTTATCTCTGTTGGCTGTGGCAAATCAAAAATTTGTGTTTTGCTAGACATTTAAATGATTTTTTTTTTGAACAAATTTATCTTGGAAACTGACAAATTGTTTAATTGCAAAAGCAAAACATTCGGCTCATCCCTTCTCCAATCTCTAATGAAAAAAATTATCTTGTTATTGCTAATTTGAATCATGTTTTCCCATAAATACTCGTATTTGTCTCTCTTTTCCTTATTGACTATAATTCATTAAAGAAATAAAAATACGAAGAGAAAGATATAAGTAGAAAAAAAGCATGCTAAAACACCGCATGAGTGATAAAACAAGACAAGATCGTAAGAAAAAAGCATAAATAATATTGTCGATATTACATGAAAAATAGAATTAAATCGTAAAAAAGGAGTAAGAAATGAATAGCATGCTAAGAATTTATATGAAAAGACTAAAAATAAAATTAAAGTAAACAAATAAGAAAGTATAGTCGGTCAAACCCGACTATATAATAACCTACACTCAGTATATGTATAAAACAGTTTTTCAGAAATGGGCGCTATATGGAAGATATGATCTATTGTGGACCGAAAAGTTTAGTGCCATAGCTTCCCTGAACATAAATATTATCTATGTTATACTTTATCTCGATATAAATACTTTTAAAAGATTTATGGAGGTAAAAGTGAATTACGGAGAGGGTGTTATATGGGAGTTTTGACTAATTATGGACCGACTATTATAAAATTAGATGTCAATAATTTGTGTATATATGAAACATATTTGTGTTTAAGATTATTTGGATACCAACATATTTAAAAGAGTTATGCTCTTTAAAGTGATTTTCGGCAGTGGGCCTTATATGAAAGCTACGACTAATTATACGGTGCAACAAATGAGCACTTTTTTTATAGACCTTATTGAGTAGATCATAAATCAATTTTTAAAAGTTCGGAAACACCCTCAAATTTCGGAGTTATTCCGAAAAAACTATTTTCGGTTAGGTTTGAGTACTTTTTTAACACGTATCTCAGTTGATTTTAATCCGATTTTCAATTTTTAAACGGTCGATATATTTGGCCTAAATTAGAATTAATTAATAAAACAAAATTTACAAATCCATTAAATTATAAATGCTAACAAATTTATGTTCAGTATCTGATCCTTCAATTTATCATTAAATTGATTAAGTACATAAGGTACATGGCCCCAATAAAGGTCATTAATAATAAATATAGATGCCATATTATATATCTCTAAATCTTGAACAATGTACCTATAATATCTGGACATAAGCTTTTAAAAATTACCCCACTTTCGAGCGAATGATAATCAATTCAAATGACAATAATAAACACTTGCAGTATTCCAACGCAATATGTCAGTCCTATGAAAACTGTATCGTTCATGACCTGGTACCTAATGCAATGTCAATACATTGTGAGTAACGAATCCGTTATGAGATTTAATGCAGCTCAGAATAAATGTAGTATAAAGCCAAAAGTTTAATATGTTTTACCAATAGCAAAAAATCCTCAAACACATATAAAAACTAATCATAAAATGTCCATTCTTCGAAGGACTTTCTTATATGTGAAATTAAATGTTTCATTTCATTCGATGAAAATCATATGCTATAGTCATAGGATCTTGGTGCTTCCTTAAAATTATATCAGATACTGCTATTTATTTGTCGAGTTGCAAAAAAGTGGTAGTTTCGAAAGCTCAACAACCAATTCAAATCAATAGAGTAGTTTACTCTAGTCTATAGTGTATCTATTTATATAGCCAGAAGTTTATAATCTGGTAAAATAATCTGATATTTTAAGAGCTTTCGAGAAAATGTATGCAATTTTTATTGGAGTCGATAGAACAATCTATTTAATTCAATGTTTGAAGATGATTTCATGTAAATATTGACCGCGGTTACGTCTCAAATGGTTGATATGATGTGTCTAATTTTGGCATACACGTCCGGTATCTTACGAATTAATTCTTCAATACATATTAGTTTCCAGTGCGGGCTTTTACCTACAGCTATGAACCTTAACATAGCCCCACAAAAAATAGTCTAAAGGCGTTAAATCGCACGTTCTAGGCGACTAATTGACAGGTCCCATACCTAAAGTAAACTGTTCATATCAGCAAAGTCCAGCTCTTACGTTTTGAGCAAAAAAAAAATTGGAATCATCATACGGTAGCGCTCGCCATTAACAGTAACGTTCCTGCCTTCATCATCTTTGAAATAGTACGATCCAATAATGCCACCGGCCCATAATCCTCACCAAACAGTGCATTTTTTTCGGAATATATTGGCAGTTCTTGCAATACTTCTGGCTGTTTTTCACGCCGAATACGACAATTTTGCTTGTTTACGTGGCCCTTTAACCAGAAATGAGCTTTGTTGCACAAATCTTGCACTTTCTTAACCGAGCATGAATATTGATAATAAAATTCAATAATTCTTGTTTGTAAGTCAATTTATGGTTAAATTATAGACCAAACTGAACATGGTTAACAGTAAAATGTTACACGAAAGTAGCTGAGCTGCCAAAGACAGTTTTGACAAAAAGAAAGTTGCCTAAAAATCAAACTTTAGTAAAACTATAGCATTTGATAATAAATCTGAATAATCTAAATAAATCAATAAATCTAAAACATCTGATTAACTGTGGACTAGATTTGAACTCTTTGCTTGGTAAAGGCCACTGATTTTGCAAAACATACATACATATACATGTATAAAACATGTGTTATTAACTTACCCCCTTATTCAAAAACGATTATTAAATATAACAAACGTTTATTAAGCAAATTTTTATATGCAAATCTGTCTTAATAAACGTTTGTTCAATATAATAATCGTTTTTGAATAAGAGGGTTATTCATTATTAAACCGAATGATTTAGGTTTCTAAACATCAATCATTAATATTACGAAATCTAGATTCAGGTAAAAAAATAAAAATCTTTTTTGAGGATCAATAAATCTGGAACAAAGCTGATTAACTGTAGGCTAGATTTGAGCTCTTCTGCTTGGTAAAAGCCACTGTATAAGAAACCAATAGCTAAAAAGATTTATGGATTTGCAAGCAAACCACTAAGAGCTCAGTAGGTCCATCATTAATGACATGTGAAGATGTTTGGAGACCACATAAGCCAATAACTTTTTCTGGTTTATTAGCACTTTAATGGCTAAGTTTTTAGTTAGTTAAAGGAAAAGGCTTAACTAATGATTCTTTATTCCCAATGCTTATTTTGCCATTAGTTAAACCCCCAAACGTCGTTGGTTAAGTATTAGTCAAATAACAGCTGTTGCTATGAAAATAAAGTTTACAATTGTTTTCGGCGACAAATTGTAAATATGTCTTACGAATTTGAATAATGGCTAGTCATAATAGTAATAGTTTAACAATAGTTAGTATTTTAGTTTACCAATGGTTAACTAATGACCGAGAATTTGGCCATAAGAAGTAGACTACACTGAGCCTAAACTGAGTAAACTTAGGTTGTTGACCAGACATCCCAACCAATATCAAGGCTCAAGCTACAAGTCTAGAATCTAGTAAAAAAAAGCATTAACTTGTATCAATCAGTACTTTAAAAGTAATAAAATGATTTTTAACAAGAACTTTGTTTTCAAAATAAAATAAACATTTTTTTTATATGAAAATCATTCAAATATAAATTGTATTGAAAGAGTAGGGTTGGATTATTAGAAATAAAAAATGGTGCATGTAAATGACGATTTTGTTCAAATTCAATTCATTGCTACTTTTCCTTCGACATTATGGAACTGACAGTCAACGTTCAGATACCACCTTATTTTATAATTTTCTCTAAAAACAAGTGTTTTAAGTTATACAAAAACATCAAACAAACTGCTTTTATTAAAATTATTTGACAATTCAAATAGCAATAAACACTCAGAAATCAATATCAAGAATTTGTGGAATATCCTTGGATCCACATTTAATCCATAAGAATTTTAATTTCAAGAAGTTATCTGTTAAGAGATTTATTATGGATTATCTTTTTTTGGAAGACATAAACAAGTGTTGATTGGCCTAGACTCCAGAGTTATTTTACCACATCATTTTTATGTTATTAATAATAAGACATTAATTAGTGAATGGTTTTTACATAGAAAACATAAATCAACTTAATTTTCAAAAACACAAACTAGATCGATTCGAATTAGTAGAATATTGTTATACCATCGACACTAGGTAGTGCAAGAAGTAATTCATAAAGTTTAGTAAGCGGTTGATATCAGTATTTAATTCGTAATTAGTATTTAATTAATACTAACTATTTGTTTGCAATCATGGATGACGCCATAGATGACGCCATATGACAACCAGTTTTCATACAATTGCCAACAATTTGGACAATTTGACAACAAAAATGACATAGTGAAAACCCGGCTTTACTTGTTATTCTTATGGCAAACTAAGCATTGCGAATAAAGAATCATTAGTTAAGCCTTTGTCATTAGCTAACTAAAGACTGTGAATTCGGCCATAAGTGAACAAAAATTCAGTAGAATAAAGTTCGGCAATGCCTTTTTTGATTTCTTTCTAGATGATAAAATAATTACTAAATGAGTTTCATAAATCAGTGTAATATTTGCCTCAAATGGCTTATCAATTTCTTCGATTTCCAGTTTTCTTATTCCTCATTTTCTATTCATTTGAAAAACGTTTTGAAAAACTATTTGTTTTACTAAATATAAATATCGTCATAAATCAGTGGTCGGCACTATAGCCACCAGGGACCCAGTAGGGTCGTTTATTTAAATGTAAATAATGTTAACAAATTTCATCAAAATTATCAACCAATTTAAGAAAACCCACCATAAATTCTAAGTCCCAACTGAATCTAAATAATTTAAATCAAACTGTAGTGAAATTAATTTCCAAGACAACATTAAACAATCATGTTCTCCAATCTGACCATCTTTCTTTCTTACTTATTTTGTCCAACTTTATTGAGGGGGACATTTTGGGCTAATAAATGAAAGTGGACTTTTGTTTCCAGTTTCAAATTATGATTTTTGTTCCTTTAAAGATTAAGTTTAGAACAGGTTTCTTTTGTGAGCAAAATAAAAAAAAAACTAAAAAAAAACATCCAGCGATTAAAGTAGAAAAATAATGTTAAGCAAGATTTGTTTTAGATTTTTTTTTTGTATTTTTTATTAGTTAGCTGTAGTTAGAAAAACAAGAATATGCTCAAAATATAAATTATGATAAAGTAATAGGTGTTGTAAAGGCTTAGGTATAGTAACTATACTATATAGCATACAACGATGATATGACCATGAAATAATTCGTGTGAACAGCAGGTTTTTCCTATACAGCTTGTTAGGAATATTTCAATGTTTGATTGTGGTTCCTTTGCGGGTTGGAAGAGATACACAAAGAGAGAGAAAGAGAAATACTTGTATATAACTACAAGAACATTTCCTTAAGATCGTAGTCATGATTTAAAGACAATGAGGAAACATAAACTATTGGTACGTGCTCCCTTCTGTGAAAGTAACACTTATTATGGGATTTTTGTTTTTTTCAACTCAGTTTTTTTTTTTGTCATGCATACTTGTTCAAGTAAACTGCATTTGGTTGCCGGTATGACAGTGCAACGATTAGACAAAATCATAAACATTAAATCACAGAATAGCCACAGCAGCATTAAGTGAAAATAGTAGGAAATTGAATACTAATTGGCACCCTACTGTAACTGTCATAACTTGTTTGATTAAAGGAGCATAAGCTGCTAAATGCACTAGGTTTTTGGCCGTTCAATGTACTGGAATGGGAATGTGAAATGTCTAAAAGAATTTAGATCTGACAAAAGTGAAACTAATATTAGCTAATGGAAGTATCACCTAATTTTAATGCAAAATGGTTAACAAGCTTCTTTCTATATACAAACATAACACAGCACAATACACAACATGTTCTATAAAAACTATTGTTATACGCAACATGTTCTATAGAAAAAAACACTGTTATACACAACATGTTCAATAGAAACAACTCTTACAAAAAAATTATCTATAGAAAAAATTTCTTTACAAAAAACTGTTATCTACAAAATTTTCTATAGAAAAAACTTTTATATACCATATTTCCTATAAAAAAAACTGTTATACAGAAAATTTTCTATTGAAAAAAACTGTTTCATAGTAAATTTTCTATAGAAAACAAATGTGTTTTCCATAGAAAATACTGTTATACGGAAAACTTTCTTAGGAAAAACTGTTATACAGAAATTTTTCTTTTAAAAAAAAACTGTTACATAGTAAATTTTCCACAGAAAAAACTTTTATACAGGAAAAAAAACTACTACACAGAATATTCTCTGAAGAAACCCCATTATATAGAAAACACATTTGAAGAGAAAATTTTCTATAGAAAAAACTATTATTAATATAATTCTCTATATATCAAACTGTTATACAGAAAATTTTAAATAGAAAAAACTATTATACAGAAAACTTTCTTAGTAAAAACTGTTCTACAGAAATTTTTCTTTTGAAAAAAAAAACTGTTACATAGTAAATTTTCCACAGAAAAAAACGTTTATACAGGAAAAAATCTACTACACAGAATATTCTCTGAAAAACCCGTTATATAGAAAATTTTCTTTAGAAATAACTATTATACAGGAAAATTTCTTAGAAAAATTTGTTGTACAGAAAATGTTCTACAGTAAAAACATTTGTACATTGGCTTTAGAAAAAACTGTTATACAGAAAATTTTCTTTAGAAATAACTATTATACAAAAAAAAACGTTTTTAGGAAAAAACTGTTAAACAGAAAATTTTCTATTGAAAAAACTGTTACATAGTAAATTTTTCATAGATAAAACTTTTATACAGAAAATTTTCTATAGAGCAAACTATTATAAAGAAAATTCTCTACACATGAAAGTATTATACAGAAAATTTTCTATAGAAAAAACTATTACACAGAAAATTCTCTGAAGAAAACCCATCATACAGAAAATTTTTTTATAGAAAAACTGTTACAGAGAAAATTTTCTATAGAAAACACTGTTATACAGAATTATTTAAAAAAAACTGTTGCACACAAAATGTTCTATAAAAACAGTTGTACACAAAATTTTATATAGTAAAAACATTTATACAAAAAATTTTCTTTAGAAAAAGTGTTATACAGAATTATTTTTAGAAAAAACTGTTGCACACAAAATTTTTTATAAAAGAGTCTGTTACACAGAAAAAATTTCTGGAAAAAACAGTTGAACACAAAATTTTCTATAGAAAAAAAATGTTATACACAGGTTCTTCATTTACAGAATTCCATTCTTCTAAAAAGTTAAGGATTTTTATATTTCTTCAATAAGCATTATCTGTAAAGTACTTTATAACTGATTTTCCTACTTCATTTTTTCTTTTAGCCCGAGACTGTACCGCAAGCCTGCATTGATATGACCAAAGTTTTGGAGGTAACCACCGCCGAAGATGTGACAGGTCATACAAATTCGATTGCCATAACGGCACCAGATCGTGTTACATTCGTTAAAGGTACCTGCCCCGAGGAATCAAAATGGTGGCTGAATATATTGGCGGCGTTTCCCAAATCGAAAGGACGTCACAAGCGTAATGCCACATTTCCGGGTGCCCAAGCTACCACGATATTGCAGTCAACTAATTCAGATGCAGCTGCCGTTAGTGCAACAGCACGTAGTCGTCATAATTCCTATCATAAGGATATTTTAACGTCCACCCAATCAACTGGTGTTTTAGCATCAACTACCGTTTCATCAGCAACAACAGCATCTTCTGCGGCAGCCAACACAGCGGCTATGGCGTCAAAGCCAGAGAAAAAGTCATCGGCCATGAAGAGCAGCAACAGCAACGGTAGTTCAAAATTATGGTCGCATAATGATGTTGTCGTAACAACAAAAACGGCGACTAGTAAAAATGCTGCAGGCATTAAAAATAATCATAATGCTGGCATACGAAATGTTGCTGTCAATAATGACGTAGATGATGATGACAACGATGAAGATGAGGATGACGAGGAAGATGATGGCGTGGAAACGGGTGAAGATGATGAGGAGGATGAGTGTGATGAAGAGGAAGAAAGTGGTAACTCAACGGGCGAGGAATGTAATACCAAAAAGAAAAGTTCAATGGCTGGAACAAGTGTTCATGATGAAAATAATCGTAATGCTGTTAATGAAATTAAAAATAGAGGTAAGTTAATATGGTTAAGAAATTGATAAGCGTTTAAATAAACCAAAATTATTGCTGCTGCTTTAAATTTTATACAAATATTTATTGTTGTAGCTGTATGTTATAATCTGCGTATTCAAAATTATGTACACTTAATTTATCATATATTTGTCATGGTCTCTATCTCTGACTGTTTTTTTTTCAATTCATTTTACCAAGATTTTTTATGAAAAAAAAACAACTTTAAATTGAATTAAAACTATGCCATGAAATATATCTATACGCGCTCTCATTCAATTTATATGTATGGATTTTATGAAGTCAATTAAATTCAATCATTATATTGCTTTTAATTTGTTATGACGCGTACATTATTACAGTTTTTTACTTTTATGTATTTTATACAAGAAAACTAAATTTTTAATATTTTTTACACATACATACATATTTTAATATTTGTGAAATAAAAAAAAAAACCTGAAATAATCATAACACACGTCCATTGTATAAAGAACCAAATAACAAGCATTAAATTTATTGAGAGATCAATCACCTTTTTTTGCAATAGTGAACGTTTACTTTTTATTTCATCGAGTGTGAATGTACTTGTTTGTATATGCCACATATTGGCCATGACATTAAAACGTTCGAAATGAAAGAAAATACATTAAAAAACAACTGACAAATCTTACAAGACATGACATATAAATACTTTTATCTTGTTTTATATTTACAACTGTTGTTTAATGGTAGTGTAAAGATTTTTTGGGTGGGTTGATGTTTTTTAAAAGAATTTTTGCTCCGCAAAAAAAAATCACAATATTATAAAGATCAATAAATGTTTTCGTTCTTCCAAAACTCTTTCATAGAACCAAAACTATTTATTCAGATTCAAAAATATAGATTAATTTCTATAAACCTTATATCCATTTAAATAATGTTGTAATTAATTACATTTAGACATTTAAATAACTTTCAAATGTGTTCTGGTCTTATTTGATGATTTCAGCGCTGTTGACTCAATGAAGTGGTTTTTTTGCCCTTTAAAACCATTTTACTTTGCTGTTGGACTTAGTAATTTTATTGTTGGGTTGAGCAAGCAGCTGCAGCTTCCTTCAATCCCAGTTTACTTTTCTTTTTTTAACTTGTTGGAGTTTAAGTCTGTATTGAGGCTATTTAAGAGTTTCGACATCCTTTATCTTATATTTGGTGAGTTTTTCATAAGAGGTGTGTATATTCCTTAAATTGTTAATCGGATTTATTTGAATATGTAAAATAATGAAACTGGAGACTCTGCTATCAAATATTCATGCGATTCATGCTTAGCTCTAAAGCTGAAACTTCTGGATCCATTCTTACTCTAAGTATGTTTAAAATTTCGAATTGGCTCGAAAGATATCTTAAACACACAATAAACGAGATCCTGTGGAAAACAAACTTAGGGTCCTGTTAAAAGGTAATTCGAGGTAATTTAAAGAGATAATAATAATATTTAAATGTGTGTATTTTAAAACAAATGCATTGATTCATTCATGATATTAAAGGTGGATTGACCCATTCGTTATTTTAATATTTTCTCTCTCTTAAAAAGGCAGGCATCAAACTTCATATGAAAAAAATTTGTCCAAACAAATATGTTGTTCGAATTAATGGATGAATCCACCTTTAGTCAAATGTTAATAAAACTTTAGAATCTTTAAAATGTAATAAAAAGATTCTACTTGAATGCTTGCACGTAGCAGGCAACCACGTATACCAACCAACCGTAACTACAGAATTAATTTTTATCTAGGCAGTTAAACCATCTGGCGATAACTCGTTAATATTCTTCAAGTATGTATAATAATTTAAGAAATTCTAAAACTTTCCAACAGATGATTCATATTGATTTGAAGAAACTGGAAGCAAAGCAATCTCAATTGAAGATATCACTAAGTTCAAAGAAACAGAGGGCCTGATTATCGTTCACAATACATTTTTCATAGAGAAATAATGGCTATTGGAGCTAGATATTTGCGAGAGTTTAGAAGCCCAAGTATATGAAAAGTACGGCAGGGGAACGTTTTAAAGTATAGTCTGAGCCCAACATAAATTCGATTAAAAATTTAAGGAATCTACAAAAAGAAAACCTCTTATGAAAAACTCATTTCTCGGTAACATTGCGACTTTTAAGAAGCTTCAGCAATCTTTAAATAAATATAATTTCAGCAACTCTACTAAAAGGAATTTAGTTGTTCCGCAGGAGTTAAAATCAGTTGAGCGGATTCAAATATTTTAGCGCCCTCTAAATTAATTTCACATTTCTTTTGGATTTCAGAATATGCTTGAGTATCAGCGAAATGTTCAAAACGTTCTTATACTAAATTCACTTTATGCCACAAAGCAACTTGTGATGCGATTTTAGTTTAAGACATTATTGACTCAGTTTAAAAAAACTCCCCAAATTTTTTAATGTAGCCTGCATTTTCCGCCGAATTTTATGGAATCCTTTCTGCTCTATTTTAGTTAATAATGTTTGTCTTAAATCTTATCTAAGCGAACGTTATCGTTCGACATCGTGGGCCAGGGGGTTAATTTATTAATATTGACTGTAATGTTTCGAGTGGATGAGAAATTTACGGTGCTCCTCAATTTAACTCAAACAGCAATACACGAAAACATGAAAACAGTTGAATTAAATCAATAGTTACAGAATCCCTCAAATCAGTTTGTCTTTTCAGGTATTCAAACGTTGTAATTTGAAAATAATTGCTTTCCTAGTCAAATTCACAAGCACTAACCTGAAGTTTCAATGTCCCTGGAATCCACTTAAATTCTCTTTTGGTCTTGTGAAAACAAAGATATAACAGCATCAATTCAGTAGCCTTAGTATTCCATATATTAGTTTGAATTTCTCAGGCGATCGATGTGCCTATTCAGGGATTTAATTATTTCACAAATGATCTTCAATTCAGCAGTTTAAGACATTTAACTTGAATATGAAGTGTTGTCTTTTTTTTATTAGCAATTTTCACAATTTTAGGGAGTTCTGGATTTTGACTTTTTAGTTGTGTTAACAATATTGTTTCATTTATTATTTCACAACTAATTTTCAATATTTTCTTCATTCTGCTGATAAAATGGCAGTATTCTTACCCCCTTATTCAAAAACGATTATTAAATTTAACAAACGTTTATTAAGCAAATTTTTATATGCAAATCTGTCCTAATAAACGTTTGTTAAATGTAATAATCGTGAATTGAATTAGGGGGCTAGTGTTTTATTAATACCACCGGCATTATTCTTATAAGAAATAAATTTTCCCCCAAATTATTGCCTTAAGATTACAAAAATTTACCAAAAAATTTTCACTTCGCATCATATAAACCTCAATATGTTTTTTTTACCCACGCCATGACTGCCATTCGTGATCATTTATCAATTCTGTTGTTCTCCACACTCAGCTTTGTTTGCAAAAATTAAAATGAACTAAAAATGTCATCAATTGTATGAATATGACCGGATGGACGGACGTATGTTCGGTAGGGGTATTCTTCATTTTTTTTTGAAATGTCAATTTAATTTTATAAAAGCAAATTGTTGATTGTTTTGTTCATAGAACTAAATGTGTATAAAAGAAGTTAAAGAAAAAAAAAAACTAATTTCTCATGAATGGCGAGACAAACCCATTGAAAATAATTGACATTGATCAAAGATGACAGCTAAGGGTATGTGTTTAATTGGCACAAAATCATCATTATGAGTTTATTAACATTTAGTACTGAAATGTAGAAAAAATTAAATAAAGTAAAGTGCTTTTACACTGATATATGGCTAAAATTGTTTATGGGATTTTATGCTGTTGAGAAACAAAAATAGTAATAGTAATCTTGGTAATTAACGTAAGGCAATATAAAGCAGGTTAAATGGTAGAGTATAATCAATAGTATTTTTTTAAATTGTTTCAGATTTTGCAAAACAAATATACCTACATAAAACAATTGACAAACATTGGGAAACTAAAGACCAAAACCACTGAATTAGTTATATTACTGTTTGATAGCATGAATAGTTTCATTGCTCTAAACTGATAATATTTTACAGCCTGTAGAATAGATCTTATTTACTAAACAATTATCTTTCCCTAGCTTAACATCTGCTGGAATTGAAAGAATTCAAAATTTCGTGAGGAATTTTAGCTAAAATCATTAAATATATGCAAGATGTCTATGAATTCATTTGCAATTTTTTTTTTACAATAATTTTCTTTATTACTTTAAAGATCTAGTTTTTTTTTGCTATAATAAATAATTGTTACTTTGTATCATTGAAAATGCCATCAATGCAGCTTAAAATAAAATGATGATGACGACGACGATGTTGATGTGGATTTGAAACATTGTTGCTGATATAAATATTTTCAAGGTTAATTTTAAGTACATAGCCTGTACCACACACTGGCTCAATACTCCTCTAGACCTTTTATATTAACTGGCCAACAAAATTGTATATGGTTGAAAAAACCAAACTACATTGATGATGTTGTGTTGGTACTGTTGCCGTAGACGTTTATGTTGTTGATTGTTATTATGATGATGATGATATTCATAAACTAGCTAGCTGCACGCACATTATTTTGTTGATAATATTGATGGCCTTTAGGCCACAAATTGTGGTAATAATATCAAATATGGTATTACAATTTAAGCAAAAAAAAAAAAACAAAGAAAAGTGATTCAGTTTTGTACCCTTATATTGTAAATTTACCTTCTTAGAACAATTCTGTGAATAATATTGTTTGATAAAGATGTATAGCGTGATCTATTTCGAGGTTTCCTACTTTTTTAAAGAAAAAAAAAATACAGAAAATTCAAATGTAATGGGGAATGTTTATTATTATTTGAAAGAGCATTCTTTGGCATTTATTTTTTGAAGATTATGTCTACCAAATGTTGTCCGTTGCTATGTTGCAAATGGTCTATCCGTTGAGTCCAATTTTCGATGACTCGTTCGAGCATTTCGACTCGGCGAATTAGCGAATGACACGCGTGATGTTTACCTCCACCTCCCTGAATCGAAGCGGGTTTGTCCACATTAACTTTAGACTTTACATATCCCCACAGGAAAAAGGCTAACGGTGTGATATCACACGATCTTTGTGGCGAATCGACCGTCTCAAAAAGTGAAATTAAGTGCTCACCGAAGTGTTCTCTCAATAAATCCATTGATTGATGCGATGTGCTGAAACCAAATGTCGCCGAGATCACGAGCTTCAATTTCAAGCATCAAATAGTCGGTTATCCTGGCACGATAACGGTCGCCATTGGCGGTTACGTTCACACCAGCATCATATTTAAAGAAAAATGAGCCACACCAAACCGTTGTTTTTTCTAGATGAAGTGGCAGTTCTTGAATCTCTTCAGATTACTCTTCGTCCCAAATGCGGCAATTTTGTTTGTTTACATACCCATTGAGCCAGATTATGTAGACCATAAGTGCACGAAACACATTCCCCACAGAACGTGAATGTTCGTAATAACGTTGAACGATTTGTTAACTTTGTTCAGGCGTAAGTCTTTCCATTATGAAATGCCAAACAATACTGAACAAAAATAACATGACAGCATGACACGGATCACACGTGATCTGTCAGAAAAAGGATATTGAAAAAATATCTCTACTTGAATTACCCGTTAGTTTATATTCAGACTGTTAAGTATGAGGAAGAGGTTAATAGAATTTTTGTTTGATATTGCCATGTTTTTAGAATAAAAATTTTCTAACAAAACTTTAAGTTGTGACAATAGTTTAAAAAAAAAGTTTATTTATTTGTAGTTATTGAATCTATGTTGGACTGCGGCTTCATTTTAAAATAGTACCTAAGTATGCATGGGTCATACTTGGGCGTTTTAAACTCTTTTAAACTCGAGCTTCGCAGGAAAGATTTTTATGTTTTAGCATTTAGAAAAATTAGATTGATTAGTCTGTTGAGTTTCATAGAATCATGGATTAAGGAGTTTTGGGAAATTTTATCTTCTCGATATACCTTATATATATACCCGATATACCCGATATACCACAGCTTTTTCAATCTGAAATGTTATTATAATATGTTTAACACTTAGTTAAAACCTTGAAGAAATCCTGCAAAGGGTATAAAAGGACACTAATTCAAATATTTACTCAATATATCTTAAAGCGTATTCATGTGTTTAAAAAACTATTAAATAAATTTCTGCACAAACTCTTAAATAAAATAAAGACTTCCTATTGGATTTTGAGATGATAAAAGTCGATTTGAAAATTTTTATGTTCCTAAAATTCACATCAACAGTATAGAAAAATTCGATTAAATGGTATGGCTTTATGTTCAGTTAATCAGCGCATATATATTTGTACGAGTGCTAAGCAAAGGAAAATCAAACTTGAAGGAAAATCTTCCACAAATTCCTTGAAAATTCAACATTATTGCTTGTAATCACTGCAAAGTAAGCTAAAGCTTCCAAACAGTACTACCTATATAAACGTTGATATAAAACGATACAAACAAGTCTTAAACGCAAATCGTAAACAAGAAATAAGCAAAATGCTGAACACCCATTTATCACCTCTCCACACAGATGGAATCAAGAATGATAGTAGTAAAAATTACACCATTCCGAACACAAAATTTTAAACTTTTGCTTAGATCGCACTAATGACGTCATGCAAAAAGCAATCATATTGGCTAATAATTCAAGCTGGCAAAATTTAAAAAAAAATTTTAATAAAACAGTGGAACAATTTAAATTTTTTTGATAATAATTTTTTGTTTTATGCATTAATTTATTAAATTTCCTTTTTCTTGTATTAATATTCAGCGAAATTTCGGCATTAATTGACCTTATTCTAAAGTACATATTTGTATTTCTTCTGCTACTTCGATTTATTTTGTTTCCGTCATATGTGTTTGCAAATATCCAGTTGTCAGTAACAACTTATGTATATTCATTTAACTTTATGAAAATGGCATCGCCTAATGGAAACGGTTAAACTATTAAAGATTTTGAGGGATTACGAGGGCGGTTCGGAAACTTCTTCTGTTTTTGAAACTTTCATCTGTGCTATAAACACATGTTAAATTTCTTTTCGAACTGCCAAGTCCTACATATAGAAACAGGTGTTCATCCGCAATTTTTTTACAATGGTAAAATTAGAAATTAAATATTTAAATAAAAAAGGTGTATCGGGACAAGAACTTCATTATGATATGGTGAATGTGCTAGGTGAAAGTGTTCCTTCACATGCAACAGCAAAAAATTGAAGCATTGAGGATGAACCACAGAAATTATAGCCAAAGTGCATGATGTGGTATTAAATGATCGACGAATAAAATTGCGTGAAATAGCTAATATCATGGCAATCTCAAATGATCGAGTCCATTTAATTTTGCATGAAGAACTACAGATGAAAAAGCTTTCTGCAAGATGGGTGCTGCATTTGTTAACAGTCGACCAAAAACGCATAAGAATGAAAATTTCTCAAGCTGTTTGAATCATTTTAAGAAAAATTAAATAGATTTTAAGCGTGGTTTCATAACTGTTGATGAGACATGGATCCAGCACTATTCTCCAGAGACAAAAGAACAATCCAAACAATGGACTGAAGCTAGAGGAAGTGCCCCAAAGAAGGCAAAGATAATTCAATTGGCTGGTAAGGTTATGGTATTTTATTGATTGCAACATCTTGGATCAATTAAATGTAAAAATTCGACAAAAATGTTCTGGCTTACAACACAAAAAAATGATTTTTCATCAAGACAACGCACCAGCGTTGGCTAAAATCAACGAATTAAAGTACGAGTTGCTTGACCAACCACCTTATTCTCCTGATTTAGCTCCCAGTGACTTTTATCTGTTCCCAAGTCTAAAAAAAATTCCTAGCTGGCAAGCGTTGAACCTCAAATGAAGTTGTAAACCACTATTTTGAAGGCCTGGAGGAAAACTATGTCCTCTAGAGGATTAACAGCAATGCCAGGATTTGTATTTTTTATTTTCCAAGCTGGTTTTCCAACTCAATTTCGTCATTTTCTTTTATTAATACGTCTTTTTTAATGACAGGTTTGATATTCATAAGTATAGTAGCTTAAAAAATAAAGATAATAATTAACACGTTACCCAACGCTTCCTTTGTATTTCATCTTTGGTTACAGATTTTCCACCAGTTAAAAAAAAATATTAACAAAAACATAGATAATTTTTTTTAGTACAATTTCTTACTTGATTTTTTATGTTATTTTGCTTGCATTTGTCCACTGCACAATTCATGAAAAAAAAATGATTGCCAACTCTTACAAAATGCATATATTTTTAATAAGAAAATCGAAAATCTGAGGGATTTATACACTCAAGCATGCTCAATCTACCTCAAGCATGCGCATGGCGTAATCTTTATTTATATCATTCTTGATTAGAATATTGTTATTTTTTATGAATTCTTTTTGCCGACCACTGGTCTACAACTTATAACATTTATTATTACCCTCATCAGTATTTATCGTTAATCTGTTTCTTTTGCTTAAAAATTCTTTAAGTGGCTTCAAATGTTTATTAAACATTTTTTCAAGTTGTTCGCATTGTTTGTGTTTCGTTGTTCAGCGAAATTTAATTTGATTATAAAAAACATACATCATATTGATTGATTCATCTTATTAAAATTCCTTTTAATCAGACACTAAAAAGCTTTTATGTGCCGCTGATTATTGGTATGTTGTTTTGTGAAACGTAAAATTTTAACAAACATACTGATGAGACTCTCAAGGATAAATTTGAAAAACTTAAATTTTGGTAAACGAAAATAATGTGCAGTCAATTGTAGGACTTTATGTACCCTACAGTTATTGAGAATAAGATTTGAGGACACATTGGGAACAAATATTCAAATATTATTGATTTGCAAATCATTATCAAACATTTTACATTTCGAAACATCAACCATTTTATATTAAAACAGAATGTCTGCTATCTTGAAAAATACATTAATTTATAGGATTTTGAAAAAAATGAACGGCAATGACTTAGGCCCTAATTTTTTAAAACGCAACGCCATAATTTTCTAAGCCTTGCATCAAATTACATTTTGCTAATCCAGGCGTTCAAGCAAGTGATTGTTTGCGTTGTAACTGCTGATTCTTAAGTTATTGTTAATACAAAACTATTGTAAATCTCCACAGTGTTTTTATTCACTTATTATTCGTTAAATTTATGATGTTAGTAGTAGAGCATAATTGGTTGTTTTCCATAGATATGTATGTATGTCTAGGACGCTTGAAGAATCTTCATCATCCGAAGATGAATACATATCCATAAGTGCAAATATTTTTTATACCCCTTAGTATTTTTTTTATTTATTTTTTATAGTTATTTGCTTGAAAATCTTTTTTCTTAATAATTTGAAATATTTTCTTGCTAAATAACCAAACAGAATTATTGAACAGCTGATAAGTTTGTAGCATTGCCAATGCAAAATAAGTGTAGCTTGATGTAAATTTTTATTTTAAATTTCAGTATCAACATTTACAATGGCAACATTAAGCACGCCATGATTTGACAGTATTGTAACAACGTAATATTTTGTTGCATTCGCTAAACGCAATGACGCAGTGATTTACATAATTTCATATTTTTGGTGATGCGTTCGCAAAAGCGGGCCATAGTGTTCAATTTCCTCTTGTATTTTGCACAAGTATATTAGTCTATGCAGGCCACCAAGGGCTATTTACCTCAAACCCCTTTTATTTAATATGCAAACAAATTTGAAATACATGTGAGATCAACTTGAGAATATTGTTGAGAACACTATTATTCCGAAATGTTGAGCAAATCATTATTAAACATTTTAAATTTCAAAACATTTTTAATTTCACAAAAAACACATTCATTTCAATAAAATTTACTCTTAAAGTCACTAATATGTTTTATTTTTGCTTTAATCGTGGGTTTCGTCCATACATTAATATATGAAAGTAAATTATCACTAACCCATTACAAAGCAACAAACCATACATTCTAGAATTATTAGCAATGAGATAATCTTTTGACATTATCAAATAAACATTTAAGGCATCATTGCAATTCATAAGCACAATCGTTAAAAACTGAAAAAAAAATCCACAAATAATTAGCTTTAGAACAATTTTCAAATAAATATAAGAAAACCAAGCATATGAAATGAACTTAACTCATTATAAATTCTAAAGAAATTTTAATTTTTTTTTTTTGAAATTGAAACAATTTTTTGCCACATTTTAATATAAATCTCCTAAAGAGTTCAAAGCTTTTTTATTTTTTCCACAGAAAAAAAAATCATTCGACAAGTTTATGGCTGAGCTAAATGTTTAAATATATTTTGTCCCCAAAAATATATTGCCACAAATGATTGCCAGCAAACCACCTCCTGTTTAAAGTCATATTGAAAAATAATTACATCGCAAACATGTCTTTAACTGCAATATTTGTGGCCTTATTAATGTTTAAATATTTTTTCGTGTTTAGTTGATTTTTCTATTTTGTTGGCTATTTCTTTAAACAAACTGTGAAAACAAAACGCACTTTACTATATTTTGCTTATTATACCCTAAATCATCATAGTGGGGTGGGTATATTGGATTTGTGCTGATGTTTGTAACGCCCAGAAATATTGGTCCAACACCCACTTTAAGGTATACCAATCGACTCAGAATCACTTCCTGAGTCGATTTAACAATGTCCGTCCGTCTGTCCGCCCGTTTGGCTGGCTGGCTGTCCATGTAAAGCTTGTGCGCAGAGTACAGGTCGCAATTTTGAACATATTTCGGTAAAATTTGATATGTAAATTTGGTATGCTTTTTCGGCCCAAGGACGGATGGGATTGAAATTGGTGGAAATCGGTCCATTATTTCACCTGCATTTTATGATAATCGCTCCATTAGTCATAGCTCCCATATAAGGCCCACTTCCGAAATTTACTTTAACGACCATAAATTTTTTAAAAATGTTGGTATCTTATATACAGAAATGATGAAAAGTAATTTTATAATTGTCGGTCCATAATTAGTCGAAACTTTTATATAATAGACCGTAATTTACTTTAACATCCATAAATCTTTTAAAAGTATTTACATCGAGATAAAGTATAACATATACCTAATATTTATATTCACAGAAATCAGGACACTAAATTTTTGGATGATCGGTCCATAATAGCTTATATCTCCCATTTTTGATATACTTTTTATACAAAAACTGGGTGTAGGGTATTTTATGATTGGGCTTGACCGACTATACTTTTTTACTTGTTTGCTTAACATTATGTTTGTTAAAAAAAAATTACTGCAAAAATACCTTTAATTTTTTTTTTTTGGTATTAGATTCATAGCAGTTATTGAACAACCACAACATGTAGACAAGATAGAAATCTATAAAAAAAAATAATCAACAAATAAAATGCTGTTTGGGCTTTGGCGTGAATTGAAAATGAAATTGTTGGCTGTTGAAAATACTGTCACACTAATAACATGAGCATTTAAAATCACAAAACAAAATAGTGATTTAAGCAGCAAAAAAACACACACACACACAAAACAACTAACACAATTTCATTCAAAACCACAAAAATCATTAGCTAAATTTAATTTCAATTGAAGAGGTTTATTAACGACAATTGAAATACGCTACAATATGGAACCAAGATTAAAACAAAACTATATAAAGATTTAGGATTGAAGCTAAACTAAGACTATTTAAAGGAACACGATAGAAGCTAAACTAAAGTTAACCACTTGTTTTAGCAAAAATTTGTTTGACGTTGTTTTACAAGATCAAATAGCATCAAGTAAATTGAAACTAAATATTTGTTTTGCTTTGATCTAAATAAGAAAAGTTTTTTTTAAATAAATGTGTTCAAATATATGTTATTTAGTGTTTAAGTGTTTTTCGGCAAATATTTGCTAAGTTGGACCATACGTTAAGACTACATAAATACCTATGATTGAAAATAATTTGAGGCAACACAAAATCCTCAAATTGAAGCTAATCTGATGCAACATAAAGACCACTTAAAGACCTATGATTGAATCAATTTTGAGGCTGCATAAAGACCTATGATGGATGCTAATTTAAAGTTACATTAGCATATAAATTAAAGCTTGATGCTACATAAAAACCTATGATTGAATCAAATTTGAAGCTGCATAAAAACCAACAATTAAAGCTAACGGCTCATTGGCAAAGCTACGTGAAGACTAAAGGTACGGTAAAACTTCGTTTTTTTAGGACAAGACACAACAAATATTTAGTTTTAATTTATTTGATGCTGTTTGAACTTGCAAAACTCTTGTAAGACTACACCACGTCAAACAAAATTGGTTACACTCTTGTGAACCGAAACTGAGGCTAGATAAAAACCCAAGATTTATGCTTAGTTGAGGCTACAGAAACCTATAAATAAAGCTAATTTAAAGCTACAGTAAGACCTACTATTGAAGGTAGGGCCTTTTCTGGATTGCATCACTACGCTGCATCTGATGCGCAGTACATTTGTAAAAGCAACAGTTGGCATCACTGCAATGTAACACAAACAGCTGATGCAATTAATGAGCATCAGCATCGCAAACTAATCACATATTCGCATCAAGTGCAGCACAGTGATAGATACATTTCGGAAAACGCCCCTAGTTTGAGTCTGTATAAAAACCCAATATTGAAGCTTATTAGAGGCTACATAAGTTTATTACGATTGAAGTTGATTAAAAAAGTATATTGAATCTGAATCACTATTAGTTTGTAGCAAAACCAATATCTAATACCTACATGTAGGGTACCCGAATTTAAAATAATTGAGCATAAAAACCAATTTAAATAACGAATTTTTGTCTAAAGCTTGTTTTTTGACAAATCGTCGTGCAAAATAGTAAGTATTTTTTTTTGGTGGGGGGTTACTGTGGTAACATTAAGCTGCTTAAGCAGCAAACGGCAACACTAAACTGTCATTCAAACGAACAACTATTTTATCAGCTCTAGCCAGGCATTTCTACTAACGAAATCATTGCAAGAAGTTGCAATTAGTTTTGACAATTGTTTTTCCAGACATACACACGGCTAAAGTTTTATACGATTCTATAAAGCGTTAGAGGGGGCCTCTAGTATAAGATGGTTTAAGACAACATTAAATTAGCATTAAGTTATCAATAAAATTAAATTGTGATATTCAATTATAGCACCGTATAAAGCATAATTGTTTAATACAAAATAATTGCATTTATTGCTATAATAATAAAAATAATAAAATTCTTTAAAAAAAACACAGGAACAACTTTTTTTCTAGGTAGAGTATTTTCAAAAGTCGTTAGTTATTGTAGTTTTGAAACATGACTGCTACTGGTATTTAGGTAATGGCATTTTAATAATTTATCGCTTTTTATTATTTGTATATTTTGTATATAAAAACAATTTTTTACCAATTAGAACTTTGAACTTTCAAGGTGAATTTTTTTTTTTTTTTGTATTTTTTCTATGTTAAAAATATGTAGGTAGTTCTTTATTATTATTAAAGTTTTTTTAAAAACGTTTATTTATATTGTACAATTTTTGTTCTTTTCTTTATAAGACCACCCATAAAAATGTTTATTTAAAAAACATCAGTTTTTGTTCAAACAATTTGACCCGTTTTTAATTTATTGTTAACATTATTACCTTTAATTTACCTTTCAATTCGCATTAAGTATTTCCTTATAAACCACAATTTTTTTGTGTGTTTGTTTACTTAAATTATGATTTTGTAGATTTTTTCTTTAATTCTTGTGTTGCCTGATTCTTTTTGTTTGTTTTGTTTTATTCTTCTGGGAAGACAATATGAAAGCAAATGTTAAACTCAAAATGTCCATTAAGTTCAGTGTCATATACATAGACATAATTTAATGGGACATAACTCAAAACAGTAACTTGCAAAAGTATGTGGACATATTTTTAAGAGATCCAACACGATTACTAAAAGACTTGCGACTAAAATAACAAAAGATAAAGAACGATGATTGAAGCCAATTTAAAGCTACATATCGACCTATGCTTCAAGCTAATTTGAGGCTAGATAAATAACCATGATTAAAACCAATCTGAGGCTACATAAAGACCTGTGATTGAAATTAATTTAAGGCTACTTAAAGACTTATGATTGAAGCCAATTTGAGGCTAACGAAAGCCCTTTGATTGAAACTAATTTAAGGCTACATAAAGATTTATTGTTGAAGCCAATTTAAGACTAGATAAAAAACCATGATTAAAACCAATCTGAGGCTATATAAAGACCTGTGATTGAAATTAATTTAAGGCTACTTAAAGACTTATGATTGAAGCCAATTTGAGGCTAACGAAAGCCCTTTGATTGAAACTAATTTAAGGCTACATAAAGATTTATTGTTGAAGCCAATTTAAGACTAGATAAAAAACCATGATTAAAACCAATCTGAGGCTACATAAAGACCTGTGATTGAAACTAATTTAAGGCTACTTAAAGACTTAAGATTGAAGCCAATTTGAGGCTAAAGAAAGCCCTTTGATTGAAACTAATTTAAGGCTACATAAAGATTTATTGTTGAAGCCAATTTGAGACTAGATAAAAAACCATGATTAAAACCAATCTGAGGCTACATAAAGACCTGTGATTGAAACTAATTTAAGGCTACTTAAAGACTTAAGATTGAAGCCAATTTGAGGCTAAAGAAAGCCCTTTGATTGAAACTAATTTAAGGCTACATAAAGATTTATTGTTGAAGCCAATTTGAGACTAGATAAAAAACCATGATTATAACCAATCTGAGGCTACATAAAGACCTGTGATTGAAGCTAATTTAAGGCTACTTAAAGACTTATGACTGAAGCCAATTTGAGGCTAAAGAAAGCCCTTTGATTTAAACTAATTTAAGGCTACATAAAGATTTATTATTGAAGCCAATTTGTGGCTACCTAATGGCAGACGATTCAAGGAAAACCAAGATTTAAGACCCACAATTGAAGCTAAATCAAAACTACATAAACCCCCATGATTGAAACCAATTTGAGGCTACATAAGACCCGTGATTGAAATCAATTTGAGGCTACATAAGAAACCATGATTGTAAATAATTTGAGGCTACATAAACCCCCCTTGATTGAAGCCAATTTGAGACTACCTACATTTGAAGAAAAACCAAGACTATGTAAAGACTAAGAAGCTAAAACAAAACTACATAAAGGCCCATGATTGAAAATAATTTGAGACTACATAAAGGCCCATGATTGAAGCTCACCCAAGACGATTGAATTTAATCAGTCGATATATAATACTCTCTTTTATAGAGTGGAAAGTTTCGTTACAACACTTTTGCAACCAACTGTTGCAAATAAACCTCAACCGAAAATATATATACATATTTATACATATGTACATATTCAAACATATGTATGTATTTACCTCCCCAGCAGTCAGTGTATTGGATGTACGGCTGACTATGTATTTTAAATTCAAAAATTAGGTTCTCCATACAATGTTGCAAGTAAATTGGCAAAGCATCGTCGTCGATTAGCTTTGAGCACAAATGCTTAAGCATACTTGGGCACCGAACAGAACACCTATTTGCAAGAAGAGCGAAAATTAATAAAACCAAGAACCATTTCGCCATGGTAAATAAACACAACTGACAACAAACCCAAAAAAAAAAAAACAAACTAACAAATAAAATATGTAAAAACTGATCGAGCATTTTGAAATTATTACAACAACCGCTCATACAAAACACAAAATAACAGAAAGAAGCCTCTGAACTAAGCTAAGGTCTCTCTGAAGTGGACCCAGCGGCACATGAACCCACAAAATGTTAAAGAAAAAAAAAACATAAACCCTTTTGACTGTGAACCTTTTGATAACAATAAACATACATACACGATTTGAGCATAAATATTTGGTGTGTATGACGCAGAAGACGGTGATGATGATGCGAGTGTAAAAGTAAATAAAATGTTAATTTATTACATGAATGTCAGGGCCAGACATTGCGTTCAAAAGAGGTGTGATCGTTGCCATAATCACTAACAAACGTAAATTTCTACAACTGCTACTAAAAACATAACAAATAAGAGCTGATGTATATTTAGTTGGAAAGAAATTTGTACTCTTTACCCTACATCAGTCAGCAGAGGAGTTGTTACAACACGGACTTTTCAAATTTAAAAAAACCTTACATCTTCAAGAGTCATTTGTTTATGTTCTTCTGTGTGGGGAAAACGTGTCAATATTTATGTTCATAATTTTCATTCGTTTTCAGTCATAGTTGTGAGGAAGAAAGTTCTGACAACATGGACATAACATTAACAATAGCGGCCCACACCAGACAAACACATGTGTGTATAAGAAATTCCACGCTAAAAGCACCAATTTATGGCTTTCAATATAAATTTTGATTATCAATAAAAAATTATTTCTTAAATAAAGAAACGTATTACCAAGTCTACTTAAACTTTTTTACTTAAATTTCTCTTAAATTTTCCTGCCTTCCACGAAGTTTATAAAAAAAAACTTTAATCCCTTCTAGTTATCTTGACTTAAAAGTTTGTTTGGTCAACTCATTTTAACATTCTATAAACTGAACTCAACAAATATGTGTGCCACACTCCTTCCACGACTTTACAATGTTGCACAAACGAAATGCAAAAAAAAAAAGACTTATAGTAGACATGAATTTATATTTTAGTTTAATTGAGTTTTTATTACCAATTTTTATAGATTTTTATTGGTTCTTTAACTGAAAAGGACCCATTTTTTATAGAATTTCCTTGTAACAATAAAAATCTTACCAGGACTAAGCTAAACACATGACCATGTTTAAAAGAATTTTATTATACTCATAATAATTATTGATAAGGGGTTGCTTTTATTTTTAGCTCTAAATGCTTAATGTAAAAATAAAAGAAACACACTTTCAAAACTAGTTTAAAATAAATACTTTGTTACTATTTCTAGTTGTTAATGAAACTTGTATTAAGTATCATCTTAACTTTATTTATTTTTTTAACTTTTAGCTTACAAATGTTTTGTAGAATTGTGTGATTATATGATTCACTATTACTTAATCGTTGCCACAATTTACTGAAGATCAAACAAAATGACAATTTAATGATGCATTTCCTTTCAATATTTTTCTTAGTTTTTTATTTTTGTTTTAATTGAAAAACAAGTATCATTCATGCACTTGCTTTGCCATTGGTTTTCTACAGAGCTGAACATGCATTCCAGTAATCAATCTTAATCAATAAACATGAATTAATTCAGCTAGAAACTAGAGTGTTATAAAATGAAATGTTGTTTTTTAAGATTATATGGTTTTAAGTTAGGAATAATTGGCACCTTACACTAGGCATTAATATTTTACAACTAGAAAAGAAAAAGTATGAGAGGATTATATAAATTGTGTTCCCCTTTTGAAATAATAAAATTCTTTAGTAATGGTATCCTCATTGCGGTTGAAGCTAAACGAACACAAATTATTGAGGCTAAAGTAGTACCAAAGGGTGATTTTAAGCAACTTTCTTTTTTGGCAAGACTGCTTTTGGCAGCTATTTTCGTGTACCATATAGCTTGGTGTTTAATTTAACCATGGCTCGATTTACAAACGAACAAGGCTTGCAGATTATTGAATTGTATTATCAAAATTCAAGGTCGATTAATAAAGTAAATTATGTTCAGCGACAAAGCTCATTTCTGGTGGAATCTATAAGAAAATAAGCAAAATTACCGTATTTGTTGTAAGAGAAGCTAGAAGCATTTCAAGAACTAAAAATGCATCCCTGTTTGGAATGGATTATGGTCTGATGGCATCATTGGACCATCATTTTTCAAAGACGATGAAGTGAAAAACGTTACTGTAAATGGCGAGAGCTAGCGTGCGATTATCACAATTTTTTTTGCTCAAAATGGAAGAGCTAAACTGAGCTGACACGTGGTTTCAACAAGACGGTGCCACATGATACACATCACACGAAACAATGGCCCGATTGCGAGGCAAGTTTGGTGAATAGAATATTTCACGTTTGGGGCCGGGCAGTTGGCAGCCTAGATTGTGGGATTTACAGCTCTTTAGAGAAACAAGCCCGCAACAGGTGACTGGAAGCTAATATTGAAAAATGTATTCGTGTTAGAGAGAGTATACCAAAATTGGGACGTAGCGGCTTTTAAAATTTAATTCAAATCATTTTTAAACATTGAATTATATACATCGTTCTATTGACCCAAATAAAGATTTCTCTAAATCTATATATATAAAAATGGAATGGTCCATGTAAGTAATGGCATCACATGATAACAGCTGGAGCGATTTGGCTTTTTTTTATTCTATTCGAAATTCCATCTCCAGAGGTTTGTAAAAAAAATTCAAAAATTTCCGAGTAAAACTCGGTATAAATAAATACATAAATAAGAACAGGCAGTTGTATATTTTATATTTTACATATTTTTTTTTATCTAATCCAAAAGCTCCTAAAAAAAATCACTTTTTACGTAAGTAAAGCTCAACTAAGACTACATATAGACTTACGATTAATGCTGAACTTGTATTTTTAAAGAGTGACGATTTTAGTTAAACTTAAACCAAATAAAGACTTGATTAAAGTCAAACTACATAAAGACCCATGATTGCAACCAATTTGAGGCTACATAAAGAACCATAATTGAAAATAATTTTAGACTACATAAAGAACCATAATTGAAAATAATTTAAGGCTACATAGACCCCCCTTAATTAAAGCCAATGAACCCCTACGATTGAAGCCAAACTAGGTTGACAAAAACGCCGATGGCAATTTCTGCTAAACTTAACATAACATAATAAAGACTGCATAAAGACCTACAATTGAAACTATTGAAACAAAAGAGCTTCGATTAAAATCAAACTAAGACTTCATAAAGATTGAAGCCATAAAGCCGAACTAACACTTCTTTAGATAACCTGGAATTGAAGCTAAACTATGACTATATAAAGATTTATATTGAAATTAAAATTAAGACCACATAAAATCTGTTACTGTAGTATTATTATTTTTAGTTAGTTACCCAGAATGTAGCCAATTTAAATTTTGTGGGAATTTAGTCAAGTAACTAGTTACAGGACTAGTGTTAGATAAGACGCATACATTGACTAATTTGCAGCAGTTGTCAGACTGGTACTTGTAATGTTCATTGCAACAATTACCTGGTTCCTGAGAACCTTTTATTGGGCTGTCTCTTTTTGGTTGATATCATATTGGGTAAACTAGCTTCCTCCTAGGATTCGTATATACAAAAATACTAATTTAATTACTAGTCAAGTAACTAGTCAGAAACTATTGTTTTTGGTATTGAACCTTGACTACTTTGTATCAGCTACATTATTGATCATTTGTTATCAATATTGGCTCCATTTACTTCTTTTTATAAAAATATTCACATAGATAATTTGTTAACAAAAAAAGGCTGCTCTAAGTAATATGTAAAATCACAAATTCAGGAACAGACAGCTGATAATCTAATAAGTGAGAGTACGATAAATTTGAGATCTGGTGATTCGAGATTTGTAAATAAGATTAATTTTCGCAAACTGTCTGCATATTTTTTCGCTTATAGGGTCAGTTGTATTAAATCAGCAAACGTAGAAAATTATAAGTATTTCAATAACAATCTTCTAAATATATTTAAGAAACCGTAGTGTAGGTTAATTATTGGCCGAATAATTATTTTTGTTTTTTACTGTAACAGGTTGAGTTGACAATATTTGACTGAGAATCAATTGTCTTGAAAACGATTGATTATTCATCATTGCTGTAATTTAAAATCGAAAGTAACACGAGTAACCATGGATTGTTTATGCTCATGAGTAGTTAAAAATTTGTGCAACAAGCTGGTTATAATTAATAGGGATTTAGATATTTTTCATATAAGAAAGACAGTCTGAACTCACTTCTAAATTGTAAAACTCAATGAATTGATTGCGCTTGAAAAAATAAGCGATGTTCATTCAGAAGCCAGCCACCTTTCAAAGTAACACGAAGTCTTTATGATATAATGGATTACTTGAAATGAATGGCAGAGAAAGATATGAGAATATTGCGAAATAACTACAGTTGTTCTATGCCAAAAGTATTCTTTACTGTGATTTCTCTGGATAAAAAAAAAATAATGTTGTTTATTGCCCTTTAAAATGTTTGTGGTGTAAAATATAGTCAATAGCACCCTGCTACAAGTCTCTTAAACATTTCGAAAATAATTTAATTACAATTATTTCATGAATTTGGCCGAATAGTTGGCTAGTTTACCACATAAACATTCGAAATGTAAGTTTTAATAGAACTTCTTCTTATATCATGAATCTTAGAGTATATAAATAAAATAAAACCTTCCGCACTTGAAAGTTTTTTTTTAAACATTTTTTCATGTGTATTAATTACACATTTATACCCTTTTTCATATCCAATAATAAACTATTTTAAAACATGTTGGTTATTTTGAATCTTAACTAAATTAAAATTCTATACACCTTCATCACAAATTCCCCAAATAAATCCAACATACTCAGTCACTCTTAACATAACCAAAGATAACACTTGCATAGGCAGATTTCTTATTTAAAAATATGTACATATGTAGCTGGCTCGCTACAAATGGCAGCATTTAAAATACCAAAATATTTTGCCAAAAATCAAACAAAATCTTTTCATAGCGTACGTTTCCTTTTAAGCAACAATGTTGACATAATTTCAATTTCATTATTCCACTGAAATTAAAAGTGTTGCTTTTGTTAGCCGCCAGCCACCGCTTCTGCCGGCACATTAGCATCTGCATATATGCAAACATGAACATAAATATGTGTAGTGTGTTTGGTTGGGGAAGACTAGGGGGAAAAGCAACATTTGCTTTTAAACTATTTTGCTATTAACACCAAGTTGGTTTCAATAATTTAAACTGGCATTTGCTGGTAAACCATTATTCTTATTTAATCATTACAATGCAATAAATGCATACAAACGACTGTGCACATACCGCAACCAAACCAAACAACTAACAATCGACCGACAAACGTTGTCAGGGTCGTTGGTGCTGGCATTATTTTTGAAAAGTTTTTTCTTTTATTTTTTTGTTAGCAACAAAAGCAATTGCTATTACGAAATAATTTTGTTGCTCTGGCTCTTTTACTCTTTCTTTTGTTTGCCGGTAATTCTATGAAATATGATTTGCCCCAATCGAAATTGTCAGACGATTTTTTTCTGTTTTAATTTTTTTTTTTTTTTAAATTTCGCTGTTTTCCTTGAATGCTAAAGTACTAAATATATTTACAAAAAAAAAAAATACTTACTAAGTGGTTGGTAAAACATTATTTCGCTCGTATGACCCAAGCAGAAGACTTAAGGAAAACTTGTAAATGATTGTATCATGGCCACTGATGTCGTTGGGTATATTTTGTTGATTAAGCATGGGCAACTTTGTCGAGAAAAAAAGTCTAATACAAAACAGGGTTGCCATGTAAAACAATTATATAACCAACAAGTTAATTTCCCTTTGGTGAAGGTACTAAGCCTTATATTTCCAAACCAACTAAGTATAAATATTATACCACTTGTAATTTGTTTCCAGTTCTCGCTTTCTTGACAACCCTGCTTAATGGATAAAAAACGACAAAAACTATAACATTAAACGCTTGCATAATGTATATTAGACTTTTTGTTGTTTGTTGCTCTCATTCTCTAAGATTATAAAAATTCACAATGTTGCACAAAAGATTTATTTTGTGTGCAATTATTCTTAAGTGCAGTGGGCAGTCTTTGAAGGTTCTTTTTTTTTTTTTTTTTTTTGTTTCTTATGTCGTTTCTTTACCTTGTGTTCTCTCTCCATATTTTTGTAGTAATTTCATTCAAACATACATACGAGTATGTATATGAATAAATAAGTTTAGTTGTATTGGAAGTACTTTAAAAGAGAAATTTCCTTAAATATCATAAATATTTTAAATAGTGTAAAACAATGTAAATTTATTAACTATTTTGTAGCTGTGCTACAGCAAAAGTAAAGTTATTTGGTTCGCCTGCTAAAAATCGTTTTCAATCGAAGACGATAAGGCACCTTATAATTTAAGATACATATATCCATTATTCTTCGAAGAAAAACTAGTTTACCAGTAAATTATATGATAAGAATATAATGGGAATGTGTTACACTAACTCCTTGTCTGCACTTTCACCACTTACACGAGATGCCTTCTCTACTCCTCTTATGGAACTATCCAGTCCTTTTGATGTACTCTGTCAATTCACTGATGCAATCAAAAATTCACTTCATTCACTATAATGTATATAAACAGCTTTCCTATAAAGTCTTTACTGTAATCAAAACAACACCGCCGAATGTAAGATTCCACTAGTCCTTAGACGAGAAACCTTCTTTAAATTTCCACAAAAACGTTCCCATTTCGAATATAGTTAAAGAAGATAGAGGCTAAGACTTTAATTGTCATCAAGTGATCCTATCTCTTGTGCTTTTTGGTTTTATCGTTTATATGTATGAACTTATCGGCTCAATTAAGAGAAGGAAACAAAATCATACCATCCTTAAAATACCACCTGACCATTTATTCTGTTAATTCCAATTATAATCGGCTTATTTGAAATCTAGCACTACTTCTGATAAGTCCAGGCACAAAGAGCCTTTTTGTTTTCATAATCTCTATACGTCGAAATGTAAGTTTCCATAAACAGCTCCAAAGTCTCAGTACTATTTTCAGTTAAGATTCTTCAGGAATCCCTATTCATTTTCTCTTGTGCATTTTGCACTATTTGTCTCGTCCTTAAGATCAAAGAGATAACTTATTTATTTCATGTATTAAGTCCAAGTATATATAACTTATCTGGAACAAACCACTACTTCTGATTAGTACTGGCTATTTTTCTTTATAGTCTTTATTTTCATAATCCTTCCACCACGGAATTTAAGTTTCCATAAGCAGTTCCTAGGCCTCTATTCTTCTTACAGTTAAGATTCTTCAGGAATCCCCGTTAGACGAGTAATATTTAACAGTCTTTAGTCGAGCGTGAGTTTCTTTAAATCTGCGCAGAAAAGTTCTACAGTTCTCAATTTAGCTTTTCTAAAATTCGAACAATAATAATCTAAATTTAAAGGTACGTTTCTCATTTCTACATTAAAGATGCTTAAGGCTAGATGCTTGTAAACATCATTTTTAATTCTACATAGAAGACATGCTCAGTTCTTCAGATGGAAGAGATGTTGATAGGCTTTATTAGGTATTGTGAAAGTTTTTGAATTTCTCCCAAAAAGTTCTCCTAAGGTTTGCTCCTATCAAGCAAAAAGTGCACTCAAGATATACTGTCCAATCCATAATCTTAACTCAGTTAGTAATTACTACAAACGTTTTATTCTCCAATGATGTGCTTTCTAAACCTCTTGACAAATGTCGATTGCATTCTAAAATAATATCATAGCCCTGTAATGCATAAGTTCACATGTAAAATCATAGTACCTGAGGGATTGTCTTCATCTAAACATCAATAAGTTAAAGTAAGAATTGAAGATGATTGACCTTTACTTTAAGCGCTGTTTTTTATCTTTGAAATATTAATATTGATATATTGAAAACCATATGAATAATTGTTTCTCCATGATACATAGCAAATCATTCATTACCATTTCGGAAATATGCATGTCATCTGATGTTTCCTTAATGAAATATTTATTTAGAGTTTTTGTGCATCTCAATTGTCCTTCGTACATCTTTGTTTATCGTCCAGCAATATAGCCTCACACTTTTGAATAGGAGGCGAGTAACGTATTTGTATAGTGGATTACAAAAGTAATCCACGTACACAGTACCTTTAAAAACTAAAAATTTTAACACCAGCGATAATTTCGACACATGGCGTCATCAAACGTAGTAAAGGATTCATTGCCACTTATCGAGTTTTCATCAAATAGTTCTTGGAAAATTTTCTCCTCCATATAACGTCATATTTAGGAGTGTGATTAAATAGAATTCTAGGTCGACATTATATGACTAACGTTAATGCTTTCAAACTATAAGGAAAAGGATTGATTTATTTCTAAATATAGCTTCTAGCTGGGCTGTTTTGCGATTTTTTCAAAACCTCTGTAACAGTACTATGATTCGATATTAGAATACAGGAATTGGGTCCTGTTCGATCCATAAGTATCGCTGTAAACATTGTCAAAAACCTGAGCGATTCATCCAATTCCATGTGATTAATAGCCAGATAAGTGTTTAGACTCATCGTTTATGTTTTGACTGAATCTATCTAACCAAAACAACGTTGCCATTTCAGAAAGATTCACATTTAAATTAATCAATTTGTGGCTACGTGCATCTCAGGAGATTAACCTCAGATACCTGCTTTATACCCGACGACTAGTGCTTGCAGAG
This sequence comes from Bellardia bayeri, assembly GCA_950370525.1. Taxonomy (NCBI): domain Eukaryota; kingdom Metazoa; phylum Arthropoda; class Insecta; order Diptera; family Calliphoridae; genus Bellardia; species Bellardia bayeri. The sequence goes on along the minus strand of OX493265.1, from coordinate 19,419,791 downwards.
AACTTTTCCAATTATAGCAGAACCTCAGCCAGAGGATTGTGTAACAAGTACTAGAATTTGATAGATTTTTCGATTGAGATTTAGTCATGTTTGGGCCGTAAGTAGCACCGGATCTTGTGTGGACAAAGTATTAAGAAACTGTCATTCTTAATTACAACTTTTCAAAAGCAAATAGACTTACCTAACCTATCGATGTGTTCATAGGGAAACAGATGAAAGAGGATGATGTCACTTTTCTGGATATATATTCTGATACAGACCGGTGTAGGATCTCATAAACCGCCAATACCACAGGATACCACAACTACTGATGTTGAGAGATAGTCGTATAAACTACCAATAGTAGTATTTCCTTGAGCATCTCTTTTGGAAACTGAATATTTGACCTCTAGTTCACACTAAACTGACCATGCAATGGAAATGCTAAAAAAAAAATATATTTCAGTATTTACATATTTAAAAAAAAATTAATTGTTGTTTCTAAAATTAAAGCTCTTTTAAATACTTCTCATGTTGTGCAGTTAATTCCTTCAAATCTCAACAATTTAGCCATGTGCCTAAGCTTATGTTAGGTATGTTTATGAAGTTACCCACCTTCCATGGCACCAAATGTTGTTAACTATCTTAAACTAAATTTGTTGCTATAGTTAGTTGTTGTTGGTATTATTATTATTAAGGAGTACACCGAGTGTACTTGCAGCCATAAACATGAGACACTTTTGTATTTATTCACTAGTTTTATTTTTTTCTTCTACTCTTTTATTTGTGACTACAAAACCATTTAAAAAATGTGGTGCTGTTGAATTTGAATTATTTTGTAGCCTACACTTTGCACAAATGTACCAACTAACAGACCCCAAACCTATAAACACATACAAAACGAGGGGACAGAGTAAAAACTGCATAAGTGAACAGAAAAAAAACAAACAAAAATCAAAATACCTGAGGTAAATGTCTACCATACACCTCTTTTAATAAAAATTCATGCATATACGATGGCGATATGAAAAGTGCTTAGGAATAATAATAGGCTTATAGTTAAATGTGAATCGAAAATGACTTGTAGGAATATGTACAATATGACTGCTCCCATATTTAACTATACGACTATACTATACTAAATCGTATTTAAATCCAAAGTCAAACTAATGTCAGGACAATTTACCAATAACGGCATAAATCTTTTCGAAGATCTGCATTCATGTTGTGCATGATTGTAGATCTGGGCAAGAACTACTTTTTGAGTCATTTTAAAGATCACGATTGGGCATGAAAACGATCCCATATGATCCAAAAAGATCACAAGTGAATACAACTATAAATGTCTTCATAAAATATTAGAGAAAAAACATGATTGGACATGGTTACACAGTGTTACACTGTGTTTTTGGTAACAATGTACTGTTGTGGTACACAAATAATTGTTGTTTTAATTTGATTTTAACGATAATTTAGTTACTATATATAAATTACTATACATACAATTGAATATGGTTCACTGAAACATAATTATTTTAAAAAAATGTTTACCTTAACTATTGAATGATAACCATTAAACGATTAGTTTCTATATTTGTACTCATATTATATTTAAAATGCAAACAAAATATGTTTAATTTTAATAGTATTTTGTTTTTATCATTTGTAGAATGCTTTGGCATCACTTCAGTAGTTTGTATGCGCGATATCAAATTATTTATTTAGATTTAAATGTTTCAATAATTGAAAAAAAATAATTCGTATTTACAATATTACTACAAAATACAAAAATTTTAAAAAAGTGTAAGCGACCTAAATAAAGTGTACATAAAAGAAATGATCTTAAATATCACAAAATAAAATTCTATATAACTAATTCTATAACTATAATTCTACATAACTAAAATATATATGTACATTTTTTTATATACGTCGAAAGTGCATTAATATTTATTTCTATATACAAATATATAATAATATGATTACTTTATATCAAAACATGATTATTATATATCATAATATTATTTTTATAAATCATAATATGATTAGTTTAGATCATAATATGATTACTCTAGATCACAATATCTTTATGATATATATATCATAATATGATTACTTTAGATCATATTATGATTACTTTAAACTATAATATGGTTACATTGGGTCATGATGTGTGACAGGTTATAATATGATGTTATAATATCAAGATATGATTAACAAGAAAATATTATGATAAAATATTACGATAATAATTTATCATAATATGATATTTCATGACACTTATATTCAGCATAATATGTTTTAACTACAATCGTAAATCTTATCATAATACGTTGCTCTTAGATTATGTTTACCACAACCATGTTTTTTCTCTGCGTGTAGGCCTCGTAGCTTCCACACTATGAAAACATCTCATTAAAATTATTAACATCAAGAAATTCCTTAAAAGAGCCTCACCATGTCCAAAGTTGCCTATAAAAATAATCACACTGTGATCATATCCTTTTTAAAGAAGTTTTCGTCCTGCACATTTATATACTCGTACACTATTCATTTAGTCGGTTTTTAATATGCCTCAAAGCTATTAGGCGGAAATATGTTCAAGGAGTATTTTTTCTCCACATTTTCAGTTTTGCTTTTAATTTTAATTTTTTTTTCTTTTCATCTTTTTGTCAGTAAAAACTATGCGGACGGAATCCTTTCTTTTTGTCGTCTGTCGTCCATAGTCAATGATTGCTGCTAGTTGTATATCTACATTGCTGCTGCAGCCGTTGTTGTCGTCACCTTTTCTACTAATTTGCAATGAACGAACAAACACTACATTGCCGGGCAACATGTTGTATTTAAAATGTTTCACCCTACTTGTGCTTATTGATGAAATGTAATTAGTCAGTGTCAGGTACGGCTTTCAATGGTTGGGTGTTTGTCTGCTTGTGTATATTTAGAGTACCACTAAACAAGTACTTGTTGTACTTAGCTATTGGTACTTTATTGACTTTTTGTTGTTATTCTTTGCGTTTTTCCCCCTCTCTAAAGATTGTGTCTTGTAACTAAATGTATGTATTATATTATGTTAACATTCATTGTCACGTTTTATGCATTGCGGAACTATTTTCTTTATCTATTGCTTCTTTAGCATTTTGCTAAAGCAAATGCCAAGTTTTAGTAGGGTGGCGAATTTACTAGGATGGTTTTTCCGTTGTCTGCTTAGATCATAAATGCATTTTTTATGATTACAAATGGATATTGCAAAAACTGTACATAAGAGATTACAAATAACAGTTACAAGAGGTTTTATTGTTTTGTTTAAACTACATTTACACCGACTTTGCTATTAATTCAATTAGAACATAGTAAAAAGAAAGACTTTTTTAAATAAAAAGTTTGCAATCGAAAAGAAGAAATTGTTAGAAATGCGCATTTTTTAATAAAAATCAGTGCTTATGGGGAAAGGCTAAACCAGTACATTTTGATCACATGCTTTTTGAGTGAAAGAAGGAAGCACAAATCTGAAATTACTTTTAATAAACGCGTATTCTAATGAAAACCAGGATCATCTTCGCTTCCACCGACAAAATGCACAATAAGGAAAAGATACGCAACTTTTAATTGTTTTAAACTTTAAAAATTATTCTGAACTAGTTTTGTTGGTTGCAAATTAGTCATTAACGGATTAATTTTCTAGATCAATAGCACATACATACATTGATGTAACATTCATATATTTGGTAAATTACAGGGCCAAAAAGAGAAAAATTGTATATTTGGTACTTTTTGTATACTTTGTTCTAAACTGATAAAAATTATTTTTCAGTTTTTTAGTATCACTAAAACTTTTATGTGCAAAGCATATTTTCCATCAAACGACAGTTAGGCGTTAAACACTGATAACAAGGGAAACCTGTTGGTTCTTTTAAACTATTAAAATATTAACATAAAATTTGGAATATTTATATTGTTTTTAGAAAATTTTTTGTATTTTGTGCTAAAGTCACAAAATTTCTATTGTCGCTCTCTGCAATTTCTATGCTTTTCCGATAGTCATTCTTCAAGATAGAATTTGTTTTTTTTTAGTATTTCAATATACATAGGATGATTCACTTAAACTTTTAAATAAAATCCTTAAATTAAAACTGAATATAGGAATCTTTAGTATTGATGAGATTACTTTGAGATTATGCGTTTGATGTGGACTTCCAAGTGTTGAAAGTCGATGAAAACGGGATGTGATCTATTCTATAGCCTTTAATTAAAGAATGTTAACGGAAAGTCGTTGATTCAAATCATGTGCTGCAATAAGTGCGCGAGAATACATTATTAATTATAATTTTCGTAAAACAACTAAATAATTTGTACATGCAAAGATGCGGTGTGAGTTTTTCCATTAGTTTTCCATTTTAGAATAAACGTGAATTTCGGAAGTAGGCCCTATATGGAGGATATGGTCAAATATTGACCAATATTCTCAAGCTTGTGTATATATAAATGATCTATGTGAAACCGATACACCAATACCTCGCTTGCATTTTTTCCAAGTTGCATCGCTGCTGAAATAATACTAAATTCCACTGTGCGTCGTTAGATTTTCGAGGTTGCGTTTTTTTTTTGGTTATGCAAAATCTGCAACATCATTATATGCTAAAACGATGACCCGTACAAGAAGTGCTTTGATGATCGAAATGGAGTCCTTGTTATCTATTTGGTTTGAAAATCAAGTTTTGCAGAGAATACCATTAAGGAAAAAGGTATTTCAGACAAAAGCTTACTTGATGAAATAAATAGTAAAGCATTATCCTCCAACAATTTCTACAAGGAAATTTATTTTAGGTTGAAAAAAGCTGCTCAGCAAACATTTTTTGTGACAGAATGCCGACGACTTGGTATTTTCGTAACTCAAGAACCTGTCTTCGATCTTTACATGGGTTGCTATAGAAAATCTTAATTCACTTTGCGTCGTTGCAATTTGCTTCGTGTTTTTTTTTTAACGTAACCCCAACGCAAAATGAGGTATAGGTGTACAGATAACTCGGCAATATTATCCAGCTGAAATGTGAACTAATATACTTGTAAACGTCGGGCTGTAGTCATGATTTTATATGTGTTTGATCACCCTATGCGAAGAGAAATAATCGAAATAACAACTTACATTTCTGGATTTCGAGGTTCCTATGTGTTTACTTTTATATAAAAAAAAAATAAAATTAAATCGGTGACACAAAAAAAAACTTTTTTGAAGAATTCTGGCCGCCATATCTTCAAATGTGCCACTGTGCATCGTTTCAATTTGCGTCGTGTCTTTAAAGAACGTAACCCCGAGTGTGTATTGGTGTATTTCTAAGATACATAAATATATATATAAGGATTAATGTCTGTTTCGGATGTGATCCTTATATGGGAGCTATAACCAATTATGGGCTTCTTAAACCTCTAAAGTGTTCATCCTATATACGAATATCACTCGACGATGATTATAAATGCACTAAATACTAAAATACTGGAAACATATTTAAATATAATTTAATTCGATGACATTTTTAAATATAATTTTTTGTACTGAAATTCCGATTTCTACAAAATTTAGTTATGTAGACAGTAGTCTTACATACAAAACTACTTAATTGGGGCATCGGCTCCTTTAATGATGAAAAAACTAACTCTTTATTAGCACACCATTTTCAATAGCAATTAGAATCCTATACATTATGATAAAAAATGTGAAAACAATTAGTCTCAAATAAATAAATTTTGAAGAAACTTTGCTGTTTACACGAGTTTGAAGCATTTTGAAGAGCAATTTTGAAGAAAATTTCAATCGTGTAAATCTAGTTTTATCATAAGACGTGCGTTGCAGTCGTTAATAGCTTTTTGCGACTTCAGATTTGTGGTTGTGGACAATTTTTGTAACCTTTTTTCACTCTTATTGCTCCTGATTGACTTACTTTATGCTTTTTAGTTATTACTAATATAAAATAGCTACTTTTTGTCATTGCTATTATATTATCCTCAATGGCTCTTGAATGCTGTTAATTTTTGTTTAAATACTGTTGATTGTAAATATTATTGTGAAAGGTTTAAAATGTACATTTCTCCAAACGAAAGTGTTCAACTAGGGCTTTTAAAATCTCGGTTCAATAGGCTTTAAGTCGTTCAAGCAAGTATCTGATAATCTCTGTCTAAGTTTCCAAAATTGTCAATTAGAATTCCCTTGTCTTTCTTTATCTCTACAAATTGCCGTTACCAATAAATTCATAACTATAAACTAACTTGGCAATACTTGCTCATTCTTCTTGAAAAGGCCATTGAAAATATTAGTTTAAGCTGAAAAAATAACTACATATTGAATGACTTGAAATATTGTGGAAATAGAATCTTGTTTCAAATACAAAACTTTTTAATTTTTTCGAAGAGAAATGTATATTTTATTTATTAATTACTTAATTAAAATCTACTACTAATAAAAACCTAGTAGGAATACATACTTTTTTTCTGTAATTAATTTTCTTTGACTATGAGATCAAATATATACATATATATGTATGATTTTCACATTCGTACAGCATGAGGTCTAGCCAGACCGACTTAATTTTAAAAACCCACAATAATGTTAAATATTTTTTTTAGTAAGAAAGTATAGTCGGTCAAGTCCGACCATATAAAACCCTACACCTAATATATGTTTAAAACAGTTTTTCAGAAATGGGCGTTATATGGGAGATTAGGTCATATCTTTGGACCAAAATTCAGTGTCATGATTTCTGTGAATATAGATATTATATGTGTTAAACTTTATCACGATATAAATACTTTTAAAAGATATATGGAGATTAAAGTGAATTACGGAGAGTGTTTTATATGGGAGTTTCGACTAATTATGGACGACCGTTATAAAATTAGGTGACATCATTTCTGTATATATGAAATATATTTGTGTTAAATATTATTTGGATACCAACATTTTTGAGTGAATTATACTCTTTAAAGTAATTTTTGGAAGTGGGCCTTATATGAGAGCTACGACTAATTATTGACCACAAATAAATATTGATCACAATAAAATTGTACCGTATTATTTGTATATATATGTGATATTAGCTTTAAGTTAAACTTGACTAAAGTTTTGTGGTCGTTTATTGTATATTATATTTTTATTAATTATTTGATTATTTATAACAAAATTCTGTTCGTGATGTCCCGTTTTTTAATATTTTAGTAACTAATTAATAATAAAAATTAATATCCAATGATAAAAAACATCAGAGCTATTATTTAGAACGAGACCCCTGAAGAAGTTAGAATAAAACTAACGAAACGTTGGGTAAATAAAATAAAAAGTAAAAATCGAACAAGTTATTTATTTACGTTTGGAAACAAACATTTCACCAAATTAGCCTGAAGGAAACTACTTAAAAATTATATGAAATATATTTGAGTTAAATATTATTTGGATACCAACATTTTTGAGTGAGTTATGCTCTTTAAAGTGATTTTCGGAAGTGGGCCATATATGGGAGCTACGACTAAATACGGAACGATCTGCACAAAATTTGTAGATGTGATTTAGCTCCATATACTACTCATTTGTGGTGAAATTTGTTTGGATACTTGCATAATTCACACATTTATGATCGGAAGGACATTTGTATGGGGACCAGGTGAAATAATGGGCCGATTTCCACCAGTTTCAATTCCATCCGTCCTTGGGCCGAAAAAATATCACGTACCAAATTTTATCGAAATATCTTCAAAATTGCGACCTGTACTCTGCGCACTAGCTTTACATGGACAGACAGCCAGCCAGCCAGACGGACGGACATTGTTAAATCGACTCAGAAAGTGACCAATATTTTTTAGGCGTTACAAACATCAGCACAAATCCTATTTACCCTCCCCACTATGAGGGTGTAGGGTATAAAAATGATTAAGGACAGAATGTAGTCCTTTCAGAGCCATGAACACCAATATACAAAATACTAAAAGAGGCGGTATTTGTAGGCGTGGCAAAAAAATAAAAATCAATATTTCGGAAATTGTTTATTTATTATCTGTAATCCCAGGGGATGACTGTAACAACTTTTTTTTGTATGGAAGGCGAACCACTCTATTGTACCTTATGAATTAACTAGATGGAGTTACTTGTTGGTATGTTTATTCGGTTTTTCCAGAATTAACCTAAAACAACCTTGTTTAATAGATATAAATAAATAACAATAGATAACTGGACTAGAAATAATTAAAACCAGCAAGAAACATATAAAAAATAACACCATTTACACCCTTGTGTTACAAATGTTATGTGTGCAGTAAAATATTCGAATAAGTGTCCTTCTATATTCTTTCCAGGATTTATTTTTTAAATATTTATAGCGAACTAAATTGTAGAAAGGTACCTGAAATAACATTTGAAATTGAAAAAGGTCTGGCCAGACTCATATGTAAGACGAAGGTATATATAGAAGAATGTCAGTAGAAACGTTTACTGTCTATTATTAGTAAAGTTTTGGCCCAATGATGTGTTGTTTAAACACTGGGACATCCGATGTGAAAATTTTATCTGTGTCTAACAAAATTAGTTAATGTTAAGTTGCTAATAGTCTTTTAGAACCTTTTTGAAGGAAATTTCATTGTTCGATATTTAAAACATTTGATGTAGTTACCTTTTCCAAGATCAAGATCTTGGCATTTTGCTAATTAAAGGAAGTTTTTTTTTTTTGAGCAATTTAGTCTATCCTCTTGCTATTTGTGTTTATTTTCAGTTGTTTTGGTACTAATGTACTTTGAAATTAAAAAACATTTTTACAATTTTTAAACAGCTTAATTTAATGCAATAAATTTTTTTCTCACGAATTTGAAAATATTTCAACTTTATAATTTTCTCAATTTTACACTGTTTTTAAAACAATTTTTGTTGTTATCATGTTTTAGTCTTTATTTAATAAAATATTTTGACCTTGAATTATATATTTTTTTCTTATATTACGTCCAGCATATTTACTAAATTAATCGTTAAAACAACTGAGATTGCATACCAGAGTAAATATGAACAAAAAATGCAACACAAGAATAATTCACATATGTATATAATAAAATGTTAAGTAAAGGACGACTATTTAACACACTACACAAAAGAAACTATTAAATATAAAAGTCAACAGTTGTTACTATAACTGCTGAAGCTTAAGGTAGCAGAACTTACAAGTGGAGGAAAAAGCTGCTGGTGTGAGATTTTCAAATAACTTTTAACTTAATATATATGTATAAGGCAAAACGTAAAAAAATAAGATGTCCTGTTTTGTTTTAGTTAAAAAGTGCTGTTTTTGTAATCATATATTTATTTCATCAATTAGTCGGAGTTGTCGGTGTTTTTTTTTCCGGATAACTCAAGATTATTAAAAAGTCCTCTCAAGTTTATAGAAAAAAGGACAAGCAACAATTCTCTTTTGTTAAAGTAATATGTCATTACTTTAAAAGCTGCTGTCAACAAGTTTCATTAATAACATGCTGCCTCCTTTAATATGGGTAGGGTACACTATCAAGGAGAGTTATGAAAAAAATACTCCAAACACGAAAATCTATATAATAATCATATAAACATATGCTACAACGGAATCCTGTTCCTTTTCCTTGAGAGTGTATGCCTGTATATCTTCCAATGCTAAATGAAGAATTCTTCGTAAGTGTTGTTTCACATTTACAAGTGATACAAGCAAACAAACAAAAAACCCAAAAACTAAAAAAAAAGAGTCCAATAATAACTTCAACAGTAACACCAGCCAAAAACAAAAAGAAGTCCAATCAAGATAAACATAGTATTCGCGCTCCTGTTACGACAACAATGCTGCTGCTGCTGCTGACGATAACGACAACGTCTTGGATGTTTCAACCTTGTTTTGAATGGATGGAATTGTTGGTTTGGATGGTTAACTGACAGTATGAATGGTTAAAACTATACTTGAATGTTTTAAGTATTTATTGTTGTTTGAGTTGGCTTTGTTTTTCATATGGTATAAAATAAGTAGTATCCTCCGTAAGAGCAGCTAATATCAGACATACTTAGTTGTTTAAGGTAGTTGTTGGTTGTATTTTTTTTTTTTTAGTAATTTTTTGTTGTTTGGGTTTTAATTCACATAAAAAAGGATCATTTAGCTGCATTTTATTTATTGTTATGATACACTTGTGATTATAAGTTTTTTTTTCAGTTTGGCGTTGTTTTACTTTTTGGTCTCTCTCGTGTCCAATGAATGGCTAATGTGGTGCCCATAAAGGTTGTGAAAAAGAAACAGTGTAGTTGTTAGAGAGGCCAGTTTTGTTGCTATTCAATTGTGATTTTAGCTTTCAACGTATTGGTAAGAAGTAATTAACAGGTCTTTTAGTCGTTATACTGCAAATAGCGCTTAAAACCATTATATTTAATAATGAACATGATTTCGGTTTAAAATGTTTTATTTTCTAGATCTATTTTCAAATTTGATAAGAAACTTGGGCGAGATTGTCTCACACTTTGCTTCATAACTTATTTTCTAGCTATCCAATTTTACTAACTTTCAAAAGTACTCTGCCTAGAACAGTACTTAAATTTCAGGTTAAATCTTCTTAAATTCGATGTTATACTTTAGTAAGCGAGTTTTCTTTTCTTATTTCATTTGCCAGACCCTTTTGCAAATTCTATAATCAGAAACTTGTGGCTACAAATCTTCTTCTAGCACACCCATTTTACCAATTTTCAATACCACATTGCTTAGGATAGTACTAAACCTTCAAGCTTAATCTCTTTAAATTCAGTTAAACATTTTGCACAGGAGCCTGTTTTACACTGACAAGCTTAATAGGGTATTTTTTGTTATTAATAATTTGCCACTAACTCTCCACCTTATCACGAACACTTGAAGAGATTTACTTAAATATTTCTCAAGTAACATAAATTTCATTTCCAATTAATAGAAATAACTTGGTCCCCTTAACACTTCAGTTAAATACTTGTTCGCACTATATGAGTATGTTATTCAGACAGTGATGGGTTTTAGGTTGTTTTTTTTTTGTTTTCTTATAAATCGATTTTGATTTTGGCTAAAACATTCATAATAAACTCGATAATAAATATACATAACATAAGTTTTGAATACTTTTAATATAAGTAAAGACAATATAGTATAGTACAAGAAAAAATCGTTATTATTAAACTCAAACCATCATTGTCTTCTCTCTTAGGCACTCAAGAAAATAACAAAAAAAAATCAGACTTTTAATCATGATTTTTATGCGCATTAAATAAACTATAAATTATTAAAAGAATTTTTTTAAATTTATAATTTTTTTGATATAAAAACACTTTCAAATGTAATTATCGGTTAGCGCAGTTTAAAGGGAACGCCTTTATTCTAAGATCAAATCTTAAAAACTAAAAATTAATTTTTGTTTTTACTTTCTTGTTCTAATTGCAGTTTCACCACCCTGTCTACTAATCGAAGATATACGGCGAGATGAAAAGACCATTAAGGATCTGGCCAATACCATTACCAATCTAAGTCAACAACAAAAGAATCGGTGGACAACAACGGCTGTTAACAATGTGCTCAACACACATTTGCATCAGCACAGCAGCAACAACAATAACAGCAGTAATAACAAAACGCAACAGCAACTAGATGATAAAAATTCTAGAGATGAAACCGATTTCTATAGGCCAAACACAAAACATACATCGTCGTCTTCGTCGTCCGCATTAGAAACACAAAGTCATTTAAGACCAAAGTCATTGCCATTGGCCTCAAATTCAACACCCGCCATAGTATCTGCCATTGTTAAGAAAATTCCACCAGTTATGGTGTCATCTTCCAACCAGGCTAATACCACAAATAACAGCAACAACAACATGAACATTAATAGCAGAAGCAAATCTAGTCCACGTTATCAAATGCACCAACATCAACTACAAAGCAATCAAAATTTAAACCGACGCCAACAAAAACAAGCTCTCGAACGTGGCGATCCCGATGGTGGCTGTAATTTAGATGATCTCTCCTCTAACTATTTGGCCAAAACAGTAGAATTGCGTGTGAATCCACCACCACCGACAGCCAGCATTGCAACACCACCCACCACCACCGCAAACACCAGCATTCCGACCTCAGTTGTTGAATCACTCAATGCCAAAAAAGGTTGGCTAATGAAGCAAGATAATCGTACTGGTGATTGGACGAAGCATTGGTTCACTTTAAGTGGTGCTGCTCTCTTCTATTATCGTGATCCTGTTTCAGAGGAACGTGGTGTCTTGGATGGTGTATTGGATGTTAATAGTCTTACAAATGTGGCCGAAGTAAATGCGAATAGAAATTATGCTTTCCAACTAACAGCATGGGATAAGCGGCGCCTAACACTGGCTAGTCTATCGCCCAACTCACGTAATAATTGGATAGCAATTCTACGAAACGCTGCAGGTCTGCAACAGAATCCTGCTGTAGTCATACAAACCAGCAACAATAGCAACAACACCGGCAACAATAACAATAATAATAGTAGCCAAAGCAATTGCAGCATGATGAAGCATTCTTCTACCTTGGGTACGAATGAAAATCATAATGTTAGCAATAAATCTATGACTACAACAGAGCTTATAATCAAAGATAATACAAGTGATGATATGAAAAGTGAAATTGAAAAGGATTTCATAAAGGCACAAAGGATCAACAACAGCAACAGTAACAAGAGCGTGAAAAAATTAACCACAGAAACTAGTCCCCAGGTGATAATCACCAATGTCAGTAGTTCAAGTTCACCCAAATCATCTTTAATAAGTCCCCAAACTCCCGTAACACCAAAGACTGCCATGCATTTCTCTTCAGATGAAGAGTATCGCACGGCATCTGAAGGTGGCCGTCGCGATAGTATAGGTGATTGGGGTTCTCCTTTGTCACCTTCTCCACCTGCACCCCTTAATGTCATGAGAGCCAAAGATAGAATGCGACCACGCACCACCACCCCCTGCCCCAGAATGCACAAACGATCTAGATCATCTCCACCCTCTTCGAGACGCAGCACGGTGGATAGCGTAGGTTCCGATGAACTGCCTGTTATTCACACCGTCCACGAAGAAATTAATCTGAATGTGGATAAGGAACTACAATTTCGTTTGAGTGTAGTGGAAAAGGAACGCGATATGTTAAGAGATGAAGCCAAAGAACGAGAAACCCGCATGTCTGAACTGCTCAATACCCTGGAGCGTACAGAACAAGAGCTTAACAGTCGGATTCACGAAATGGAAGAAGTCAGAGAGAGTCTTAGCACGCAATTAGAAGGTGCCAAGAGAAATGCATCTGAAATCATAGAGAGACTAACAGATGAACTGGAGGAAGGCCAAAGAAAAATAAAAGACTTGGAAGACCGCCTAGCGCGTGGCATTGAAGAGAATGAAAATCTCTATAAACGTTTAAGGGAAATGGAAAGCTATAGCCCAGCCAGTTTTATCAATCTGCAAAAGAGTAAAATGAAGCGCATGGATTCTCTAAGCGATCTCACGCAAATCAATGACATTGATCCCTATGGACTAGAGCGTGATTCTTTGGCTGAGGAATATAGCGAACTAAAGGGTCGTTTTGAAAAGGCTGTCAATGAAATAAGAGCCATGAAGCGGGAACTGAAAGAGTCACAAAATCAATATGATTCTTTGGAAATTTCTTATGCTTCTTTGAAACAAGATCTAGAACGCAAGGGCATAGAAGATCAGTCCCAACTACAAATGATGGCAGCCAGAATACAAGACCTAACACTTAAATACAGTTCATCGGAGAGACAAGTTAGAACTCTTAAGCAGAAATTAACCAAGTCCGAACGCAGAAGATCATTGTCGCTTAAAGGTAAAGAACAGTTAACCGTATCCAAAGAACTTGAAGTCAAACTTGGAGAATTGGAAAATAAAATAGATGACTTAGAGAAAACTCATCCTTTGGATATAAAACAGCCAATCATGGAAAATCCTCAAGCTCCCAGAAGCTCCATTAAAAAATCATCCAGGAGACGATCATTAGATGCAAGTCTCTCGGCTGTAGGCAGTTCAGACTCTCTGCAATTTTTAGTAAGAGTTAACGATTTGGAGAAACGTTGTGATGGTGTCACCAGTTCCAGAAGTTCTTCCTGTACACCCACACCCAATTCGGCTACACCAAATTTAGATTCTCCTTCAAGGGCCTCACCAGCTGGTAATTTAAGACTATCAGAGCATTTAATCGAACGCTTAAGATGCTTGGAGAGTGTATTGGTTACCAGCAAAGATCGTTTAGAGCAAAGTCTAAGTCAGCTACAAAATTTAAGATCTTCCCGCACCAGACGCTCTGTGTCACCGATAACAGAACGCAAAGATTCGTATCGTTTTGTAGAGCGTTGCCTACATGAAGTTGTAAAATTAATAAGGGAATCAACTGAAACATGTGTTTTGCAAAGCACCCATCATGAACTGCCACAACCCAGTGTGTATATGCTACCCGATTCTAGTCCAGTTAAGAAAGCTTTAACCCAATTAGAATCCCAGCTGAGGTCTAAATTGGCAGAACTGCTCAAGCAAAGACGTATGCTGAGGGAACGTAATGAGTTGACCAAACGTAAAGATCTGGAGCTATTAGCCGAACGAATAGCCTTTGAAAGTGTATGCTTTGGAAAGCTAAGAGACTCTGTAGAGAGAGCGGAAAATCCTGAACTATTTTGCGAACGGCAAACTAGAGCTGAAGTGGCTGAAACTTCACATCTTATGTCTATGCTGAAGGCTAAACTGCAAGGGAAATGTACTGTGAAAACTAGCGGTAGTCTAGATATATTGGCAGGAGTTTTGGCGCGACGCCTTTTACTATCCTCTTATCAAAAGAGTCATGGCACTCAACCGCAACAAGATGTCAAACTCACTATGGAACCAGTAGATCAAAATATGTTAGATGATCTACTGCGCCAGCAAAATGAAATCAATGTTATAGCCAAGCGCTATAAAAACAATGCCATGGAAAATTTGGCCACCAGCTTGGCGGCTGAAACTTTGAGCTACATGTCTGCCAATGATTTGGTACAGGGTGCGGTGCAGGAAGCTTGGCGTCAAGCTCAAGAGACAGTTAATGCAGAATTAGTACAATCTGAAATAGCCCATATTATGATGCGCAATGCCGAAAGACTAGAGTCATCTATAGCTCCCTCCTTTGGCTACACACTTACTTCCGAGGAACGTTTGTCTTTTGAAAAATTCGCCGATGCGGTACATGATGCTTTAAGGAGGGAAATGGAATTGGCTGTCACCCAACTAACAAAGTGTTATGAAGAAACTATGCAGCAAATGAAACGCGGTCAATGGCGCATGCATTTGCAACACGAACATAAGGCATCCGAGGGACGCCAATTGTTATCAGAGTTCGCCGATATCATAGCTCATAAAGCCTTGGTAGATGCACGTATTGATGTCTTGAGAGGAGACTATGCCTCACACTCTGCTTCAAAATTGGATGAAAACAAGGAGATCAAAAGATTAGGCATTACCGCCTTACAGAAATATGAAAGTCTGTTTGAAGAACTTTCAAATGATCTGCAAATAAATAACCCAGATGATATACTTCTAGAAGCAGATTTCGAGTTTATGTATAAGCAACACGCCGTTGATTTTCTCAGTGATCGCCAGGTGTTGTGTGATATTTCGACCTTCCTCAGTCAACTGGAAGACTCTCTAATCGCTTTGCAGTGCGAAGCCACCACATCTTCCAACGAACACATACCACGTACCGAAATATCCATTGAAAGTCTACAAGATGTTTGTCACAAATGCTGTGAATTACGCAAACGAGCCGATCAACTACTGCAAGAAGTACATCGCAAATTGAATGCCTCATGCCAGCATTGTTTGCAGGTGCGCGAAAAGTTGCACAGTCTCCAGGAACAGCATGAAAGTGAAATTTCACGTTTACAACAGTCACATGCCAAAGATTTAACAGCTCTAATGCAACAAGTCGAACACCAACGTACAGCCATACGTTGCTTGGAGGCCGAAAAGAATGCCATCAACCAAGACCTAAATAAGAGCGAAGAGTTAATGGAGGAGCGTGAACGTGAACTGCAAGCAGCAACACAGAGGCTCAATGCAAAAGAGCTAACAGTGCAAGCCACCCAAGGTGAACAGCGTGAGTTATTGAAACGCCTCGAGGCAGAAGAGGAAAAAGTGCGTTCGTATCAGGAGGAAAGTGATGCTTTAACAATGAAATGTGCACGCCAAGATGATGAGTATGTAATGCTGTTGCAGGAACGCGACTACATACAGTCACAGCTAGCCAAAGAACAAGAGAGAAGTAGACGTTTTGAGAAACGTTTAGAGCTGCTAGAAATGGAGCATGGCAAACAAATGGAATGCCTGCAGCAGGCATATGGCGATCAAATGATGGCACACTGTTCCGAATTGCCAAATGTTGTGGATGAGGAGTCATTCCGTCAACGTTATCAGTCGGAAATTGAACAATTAAGGGTAAGTTTTAGGAAGAATAAAAACTCTTTTTACTTTAATGAATTCTTTTATATATTAAACAGAAGCACATATGTTATTGTCTTTGAAAAAAAACTTGATTTTTAGTTTCGATTAAGCATTTTTTTAACAAAATGCAAATTTTCCTTAAAGATAATTTATCATATTTTTATTAACATTTATTAAAACCTATTCGTCTCTGCTCTGGTTTCTTTTTTGTTGCAGACACTTTGTGAAAAGGGTTTGTCAGCTATGGAATCGTCGCATAGACGCACTATAAATGATTTAGAGGAAAAACATAAGCAAGAAATTGAAGGTTTGCTAATCGAAAAGGAAACAGCCTTGGCTGAAGAAACCCAGGTAAGCTCACTTAAGGCAACGTTCTGTGAGTATGTGCAATGTACGAATTTGTCTTCATATAGGTATACATATACAGACATATATACGTACGTACTATGTCTAAGAGTAACATACATATGTATAACAACCATGTCATATATAATTATGAGGCAGAATTCATCTACTCAGACACTGTTGTTTTCATTTGGTAACTCCTTTTTTTCATTTTGCTGCTGTTGCTAAACTTAACTTGCAACAGCAAAAAAAAAAAAAATAAACCTTGATTTTTCCTCGATACTTTTACATTTTTCTTTAACATTTTGTACTCTTTTTTTAATTTTTGTTTTTTGTTTAACAATCACCTTTAGGCTACATTAGCTGCTCTTGATGCCATGCGTAAAGCACACCAAAGTGAAGTACAACGTGAAGTTGCACGCTTTAAACAAGAATTTCTTAAACAATTTCAACAAAGAGGCGAACGTACTTTAGATTCAACCAAGGCGAAGGAGTATGTATTTTGTGTACATTTTTTGTTTAGCGTTTTCTTAATTTTACTTATTATTTTACAATATTGTTAAGTCGAGTAAGCGAGGGTTGTTTGGTAAGTGTAGTAAAAGCGACAACTACATTAGACTTCGATTTTGTAAGCACAGCTTTCAGTTGCATTCTCCAAGAATTGTTAGGTATTATTCCATGTCATTGGTATACTGATGTCTCGAACTCTTCCCATTTGCTATTTCATCATTCATTCTTTCATTTTCATTCATTTTTTCATTCATTATTTCTTCATTCTTTCAACGTGTCCCAGACTACGCAGTTACTGTAATTTAATGCGTCTCACTATATTAAATCTTAGTAGACCTCGTGGTTCTTTCGTAGATGTAGAAATTTTTTGGAAGGTTAATAAGTACAGTTTGAGACAGCATTTGTTAGCGTGGTGTCGATCAACCACTCGGACAATCAAATAAACCCAATGAGCTGCTCCCACAGAGTTTACCTTTTCTGAGAGTCAGCCAGCACTCATACCATATACACAACACAATTGCTATTACTACTTTAAACTGTTCTGTTATTTCGGCTCCGAAATTTTCACAGGCATCAGACAGTAAACAATTTTCTTGCCGTGATTGAGGGTTTAAACCACTGCCACGTCGTAACCAACCTATTATAATGTTACATTGTTTAGAAGACAGTACGTGCCAATCAAGAAATACCATAAAGAAAAACCAACTAAATAATGCTTTTGATTGAGTTCATTTGGAATAGAAATCCAATTAATTTTATATGTATATATTTAGCAAAAATGGTACTAGAATTTCGACTTTTGTGGACTACCTTCTTATGAACGTAATTGTATTCAATTGAAGATCATGGGAAATCGTATCGGCTGCACATTCGGATGTCTTGCAGACTAAATGACAAATGTAAAGTGTTTCATGCTGAGATTCCGACAGATCGGCTCCAGTATCATTTCGTTCTTCTTAGATTTGAAAATAATCAGGAATATTTTTCAAATTACTATTCAAGCTTAGATGCTCTTTTATATTGTTAATTCATATTTTACAATCCCCGATAAATGAGACTTCTTTCTGTTAAAAGAAATAGGCTTCAATTGTAAGATGTTTATTAATTATAAAGCTAAGGACATCGTTTCAAGATATGGTATCCAAGTGACTGTTTGTATTAATAGCAGATGTACACTTATTTAGACTCCTTTCATTTTAACGAAATGTACTTCAATTAAAAGGCCTTCATCTACATATATAATGATAATATCATGAAATTGTCTTCGGAAAGAGACTGCATGGATCCAAGAGACTTTGTAAAGATTTTGTAATAATTATAAATGGATCAATTGAAAGACCTTCGTTCATCTAAAGACAACGTTACACAAACTTAGGGAAATCACATTTGGTAAGAAACCTAATATATAAACGAGAGAACAGATGGATCATTTAAAAAACCTTCATCAATTCAAAGATAACGTGATATAAACTTAAGGCAATTGTCTTCAGTAAGAAACCGTATGGATCAAAGAGACTTTGTAAAGGATTTCTAATATCTACAGATGAATCAACTGAAAAACCTTCATCCATCTGAAGAATACGTGAATAAACTTAGGGAAATCATATTCGGTAAGAGACTATATGGAGACTGTATGAAGGATTTGTAATAATTGCAGATGGATAAAAAATGCAGTTAGACACGGAAACTGGAGAGTTGAGCGTCATTAAGGCAAAGAAGATGACAATATACGTTGACAGTTAAGCTGCGCAAAAGGTCTTGATGTGTCACAGAATCAAACAAAAATTAGTGGACGACTATAGAGGACCCTTATAATGTTAAGTTTTGAAGGATTTAGGAACGAATTACAGCTTTAAAAGATCAACAATAAAAAAAATCAAAACTTTTCTCAATTAGTTTCCACGAACTTACAAATCTGTTCCACCAGCAAGGAAACCCTAAGTATTGAATGGAAACTTCTTTATAAAAGAAACTTAACCAAACTGACCTTACTACCCTCGTTTACAGGCTTTGTAAAGAAATATTACTTACATAAACCTTCTAGTACTTGCATTTCTTATATTACTATTATGTTCTCTTTACTATGTGTAAAATTTAATAAAAAAAAAAAAGAATCAAAAAAATACTAAAGATGATTTATAAGTTATACATTAAGTAATACTGATTTTTTTCTTTACTTTTCTTTATGTTTTATTCTGTGTACTCCATATAATTACAGAGAAGAATTGGAAGAATTGCGTCAAGAAATTCTATCATTCTCCGAAAAATATTCCATCAAATGTGTTGAAAATGCTGCTTTAGAAGAGAAATTACGTGTTGCCAATCAAAAACTGAAACATTTTCAGCAAATGCAACAATTGGAATTAAGGTAATCATCAGTTTTATACAAAATCATACATACAATTTTTTTATTTGTTACAGCTCATACATATTTTCCTTTTTGTGCTTTTTGGTTTGCTCTTATTTACATTAACGATTTGAAAATGAATTCAGTTGAAGTGGGAAATTTATTCAGAAATCGTGCTTAAATTTTTTTATTTTGTTTATTTTCATCATGGTTTATGAAAGCCACATCAGAGAGTATGACAATATAGAATCAGTAATAAATTACATATTAAGGTTTTTTAAACATTAAGATGAGACCAATCCTATTCTGCTGGATTTTTTTTTCTTTTTTCTTGTGTGTTAATAACAAGTGAGGGATTGTTTGCGGAATTATAAATAAATTTAAGCAAGGTTTATCTTAAATAAGCCATAAAAACTGCAATACAGAGATGCAGTTTAATGTCTGAAAATTGGCGTGTTTAATATGGAGTAAAGTAAGAAAGAATCTCTGTTCCCGCTATGTATATTAACTATTCTTTAGGGTTATGGTTTCAAGGATAATTCACTGATATTCTTATCGTCAATAATAGAGCAAAATTTAGTTATTAACAAATCTCGCTAGCATGTTCCAAACACTTCAAGCCCATTTCCAGCCAAGTTTTATTAAAATAATGGACTAGACCACAAGTGCATCAAATTTTCTTATACAAGAGTTTAAAAAATTGAAACAGACTTCCAGTTTGTACGATCTTCTGAAAAATACGATAAAAACTACATCAACTTTTAAGCGAACTTTTGAAATTATGCAAATTTAAAGTATTGTTGGAAATGTTAAAAAGTTATTCTTTGAATCAAAACTAAATTACATATCGGATGATATATTTAGACCTTTTTAAGAAGCACCAGCAACAAATTTGTCGTTCCGCTTGTAACACATTGATATATTGGTCGTAGAACAAAAAGGTATATATTGCGAGGCCTTATAAAATTCTAATGTTCCTCCGTTTTTCTATCCGCCTGTTATAGATACGATATAGCCTCGAAGAAAGAAATAAGCAGGATGAAAGTTTTCCTTAATATTCTTTGTTAATCAGGCGCCAAATTCGTTTTCGAATGAGCTATCGTATCGGAAAATCATTTCGATATCGAAATTATAATAAAATGTACTAAATTTCTTGCTCGATATCGAATGCCATAATCTCAAATAAGAAAATTACGATAAATTTTACTCGATATCGAATGCGGTAATTTGGCCCCAGGGCTGTTTGATATTGAAAATGGGTGAAATCGGTTAAGTGGACCCAGAGCTATTTAACCAAAATCACATTACTGGTATTTGTTCGTGGGTATATAGAATTCGGCAAAGCCGAATAATATTAAATAATTTTAAATTTACTTACTTAAAATAGAACTGAATCTTGGAATACTTATTATTGCCTGAAAGAACAATTATTGACATTTACTTTTTAAAAATAATTTCATTGAAATATTGACTGCTACTACGCTGTTAGTTGTTAATTCGGAAACTCTTATTATCTATCACTATTTGTAGAATTGCTGTCAGTATCTTAAAAACTACGACTCGTTTTAGCAAATACTATCTCGTTGGTATTAAAACTTTGACTGCACATAATCAAAGAAAAAACGTAGAGATGTGATACCAAGCAGGCCGAGAGCGCAAAAAAAAACTGCTCACTAAAATGATTTTTCAATTACATTTCTCACTGAAAACTGATGTTCGTAATACAGCTGAATAATTTGATGAATTGTCACAAAAATAATTAATAAGAAATAAATTAAAAATGTGACCCTTTATTTGCTACCTTTGCATTACGTATAAGTTCATACAACATTGTTCCCCTATCTCAAGACATATTTAGTAACATGTGTTACCAGGTTACTAAATTCTAACTTTCAAAATAAAGCTTAACAATTCTGACTTCATTAATACATTGCCTCTACTTTTCATTAAATAATTTTTCTCTCGCTCTCTTTCTTTTCACAGAAACAAACAGTTCCGCGCTCATTTGGCCTCCGAAGATCCCTCAAAAGACATACAGTTTGTAAGCAGGCCCAAGGATGGCGAAGACGCAAATGGTGATGCTGTTTGTCAAGATAGTGAGGTTAGTTAACATAACATGCACGTGCATGGTCACTGAAAAAATACAAGCTAAATTAAAACAATTATAGAAATAATACTACAACTAAGAAAACATAGACAAATTTGTAACTAATGATTTATTACAAAAATTACTTTTGTTTTTTGATTACAAAAAGAAATCAATTTCTGAAACTAATTTCATCATCATACATACTTACATATTTACTTACACAACTGCATAAACAACATAACATTTTATATACACACTTAACAAACACCTAAATACATGATTTTTTTTTTAATTTTTACAAAACAACAACTACAAACATACATTAAAAAAACATTATTAAATAATAACATCTGCAATAAAAATAAAAAATAAATAGCATGTGCATGCTAGAAAATCTAATCGCAATGATAAATACAAACAAGAACAACTATTAAAACAACAACCACAACAAAGACATTGTAATGATAACGAAGATAAACAACATCATTATCAATATCAGCAACTGCAGCAGCAAGAGTTAAAACAAACCAAATCCAGGTTGATTAAACCCTTATGTACAACTACTCAAACAAAAACACGTTCAGCTAATGAACTAAATTCTCACAATGATGATGATAATAATAGTGAATTTACAAGCTCAACAACAACATTGATAGCAAATTTAACCCAACCTCCTACTTCGTTTGCTACAAAATCAACAAGTGATAGTCAAACAGCAATAACAACAACAGCAAGCAACAGCACAACTAGCAACAACAATACTAAAATTTCTACTCAGAAGCATGATAATAAGCAGGAGATTAATACTAACTGCAACAACACTTGCAACACTACCAACACTACCACCACCACCACTGCTAATAATAATAACATCACCAATAATAATAACAACAACAAGAACAGCAAAGTTATTATCAATTTAGCCAACAACATTAGCGATGTTGTTGCTGCTGCTGCCGATAATAATGATAATGACACCAATGTAACTTTACTAAATAGTGCTAGTACTAGTTATAGTAGTCATAGTAAAAATACTAGTAGTAGCAATAATTGTAGTTATGGTAGTGGCAGTAGTAGTTGTAGTAGAGGAGCAGTAGGAGGAGGAGGAGGAGGTCTTGATGATAATGATTATTTAACCAATTGTCGATATTCCTATGAGCCATGTTATAAACAAACCAATTTGTTTAACTATCAGAATAGGATGTTAAACTTTGAAGGTAAAAACAAATTGAATAACAACAATATCGCAATAATAAAAACTCTATGTACAATCAACAACATACACAAATTTACAAAAAAAAAAATAAATTGAATAAAGTTTACTCACTCTCTTAACTTTATAAATCTGCTCCTTTGTCTTTGTTGATGCACCACTCACACTGTCAACTGATCGCTTTAACATGCAACTCTTTTTAGCTATGATCTACATATACTTGAATGTATTGTGTGTGTTCTGTTTTGTTACTTCATTAATATTATTTCAAACACTTTGTAATTTTGTTTTTTTTTTTTTTGTAAAGTCACTTGTCTCTTTTATGAAAATATTCCCTTCACTACATCACCACTTAATATTCTGTCTATTGTTATATAAAAAAAGCACATTTTATTTGTATCTGTAATCATTAACATTCACACATTTTATGTCCACTACAGTATTCTACAGTGGGGCAGTATCAAAAAAAGTTTTGAAATATATGTGGGTGATACATTTTGGAACACTATATTCATTTAGACCTATTACAAAACACTTAAAATAAAAGTTGATGTCCAAAACTTAATTAATTCCGGAAAGAAGAAACTTTGACATTTACTTTTGAAATTTAATTTAATTCAAATTTTGACCGTGATTAAACTGTAGGTAGTCCATTCTGAAGGTCTTATTTTCGATTACACTACCCAGCATTGCTAGCGTTATCTTGCGAACAAAGTTGGCTTCCGAGTTTTAAATCGTTGCTGGCTTATCTAAGTAGAGTTTTGATTTCACATAACCCAAAGAAAAAATAGTGGTCTCGATAGGTAAATGAAGACCAACATATGTTAATCGAAAAGCACAAACAGCTTTTCTCACAGAACGCGGAATTTCATAATAGAGTTAAGTAATAAATTTTCAAAACAATAATGAATAAAAATAAGATGACAATAAAAAAACAACCCTAAATGAATAAGGGCTATTCATCTCAATAATATCAGTCATGCCACATCGTATTTTACATTATAACGTGCGTGCAGCATGAATATAAGTTGACTTCCTGTTAGGCAGGATTTTTCAACAAGAACTTTGTTTTCAAAAACAAAATACGCGTAAAATAAAGAATTTGCATGAAAATTACTCAGAATTGTATTGTAGGGCTTGTTAATTATAAATCAAAAATTATATCAGACAGATTCTTTTATCAAAATTATCAATCACATTTTAGCAAAATCTATCTATGTAACTGATTGATTTGGCTCTGTACAGCGCCACAAAAAAATACAGTAGTCTAAAATCACATGATCGGGGCGGCCAAAAATACAGCTAAATTTTATGAAATTTGCGATCGGGAAATTTCGTTTGCAATCATTGTATTCGGTAACTGTCTGACATGTGACATCTGTGGGCCTGTTGAAACCACTGTCAATGATATCCATATCACCAGTAATAGGCCAAGGTTTAGTTGTTAACATATCCCGATAGCCATTACCAAATTTCCTGCAAACAAAGTTCTTGTTAAAAACTCCTTAATTTATTTGAAAAAAAAAAAAAAAATGGTTAAATATTAAAAATTAGTTACGAATTTGTTCGGCTTGCATTTCGTACACTTTGACAAACATACTTTTTCAGATGGAGCCATTTTGATGTGCCCTTTAAAAAAAAACTTTTTTAAAATAATGTACTTTTTTAAAAGAAGGTACATTTTTAAAAGAAGTAATTTTTGAAAAGAAGGTACATTTTTAAAAGACGGTATTTTTTTAAAAGAAGGTACATTCTTAAAAGAATGTACTTTTTTAAGAGGAGGTACTTTTTTAATAGAAGATACTTTCTAAAAAAAGGTACATTTTTAAAAGAAGAAGGTACTTTTTTTTAAAAGGAAAAAATTTACTTTTTTAAAAGAAGGCACATTTTTTAAAGTACGTTGTTTTTAAAAAAGTACTTTTTTAAAAGAAGCTACTTTTTACAAGAAGGTACTTTTTTAAAAGAATGTACTTTTTAAAAGAAGGTACTTTTTTAAAAGAATTTAAAAAAAGGTACTTTTTTAAAAGACTTTTTAAAGATGGTAATTTTTTAAAACAAGGCGTTTATTTTAAAAGAAAGTACTTTTATTAAAGTAATTTTCCTGCAAAGAAGGTACTTTTGTCAAAAAAGCTACTTTTTATACCCACTACTATAAAGATGAGAGATATGTTGGCTTTGTCATTCCGTTTGTAACACATTGAAATATTGGTTGTAGACCCAAAAATCATATATTCTGTAACATTCTAAGACAATTTGCTATGCACGTCCTTTTATCTCCCAAATATTCTCTATTGTTGTGAAATTATTTATGTGAAAAAAATGGCAAGATCGTTAAAGTAAATTTGCTATTTTCTTTAAATATGTTAATGATAATACCATGCAATTTTGCACACATTATTAATAATTGAACAAGCTTCGTTAAAATCGTATGAATTGGTACCCATATAAAAGTCTTCCTGCAATATAGCTTTATGGCACATTAATGTCTATAAAAATCCGTATACAAAATTTATTCAAATTAAGTTTCATGTCAAGAGAAATCACATAATCATATTTTTTTGAATCGTATATATAGAAATCATGGAGCAATATTTTATGACAATCCCCGCTTAAAAGGTCAATACCGAAAATACATTAAAGAACATAAATATTGATATTGATAAGAAAATTGAAAACAATTTTTTTTTAAGAATGCAGTAATCCCACTACCGAATTTTGTGACTATCTTATATCTGTGACGATTCTCATATTATAACCACCACTAAACATATGTTGTTTGTTATCAATAAAGGTGTGGTTTGAATATTTTGGAAGGATCGTTTCATAATTAATTATAGCTCCCATATCAGTTCTGAACCAGTAAATCATAAATATCAACTTTGTAAACATAAACTGGCAAGTAATTCTAAGGCACATAAATTTCTTATGTACATGATATTTACATCCAAGGTTCCTACATATATAAATCCTACAGACAGGTATTTATGGTTATGGTATGATCACAGCTACCTTGCTACCAGTTCTTTAACAATAATATGGCCAAGGTTACTATGTTACCTTAATTGCTCCTTTCATATGTATTAAGTATAAGTTTTTGGCAATCATATTCTAGATGATTCATTATAATAATATGTTGCTCTAAGATTAAGTAATGATTGCCAAAACCATATAAATAATTACAGTGACCATAATATTGTTGCATAACTGATAATCACTTACAAAAAAGTCTGTGAACATCAACCACTATATTTTTTCTCTGGGTGTATCTATATTTTCAAACTAAACGGCCTGTTTTACAGAAATGAAGCTGTGAGCTCACAATCTGTTGTATTTTATATATTCTTTTACATCTGCTAAAGTAATGTTCTTAATGTATTTTATATGGTGGCAGTTGTTTAAATTGCAGACGTGTTAATGTTGCTACAGAAACTAAACTCTTAATATATTTATACTATTATAACAAACACTATACCTATACAAACACTTTTATGTTTAAAACTAATTTTACATAAACTACTTACACTTTTATAAATGTTTCTCATTAAGAAAAAATAGCATGTATGTATACATATGTAAAATATTAAACAAATATCTTCCACTAACTAATGTTTTAATCGTTCACTTAATTATTTTCCAACCCTTTTCCAACAACAGGTTTGAAAACGTCGACCAGAACTACATTTGGTAAAAATTTGAAAACCTTTAAAAACCAATATAAATTAAACAATACTAAAAATAGTTTAATAACAACACCAATAAAAAATGAAACAACATCATCATCATCAACAACAACAACAACAACAACAGCAACAACCAAAATAAGCAAAACTGATAAAGAACAGAAACCACAGATTTATAAATCAATTAAAACATTTCGAATACCAGATAATGAACAAACCCCAAAACCAACAACAACAACAACATCCACATTTCAATTGAATAGTGAAAATTTATCACAAACCGAAACAAAAACAATAAAATCTATACTAAACCCAGTGGATTTACCAAAGAATTTTAGTGCTAATAATACAATTAATATAAATTTAAATAGTTTTTATAATATGGAAAAGCAACTAAAACACCAACAACAACTAGATAATATTAACCCTAAAACTTATACACTTAATAACAGTAACAATAACAATAACAACAACAACAACAACAACAGAAACACTACTTTAACAACAAATGATACGAAAAATATTTTACCTATTGCCGAAAGATGCAGTGCAATTAATTTAAATAGTTTTACAGACATCATACAAAAAGCCACCACCACAACACCAGCAACAGCAACAGTTGTAAAACATGTTGGTGATGATGATATTACAGACTATGAGAATAGCAAGCACCAGCAATTTCAAAATTTAAAACAGCACCAGAACAACAATGATAGCACCATGTTTGTAGAGACAACAGCAATATCAACTTGCAGCAGTTACAATTTATTAACTCAGCAACAACAACAACAAACACATCAGCAACATCAACAACAGCACCATATTTTATATCAAAATATGGACAACACGACATTAAAAACGAAAAGATCCCGCATTAGCTCACCCCCTCCCTTAGATGGAAGGGACGTTGAGCTGACATTAAACACTACAACTCCATCATGCACTTCAGGCACTAACACTAACAACATCAACAACAACAATATTAATCCAACACTTAACAGCACGAAATCTTTTGAGTTGGAAATATAATCAAACATCAACATCAGTTGCAGCAGCAGCAGCAGTCAGCAATAAAAGCAGTAGCAGCAGCAGCATTTTTTAAAACAAATACTTATGCGTAGTTTAAAAGCATTATTTTGAAAAAAATATTTAAGCTAAAAACAAAGATGTTTTAGGGAGTTTTAAACACAACTAATTTGCCTAAAGTTTGGTTTATTTTTGGAATAAAATTGGGAACAAACAACTTTTTAAATATTTTGAAGAAACTTCATTAAACCTGGCTTAGCGGTCTTGAAAAACGGCAAACCTATTTCAAACAGTAAACAAATAGTTTGCTAAACTTAGCTTTACATGTTCCTTAGCTAAAGATACAAATTTTGACTAGGTTTAAGTCAATATTTAATCAAGATTGTTTAACAAATTGTTTTGAAATATATTTGGAAAACTTAGGTCTAGATTTTGAAATATTTATTAAAATCTGATTATTACTACAATTTCAAAAACTATTAACTGAGATTTAATTAAACTTGACTTAATCTCAGGATAAAACATGCCGTATGCTTCATGTGAAATTGCCAAAGTCTACACACAACTGAGTAGGCGTGGCAGGTATGCACGATCTGTGAATTCCTATACATGGTCTATGTAATTAAAAACCAATAAAGATACACAATCTCTAAATCTTGATGATATTGTTCCCCCTCTAAGAATGGACTAATTCAAAACCAGTTCAAATTTAGAGAACTTTATGTCAGTAACAACAATAAGTTTTTGGAAATTTTCACACATCGCCTATTTAGTTAAATGCTGCCTAACAGTTACACATTCTCTGGAGAGCCATTAGTTTTCAAGTTGTTCATTATTAATGTTTCTAGTTTTTCCTTTTTTTTTTTTGTATTTGGATAATCCATATAGTTTTACAATCCATAGACACATTGTTCGTGCTCTGTATTGACATCGACCTTTAAGATGTCCCTTGACACCTCTGATAATATAACTTCTATTCATTCTCTAGTTTGATTTTCTGCTTTGCTATACAATTGGATAAAAAGAAATTGATATTTAACACAGGATAAGTTCTGTTGATACTTTCCTTGAATCATGCTTTCAAATCTTTACTTTTTACACTCGATTTCCTTATCGACACAAAATCACCTTTAATGTTTTAATTTCAGAAAAACAGCTAATAAAAATTTGTTAAAACTGGTAATGTTCAAAAAGTGTTTAACTAAAACTTGAATAAAAATTAACTGGAATAATAACAGCAACTGCTAAAGTTTCAACTAAACTTGGTTTAACTCAACAATCATCACTTTAGATGTTATAATTTCAGAAAAAAAAAACGTGTAAATGTTTGATAAATTTTACTTTTTTTAATAGTCTGTTTAAGTGGCCGATTAATTAAACTGCTAGTGTTTAAAAACTGTATGATTTTAACTGAAGCTAGCAAAAATTTTAACTAAGCTTTTATCAGTAAGAGTTAGTGAGTTAAAATCTTACTTAAGCTTAACTTAATGATCATCATTTTTGATGTTGTAATTTCAGAAACAAACATAAAGCAGCTTGATACATTTAACTTGGTTCTAGTCTTGTAAACGTGCTGTTTAATTAAACTAGTAATGTTTGAAGGTATCTTTAGTTAAACCCTTAGGAAATTTAACTAGCCCTTAAATTACCACTAATGCATATTTCATTACAAAAAACATATGCTGTCTTCAAAAATACATTTAAAAAACTATTTAAGGTTTACCAACTGGTTTGCTAAATTCGAAGTTTAAGTAAAAAAGTTAAACTCAATTGAAGTTTACATGATTTAATTTAAGGTTTAAGAAATTCGACTATTTTTCTTTGACAATTACACCAAATTCTTTGAAGTTAACTTTGCTTTGCTAAACTTTACTAAACCACCTGGTTAGTTAAACTCAATTGAAATTGTCAGGGCTTTAAGTAAAGCTTTAATTGACAGTTTTTTTTTTTTCATTATAAAAAAACATATTCTGTCTTTAAATACATTGGAAAAACTATTCGAGGAAAACTTCAGTAAACATTAATAAGTCACATGGATAATTAAACTCAAGAGAAAACTTGTTTGAAAACACACAAAATTAGTTAAATGCAAATAAAATATGTTGGTTAAGTTTTAAGAAAATGCAACAATTATGATAGCTTAGATATATGTAACTTTGTTTTGTTAAACTTTACTAAACCAAATGGTTAGTTAAACTCAAACAAAGTTTGTTTGATATATTTTATGAAAAAAAAAATACAATGTCTTTAAATTCATTTGAACAACTATTCGAAGGAAACCTCGTAATGTTAAATTTAAATAAAGCAATGGTTAGTTAAACGCAAAAGAAACTTTTAGGACGTACAATTGCGGTTTTAGAATTAAAAAAATGAAATTGAATAACACTTATCTTAATATTGTTTCACACTCTTCAGCCTTAGCTGACCAGTTTTTCTTCAATTCTCTTTTAAACTTGCAATTTTATTCACACCTGAAATATTGAAATAAAAAAAAAACACACAAAATTAAATAAGATAATTGACTAGTACCGTCAAGTTTGTACGCCTTTTATTCTCTTTTCCCTTCTCATCCAAAAATACTTGCCTTGACGAGTGAGAATTGAAGAGTGTGAAAGCGGACTTGGAATGTACTTGAAACACCGTTCCACGAACAATTAAGTTCTTCAATAAATCACATAGTTTTATTAAATCTTATGCACAGTTTAGTTTTCACTTAACTACAAGTTTAAGTAAACTTAACGGCTATTTATGCTGCTACAAATATAAAAATTGCTTACTACAAGCCGTTTGGAACAAATTTCAACCGGTTTAGTTAAATTCAAATAAGTACAGCTGTACTTATCAATTTCTATACTTCATCTTCTTGCAAAAATAGTCGGGAGATGTTTTGTTATATAGGTTAAACTCGTTTTATTAAAAATGTTGGTAAAGTTTTACAAATATTTTAAATGGTTTTGAGACGATTTTGTTCCTTCTTGCTGTGCTTTAAAAGGCGCCCAAATGCCTCTTAGATTTTTATAGAAATCATAAAAATGTTTACACTTCCTAAAGCAGCTTTGTTTTTTTCCTACGTAGGCTTGATTTGTTAGTGAATTTAACATTAATAATTTTGCACTACACTAATCTTACAAACTAACAAATTCTAATCATTAATAAGAAATTCATTGCAGAAATCTTACTTTGTTTATTATTATTATTATTATCATGTTAAATTCATTCAATTATTTTTGTGAGTGTAGATTCTTTTTATCTACTAGCATGTCATCATTGTTTTTCTTAATTTTTATTTAATAAAATAAACATACAAACTTATTAGTTGTTAAACAAACAATAATTATTCTATTAATAAATATATGTTTTATTATTATTTATTATTTGTTGTTATAGTTTTGTTAAAGTTAGTTGGTAAAGAAAAGAAAAATATAAAAAAAATTCAGATTCTAAATTTAAATTTTGTGTTATATTTATATACCAAAAAAGAAATAATACAACGCACACATTTCAAAATCGATCTTTATGTGCCCATAATATTGTGCGTTTAACATGACAAAATTGTCAAATTGGTTATTCAAAAATAAAAACAAGAAATAAAAACGTTTTATGTTTTTTTTCTTAATATTTGAAAATATTTAAACATTTTTAGTTGCTTTATTTATACATATAAATATCATATATTTTAATCTTTATTTACTTTTAGAAACAATATGTATGTTTTTTTTTCTTCCTCTAATTCTCTTATTTTTTTATTGTATTTTATTAAATAATTAAAAATATATTTGTTTTGTTAACCATTGAATTAATCCCTATACATATGAATGCATTATTTATACATATATTAAAAAAAAAAACAAACAAAAAACATTAATAAACAATATAAATTTATTTAAAACATTTTTATTAATTATATAATAATAGTTTCTATTAAGATTCAAATAAAGTTATTGTTAAACAATAAAAAAAAAATAAAAATTAAAAAGCTGTTTTTAATTTTCTATAAGAGGGAGTTCACACGCTACGACTTTTACCTGCGACTTTTCTCCTGCAACTCGAGTTTATATATGAAATAAGTAGTGCAGGCTACGGAGTAGCGACAAATTTGACATTTCTTCTTTTCTCTTGTATTATTTTTATTTCATTTACCAGCTGTGTTGCCGCAATGAAATTTCATTTTGTGGGATTACAGAAAATTTTTCAAATAACTGTAAATTAAAAAGAAAACAAATTGCTGTTTTAATTTTAAATAAATCAATCTGTACTATGTAGTCAAAAAACTTTAATTTTAATTTAATAGTGAAATATCAGGCATATGAATAGCCGTATAATGTATCTGTAATGTAACTAGGTCCTATATGGCAACACATCTGCGAATAAGCGAAATAAAAGAAAAGAACAATTTAATGTCAAAATGTCGCTAGAATGGTGCAACAATTGTTCCATCATGTGAACAGACGACGAATTTAGAAGGGACACCAAAATAGAAGGTCAGCAGAGGCGCGGCGAAAAATCGCAGCATGTGAACCCACTGCAACACGTAAGTATTTGATAGGTAAAGCTTTGTTCACATAAATCCGGAAGCATAAATGTTTTAATATTTATTTAAAAAAAGCCATTAAATCTTTTTAATTAAAAAATTGCTACAAATTTATCTCTTACACAGCCCGACATAATGAAAACTTTTTTTTTGTGTTTTAGATTTCTTAGTCAGTATGTATGCATCTAGTATTGGGCTTCAATGTATGTACATTAGGGTGGCCCCGTTTGTATGGAGCAAAAATAAGGTATCGATGTTCCCGACTAATATGAAAATTTAATTCATTTTAAGACTACGTTTCTCAATTTTTTTGTCCTAGGTTTTTCTAAATGAATATTTTTGGTCAGCTTCAGTATGTTTCTTTATGTTTTCTGTAAATCAATTAAATACAAATGAATTCTTATGAGTACTTATTTTCTTTTCGGTAATAAAATATGTATTGCGTTTAAACTTTTATTTCAACTGTAGTCCGGACGATCCACTAATCCGGACAGTAGCTGAAATTATATCTGTCCGGATTAGGGGGGTTGTACTGTAATAGTAAATCAATATTTTTCAATGATTTCTAAAGACTATTTTGAATAATATTTCAGCGCAACTATATTGTTAATGAAACATAATACGTCACAGAATTAAATTAAGTTATCCTGTTGTTTTTGAGTTTAACTAAATATTTAACAAATTTTTCGGTTGGAAAAATTTTTATATCATATCTTGGAAATGACAAAAATTCAGAGTATTAGGAAAGTTTTTTGAAAATATTTTTCACTTTATTTGAGGTCGGATTTCTTTAAATTTTTGGAACTTTACTTTAAAGTTTTTATTATTCTGAATTAAAACAAATTTAACAAACAGTTTTCTGTTGAAGTTTTTTATTTTTTCTTAAAATCTTTTAATTGTTTCAATTTCCTCTTACATATTTACTTACTGCATATACATATGCACTCTAATTATTAACTTCCTGCCATTTAACTAATAATAACATTTTATTATCTCAAATTGACAGTTTCATTCAGCAAATAACAACAAACGTTTTCGCAAAAATGTTTTTGTATTTATATGAACTTATGAACTATGTACTAATATTGACACCGTCTAAAAGAATTGTACTTTAGCGTTCATACAAAAGTACATACATATGTATGTAAATGACTAATGCTTGGTTTTCACTATGTCATTTTTGTTGTCAAATTGTCCAAATTGTTGGCAATTGTATGAAATCGGGTTGTCATATCATGATTTTCATGATTGCAATTATGATTGCACACATAGATGACGCCATATGACAACCGTTTTCATACAATTGCCAACAATTTGGACAATTTGACAACAAAAATGAAATAGTGAAAACGCGGCCTAATACTATTGTTATTTTTGGACATGCGCAGTAGATGAGTTTAGCGCATGTGTATCTAGTATTTACACTAAAAAATTTTTATCAACCCCATTTATACTAAAGTGATGAATGAAAATGTGAACAAGAATTTAAAGTGGTGGACATGAGGCTAGCGGTTAGTACACTTCATATACATATATGCTGCTTTCAAAGGTATTTTTCCTCTACACTTTTTGTCCATTGCTGTACCCTATAGTGTGATCAGTATGTCCCATTATTATACGCACCACCAAAAAGAAGAGGGGTATATTGCGTTTGTAACACATCGAAATAATGGTCGTAGAGCCAAAAAGTCTATATATTAAAATTCTCAGACGATCTAGCCATGTCCGTCTGTCTGTAAATCTGTTGCAGGCACGATATAGCTTCGAAAAAAAAACGAAAAAGAACAATGAAATTTTTACCGAACATTCTTTGATGTACCGAAATTTTTGGTATTAAAAATGGGCAAAATCAGTCGAGTAGGATCCGAGTTATAGATCAAAGTTTCAGACTACCTCGATATTTTTTGCTATTTTTTTTTTTCAAATACATAAATGCAGATAATATAGTGAAATTTTGCACACTATAGAAGAACAAGGCCTTTTGAAAATGGTAGAAATCGATCCACGATTTCTCATATCCCCCATACAAATGTCTTTCCGGAATATTGCTTATGGTGCATAAATGTCTATAGAAAAGCCATGAGTTTAGTTTCTTCTTTAATAATTTGTATGCATTATTTTCATAACATATATTAACTGCAGTTGAAACTTATAAAAGTATCCATGATAGACAGCATATACTGTAATGCAACACAGAAAAAAAGCATGTTTCTTTTTCAATTAAACCTTTAATTGGTTTTAAAATAATTTTCAATTAAAATTTTAATTGATTCAATTACTTTTTCTGATATTTTCAATTAAATCTCACGTTTTTTTTTTAATTGATACTATCATTTTGTTTACAGGTCCGAATTCAATTAAATTTTTAATTGATTCCACAAATATTTTAATTTAAACTCATTTTTATTTTTTTCTGTAAATCAATCGTTTCAGTATTTTAGCGAGTTTGGATTGTTTCTGCTGCTTATCACAACAATTTAAATTTTAAAATATATTATATGTAATAAATTTATTATCTAAAACAAACAACATATTCTTCAATTGAGTGCATACGTGTTTCGAACTCACAATTAAATATTGAATTAAAATTTAATTTTTGTACATTTTTTTCTTTTGCAAAATTGTAAATTTTTCTTAAACTACAGTGATTTAACGGCTCGTTGGTCTAGGGGTATGATTTCCGCTTAGGGTGCGGGAGGTCCCGGGTTCAAATCCCGGACGAGCCCAAGTTAGTCGACTTTTTTTACATTTCAATAAAGAATACATTTTCCTAAGAAAAAAATATACAGCCCAATCATTAATAAAAAAATCCGCGGGAGTTTTTTCCCTTTTTATTTTTTTAACATTGAATTTGAATAGGAAAAATGGGAAAAGCGAAAAAAACTCCCACGGAATTTTTATTCATGATTGGGCTGATACTGTGAAGATGTTTTAATATGGTCACTTGTTGAAATCTGCTAACTGACGGTTTTTTTATTAAAGCAAAAACTCATTATGCATAATATTTGACAAAATGTTTATGCAAAATGTTGTGTAATCATTGAAATAGGAAAAGTGTTTCACACGCATTTGTAATACCATTAAAGAATAAACAGCTGTGTGCAACTAATTAAGGACAGTATATAATAGCGCAGTATACAGACCGGAAATCATTTAAATGTGCATAAATCTCTTCAAACATTATACGTTTTTTTTATGGTTATTGTAACTTCGACCAGCTACAATTTTTTATTAATAAGTAAAAAGAAGAACGTTAAATTAACACAAAAAAATGTATAGAATTCATGTGGTTAAATGTAGGTACATATATATGCACTACTTTAATGTGTTTAATTATAGTTATTACTAAGACTTAATACCTTTTGCAGAATTGGGAAAATTATTGTTAAAATTTTTAATTTAAATAAATTTAAAATTGACCAAAATATCTCAATATTCATTTTAGACAGCGGGTTTTTCTCTCAGTCGGAAAAAATATACTTTAATTTTCATTCTTGGGTTAGAAGATTAACATCTATTTTGTACTTTTGGCATATTAATTTGAATTGCAACGAATTTGTATCATTAGCACCAATAGTTAGAGAAATTCCAT
This sequence comes from Bellardia bayeri, assembly GCA_950370525.1. Classification (NCBI taxonomy): domain Eukaryota; kingdom Metazoa; phylum Arthropoda; class Insecta; order Diptera; family Calliphoridae; genus Bellardia; species Bellardia bayeri. The sequence continues at coordinate 19,383,993 of OX493265.1, read as the reverse complement.
TTCTTTAAAAATTGAGTTATCTTTCAAAGGCAGTCTATGTTGAGTTTCTTCGAGGGCAGTTGAATAAAATTTCAGACAGTCAGATTTTATCTGGTAGGAACTTGATTTTGGGAATGTTTTTAGTAAGTCTTTGCGTTCACTTCCTACATAAACATCTTGTATTGGTAATGAAATATGAGGAGATCTTACAATAACATTAGTCGTTAACGATTCTATAGATAGATTATTATGTTACACTGAGAAAAATTGCTTTCTTCATTCTAGATTTTTATTGGTTGGCAGAGTTGTGAGCTAGTTAATGTAAATAATTTTGTTTTAATTGATAATGATAAAAAAATCCATACAAAATGTACAAACAGACAAAATCTGTTATTTTTTTTTCTTACATGTGGAAATTAAAAAAAAAATCTGTACCAAAATCCCTACGCTTGGCAACACTGTTTAGTAGTGATAAATAGGTTACGAATGTACAAAAAATGTGTGTCAGTGAGATTAATACATTGAATTCGAAAACTAAGTCTCCATGGTTTATAAGAACTAGATCATTACATTTTCATAAAGAACTTTAAACAAATTCCCAAATTCTCAAAACGAGTCATTAAGCTTCTTATCATGTTTACACTGGGAGCCTCTGCAGTATTAAAATGCTGACGGTATTTTCTTTGTGTTGTAACAATTGATCGTCCGGAAGCATAATAAAATTCAACAATTTTTACACGTTCTTCCACTGAGTAGGATGACATTATGAAATTTTATAAAATTCTGTATTATCTGCAAAAAAAAAAAAATTAAAAATGCAAAAGTTATAAGCATTTCAAATCAGTCTGTCCAAGTTGGCCCACCCTGTATATGTAAAACCAAAAAATGGTTTTATTTAAAACTAAAACATAAATTTCAAAACTTTTTCATTTACATACTATTTTTAAAACAATGTTTTTTTTTTTAAATAAGAGTTCGAATACATTAGTAACCTGCAATTAATAAGTTTACAAAATATGAATCTCAATGCCTGGCTCGTTGGTCTAGGGGTATGATTTCCGCTTAGGGTGCGGGAGGTCCCGGGTTCAAATCCCGGACGAGCCCAAGTGTATTTTATTTGTGCAATAATTGTAATATTTAATACGACTAATAAATAATACTATTTAAATATGATGATGAAGCCAAAACTAATTCCTAAACATATGTTAACACAAGTTTGAAAACACAACACACGTGGTTATACAAAAGTTTAACTTGTAAACTGCACCCATTAACAACAACAACAAAAAAAACATAATACATACCTATAATATACACACACAAGTGTAATTTTGTACCACCAGAGTTAGTTCAAACTAGTTGATCGCACTTCACACAGCTTAATTTACAACTTGGAATTTAAAAATGTATGATTAATATTCAAATGATTAGCAAATAATTTAGTGGCCTTTTGAAGTTGAATTAAAAATAGCTTGACCCACATAATTTTGTATCAAATGTGTACGATTTTGAACTTGAACTGGGTATATGGTAGGGATGCCAAACGGGACTGGTTTTTAAAATCCAGGGATTTTTGTATTTTTCCATGGAAATTGCTTTATTAATAATAAAAACTATTTATTAAAAAAAAAAAAGTAACTTATGGTAAATGTCTGCCTTCATAGCTATAATTTTTAAATGTATTAAAAGTTTATAAATCATTATAATAACATAAAATCATATTAAATCATTACATTAAAATGTTAGATTAATAAAAATAATATGTCATTATATTAATTTAAAACAACAGAATAACAGCTTCTTAACAATATTTAGGTTAATTAAATATTACAGAGAATCTTGATTTAACTTTGTTGAAGTTGATATTTGATTCCATTATCATTTGTTTCCATATCATTACAGTTATTATTAGGGGGTGATTTTACATACATATTTTAATTGCATTCATTATTTCATTCGTATTGCAATCAACGTTTTTAAATCATTTCTAATAACAAATATTTCCATCTCATTATTAAATTCACTCTTCAATTTTGGGTTTTTTTCGTTTTTAAATTAAAAATGTTGAGTAAATCATCCTTCTTTTTTGGTACTTTTAAGGAGAGATTTCACCAGATCACTTTTTTATTTCAGCATAAATACAAGGGCAACATCAACAGAGATTCATATCCCTGCGATAAAAAGCTTAATCGGTTACTTTAAACGGATTTAAAATGACAACTATTTGCTTAATAAATTCTTTATCTGTTGAGCTTTCAAGTCAATTAAAGCTTTTTACACATATATATTGGAATTTCCAATTCCAAAAACTGTAGTCACATCAAATAGTGCGTTTGAGTTTGTCAATTCAAAATTAATTTCAACTCTTTCACCTTTATTTCTTCGACATACTTTTGTAAAATTGAAATTTTTGTAGATGACTTTGTAAACATATACAGGGTGGGCCAACTTGGACTGACTGAATTGAAATGCTTATAACTTTTGCATTTTTAATTTTTTTTAATTTTTTTTTTTTTTTGCAGATAATACAGAATTTTATAAAATTTCATAATGTCATCATACTCAGTGGAAGAACGTGTAAAAATTGTTGAATTTTATTATGCTTCCGGACGATCAATTGTTACAACACAAAGAAAATACCGTCAGCATTTTAATAATGCAGAGGCTCCCAGTGTAAACATGATAAGAAGCTTAATGACCCGTTTTGAGAATTTGGGTTCAGTGGGTAATGAACCACGAAGAAATGTTGTTCGTCCTGTTCGCACTGAACAAGCTATAGAAGCTGTACGAGAAAGTGTTCACACGGATGCAACTGTGTCTACTCGTCGACGAGCTACTCAATTGAACATCTCCAGAACATCGCTACGACGTATTCTAAAAGTTGATCTGAAGATGTTTCCATATAAAATTCAATTGGCCCAAGAATTATTGCCGAGGGATGCACCACAACGGCTACAATATGCCAATAGATTGATTTTGCTAGCTACAGAAAATGACAATTTTTTGGATAATCTGATTATGAGCGATGAAGCACATTTTCATTTAAATGGATATGTGAATAAACAGAACTGCCGAATTTGGGGTACAGAGAATCCAAGAGCATTGCATCAGCGACAATTACACCCTGTCAGATGCACTGTTTGGTGTGGAATCATGGCTGATAAAGTTATTGGTCCATATTTCTTCGAAAATGAGCTTAATGAACCACAAACCGTCTCTGGGGTGGTATACCGGACCATGTTGGAAAATTTTTTACGTCCGATAGTTCTCAATAATCGTAACATATGGTTCCAGCAAGATGGAGCTACAGCTCATACCGCAAGAGCCACAATGGCACTTCTGCGAGAACTTTTCAAATCAGTCAGTCAAACTGAGCCCACCCTGTACTAGTTTTTAAAAAGTAAATCCCGGGAGTTTTTCAAATACATCCCAGGATTCAAGATTTTCCAAATCGATATTGGCATACCTTGTCTAGGGGTATGATTTCCGCTAAGGGTGCGGAAGGTCCCAGGTTCAAATCCCGAATGTGCTCTAGTATTAGTAATATTTTATTTGTATAATAATTATAATTATGTATACATAATTGTTATATTTAATACGATTAATAAGTAAGTAAATAATACAATTTCAATTTGTAGGCAAATTAATTTCTGAACATATGTTAACACAATTTTGAAAACATAACACACGTAGTTAAACAAAAGTTTAACTTGTAAACTGCACCCGTCAGCAACAAGAAAAACATAATATATAGTATGTAAATATGTTAGTTCAAACTACATAGTTGATCCGCACTTCACGCAGCTTTAGTTAACAGCTTGAAGTTTGACAAGTAAGAGTGTTATATTCGGCTATGCCGAATCTTATATACCCTTTACCTTTGTTGTGGATGCATAATTATATTATATACATACATACATATATATACTATTTTGTTTTTAAAAAATGGTGGTTTAGTTCCTTTAATTAACCGGATTCTTATTAATTGCAAAATAAAAGCGTCAAGTAGTTTGCAGAAAATGTAACGAGTCTTTATTTATTTAAATGTACACAAACATAATTAAAAATGAACATACTGTCTTTGTACACACTTATATTACGGTTTAAGAACACACTTAAAGTTTTCGAACACTTTGGTGTTTCCATAACAATGACTCACAATAAACTGATTCATTTGGTTGGCCGTGTTAGTATATTTATACAGCAATCATTATTTCTGAAAGGTTCGAAACTAAGATACTAGAATGTTCGTGACTGCCAGTCTAGAATGTTCGTGTCTAGAATATTCAGCCAAAGTCGTTAAAACTCAATGTTGCCATATTGCTAAGTTTATAACAGTTTATAACAAATATGTTTATAAATCAAAACTACTACAAATGCTAAACAAGTTGTATGTCGATAAACGCGCCATCTGTTGATGAATTTGTTCGTAACAATATTAACACACTTTGTTTGATAGTTTTTTTTTTTGATGAAAATTATAGAGGTTGTCGCGGATTTTTGCTCATATCTTCGTTATTTATGGATGAATTTTGCTGATTTCAAATAGCAAACTTGTCGAAAGCATGTCTGACAGAATTATTGAAGATTTGGATGCCGATCCTGGGGACTTCAGAAAATTGATTTCAACAGACAGCCAGACAGACAGACGGGCATAGCTTAATAGACTCCGCTATCTATAAGGATCCAGAATATATATACTTTATAGGATCGGAAAATTATATTGTGGAAATTACAAACGGAATGACAAACTTATATATATACCCCTCTTATGATGGTGAAGGGTATAAAAATGCATGATTAATATTGAAATGATAACCAATTATTTAGTGGTCTTTTGAGGTTGAATTAAAAATAGCTTGACCCACATATTTTTGTATGAAATGTGTACGATTTTGAATTTGAACTATAATATGTTTGAAGCTGTCAACTGGCTCGTTGGTCTAGGGGTATGATTTCCGCTTAGGGTGCGGGAGGTCCCGGGTTCAAATCCCGGACGAGCCCAAGTAGAAGAAATTTTTTTTTGTTTCCAACTTTAAAAATTTGTTATTAAATATGAAGATAAACAGTTTGAAATTGCAATATCTCCTAAACTGCAAAAAAGTAGTCCTAAAATGCAGATAGTCTTATTTAGATGTTTTGAATTTCTCTATAAAAACAAAACTACAAAAATATCATGTATTTCCGAAGGTCCTTGTTTAAATTTACGGATTCGAATTGATCAACTTAAAATTAAGTTCCAGCTGATTACCTTTTAGATATCCGGGTGAGGGGCACATAAGACTGTGTACTCATCTTGTACTAGCAATTCTTGTTACTCTCTTATTTGTATTATATATGTATGTGTATTCTTCCAAATAAAAATACGAGTGTTTTAAGCAATTATATTGTGCTGTGTAAACATCGAAGAAATTTTATCAATTTTTTCAATAAGAATTGCTCGGAGTAAATTGGGACTAATCTCCAAAAAAATGTTATTGCTTTATTTTGAATATTCGCGACCAAAAATACGAAGTCAATTAATATGTTTTTGGAATATCAAACGAGATTTACATCCCCTTGCCACATGCAAGTGCAAGTTAGAAAAACTCAGTTTTTTTTTTTTGCTAACAAAATTAACGTAATTAAAAACAGTTTTGCTAGAAGTTTCTTTGTTGACGACATTTTTAAAATGAACTTGCACTTGCTAGTGTAGCCACTCTAAAAAATATTGTTGTTTTTCGTAATTAATATGTATACTGTACTTGCAAGTAATTACTTGAATGTATCAACGGGCGGTTAAGTGGAACCAGTTTCAACAATTAAACTGCATTCAGATTTTGGAATTTAATTTTAGATGAATTTTTCAGATCTTAGTGCAATATCTAAAAATATCTGGCTCGTTGGTCTAGGGGTATGATTTCCGCTTAGGGTGCGGGAGGTCCCGGGTTCAAATCCCGGACGAGCCCAAGTGAAAACGATATTTTATATTTTTTACATACATATATGTATAATAATCTATTTTTCGCTTGTTTTGCAATTTATAAATTTAAAATTATTTAAGTATCTTAAAGGACAATAATAAATAATAGTTTATAAGGGAAAAAATCCGGTAATGGGCAGATATCTCGAAAACTATTGCATTAAAAAAATTAATTTTTTATAGTATCACAACCGTTAACCGGCTCGTTGGTCTAGGGGTATGATTTCCGCTTAGGGTGCGGGAGGTCCCGGGTTCAAATCCCGGACGAGCCCAAGTTAATGTAATATTTTGAAATTTTATATTATTTATATACAATTTTTTAATTTTGATTTTTTCATTTTGATTCTGATTTATCAATTTAAACAATATCTGTATTTGACATTGACAATTAATGAAAGATGTATCTAAGTTTTCGAGATAATTAAATCCTTAAAATTTACTATATTTTTATCATAATTCGCTTATCTGGCTCGTTGGTCTAGGGGTATGATTTCCGCTTAGGGTGCGGGAGGTCCCGGGTTCAAATCCCGGACGAGCCCCAGTGAAAGCAGTATTTTTAGAGCCATTCCCGACAAATAGCAGCTTTCTGCTGGACACAGTAGGACAGAAACGTAATTTCTTGAAAACAAAGCTTGGGTGGTTGACATTGTGTAGTTATACTGGCCATAGTAAAAATTGTAGATTTGCATCAATTGTAAACTTGTAGGTTATTAGTAAAAATTGTATTCCTCTAAAACTGCTTGAAAATTCTAGGTATATGCCAAAAATACACTTTGATTTAAATAAAAGAAGTTCGATACTTTATCTCGCATAACAAACATTAACATACCGCTAACATCATCTAATACAGAGATCAAATATACTTGTTAAACGTTATTAAATTTTAAAGTCTCAATAGAAAACGAAACTCCTTACTTGGGCTCGTCCGGGATTTGAACCCGGGACCTCCCGCACCCTAAGCGGAAATCATACCCCTAGACCAACGAGCCGGTTAGAAATTTCGAATTATTTCTTTTTTTTTTGAAAAATTTATATTTAGAAATATTTAGTTTACGAGATATTAATATTATATTAAATTTCAAAAAAAAAAAATATAATTTCAGTTGGGCTCGTCCGGGATTTGAACCCGGGACCTCCCGCACCCTAAGCGGAAATCATACCCCTAGACCAACGAGCCGGTTAGAAATTCCGAATTATTTCTTTTTTTTTTGAAAACTTTATATTTAGAAATATTTAGTTTACGAGATATCAATATTATATTAAATTTCAAAAAAAAAAAAAATATAATTTCAGTTGGGCTCGTCCGGGATTTGAACCCGGGACCTCCCGCACCCTAAGCGGAAATCATACCCCTAGACCAACGAGCCGGTTAGAAATTTCGAATTATTTCTTTTTTTTTGAAAAATTTATATTTAGAAATATTTAGTTTACGAGATATCAATATTATATTAAATTTAAAAAAAAAAATATAATTTCACTTGGGCTCGTCCGGGATTTGAACCCGGGACCTCCCGCACCCTAAGCGGAAATCATACCCCTAGACCAACGAGCCGGTTAGAAATTTCGAATTATTTCTTTTTTTTTTTTTGAAAAATTTATATTTAGAAATATTTAGTTTACGAGATATCAATATTATATTAAATTTAAAAAAAAAAAATACAATTTCACTTGGGCTCGTCCGGGATTTGAACCCGGGACCTCCCGCACCCTAAGCGGAAATCATACCCCTAGACCAACGAGCCGGTTAGAAATTTCGAATTATTTCTTTTTTTTTTTTGAAAAATTTATATTTAGAAATATTTAGTTTACGAGATATCAATATTATATTAAATTTAAAAAAAAAAAAATACAATTTCACTTGGGCTCGTCCGGGATTTGAACCCGGGACCTCCCGCACCCTAAGCGGAAATCATACCCCTAGACCAACGAGCCAGTTGCGGAAACTTGGCCAAATTCGTTTTTTGACCATGGAATAAATAATTTTAAATAAATATAAATTTCTAAGTTTAAAATAAAATCAAACTTTAATAAATGTAAAAATAAACTTTAGTTTATACAATCTATAGCTAAGTATAGACGATATGTTGAATCAGCATATTTATGCTGAAAATTTTGTTACAAGTGCTTACATATCGTGTAAACGCAAAATTTTTTCAGCATACGTATGTTTAACAACATTTGCTAACACTTTGTTAAAAATGACAACAAACGTATGTTGGTAATTTTAGCATATCGTGTAAACAGCATATTATTAGTGTTTGACAAATTTCCTGCGTATGTTGACAGATATGTTATTTGTTGAAAAGCGTATGCAAGTTTTTCAGCATATGGCAAATTCGTATGCATATGCGATAGTGTCTATGCGATCAGAGTTGTATTTTCTAATAAAGCTGATAAGAAAACAACAATGTCGGCTTCATTGATTTAAGTCACAAATTATTATCTAAAGAACAGACGTTTAAAATTGTTTGTATAGTTTATACAATTTATTATATTCACATATATCAACACAATAATTGAACACAAATATTTATTTGAATTATTACATTAACAAAAACATATGTTTTTGCATCTTTTTTGTGTACTAGTGTGGCACCTATGACATAAATCGGTCAGATTTTCCAGTGAATAAATCGTACGATTGTGTACGATAGTGTATCACGACCTTTAAGCGCAGCCGCCGATAGTTTGTTTTATGTAAATACACTTCTTGTTGCATATGTACCTACAAACATACACACACAAGAACACAAAACGCAATATAGTAGCCGGAGGCATTGTTCAAATTAATCGACACAGGTCTCTGGAAATAAACAATAAATTTTTATAAATGTTTTACATGTTTTCGTGCATTATTTGCATTTTTAGTGTATAATTTAGCTCGATTTTGTTGGTAAGTTCTGCAATATTTTATTATTTATTATTATTGCTGTTTTTTACAATAAAATATGCTCTATTTTTTATACCAAGTCCTTGTATAATTTTACACAATAACTTTCGTCGTCTCGTCGTTCTACCCATTTCTGAATAATTTCACAAACAAATGTTTATACGACTCAGCATATGTAGCACCACATACAATTCAACATATCGTATAAACACAAAAATCGTATGCTAACTCTTATGTTGGCATTTCATTTGCTGACATATGCAGACATCAAAAAATTTGCTACTTTCAACATATCGTGTAAACGTCTAACATATGACATAGGAATTTGCTGCTAATTTTAATCATATGGCTGTCAGCATATATATGCTGATTCAACATATCGTCTAAACTTAGCTTATGACTGCAGCATAATTAATATATAGGGTGTTTTTGTTAGTTGTGTAGAACTTTAAGTTAGCAAACTTTTTTACTGGCGACATTTTGTCTGTGATCAAGTGATTTATGTTTCAAGGCGTTAGATTACGCAGATAATACCGAAGCTATTGACTTAGAGGAAAACATTCGTTATTGAAGATATACATACATACGTTCGCAAATGTTGGAAAAAGTCTTCGAAAATTGGACCTCCAGATTAAACTACGTCCAAGCCAGTTATATGCCAGAAGTCATATTTAAGTTATAAAGATAATCTGCTGGCATAGCAGATTATCTTTGGAATAAATTAAATTTCGTGTCAATTTAAAAAAAATCATCTTTGTTTTATTCCATTTTAAAGTTCTATACATCTAAAAAACACAGAACCATGATTTTCAAAACAAACTTGCACAATTTTTAAGCATTGTTCAGGAGTCAATCTTTTCATGTTGAAATAGCAAACAAAACTAAATATAAATCACTTGACAGTTGACACAATGGCTGGCAGTTAAAAAAGTGCTGCCAACTAAAAGTTCTATAAATCTAGAAATCAACCTATACTTAAATATGTATAAAAAAAATTAATGTGTGTTTGTTTGTACATTTATTTGAAGTGTATAGACAGTTCCTGGAAGAAAAAATTGACAACATTTTGTTTTGAAATTGCAAGTAGGCGATGTCAAAAATATTAACATGTAAGTGTTTATCTACGGCTAGAGTCCTAAAATTTTGTACGACAATTTTGACATTCATAAAAAAAAAAATATTTTTCAACTCTTAAATTTTATTTCGAATGGGTGTAGAGAAGCACCGGGTTTTAGGTACTAGTCTAATAAAATAAATTGTGTTTAACATTGGTTTTATAATTAATACTATTAATAATTTTAGACTTAAATATTGTGAAAGCTACTTCATAAAAATGTGCATAAAAGTTTCATACGTGGTCGTCTCAAATTGCATAGTAGAATTATGTTTAATGAATGTTATTATGAGGAAATCATCACTTAGTTTTACAAATATTTCTATCTTGTATTTCAAAATTTTACATATGTATTATGTAAAAGTTGTTTTAAAAACATATACATACCTAAATATACCTACAAATTTGGATGCCCATATCTCAGGAACTATGGGTCGGTTATAAAAGCAAACTATGTATAACATTATGTTAAGCATAACCCTTAGTAAAAATAACGATTCGGACTGGCGCTCATAAACTAGAATTTTATCTTATTTAGAACTTTTGGCTGTCCATCTGTTATATATTCCAAAAAGTGTTATGTCTATCCAAATGATTTCAAAAGGCTGTTAATAAATAAATATACCTATAATTGAATTATTATTAAATAATTACCAGTATGCATTAGCAATTAATTTAAAATCCTATTTAACTAAATCCTTTTACTACCAAAAACGCAAATAGCTTCATTAATAAACCCCTTTCGTCTAATAAATGCCCATATTACTGGCAACTCTGCTCTAGTAACCAAATAAATCTTTAGTTTCTACGCGTACGCCTCTTAAAACTGTTGTTCTTAATTTCGCTCCGTCTTTAAATGCCTTTTATATATAGTTAAAGTGTGTAAATTTTGCAAAATTAAACAAATAATAAATGTCTTAATGTAACTGCATAATAAAGTTATTAACTTTTATAAAAAATAGTGTTAAAATCAAGATTTTATTCAAATAAATCAGTGAAAGAAAAGCCATCATCACATACATAAATCATTGTGTTTGCAATAATTCTATTGTTGTTGTCGTTGTATTTAACTGTTGTTTTCAATTGTTATTGTTGTTTTTCTATACAAAAGCCCTTTGCACATGATTTTGTGTGTATCTAAAATTGATGCCGCCTAATGCTGTGTATTAAAATGTGTTGTTGTGTTGTTTGTTGCTAGTAAAAATATAAAGAGCAAAATTAAAATAATAAGAGCAGAGCAAGAAAGAGTAAACTTCATGTAGGAAATGAAGTTATGTTTTTGATATTTGTGCGTGATAGAGTTGTCAATTTTATAAATAGTGTAAATAAAACGGAAATCGGTTCGGGCGTTTAATTTAAAGATATGTAGAAAGTGAATTTAATTTGTATTTAAGGTAAGTTTTTTATGCAATTAAAATTTTTATATATACATAATTTATATTTGTAATTGTACCAACAAATCTTTAAGAAAAAGAAATAAGAAGTTTCGTGCAAATTTTTAAGTGTTATATTAAAATATTATTAATAACTGATACTCATTTCAAGTAATAATGTTTATTTTCATGTATTTAAAAGATATATTAGAAAAATCTGTAGTAGGTATTTCGTAAAATAATTATCTTTCAAAGTAAATATTCCTATTATTATGTTATTCTTGTTACAAATTGTGTAAATATATGAAGGTACCTATATTAGAATTGCTCTCAAAATAAAGATGAAATATAGAATAGGTGGACAACTTTTTAAATTTATAAATTAGGTTTTTTAATTGATAAAAAGAAAAATTAGTATAAAATTTTTTATGCCATGTTTTTAGATAACAAGTGACTCAATTTTTTTGCCCAAATGAGTACAAAAATTAGTTTTGGGGTTCTATAACACTAGTGTCAATGCAATTGAGTAAAAACGTAAAGCTAGATTTACACGATTGAAATTTTCTTCAAAATGCTTTAAACTCGTGTAAACAGCAAAAATTCTTTAAAATTTATTTATTTAATAGTTATTAATAGTCAGACGAGTGTACTTATAGAAAAAATATTTATTTCTTTTTACAAAAATATAAACAAAAGACAGTTCTGAAAGAAAGATATAAATATAAAACTTGATTATCTTCGGTTTCGTGACACCTCTGTATATTTTGTGTCGTTGAGTAAACATCAAAGTGTTCTTAAACTGTAATTTTAGAGTGTTCACTTATTAATTAAATTGTTTTTGTGTACATTTTAATAAATAAAGGCTAGTTATATTTGTTTTAAACTTCTTGACGCTTTTATTTGGCAATTAAAAGGAATAAAAGGAATTTCTAAATCATATCAAAAATCAATATTTGGTATGAAAACGTCAATGAAACTAAAATTCTTTATAACTTTGTAAATGCTGAGTTTTTAGAGAAAATAAGCTCAATCTGTGATCACTTCTTATTCATATCAAAAATTAATGGTTTTTATGAAAATATCAATAAAAATTAAATCCCTCATATATTTGCTCTTGCTGTGTATTTTGTTAGTGTAAAGCAAAAATATTCTACACCTTTTTGCAAATGCAATGATGCAATAGCATTAGCACAAGATTGTGAATTGCGCTATTGTGTATTCAACAGTTCCATTGCTGTTGTTGTATTTAGCGGTTTAGTTTTGGTTTTCTAAAACATGCGAATTAATATTAATTCGCCTTTTTCTAAGTTCCAATTTACACGAAGCAATTTTTATTGAAAAGATTGATACAATTTCTTTCTTGAAATTTCTTCGGTGTTTACACAGCACAATTCTTATTGCTTAAATCGCTCTTATTTTTATTTGAGAGTATACACACATGTGTAATACGTATAGAAGAATAACACGAATTGAAAGTACAATCCAATGCATATTGATTATAAGGTAGTGTTGAAGACACAGCTGATTTTTTTTTTGTTACTTTTGTATTGTCAAACGTTGTTTATGTTTACAAATTTCTAATTGTCAAAATGCTTAAGTGTCAAAATTTGTTTATTATTGTTGTTTTCGTTTTCGATTTCCATAATATACTTGAATCAGTGATGGAAAATGGGTTTTTGTTTTTCGTACCAACTATATAAATAAAATGTACTTTTTAGACCTCCATGGTACCATTTTTAATATTTGTTAAATAATCATAAAACTTTACCACAAATTTACTTTCTCAAAAATTCGATATATCTTATAGCAACATTATTGCGTTAATTGTCGCGATTATCTAAAAATATTCTTATTTATAAAGTATCGAGTCATGTGCGAAAAATTAACCTTGGTAAATATATACATATATGTATTTCCAAAATAACTGGAATTATTATTGTAAGAATAAATGAAATAGAAGAGTTAACTTCTAACCATTTTGAAATCCTGATTAACTACATTTTAAGCTTCAGTTTTTTAATTCAGACTCAAAATCATTTAATGTAAATGAATATGTCAAAGACCAAAAATTTATTGTCGTAATAATCATCTTATAGATGCATATTTAAAGATCAAATTGATATCAGTTCCAAAATGTTCATGAAATTTAATAAAATCTCTTTTGCTTGCACTATTACACAAATAGTAACTTATATGATATACAGCCATGTCAATTAATTTCATTTCGTTCGAAAGTGGAATTAATTCCATTTTTTGCTTCTATAGAAAAAGCAAAACGAAAAATTTGTTCGGTATATAACCAATTGTTCGTTTTACGTTTTCTTTAGAAGCAAAATACGGAAATAATTCCACTTCCGAACGGAATTAAATTCTGTGACATGGCTGATATTTATCTGTTTCATCTGAAATGCCAAATTTTTATGCAACAGTATTTTGAAATTGTACCATATGACTCGTGGTAGTACCACGGTACCAAGTTTAAAATGTATCAAAAAAAAGTACAATTGTACCATGTTTGCCATCAGTGACCTGAATAAATACAAATAAAAACAACGAATGTTTGTAATTTTCAGTCAGCTGTTTTTGACAAGGAAAGAGTAAAAAGCAAAACAAATACCCATGTTGTTTTTGCATTGTTGTACTTGTTGTAATGTTGCTACTACCTTATAATCAATATGCCTTGTTACAATCAAGTGTGTCTCGTCTTATCTTCCCCTCACTTCGATGTCTAAAAAAGTATATCTCGTCTTTTCTTCCCCTCCCTTCGATGTCTAAAAAGTAATCAGCTTAGCTTAAAGAATTGCTTGGTGTAAATTGGGCCAAAGCAAAAGCCTTTAAGATTTTAATTTTTAAACAAGAGAGGTTTTTTGCATATTTGTAATCGTATCAACAAAGCTTTAAGAAAAAGCTAAAAGAAAGTGGTCGTCTTTTAGCTTATAGTCCATTTAGCGATATAGTCCAAAATACACGTTTTTACAGCCCTTTACAAGTCAAATTCATAAAAAATATTAACGATACAGACCATGAAATTTATTAAGGATATTGTCACATACATTTAGGTAATATTACATGGCAATTTAAGCTACAAACCAATAAAATGTACTAAAAATGAAATGGTAAAATAAAACCGTGTGTTTATTTTGACATTTTTGTTTTGTAACGACATTTAATCAATATATATGTACTACCTTTTGGCGCACAAAGTATTTATGTATTTGTTTATAACGTATACAATACATATGCACATACTATACATATATATGTAAATGAAATAAATCAGTTTTCTTTTTTATAATCACATAAATTGTTTATCCGATTTTGTTTATATGCCATACTCTGGCATATAAAAAATTAGTCTTATAATCAAATTAGCGATATAGTCACAACATTGCGTGCAACTAAGCGATGTGACTATAAGCGAAAAGTACTACATATAGACATATTTTACAAAAAAAAAAAACATTAATATCGTTTAAATTGATAAAAAAAAATTAAAAAAAATAAATCACTCGGGCTCGTCCGGGATTTGAACCCGGGACCTCCCGCACCCTAAGCGGAAATCATACCCCTAGACCAACGAGCCAGTTGGCAAAATGTTGATAAACACAATACTTATGACAAACATTTTCTTTATTGATACATACGAAAATAATGTAAACATGTTGCTATATATGATGCTTATATACATTCTACGAAATGCTTTTATATTGCTTTAAAGTAAACATGTTGCTATTGTATTGTTAAGCACCACTACATATTGTCTGATATGATTTTGAAAATTAAAATAAACCACTAAACTAGTTTAATTTAATCAATTAAATTAATATAACCTTGACAAATATTTTATATTGCTCTAAAGATACAGCAGAATGAAATTTAAATTTTGGTTTACGTAATAAGTATATTTCATAATATGTATGTATGTATGTATGTATTTCGAAGTAGGAATATTTCTAAATATTGTGTTAGATTTTATTTAAAAACAATTGTCAAAACTAAAGGTACGCTAATATGTGGCAAATATTTTCCGAAAAAGACGTAACCATTAAATAACATATATTTGAACTCGTTTATTTATTTCAACATACTTTTCTTATTTTATGCATTGCATTATATAGATTGTTCTATCGAATCAAATAAAGATTTGATACTTTTTATGTGCTTTCTTTTTAATCAAATCCCAAAGTTTTTAAAAAATCACACTTTATATATGCTTTTGGGTATTGGCAGTGTTTACTATAGTTATAAAAGTTTGGATTAATTTTGGCCCTAAGTGCACTAAGTGTAATTTATAATGTATAATGTAAATGTTGGATTTGTCCATGTCATATATGACAAATTTGTCCATTGTATCGTTGGTGACATCTGATGTCATCATAGACATCCTTAACTACTGGTGAATTGTAAAAGAGGTCTTAAGCTTAATCATCCAGTTATTATCAGCCTATGAAATTTAGACCACCTCAAGTATAAACCCATTATAAATATCGTAACTTTCGCATATATGGTTCGAAATTTACAATGTAACTATCATTTTTTATTTTTACGATCGTCACCACATTGTCTGATCATCTGCTACAAGTCGCCATAATGTCTGTCATGATTTTTATGGTTTGAGCGAACGACACTCAATCTACCACTCGCACACAGCAGTCATAACAATCATTTCCACTATATTCTAAGTGCTTTTCGTAGCAACAGGAACGACAATAACATTAACTTCGAGCGATTTATTGTTTCTTAGGCATTGTGTGTTAAATTAAGTACTAGTGCATATTGATATAGTCTTTCCAAGAATCGTAACTAAAAAAACAACATGTTTTTAGTTCAAGAAATTGCTTTCTATTTTTTTTTTTTATATTTCGCTATAATATCAATTTAATTTTGTTAAAACATTATGTATGCTTAATGCGTTTGATACCATAAAGTCAAGCGTTCGGTTTGAAGACACATACACAATGTGATGTGGATTGGAAAAAAAGGAGACCAGGGTTTTCTCATAAAAAATATTAGATATTTGATACTGTTGTATAGAAAATACTTTTATACATAAAATGTTCTATAGATAATATTGTTATACACAAACATTTCTTTTGAAAATACTGGTATACATTTTCATTCTAGAGAAAATATTGTTAAACGCTAATATTTCTATAGAAAATACTGTTATACATAAATATTTCTATGGAAAATAAACAAAATGTTGTATAGAATATATTGGTATACGTTTCTATTGAAAATACTGTAATACACAACATTTTCTATAGAAAATACTGCTACAGCTACAGTTTCTATACAAAAATTTCTATAGAAAATACTGTTATACATAAACATTTCTATGGAAAATAATTTTATACACAAAACGTTTTATGGAAAATATTGTTATACACAAACATTTTTATTGAAAATACTGTTATACACAAAATTTTCTATAGAAAATACTGCAATAGACAAACATTTCTATAGAAAATACAGTTATACACAAATATTTCTATAAAAAATACTGTTGTACATAAATATTTCAATGGAAAATAATGTTAGACACAAAATGTGGTATAGAAAGTACTGTTATACATAAAATGTTCTATAGAAAATACAGTTATACACAAACATTTCTATAGAAAATACTGGTATACATTTCTATTGAAAATACTGTAATACACAACATTTTCTATAGAAAATACAGCTACAGCTACAGCTACAGTTTCTATACAAACATTACTATTGAAAATATTGTTATATACAAAATTTTCTATAGAAAATACTGTTATACACAAAATTTTCTATAGCAAATACTGTTATATACAAACATTTCTATATAAAATACAGTTATACACAAACATTTCTATAGAGTATACTGTTATACATAAATATTTCTATGGAAAGTAATGTTATACACAAAATGCTGTACAGAAAGTATTCTTATACATAAACTGTTCTATAGAAAATACTGTTATACACAAAATTTCTATTACAAATACTGTTATACACAAAATTTTCTATAGCAAATACTGCTATAGACAAACATTTCTATATAAAATACAGTAATACACCAACATTTCTATAGAGTATACTGTTATACATAAATATTTCTATGGAAAATAATGTTATACACGAAATGATGTATAGAAAGTATTCTTATACATAAACTGTTCTATAGAAAATACTGTTATACACAAACATTTCTATTGCAAATACTGTTATACACAAAATTTTCTATAGCAAATACTGCTATAGACAAACATTTCTATATAAAATACAGTTATACATAAACATTTCTATAGAGTATACTGTTATACATAAATATTTCTATGGAAAATAATGTTATACACAAAATGTTGTGTAGAATGTACTGTTATACATAAACTTTTCTATAGAAAATACTGTTATACACAAACATTTCTATTGCAAATACTGTTATACATAAAAATTTCTATGGAAAATGGTCTATACTGCATTAGTGCAAAAGGAAACAGACAGCGATAAAAGATCCTTGTCATATGAATATTCTAACAATACTGAATGCCGCCACTTTTTCGCGTATATTTAATGTATTACTATGTATATTGTAAAAATAATACGTTATTTTTTTAATACGGTCTCCTTATTTTAACTTTATTACGATCTTACATCTTTCAAACGTATTAGTACCTACTTTTTCACCAAACCTCACATTTTTGCCAAAGAACAGAAAGAACACTTTATATATGGTCTTCAACAAGTAGAAATGTTTGTCATACTGAAATGGTACAAGTAGTCAGTCGGACATCTGTAGCAAAAGTTATGCGTAACCAAAATGTTTAACATTAATTTCATGTTTAAATGACGTTTAATGATGGGAAGTAGTTTTTCTGCAAGATTGTATATCAGCTAGGGAAAGTTTTTTTGTTGTTATTGTTAAGCTTTTTCATATACATACAATCTACCATATACATATTTACCTAGTATGTTTAAGCCCGTATACTTCTTGTAAAATGAACAAGGAAATGTGTAAGCCTATCACCATGTATGAACATAAACTTCAAAAATGTAGAGGAAAAAAAAACAGCAAACAAACACCAACGACAATAATTAAATCTGCAAGAAAAACCCTTGACTAATTAAAGCTTTAAGCAGCAACATTATTAATTCACACAACGTCTAAAGATTTGTAACAATTATGGCAACAACTCTATACGAAATGGATGGCTATGAGACGAGACTGCCTGACTGACAGCAATGCTGAAGACATATTTTTTGAAATAGAACAGAATGAAATGAAAGCAAAATGAGTTGGGTTTTTTAATTAGAAATCCTGATTGGAAATAATGAAGATGGACGTTTTGGTTTTAAAATGTATTTTGTTATAGTTTGAACAAATACCGTGGAGATTTTAATAGACAGAATTTTTGTGTTTAAAGTGAATTTGAGCAGTTAGTTTTTAATGTATTTCACATTTATAGTGCTTTTCGGGCTCTACCAATACATTTTTTATACTTTCATACTTTTCAGTTTTTTTTTTTAAATCGAATAAAATATTAGACCGATTTTATTCTCCTTCTTTCTGTTATTTAAGCAACCAAATAAGTAAGTTGCACCATCAATATAATGGAGGTACCGATATTGAATTTTGTTAATTTTAAATTTTTTACCAGAAAATATTAAAACGAAATATTCTGAACAATAAAGATTATTTATTTATTTATTTATTGAAGTTTTTCATTTCCTGTACAACAAGACTAAGGCCCTAATTTTGTAAATCACTTGCATTCAACGCATCAGCTACGCTTTTGCGAACGCATCACCAAAAATATGAAATTTTGTAAATCACTGCGTCATTGCGTTTAGCGAACGCAGTAATATATCTGCGTTTTTTCAATACATAGTGTGAAAACATTGCATGGTTAAACCGATTTAGCTAGCTGCTGTTGTCTAAAAGCTACAGTAGATTGGTATCGAAGAAATCATAGTTTGAGCTATTGAAAATCGAAAAATCTAGTTAGTTTAAAGATTTGGGATATAAATTTTGTAACTGATCATTAGACTCTCAACAATTTCTTTGTATTTTTTTGTACGCACTACTTCAAGATTATACTTATTAGTTCACAAGTTTTAAATTTATATAGCAAATATACAAAATGTCAAATAATTAAAACGTTAAAATATTTTATTTCATATCACTTCCATCTTAGTCTTTTAGTCTTTTAGTTTTCGTCTAAAGGGAACTGCAAACAAACAAAAAATTGCCACAAAGATTTTGTCTCTTAATAAACTTAAATATGTCGCTAAAGGTATTTGCCACGCATGCCATTGTTACCATTGTCTTGTTTGTTCACTGATTTTATGTGACATTTAAGAGATTTTAATGAAACCTTCAAGTAACAGCTGAAACGAAAAACGAAAAGAAGAAAAAACTCCAAACAATATCTTTGTTATGTAAAGGTTATTTAGTTAAACAAGTAAAGATCATGTTCAAGTATTACATTTACAAAAGATTTCGCATACACGATTTTAATGAACATAATAAATGGGGTCACAGTTGCCCAGGCAGGATAATGGTTAAAAGGTGTGGTTATTATGTGGTAATAGGAATTTAAAAATATGTATGTATGTATTTGTGAGTTTCTATTTTGGCCTATGCATTTGTAAGTTTAAATTAATAATAAAATAAAATGAAATCACTTGAAAAAGAAAGCAGCTAAACGAATTCATAAAGTTTTTACTTTAAGTATGCGAACGGTTTCAGTTTTGCTTTACAAAAACGTGAATGTTAACATGTTGTTAATAATGGCCGTATTGAATTATGTATTTGTTATTGCTTTTAATGTAGTAACTACTCGTAAATTTGTAGAATTTAGTGTTTAAAAATTTAGCTTTCTAGTAAAAGTTATTTTTTTAAAGTTATCAGTAAATATGTTTGAAAGGGCCCAAGTACTTTACACTTAAAAACCACAAACCTCTATGTCTTGTGTTTTTATGTAGAAAAACCCATAACAATCAAAATGAAAGGAAAACTATTGACCCACATTATTGCTATATGTAGCCTATAAAAACCAAACAAAAAAAAAACAACACAATCTTATCTATTGTCTTAAATTTTGTTAAATGAATGTAAACAGACAGCACAAAAATACTTTCATTTCAAATACACAAGTACATATTAAATTGATATTGAAAATTTCCATTTTCATAAACATGTACAACAATAAATTGTCATTAGCAAAATTATACTTAAAATAAATCTCATTACTTGCAACAAAGATACAAATATGTATGTATGTATGTATGTATATATGTAAATACAAAAATATGTACATACATATGTATATATATATTTGTTTCTGAAATTACGGGAAAAAACTTTCTATTGTAGTTTATGCTGGAGAGAAGAAAAAACGTTGAACGATTGTATGTTTTTTGTTTCTACCACAATAGATGATATTGGCAAATTTGACTTCTTAACAATTTGTTCTTTTGGCGCACCATCAAGATAAAGGAAATTGATGAATTTGCACATACGACGATGACGAAGACAACAGCAAAACAATGAAGCAAACGATTTTCAAAAACAAAACTATTCAACACGATGCTAAAAATGAGGGGGAAACAAAAATATAATAAGAGCGCAATAGTTATGTATGTACATACATATGTATGTATGTATGTATGCATGTGATCAGGAACATATGTTACTAAAGACCACACAATATTATTAACAAAAGTGTAGATAGTACAATTGAACTACTTGCTACACTGAACAAAATTGAGGTCACACTTGCTAAATAATTTCCGAAAAAGGCGTAACCACTAAATCAAAAATATTCCAACTCGTATATTTATTTAAAAAAAAAACTTCGTTTATTTCGGGCAAGACACAACAACTATTTAGTCTAATTTTATTTTATGCTGTTTGAACTTACAAAACACTTGTAAGAGTAAACAAATGATAAAATATTAGATTTATAAGAACTTTAAAGAAAAACTAAAAAAAAAAAACGAATAATCGAAAAAAGATTTCTAAAAAAAGCCTAAAATTGGTATTTGTATTGAATTTTGTAATAAAAATTCTCACTTATTAGGATTTTTTTGCAAACGTTTTCGGTAATTATTCGAATTAAAAACCAAATATTTGAAAAAATCTTCTAAATGATCAAAACAATTTCATGAAAAAAATGTCTATTGCTCACACTATTTAGTTTTAGGAGACCAATTTTTTTCAATTCTCTTTTGAACTTGCCATTTCATTCACACATGTCAATTAAATTTTCGTACTTTTTAATGCAAATCAACATGCATGAAAGTAAAAAAAAAACAAAAGCAAATAAGAAAATGGATCAGTACCGTCAAGTTTGCATCGCTTTTATTCTCTTTTCTCTTTTCATCCCAAATACTTGCCTTGACGAGTCAGAATTGAAGAGTGTGAAAGCGCACTTTAAGTAATATATTATAGAAATATGAAGAATTTTATAAAAATAACCAAATAATTATTCAAATAAAAATTCGAATAATTTCCAAAAAGTGGCTAGAATTTTCTTTCAATTTAAATTTTCTTTGAATTAGAATAGATTTTTAAAAAAAATTTTCGAATAATTATTCAATTAAAAAACCGAAAAATAAAAAAAAATTTCAGAAAATGTTGCAAAAAATTTCCCGTTAATAATGTTCATTGTTTTTATAACTACCACCATAAAGATGGGAAGTGTATTAAGTTTGTGATTGGTCGTAGAACCAAAATGTATATATACATACGAGTACATATGTATGTATGTATATATTTTGCACATACATACATATTCTGGGTCCTTATATACTTCTAAGACGATCTAGTCATGTCCGTTTGTCTGTTGAAGACACGAGATAGAGTTTCGAAAAAAGACTTAAAACAATGACATTATTAAAGAACGTTGCTTGCTCCATCGAAATGTCTGATATTGAAAATGGACAAAATCCGTCCAGTAAGATTCGAGTTACAGATCAATGTTTCAGACAATATCGATATTCTGAAGATATTTTTTTGCTATTTTCTTTAAATATAATGAGACAATATTATGAAATTTTGCAAACTTTAATTGCATTATAGAAAAACAAATCCTGTAGAAAATGGTAAGCCCCCATATAAATGTCTTCCCGGAATATGGATATATACAAAATCCAGGAAATATTGGTTTCACCTAAAGCTAAACCACAAAACTATATTTTGTTTGAATCGGTCGGTATGATCATAGCCACCATATAAAACCCACTTCCGAAAATAACTTAAATGCTCATAAGACTCTTATAAGAATCACTCTTAAGTTGAAATTACACAGAAGTAATTCCTATTTATGTGTAAATCACCACAAAAATAATTCTATGACGATGGGTCCATATTTGATTATACAATATCTTGATTTAAGGCATAATATGTTAAGGATTATCAACTATTTAGAAACCTTGGGACCAAGATTCGTACCAACAGGTAATTGAGATGGCAAACTTATTGGAGCTGTCTCCTTACCTAAGACAACTGTTTGAAATACTAAACTCCAACAAAACCAATATGATTTAATTGCTATGTTTAGGAACTTATAACGCGTGGATCTATTATCTGATAACTTCAGTTAAATTCATCGTCTTTGAAAAAGTACAGTTAAATGATGGCACCAGCCCATTATCTACACCAAACAGTGCATTTTTCGAGATGTATTGGCAGTTATTGACATACTTCTGGCTTATCTTGACACTAAACATGTTACATGAGAACAGCTGAGCTGACAAAAACAATCTTACCAAAAAGAAAGTTGATAAAAAAATCTCCCTTTATATATGTGGCTAGCAAGGAAGCTTTATATGTGCCTCGAGTTATTTTTTCTGATTAAATCCAAAGGAAATGTGAAATTTGATATGATATATGATCTATGAGTATATAACATTGATTATATTTTTTTAATATAATTATTAAAAACACAAACTGCGAAGTGTTTTGACTTATATGCAGAAAATACCCCGAGTCTTTGGCAGGAATTGAACCCACAACCCTCTGACTGATAGTCTGGCACAAGTCTGCAACAAGACTAGGCGATAAGTCTATCGGTGCACCCTAAGGTTACAATTAAAATATTTTGTTGTCGGAATTTAAACTCCATTGACTAGGAACTTAGCACCTTCTGTACGAAAGAGCTGTACAATTTTTACGATTGTACATACTATTAAGAACATTTCAGTAGATTTTAAAATCTAATGCGTATTGAACACATGCTGCGTGTTGCAGGATGTTATAAAAATGTTAAAAGCATAGACTTTGTTAGATTGTGTTCCGGAAAATTCTTATCTAACTTATCACATATTTAATAGATTTTCCCTGTGTATTATCTATTTTATTTAAATGTGTTTGAATATTGTTGTTTCTAATAAATTACAATCATGGCTTATACAACAGTTAACTAAAATATATATATAAAAAAAAAACATTGTTAGACAACAAAACATACAAACATTTATGCCAGGCATCTATGGAAGAATTGAAAACAACAGCAGCAACACCAAGCTAAAAAAAAATCTTAAAGTCATTAGATCGTGCAGTAGTGGCAACAATATAAAAATAAACAATTGTAATTGTTTTTATCGGCAATGAATTTGAAATTGTACGACTAGCTATGAGATTCTATTGTGAGTACGGCCGCATATCGTCAATATGTATTGTTTTTGGAGTCTGTTGTATTACTACGGGTTTTTTTTTTAATACTTTCTGACATACATTCTAAAGTGATAATACGATTTGTAATAGTTTTGAAATCGCAAGTATTGTTTAAAAAAATTGTGCATTACACATGTGGGTATTGGAAATCGTGTTAGTAGTTTTGTTTAGTTTTAAAGGACAAGCATATTTTTAAGGGTCCAAAAAGTTAAAAAAAAAACAACTTAAAGTTGTTAATAATGTTTGGAATTTATAACAAATAGAAGAAATTTTAAATTTTGAGGTTTAGGGCAAGGTATAACAACAGAAATATATGTAGGTCGACTAATTATTAGGTTTAGCTTATACATGACTCTGAACAAAAGAAGTCAAGTTGTCACCTTTTGAGACTCTAAATACGATGATTTTAGAAAACACTTTCTCAAATCATAGACTTTTCTCAATTATACTCACAAACCTGCCACAAACAATATATTTTTCTGGCACAATGTTGAAAGATATAATAATCAGTTATTGCCCTGAATCAAAATGCGTATAAGCAATTAATTTTCGTTTACACGTAATTAGCCTCTGGCTTTTAGCAGCCATACAAAAGCAAAGTTTGTAAGCTGGCCATGCTCACACAAATTCTATAACGAAAAAAATAAAAAAAGCAAAACTATTAAATGCTAGAAGAAATTCATTTGATGGCAAGCGGCTCACTTACAACCAAATAATAAAACAAATTTTTATATTGACATTGTGCTCATTTTCTAGCTAGAAGCAAATATTTCGTTACTCTAGCTGGCTAACTCTTTACAACATGATCGTTAAAATACAAATCTAAATATATTAAAACTATAAATGGAAAATGCAGCTGTAAGAAAAATACAAATAATATAAATCGCTTTAATCTTTAAGAACCCTTAAGGTGTTTGATAAATTTTAAATGAAATTGATATAATAAATAAACAAAAATTAACCTATTTTTCAAAGTTTAACAAAACTAGCACACATGAATTAATGGATTTTTATTAAACATTTCCAAAAAGAAACTCAACTAAATTTAAGTAAAGAACTTGCAACTGCCAACCCGTGATTGAAACTGTTTTTCTAAAACCCTAAATTAATCTATGCTTATTTGTTATTGCATTACAGAGTTTAAGCCAAACCAAGTACTGTTATCTTGTACACATTACTAATGTAGTACTTAACTTTTCTAACATCATATACTGCTGCATTAGCTGCATCATTTTGGCTGGTACATATTATAACTTTTCTCCAGCTAGCTTTCTAAAGTATGGTTAATGGAAATGACCATTAATTAACACTTGACAGCCTGGAAACATTTGCTAAACATACTCTAGTATTTATACCCTTCAACGCGGTGTTGATGATGGTACTTAAGTTACTCTACATATATAGATTGGGTTGTAAGTTGGGCTACTCCCTAAACCAAATAATGCTGGCTTTTGTTTTTATTCCCAAAAAATACTTTTGTGCAGCATGCTGTATCATAGAGGTTTTTAGCCCACTATGTGTTTTTGAGTCAGGAAAAACTTCTAAAACTGCCTTTAGGTAACAATTTTCAGTTACACTGTATCCATTTTAATAATATATCTTTGAGAATTAACAAAATATTGTTTCGTTTTGTTAGCTAAACTTTACAAATTTAATGCTGCACTTTAGGCTTTCGGAAAAGCAGTACATTCGGAAAAGCAATAGTTGGCATTACTGCAAAAGCATCGTGTTATAAAATGTGGCAGTAAAGCAGCTGATGCGCAAACAACATAAAAACAAGTATCACAAAAATGGCTGATGCAAGAACTGAGCATCATGATCAGCTGATTTGCAAACTAATCACAGATGCGCATAAAATGCGGAGCAGTGATGCATTTCCGAAAAGGCCTTTTTTTAGTGCTTGATTAAAATATGTCAGTTTTGCTATGTTAGCTATACGCAACTATCGTATTCTATATTTGATCTGCTTCCTAAAAATATTTAAAGTTTTTATAAAAAAAAAAAATATTCATCAACCGTTTCTTTCAGTCCTTTCACGTCTCGCCTTTAAAATCTGATGGTCTGTTGGCTCTAAACAATTGTAAACTGGTAAAAGTTTCAAATTAAAAAATTCGTGTTGCGATTAGTACACTGAGCGTACTATTATTGACCATAAGTTAAGCGAACTGCACGAAACACATTCCTCACAGAACGTGAATTTGTAAGTCTTTCCATTATGAAATGCCAAACAATACTAAACAAAAATAACATGACAGCATGACACGACTCACAAGTGATCTGTCAAAAAAAGCTATTAAAAAATCATTTCTAATTAAATCACCCGTTATTTGTAAATAAACCCACGTTTTTGATTATTGATACAACACAACTCCCAGCTGCCAACGGGTCTATGTCTGGTGGAAGGCCACTAACTGTAACTAACCTTATTTCTTTCTAAGCAATACGATTTGAAATAGAGAAACACAACGTTTGACCCCAATATGTTGGTTTTTCGTTACTAATGTGCATTCCATTGGATTTACTGGGAAATATGCTGC
Organism: Bellardia bayeri; assembly: GCA_950370525.1. Taxonomy (NCBI): domain Eukaryota; kingdom Metazoa; phylum Arthropoda; class Insecta; order Diptera; family Calliphoridae; genus Bellardia; species Bellardia bayeri. The sequence goes on along the minus strand of OX493265.1, from coordinate 19,357,483 downwards.
ATATAAGATTTCAAATTTCCTATAACATTTCAAAGCTCTTCCTCTAAAGAAACTGTAGATTAAAACATGTGTTTTCAAAGCACATGCAGTATTATTATTCTGGCTGATATATCGGCCATTGGATGGGTAGTGAGTGTATTTATGAACCTTTGCCTCTCACCACGGACTCCTAGTTTTTATACTCAAGATTCCCAAACGGATGTAGTGGTGTTATAGTACAGGCTGATATATCGGCCATTGGTGGATCAGTAAAAGCTACTTTGCGTTAGATTTATGATATTTTTATGATGAGATTGCTATTAATAATTTGGTTGATAAATTTGCGTTCGATTGGGTTCTTGAAGTGAATATATCACAGCCATAAGTCGAAGTGTTTAACAAGATCCAAATTTGCCAATTCATCAACTTTACTAGATTTATTCGCTGAATTCATTTAAGATTTATGTGTAAAAATATTTTTTTTTTGAATTTTTGTCTTGGATACGTCAACAGGGGCTTCTAAAATTCCTAGATAAGTTATTGTATTAATAAGACAATCGATAGTCTCAAGAAAATGAGTGTTTGATAATTGTATCATGCAAAGTGCGGATATAGACATAACATATTACACTATCGGCAGCATAGTTAAATGGTAATGATTCCGTTTTCACGACCATCAGAAAAAAGTTGCTAGTTAGATGAGTACTACATCCATCCTGCATATATGAGCTATTAAATAACGTTACACCATCTGATTTACGATACCTCAGATAGATCGTTTAATATACATATGTGTGTACAGAAATCTATGTCTTAACATATTGTTACGTTTTTACCTTTTAAAAACGGTGGCTTATATTTCCCTCAAATAAACCAGATTCTTTTTAATTGCAAATTAAAAGCGTCAAGTAGTTTGAAAAAATGTAGCCAGTTTTTATTAATTTAAATGTACACAAAAACAATAAAAATGAACACTCCTCTTTTTACACACTTATATTACCAGTGTTGTCAACTTTGAAATTTAAAAACCCACCAAAATGGAGAAAAAACGCGCAAGTTGAAAAAAATCGCACCAAGTTTAGATTTTCTTTTTTATTTAAAATGTTTATTGAATTAATTTCACATAAAAATATAATATTTTTGTATTATAAATATATTATTTATCACAAAGTTTTTTTTTTACTCAACGAAGACTGATTGACCCTGTCTATTTTACACCAATCATAATTTCTGGCGGGTTCGGAGCTAAGATGCATATAATGTTCATGACTGCAAGTCTAGAATGTGCGTGTCTAGAATATTCAACCAAAGCCGTTAAAACTTAATGTTGCCATATTGCTCAGCTATGTTTATAACAGGGAGTTCTCAATAATGTTTTTAAACCGACCGTTAAATTTAAATTGAAATACAATTTCGTAACAATATGGCATTTACCAAAAACATGCCTGCAATTGTTGAAGGGAACTCCAGCCTACTTGCATGTCTGTCGATCGCCTAATGATCAGTTAGCAATGTCATTAGCTCTCTTTCTATTTCTAGTATAGCAGAATTCATTATTGTATTCAGTATTCCAACAGATACTGCATCTAATATAATGCTTTAACTCTGGCCAAGTGCGGCTCTGAGCAGCTCATCTGCCTGATCATAGCCGCAGACTTATACTAGACGTGCCAACTCAGGCAGCTGCTCTTCCTTACATTGGTTAATCAAGTTAGCTGGCATTGGAGGAATAAGATTTGATTGACTTATGTGGCTCCTGAACAAAGATGCAGGTGCTCCCACTAATGTTCTTTTCATACAAAAGTTCATCACAGAAAAACCTGACGATGAAATGCGTGTAGCTCGACGTTTAACTTAAGATGTCAAATATATGTTATCTTATAAACTCGTACTTTAATGTATAGTTGCGAATTATCAAGATGTTTGAAAGTAGAGAGATATTCTTTCTATGTATTAATGTTAAATGTTAATGTTACTTAAAAAGAAGTTTGTTTTCAATTTAGAGGACTAGATCGATTTGACAAATTGAAAAATTTTCATCACCTCTATTTATAATACCTACATGTAAATGAATCTACTTGAAATGCCAAAGCACAGATCTAACTCTGAAGGTTGAATCAAAAGACAATGGGATTTTTCATAAGCATCTACAAAATATAATACTTTTAATATAAAATTCAACGAAATGTTGGTTGTGGGCTCAACCAGCTAGGTGCGTCCGACTGTGACAGACGTGCTATGACCTCGAGGAAAGTACTTATGAAAATTTAATTTTCCACAAATATTCTTCTTTGATCAAGGATGTTTGGTATTGCCAATTCATATAATCCCAGTATTACCAGAATTATGGAGTAAAAACTGAGACTACCTCCGAAAGAGTTCACATTGGGTCTATTATTCATCTTATTTGAAACCGGAAATGGTGTGTTTTCTTATAATGATCTTCTATCGTTTTAGTATTTTTTTATTTTACTACCAGTATGTTTGTATGACTTCGCCATGGTCATTGGTCCAACTTAAGTACTTTTGTCATTTACTACTTAGTGTATACATATTTATGCAGTAAGTACATTATGTGTATGCATGTATGTAGGGTTAGGAGTACGCTTTCCTAACACTTCCATTTACTCACAAACACACACGCTCGGGTAGACAACAAAATATTTGCTTTAAAGCATTTAAGTTTAAAAAGCTTCCTTCTTGCACGAGTATGTAGGAATTCATGCAGTAATTGCGTTTATGCATATGTTGTAGCACAATGGGGCAATAAAGGAGTATTTGGAAAATATTTCAGTAAAAATCTGTAAATGGATGTACCCGAAGATGTGGCCGATAAGTTGCCAAAGAAGATCAGGATTATTTGAAGGATCTGCTGTAGATGTTGAAATAAAACTACAAACATTCCATTGTTACTGACTGATTGTGTTTGCAATAGATTTTTATTTAATAATAATTTATTTTTTAATGTTTTTTTTAGTTCTAAAGTTTAAAAACAAAAGAGGTTATGGAAATAGATGTTATGATGTCCCACAATGAACACATCGCTGAAACATTTTAATGACAAATCCTAAATGGAATTTTACAAAGTTAGACTACCATTTAGTATGAAAAGTTTAATTTATTTGCCTAATATAATATTCCCAACCCATTGTGCAGTGTGTATTTATGTTTATCTGCATGTTGTTATTTAAAATGCATATTAAATGCACTTAAGTTTCTTAAAGGTAATTTGTACTATTAATTCTAAAGCTGGTGATGGTAGTGTATTGCAGGTTTATGTGGGTTGCATGTAAATTAATGTTAATATTATCTTTACACCTTTAAGTAATTTGTTTATGTTTACATACGTTTTTTTTATGAAGACTTTTAAAAAGTAATTTAAGTTTAAAAAAAGTTTTAAATGTTTTATTTTCTTTACATTTTGAAAAAAGAACTTTGGGAGATACATAATTTGTTTATTATATGTATATACAATATATAAAATTTAATTTATAACATAATTACTTTTTTGGAGAACTTCATATAAAACTATGAAAAGGAGTCAGTCTATAGTGTAGAGACTGTAGAACTGTCTATAGTCGAAAGACTATAAAAGTCGAGAAACTATAGAACTGTCTATAGTGGGAAGACTATTTTTTTCTGATACGCTGGAAGTGTAGAATCTTCATAGATGCACAACATTCCCCCAAGGATTAGAGTCAGCATTGTCGCAGAGTTTCTTGAAACTATAAGCTGTAAGCATTTCCTAGCTTAGCGGTATGCAATTCGATTCATTAGAGATTCTGTCTACCCCTACTTCTTTGATATTTTCGCCTTGTTTTAATACATACTTTCCATGTCTGCTGCACAGAAAAAAAAATCATGTTTTTTTTCAATTAAACCTTTAATTGATTTTAAAATAATTTTCAATTAAAATATTAATTGATTTAATTACTTTTTCTGATATTTTCAATTAAATCTTACATTTTTTTTAATTCATACTATCATTTTGTTTACAGGTCCGATTTCAATTAAATTTTTAATTGATTCCACAAATATTTTAATTGAAACTCATTTTTATTTTTTTCTGTGTGCGTTCCCATTTTCAATGCGGTGGCGTATGAATATTTTTGCAAAAGTATTCTCGTCAAGTTTCTCTTTCGCTTAACCCTGAGATTTGGGTTTACTTGGGGGTGTTCTTAAAGATTTATCTGGATTTATGGTGAAAGTAATAGCTTAATGATCATTGTGGGTGTAGTGTGCGCTCAGTTCCCAGACAATGTTGATTGCAAGACTAGTGCTTACAAACGTTATATCGATAAATGAATGAAATGGATGAGGTTCACCTTTGTTAGTAAGCATTCATACTTTGGCTACCGTCTAGGCATTAAAGTCACCTCCTATAATTTCTTTTGAATATAAACTAGGTTGGCGGAGAATTAATCCCTTAAATTGCCAGGTTATCGCACGTTCACTCTAATCAAGTCTCAAGTCGACATATACCTTCATATAGGAAGCTGGAACGATTAAATCTTGTTTTAAAAAATCTATAGCATGAAAATCAGCAAAATCAGTATAGTAGAACAAGAGTTATGGATCAAAATGTAGGACAACAAAAAAATTATATTTTTAAAAATTTTTCTGCCAATTTTTTTTAAATATTTTGCCAATATTCCCATGAAATTTTGTATACGTAGTTCTAATGATAAAAGAAGAAAGTATGAGGAAAATAGTAACCATAGGTTCAGGATTTCTCAAAGCCTCCATATAAAAATGTTCCCGAAATATTGCTCAATTATACATAAATGCCTATAAAATTGGAATATCAATACAAAATTCAACACGAATAAGTTTCATGCAAAAAGAAATCGTAAAGCGAAAATTTTACACGGATCATTTACATACATGCCAAAATGAAACTGCTGGATTTTGAGAATATCGGTCCATATTTGACTATATCCCCCACATAAGGTGCACTTCCGAAAGCCACGTTAATAATAATATATTATTATGTTGTTGTTATTAAGTTATTATGTTGAAATTCGACGTGAGATACCCTCATATATTTTAAATTTACTGTTCCAAAATTGAAGATAAGAACCATTTCCGAAAAACCAATAAACCCACAAAAATGTCTACATAATATCGATATCGAACCAACTTTTATATAGATCAGTAATTTTAATCCAGAAATCAAACTAATAATATACGGCAATTATGCTACTGGATTTTGTAGCTGTCAGTCAACAATTGGCAATAGCTCTCGAATTAAGTCCACTTCCGAGCATACTAAACAAACATATAACTCTTGTCAATAACGTTATTGAGATGAAGTTCAACCAAAATAAGATTCAAATATGTAGAAACCACATTAGGGTTATGAAAATACTTTCTTTTACAAAAAATGGCTCCAATGTTTTTGCAACCTGGAATAAATTTCCTTGTAGCAATTGTCTGTATTACTAACACTATCATTATCGTTGGATAATGCTTTACTTTTTATGTCATCAGATAAAGTTTTTGCTTTTGTCTGCAATAGCATTTTACTTAATGATATACTCTGCACAACTTAATTTGCAATCCAAATGGAAAGCAAGGACTTCATTCTATCATCAAAGCACTTCTTGTACGGGTCATCTTTTTACCATCTAATGATGTTGCAAATTTTGCAAACATTTAAAAAAAAATTGAAGACTCGACCCCAAAACAACGCAACCCCGAAAATCTAATGACGCACAGTGAAAGCTAGTACTAATTATACAGCGACACAATTTCGAAAAAACGAAAAAACGAAACAACGCAAAGCGAGGTATTGGTGTAAGTTATTGTGGTTTAAGGTCAGATCGTTTAATTTTATCCCATAAAACACAAATCCATAATTTCTAGATTTTTTAATCACACAATTTTCTCGTTTGCTTAAATTAGAAAGTTGTTGTTCTGATTTAAATAATATAGGTAGATCTTCAAAAATCTAAAAATATGTATCCTCATTAATAAAACACACAAATCGAGCGAAATAATCCCATGTTAATGAAATAAACAAGCAAGATATTAATTGCTTTTTAATAATGTTTTATCCCAAATCCACAGTATACTCATATTTATCGCATGGATTTTCCTTTTGCTTTGATCTCACCACATTGAAAAAAGCAAAAAAATAAAAAGGAAAACATGATACAAAAAAGTAAAAAGTATTACACATTTTTAATTAATTTCTAACCAAACTCAACTGGCAAAAGGAGTTTACAAATAAGTCAAGTCTTTAAGACCAACAGCAGCAACTTTAACAGGTGTTTAGAGAAAATTTCACATTTTCCCAACTCACAGAATATATACGGCAATGAACTATACTAGAATAAATATGATTAACAACACCAAAAAAAAAAAACCAACTAGAAACTTGTATTTCTTATTAAATTTGCTTAAGATTGAAATCATTTTGTAATATTATTATTTTTTTTGTTTTTTTTTTTTTCGTTAATTCAATGCAAAGTTGTGAAATTTCTTCATCATCTTGTGTTTGAGCATAATTTTCATACTCTAGAATTGATCAAACATGAACAAGAAGTCTGCAGTAATTTTTTATTTTTTTTTCAGTTTGGTTGCTCAACTAAAACTCTATTTGTTTTAGTTTGTTTTTTGTTTTTTTGTTTTCAACAAAAAGTGTGGTTGCACAGTGTTTTAAATCAAGGATACTAAAGTTATAATTTTATAGAAATCTAATTGGTTAGTTTTATATAGTTAGTTTGTTAACTTAATTGTTTCACATAAATGCTAAAATATTGTGCAAAGCAAAAATATTTTAGTTTGTCTCTGTAAATGTGCGGCAATTTTGCATTTCTCGTCCTCGTTCTAGTTTCTAGATTCCGTAATTGTTATCATTTTGTGTTTTGAAGGAAACACTGTGATTTTATTATACATCTTTAATAGGAAGTTTGATTATTTGAAAATTACAACGAATACAACATGAGGCAATAACATCTAAGAAACATACTTACATATACACAAACAAAAATGAAAATTTTAAACATTGTGTCTAGTTTAGATCGGAGTAGGCAAACAGTAGGCTCATGAAATGCAGTAGAATATCATAGAAATTAACTATCGAAGTGACTATAGTCCAAAGCTTTTAAATCTGCCTGTATTTGAGAGACTTTAGAACTGTCTATAGGCGACAGGCTTTGGAACTATCTATCGTAAAGAGAATTAAAAACTGTCTATAGCAAACAGACTTGAACTGTCTATAGACGACAGGCTTTAGAACTGTCAATAGCAAAGAGAATTTGGAATTGTCTATAGCCGAGATCTGCCTGTATTCGAGAGACTTTAGAACAGGAACTGCATATAGCTCATAGACTATAGAGCTGTCTTTAATCGAGAGACTATATAATATAAAGTTGAAAGTTTTTAGATCTGCCTGTCTCCGAGAGACTTTAAAACAGTCTATAGTAAAGAGAAATTGGAAATTTTAGAACTGTCTAATGTAAAGGGAAATTGGAACTATCTATAGTTGAGAGACTGCAGAGTTGTCTATAGTAGAGAGACTTTAGAACTGTCTGCAGACGACAGGCTTTGGAACTGTCTATCGTAAAGAGAATTTAAAACTGTCTATAGCTGAGAGACTTTAGAACTGTCTATAGTAAAAAGAATTTGGAATTGTCTATAGCCGAAATCTGCCTGTATTCGAGTGACTTTGCAACTGTCTACAGTAAAGAAAATTTGGAGAATTTAGAACTGTCTTTAATCGAGAGACTATATAATATAAAGTTGAAAGTTTTTAGATCTGCCTGTCTCCGAGAGACTTTAAAACAGTCTATAGTAAAGAGAAATTGGAAATTTTAGAACTGTCTAATGTAAAGAGAAATTGGAACTATCTATAGTTGAGAGACTGCAGAGTTGTCTATAGTAGAGAGACTTTAGAACTGTCTGCAGACGACAGGCTTTGGAACTGTCTATCGTAAAGAGAATTTAAAACTGTCTATAGCTGAGAGACTTTAGAACTGTCTATAGTAAAAAGAATTTGGAATTGTCTATAGCCGAAATCTGCCTGTATTCGAGTGACTTTGCAACTGTCTACAGTAAAGAAAATTTGGAGAATTTAGACCTGTCTTTAATCGAGAGACTATAGAATATAAAGTTTAAAGTTTTTAGATCAGCCTGTATCCGAGAGTCATTAGAATCGCCTATAGACGAGATATTTCATAACTGCCTATAGTAGACAGACTTTAGAACTGTCTATAGTAAAGAGCAATTGGAACTATCTATAGTCGAATGATTTTAGAACTGTCTATAGACGAGAGACTTCAAAATTGTCTATAGTAAAGAGACTTTGGAACTATAGAACTGTCTAAAGTCCAGCGACTTGAAAAGCTTATATTGTTGAGAGACATCAGAACTGTCTATAGTAGAGAGACTGAAGAGCTCTCGAAAGCTGAGAGACTTTGAAGCCTCCATAGTTTATTTACTATAGTAAATTATAGACTATGGAACTCTCCATAGTTGAAGTTCTACATAAATTTCTATAGTCGACATAGTATGGAATATTTATCTGCTTTGGATTTTACAGGTAAGGGATTGTCATGGTAAAAACGGAAACTGTACTGCTGATATACTACTTTAAAGATTAATATACTAGTCAGAGACACGATCTAATATAGCCAGACTGGAATTTGACGAAACATTTGTGGGTTCTCAATTTAAAGAGTCTTTGGAAACCATTTGTACAATGTCTAAAGTCAGGTTTTGGAAATATTTTTAAAAATTCCTCACAGTCTGTTACCCACTACTCATTCCCAAGAATATTTATAGACAATAATTAACGTAAAAGGAGTAGCTGCATGGCTGGTGGTCCAACTGCTGCTTTACACCCTCAAATATTGTTCAGACCTGCTTGTGAAAAATCCACTACCGTGTTGGTCCATAGTTGGGCGTTTTGTTATTATAGTTATAGCTTATATTGTTTTTGTTATTATTTTGTATTAGTTGATGTTGTTGTGGTTTTGTTATTGTTATTGTTGCTGTTGTTTGTTACTTGGTTTATTGAGTAGGCAGCGGTAAAACAACAAAAATTCTTGTTGTATTAGATATTATTTGTAAGTGGTAGGTTGTGGTTTTGTTCATAGATTATTATTGTTTCTGTTTTTTTTTCGTGTTGTTGTTTTAGCCATAGCTGTCGTTCGTTGTCTGTTGTATACAGCGGAGTTACATGATTGTTGCAACAAATAGTCTTTGTTGTTGCAGCTCTAACCAACAACATTGAATTATTATAAGTTCTTGTACAATATGATGACTTGGTTTGTTTGTTAGTGTTGTTATACATACATGTAGAAAATTGTAATTGAATTGAAAAATAACATTAAGTTTGAAAAACAAACTGAAATATGAAAAAAAGGGAAATTTTAAAAACAAATATAACTTAGTTTAACATTGATGAGTGTTTAGACATAAACCAATTTTAAACTACTTATCTACAATTAAAGCTAAGGTTTGACTACCAGCTGAATACAAATAGAACTAAAATTAGGATGCAAATATACCTACGATGGATACGAAATTTTAACCACAAAATGACATAAGATTAAAGTTAAATTTGGGCTACAAATGCACCTGCAATTAATGCAATGGAAAAGTTAGAAATTCGTGGTGTCATTAAATATTTAAATAGAATAGGTTTATCGAGACAAGAAATTCATAATAATATGGTGAATGTATTAGGTGAAAGCGCTTCTTCATATGCAACATTAAAAAAAATTGGGTTGCTGGATTTAAACGTGGTCGTACAAGCATCGAGGATGAACCACGTAGTGGACGTCCAAAAGCAGTAACAACAACAGAAATTGTAGCCAAAGTGCATAATATGGTATTAAATGATCTAGGAATAAAAATGCGTGAAATAGCCATCATGGGCATCTCTAATGATCTAGTCCATTTAATTTTGCATGAAAAACTACAGATGAAAAGGCTTTCTGCCAAATGGGTGCGCTATTTGTTAACAGGCGACCAAAAATGAAAATTCCTCAAGTTTGTTTGGATCATTTTAAGAATAATAAAATAGCTTTTAAGCGTCGTTTCATAACTTTTGATGAGACATGGAACCACCACTATACTGCAGAGACAAAAGAACAATCCAAGCAATGGCCTGAAGCTGGAGGAAGTGCCCCAAAGAAGGCACAAACAATTCAATCGGCTGGTAAGATTATGGCAACGGTTTTTTGGGACTTCAAAGGTATTTTATTGATTGACTATCTGCAAAAGGGTAAAACAATAAATTCAGGGCACTATTGCAAGATTTTTGCTCAATTATATGTAAAAATTCGAGAAATCCTGACTTACAACATAAAAACAATAATTTTTTTTATCAAGACAACACACCAGGTCATAAGAGTGTTTTAAAATCAACGAATTTCAGTTGCTCCCAGTGACTTTTATCTAAAACAATTTCTAGCTGGCAAACGTTTTACCTCAAATGAATAAAGTTGTAAACCACTATTTTGAAGGCTTTGAGGAAAACTATTTTAATCAATTGATAGAATTGCGAGGTTAGCGTTGGACTAAGTGTTTTAAGTGTTTCAGGAGATTATATTGAAAAATAAAAATTTTTTGAAAACTAACTATTCTCTTTCTGTGCTAGGCTAAGAAGTTTCCGAACCGCCCTTGTATAACAACAATTTTAACTGTGACCTACGATTAAATCTAAATTTGAACTATATATACCCTTTTAATTAAACCAAAATTTAGACTATATACAGACCTACAATTAAACAGAAATTTGGACTAAGTAAAGATGATCGTTGATTAAACCAAAATGTTGACTGTGTGAAGACCTACAACAAACCACATTTTTATACATACAATAACTATATCAAGATCTACGATTGAATAAAAATTTGGATAATATAAGTAATAAACTAAAATTTTTTTTTTATATGAAGACCTACGATAAACCCAAATTTTGGTCTACATAAAGACCTACAATAATTATAATATGTGAATTATATAAAGACCAACCAAATTAACAGCAGTAATTTTGTTAAGTGTATAAAATTGTTTATAGTTTAAGCTAACTATGTTGCAAGTTGTTGGTAGGTAATTATTTTATGTTGTTATTTATTTTTAGATTTTTTTTCGATGGTGTTTTTTCTGTTTGTTTGCCATCAATGCGTTCTTCATTCAATTTTCAATTTCCTTTTAGTTCGCATTATAAATGTATACATTGATTCAATAAACTTGGTGCAATTGAATTGTGCAAAAATTGAAAAGATGAAAAAGAAACAAGACAACAGCAAAACTCTAACGAAATTGTTTTAAAGTTTGCGTAGTTAAAATGTTTGATTTAACAGTCATAATTTAAGGTTTTGTGGCAGTTTGTTTTGTATTTTTTTTTTAATTTTTGTTGCAATACTTCGTAAATGTTTGGTGTTATGGTTTCTGTGGCATAGTTATAGAGAGTCGTCATCATAATGTGGCCAAACAAAAATCGAACCATTTTTAGTGTACGTTCTACTAAACTAATAATGCCACAAATTGACCCAGTTTAGATTTTTTTAACTAACTGCAGTTGGTTTCTATATGTTTGTGTGTTTGAATTTGTTGCCAACTCTCCTATTTTGCCAACTCCTTGATTTGATTTCCATTATCAGGTTAATAACAACTTTTGCAGCTCCAGCTTCAGTGTACTACATGAAATTTGTATTATTCTATGTTTTGCTTTTCCTTATCATGTTGCAAGTAACATTATTATTATTATATTATAAAGCACTTGACTTTTCGACTGCCAGCTATCGTAAATAAAGTAAGTTGGAAAAATACTGTTCAGAGCTTCAAACAGCATAATTATGTATTATGGAACTGAAATAAATTATTTTAATTACAGTTTACAATTAAGTGTTTTTGTTAAAAATATTTTCTTCTCATTGTAGTTTTATTTATGTTTAACAAGAAGTATACAATTATCACTTGTTGTTACTCGTTAAAATTTAACCCCAGGATATCATTTACACTTGTATGTTAAATTTGAAGTGAAAGAATTATTTCTGTTGTGTTTTTTTTTTGCATATTTCTTTCAAGGAAATGAAAGTTTTTCTTTGTTTTTGTGTTGTTAGCCTTAAATATAAATTTGTTTTTTAAAGAAAATTTTAATTTCTTGTGAATTTATGGCAATTAGCTAAAACTTAATTGTTATAATAAACATGTAGAAATGGTGTAGTAATTATTATGTACGTCTATAAAATATGCTAAATTAAATAATAAAAAAGTAATCGTTATAAAACGTTTTACTACATTTTAGGATTATTTTACGGAACTTTTTGTTTTCTAGCTTTATTTAGTACTAAATTTTAGAAGGGTTACTATAAGTATGTATATCTAAATTATTAAATAATTTATAATTGAGTGTTCTGTTTACTGCCTTAATAACTAAAGCTTATTTGAACTTACAATAAGAAATTTATATGAAAAATTTTCACATAGTTATGTATGTATGTTCACAGAAAATCCGGCCGTATAAATTTTTATTGTAACAAAGAGACCCATTCATCCTTATTCTATTTGGCGTAGTTGTTATTTTCTAACAGTCTTATGTCGACGTCGAATCGTCTTATTATCGATACATACAACACACATATCTAATATTTGAGTCAGCTGATTCCTTTTGTTAATTTATTTTTGTACACACAAAACTTTGTAAATGAATAAAAACTTTTTTATTACATATGTACGTTTTTTATTAAAATAAAATGATTTTTTTATTCGGATTCCAGCGAAGAAGAAAACAAAAATAGATTTTATCCTCTATGGTATACAAAATACCGGCTTCGCACAGTAAAAATTTCTTGTATTTTTATGTTGAAATGTCATAATCCTTTATTTAATATCTTTGGATCTATATTACCTACACTGTTATATTATGGCTCAAATTAAACCTTTCTTAACTTTTAAATTTTGTGATTTATTTACGATGTTTTCCCCGAATTTTTTTGATTTTTTAAAAAAATATCGCATCAAAAATTAATTTTCCAAAATTGACCAATAGACGTTCCATATAAGTAGGTTATATATCATTGGAAATATCTTTAAAATGCTTATAATTTGATATATATATATCGTCTAAGAAAGATATGTAGTTTTCAAGATATAGCTATACTTTAAATAATAACACAAGTATACACGGTTTTGGATCTAAGCAACCAAAAGCTGTTTCTAAGGTTATTTGTATTAAATTGGTTCTAGTTTTCGAGATATTAAATAAACACATTTTTTTTAATTTTTGACAATTAATCTTCATTTTATTTATTAAAAAGTGTTAAATTAGAGTCGAACTGAGTCGCTTGTACTGTTTGGGATCTGTTTCACGCATTAAACTCCAACAGTAGTCGCTCATCATGCCCTCGTCCCAAAATCCTTGGTATCGTTTTTCGATTTTCGCCAAATCTTGGTGTAGTCTCGCTCTCCTTGCTCGTCGCTTGTATCACCCAAGTTTTCAGGAAAAAATTCGAAATGGGAATGCAGAAAATGTATTTTGAGAGACATTCGAGCTCCAATCTTGCAATAATTTTGCAACAAAGTGTCGATTATCTGCTCTAAATCCGGGCATTTGCGGTTACCGAGAAAGTTCTGAACAACATCTTGAAATGATACCCATGCTGCTTCATTGGGGGTTAAACATTTTGTAAAGTTTCTGTCGGTCACTAATTTTCGATTCAACAAAAAAACTTAAAAAAAAAATTAAATAACGTTTGTAGCGACGCCAACAGCTGACTGTCATTATGATAGAGCAGTGCTGCCAACATGCGCGAACTCATAAACTAGAACCAATTTTGAAAAACGACACCCGGATTTGGATTCAGCACCTTAACTAATGTCAAGATTTGTTCTCATCTGCTGTGATCCAAAAGTTGACCGGAATTTGTAAACTTGTGTAATCTTTGGAGCCCCGCCCACTGAAAAATAGGCGTGGCCGACAAATTTTTTTTTTGTTTTACTCAGAATTTAAAACTCTACTAGTGGTAAAATTTTCAAAAATGTCACTAAAACCGACAAAAACCGAGCAATGTACTAAACTGAAAACAAGATTTAAATTTTTTATAATATACTGCTCATTTCCCAAAGAAGTTTTGAAAAATCAAAATTTAATTTTTTAGAATTTTGGGCTTATAGAAACCCTTTACAGAAGAATTAAGAAAATATTGAGCCATATAAAATCGGTTATTATTTTTTTTAAATAGCACACCAGAGAGCGTACAACAATTTTCGTTGATCTTCTCTTCTTATAGGCATATAGAGGATTTGGATACTTAACAGTATCATTATTTTACATATTATTTCCAATTTTTTTCCACTTTTATAAATGTTAAAGGTCAAGGGTCACTAAAATCGTTTTTTTATTTTTTTTGATAAGTTTCCAATAAAATGTTTGATTATATGTTCAATAACTTTTTTTGCCATACGTTTTATTTAATTGCCTCACAAATTTAATAATACACTCAGTTGCCAGGTAATGCCAACAAATTGCATGTACAAATTAATTTGCAACAAATAAAGAAGGCGCTTAAAATCCCGTTAATAAAAATACGTCTGACAGTCAAGACCCGTTTAACCAGACCAAAGAACAAATGCAGAAAAAGAAACGCATTTCCTACAATGCGTTAAAAAGATAATTTCAATTGATAAACAATAAAAAACTACAGACAGCAACGCCATTCATTGGCATCTACTATTTTTTAAAAGATTGACCAAACATTTATATGCAATTGACGCTGAATATTCTATTGCCATAAATAACGAAAAGTAACACGAATATTGAGTGTATAGAGACTTATGAGACACTTGCATTTTAACCAGTGCGTCTGGGACATATAATGAAACTCTATCCATCCATTGGCTACACTAGTAATTTATCTATAAATTTAACACATGTGGCGGATGTTGTACGCACCAAAAAACATTACAGAACTAACTATGTACGCAGAAAAAAACTGGCAAGTGGTAAACAAATTTTCACACCATATATAACAGAATTGTTTGTATTTCGTTTGTAGCCAAATATTTCTGTTAGTCATCCTTGACTCAATTTATGGACACTATCAATATTTCAATACAAGTAAGTACTTACAATCGCTTTAATATGTTGTGCGTTTGTTAAATGCATTTGCATTTAACACTTACAACTTCTTCTTCTTCTTCTTGAGAGCGTCTGACATTTAAATAAATATGTGTGTGTTAATATGAGTACATGTTTTCCTTTACAAGTATCGATTTTCTGCAGATTTTTGGTACCCTACAATAAGTGCATATAAGCTAAAGTTCATAAATCCAGTTTGAATGTGTTCCTTAAGCAACAGTTAAAGTGAACTTCCACAACGTTAAATACAGGGCCTGTTCGAAAAGGCATCTCTGCGCTGCATTTGATGCGCATATGCGATTCGTTTGTGATGCTGATGCGCAGACGAACAATTTACTCCTTAATTTTTTGAAACACCTTTCCCCAGAGGACAGATTTTTTCTTCCTTCCAGAAGAAAATTCTTCCTCCATGTCCAAACGGACTCTCACCAACAGTTTGGAGAATTTTCCATCATTTTCTATTCTAAAGAAAGTATACAAATAAATTAACAAAATAAAAAACTTTTTACAAAATTTAATACTTACTCTTCAATTGCATCAGCCATTTTTGTGATGCTTGTGTGCTGTTTTTTTTTTGCGATTCATCTGCTTCAGTGATGCATTTTAGAACACAATGCATTTGCAGTGATGCAACATTTTGCTCTCAAAACCCAAATTCTGTATTAACAAATAAATAGTGTCAAAATAAGTCATACATTCGGAGATTAGCAAAAAACCAACAAGAAAAAGTTTACAAAAACTGCAGGGCATTGCCACAATCACCCTTGACCAGCAATAATTCTTCATACATGTTTTTTTTTTAGGTAAAATTGTTCCGTTCATGTTATAAATAAATTTGTAAATTAATTTTTGTTAGTAGAAAATTTATTACGCACATGTTCTTCTAGGCGAGTGTACTCTTTCTTTCCTGGTCTGTGTGTGCTTTTTCAAACATCGTCATCAATAGTTTGCAAATTTGAAGATGACTACAAATTTTGATGTGCGTACATAAATTTTATGCAATCTACAAATTGTTGGCTAAAGTGAAATTATTTTCACAAAGTGATTTCACTTGTGGCAATGTTTTATAGGTACGTTTTTTTTTTGGATTTTTATTTTTTTGTAAGTCTATCAATTGAAAATATTACAAGACCTGTTTTTTCTTAGTCCCGGATCACACAATGCAACTTTTGCTGCCCAACTTTTGAGTTTTTGGGTAAGAGGGGGGGAAAAAGAGAGAGAGAGGACCACTCCTCTTTCCCCTATCACCAACAAACTCAAAAGTTGAGCAGCAAAAGTTGCATTGTGTGATCCGGGACTTAATATTGAAAGTTTTCTCTTTATTCTTCAGACAATGAAATGGTATAAGGAAAATGTTGAATATTTAAAATTTATAGAACCTAAAATCAAAAATTAAACAGACACAAAGACACGTAGCTCTTTTTATCAGACATTTTAATATAAAAAGCTTGACTTCTTACATACTACAGTCTAAAGAAAATAAACATTATTTGTTAATTTTTAGGTTTCTGACAAAAGACAATTTGAATTGATTAATAATTTTTCAACCAACTCTGGATTATCTATTGATTTTTTGCTGTCAGCCAAAAGTTCTCAAGTTCTGCATCGATTTTAGCAGATTCTTTTCTAGCAACATAATTGTTTTGCGTATGTTGTATGGCATCGGATAATTCATTTTCAGCCAACTGCAGATTACATTCTGATTGTGATTGATTTCAAAATGTTTGGCTCCTTTCTCGAGCACTGTATCTTCTGTTCAAGTTCAGGCTCGGATTCTTCGTGTAAAGCAACTTCTTTTGCTTCCGCAGCTGCAATTTGAATTGTGAAATCATCTTTAGCATTGGAATGTATTATTTCCATTTCGTTATGTTTTTTATTACATACAGAGATTATCGTCTACCTCCTCCTTTTTTGGGGATTTCCTTCATTTTTGGTTTTGCTGGCTTGAGCAAAATTTTTTATGTAATTGTGCCTCAACACTTTTATATTCTAGATGCTATAGAAAACTGATTGGATCTTCTTCACCTTCAGCACTATTTATATTTGGCTGGTCGAATAGTTTTTTGACTCTATTTGAAAACAGCGACCTTCTATTCTCATACCTATTATTGAGAATTGTCCATGCAGCTTCGTAGTGTTCATCTGTCTGTCATCTAAATGCTGTATCAATCTACCAGCTTCACATTTGTCTATACTTTTCAGTCTGAATAGATTTTCAACATTTGCAATTGTTTTATTCGAATCCATCAACTGTCGAAATAGATCGTGGAACGACGTCCACTCAGTAAGCACACCATTGAAAATTAGAATTTTTATGCGTTTTTCTTCAGCTACTGCAGCCAATTATATCGTTATTGCCTTTGCTCGAACTGCACTAAACTCAACCTCTATATCATCATATTCTGAATAATCATTCAATCATTTCATTTTGGATATTTTTTATCACTCCAAAATCAATAACATCCGGTATCATCTGTGGTTAGATTTTCCGCACGAAATCACATTCAATCATATTTTAAAAATTTTATCGAACAAAACACGATCTTTCGAAATAATCAGTCTTGATCCCCAGAATGTGTGCTTAGCGTTTTAGTCGCCAGCTACCAGGAAACGTGGATGTGATTAAAAAGGATTATTGTATTTACTTTATGTAGTTGTAAATTTAGTTGGTACATAATTATATAGACGAAATCAATATTGAAACAATTGAAAAACTATTTTGTTGTTTCTTATGATGGAGTCAAACCCTTGGCATTACTTCCTGTTGAGGTGTATTAGCTTGGTGTGAACACCTTCGTACTCCAATCCTTTACAAAAGCTGTCACAAAATCAAAGTAATGCGAAACACAGAAGTGATCTTCACTTAACTCACAATAGTTTGTAGACGTAATTTAGATTTTTTTTCTGAATTGAGAAGTCTACCAGTAAGGAAGTAATATTGATCATGTTTATATCGATATTTTAAGAACTTCTGGCAACAATATTTTTATTTTAATAAATATTAAGCAATTTATAACAAAATAAAATTCTCCCAGTCATACTTATACAATTGTTTGCATCTGCTTATACATAAAATTCCTTAATTATCTATTTACTGCTGCCCTTTGAGTAATTTCCAGCTTCTTCAAACAATTGTTTCTCTTCATTTTAATTTCTGGGTTCAATAGAACCTGTCCTAGTTATGCTATTTATTTTTGTATATAAAACCTTTACATACTTTCGAAATTAAAGAATCCTATATTATTTCAGAATACCGAGGAAATACAGGGTAAAGTCGGGTGATTTGTTTAGGTATATGCAGAGGAATTATTGAAAAACTCTAGTATGGCAGCATCACGATACATGTTACCGACTTTTAGAGTTTTTAGACCTAAAATATATAAGTATTCGCAATAGACTTGGTGTCAAGGAAATGCCGATCAGTTCTGGTTTAGCGATCGTTCCAAATAAGTCAATAGTAATGTTGGGATTGGTGTTTTAAATGATATTTCAATGGGTACCTCTCCATAAATATTTCAGGGGGACACTTAGCTCACTTAGTATTTTCAACGAATATAGAGAATTAAAAAATAATTTTTCCTAACATTTAATTACCTGCTGACTGCAATTTATATATTTTTGTATAATTTAATACGTATGTAGGTACATATATACATAATGCAAAAATAAGTAAATTAATTACTTTAAATATCGTATGTAATTTAGTATGAAGTGCCAAGTTTGACACTAGTGTATTTAAGTAATCTGTAATCTGTTTTATTTTACATGGCAGAAGTAATCTATTGAAGAGTCAATTGTAAATTATTTGTAACTGCTAGAATGATACGTGCATATCTCTTGGTAAAAGTTTAACTTTCGTCATAGAACACTTTCCTCTAGAAAACTAACACTATTATAACCCCAGCTATGAATTAACATGTAAAATCACTATTTCGGGATAGTCCCTCTGAACTGTTTGGATGTTTGATCATTGTGTTTGTTAATTTCGTATACAAACACAGTATTGCCGTTTTAGCACTTTCAGTGCTGGATTTTGCATTTTGTTTCTCGAAAACGCATTGAAATTTTTAAAAATTATTATTTTTTCTTCTGTAGAACATTTAGCACTTAGTTTTCCAAGTTTTAGCATATTTTGAAATTCATTTTCTGGCAACACTGTACACAAAGCAAGCTTTTATAGCAGATTTGTAAATATGTAATAAACTTTTGAATGAGAGGAACAATAATACAATAAAAGTTATTCGCTGTACCATCTAGTATTGAGTAGATGCAAACGTTATTGATGTCTGTGCTAATATTAAAAATACTTAAAACAACTACAACTTATCAAAGACATTTACCCCTCATTGTTTAAAGACCACTGCTTTCGTTGCCTAACAGTATACTGTAGAAATGATTGTATGAATAAATATTTTATTGTAATAATTTGAGTTATGCATTAATCACATTCGCCACAGCATGTACCGACTACATACAATATGTCAAAAATAAATTACACACGTAAATAATTATTTTAACGACAGCAGGGCAAAAAAAAAAACTCAGTTCGTACCCTAATAATGCTAAATATTTTTTTTTAGCTTTTAAAAGTCATGATAAAGGACATAAATGTAGCCCTTACAGAGCCATGAAAACCGGTATTCAAAATGTTATGATTGGTTTACAAATAGCTACACAGAGAACAAAATATTAAAAGGGCGGTATTTGTAGGCGTGGCAAAAAAATAAAAAAAATATTTCTGGAATTGATATATTTATTTAGTTAGGCATGAGTTCATTAAATTTAATTTTCCTTAAATTAAATTGTTTTTACAACATGAAACAATGTTTATTAAAATTTTTATTGATAATTTTCTTGGCTGAGCTGGGGATCGAACCTGGGTTGAATTTACATGTTTCGAGAATCACCACATTCTCTCATCAGAATTCTTTGCGTTCTAACCTCTGCACCACTGCGGTGCCTGCTAGCCAACAGTCAAATATCAATCTTATTATTTCTGGAATTGTTTTAACATTATCTTTAATCCTAAGAGGTGACTGACACCACTTTTTTGTATGGAAGACGAGCCACTCCATTGTACAGTAATTATAGTCATTACCAAGTTATAAAAAGTAATAATGTCAAGGGAATAAATAAATACGAAACATTTGTTGAAATTACTTTATTTAATCCTTATTTTAAATAATCCTTAATAAATTAATCCTTAATCCTTATTAAAAATTTGAAATGTTGCGTTCTAAATCATATTATCAACAAAAAGTCACATTAAAGTTCTTTAGTTTACAAAACAAAATCACTTTAAAAGTTATGTTCCAATTCCGATTTTTTAGATTTAGTCAAAAATTATTTTCTTTTTTGTCACGTTCTAAATCCCATGTTTATTGCTAATACATTGAAAACAACTGATCGGCAAAACTAAACTTAAGCACTAAACAAAATAAATGATATCAAAAAATGGACACAAGAATTTAAAATAAGTATAAATGTCACGTTCTGGATCGTAAAAAGTGAAAAATATCAACTAAACAAGCATTGTGTATAAATAGCAGAGTCAGTAGAAAACACCCAAACCATATTTCCAACTAAATAGTGCCTTCTTCCTAAAAGACATACATTAATAATATTTCATTCACAATTTTGCGCAAAGTATAAAATAAACATTAATTAATTTCAACTGCTACAACACTCCACCTTACCCTAGAGTTCAATAAAGCCCCAGATAAAGAAGATAAACCATTTTGCTCCTTTGCTATATACATACTCGTATATAATTTTCAGATTTATTAATGAATCAATTACATTATGAATGCAGAGAATGACAATTGAAATTTAGTAACAACAAATTGATGGCTCTTTATATAAAACCAATATAAAGGGGTAAGAAGTACTTATACAGTGTACACAACATTATTGTAGCGGACATTTTTATACAAATTCAAATATATTTATACACAAACAAATACAACAACAACAAAACTTAAGCACAAATGTTTTAGAGATTGACTGATGGATGAATGTTGGTAGATGAATGACTAGAAGTTTGAGATGGATAGATGGATGAATGGATGATTACATTTGGCTGGAATAGATTAATAAAAATGAATGAAAAAGAGAAGAAATACAATAGAAATAGTACAAGCATGACTGTAGTGGAGGTAGTAGTGGAGTTTGAAAATACGAGGCAAGGATAAAAAGTACCTTTAGAAATATAGCAAAAGCTATCCATTTATATTGAAATATTTAATCATTAGTTGGTATTTAATCTTAAGTTATACAATCTAAATTTTATTTTGGAGTCCTAAAGACTTTCTTCATAACCTTGTATAAAGTGCAACCATAATTTTTTTCAGCCCAGTTCTTTTAAAACGTCTCAAAGATTCTCCTGACATGTGTTGGTGAATTACTCTCTTAGACTTTGTCAGGCCTTTTCAAAACTACCTCGAACTAGTAGTAGATTTTGACTGTATGTTTGTATACAAATTTCTATAAATGTAGTTGTAGATGAATGTTTACTAACTTTTAGTAACATTCAATGAAAAATAATCACCATCATCATTTATTTTACGTTAAAACATCAATCTTAGTTGGTTGTTTGCTTCATTGCTGATGTTGCTGCTGCTGCTTCGTTGTCGCTGCGAGTGGCAGTAATATGGTGTAACATTGTGTGTTTGGTAGATGTTGTAAGTATATATGTATTCGGTGATGGTTGGTAATGTTGTTGCTACTGACGTTATTTACTTGTTTCATATCAAAATGTTGACTACACAACCAACAGTTGGCAGCAAAACTGTCAGTTTACAAACGCATTTTGTTAAACTTGACTGATGCTGATGTTCGTTTTCTGTTTCTCTCTTTAGTAATGTTAGTGTGTATGTGCAACTACATAAAATATTCTGGCAGTTGATGGCATCAGCAACATCACCATCGTCATCATCAACATCATTATTATCATCATCAGCAACAGTATTAACATCATGAAAATCGTGTGCTTTATATCACTGATGTGGTCGTTTTTTATTTTATTTTCTCTGTTATTTTTTGTTTGCGTTCTGTTTGTTGGTTGCGTTTGGTTTTTCCTCCATTTGGTGATGTAGTTAAAACATGTCTTCGTTCGTCATTGCCATCATTATCAACATCATCAACAGAACCATCAACATCATGTCAGTCAGCCATTCTACATTGTCGACTTTTGACGTTTGCTGCAATTAACACGCAAGTTAAGGATAACAAATCACACACATCCAACATAGACACACACACATACACAATCAGCGAACCCATAAATACTTGCAACATACACACTCTCTCAATGAAAGATGAACAGAAGTGTAAATTATGAATTCATAGAAAGAGATGGGAGGTAAATTTCATGATTGTTTTTTTTTTTTGTTAATTAACAGGAATACCGCAGCTAATGTGGATAAGTTTGCATCTACCTCAAACATTTAAAATTTGGTTATTCTTTCAAATAGCATGAAATGTGTTGTGACAATCATTCAAGTAGAATTTTCAAAAGCACCACACCACTCAACTAGTCTTGGAAACTAGAACAAATTATGAACTAGTAACTGTGAGCACTAGATCCAAACTGTCGCGTTCAGGTTTTCAATTAGATTGCACAATACCCAATTTCCTAGATAGGTAATCATTTTGTCAGTTTAGCTTGTTAGAAAATGTGTATCCAAATAGTTGAGGAGCCGAGCTTTCACAAGCGAGATAAAACACTGTTTCTTCCCTTCCGATATCCAGCAAGCTTCGGCAGCTACTGTTGAAGGGAAATCCTACTGCTATCGAAAAGTCATTCCGTTTTCTATTTAGGAGTGGTGTACTGTTTTTTTAATTGTATGTTGGCTGCAATTTGTTTGCATGTTTCTGATTTTTTTCTAAAGGCATTGTGATAAGTTATGCAGTTAAGACATTAAAGTTGATCTTGTCTGGCTTGTTGGTCTGCTTGTTAATGGGCGTAGTAGAATATACGCGTATGGATGGAAACTTATAGGGATGCCAGTTAGCATTCACAGATCTTCCTTACATTGTCTGTCTAAAGTAAATGTCGTAGGATAAAACTTCAGGGATAAGACTCGACTGAAAGGGCCGTGCTAGTTTCTGAACGGAATGAGCTAGGTCAAATAGTTGCATGTCTATACGTTTTGGATCCCCAGCATCCAGAAGCAGATAGTTTTACCGCACTACTGGTTGAAACGGCTATTAGTGAAGAATATTTTGGTGTTATGTTTATATTTTAAGGACTAATACAAAGTGCATTGGCACTGATACTGACACAGGAAGATCTCTGTACAGTTAGTTCCGATGTATTTAATTTGCTAAGGTATTTAATAGAGTTTTAATACTGTCTATTAAATATAAGTTGATTTAGAATCTTTAAAATTTAAAATCTAGATCTATTATCTAAACTAAATTCTACTGCCTATTTATTCTAGAAATAAGCAAAAATGGAATGAAACACTTTAATAAAATTTTATAAAAACACTAGACAAGGAAATGAAAATGGCGAAAACAATCTAGAGAGTGATCACTGATGAAGTAGATGAAGTGGATATTGCTTTAAAAACTTACAAGTCTCAGTTAATATTAAAGGGATTTGTTTTAGAAATCTATATATAATCTGAAAAACATATATCTATCCCACAATGGCTTTATATGTAGGATTTTGAAAGATGAGAGAAGTTGACTGCTGGGTGTTAAATAGATTGATATATTTACAGTACATGTAGGCAGCAGGTTTTTCTTTATTGATGCCTTTTAATAATATTTTTGCTTCATTTAAATTTATGATCACTGCTTAAGAATAAGTTCTGTTTCACACACTTCACTTTTAGCTGACTAGTTTTTCTTCAATACCCCTTCGAACTTGCCATTTCATTCACATGCGGCAATTTAATTTTCATTCAAATCAACATGCATGAAAGAAAAAAAAACCAAAATGGAATATGAAAATTGACTAGTATCGTCAAGTTTGCAACCCTTTTATTCTTTTTTTCCTTCTCACCTAAAAATACTTGCCTTGAAGAGTGTGAAAGCGGATTTACTTGTATCGTTTTATAACATTATTTACTGTGTTTTTGGAAGCTTTAGCTTTTTGCCAAAGTGGGATTTCAAAGAAATTTGTGAACGATTTTTGATTTGATTTTGATTTTCCATTGTTCAGCTCTCGAGCAAATTTATTCAGACGCATAAAGTTATTTGATGGCATAAAAAATTTAATTTAAGCTTTATATTGAAATAATTTTCATCACAAGTACTTTTTTCTTCAGTAATTTCTTAAAAAATTCCGATCTTAGTTTCTTAAGAAAGAAAGTTTAAAATGAAATGAAATAAAACTAAAAACAAAGCATTCCTTTAAAAGTCTGCTATGACAAAACAGTGCGAAAAATATCGTTCTCGTTCACTTTTCTTTCCTGGCTGTCATTTTTTTTTTGGTATTTCACTGTGTTGCAGAGTGATGGTGATGACGATGGGTGTTCTTTTTTTTTGTTGGAGTTGTTGTACTCTGTTCTGTGTGCTTCATCATTTGATTCGCAAGTCATTTAAGTCATTAATTTTCGTGACCCCACACGTTTTTGTTGTAGTTGTTGTTGTTTGTGTCGAGTTCTTATACACTTTACTTTTATTCTTTCATTTTCTTCTTAATCTGAGCTCTTTTTCGACATGCCAACCATGTTTTAGTGACTTGAGGTCGTTTGTTATTCCTAATTTCACTTCTTTTGTGTATGAACTTTACTCTATTTCGATTTATCCTTAGTTTTTTTTTCTTGTTTTCTGTTCCTATGGATTGGTTGCTGTTTTTGTTTTGCGATACGGCGCTTTAGTTTTAGATAAATGTGAGTAAGTATGTTAGTGAATTTTCTTATGTGAATGTATAGTGTGTGAGTGTGTGCGTAAAATGTTGAATTATTTTTCTGGCAAGTCACTTGAAAAGTCATTAATCATCTGGTTTTGTTTTTTTTTCGTTTGCTCTTTACTTTGGCCCTTTAACATAATCTATGAGTATAAGAAAACTTTCTTTTATTTATTTTGCTTGATTTTGTTTGTAAATATCGCTATAATAATGGAGTTTTATTGATTCTGTTGTTTCATTTGTAACACACGTAGAAATAGTGATAAAAAAATCTTAAATTTTGCTAAATCCTAATTGTTCTTTCAATACTAAACATCAATTATTCATATACATATTAAAGGTCAAAGGTCACATACATAATATTTTCTTATTTAATACATATGCTTTGAGCTTATTAATATAGCGCATATGTTTCAAACTGCATTACATTTTTTAGACTTTCAGTTCTGAGTAACATTTTATAATATTTGTCCAACAATTTGTCTCATATCGGACATGTCCATGTTTTAAGGCTGGGTATCTATGATTCGCTGTAACCGATTATTATTATTTTATTTGATGGCTTTGTGTGTTGAGTCCAGTTTCTAGTACCACCACTTAATATCATATATCACGCATCTTGTTTGATACTTACACTCGTATCTTGCAAATCCCCCATGAGTGTCCTTATTATTTATTTTGACATTTAAGGTTTTCTGTTCGTGTTTCCTTTTGTTATTTATATAAAAACTTTCTTTTAGTAGATGTAGAGTGTGAGTTACGGAATTGTTACTGAATTAATCAGCCGAATATTGATGATACAATTGTATCTATAGAATTGGGTAATAATTGATTGTAAGGTTATAGGTTCATATTGGTCATTTGTTGAGATTTCGTCGCTGTTGCGAAATGATTTATGATATTTATGGTATTTCCAATATTCGTTTATAAAATATTAACACCCACAAATAATATAAATTGCTTTAGCAAACTGTATTTTAAATGAGAATAAAATAATGAAAAAGATTGTGTTTTAGATTTTAGGCTTTAAAAAAATTAAGAAAAGATTTAGTGATTTTCATACTTTTTCTTCAGAAAGTCAGAAATTTAAACATTGAAGAGAAAATTTTAGAAACAGTATTATAAAACAGTTTTATTAAAATAATAATTAATTTACTAATAAATAACTAATTTACTGATAAATGTGCAAATTTATCTAATATTCATTCTTAACAGCACAGGACAATAAATATGCAGACCTTCATAGTGGAATCAGAATTTGCAAAAGTCCTTTAATAGTAGTCGGCCCGTATACCATTTGGGGAGGCTACTATCGAAACTCTTACTAAGAGATGTGATGCATATCCCTGCTTATAGAGTTAAACTGACATAAGAATTGAATAGTAACAAGTGGATACTGATTTTTCGAGTAAAACAATCCTAGGCAAATATTCATATAGATGGATTTGCAAATTGTCAAAACTACTGAATTAGGGGGTTGAGCAAACCCACACGTGATTATCAGACAAAAAAATGCATCATATATCATTGAAGCATACTTTTAGCAATGACTGTAACTGCAGCTCTATACCGCAACATGATAAAAGAGTTAATTCTGGCCAAATTGAATGTTGTTGAAGTGATAGACTTGTAATTTGTAATTTATGCAAAAAGAGTCAAGGGTAATATTGAAAAAAAAAATGAAGCCATCGCTGTTTGGCCAATATACTTTTATATACAAATGATTCAGTAAAAATAGCAATTACATACAAAAACTTATTTAATTTTATTAAATCTCTAAATCATTATATACTGTGATATTAGATGTTCTGAGCTTATGTTGTAGAATCATATAAACAATATAAATATCAATGATGCTCTCAAGGGTCTTTAGTAAAAAAAAAATTATACATCTATTCGGCAATGTAAATAAGTCCTTATGTTTAGACCGTCACAGTAATTATTCTTTTATAGATCTGATTGCAATCATGCAATAAAATGGAACTAAAATTCCATATTAAACAATAAGCAGTGTGACCATTTTAGCCTTTTGGCGGCTAAATTTAGTTTATTTTTTTCGATTTAGCTATAAAATTTTACATAAAAAAATACATTGTAAGTTAAAAATATTGCCAGATATCTAACAATCGTGTGAAAACATTTTTTTGTCATTGTAAGTTTGTTTTAAGACAATTTAATTCTCATATGTGCAAAGTTTATGCATCTGTCAATGGCAGCATTGTCAGAGAAATTATTTCTAAAGTGCATTAATAACATTTTGGAAAAAATTAAAAGAAAATTAAAGAATTAAATTAAAGAAAATAAAAAAATGACAATGGCGTTTTTTTTGTTATTTTGTCTTCATCCTCGCTACTTTCCAGGACATATGCAGATAAAATTGTTAATAATTAAAATTTTTTAACAAACACACAATGCCTCACAACGAATTTGACAATTTTTGCCACACAAAAATCTTGCAACCGTGTGAACTGACAATTTCGGTTGACAAAAAAATTCATTGCGTGACAATTGTGTGCCGAGTAAATTGTAAGGTTTTCTTACAGTCGTCTGAACTGACAATATACCTTTTGCTAACAATTTTCCAATATCAGTACATTGCTAGATCTGACAATCGTCTATACATATTGTGCCACTATCTCCCCAGTACTATTAGATAAGACTAGTTCTTGTTGTACTGTATTGATTAAATAAATAAATAAAATAAATAAAAATAGCTTTAGTCTTAAAATTATTATGAAATTCAGTAGAAGTCTTTGCTGACTAGGGGTAAAAGATTCTAAAAAAAAAACTAACGAAAGCTATGTAATTCGTCAATAAAATTGCCGCAGACAACTACACAGAAAAAATTATTGCCCGACAAATTTTAATTAAACTCTTAATTGAGTCTTACTTGATTTTTAATTAAACTTTTAATCATATCAATTAAATTTTTAATTGAAAAACAATTTTCAATTAAATAATATAATATTTTTTTTTTAATAAATTTTTACAAAATATTTTAATTGATACTACAAATTCCTTCATCGGTCCACTTTCAATTAAATGTTTAATTAAATATACGAATATTTTAATTGAAAATCAATTTTATTTTTTTTTCTGTGTATCTACATACGTTATTCGTTGAAAAGTAAATATTTTTCTGAATTTCCTCGAACTAGAATTTATTGAGACAAAAAAGGGGCTGTGAAGCAATTGGCATTTGAGAATTTTATTCATCCCAATGCCATATTTAGAACTAACCACTAAGTTTGAAGCTTCAACGGCAGGGATTTTGTTGTTAAATAATTTGTCTGTAATACCTATTATATTCATGACTGCCAGAATTTTTGTTTTTGTATGATATAAAAACATATACATATGTATGTATGTACGTTTAACTCAAACGTACTTAACACACTTAGCATGTACTTATACTTATTTAACATTAGTCTTCTTTTTCTGTATAAAAATTTTTATGCCACTCGTATTAATTGCTAAATATTCTTTGATATCTTAAATGGACTTTATATATATTTTCTTGCAACTACAAAACTTAACCCCAAACAATGACAACACTATACGACAAGTATTTATTTGTTATTCACTAACTCTAGCACCAAGTATTACGCCTTTTACTGCAAGATAAAATAGCATTTTATCTTTAACTGAAGTGACAGCAAACAGTACTCAAAAGTATAAATGAAAGGATATAGCATCCTTTTGCAACTTTGGACTTTGCACTTTGGCACATTTTAAATAGAAACGACTACTGCCACTATACTGCAACTGGTGCAACAACAGATTTTCAATGACAGTTCTGTGAAACACACATCCATGATTCTTATATATGACTGCAATAGAACTCATACTAACATAAGTTAAACATTACACATTTGCTTGTAATGCACTCATACACAAATACGTATATAAATTTAGAGAGACAAACCAACAAACCGGAAATGCAAGATATGCGCACATAAAGTAGTTGTGCATCAGGAGAGTGCATAAATGGGAGTTTGTGAGTTGTTTACACAACAATGGGTGGTGGTAAATACTTTTAATGGTCTATATGTATGTGCTAGTGGGTATTCTTACTAACGCATGGTTGCATTTTAGTGCATTATATATGTATGAGGGCAATCGGAAAAGTTCTTTCAAAATAAAAAAAAATGATAAGATTTTTAGTTTGAACATTTTGCCAGCAGGCAGTTTCTTAACGATTTACAATTAGAGTCCCAAGATATTTATTATTTATTAGTTAGTAGTTTCTTTTTACAAGCAATTAGGTCATTTTAATTTTATATAAAAATATTTGATTTATTTCTATATATTAATTTCCAATATTTCGCTATCACAATGGATAGCTTCTTCAGGGATAATATAAGTTTTGAATTACAATAAAATAATAATTAAAGTAAAAAAAGGTCAAATAAACGAACTAAATATTTATTAGTTAGTTTTAAACTCAAATCTTCCTGCATAAAATAAGGCCATAATGAATTCTTTTTGAAAGAAAGACAAAATTTAATCTGATTTATTAGCAAGTTAATGTGGCCGAAGGCAATTCTTCCCTAGAAACCTTATTAAATATGTCAGTATTTGTCCTTAGTATCGCCATGTCCTTGTCATAAGTCATTTTAAAATTTGTCACAACATCCACACTTTTGACCTAACACACTTTTTTTTTATTCTGAAACGTCACAGTTTCTCTCTAATTCTACTAAATACACAAACATGTATAGAGTTTCTCATCTTTCAACATATGGATACCGCGCCACAAGGACGAATCAAGCCAATTTCGGATATCCTGTTCTGAAGTGAAGCCTTTTGCATTATGCATCGATCGAAACATCAATCATCAATATCTATCAATAGTAAGGGACTAGGTCTGGACTATAATGAGAATGTGGCAAAACTTCACAAACACTGCTTTCTAAAAGTTTTTCACTTTGTATTGCAACATGTTATCAAAATGGAATATTTTGCTTTCATTTCTGGCTGTATCTTCTGGGCATTTTTCAGGCAATGCTAACCTCAAACGAATCAGTTACATTCAGTATAGGTTCCTTGTGATGATCTGGCCAAATTTCAGTAACCTTGTGGTCGATGATACGATGCAAAAATTATTTTCTTTCACCTTGGATTTGTATATTCTCTCAGCTTTTATTCATATGAAACCATTTTCCTTCCTTTGGTATGAATGTTTTGAAATTGCTAATCGAGTAGGGAGTTCTTGTTAAGTTCGACAACATGAAATAATGCCTCCAATACATGGTTTTGAAACTATTATGGCAGGCCTGGACTATCTTTATTTAGCGCACCACTTCTGAACCCCACAAACCATCTCTAGCACATTAAAATCGACGGAAGACATTCACGGTAATTTTAGGTAAGCAATCGGTATGTATGAAGAGGTAAAGCGCATCTTACCGCACGCCTATTGATACAAAATTCGACATTTTCGAAACAAAAAAAAAATCCATTTAGCGTCCTCAATAAGAAATGATATTCTTTTGTGTCGATTGTTATAAATCGATATGCTCATTGTCAATATAAATTTTTTCGACAAGCGTCGATGTAGTTTTGGCATGCCGTCCGCAACATTAACGGCGACATTAATATAAATTGACTATGATTTTGTCGTCAGTCTTGTTGGTCTCGAAACAGTTTTATTCCTTTTGGATTTTTGTAATAATAATCTTGGAAAAAGAAAAATTAATACAAACACTGGCCAATTCAATAAGTTAGTGGAGGAGATGGAACAACATGCCAAAGGTTTTCAAAGAGGCAGGATTCCTTGCAATTTTAAAGAGCATTGTGAAAGAATTTGAACGATACTAAATGCCCTTGGTCCACCGAAAAGAGCAGGTGACGGTTGGCAAACGCTAAGATGAATAGTGCTAAAAACATTGTTGCATGACAAAGTTTATCTTAAAGGTTTAGCGGGATTTAAAATTTACTGTGAAACAAAATTAGTCACAAACAAGTCAGAGTGCACGTCTTGACATCGTTAGATTATTGTTATGGAATAGAATTTTTTTTGTATCGAATTGATGGCTACATTAATAAATATTTATGTTGATATTAAATTGCGGAATAAGGGTGATTATTACACATTCTTTAAGTTCAGTTTTGGGTTCAGAATCTCTTTTGTTCGCTATAAGATTCAGTTTTTAACGACTGTAGAATTTTGAAAATTTCTGATGTGCTCATTCTTCAAGTTAATTTTTTTAACTTTATGAACGGTTTGGTTTTTTTCAGAGTGACTAAGACTTGATCTATTTAGGTACAGAATCTCCTTTATTTTTATAGGTAGGGATTTTATATAAATTTCATTAATAACTTGTTAATCTGCAAAACGTTTAATAGAAAAATTCCATTCAATACAAGTTATTTAGAAATAAGTTGAAAATAAACATATAGATATATTTAACACATTACTGTTTGTATACTAATAAGCAAGTCAATACCGATTGAAATTGTATCCCTTCATATCCAGAACATTCTTTTGACATAGTTCACATTTGTCGAAAACATATCAGCAAATAATTAATGTGGATATTTGTACGATATGTTGAATTTTGTATAAAACCTTTATGCTTTCAAATTGTTAGTCAAGTCTGTTTCCTAGAGCTTATAAGGCGTGCCGAATCTTTAATATCCTCCACCTAAAGGTAATAGGAACTACAGAAACTATACACTGGACTAGAATATCCTAATTCTGTGTTTTCTATTCAGTCTTAGTGTAAATTTTATTTGTATTTTATATATTGTTTGAAAGACAATATTACCTGTTGGTCGTAATTTGATATTCCAATTTTATAATCATTTATTTATCATTAAGCCATATTTCGGAAATATATATATTTGTATGGTGGCTATGAGAAATCATGGACCTATTCCTACTATTTTTCTCACACTTTCTTCTTTTATCATAAAAACACCGTATACAAAATTTCATGGGATTATCTGCAATATATATAAAAATGTAAATATACCAAGAACAATTTTTAAAACTATCAATTTTTTATGGAGGTTGTCTTACATTTTGATCCATAACTCTTGTTCTACATTACTGATTTTGCTGATTTTTAATACTAAACGGCTTAGGAGAACTATAAATGGTTTTTTGTAAACCTTGTTGATTTCGGTTGTGTCCCTTGGTTGTGAGAGTGTTTTACACAGACAGACGGACAGACAGACAGTTGGACATGGCTCAATCGACTTAGAATTTCGTAAGGACCAAGACTATATATACTTTGTTGGGTATCAGATGAGTATTTTTGAGTGTTAAACACGGAATCACAAACTTATATATACCCTCATTCACCACTTATGGTGGTGGAGGGTATAAAAATCAAACTGATTGCTGTTGTTGACATGCCACTGCAACTCATCGAAAAAAAAAATTGGGTCTCTTTTATACAATAGAGTTTAGGAAATCCTAATGTTTGTCCTTTGAACGTAGTAGTTATATCATAAGTATGTATTGTTTTTCTTGACTTAAAACCTTTTTCTTTAAACGACTTCACTTTCAATCCTCGTTTATTAACACAGTGATTCTCGCAGTTAGCATTACGATTTCAAGTGCCTTTTATTTGTGGTACAACAAATCGATAGAACCGGAATACAGAAGTTTAGTAAACAAACAGAAAGACAGGCAGTTGAACAGACAGAACGACAGAGGGACTAATAAATATAAATACAGCAGAGAAACAAACCATCATACTTTATAACTGCAGTAGTATAACACTGATGACACTTAACATCCGTATTGTTAAACAGTTGAGAAATATTACAACTTTGGGTGTTGAATAAAACTTTTGGGTTCGTATATACCTACATACAGATATATGCTTTGGAAAAATGCACAAGTCATTGCCAGCAGAAGAAAAATGCATTTCGTACTATAGACACATACACGTTCTTCTAACAATTCTTTTATTTGCTGCCAAGTACCATTCATAAACCACCACTACCACTACCAGTGGTGTTTCTGTTTCTGCCATAGTTGCTGCTCATACTGCTGTTGAAGTTCATGTTGTTTGTGTTGTTCCTGCTGCCTTTCTGCTACTGCTGTTAGTTGTTTGTGATGATGTTGATGCCAAGTCAGTGAGTGAAAATACACAGCGGGCGGTACCATTTACTAAGTGTCAAAAGCAAAGCCAAAGCTATTGTCAACATGACTTAAGCCAACACACACAGGCAAACTTAACAACGACAGCAATATGTATTTTGTTTTTGCCTTTCATTGTTGGCAATTGCTAAGACGTTTTGTTGCGTTTATCCAATACAACAATAACAACATCAACTTATAATACTAGCAGGAACAGTAAAAAAAAAAAAAAAAAAAAAAAAAAATTATGGGGTTACAACCCATCATGTCAGCTAGGAAATTTAACTTTACAACATATAGTTTAGCACACTAACAACAACTAAACAAAACAAAACTAAACTAAACATAAAATGTGCGTGTGCATGTTGACAGCATTTCCATTTTACCAGGATTTAACTAACATTGTATTGCACACAAAATGACAAGTAACCGGAAAATGTAGTTTATTGTCTGTTTCCGTTTACAAAAACTGGGGAAAATGTGCAAGAAATATATTAAAAATAAATTTCTAAAATCTTAATTTAAACAAAAGTGCTTAAGAGTAGCGTGGTAAAAATTTGAACTTATAAAAAGTTATAATTTCATTTAGATATTGTTGGAAGAAAACCTTAAAAAATGCGGAATTCATAACAGATGGCGTATCTTTTGAACGCGGTGCTTGACTGTAGTAACTTATACTCGTACTCGTATGTAAGTCCTTTAACGCGTTACTGAGCATTATAGTTTAAACAAAGTTTTTTTGTGCGAGAATGTCGAAATTTGGGCCAACAAATTTTTTTTTGTACATTTATTTATTGTATCTTCATTAAAAATGAACTAACAAGAAGTTCTTAAAATCTTATAACTAAAAAATTTCAATTATTAGTCCAGCCAGTGCCGGACGAAAATTATTTGACCATTATTTATTTTATTTATTAAGTTGGCATTCTTCCTTCTTGTCTTCGGCTCAGATTCGCTGTATCCTTTCTTCTGGGTAAACAAATGGATGTTTTTATTTACTTTTTCAAGTGGAAAAAGTAGTCACTGATGTACAACGGTTTCAATATGAGATGGTTTTTCATGTTCTGAAGTAGTGATCTTAACACGGTAGACAAAGATCGACCAAGCCATGGAAAAAAGTTTAAAGGCATTATTCCATGAAACACTGTTAAAAAAGTGGGGACTTTAAAAGCGTATCTAAGTTTATTTACCAGATAAACTTTAGAGTGCGAATTATTGCCGGGATGGCAAGTTTTATAAATTTTATCAAGGAAGATGATCTACAACTCATTATGCCCTATTCGAACCTATTGAACAAGACTTTGCGAAATCGTTGGACGCTGGACGCTTAGAGCAGCAATTTTAAAACATTTGCATGCAGCATGAATCAACCAAAAACAGGAAAAGCGAGACACCTTGAATAAGAATTTTGCATGTCCGAAATGCTGCCGAAAAGCAATAAACAGAAATCATATTTGCACCGAATCATTACTTGCAATGAAAATAGATTCCGTCTGAACTCCGGCTAACCAGCCAAATCGAAACCAAAGTCATATATGCATTTGGTGTTACCAAAAGTTTCCTATCTCTTATGAGCATCTGAAATCTGGCCAGACCATCAGAGGGAACCAGAATAGATTGCAACTGATTACTTTGAAGTGAGTATTGGCCGAAAACTCACAGAATATGCGGCCAGATATGAAAACGAAATATTCCACCATGACAACTCTAGGCCAAATGTTACCGTACCTGCTAATAACTATTTACAAAGATGTAATGGTTGGTAGGTTTTGCCTCACCCGCCTTATTGTCCAAAACTTGCCCCTTTCTACTACTATTTGTTTTGATCGATGCAGAACACTCTCTGGGATACGCATCACTTCAGAACAGGGTATATAAAATTGGTTTGATTCGTTCTTGGCCTCAAAAGATGAGCAGTACATTTCACGCGGAATCCATGTGTTGTGAGAAGGATGGGAAAAGTTTTATATCTAACAATGACCAATACTTTTAATTTATTTATATTGTATAAATATGTCAAAATAAAAGCCAAAAATTAAAATTTTAATTTATACATCAAACAATTTGCAGTTCTAATTTGTATAGCATCCATTTTATAACCTCTTCAATTATAACTTTTGGCATTTATGTAACAGAATACCGGTTTCTTTTAAGACATCACCACATTTCAGTAATATTTCAGTATAATTGTCCCAGATTCCGCCAAGTGAAAAATATTGGACTATTATTAATGAAAATCTAAAGCGGTGGTATTATTTTTGACTATAAAAAATCTAAGCGATCGAAGATCGAAAGGTTGTGCAACACTTAATAAGATTCATTAAAACAAAAACACTTTTAAATATTAATATCAATTGATGGTTCAAATGGCTTCAATAACTTTTTTTGTTGCATACAAATTAAAATAGTTATGAGACCAGATTTTATGTGATCTACAGTTGCAGACACGAGGTTAGCACACTTGGTATCTGTTACCAATTAAAGCAAATATTTTCTGTTATTTGTAATTTTTTAAAACCCACTTTTGTTTCAAACATGTTTGCCATGCCACCCTAAGATCACAACGCAGTACTTTTTGTTTTATTCATTTGTTTAAGTACAGCTTGAAGTAGTTCGAAGTACACCCAAATCCATTAGCCCGCAACATATATACCGGATCTGAGCCAGAGACAAGAAGGAAGAATGCCAATTTAATAAATAATATAAACAATGGTCAAACAGTTTTCGTCCGTCACTGGCTGGACTAATGATTGAAATTTTTTAAATATAAGTTTTGAAAAACTTATTGTTAGTTCGTTTTTTAATGAAGAAACAATAAATAAATAAAAGTACAAATAAAAAAATAATTCGTTGCATTTCGGTGATTTTCTTTCCAGAATGCAACTACCCAAAAAAGTTTGTACAGTAATTTAGCACTAAAAGAAAATTTGTTTTTGTAGAGAAGTAAAACACAATTTTATTTAAATCCTTATATTTATGAGGATATCCCTTGTTTTAATTAACATACTCTACGCCAGAGCCATACAGCGCTCTTTTGAAAATGCTTAGCAAGCGGACGGATATCACAAATCGACCAAATTCTTGTGTCACATTATTCCATACGTTATTAATTGGATTGAGATCCGGAGATTGGGCTGACCATTTGATTACATCAATCTTATACTGCTTCAAGCAACTCCTCAGAGTGCATGACGTGTGTTTTTGGTCGTTATCGTATATAAAACGCCACTTGAGTGGCATATTGTCCTCAGCGAATGGAATAATTGTATTTAAAATATATTTTGAGAAACATACTGATTCATTCGTATATCGATCTTATGAATATAACCAACACGATACCCACTGCCCACACCATAACATTCCCACTACCGTTCTTTAATGTCATAATAGTTTGGGTTGTGCTGCATATTTAGCGATATCTTTTTCCATAAGATCCGCACCTACAACATTTTAATTCAGGGGATATTTTTTAAGCTAAAATATTTTTTTTCCAAATGCTCATGGGCAAAAGAAATCCCGGACTTCAACTTCTGTATTGAAACATATGACTTACGCAGCCAGGCAAGATTTCTTCATTGAGTCTTCTACTTATAGTTCTAGAGGTCAGTATCGGATTTTGCTGAAAGATCTCTGTGAATTGCGTTGGAGCTTATAAATATGTCTGCCACTGAAGCCCTGTAAATGAAAGATTCATACAAGTCGATTTTCTACGTCTAGGAGATTTTGTAATATTTTTATATATATGTCCCAAATGTTCGAATATGGTCTAAAGAGTTGTAGATCATCTTCCTTGATAAAATTTAAAAAACTTTCAATATCGGCAGTGATTCTCCCTCTAGAGTTCATCTGGTAAATAAACTTACGCTGTTAAAGCCACCACTAAATAGTGTTTTGTGACCCTCAATCTTTTGTTTCATAAAATATTTACAAAACATATTAATTCCTAAAAACAAAACATTAAATTATTGTGCCTATTAATTGAAATAAACAACAAATAAAAGAAAGTATTGAAAAAGAATACAATAAAAATTAACGAGACATACTGATTGCAGCATAGGGTGGTGCGACAAAAATTCCAGTTACAAATATAATTATATGAGCGTGAAATGCTTTTGAAAACAACATATATGAAGTGTGCTAACTTCATGTCCAACACTGCATGATTTCGTGCTCTATGTATAAATTAATTCAAAACTAATAATTTTCGTAATCTTTATAAAGATACCATAAACTTTTGAAGGAAATGATTTTTGATTCAGGACCATATATTTATAAACATGTATTAGCGATCCGTCGAAAATATCTAAAGTTGATATGTAAAACGTCAAATATCAGTCTATAGGTAAGATAATTGATCAAGAATATTAGAAATAGGAAGAGGAAAAAGTAACATTTGTAAGGTTAGGTAAGGTTAGCAGGCAGTCATAGTTAGTACAGCTCACTTAGGTCCATTTGTTGGTCCTATTGTGTTGCCTGAAAAGAGATGAATAAAAGAAAGAAGAAAGGGGATAGATGTTATAGAGACAAAGAGAGTAGGAGAAGAAAATGTCAAGAGAAGAAGATGTCGGGTCCGGAAGGTCCAGAATAAAAGATGGAGTAAATACTCCGAGCCGCTTGCATGCTGATAGCGGATACCGCATAGATGATCAATGTCATCATCAGATAGCATGGAGTCATTCTTTGCTAAGTTATCAGCAACAAGGTTTCCAATTGTGTCTCCATGTCCACGCACCCAAACGAGTGAAACTATTGAATGTCTCGCCATCCTATGTAAGGATGTGCGGCATTCCCGGACCAAGGTCGATGTAGTGTATATACCTGTTAGAGACTTTATTGCAGCCTGGCTATCAGTATATACACGACTATCCCTGCCTGATATTTTGTTATAACTGATCCAGGTAGCTGCTCTTTTATAGCCGATATCTCGGACTGTAGAATGCTGCATTCATTTGGAATCCTAAACGACATTTTCTCCTGATCCAGTTAGCTGCTCTTTTTATAGCCGATATCTCGGACTGTAGAATGCTGCATTCATTTGGAATCCTAAACGACATTTTCTCCCCTTTTTTGGAGCCATCCGTATAGACAGATAAGCTCGTAGTGCTCGGGGGTACCAGTCCTTCTTAATAACCTATCGAATACTACACAGTTCGAGGTTCTGTCAAGTGCTTATGACCAGACCGAGACCGATCGGTTTTATAACCGCTTCAAAGAGCCAATTTACACATCGAGGTTTAATACCTTAACATTTGTAAAAAAGTGTTATAAAATAAAACGTAAATACATTAAAACACATTGGCTCCAATTAGTTTCTTTCTGGTTTTGAAGGTGTTAAAACTAAAGAACTTCTTCTTTATAACGATTTGATGCTTAATATAGAAATTTAGTTCCTAATTTCACTTATATAAAGCTTAAATTTATCTGCCATCGTGCTAAAATCGTATATTTGTAAGTGTAACTATATTGCATTGTCATAAAAACTTTTCCCTAAAATTCATTAAATAAATTCTACTTTAAAAATGTAAATGGTTTTTCATAAATCTCTTTTAACTGTTAGAATTATGAATGCAATCGAGTAAATTTTCATTTTCACACCTTTCAACACATTTCACAGTTAGTATAGTTAGACTAACGTCTATTTTTTAGTTTATATTTTTTTTTGCTGTTTTGTTGTTTCGGACTAGAATTTAGTGTATATTGAAAAGACAAAGAAAACAATTTTTTGGAATGGCAGCAGTTAGAATATTTCATTGTCAAAATGTTACACCAGCATGACAGTAACAATACTGATATACAGTCACACACATGTTCCCATTCCCACGAACACTGAAAGGAGTTCTGTGTTAGAGTTAGTGAAAAAAAAGCTGAATTCAAATTTGTATTAGACAGCCAAAGAAAATGTGTTGGTAAAAAATTTTAATGAATGACACATGATTATAAAGAAATTTTAAATGAAGTTTGATTATTATTTTAATTTCATATGTCAAGCGCTCATTGTAGTTGTCCGTTTTAAAGTTGGTATAAATTCCTCGTGCACCCAAACGTATGATTAATTTTAATT
The DNA here is from genome assembly GCA_950370525.1 of Bellardia bayeri. NCBI lineage: Eukaryota > Metazoa > Arthropoda > Insecta > Diptera > Calliphoridae > Bellardia > Bellardia bayeri. Next base: position 19,318,392 of record OX493265.1, on the reverse strand, counting down.
CAAAATATAAAACATTTTTCCCCGTCTGTAAGTGTTTAAATATATTTATATTGAAAATTTAAAGTATAAGCAAAATTCAAAAATACAAAATGCCTTTAAGCGTAAATAAATTGGAATTGTCCTTTGCCCTGGCCTGCTCTTCCATTTTAATATTATTTTTTTCCTTTAGACATTCACAGTCACTGCGACGTCAACAATATATAACCTCATTCAGGCACATCTACATACCACCACCAGTCTACTTTACTTCTTACTACTACTACTACTACAACAACTACTACTTCACAGCAACAACAATTTTATGCTTTTTTGTTGCTGATGTTGTTGCTTACAACAAAATATTATTTGAAAATCCCCAGAGAAAGACAAGTATTGTAAAAACTGCTGCAATGGATATATGTTGCAGTTGTCGTTGCTATTGTTGTTACAGTTGTTGTTGTTGGCGTTGGTGCTGCTGGTGGTAGTAGTGTTGTCAGTTAAAGCAATTTATGTCAGAGACCATCCGACAGATGGCAGCAGTAGTTTTAATAGTGCAAGTAGTTGTTGCAGCATCAAAAGTAAAAATAATGGCAGCTGCAATAAACAAATACACTTGAAAAAATCTATGGTAGAAATAATTAACTTAAATTTGAGATTAAAATCATGTCATGATTCTCTTTATTATTCTAAAATTTCAGCAAGACAAAAACAACAGATTCTCAACAGCAGCAAAACTATTTAATTATTCTTGCACTATTGACAGCTTGCTGCACATGTAAATAGATTAAAATTAATAAGCCTAAATTCTTTCGGACAGCATTAACCAGATCTTTGCAGTGGTATGTATTTTAGATCACAGTAAACAATATTGAAATTTTCGTTATTAGAGGTTGTGAACCTACATGAGAATAGCAAAGGAGTATGTGTTTAAATTTCGATGATGGACCGCACAAGCTCTTCAGTGACGGAGCTGTTGTGTCTAAAAATAGGGCACCTTTGATTTGTAATTTGTTTAAAGATATATATTTTTTGGTTTTCATCTCATTATTAAGTTTTCGAGTTATAGGCATTTTTATATTTAAATTTCAAAACTTTGCCCAATTCAGGTCCGATTTTTTTTAAAATATCGTTCAGAAATTTTGACCGAATTCCATAAAATTAATTGTGCTAGTTAAACAATAGAATCATCATAAAATATTTGAAAGCAATATCTAGGTCCAAAAATGAACTTTATGTTCGTACAAATTTAATCAATCATTAATTTCAACATTCATTAAAATACCAATGTGACAATTTTTTCCAGTGTTGAACCAATATTACTCTTGTTATTTCTTCCCATTACATTAAACTAACAAAGATTGCTAAATTGTTAAGTAATGCAAGTGAAAGCAGGACTACTAACAACAACATAAAGTTATCCTTATAGGATACAGTTGGTATCTAAAGAAAACAACAAACAAACAAAAAATGTAAACATCTATTGCTTTAAATGGAAAAACATGAGCCATAATAACATCAAACCATGATCCGCTTGTCTAGTTTTACTACAATCTTCTATAAAAATTACAAAAGCAAAATAAAAATAGTAAAAATATTGTTTTTCTTTTTTTACTGCCGATAGGAATGTGTAACAAAATGGTGCGGATAAAAAGCAGAGCTGGGGAAAACAATTAAACAAAACTTAAAGAATAAAAATATATTTAAGAGATACATTTTCTATAGCCTTTACTTAATTGCAATAGAACCTAGGCAATAATTCCCCTTTGCATATGCTAAACTTTCAACGTCTCTGTTTTTCAGAACGAAGCCAAACATATTATCCTAAAGTCAAGACTATAAATAAGGCTAAGTTAAACTTATACAGCTACCAATACATCTATGTTATTATACGTAGGAGAACGTAGACCAAATTACAACTATGCGAAACGAAGTTAGTAGGACCTTTGATTTATTTTGCCAGCTAAAAGAAATCTCTCTATTTTCATTGCTTTAGCCTGACTCGGTGCAAGTGAACACATAAATTTATATGCTGTTAAAAAGTAAAAATGTTCAAATGTATAAGAATGAATTGAGACAACAGCAAAAAACAACAAACTGAACGCTACAATATTTAGCAATACCAACAAACATGCTGCACCAAACATCGAAAGTAGCAAGAAAAAAAAAACAAACAATCTACAGCAGTAACAACAATATCAGTGTCAGCAACATTAAATGTGAAAATAAAGTGGAATGTTCAACTTGTAACACCTTCTCAGCGCTGGTTGTCTTGCTGTCTTTTCCTGTTTATGTGTATTAGTGTTTATAAATATGTGGGAGTGTTTGGTTTGTTGTGTATGAGAGTCTTCTAGGTTGTGTTTGTATGCATCCGGTAATATCCTTTCTGCCGGAAGGTAAGTAATATTTATTAGTTTGTTAAATTGTGAATTGTACAAAATGGGTTTTCCACTAAGTAGATTTTACTGTTATAGTTAGTTGTTTTCTCTCTCTCTCTCTACCTCCTTTACTTTCAAAATAAATTCGTGGCTTTGTTTATGTGTAAGAGTGCAGAAAATGTTAAAGTGCAGTGTTAAATAAAGAAAGAAATTAAAAAATTTTAATCAAAAAAAATTAAATTATTTTAAGATGCTAATTTTGTTTCTAAAATTTTAAACGAACGTCTTGCTGAAAATGTTTAAAAGACTTCAGATATAGGTTTACAGAGATTAAGAAGAATTAAACAGTTTTCTATCGCAGTCAGCAGTCAACTCAATAGATTGATACATTTAGGTTCTTCAAAAAACTGTAGAGTTGGATTTCAGAAAAGGAAAAGCCAAAAAGTAAAAAAAAAACTTTAATAAAAAGTTGAAATATATTAAATTAGGTTGAACATTTTTAAAGATCTTTGTATTTCATAATTTCGGCTTGAGGCTTGAGGATATTTAAAATATAAAAACTCTTGTTCGTTTACAACTTTTATTGCCTATTTCCAATATTTCGACCAACTTTATTGGTCATTTTCAGGGAAGAAAATAATTTTTATTTGAACTCAGTGTTTTCTGATGTTGATGTCTTAAGTTTGTTGCATTGAAATTTTTAATGGCAAAAATATTAGAAAGTATAAACAGAAGTTATAAACTTAAACAGACAGTCAACACCATAGAGTGAAAAAATTAGGTGAGAAAATGGAGTCATAGAAGTGGTAGTCCTAATCCTTAACCTAATTATTCATTACAGACACATCAATTCAAGCAATATAAAGCCACTAAGTGACCCCAATCTCAATCAAGCTGGTCAACTAGACTGAGCAGTAGCACAGTAACTGACTTATTGTTTCCCCCTCTCCTTCATGACGTTATTTGGTAGTTGTTTGCTAAATGTGCTCGATTTTAACCAAAATCTAAACCGATATCAATTTTAAGGCTTAAAACCGAAAGCAGCATTTATTACTCAGCTTTCCTTTTATTACTAATTTCAGCAAAATCATGCCAAAGAGTTAACAAATTGCTCCAAAATCAATCCGTTCTTAATTTTATTCTCGCCTGTCTACTTCCGCACTATCGTAAAGTTTAGAATATTTGCACGAAAAAACGGTATAACGATCAATTTCATCTCAAGCGTTGAACCGTCATTGCCAGTGAATCTGAAAGCTGAAATAATAAAAAAATTGATATTTCATTCGAATATTGACTTTTCACTAAAAAAATTTTTTTCATTAAATTGTCTACCACTTTTATATATTTTACCAAAAAGAGCCACAATAAAAAATCTCGAGAAAATCGAAAATCTATTAAATAGTATTATTAACAATTTGTACTTTTTATTAAAGGCCCACCAAGGCATATCTAAAACCAAATGGAAGCTAATACTGCTCATTTTCATACAATCTTTCTTTTCTTGGAATCCTGTCAAAGTCGAAAATTTTCTAATATTTTTTAACCAATAATCTCTTATACTTGAAAGATTAATATCTATATACATACGAGGTCTGATCAAAAAATAACCATTATTTTCAATTTTTCAAAAAGTATTTATTTATTCATCAATAACTATCTTGTACTCTTCAACCTCGAAACAATTCTGAAACGCGCTTTTTGGTATCGCCAACAGCTCCTGTTTCGATTTTTATTTTATCTATTCAATCGTAGCAAAACACTTTCTTTTCATCGGTGTCTTCAGTTTTGGGAATAGGAAAAAGTCAGCGGGGCCCAAGTCCGGTGAATACGGTGGTTGAGGCATGACAACGGTTTTGTTTTTGGCCAAAAACTCACGCACAAGCATCGAGGTGTGAGCTGGGCGTTATCATGGTGCAAAATCCATGATTGGATTTTCTACAATTCTGTGCGTTTCTGACGAATTGCTTCGCGCAAACGGCGCATACCTTCAAGGTAGTATTCTTTATTGAGCGTACGACCTTGTGGCAAGACTTCATTATGCACCACGCCATTGCAGTCGAAGAAAACAGTGAGCAAAAGCTTCACATTTGACTGAACTTGACGTGCTTTTTTCGATTTTGGCTGTTCTGGACGTTTCCATTGTGATGATTGGGCTCTGTTTTGAATGTCATAGCCATACACTCATGATTCGTCGCTAGCTATGACCTTTTTGAGGAAATCTGGATAGTCGTTGACGATGTTCAACAGCTCGTTGTTTTTGTTCAAAATTTAGGAATTTTGCTGCCCACGTTTCATGCCTAAAACTTCTGCAAAAATTGCTTGGCATGAACCGAATGATATGCCAACATCATCAGCAATCTCTCTGACAGTGATTCGACGATTATACAAAATCATTTTCTTCACTGCTTCAATGTTTTTATCGGTTGTTGACGTGCTCGGGCGACCAGGACGAGCATCGTCATTGACATCTTCTCGGCCTTCCCTAAACCGGTTGTATCACACCAAAACACGACTAACCTTTTTATCTGTCAAAAATAAACATGTGTACCAGCATAACAGAAAAAAATGCGAAAATCGAACATACGTAACTCACAAAATTTGAAAATAACGGCTATTTTTTGATCAGACACCACGTAAAATGGTGTCAATGTAAAATACATTGGAATAGTATTTCTTTTAATCAAATTTTTGAAAACAAAATCTTTAAATGTCAGCATATTTTATGATTTTGTTGACTATACATATTTTGCTTTAAAGATTCTTGAAATAATGCCAATGTTTGGTATATTGCTATTAATACCATTATATTTCTGGATAAACTACTATCACCACTAAATTTGAAGGCCATTAAAATTAAGATCAATATGTTCATCTTAATTTTTGGGCCTCGATACCGAATTTGCGCATCGATAACCCCAGTTATTTATGTCATACATAAGATTACATGTTTTTGCAGGCATTTTTCTATATAAATACCCGAAGTTATATTAAGGACGTTCCTGCAAATTTCTTGACTTTTTATTTTATTCTTTGAATATTCCTGGTGTTTTAATAACAGTTTTGCTTACTTTGTGTTTACGATCTGGGGCCAAATTACCGCTTTCGTGATCGAATGAGCTATCGTATCGAAAAATGATTTCGATATCGAAATTATCATAAAATGTACTAAATTTCTTGCTCGATATCGAATGACGATCAATTTTACTCGATATCAAATGCGGTAATTTGGCCCCTGTACTTAAAACTTTCGTGTATCGTTTTGTAAGAATACTTATTGAAACACTTTAAGTATTTATTAAAAAACCTTCTATAGTGTAGTCTTTATTTGAAGAATGCTTAAAAAAAAGATTTTAAAGTCATGTGGCTTATCAAGTTACTGCTCTAAGTCCTTCAAATATTTAATCAAGTTTTATAACAATTATTTTTTAAAAACTACACTTTATTTCTAGAAAATGTTTATCCAAATTAAGTTTTCATATTGCGGTCTGCTGAAATAAATAGCAAAGAAAACAAACAAAACAAAAACAGAAAATGACAACAATACATTTTAACCATACCCAGAATTTGCAACACACTTTACATTGAGTGTAAAACAATAAAAAAGAAATTTAAAGTAATTCATTCACATGTCAACAACATACTCAGGCGCATTTAACAAAATAAAAGACAAACACATACACACACACTAACAATAGACACAGCAAATGCAGCAATAGGATTTAAAAAATTTCACAAAAAAAGGATAAGAGCAACCAAAACCTTACACTAAAACACACGTATTCATATGAGTATGTGAAACAAATGAATGCGACACAAAATAAAAATAACTTTTCAAAGCAAAGCAACCAACATACAACAATAACAGCAAACAGCAGCAGCAGCAACATATAACCATCGTTGCAGTCTCAGAATGACAGAGAAATGGTAAATGGTAGCAATCGCCAACAGAAAATAACAATAACATTACAAATAACATCATGGTGATATATTTTGTGTTCATTTCCAGGATGCGAGCTGTGGAGGTGTTACAGAAAAATACTCATTCCACACATAAGACTGTCACATAACTCAACGTGATTAACGTCTTGTTGTCTTCTGCAAATATATACGTACTCGTACTTGTTTATACATTCAGGTTTTCGATCTAGACATACTGAGCCATACATTACATTATTTCTCCCTCTACTTTTTATTGCTAAAAAATAAAACATAGAAATGTACAAAGAAAAAACTTTCCAAACAAAACAAATTAGAATAATATATTCGGCTGTGCCGAATCTTAAATACCCTCCACTTAAATATACATACTGAGAAATACAAAAACTACACCAATTATAGGACTATAATATCTTTACTTAGTGTTCTTTATACAGTCTTAGCGCAAATGGTTTATGTATTGTTTAAAGAAAAATACAATAACTTTCCGCTTGGCCCACGATGTCGAATGATAACGTTCGCTTAGATAAGACTTAAGACACAAACTTTTTATCGTATCTATTTTTTACTCAATCAAGTTTGTTTATTCCACAATCAAGGGTGTGTCTTAAGTCTTATCTAAGCGAACGTTATCGTTCGACATCGTGGGCCAGGGGGTTTATGTATATGTGGCATAGAGGAAATGGGCCAATTATAGACAGATATCGTCAAAATCCAGTATCCAGTAAAGTAACTTCTATGTATTTATGGTTTATTTAGGTAGAATTTTATCTCAATAACGTAGTTCACAAAAGTTTAATGGTTGTTATAAAAATGCTCAGAAGTTTACTTTATTTGGGTTCTATTGCCAAATATGGACTGACAGCTACAAAATTCAGTAGCATAATTGCCATATAACCGATACAAGTATGATTTCTGGACTAAACTTACTGAGCGGTATAAAATGTTGTTTTGATATCGATATTTATTAGACCTTTTTGTGGGTTTACTTGTTTTTCGGAATTGGTGCTTATATAGGAGCTACATATGTACAATTATGGACCGATTATAGTATTCAGTACAGATAATTACACCACACATAACCTACACCACAAAAGTAGGGAGAGTATATTGCATTTGTGCTGATGTTTGTAACGCCAATAAATATTGGTCCAACACCCACCTTAAAGTGGGTATAAAAAACAAAACAAATTTGAAATTCATATATCAATATATCTGGTTGTTCTAAACCTATTTTGCTTATTTTCAGTATGAAATATTTACAGTCAATAAGGAAAGTATGGAGTAAGTTGTATTCCCCTGTGGCCTTTTCTCATGACTATATCAAATCTGACATCAGTTGGACATAGCTAGTTTTTCTTAGAATTTTATAAGGACCCAGAATATTTCTACTTTTTGTTTCTACTATAATCAGGCATGTCATGGAAATCGAAATCGAAAACGAATCAGTTTTGGAAATACATTTTCATACATTTATAATCTAATTTTTAAAATGTTTGTTTTAAGATTCTCTTCAGTAGCCCAATATCTTTATATTTTATGTGATAAAAGTTTTTCAATACAGAAATATTACGAAAAAATTGACTTCTAAAACTCATTCGTTTTCGATATCGATTTCCATCACAAGCCTGAATATTTCGATGCATTGCACATAGAACGATAAACACAAATACTTCCTCTTTGGTGGCGACTTGTTAAATCTGCTAAACTGACCACAAACTTTTGTTTATACAATTTAAACAACATTTTGTTTAGGAACATCAATAGTTTTGTCAAAACCATATTAATTTACATGTAAAACCCTTTTGAATAACATCATGTTTCCTACTTTCATTTTATACGTATTCTAATACTCAATTTCATAATATGAAATTTTCGAAAATTAGTTTCCCACTCACTAAAACTAACAAATTAATCTTCAAAATATTACTGCTAAATTATGTTTTTGGCATGACTTGAAAATTTAAACTTCAAACATTTCTCAATGCACATACATACATATGTAAATACAAACATACAGCTCCACACACCATGAATATAACAAAGTAAATCCTTTTGGCAAGACAGCTTCATTCATTCATGTTCATTATTGCCAGCAAAAACAGAATGGAAAATGATGAAGACGAAAAAGGAGCAGAACACAAAAATAAAAACAACACTGAAACTATTAAAATGAAAACGTAAATCAACAATTGTAGTTAGAAAGCAAACCAAAAATACTCGTAATATAAATAATTGTGAGATATTTGAGGCACTGAGAGAAAAGTTGGGGTAGAGAATTTTTGAACTTTATATTTTTAATAGAAAATGATCCAATGAATTGATACATTGAATATTATTTTTAAACCACCACCACCATAAGTGGTGAAGGTATATATGTTTGTTACTCCGTGTGTAACACTGAGGAATACTGTTCTGAGACCCAACAAAGTATATACCATTCTAACTATTTATGTATAAATTTCCTAGATTTCCTCAGTGTATTCTAGAATATTCTTGTTGCTCTTTATTTTGAGTGAAAACGATTTATGTCATGACAGCAAACATACTCGTATGCAAATTCATGTGTCCATCCATCTAACAAAAACTGCCAAGAGTATTATAGAAAATAATACCACATACAGATGTGATGTGATGTGCAAAGGAAATCATGAATTTGTGCGATCCAATATTCCCATTTGAAAATATAAATGCGTGTGTTTGTGTCTGGAGTCGATGTCTGTAACTCACAACCAACAACCAAATTTAGTTCATGATAAGATTAACTGTGTTGATGAGCAGGAGGAAAATATACAACCAACCACATAAACGCATGTCCTACACCAAAACTAAAGAAATAGCCAGAGATGAGCATAAATATAAATAAACATAATACATACATAGCAAAGATCACAACATTTGGTATGTTTTGACTGGCTGACAGACAAGTAGACAGGAAAATAGTTTAGCTATCCACAGATGGCAAACGAAGCAACAACAATAACACCAACAAATATATAGTAAATAAATAGGAAATGATGCAAGGAGGAGGCCAACAGTCAAGTCTATCTATCTATCTGTTAGTTATAAAGACAGACTGACATACAATGCTTATCAAAAATTGTGGTACATCACAGTGAAGCTCATCCATATCAACTCACTCGCTTACTCACTCTCATACATAATGTAGCTGAAATTCTATTTTAACAACAATTTCATATTTGAAATTCTTAAAAGCGACATGTGAAGTATTTGTATTTAGCTTTGGGTGGCTTATTTCAGTTTGTGTTTAAGCAATTTTTTCATAATTTTTTTAATTTGTATCCAGGCCTTTGGCTGTTATAAACTAACTGACCACAACTTCCTTTCCATTTAGTTTTTTTTTTTTTTTTTTTTTTTTGTTTGGAATTTTCAGCTTTTGTTTAATTTTTTTCTTGCCCTTTTTTTGGTTTGTGTTTTGAAATTAATTTGATATTTCAACTGTGATTACAGTATTTTTAGTTGGTATTTACATGCGAATATGTATATGTGCATATGTACGTATGTATGTATGTATGTACTAGTATATGTGAGGCAAATGCTATTCAGATTTCAACAAGAGCCTACAAATTTGATTGACTGACCCTAAAGCTTAACATCTACCCATCTACTAGAATGTAATTGTAAACCATAATTTTTAAAATTTTGAAATATTTAAATCTACCTAAAAAATAATGTAGAACTTTTGACGCTGCAGAATACTGATTTACAAGTTTATTTGTTCAAGGAAATTGATATTTAAATTTTAATTAAAGATTTACACGTTGTAGTCAGAAATTATCAGAAAACTAGCAAATTACATAGACATTTTTACTGCACAAACGCTTCACTATACAACCTGATAAGTTCACCAGACTTTAATACAAACTGTACTTATTATAGCCAGTATTCACCATCTTTAGTCCATATCTGTCAGTGGGGATCTATAATGGAATATGATTTTAGGCTGCTTGGTTATGGCTATATAAGTTCATGAAATATTTCTCGAATACTGATGTGAACGAAGAATTTTACATTTTTCAATAGACATATCTGTCAGTGAAGATCTATAAAGAGAATATGATATATTCTAGTCGTGACATCTACATATGTATATCTAATATTTGGTCTTCGATCTTTACTTATGGCTTGAAGACTGCCATAAGCAAATGATCACGTCCATTTAACATTTTTAAGACTGAATTGTGGAAATTGTGAAAAGATGAAGAAAATGATTAGCTCTGGAAATAGGCACATACAAACAAGCAAACGTCCTCCCCACCTTAGGTAGTGGTGTAACAATTACCAGATTTATATTCTCATTAATACAAAAAATCTGTTTTAAAATGCGCTACAATTCTCTGAATTCACATGTGTAGCATACATAGTGAACAATTTGACTGGGCTTTACCTATTAAGCTTTGTATAGAGGGTCGTCAGATCTTACAACGTTGTCCAAAAAATATTCAGAAAATGTCTAACCATCGTGTGAACTTAAAATTTTTGTCTTCCAAGGTTGTAAGAAAAAGCATTGACAATTTACCTTTGCTAACAATTTTTCAATGTCAGTACATTGCTAGATCTGACAACATTGTATGATCTGACAACCGTCTATACATAGCTTTAGTTTTAACAAGTAAGAAAGTATAGTTGGTTCAAGCCCGACCATATAATACCCTACACCCAGTATATGTATAAAACAGTTTTTCAGAAATGGGCGTTATATGGGAGATATAACCTATTGTGGACCGATGATCCAAACATTTAGTGTCATGATTTCTGTGAATATAAATATTGTGTATGTTAAACTTTATCTCGATATATATACTTTTAAAAGATTTATGGAGCTTAAAGTGAATTACGGAGAGGATCTTATATGGGAGTTTCGACTAATTATGGAGCGACCATTGTAAAGTTAGGTGTGCTTATTTCTGTATATAAGATACTTATTTGTGTCAAATTTTATTAGAATACCAAAATTTTTAAGAAGTTTATGATCGTTAAAGTGAATTACGAAAGTGGGTCTTATACGACTAATTACGGACCGATCATAATCAAAGTGTACCGTGTTATTTGAATACGTATGAAATATATTTGCATTCAATATTATTTGGATACCAACATTTTTGAGAGAGTTATGCTCTTTAAAGTGATTTTCAGAAGTAGGCCTTATATGGGAGTTACAAGTAATTATGGACCGATCTGCACAAAATTTGTAGATGTGATTTGGCGTCATTCACCACTCATTTGTAATGAAATTTGTGTGGATACTTGCATAATTCAAACATGCATGATCGGTAAATCACACTTTCGGGAGGACATTTGTATGGAGGCCAGATGAAATAATGGGCCGATTTCCACCAGTTTCAATCCCATCCATCCTTGGGCTAAAAAAATATCACGTACCAAATTTTATCGAAATATCTTCAAAATTGCGACCTGTACTCTGCGCACAAGTTTTACATGGACAGCCAGCCAGCCAAACGCACGGACGGACGGACATCGTTAAATCGACTCAGAAAGTGATACTGAGTCTATCGGTATACTTTAAGGTGGGTGTTGTACCAATATTTCTGGGCGTTACAAACATCAGCACAAATCCAATATACCCTCCCCACTATGGTGGTGTAGGGTATAAAAAGCTTAATTTTATTATTATATTTGAAAATCGCATTATTATCTCTACCTATTTTATCAGTTATTATACCTAGTGATCACATTAACAAATAACTGCATTTACTGATTTAGATCTTTTTAAAAACATTTTCTAACATTTGCGATCACAAATTAATATAATGTCGTTTGGCCAAATATTTTCTTATTGCTTTAGGAAAGAGAGGTATTTTAGCTAAAACGTACTAATTTATTTTTGCCTTAAAGAGCAAAAATGAGCTTTGCTACATATAGACAAAATATTGGTAAATATCACAAACAATTACAATCAAAATCATTTTGCCACAAAATTTAAAAATAAAATGAAATAAAATAAAACGAAAAAAAAGAACTATGTACATAATTGCGTAAGACAAGTGGCAAACTTAGAGACAGACAGGCGGACGGACAGCCGGACGAATTGGCCTATAAAAGATACGGAAACTGTTCACAGCACAAGAAAACAATAATGCCGATACGAAACATTAACAACTAATCAGATGACTGCCGTCTGTTTTGGTCAAATATTCGTACGTTCACAAAAGCGTAACAAATAAAGACTACAACAATTTGTTTATACATCAACGAACGCTAAAGGCAACATTTATAACGACCCAGATCAAAATGATGACTTGTCATGACAGCTTGTCATGCGGTTGTGGAAGAAATATGTATGTATGTATATAAAAAAAATAATGATGGTGTGACCAATATGTTTAAATGATGTCGAACTAAAATACTAAAATTAAACCTAAAAGAAGATTTCATACAACGAATATCTAAAGACTAAAGCTGTTGCTGATGTGTTGAGTAAGGTAAAACAAATCCAATTAGATACACAAATGATCAATTATTTGGTGTCTGAAGGCACAAAGTATCTACATTATACATACTTTGATTATTAATGACATTTGTGGATTTTTAAGAAAACATGTCATTCATTATAGAGCTGCAGAAAACAAAAGAAAAAAAAACACACAGAAAACCATAAAATTAAAACGAACCCCTAAAGCTTTTAAAATTTATTATCTCCTTTCATTGGAGTGTGTATTAATTAATTTAAAAATGCCTATCAAACGATGATTGATTTTATGAAAATTATAAACAATTTTCATTATTATATTAACCAAAATTGTTTTCAATATAGCAGGCTTTTAAACTTTATTAACCATTTGCACGCAGTATGCCGTAGTAATGTATTTAAAATACAGTTGTTGGCAAAATGATTAGTTCGTTTAAACCATAAATTTCAAAATGATTTACACGAAAGGCAACTTAAATTTTTTGTTTGCCATCACTAGCGCTTCTACGGGCCTGAGTGTAGTGGTTAGTTGACGGCATAGTACGGTAATTGGGTGCAGAGTTGTGCAAACTAAAACGCATGGCATAGAAAAAATATTTTGGATTAATGTCTTAAATGTTGTTTTGTTTTGATCGTGTTGAGAGATCTATCCCAGCATACCATTCTAAGAGCGCTGCGAAAAAGGAGTCAGAAAAGAGTCCAACTAAAGAGCGTTTTCGGAGCGCTCCAAAAAGGGAGTCAGAAAAGAGTCCAAATAAAGAGCATTTTCGGAGCGCACCGCCAAAGGAGTCAGAAAAGAGTCAAACTAAAAAGCATTTTCGGAGCGAAAGAAAAATTTGCTTAAAAAATTTATTTTTTTATCCATTTTTATATATTTTATTTAAATGAATTCCATTTTATTTATTTTTTACTGAAAATACAATTTATTTAATTTTTTTCCATTTCTAATTTAGTTTATTTGTAAATGAATTCCCTTTTTGTTTAACTAAAAACAATTTAAAAAAAATAATAAATTTGAACTTTTAATTATTTGTATTTAAAATTCCAATGATTCTTTTCTGACATTGTCTAAGAGCTCTTTCGGAGCCCAAAAAAACCTTCATAAAAGACTCTTTTCTGACATTATCTAAGAGCTCTTTCGGAGCCCAAAAAACACCTTCAGACTCTTTTTTCTGCCATTATTTAAGAGCTCTTTCTGACGGACCATTTTCGAATGTAATGATCCTCTTTTCTGAGGGTTTTCGGAGCAATAATGATTGCTTTTGGGCTCATACAGAGCATGAACGCTCCGGAAAAGGTGTCAGAAATGACTCTTTTCGGACTCATATGGCTTGCTGGGATGTATAAAGTTTGGTACCTACGTGTTCGGAAATACGTAATTTTGCAAGATTTGCAAATCCCGGGATGCTGGGGAATTTCGCGATTTTTGGTTCTTATTAAAACAAATTGGTTATTAATATTTTAAAAAAGTAACTTATGTATGTTAAATATGTTTGAAAATAAACATTAATTAATAAACATTTTCTGTCCTAATAGTTATAATTTTTAAATTTATTAAAAGTTTATAAACTTTTGTATTTTAACCATTAATAATTTCAAAACATAAAAAACATTACAGTGAAAATTAGATAGAGAAAAATAATATGTCATTTTACATTTAATTTTTGTATTAATTTAAAAGCAATAGAATATTATCGTCCGATTTTAAAAACGCTTCTTAAAAATATTAAGGCATCTAAAGTAATCAGAATTTTGATTTACTTTTGTTACCAATATATGACGCTGAAAAAAAACATCGTTCATAATTCATGCTTGTGGGCAAAATTGTTAGCAATTGCTGACTGCATTTCTCACCCTCTGAAAGAAATATTTATACATATTTCTTATTCAATATTTCACTCCATATCGTTAAAAACATTGTTATGGGAGGCGTTTACATATTTCAAGTTCATAATCTATGAAACAAATTTCATTAATTTCTAATAGCAATACCAAAAACCGTAGGCACATCAAATAGTACGTTCGGGTTTGGCAATTCAAAACTAATTTTTATTCTTTCACCTTTATTTCTTCAACATACTTCTGTAAAATTTTAATCTTTGTTGGTTATTTGTAAATAATTTTGAAATATTTCTGATCTTTTCAATTACTGAATTAATGTGGAATCTGTCATTAGATCTCTTTTCTTTTCTCTTAAAAATGCTAAATGTGTATGCCAAAAAAGAGATAAAAACAATTGAATTTTTTACACAAATACTAAAATCCGGGTATTGGGATTTGCATCTCTAATACGAAGTCTTATTAATCAAAACTATTTTTTAATTAACAATTGAGCTTTTCGTCAAAGAGAGTTAGAACTACTATATAATAATAAAAAGTGTTAAAAGTATTTCTAAAATAAAGACTTTTTGGAGACCTCAAATGGAACAAGATTAGTGACGGGATAAATTTTATCACAAATGGTCATATAGTGCTAACACAATCTTTTCTAGGTTTTTCTAGCATTTCTTCTTTCAGTTTTCAACACTCTCTTTCCAACCATTCTTCACTTAAAAGGTTTATGTTTTTCGTAGGAGTCTTAAGAACCTATTAGTGTTTTAGGAAACCTATTTGCGGACAGCTTTGCTCCGATGCCAGGAAATCCATTGTAATATTTCTAACCTATTTTATTTGTCTACGAATTAAATCTATAATATACAAGAACTTATGTTACATATTATATATTATATATTAGCTGGAAAAACTTATATTAGCTGATTTCAAACAAGTAAACCTTCAACTTTCTGGTGATAGTTTAGTATGATACCCTTGGTTGTCTGGCAAAATACCTTCAAAGCTGCAATGGTCATTTGTTAGTCTTCCAACCCAGACATCGAGTCCAATCAGCCTTTACGACAAGAGAAATCTCGACAAAAGAAGGACTGCTTTCGTACAAAAGCCGCATGCACATTATCGATTGACATGGGTCGACGTGGTCGAGCTTAAGATACGAAATTTCTCATTTAGCGCAGAAAATGCTGAATGTATACTGGAAGACATGATGTTGACTTGAAGACTTGGAAGACATCATGTTGGCTTGAATAACAAGCTCTCAACGCTAAATTAACCATAAAAATAACCATAAAGTCTTTAGGGAGGAGTAGTGGCTTCCAAACCAAACGAATAACTATCGCAATTATTATGTTATCATGGTGATAACAAGCTCGACTATAAAACCTACTTTGATAAACCGGAAGTTCTGCAGGATATTCCCCTAAAGACAATCAATTATTACGCTCGCTGGGCAAAGCGCTTCTAGACTCTGATCTAGTAGACGTATGTATATGTTATTGTCGTGTCTGATACAGATAATGGTGCAGGTTATTCAAGGAAAACATGTTGAGTGCTGCAAATTGAAATCGAATTCTTGTGATCATAAAATCCGATGAAAATTTTCACCATAAAATCAGCTTGAGATGCTAGAGATAGTTACAGCTCCAGGTGTATATACTAGACTTTATTCTAGTCGTAGACAATAAAGGTTTTAAACATAAAACAGACAAAAAGTTGAGGATATTAAGCTTGCCAGTGCAAAGAATTTGCATATTATCGGAATTTGGAAAGTTTCAAATAATTTCACTTTCTGAGATCATATCTATGTGGAATTTTCTATAAAGATAAAATCTGAAGATTTAGAACCTTATCTAAACTGGATGAAAACCGAATGGGAGGAACAGCGACGCATTCTACTACTTCCCTCATCTTCTCTGAGAAATAACATTGGAGACATCGACAGAGCTGAGGGTAGGGTCACATTTTTTGATGAATGAGTATACATATCTGGAGTTCATACTGGAGCCGTGGTTAAGGATGGATATTGACAGTCAATGTGGGACCTTGCCTTTTCTTTTTCTTCATTATGAAACCAGAGAAATGCATCGTTATAGCACTCAGAGACACCAGACATTCTTTGAATAACTAAATATAGATTGGAAATCGTTTGGCTTTTATACTATATACTTTCTCTGCAGGAGCAACCTCTAAGCCAATTATCACTTTTGTAGTCGTAAATAGAAACACTTCTGACAACTGCAGGATAAAGTAGATAATTGTATCTGTAAGAATGGTCTGCAGTAGCGGTACCCCGAAGTGACCAGATGCCTTAACAGATCACAAGCGTTCAGTGTTAAGTCTCACCGCATTAGCTCTATATGTATTATTTGTACCATACTTAAATTTCTGCTCAATTATTTTATTTTCAGGTCCTCATGTTGTATTTATTGCCCAGCGCTGGGTTATTTTAAATGCAATTTTTTAAGTTATTTTTATTTTTTTTTTAGTTTATGGTGCCACTTAAATACCAAGTATTGTATAATATTAATACTAAGAATCAGTATTGCGAAAATACAGTTCCCCTTTATATCAAAAGCTTGTTATGCCCCCATCCGTAAAATTGGTGTAAACGAATTTAAAGAAAACGAAAACATTAAGCACAACAAAAAAAAAAAAAAAAAAAAACAAGCGATGTGAAATGTCTGTAATTTGGACAAATTGATGAATGGTTATTTGCCACGAGATGCCAAAGTGGTCATTATTCTTATTCTTCTAAACCTACATACATTTTCGAACATACTTACATACGTTCATAATACATTGCCAACATGCATTTCAACGAAATTCACCTAAATGTAGATTTTGTTTTATTATTAAGTTTATTTCACTTATGAATGCGCTTACATGGATGACGCTGATGATGATTATATGTTCTTATTTCCATTTATATGGACTCGTTATAGTTGCTGTTAAGTTTTTGTTATCCACACTGTTAAATGGTCATTAAGGATACAATGAGTTGATTATTTGGGTTGGTAAATTGCACACACACACTAAAGAAGTTAAACAATCTATATATATTTATACTCAAGGTTGACTATTCTGACACGTAAATATACATATAGGCAGTATAAAAAGGATATTTAATTCTCACGAACCATGAAGGCTAAAAATGCATTATAGCCATTGTATGCATTAAATGTGCAAAATTGTATTTAGGGTTCATTGTAGGACTAAAATCAAAACACACTACCACTTTAATCATTTAAGTTGTTAATGACAGAAGTCATTTACGATTTATTCTTATTCAACTAAAGACGCTTTTAGACAGTTGCAAATGTTTTGGATAAAATAGTGATGAAGAGATATAAATTTCCTTTGAATTGAGTTTATGTATATGATTAAGTTATAATAATTATGGTTCTTGAAATTGAAAACATGCCTCATTTGTCAAATCGAATATGTATAAATAAAACATTTAAGATCATTCGTTTCTTCTCAGGGAGGGACGGTGTTATAAGTAGCATTCAAAGCTGTCTACCGTAGTTATCTACCTGAAATATGTCATAAATATGCTAAAATATCATTATGAAAATATCCCCTCTCTAAACGAAATTTCTCTTTCACCAAAAGATTTTAAAAAGTCTGAGATCAAATCCTGCAGCCTTGTAAACCTGTCCCTAGTTAGACATTATAAGTAGTCGGTAGCACTATATTTAGTTTTTATCACAATTTCCAGGTTATCCTGTAACAATTCCTATATTCACCAACTCTTCAGTTCTAATCCAAAATCTAGTTTTGCTAAAGAGTAAACGTACACCGATGCGTTCCAAATCTAATTCCATTCTTGGGTTTGATAATTTTAAGGTCAAGTTGTCGGTTTGACTATTTGCAAAGACACACACTGCAATTTTGCATACCACAATTCGATTGTAGCCAATACGTATCTTCCTTTATTGCTAGAATTTTATGTAAAAAGCACTTTAATGATCCGAGATTATAATCCATTGAATTTAACATCGAAACTTCTGGTCATGTTTGTAAAAGTTGAAGCTTCTCTCATCTACTAAAAGTGAATACAATTTCTGGAAGGTATAAAAACTTTCGTGCATCACGATATAGGATACAGTGGGTCATAGTTTATTTTATGTTGTGCATTTTTTTTGTTTGCAAAACTATATAAAAATACAACAGGAACCTAAAAAAGAAATTGGTGTCATTTTAAAGATAAAATGTTATAGTCTTACAAACAAAAATATTTTTTTTTTCAAAACGTATATTTTAATATATGTATCTTTTTTACGTCACAGCTCATTTTATGCACATTTTATGGGGTTTCGAAAACTTGAAATTAAAACTGGCAATTACACGATTTATTAATTGGTGTGATATCCTTTATTATCTACAGCATATTTAAGGCAATGCGTCAGTAACGCTTTTTATACCCTACACCGCCATAGTAGAGAGGGTATATTGGATTTGTGCTGATGTTTGTAACGCCCATAAATATTACTCCAACGCCCACCGTAAAGTACACCGATCGACTCAAAATCACTTCTTGAGTTCATTAAACGATGTCTATCCCTCCGTCCGTCTAGCTTGTTGGATGTCTATGTAAAGCTTGTGCGCAAAGTACTGGTCGCAATTTTAAAGATAAATAATGTTTTTTCGGCCCAAGGACAGTTGGGATTGAAATTGCCTGAAATTAGTTCATTATTTCACCTAAAATGTTCTTCCGAAATAAGGGTTAATCGTACAAAATGTTTGTTTTATGCATGTATCTAAACAAATTTCGCCGGAAATAAGATGTAAATGAAGCTTAAACACATGTACAAATTTTGTACAGATCTGGCCATAATTGACCATTGCTTCCATATAAGGCGCACTTCCGAAAATTACTTTAAACCGCAATAATATTCAACACAAATATGTTTCATATAAACAAAAATCATTCAGCCCAATAGTGGGCCCATATAAAGCCCCCCTTCTAAAAATCACTTTAACATTCATAAATCTTTTAAAAGCGTTGATATGCACAGAATTCTTGGAACCCATATAGCGCAAATTTCAGAAACACTTTTTTTGCATACATACTGGTTGTAGGGTATTATATGGTTGGGCTTGGCCGACTATTTTAAATTATTTTTTGTGTTTCCTTATGCTGATTTCCATAAGAAAACACATTATCGTCTGGTGACTGTGGTGGCAGTATCATCAAATGTGGACCGTTATATATTATCCACGTCTGTACAATACCCAATTTGTGCTTTGGATCGTTATCCTGATAAAATCAAAAATCTGATCTTATTTACCCAGGTTTTCTGCGTCCGGCACTGATTAGAGTTAACAATTTAAACTCATTAGATAAAAGATTTGAAGTACTTTTTGTTAGTTCGTTTTTAATTAAGAAACAATAAATAAATAAATAAAAGAAATCAATGTTAACAATTAAACTTTTACTTTTACGTTAAACATTAATCTTTTTTTTAAGGAATTCATTTAAAGATTTTTCACAAATCTCTACTGCCCAACAACTTCATTCAGATACCAGTCAATTTCCCCCCAAATAACCATAGTATAATCTCATATGGATTTGTAGCCGTAATATAAATTTCGAATATAGTATATTGTATATAAATCTTGTGCAAGTACATATTGCATTTTAAAGGTAATATTTCAAACCTGCTCAAGTCTCATATTTCACACAAAATTGTATGTACAGAAAAAGTGACCTCGTAATAGTCAAGATTAATGGTCATTGCTGAAAATTAAACAAGAACTTATAAACGTAAAAGCTAAATAAATTTTTATTTTATATTCACATTGTGCGCTCGTATTTGCTACAGCTACAGCGAAAGAGTCCGATAAGGAAGAAGAAAGCCAGCCAGGAGTCGAAGGTAGTGACTGTGTATAGAGTGGTGGTGTTGGAGAGTAAAATATTTTGTGTTGCTGTGCAATAATACTCGTATATTACAATACCGGCATATCAAGGACATAATTCATTAAGTTTTTTTTTTGTGTTGTTGGTTGTTTGCATGGTTAGTCAATCGGTCGTTTGTACGGTTAGTCGTTCTGCTGTTGGCCAGTTAAGTATTTGGTTAGTCGTAAAGCGTATAATACTTTCTTGTAAGAAACTAAATAAAAACACAAATAATACAAGTAAACTGAACTGCATTGAACATGAGTGGCAAGGAAGTATGATGCAAGTAAGCATTATGGTAGTAGTATGGCTAAAATTAAAGTACGAGTACATACTTACTGGCAAAATGAATTGGATGCCAAAATAACACAACAACAGCGACAGCAGCAGCAGCAGCAACGAATATATAAGACTTATGAACTTGTAAGAGACCATAAAACAAGCAGGAAAAGTGTGTAAAATACGAGGTCATAAATCTATTTTAGAACACTTAACGTACTTTTTGGCAAATAAATTTTCCAACAAAAACTAAAGAAGTAACATTTTTGTTTTTTTTTTTTTTTTTGCTGTAACAACTGGGCGCATTATTACATGTGCAATCACTAGCAAAGCGAATTGTTAAGAAATGCAAATACAATAAAGTGACATTTATAGAGGGTGATTTTTTAGCAGCTTTCTTTTTGGCAATACTGTTTTTGGCAGCTAGGCTGTTTTCGTGTAATAGTTTTTCTAAAAATTAACCATGAATCGACTTACAAACGAACAACGCTTGCAGATTATTGAATTTTATTTTCAAAATTCATGCTCGATCAAAAAAGTGCATTTTATTGGAAAATTTTGTTCAGCGACGAAGCTCATTTCTGGCTGAATGCAATGCAAGCAAAATTGTCGTATTTGATGTCGAGAGCAGCCCGAAGCATTGCAAGAACTTGCAGTGCATGCCGGAAAATACATTGTGTGGATGACGAGCCGGTGGCATCATTGGGCCGCACTTTTTGTAAGATGAGAAACTCAGGAATGCCATGTTCAATGGCCAGTGTTACCGTGCGTTGATTACAATTTTTTTGCCCTAAATATAAGAACTTCTCTTGGCTGACATGCGGTGTCAACAAGACGGAGCCACTTGCCACACAGCACGCGAAACAGTGGCCGAACTGAGAGGCGAGGTGAACAGTTTATTACACGCTGGTCAATAAGCCGCCTAGATTGTGCAATATAACACCGTTAAAATATTTTTTGGTGGGGCTATGTTAAGGCTCATATCTATAGGGACAAGCCCGCAACGGTTGACACTAATATTGAAGAATTTATTCGTATGGAGGGAGTATGCCAAAATTAAACCCAGCTTTCTACGTTTAAATGAAATCATCTTTCAACATTGAATTATATAGATCGCTGTATCGACTCAAATCAAGAGTTCATACATTTTTCAAAATTGTATGCATTTTTTTTAACAAATACGATTTTTGAACAGGTGGCCCTTTCTTGCCACAATTATAACAATTAAAAGGAAAATCTTTCAGACCTCTATTCTTCATATTGATACAGTTATCATGCTTCTTACTGCTTCTGTTATGAAATCGATTTGCCTTTAGCGCATTGCCTTCAACAACATCTTCTTTAGACTTGTCATCAATTTCTAAAAGTTTTGAATGCAAAATATTAAGAGTTGTAAACTTTTCTTTACTTCTTTATATTTCATTCACAAACTATCTAAAAGTAGTATCACTGTTAGAAAATCTTCATTCATTCAATCATTTCATGAAGTTCTGATACTGCAACTTCAAATTCCACCAAATATTGCGATATATTTTGATTTTCAGACATTTTTAAATAAAGCAATTTTTTGTATAAGTCTGCCTACTTTCTTGGAGTCTTGGAGTCGTAAGTCTTCAAAGGATGATTTCAAAGGATGATTTAAAATTTTTTACCATTCTTACAATTTCCGGTTCTAGTGAAATCACAATTTCTGGACGAGCATCTTGATCAATATCATCGTAGTCTTATTGCTTCTTGAAGTAATCTTCAAACTATTTTCTCTAAGCTGATGTAATAAGTACCACTGCTTTTAACAATTACCAGCTCTGGTTTGGTTACTTCACCTCTTACCATTCGCAGTAAACGATTATTGTGCAAAATTGTCTCCATTGACAATAACCACGTTTAAAAATTCTTTCCATTCAGCAACGTTATTCTTTCTAGAACTATTGCCATCTTTAATCTTTACTGTTCTAGATTATTATCTCCAAGGTTTGGGTTCTGGGCCCACAACCTATTGTAATTATATTTATTGTTTACTTCATAAACATAAAATTATAAGTATGATAGCAAGATAATCCAATCTATATAATAAATAATTTAACAAACTTCAAAAAGATAAAGTTTATTTTCAATAATACGAAAGCTCTTAAAAAATCACCATTTATGTATGAGTCAGTTTCACAATAATAAAAACAAGATGAGTCGCAATCATGAAGTTGTACTTTTGTAATACCGCCTTTATTGAAAACTTTAATTTGTGTGAGTTTTGTTTTCTTTCAGTATCAAATTAATTATGAATATACTGCAGTTGGCTGATAATCAAAATGATTACATCATTTGAGATGTCTGTATGACAGACAAAACATTTCCTTATTTATAAATCAATTAATCATAGACAAATATGAATGAATTTATCTCTATGATAAGCATCATAATCGATATAAATTAATTACATTTCATAACATAATCAATTGCCAAAAGCATGCAATGTAACGTGTCTAGTCTGGTAAATAATGGCATGATGATGGTTAAAAACGTATCACGCCAAACTTTGCTACATAATAAACATACGTACATATACATACACACGTACATACATATACTATATCTATGTATAGCAAATAGTCATTATAGTATATAAGAACAAACAGTCAACATGTTCCAACAGCCTACACTAAATAAATACACTACATTACTCTATATAATATACAGACAGACAAGACAGTCTGACACACAGGCAGACATGAAACGCATAATATTTTTTATTATAATTTATGATGCGACATTTTCATCAGCAATTCGTTAAATTTTCATTACCACACAACACTCAGGGGGCATTATACCTCCTCTATACTCGTACATACCAATTATAATGCCCAATGGCCAAAAATTCCATAAATTTATATGCAAATGAAGTTTGCTGCCATTTGCAGCAGGAGCAATACAAAAGGAAAGTAAAATTGTTTGCATGTATGTATGCATGTACAAATGCCACAATGATTATATCTCGATGCAAATGTGTTGGCTGAAGGAATAAAATAAAAACCAACTGTATAAATAAAAGATGCAAGGGTGTATGTTGTATGCGACATAAGTCTTATCGCAACTACAGCTACTCATTCCTCCTGGTTGCAAATATTTTTTTGTGGCGTTGTTTTTTTTTCATGATCATGATGATGATGTGTTGTTGTTGATAAGTTGTATACATGTGAATTTCGGAAATATGATAATAAATCAATTTCGTTTTTTTTTTTTTTTTTAAATTTTTGCAAATTTCATTTTAATGATAACTTGAGTTTTTCAACGATAAAGTTGAGTTGTTTGCAAAATAATAACATGATGCATGTATGGCTATATGCCAGTTTGTACGTTTGAGCTTGTTTAACATACAAGGTGTATCTTGGTAATGGGTTTTTGGTAATAAATAAAAGTTACAAGCAGGGGTAACGTTATGCCACAAAGGGTTGTGTGAAAAATGTTATGAATTTTTGCAAAGAAAATTTTTTAAATTTGTATAAAATAAGTATTTTATTAAATGTGAGATTCTGGGTTAAAACTGATATAATAAGTAGATAATTTTAGAGAAATTTCTGTTTTGGATGATGAGACCATCATATCCATCCTGTGTAT
Source organism: Bellardia bayeri (assembly GCA_950370525.1). Lineage (NCBI taxonomy): Eukaryota > Metazoa > Arthropoda > Insecta > Diptera > Calliphoridae > Bellardia > Bellardia bayeri. Next base: position 19,294,028 of record OX493265.1, on the reverse strand, counting down.
GGATAAGCGTTGAACCACATCACTCCAGGTAGAAAAATTGCAGCATTATTGATGATATTTTTTAAGAGGGAAGACTGTTCTTGGGTTAGTAACATGCTAGAGTAAAGGAGGATGTTATCAGTTTTGTGTACAGTTGACATTACGTTTCTTATCAAAAGAGGAACGACAACGTTTTTACCGCTTTTGTGGAGTCTGGCTTTGAATGAAATCTCTGGAGTATCATTAATGTATTACATTTGATCTATGTAATTATTAATCAGTTTATGCTAATTTTTTTCATAAGTTACATTCTTCAGTATTAAATGGTCTATCTTTTCTGCTCTATTAAAGCCCATCAAATTAAATTCCTTTTTATTGAATAATTTATGTCGATCCTTTGCGTTCCATCGTTTTGAATAACTACTAAATCAAACATACAAATTCAAACATAGATTTTTTTCTTTTTTTTTTTTGCTTGGACCAGCACTCAGGGGACGACCCCTACTCATGCAATGAATTGTGTTGGAACTAGGAAAATAACCTGTGAGAGGGAGGTTGTGTTTGTTAACATTTGATTTGAATTTTCCAGTATTGAAAGTGGCAGGGAATACTTCCGCTAGTAGTTTACTTCACATACGGACAGTACGGCTAAAGAACGAATTTTCCCTGTAATGTGTTGTGCAATGAATGGATGAACCCTGACTGAAGAACGTGTGTTACGCAATAAACTACGTGTTTCGGGAACAAGTTCCCTAATTTCAGCAGTACACATTCCATTATAGTATCGATAGAACAGTGAAACACCACCCACATTGCAACGATGCTCCAATGAATCAAACGAGTTGGATACCATACTGTCACCGATAAGCATCTTCGCTCTCTCCTGTGCGCTGTCCAAAATAGACTTCGAAGCACCGGCTTATACATGATAGTTGTATTCCATTTTCGGTCGAATATATGTAGGTGGTGTAAATAATATGGAGATCAGATGGAGTTAAGTATTTCCTACACCGATTAAAAAACCAAGGAACTTGAACGCTTCTTTTGACACTTGAAAAATGTGTTTGGTCCAGCGGACATCATACTGGATTTTCATGCCTAACGTCAAGAGCGTCTGATTCCTTAATATTTACAACGCCCATGAAAACAGATGAAGCAACATGATCTGTCGTACGCTTGTGTGTTTATATACAATATTGAGTCTTACGTGCGTTAAAATCGACTCTGTTTGCACAACCCCATTCTGAGATTGTCTTAAGATCTGGTTTAGTCCAGAGTATGAATGGCAAATGTTGCTATCATCTGCAAAAGAAAAGATAGGATTGGAAGTTTGACATAGGAGGTCAATTATAAAGATAAAAAATAAAGTACGAGAAAGAACGGAGCCTTGCTTCTTAGAGAAATATTAGTTTCAAATGATAACATTATAAAATCAATACTGGATATGGAGGAGCGTTAAACTACAACACTCCAAATACGATAATTGCAGCATTACCGGAGTTGTATTTTAATAGTTAAAAATGTTCTTGAGTTAGGAACCAGGGGCCAAATTACCGCATTCGTGATCGAATGAGCTATCGTATCGAAAAATGATTTCGATATCGAAATTATGATAAAATATACTAAATTTCTTGCTCGATATCGAATGTCATAATCTCAAATAAGAAAATTACGATACATTTTACTCGATATCGAATGCGGTAATTTGGCCCCTGCTTGTAAAAAGGTAGACAATTTCAGCTTTATGTTGTTATGATTTACATTTTTCAATAGAAGTGGAGTCTGGCTCTAAATAAAATCTCTGGCATATTATGAATTTAATGTATTCGTTTACACTATTGTTACTTATATCAATATTTTTTTACTAAAAACTATATTTTTCACGTAGTGTTGGTTTAATAAATAAATTTTTGGTCTCCAGATACACAACAAGTTGGCAGTTTGCCATAACTTTAAAATATGCAAAGTGCAATTTGGCAATTATTTTAAGAGATAAATTAACGCTATATTAGCAATTAGCTGTAAAGAATAGATTATTTAAAGTTTAGATAATGGAGCAAGCATTGAAGAATTCAGTTTCCAGACCAGTTTTAGTGTAACATGGAGACTTACAAATGTTAGTTAGATCCATTAGAAGCCACATGCACGAACTAACATATTTGACATATTTACTGATATCTTTTTGAGCTCATCCGAACAAACAAATCCCAACATGTAAAACTTATCTTGGGGGTTCTGCTCGTAACTAAACGAATATATTTTCCTAGTTTTAATAGAAATATTCTTTAATGAAATGAAGCTTCGTGCCCGTAATTATGTTTTCGACCATTTTTGCTATTTTCTAAGAAAGGCTGAAAGATGTCATAAAGCTCATCCTAACCAGCAACTTCGTAGCAGATCGTGCTAGATTTTGAAGTCAGGAGAGCGGAAGTGGTCGTAAAGGGTGTTTTTTTAGATGCATAGAACTTTGAAATTAAATAAAACAAAAATGATTTTTTTTTTAAATTGACATGAAATTAACTTTATCCGAAAGATAATCTTCTGGCCTTATAATTTAAATATGACTGTCACGGCTAGTTCGGACGTAGGTTTAATTTCGATTAATTTTTTCAACATTTGTGGACTTTGTTTTATTCAATTTCAGAGTTGTATACGTCTAAAAAAAACACCCTGGATACGTGTTTCGAACAGAACCATTATTTTCAAAATAAACTTGCACAATTTGGAAGCGTTGTTCAGGCGTCAGTCTTTTCATGTTAAAATGCCAAACTAAACATAAATTACTTCACAGCTGGCAAAATGGCCATCAGTTGTGTTGTCAACTGACAGTTATATACATATTAAAAAACATTCTATATAATAGCCAGGAAACTACAGCCATATTTGAATACTGTCTAATTACTTTGGATTATATATAGGTATAGCTCTGTGGCTCTAGTGTCTTTAACAACTTTTTATAAGGATAATTTTTAAGAGAAATAAGCTCGATATCTACCTTATGGGTAATTATGGTTCGTTCCACAATGATGTGTTGCCTATATAAATTTTATATTTATGATATATAAAGTCCTTTTAAGGGAGGATATTTAAAAAAATTACTGATTTCGAGCAGTTGTAATAAGTTCTGACCTTGGAAAAAATATACATACATACATACATAGAAACTATAATATCGAAATACATTAAAAATTTGCAACCTGCACTGTGCTCACAATGTTTGCATGCGAAGCTATTTAAAGAAACAGATTATGTTACCATCGCGCGTTTAACCCCACGTCTTGACGGGTCATCGTTTTGTGCGCACAATAACAAAACATTAGAAGAATTACGGACACAAATTTGTTAACGCTTTTGTGTGTAGGTAAAACGTATCGATATTCATGTTCATAACAATATAAAAATGATTAATTACTGACAGTTACTAAAAGAATATTGATTTGAAATATCCTTAAAATATAAAATATTCTCCTAAATATGATGAATATGTATTTGTTTACCATAAACCAATAAAAACTATTAATCTTTATTTCTCAACATTTCCATCCTTACCTCCATTAAAAATGGTTACTAGATTAATTTCCTTGTATATGCCTTTAACCATTTTAAACAATTAGCTATTTCAAACAAAAAATTATCATTAATTCGCCGAAAAATATTAACATTAATTCTCATGCATGTTAATTACCATAAAATATAAAAGTTATCAATTCTGCTTTAAAAAACCAACTGAATGAAAGATTTCCATATACTTTCATACACATGCAATTAATTTCATAAATTTTATTAAATTTTTTCCCCCTCCCATTTAAGGTTAAAACACATTAATCGTATTTTCGGTCTTTTCAGCAGTTAATCAAAATATCAAATTAACTGTCGTGTCTGCTGCATATAAATCATACAAAAAAGTAGCAACAGTAACAGCTAAGGCAACAGCAACAACAACAGCTACATGTTAAAATGTTACAAGAAAATAAAATAAATGTATTAACATTATGAGACTTGAATGAATTATTATATATTGTCGTTTTTTTTGTTATTTTTTTCTGTGTTTGCCTCTTTCAGTTTTATATTTTGCGAAAATTTATGCACATGTCAAAAAATTCAAGTTCTTGTTTTTTGTTAATACCCAGCATACCATTCTAGGAGCGCTCCGAAAAAGGAGCTAGAAAAGAGTCCAACTAAAAAGCATTTTCGGAGCGAAAGAAAAATTTGCTTAAAAAATTAATTTTTTTTCCATTTTTATATATTTTATTTAAATAAATACCATTTTATTTTTTTTTTGCTGTAAATACAATTTATTTAATTTTTTTCCATTTCTAATTTAGTTTATTTGTAAATGAATTTTAAGTAAAAACAATTTAAAAAAAATTATAAATGTTAACTTTTAATTATTTGTATTTAAAATTGCAATGACTCTTTTCTGACATGATGTAATAGCTCTATCTGAGCCCAAAATACCCTCATGATAGACTCTTTTCTGACATTAGCTAAGAGCTCTTTCAGAGCCCAAAACCACCATTTTCGAATGTAAATGTAATGATTGTTTTTGGGCTCATAAAGAGCATGAACGCTCCGGAAAAGGTGTCAGAAAAGACTCTTTTCGGACTCATATGGCTTGCTGGGTAATGACGACTTTAACGAAATATGCTCACACACACACATACACTCACTAACACATACATATATATATAAAGACATTTGGGTAACATACATATACATTAACAAATTCATTTTGACAAGCAAACGTATGGTGTAACTATACAAGGTGAGTGCAGTAGCACAGCTGACTGACTTCGTTTACAATTTACATATGTCAAAAGTAATACTTTTTCAAGTGTTTTTGAAAGTACTACATTATTTTACACAAACAAAATGCCTGTTGTTTCTGTATTGTATTTGTTGTAGATTTGCACTCACCTTGTATAGTTACACCATGATCAAACATTCACAAATACACATAATCTAATGTGCTATTGTACATGTATGCATGTATGTATATTAAATTTGTGGATGTAAATTACCTAGTGAAATTTGATAATATGGGTCTTTCTATTTCTAATGTACATAGTTTCAATCGCCTATGGTTTCACTAACTTAAGGTTTTTATTGAGACAGGCATCGGCTCTAATCGTTTCAGTAGGAGAGTCTTCTCACCTGAACGATTATTACTATAGAAATAGGAAAACACCATTGCTAAAATGTCGAAACTCCATTAATATTATCTGTTTGTAAATCTTTCTTCTAATTTATACTACTATTTCATATCTATCTGAGAGAATCGGCACGGCGTTCATTCTGTATTTGGAACAACGGTCGAGAGCTCAGTGTACTCGTATGTCCTAGAATTACTTTGTATTGTTCACGAGCCGATCCGAGTAATAGGAAAGTAATACAGAATTCGCATGTATATATGTGTGTATATGAAAGACTTGTGAATTACACAAGAATACTATAGGACTTGAGGCTTTGCTCTTTTTGGTGCATCAGAAACTGTTTGATAGAATCTTATGGAATCTTACTAGACTTAAAATTTCGGGTGCATGGAATGCGGCTTAATAATCTTAGATCAAATTACTGAATTCAAAACTGTCCAAAACGGCTATTGTCCATTTATTTTTACAGTATTCACTGCAACACTTGTTAAGCTTCTATCATGGATAAGGCAACAAGTTGTTCCAATATGCCCCTGTTAGAAAACAAAGTTCTTGTAGAAAACCTCATTATGAAACTAAAATAATTTTAGTTTCTTTTTTTCAGATTTTCTTAAATATTAAAATATTTATGAGACCAGATTTTATGTGAAGAATGCTGTACGTTATAGCACCTTCATTTTGCCGCCACTTTCTGCCAGAAAAGATGCTGCCTAACCTTTTTTATTTTGTACTTTCAACAGAAGCATATTCTTGCAACTAAAAAGTTTGTATTTCTTACCTGGCTCTTTTCTCTCCATACATCACAACGGGACTTATGATAAAGGATTCAAGTGAATTACTATTTGAATAGACAGCCAACAAATATGATGTTCTACAGGAACTTCTTATAGGACATCAAGGGCAGGAATGTAATTGTCGACCATTGTTTGCTATTATTAATATTGTAACTAAGTCACTATTAGTTGAGCTTGTACAACAGGAGATGACTTCTTTAGAATGTGTTAAAACGAGGAGCAAAAGTCAATTTTGCATCTTCTGTGACACTGCTGGGCGATATGGCTTAAATACATAGATTGCTTGTTTTAATAAATTTTCCATCTGCGGAATATAGTAGCGGTAGTTATTGCTTGTTCTGGTTGTACGGCAGGAGATGACTTTGATCAATGCCTTGGAAGACGAATTTTTTAATTTCTAACACCGTTCGGACTTAAATGCTGGGTGGCATGACCCATCAGAGATGGATGTAAGAAAAATAAAAGTTTTGGTTCATCCTTTAGTTTCAGTAAATCATACAATCAATTAGAATTCGATCATACTCGAGCCTGTACTCTTCTGAAACTCAAAATGATGTTAAAATTATTACATCTTTTAAACTACATATATACATTTTTTGGTTTGTATTCTTTCTTTCCAAGTATCATAATGAGACTGATAATAAAGCATTCAGCAGAATTACTATTCTGTGAGACAGCCGCTTTAACTGAAACTAATTCAAGGAGTTTGACTGAAACCCCAAACGGTTTTGGTAGTCTGTGTACCAAATATGTTGCTAACATTTTTAAATATTTGAAATTATTTAAAATGGAAGGCTGATTTTATTATTAATTTTATTTTAAGATCGAAAAGTTTTTGTATTGCTGAATCTTTAAATTAATGCTGTAGAAAGAACATTTAAGCTATCGCCTTAAATAAAGAGGTTTTCTAAAAAATATAGGTCAAGGTCCATGTTGTTAGTATATTTAAAAATACTCTATTTTCCTATTTGGATTTGTTAGGATTTCGCTTTTGTTTATACATATATACTAATAATAGAGTTCCAAACATGGAAACAGCCATAAACATTTACGAATATTAAAATATTATTACAACATTGTCTATTTTGACACACTGTAAAAAAGTATGTTTTCAAATAATATCTCACACACACTTGTTGTTAGTGATGATAGATGAGCCCCATAAAATCGGCATACCATGCCATACTCTGTCTGCCACATAAGCTTGCTACACTTGATTGATAATAAATTATTTTGCATAAACACAAAAAAGCCAACGTTTTTTTTTTTTTTAATAAACAGCAGCTGTTAGTGGTTGCGATGATAAGATAAAGTCAGACGAAAATATTTAAATTATTAAAACGTAATCAAAGGTAATTTATAATAAAGGAAATGAAAACACAACAACCCAAAAAATCTACTGAAAGAGAAAACAGTTTAAACAGAAATATATATTTAACTACGGCTTTATTAACTCTAAACAAACAAGGAATATAAATATTCACATGCATGTTTTGTAATGTGATAGCAGTAAAAATTCTACTGAATTTATATGAAATTATCATCATTAATTATTGTTTATATTCAGTTTTTCTGTCTGTAATAATCTTAATTAAAATGTATGAAAAAGGTATGGTCATGATTAAATGATTTTCAACTTGTTAGTTTTGTGTTGTTGGGGTTTTTGTTTCAAATAATTTTTCAAGACTGTCGGCACAAATGGCTGCTACAAAGTGCATAATTAATTACCTGTGGGCAAACAAAACTAATGATCGGCAACAACATGTACAAGACAAACAACACTCAGTCAGTCAGTCATTCGCTCGCTTGCTCGCCAGCAACTTGCAATTTTCTTTTGATGTTCGTTATAAATGGTTCAGTGATATCAAAAGAGCATCTTAAAAACATTATGACTGATTAATGAAGAGCCATCATATGGCATGATTTGAACAAATGATAGTATTTTAGTCTTTCTAGATTTGCTGCGATTCAGCTCACTGCTCTCTCTATCACTCACTTGCCTTATTATTGTTTCATTTTAAATATTAACGAATAAAAACTGAATTGCCAAAACCTGTAATCATAATAGACTATACGCGTACAAAGAGAAATTACCAATTCTTAATAAGGTACAAAACGACTTTGGAATCCCGTATTTGCATTAGCTACTACTTGTAAGTGGTTCTACTGCTATTACCTTCTAGATATTATTGGTAAATTTCAACTTGACATTCGATTGGCTCTGTATCGTTTCTACTTGATTAATAACCAGATCATACTAGCAAAATTATGATATCGAGAAATGAGCTTATTGCAAACCATTGCAAACTAAAACATTGTTGTAGTCACAAATTTAATTCACTGTAACAATTGTTCAAGCTTCTACTACTGATAATTCAACAAGTTATTCCAATATGACCCTGTTGAAAAACAAAATTATAGTGTGAAAATCCCATTATAAAAGTGAAATAATTTTAGTTTCTTCTTTAAGACTTTTCTACAATATCGACCCATCATCATAATATGTGGTACGACAATTTAATTGTCTATGTATTTGGATTATTTTTGTTGAATTTCGACTTGATAGTGATTTTTATAAAAGATTTATGCGCATTTAAGTGATTTTTTGGAAGTGATATATGGGACTATGTCAAAATTATGGACTGATGCAAACAAAATATTCAGCCTTATTATGAGTGTCGTTTTCGTTTTACGACAACGACTCTTTCGTAATAGATTAAAGATAAAATAAAATTTGTTTCTTTATTCTATTACGAAACAGTCGTTGTCTCGTTCACTTATAATAAGGCTGATTGTTTAGAGATTTCTCATTGCTTCAAACTTATTTTTGCAGAATTTTGTCTGAATACTTTTTCTCTATAGCAATATTATTTTGGTATACCAAAATTTGTATATCTTTTATTTATTCAGGCAACTAAAGCCAACACCTTGAAATTTGGTTGTGCAAAAACAGATTTTATTCAGAACTTTAGTTTACGAGATATACTTAATTAAAGTTAAAGAAATGTGATTCCTTATTCAAATGACAGGCAGTGTATGCACCATAAAGTCATATTCTTTGTAGACATTTGTATGGGTGCTATGAGAAATCATGGACCGATTCTTAAAATTCTCTACAGGACTTGTTCTTCTATAATAAAAAAATTTTGCAAAATTTCATCTGCGTTATATTTGAAGAAAATATCAAAAAATATCTGAAAAATATCGTAGTAGTGTAAAATTTTGATCTATAACTCGGGTCGTGCTGGACCGATTTCGTTCTTTTCCAATAGATTAAAGAATATGGTAAAAATTTAATAGTTCTATATCTTTTTTTCGAAGCCCTATCGTGCCTTCAACAGATAGACAGACGCACGGACATGGCTTGATCGTCTTAGAATCTTCTAAAGACTCAGAATATCAAGAATTTTTGGTTCTACGACCAATATTTTGATTTATAGGTATAAAAATGTGATGCAAAATACTTCAATCGTACTCAAATATTTATAAGACCAGATTATGTAAACATTGCTTTACATTACAGCACCTACATTTTGTATATTAAACGACAAAGTCACACTCAAAGCAAATATACTTTAAGTTGTAAGCAAACGAAGCACTACGGAAATCAGGAGACAACATGTCGCTGAAGAACTTTGTAAATTTTGTAAAATGCTTCAGCTACGCAACATTTATAGAAGATGTTGCATCAATTCTTACTCTTCTATTACGCAAATAATCCAAATGTCCAGACATATGCCCTATCATTCAGTTTAGTGGACATTGCATACTCTTAAAAAGTATAACATTTTTACTCTTAAGGTTTTCATAAGCGTCCTCAGCGTCATAACTATGAGATATCTTCGTCTATGGTTCTATATACCAATTCCTAATCCAGATAACTTCCGATTCGTCCAATCATTCAAACTAAGAGCACAAGGAGTTCTAGACCTTTTTTGTATAACACAGAGCCAAAGTATTTTCAATATTCTACAAGTCTGAAGTAGACCATCTGAAGTCCGTCTCTTTTCACGTTCACTCCATTAATCACATTCAATAAAGTATAAAGGGGAATATGAGTTTTATTTTGTCCTAGTACTATTCGCAAATTATGTTGTCAAGGATTTATAAAGTTGTGCCTGGTAGTAAATGCAATCGAGTAGACATACATGGAGAACTTTAAATCATTCAAAGCTGTTCACGCAGATTGCAATGGTTTAATTGATTTATATTTATTTCTCGGACCGTTACAGCCGATGACATAAACTTCTGCCTTGAAAAAGGTAAAGGTGGCAGACAGTCTAATAGAATCTAAGATACTAAATTCATCAGAAAAAATATTAGACTGTTCGTTTCAGTCTTTGACCCAGTTTATACTGCGACATCATAAACTAGAACCCATACTAATTCGTCATGTTGGTGTCAAGTTTAGACAGTAAATAAGTGCAATTGAGAAGACATACTCTCTATTTTTTTTACATTTCTGTTGAGGGCTTTAAATGATGTCCACGTAGATAACATCAATCAAAGTCTTGATTCTCGGATGGATACAGACGATATCATAAATTTCCACCTGGAAGCCAAAGCATACATCAGACAATCTGAGAAAACCCCAAAAGGCTGAGTTCATCAGAGAAAATTTTGGAGTCACTATTCTGTGATTTATCAGATTATACTGCGATCAAGGTTTTGTCAAATTGATTAAGGTATTGGGCGAGAGAGTGTGTTCTGTCGCTTCAAACGAATCAGTTGCATTCAATGCAGTTTCCTTGTGATGTTTTCTGATTTCAGAAGCTTATAATACATTGCTCTTACGAAATACAGAGTATTAACTTAATGTCATGGATATTTGGCTTTAATGTCGATTCTGTTGGTTTGCTGAGCTTCATATACGATCTCTTATGCTTTAAGGTATCGTAATTGATCCATTTTTCAGCGCAAATAATGATTTGGTGTCAAACCGTTTTCCTTTTATAGCGTTTAAATAGCATTTCGGATATGTGCAATCGTTTTTCAAGGTGTCTCATGTTCAATTCATGTGGTACCCAATTTCAATATTTTTGAATGAATTCTGCTGCTATCGTTTCGAAATTGTTGCTTGAGTAGCTTCCAATTTCAAAGCTCTTGTTGAGTTAGACAACAATTTTTATAGAGTAGTGCCTCCAATGCTTGATTTTCAAACTTTTTTTTTGCTGGCCTGGGTGATCTTTGAATTCGGTGTAAAAATAAACACTTCTGAACCGTACAAATCATCTCTTGCATATTGAAATCGATAAAACAGATTCAGCATAAGCTGATGATTGGAAATGTGACTATAGAATTTTAATAAACCATGACATGATGACTCTCCCATCTATTCGACGGGAAATAATTTATTTCTAGGGCAGTGTGGTCTAAAAAATTTACGTACACAAGTTTAAAGATCTTTTCTAGTGATCTGTTTTTTTTTAGATTTTCTCTGGATAATGAACTCCTTTAACGAGATCTATACATATGTTAGAGCACGATTATGGTTATTATAATTAATTGGTTATTATAATTATTTGCATCGAATTGTTGCAGATAATTTGAAGAGTATATACTTGGTTGTTATAGCAAATCTTGTCAGCGGACCTGACTGGTTTAACTTTAATTTTACGATTTTACTATAGAGATATGCACAAATCCTCTAATAAATCTTAACTACTATCTCCAACCATGCCCTGCTTTTTCACAAATCATTTACAAATTTAATATCTTAAACTGAAATTTATACGTAAATTACATGATAAATCTTTCTAAAAATACAAAATAATAACAATAAATAACAAACAAAAAAAAAAATAATAAAAAAAAAAACAACGAACGGATGGACAGGAGTTGTATACTCCTGTCCATCCGTTCAGGCATCATCTATCCACTCATTCATTTGTCTTGTTCCTATACTGCTGTTGTGAGCCTTCCACCAAACTTCCATCTCTTCCAGCTGTTCGTGTTCATGTTTTATATGACTAGATATTATTAATTTTTGCTGTAGTTCTGATGTTTTTGCTGCCATTGCGCGTCCGTCTGATGTTGAAATTTCTATGGCATTATTATAAAAATATATCATAAAAAAAAAACAATGAATATAAATGATATTTTATATTTTGATTAATGATATTGATGAGTTGGGATGTTGCTGTTTCTTTTATGGCTGCCATTTCTTTTTTTTTTGCGAGCTCACTGTGAAAAACATTGTTTGTAGTAACTTTTTTCTCTGGCGATTTTTCAAAAATAAAATAATAAATTTATGTTATTTAGTTGCATCATTTATCATTTTTAATTTCGCCAGTTATATGTTAGATAAATAACATAATTATAATGATAATTTTAAAAGTTGTTCTTACTTTGGCAGTGTGACAGGTTTTTGATGTATATTATCAGTTTGTTGCTTATAAGGGGTAGCTTCAATGTCAAAAGATGTCTAAAGAACTATTCACATAAAATCTGACTACACTGCAGGCTGTCGGCCCAAAAACTGAAGGCAATGATTTGGCAAATAGTTGACAGTTAAGCTCTGCAGACTATAATTGTCCTCAAATGATAAACATTAGGCTAATGTCAAAAGAAAGTTTAGCTGCTATGTTCTGTAGTTTATGACAATAGGCAAATGACAATGATTTGGAATAAGCATGCCGCGCAGGAAGATTCATATGTTCTACAACAGTTAAAACATTCACCAAAAAAAAGTCATATAAAACCCTATGAGCGAAAGCAGTTTTTTAGAATGACCTATTATGTACCAATTATATACAATTTTAGTGGCCTGAGATCTGAGCATTGAGGGTGCTGTAGCTTAAGTGGCTAGCGGATTTCATCATTAAGCATGAGTTGGTATTTGTAGCCCGGGTTCGATTCCCAGCCGCTGCCACTCAAACAACATCTGTTTCTGATAATTATTAGTTTTCTTCTCTCTATCATAACTAATATTTATCACAGCGCCCTCCTTCGGTGGTATAGCATTCAAACGCCACCGAAGTAAAATAATTACATAAAGGCTAAAAAATCAAGCTTTAACATTAAGGCGCCTGCTCACCACCGGAGGCTCTGCAATTCTGCACTAAAAACAAGCATAATGCGCAATTGTAGAGTTGTGATATAAAAAGCTTTCTTCTACTTTCACCACCTTTACTTCTTCAACTATTCCCTTTCCAAAGAAAGTAACGCAAGTATATATAGGCATATTAATTGCCTGAGTGTTACTTCTCTTATAAACAAAAAATATTAAGTGTGTAACACAATGAAACCAAAAATATTCTAAGACAATCTAGTCAGGACCGTCAGTTTGTCCGTCCGTTGAAGGCACGATATATATATGTAGCTTTAAAAAAGTACTTAAAGCAATGATATTTTTCTCAAATATTCTTTGTTTTACTAAAATGTTTGTTATTGAAAATGCGTAAAATCAGTAGGAACCAAATTCTGGGCCACAGTTTCAGATAAGCTCGATATATTTAAAAAATTTTTTTTTAATAATTTTAAAATACTCGTATAATGCAGAATATTATGAAAATGTGTACACTTTATTTTTACGACAAGTCCTGTTGAAAATGATGAGAATCGGTCGACAAGTTCTCAAAGCCCCCAAACAAATGTCGTACAGTAATACGGCTTTATGGTACATAATTGTCTATAGAAAATCAGTATTCATACAAATTTCTGCAAAAATCGTGCCAAGTGAAAACCCAAAACGATATTTGGTTTGCATTGGTCCATATTTTGACATAGCCCCATATAAGATCCACTTCCGAAAACCACTTAAATTCACATAAATCTCTTATGAAATCACTATCAAGTTGAAATTCGACACAGATATGTAGTTCATACGTATATAAAACTATTTATACCCAATTGTATAACGATCGTACCACATTGACCGTAGACCCATATAATGAACACTTCCGGAAATCACTAAAATGCGCATCAGACTTTTATAACCATCAGCATCGACTTTAAATTCGTCACAAATAGTCCATACACATTTAAAAGAAAATATTCATACCCGATCGTCATAAGCCCAATTAGAGTCCACCATTTAGAGTCCAATTCGAAAAATCACTTAAATGCGCATTAATCTTTTATAAAAATCATTATTAAGTTGAAATTTAAAACAAATAATTCACATATACATTTAATACATCATGCCAAATTTCATAATGATGGGTACATATTTAACCATAGCCTCATACAAAGACCACTTCGGGAAAGCACTTAACATCACTATCAAGTTGAAATTTAACACAAATAATTATGTCATAGCTCCCTTTTGAGAACTGCATAAACATCCATAACGAACCGAAATTTTACACAGATCAGTTATAAGTATGTAGAAAAAAATCTATTGGATTTCGGTCCGTAATTGGCCACAGCTCATACAACTCAACTTCCGAGAATAACCGAGTATTATTAAGTAACCTATTAACCTATACTATTTTACGCCGGGGGCAAATTTTTAGAACAAGGGTTGATAAAAAAAAAGTGTAAAACTACATGGTGACCATGCCCTCTTATACTGCCATTCGCAAACAAAATTACTCAACTCTTAAAATATTACACCATTTGAGTAGACGTTTTTGTACAGTTTCATTCTGCAGATATTTCTTCTCTACAATATGTATATCACCCACAATTATTTGCAAATATTTGCCTTCAGCTCCAATTACTCCCTCCCAAAAATTATGTTCTTTATTCTCCTACCCTGGCCTCAAAAAATTTCAATCTATTCAAAATCCAATTTCGTTTTATATCAAACTGTCCTAATAGGATGAATTATTAAAATGCATAAATTCAAATATAAATAAGTAAAATAAACCAATTAGCCTCAGTTGTAAAATATCTTAAGGGGATTTTAGAAAATTGATAAATTAAATAAATTCACAAAGGCAGACATTCATATTACACATACATACGCACAAAAAGCAGTCATCTAACTAAGAGGGGAATGTGGGCCAAAAGAAGTTTGTTGAATTGTAAAAGAAATTCAGAAATTAGCTTCATGAATCTTTTTTTTGGAAAATTTATAAGTACATATTTGCTTTGTAGAGAAGGGGAATAATAATTCAGTGGAAATCTTTAACTTTGCTGAAAAAGTCAATTAGTTTTGAAATCCGAAACGGAAAATCTGACATTTAAATGAAAGAGGACGGTACTCGTAACTAAACTAAACTAAAACTCTTACAATTTTTTACGCAAATTTATAAGTTTTATATTAATAGAATCAATGAAGAAAATTTGTTAGAAAAGTCAATTAGTTTACAAAGGAATCTGCTCCGGAAAATCTGCCACTTTGTCTACGTAGAAGACAAGACCGTCCTCAAAAAAAAAAAAAAAAAAAGCTCACATATTTGTCTGATATTTTTACTATAAGTATCTATATATCTGTGAGAATACCTTCCCGATAATTTAAGGAATGAAGCCCATAACAATAACAACAACAACAATAAGAATAACGCCAACTTACCAATATAAATTATGAACCCTCACTTGGCCCTAAGGTACGAACTAGTACATTGTAAACATGTAAAATAATGAAAGATAATTGAATATTTTATACGTGTACGAGTGAGTTCATACTTGTACATAAAACAAACTCATTCAGAGAGTAAAGGAAATGAAAATGAAATTAACTGCAATTAGGGTCAGAAAATATTATGATTAATATGCAAAACTGCACATGTGTATGCATATAATTTATGCATGCAGTAACTAACTCACTAACTGACTGACTGACTGAATGAATGTGTGAGAGAATGAATGAAATAATGACTGCTAAAGCAAAAACACAAATGCAGGAGGACTTTGTTCGAGTACGAGTTACTGCATACTAAAATATTGTATAGTACTTGTACACATATTTCATAAGTTGATGTGTTGTTCTAAAGTTAAAATGATAAAAAAAATACAAAACAAAAGTGCATCACAAGGAGCATTACAAGTGATACTTGTACTCTTAACCAAAGTGGGGTATGGGGCGGTATGTGTTTTAAACAGTTCAAGACAGGGAAATGGTGATATTAATTCATATGTATATTTGCTGTATTACTTAACATATACTCCTACAATAAATACTAAAACAAGGCACGGTAAAACGCAAAAGACATAAACTCTCACACTTGCAACAACGGCAACATTAACATACACTCTTCTCACTCTCCAACTGGACACTTTTGCACTCACACTTTTGGCCAGCTTTCAAAAAGCAAAACATGCAAACACTTGCATATCAACAACAAAAACTTTGTTGTTGTCGTCGTCATCATCAACAGCCTCGTTGCAGTACGTTTTATGCTCATACGTACTAAACAAAGAATATTAACTTGAGGCATATTTGATGTGGCACGGTAATGTGGCACGTCAACGCATTGTATGCAATTTCCGTTTTAGTATGTGTTATTTAGCTGAAAGGCATCATACTGTGTGAGCCAGTGTCTACATGCATAAAAATAATAAAGTTTATGTATGTATGTTGTTATAAGCGTTCAAAGTTGTGTTGTAGCTGATGTAAATGAAACGACTGGCTGACTGACTGACAGACAGAATTGCGTAGTAATAGAAAAAGTGATTGAAAATACATATAGTATATATATATGTTTGTATTTGCAGTGTGGTATGAAGTTAAATAAAAATGATGTACAGTGGTTTTTTTTAACTTAGATTAAGTGGTTTTGAAAACTAAGCAGGATAAATAAAAACAAACAGCAAAATTGGTTGACATCACGATATTTGTGCTGAAAGGCAACAATATTATATTACACTTCGAAAGTTCTTTCCTTACCGATAAAAAAAAACTGTTAATAAATTTATGTAAGGGAGTGGAGATATCGTTGGCTATTTAAGGAGTTGTAATATTCAGTATGATCTCAAAATCTAGTCAGAGAAATTGTTTAAATGAGCTTTTCGTTCAATATATTAGTTGATAATTCTGCAGTTGGGATTACTTTGTCAAATTTAAACGAGATAGCCTTGGGAATTGTTTCGTACTTTTCGATTTTGCATTAATTAGGGTTCGGATGGCCTTTCAAGGCTTTATGATATTTGTGACCATTCAATGTTCATATAACAACAATTAATAACATATTTTCATCGCTGAATTACATTTCAGTATAATAGCACATTAAAAGCATTCAGGTGAAAGGGAATCCCGTATCTGAATCTAATAGTTAGTCCTAATTTAAACGAAGCCTTTCTTCAAGCTTACAAGCTGTTTATCTTGAAGATTTTGGAGTGAGGGGAAGATAAGATTGATTGTATATGCAATTCGTTTTACTCTCTTATGCATATTACATATGTGTACACAAATGTGTGTAAAGCCTGAAATAAACATTCGAGTGATTTAAGCAATCACCCCAATCGTGAATAAAAATTTCACATGAAATTTGTTCCCTTTTATTTTTTTAACATTGAATTTTAATAGGAAAATGTGAAAAGGGAACAAATTTCATGTGGAATTTTTGCGGTTTACTTCTGAATAACATGTGGTGGCAAGATTATCGACAAATAGGTGTACGAGTATGTATATACTAATGATCTGGTTGTTAAGTAGTTAATGTATGATGTATTCGTTTGATAGAGTGCTCTTGAAAATGTCTAATGTCGAAAATGGTTTAAGAGAGCATTAAGAGCATCAGCGCTTATGATTATAGATGCATATGCAACACTATCGAAGACTTCTTTCGATATGATGAGCTTGATTTCCTGCAGATCTTATGGCCAAAGGAGCCTCTCTTTATTGTAACATTCACTAATGACGGAAATACAAAGGTGTGAGTCGAGGGAGACTTTTGCCTATTTAGTATAAGGACAATAACTGCATATCTGGTGCCAAATGTATACAAGCTAATCAAATCGTGGATATTCTGAAAAAGAGGAACACTTTGCTATATTTTCGAATTGACCGACTAGACACTTTACGATTATACAAAACGAGATAGTTCTCAGACTGCGCAATTTAGAATCATAAATGACTCAAGTGAATCACACGCTAGGAAATTTAATGTACAATTTGACGGTTTCTGTAGAAGTTATAATAATAATAAGGGAGAGGTGCCGCTTCACTGTCACTGTCTGCACCTAGCTGATCTAAGATTCGGAAAGTTAAATTGCTTCATTTTGTACAACCAGACGAATCTGCCGAAGCTGGAAGTCAGAAAAATGGTTAAGTTATATTATTGCGTTTGAAATTGATCGATTTGCCCGCAGATACTTTAAGTTTATGCAAAATAAGATTGTTGATTACAGACTGCGAAATCTAGAATCCTGAATGTCTCAAGTGAGTTACTTAATAAGATCGCACGCCATGAAAATAAATGTTATTATAATGAGGAAGAGGAGCATCTTCTCTGCCACTATGCGAATAAAAGTTGCGGCTTATACAGTCATTCCGGAGCGAAGATCCGATTGTTTTACAAATGCTTTGCCAGATCGTAGGTAATCGATCAAGATATCATGCTGTGACGATTCAAGCTGGATTTAAAATAAAATATTTTAGCTGTATATTGACATCGGAACGAAGACGATTTCTTTGTGTAATGTTTCCTTTCTTTGTGTAATAATTCCTGATTTTGACAACAAATTTCCTTATTAAATTTTGAATTATGTTACATTTTTAATGACTTGCTGTATTCGTTTTGTAGTGATAGAATTATTAAGAATTTTTTTTTATAAAGAAATTACAATGTCTTTGGCGAAATCGAAACCGCACATTATCTCCAAGTCTACCCATTTAGCAAGTGGGTGAGAATTGTTGTGGCAACTATCTGGATTTTTATAAAAAGTATGTGAAAAAAAACAAATGAATGATATTTAAGAACTAGAAAGATTTCCATGTTGTCATAATTGGAAAGGTAATAACAACAAATTGAGTCTGAAGGATTTTATCTAGAAATAAGATCGTATGCTACTGAGAAAGATAAAACACTGATAAGCCTAAATGATTCTAAATGAAGAGTTACAAGCATTTTTATCAACCCCACAATAATTAAGTTATTCCAAATTGAAAGTGATCTATTCAGTATGACAAACTCATAACATTTTACTCCCATATAAAGTAAATATTTAATATCATATATCTACAGCTCTATAATAGCCAGAGTCTTAGAAATTTATGCACGTTGATTATATTATGAATAGTCATGGGAAAATTGGGCTGGATCATACCAGTGTTCCTGGCAGCTCCCATACAAAGTGAATATATTTACATTTCTCTACCTCAAACAAAAAAATAGACAATTACTAAAGTGTTGCCTTAATTTTTTACATATCTTTCGGCTATAAGCATAGAAAATATAACAGAAATACCAATGTCTCGTATTATCTAGAGCAATGGCAATTTCGAATATGTACAATGGAAAAACCACTGACAATCAAAACAATAACAACATTTCTAATTGTTAATTAAGTTAATTCTTTATTCCAAAGAATTCAAAAATAATCCTTTCCAAACACAACACAAACCACTGCTCATTGGCAGGCATGAATGAGCGATGATGTGAGTGTGGCGCAATCAAATGCCAACTAATAATACATCATACGTGATGAATATGCAGGCATGTCATGAATTTTATGTACATACTAATATATGTATAGTGCTGCAAGTCAAAGTGTCTAGATGTGCATAATTCTTTTTAACAAAAAAAATAAACAAACAACGCCACAATTTAACCAACCCTACTTGCCACATAATTCACAAACGCACGGGGTAACAGTAATGAGCAAAAAGGTCAATATAAAATTATGTTTTAAATTCGAATTGCAAAACTCAATTATCTCGATTTTTAATAAAATTAGCACTTGTTGCCGAATCTAGTTTCATTAATTGACATTGAATTTCAAAACGTTTCATTAACATTGTATTGTAATCAATAGCCTCTTTTCAATATAAAAAATTATGTTATAATAAATAAATCTAATATTTCAATCATCAGTGTAGTGATTTGCTTAGATTTGCAAACAAATACAAACTGCCAACAGTTAGTTGTCACTGTCAACATGAACTCAGATTTACATACATCCATTCATCTATCCATTCATAAAATATGCTTGCATTTGTCGTCAACGTCACACAGTCAGTTGTCTTTTATGTTGCACAAAGAGTCAATATAACAACGAGGTGTCTTTTTTTTATTCAGTTTCTTTATTTGCATTCGTTCTGTATGCAGATGTAAGTTTCATGAGGTTTTCAATTTTTATACCCTCCACCACCATAAGTGTTGAATGAGGGTATATATAAGTTTGTCATTCCGTGTGCAACACTGAGAAATACTCATCTGAGACCCAACAAAGTATATATATTCTTGTTCCTTACGAAATTCTAAGTCTATTGAGCCACGTACGTCGGCCTGTCTATCCGTCTATCTGTCTGTATAAAACACTCTCACGTCCAAAGGACACAACCGAAATAAACAAAGTTTACAAACAACCGTTGGTAGTTCTCCTAAGCAGTTTGGTATTAAAAATCAGCAAAATCGGTACAGTAAAACAAGAGTTATGGACCAAAATATAAGACAATCTCCATAAAAAAAATGATATTTTAAAACATTTTGCTGCCAATTTTTTTTTAAATATATTGCAGATATTTACAAATTTTGTATACGTTGTTTTTATGATAAAAGAAGAAAGTGTGAGGAAAATAGTAAGAATAGGTACATGATTTCTCATAGCCCCTATACAAAAATCTTCCCGAAATATATCTTAATTATACATAAATACCTATAAAATTGGAATATCAATACAAACTAGTTTCATGATTTCTCATAGCCCCCATACAAAAATCTTTCCGAAAGAAGAAATCGTAAAGCGAAATTTTTTTTTAGTTCGTTTGACCATACCCCCCATATAAAGTCCACTTCCAAAATTCACTTAAATGCGTATAAAACTTGTATTAAGAATGTTAAATGGTTACAATTTGACATAAATAATACCTATAGGTAATTAAATTGTTGTACTAAATTTTATGGTGGCCGACCTATAATTGGTCATAGCTGCCATATAAGGACCACATCCGAAAAAGTCATTTATCAATATCAATATCAAAACTTTGCACAGATCATTTTCATACGATTATATACAAAAATCATCCCACAACATTTTTTAAATTTCGGTCCATTTTTAACCGTATCCCCCATATAAATCCCTATTTCGAAAATAACTTCAACAATCTTAGATCGCTTATAAATAACAGTACCAATCCAAAATTTTACA
The DNA here is from genome assembly GCA_950370525.1 of Bellardia bayeri. Classification (NCBI taxonomy): domain Eukaryota; kingdom Metazoa; phylum Arthropoda; class Insecta; order Diptera; family Calliphoridae; genus Bellardia; species Bellardia bayeri. Next base: position 19,272,904 of record OX493265.1, on the reverse strand, counting down.
CGGATCATTTACATACATACAAAATCAAACTGTTGGATTTTGAGAATATAGGTCCATATTTGGTACACTTCCGAAATCCACGTTAATAATAATATATTAGTATGTTGTTATTATGACGTTATTCGACGTGAGATATCCTCATATATATTAAGTTTACTGTTCCAAAATTTAAGAAGGACGACCCATAATTTTTCATAACTGCTATATAAGAACCGTTTCCGAAAAACAAATAAATCCAAAAAATGTCTAATAAATATTGATATCGAACCAACTTTTATATGGATCCGAAATTTTAATCCATAAATCATAGTATTATTGAGATGAAATTCAACCAAACTAACCCTCAAATACGTAGAAACCAGACTAGTGGATACTGGATTTAGAAGTTATCAGTCCATAACTGGCCCACTTCTACTATGCCACCCATAAATCTTTTGTAAATAATATTATTCAGATCAAATTCAACCACCTTATATCTTATCCTTCTTTATACTCTATTTAATACTGTTTCTTAACTTGTTGTGAATATGGAAAAATGTTTTTTTAATTTTATAAATTGTTAAATTATGAGATAAAATTTCAAAATATTTAACATAAATTATTTGGTCGTAAAATAATAAAATTTGCACTAAGACTGAATAGAAAACACAGAATAAGGATATTTTAGCCCTATAACCAGCGTGATTTCTGTATTCTTATTACGTTTAGGTGGAGGGTATTAAAGATTCGGCACAGCCGAATATTGCACTCTAACTTGTTTTCTTTTTGTTTGATGTTGCATTTTAACATTCTACACTTTGATTGATTGCGACTGCACTTTGCACCATTATTGTATTTTTTTTATTGTTGTTGTTGTTGATGTTGTGAGTTGTTTGCTGCGCTATGCTATTCTGCACTGCTGAAGTATGCACTTGTAAACCTGCTGTTGCATTTTATTGCCTTGTTTTGCATTTAAAATCATATTCCCTTACCGCTGGTCTTGCATTTCACTTGGCCTTAGTTTCAGTAATATCTTCTGTCTGTTTCAAGTGCCTGTAAATTAAGGTTGCCAGTTGCCTGTAGAGTGTGTAAGGAGGGCATGGTAGGAGGAAGAATAAAATTGTTCTATGCTAATAATACATACATATCTTATGTTGAAAATGTTCTATCAGTATTAATTGATAGCCACGTACAGAGGCCATGAATGCGTTACGATGCATGTGAAGTATCCAATTGCCTTTTCATTAAGCTTTACTTTGATCATCAATAAATGCATATGCATAGTATCATTTGAAATATTCTTGTTGTTTTTGTTGAAGAAAGAAGCCATGTTTGCATATAAATTAAGTAACTAAATTGTAATGGCTTTCAAATTGCAATGAGCGTATTTAACATAATTGCAATTAACATAACTTGAGGAATTTATGAATATAAATCTGCTTTGGTTTCAAATCTGATTGGTTTTATTAATTAATTTCTTTAAATTCACGAGGTTTTTTGTTTTCGTAAAGATAAAACAAATACGAAATTGTAATAATTAGTGTTTTAAAAAAAATATAATGTAGGATCTATCCTCAATATTTGTCACCTAATATACCTTTACAAGTTCTTTCTATTGTATTAGAAGTTGTAAATGTTATATTTGTACTAAATTACAATTTTATGCATAATTTGTTCGTGATTATAGCCGAAAGATATGTAAAAAATTAAGGCAACACTTTAGTAATTGTCTATTTTTTTGTTTGAGGTAGAGAAATGTAAATATATCCACTTTGTATGGGAGCTGCCAGGAACACTGGTATGATCCAGCCCAATTTTCCCATGACTATTCATAATATAATCAACGTGCACAAATTTCTAAGACCCTGGCTATTATAGAGCTGTAGATATATGATATTAAATATTTACTTTATATGGGAGCTGATACGCCCACTGGTCCGATTACGCCCATTTTTCCCACGACTATTCACATTAACAAATAATCAACGTGCACAAATTTCTAAGACTCTGGCTATTATAGAACTGTAGATATATGATATTAAATATTTACTTTGTATGGGAGATGCCACTCCGACTGGTCCGATCCCGCCCATTTTTTTCCTGATTATTCAAATCAGTAACATATGGGATACTGAAAGGTTTCAAAACTCTTGCTATTATAATAGTCAAGATATATGATGTTATTCAATTTATGTGGGAGGGTCCACGCCCACTTGAACTATTTTTAGCCGTAAACCTAATTGGGACTATAACCTTGCAAATGAAACTGGTTTGGGCCAAATCGGTTGCATAGTTTTAGAGTCTATAAAGGACAAACATACAAACATTGTATTTTATATATATAGATTGCCTTATTCAGCATAAATCTCTTTCTAACATCATCAAGTTGCGGTGCCATTTGTCTTGCTTCAAAACTCAAATCATATGTCTCGCTATAATGTTCAGACATATCCAAAAGGGTAATTTTTCATTCCCATCAATAAACGAAAACGAATGAGTTTTAGAAGTCAAGTTTTTCGTAATATTTCTGTATTGAAAAACTTTTATCACATAAAATATAAAGATATTGGGCTACTAAAGAGAATCTTAAAACAAAAATTTTAAAAATTAGATTATAAATGCATTAAAAGTGTATTTCGAAAACTGATTCGTTTTCGATTTCGATTTCCATCACATTCCTGTATATGAAATGGCACCCATACCATTATTCCGCCCTCTCGGCTGTGTCTGCGGCTCAACGAGAATTCTTCTTATTTAAGTCATGGAAAAATAATTGTGGAGGAAGCATTTACAAAATTTAATGATTTCTTTGGACCCAGACATTGGACATACCAACCCAACAACGCTCCGATTCATACCGCCTGAGCAGTAAAACAATGGATTAATCAACAACGCATTCGTTCAACTTTTCGATTGGCCCCCATATTCACCAGACCTGAATCCAATGGAAAATGTCTGGTGTTGGCTTGCAAGAAAAGCTTATGAAGGAGGAAAACAATTTGAGACTATAAAATCCTTAAAGGATGCAATTACTAAATTACTTAGAGTCTTTATACAAGTCAATGCTAAATCGTATTTTTGGGGTTATTTCAAAAAATGGTATCAGTACTCATTTCCCCAGGAAACACCTTGAAATTTGGTTGTGCCAAAAATTGTTTTTTTCTGAACTTTAGTTTAAGAAATATTAAAATAATGTGATTCCCTATTCAAGTGGCAGGCAGTGTATGCATGTAAATATCAATATAATTATAAGACCGGATTTTATGCTAAACACCCTTAAAATGCTTTTGAAAGTTTCAATAAAAAAAAAAATGATTTTTGTTTGCATGAGTTACCAAAGACTAAAAGTACGGTCACACTTGGCAAATATTAGACGTAACCACTAAATGAAATATTTTTGAACTCGTTTATTTATTAAAAAAAAACTTCGTTTATTTAGGCAAAAGCATAACAAATATTTAGTCTTATTTTATTTGATGCTGTTTGATCTTGCAAAACTCTTGTAAGAGTAAACATATTTGTGCTAAAACAAGTGGTTACGCTTTTTTGAATAAATATTTGCCATGAGTGACCATACCTTAAGTTCGTTTTATTGATTGACTTCCCAGCATACCATTCTAAGAGCGTTCCGAAGAAGGTGTCAGAAAAGAGTCCAACTAAAGAGCATTTTCGGAGCGCTCCGAAAAAAGAGTCAGAAAAGACTCCAAAGAAAAAGCATTTTTGGAGCGAAAGAAAAATTTGCTTAAAAAATTATTTTTTTTTTCCATTTTTATATATTTTAATTACATTAATTCCATTTTATTTTTTTTACTGTAAATACAATTTATTTATTTTTTTTCAGTTTCTATTTTAGTTTTTTTTGTAAATGAATTCCCTTTAAAAAAAATGTCAAGAAAAAAGGAAAAAACAACTATGAATAGAAATTAATAAAAAAAATGATAATTACAGCAAAAACTTCGAACTACCAGAACTAACACTGGTTAAAGGATTGATGTTTGTCTGTTGGCTGACCGGCACCGCAGTGGTGCATGTGGTAGAACGCAAAGAATTCTGATAAGAGAAAGTGGGATTTCTCGAAACATATGTAAATTCAACAACCCAGGTTCGATCCCCAGTCAAGAAAAATTATCAAAAATTTTTAATAATAAATTTTTCAAGTTGTAATTCCTAACTTCAGTAAAAATAATTTAATGAACTCGAGCCTAACTAAAATTATCAAGAAGTAAAATGTGAACTTTTAATTTATTATATTTAAAATTGCAATGACTCTTTTCTGACATGATGTAAGAGCTCTCTCTGAGCCCAAAAAACTCTCATAAAATACTCTTTTCTGACATTATCTAATTACCCTCTTTTCTGAAGGTTTTCGGAGCAATAATGATTGTTTTTTGGGCTCACGAAGACCATGAACACACCGGAAAAGGTGTCAGAAAAGACTCTTTTCGGATTCATATGGCTTGCTGAGTTAATCCAACACGATTTTTCTGATACTCATATAGAGGTCACAGATGGAGTAAAATACAATTCAATATGTTTTAGTATAAAAATATGATTTGCTGCTTTAAAATTAAGAATTTATAACGATTATTTTAACTTTGAGAAAAATCTCCAAGATGAGTGTTTGGATTGTGTTAAAACTAAGTATGATTAAGATTTAATAAAGTAGTTTTAACACATATTTATGCTAAAAGATTCTTCTTTTCTTCTGAAAAATTTGTAATCTTATAAAAAATTCCTTTCCCAGAAGAGCTTTAAGCAAAACCTCTTAAATTATGTGACATGTCAGCAAATACAAATATAAATATTTGCAAATTAAATATTTTGTGAAATTATTTTGCAGATACATATTGACATATGTATACCCTTCCTTATGCATATTTGACAAATATATGATCAGTCACAAATCATTTTCATATTTTTGTCTTTTTTTCATAAAAAATTTATGTTACTTGAAAGCATTAGCAAAAAACATACGAAAAATAAACGATTAACTGGTTGATACGTAAAACTCTCGTTATGTCTTTTGCAAATACATCCAATATATTTTCGTTGTGTTTTTGTTGCTTTCTTGATTGATGTCTGCCTGTCAGCCAGTCATTCAGTCATTTCGTTGGTTGTGGTTGTTTGTTTGTACGTATTTACTGTTCATATGGTCTTAGCCTTGCCAGCTAGCAATCATTCTCTCACCCATCTTTAGCAAAAACAAAAAAAAACGAAAGACGAAAAAACACAAACAACCAGTCATCCATCCATCCATCAGTCTATGTAAGTAATCATTTTTCTTTTAGCATTTTATAAATTGCCATTTCCTCTGGCACATGACTTCTTTGTCTTTTCATGAATTTAGTTTTACTTTACGTTCATGTTTTTTAAAGATTCATTTGGCATACAGTCACACACAAAAGCAAACACACATTTACAGCAACTAATAGATATATGTACAGACATACCATTATAATTGATGGATGGTTGGAAATTTGTAACTAGAACATGCATATTTACAAAATTGTGGTCGTATTAAAGGTTTTCTATAAGTACATATTTCGGTTTTATGCCTTCTTGATGATTTGTATTTTGTGTATGATGGTTGGGTTACAAGAATATGATAAATCATCGGTAATCATTTTAAAATCACTAGTTAGAAAATAATCCATGTACGTTATGAATGTTCGGCAATATATTTCATCTGCGCTGTGGAAAAAGCAATTGAAATATTTTGAATAATTATTCTTGTACATTTAACAAATTGTTTATTTTTTTTTTCGAAAATTTTCAAATGTTTGTATAATTACATGTTAAATTATTGCCAGAAATTGTGAGCAGAATAAGAGCACATATAAATTTAATTTTCAAGAGTTTGATTCCCTACAATTTCTATTTTAACATTTAATTCTGATTTTATTCTCCCTGCTTAGGTTGTTTATTGTTTACAAGCAATACAACCAGAAAGTAATATCGAAAATCTCATTATCGTTGTGTATGTCTGTAATTGCTGTCCATACAGTTGCGCGCTCGTACAGTGACTGACACTGTGTGATTGCGCTAATAAACACGTTTCATGGCAATCGAGTGTTAAATCAACAAGTAGGGTCTAAACATGTTCATGTATCAAGGTGTCTGTCTGAAATATAGACACTTTAATTTCTTAAGAACAAAACGAACTATTAAACAACAAACAAAAAGTAGCTGCGAACCCAGAAAAGAACTCATAAAATACTATTAAAGTGTTGCTGGCTGTTTCTTTAAATACTCATACTTACTTACATATATTGTTTATTTAGTTTGAAATGACACTTTTGAGCCCTGCAGCTAATGCTTATTTACTGCAGTAAGTGCCCGCATATAAGTTATATTATATTGTGGCCATTAACACGCGTTTAGAATGTGCAATTACTTGAGGATAGATAGAATAAATCACGTTTACATTGTTGTTTAATGTACGAGTACAGGAATGGCAAGTTAGTGACAGAAGGGACTTTTTTTATTTTAATATTGCTGTGAAAAATAATCACACTATTACAAGCTTGTGCAATATTTCATTATGCATATTCAGCAAGAATAGGCATCTTGTCATGATTTTGAGGCTTAAAAGCATTAAAAACACATTCGCCACAGCAGGCTACCGACTACAAAAGGTCAAACATAAACTGCACACGTTTATATGTGAATGATTATTTTGATGACAGCAGGGCCTGCTGTGGTGAATGTGTTTATTGCTTTAAGTGTGAGAAGTAAGTATTTTTAAACTTCTACCCAAACACTTCAAAGCTTCATTATTGACAAAGATTTTAAAGAGAACCATGTTTCGGAATTCCCAACAATTGGACAACATGAAACACCCTAGGTAGGGTTACAAGACTAATTAACTAAAATCTCTTCAATGGAAATGAACTGCGAACCAGGAACCAAATCGCTCATTCGATAGCATATAAACTATCGTATCGAATAATATTACGATACGAATCGTATCATCTCATTACTGCATTCGATATGTATCGCATCGTAATTTTTAAGAGATTGTAATAGATTTTTAAAAAGAAGAAAACATATGTTGTTTTCTTCATCTCAAGAAATTATTGAATTGATAGATTTTTCGGATAAACAAAAAAAATTTTTTTTTAATAAAACAAGTTAGAGTGCAATATGCGGTTGTGCCGAGTGTTTAATATCCTACACGTAAATGTAATAAGAAATACAAAAACTACACTGTTTGTAGGACTAGAATATCCTATTTAGTCTTAAGCATTAAAAACACATTATTTATTTAAAGGCACTAATTAGACATTATCACTAATCACTAATTATACATTATTACATACCTGAAACTATTTCTCTCGAGCCTGTTATTGGAAGTGAGACATAGATGACAAAGATTGGAGCGAGAATTGGATATCACATTAAAGTACGCCTATGAAGAAAAGTTACTTGTGTGTTTTGGCGGTAGAAAAAATTAATTATTGTGCATACGATAGCCATTGACGTATCATATGAAATCTTGAATGATGTAACTTAGTTGAGTATTAGTTATCGAATACCATCATCTCAAATTACGATACTTTTTATTCGATATCGAATGTCATAATGCCAACATAAACAATTTCGATACATTCTGCGGCGATTAGACCCCAGATCAGCTTTGACCAAATGATCTTTATTAAAATTCCAAGGCATTTGCTATAATGACCACAAATGACAACAATACCCCACTCACTAACAATAGTGCAATTTATCAGACATGTCACAGAATTCGATCGGAATGGTTTCAAATCCGTATTCGCAAATCGATCGTTTTTACTTTGCGTTCTCTAGATTTCGATCGATTTTGTTTATTCCCAAAAAACAATTTGAAATCTCGGTTTTTAACCTAAATATGGTAACGTTGTGTAACCAAAATAAAAAAAAATATGATTTTTGTAATAAAAAGTATAACAAAAGCAAACAAGAAGAGCGGCAACAAAGAGAATTTTAAATAAAAGTGAACAAAATTTTTCAAAAAATGCCAGGAATTTTAAATGAACAAAGACATCAAAACGCAGTTGAAAAGCTACGAACAAGACATTTAAGGGCTGCATCTGAAAACGACAAAAGTTTTCTTGTTGCTGACACCAACTTTGATATTTTGAACATTTTATTTAAATATCAATAAGATAACTAAAACAACAATGAAATAATAAAATTAATTGTTTAATTGTTATTATAAATTAGTAGTTTGAGTTCTTTTTTTCAGTATAAAATAATAAAAAATAACAATTCCACTTTAGAAATCGAAAGTGATTGGATTTCAAAAAAAAATTCGTTTTCCGTTTTCTAAAGACTCAATTTACGGAATCAAAACCACTTTCGATCGCGATTGAGTTCTGTGACATGGCTGTATATAAACAGAATTTTATCTACAAACTTATTTCTATTTCAGGTAACTTCAAATATTTATGAATTTCAACATGTTCTATTTATATTGTTAGACAACCGGTAGATGGCAAATAAACACTAAACTGATATACTACATGCCGTTAATTAATTATTTACAGCATTAAATTTCAAACTATCTGATATAAATACATTCCACAAAATGTTGCTATCGTTTTAACACAAATTTATTTAGTACATTAACTCATCTGCTTCAAAATTATTGCAATTTACTTTTTTTTTTCTTCATTATTGCGAGTACTTGGTTTGCTTTATAAAGTATATCTATCTGTTTGCTGTTTTTAACAAATTGTTTTAATATCAATTTCCTTTATAGTGTCTAATAACAGACATTTCAAATTGTAATTGCTTATAACGAATCAAAGATTGAGATTGTATCTTCTTGCATCTACTATTGCACATATACATACATACATACATATGATTTTATGAAAATAACACTTAAAAAGAAGTTATGTCTGCTATTAGATATGCAGGTTTCTTGTGTATTTCTATATGTTTTGATGCCAATTTAAGATGAATTTTCTTTGACAAGCAGATAACTGAAACAAATGAAACTTCTTTGGCAAAAGTACCGGAGCATACAGACAAGACAAGTCATGTAATTGTGCAAATGATCATCAGGCAGGCAAGCAGCTTTTAGTATCATCAAAGCTTTAGAAAAACAAAATATAATTTAAAATTTTGCATGCACTGCCAATGTGTTTTGTTAAGAAGCTTGATGGTTTCCAGCTTGTTACAGCAATATGCTTATAAAGCACACAAGTTTACAAGTGGCAGCTATATTAAAGCGGTCAAGTATGACTGTGTTTGCATGTTACATTTTAATATAGATTATGAGATTTTTTATAATGATATAAAAGTTTTATACAAGGTGGTGCAAAAGTAATGCTCCTATCAGAAAATGCTATACATTTTGCGATTGGCCCCTAATGTCAGTTCTGTTTTGACATTTGTGTAGTAAACACACGCGAAATACACGTTAATAAACAATGTTACGCTACACTGCTCCAGAACGCGGAATATTGCTGACTATTTATTTGACCAATAATCGGCATTTGAGGAAGATGATTTTTCATCAAAAATAATCATGAGTGATGAGGCCCATTTCCATCTTAGCGGGTACGTAAATAAGCAAAATTTACGCTTCTGGGGCACTGAAAATCCGCGTGTAACCCACGAAGAGCCATTACACCCGCTCAAAGTCACTGTATTATGTGCTGTTTTCGCTGGAGGAGTCATCGGAGCTTTTTTCTTCGAAGACGTTGCGGTCCAAACGGTTACTGTGAATGGTGGGCGCTACAGAGCAATGATCAACGAGTTCTTTTTGCTGAAACTTGATGAATTGGGATTGGAAAACATGTGGTTCCAGGACGGTGCAACGGCACACACTACACGTGCCACAACCGATGTGCTGAAGGATGCATTTCCTGGGCGCCCGTTTTGGCGAATTGCACTGGCCAGCAAGATCGCCTTGATCTTGATCATAAATTATATAGCAGTTTCAGCAATTTTATACCAACTGAATTCTGAACAAACAAACATGATTAAATCAAATTTTTCTTTTTTAAAGGATCTAGGAATTCTGAGGAATGCTGGCCGAACTTTTCTAACTTTAAAAATTTTATTGTAATTAGATAATGTTAACTCGTGTCGCAGCTGCTCTGATATTTTGGAAGTAATTTTTTTTTTTAGTTTTCTAGTTTAGAAAAAAAATTGCTATGTGAGATTTTTAAGGGACTCGTCGTGCAAGAGTTGGATAGTACAGGTACTAAGTAGCTGAATTTTGTTTCCAATAATAAATTGATCTATTGAGAATAGTACACCACAATTTGATCTCCCTTACTGTGGCTGTAAGCAGTAGGGAACCCAAGACGATTGATCATTCCTTACATCGAAGATGTTTTTACACTGGTAAAGAAAATATTTCTTCCCACAATCACTGATATCAAATGGATGCAGCGATCACAATTAAGCGACTTGGTGTCAGTGATCACAGGGCACTGTAAATTCGGCTATCATGCTAGAAGATTTGGTCTACCCTACAATGAATTTTGCAGAAGTTGTAAAGCTGAAGTTGAGGAGCAAACAATATCTCATTTTCTCTGTTATTGCACAGCAATGTGTACTTCGCGTAACACCTTTTTGGAACAATCATCATTTAATAATCTATCTGAGATATCAGACTCTCATTAGGAATAACAATTGGCTACATATTCTCTCTCTTAGGAAGAAAGTCTTCAAACTTTATATGAAAAAAAAAAATTTGTCCGAACAAATATTTTGTACAGAACAAATGGGTGAATCCACCTTTGGTAAATTACTTAAGTATTAATTGAAAATGTGTCACTAATTTTAAACAAAATTTATTTGAGTTTTACCATATTTTCTACCTACCGCTTGATCAACCAACAGCACCATTCTATTCTTTGTAATATACGAGAACAATTACAAGTTACTTTTCAACTCGAGCTTTAACTGCCATAACAAGTAAACGTTTCAATCATTTTAACATGATACCAAACAAGCAAACTGGCAGGCAGGTAGGCAACTCATCAATCAGTAACACTCTGCCAAATCAGACAATCTGTTATGTTGATGTAAAATGATTTTTTTAATTTTTTTTTAGCAAGAAACATGTTGCAGGCCATAAGAAGTGGTAAGAGTTTTATTTACGACTTCTACAAATAGCAATCTGAATGGATATTCGTTTATTTTTATTGGTGATTAATGAAAGAAAAGTGTTGGTTTAAATTAATAACCTTAAAAGGTAACAACACATTTAATTTATCTATTACAAACATCCGTGTGTTTTATAAGATGTCATGTGTATAGTACATAGAGTTATGTTATGAAATAAATAATGGGGCATATAATTGGGGTATTCACACGGTGTCCTATCAAGTCATATTGTCATAAAGTACTAAAGTTTTACAATAGTTTTAAAAAATTGTTGTTGTGCTTCAAAGAAAAAAGTCATAAAATAATAAGACCTTTTATGCTGTGTTTATTGTTTTGTCATAACTAAACAGTGTAAATCTAAGTCGAAAGTGAAAAACTCTTCATCGAGCCGGTGATAATATTTAGAAGTTGCCGCATTGAGACATTTAAAAAGGAAGAAAATGTTGTTTGTATACTTTAGCTGACTGGCAGCCACCAAACAAACGTATTTAAAATAACCGCCGTCAGAAAAATTTTAAATTTAAATTTAGTCACCGACAACTGATGTTTATGTTTATATACTTAAACAATTTATTTTGTGGCAAGAAATTTTTTTATATATTTTTTTAAAAATGGATGGTTTAGAAGATTCTCAGGTAAGATTTTATTCACTTTATTATTAAGTTTATTTAAACTACATTTTTTTTATTTAAGCCAAAATGTAAACGTGTGCACACCAACCCCACAAAGAAATGGAATTTGGAAGAAGAGAAGTCCATAATTGAATATTTGATGGCGAATCGTGAGTTAGAGGTTTGCATTTTAATTAAATAAAGATCATACTAATGTTATTATTTGTAGAAGCCAACAGATCAGGTATATTATAAACGATTTTCGGTGGAGTCAAATGTAGAAGTAGATTGGAAGCGTGTCCGATCTAAAGTCAGAAATATGCGTACCAGCTATAACAAAGCCAAAGGTTGGGAGGGATCAACCGGGGCAGGCACCATGTACGGCGAAACCACGAAAGGTATTACTTAAACTAAAAATTATATGTACATATGTATCTGTTTTTAACATTTCCACTTTTATTTTAGTTAATAAAAATGTGCACATGTTTTTATGAGCTGGATGATACTTTTGGGACCAGGATAGTGGAGAACGCCGTAATTGATGAAAGTCTATCTATCGAAATTATAGACTGCACAGATGCATACAATGAAGAAAGTTTGACATCAAACAGTTTATCTAACGAAAATGTAGCTTCCCCTAGCAAAAAAAGGATATATTCACGAACAGCTTGGTCTGATATTTTGGAAATGCAGTCAGAAATGCTGAGTTTTAAGAAAGAAACAGCCGAAAAAGAATTTCATTTAAAGAAAAAAAGAAATTACAATAAAGGAAAGATAAATTTTTGACTTGTTTTTGGCATTTTTAATTAAAAACATTATTTTATGACATACGACTTTATGACTACCGTGTGAATACCCCAAATATGTTAAGGTTAACAAATACTGAGTGGATTTTTGATTTGATTTCTAATTATTCAAGTAACCATATATTTTGATCGCTTCTTTAAAAATTTACAAACTAAGCTGGAGACATTAAAGTTATATATTTGCATAAAACCAACTTAAGAGATTAGTTAAATAGTACATTACAACTCTAGGTTTTACATAAAATCTCATTATCAATTTAAGATCATGTTACCTCTAAAAGTAACTCTAGCCATAGTCAATGAGAGAAAATGGTTTCATTATGAAATTACAATAAATTAACTTGAAAATGATTGATGTAATCCCTGCAATTTATTACGAAAATGTAAATCAATATGTATCTGCTTCATTTATCTAATAGATTTACCAAACAGTTCTGTTTGAAGCTATGCTAGTATCTACTACATATGCATGTATAGTTACTCATATATACATGCATACGAGTATGTCTCTCTGAACTTAGGAAACAAATGTAAATTTAAATTTCCTTTGACAGTTGTCATTATTCATTTCGTTTTTGAATAAAGAATGAAAGATTTATTAAACAAAAAAATAAAAAAAAAAAAATAAATAAAACTATACAGCTGAATGTGCAAGTACAACAACTTACTAAGATCATTTGTTATTATTGCAACATTTACAATTAATTATTGTTATGTTGACATTACAATGTGCCATGCTATGAAATCTGTCAGAAATTTTGACATTAATCTATTTTAAATATATAAAGAAATACAACAGCAACAATGGCAGCAACAACTATAACAATTCAAAAATAATAATCATAACTTAAACACTGGCATAAAGCTGACAACTATGCGTGACTGAAATTTAACTTGACACATTTTTATTATGAATTTTTGTTGTTGTTTAACATAAATAAATATCAAGTAGAAAATTCACATTCACATACATACGTAGTTTAGTGTGTGTATGTGCAAATTTTGTACTATGTAGAAAGAACAATAACAACAACAACAACTTATAGTTATAACATTTCCTTCCTTTTGTCACACACATGAAGTACAATTACATACGAGTGCATACATTTTAGAACTCTGTACATCTGCAATAGGACGAATACCAGCACGGCACTGTGGGTTAGACTGGCAAATTATTGAAGTGAATTTTAAATAATTTAATTATTCGATAATCAAAATATTTGCAAGGAAGCTTCTAAATAATGTATCTGTGGCATACAAAAATAATCTTAAGGTACGGTCATATTTGTGGTTGCGTAACCACTTGTTTTAGCACAAATTTGTTTGACGTTGTTTACTCTTACAAGAGTTTTGCAAGATCAAACAGCATCAAATAAATTAAAATTAAATATTTGTTGTGTTTTGGCCTAAATAAGAAAATTTTTTTTTTTTTAAATAAACTTGTTCAAAAGTACATTAGTACCCTGCAAAAAACGCGAGTACTCCATACACGCATGTATAGACTACTCCACAATGGACCAGGAGCACTCCAAACATAATCCATTTGTTTGAAAAAAAAACTAGTCCATTTAACATTACGATATCCTAGGACGGGATCATGTAATCCAGCTTTGCATAACACGGGACTAGTCTCAAAACTACTCCTTGTAACTACATCAAATGTTTTTAAACAACGATTACGGTCGTTAAAGCACGAATAATTGTCGTGTGACAAGAAGTTCTGATTTGAAAATGAAATGGTCCACAAGTGCATTACATAGGACCATGATGTAGTCACTACATTTTAGCTACAATGGACCACGTACTCCACAGATTTTTGCAGGCTATGACATACAATAACGAGGTGGTCGTTAGCTCATCAGCGTTAAGAGCGGCGTAAATTTAAGTCCTCAGGACAGACATTCTCGTTATGCACTTGGATATTCTGTCTCAGTTTAGCGATAAAACGAATGATTGTTATAGAATCAGCTGTCTTCGATGAACTGTCTGACCTACTGGGTTGGTTCTACGTTAGGACCTTCATATATACATATACACAATCTTATCTTGATAGACATGCAACCAATGATGCCTAGAAGTGATTTATAATGTGAATCCTAAACACAAAAGGAAACATTTCGTCGATCTCGATCAATTTATAAAATAAATACGCGTTTTTTAGTTTTTACAGATCAACATATATGATTGCATTAAATCACAACTAGATAATCCTAGAACAATACCAAATGGCTTTATAGGAATATATGATTGAATCTATTTCAAACATTCCAACATAACACGGAATGCGAAACACCAATAATCTTCAGATTATTAAATTGGTTAGAAGTGAAAAAACTTTAGTATTGCAATAGTCCGTAAGGACTAAGCAGACTAATAAAACTACCTTTACAAACAATTTAGCCTTTAAACCACTGTGCAAAAAAGCACACTAGTGTATATAAATCACTCACTCCACAATGAAGAGGCGTGTGAAATGTAACAAACAAATTTTCATACATTGTATAGTTGACATTTAAGCATCACTTTTGTGTCAACTATTTGCGACTTTTGTCTCAAGAACAAAACGAGTAATTCTAAAGGAAGGTAAGCAAAAGGAACTAGAAGAAATATATGAACATTTCGCAGAAATCATAGAATAAAAAGCAACTGTTAAACTTATGTTTTGAGTTAAACATGATTAATGAATTTGTTATGTAGTTTTTTTTTCGAGAGATTTTACTGTGTGTATATATCTGTGTTATTTCATTCAGTTGCTGCTGTTGCTTTTGGGAAAGAAAAGCTGAATAAATGTTTTAACATTTTTTACGTTTTAATAGTACAACTCATTATTTTTCATTGTGTTGCCAGAATTGCTTAAGTAAACGGGAGTGGGCAAGGAATTGTAAGTGGGGGGAGTTAATGCAGAAATTCTAATATGCCAGTACAATTACAGACAATTTGTTAAGATTCTACAGATTGAAATGATCTCATCAGATCTTTGTTGTTAATTTTCAATGATTTATCGGAAAAAGAGTAGTAACTTAGTGACATAGGCTTTGAAGAACTATTGTAATGTTTAGATTATGTCCAAGAGTTTGAGATTGTGAGTAAAAGTTTTTGATGATCTATCATTATATCACGCATTTAACGTCAAAAAATCATATAAAGCCAATCTGTTTTCTTTTTTCAAAGGGATTGCTAATAATTTGCTAAAATAATCTGAAATCTATTGCTATATTTTGAATTAGAGGCAATTTATTTTATATTGTTTGTTTTAACTATAAATAGCAAAAGGTTTACCAAACCCGTCTAACTTTGGTAGAAAAACTTCACATTTTATTTATTATTTTCAGAGTTAAGGATCATACAATTTTCCGCTTTTTTATTTTTTTGTAAAAATTTAACACGAAAAACATGATGTTGTGTTTTTTTGTCTGTTTTGTTTTCAAAATAAAATGCATGACAATTGCAATTTATTTTGTTTTACATTCAGTAGTAGATTTACTGTTTTTTTTTCTATTTAAGCTAAAACCTTTTTTTAGGTTTTTGCCCGCTATACTTTGTTTGCGTTCGGCACGTTTTTCATTATTTTTGTTATACATTTTAACGCTTCATGCTTAACTTTGTTTTCTGTTTCTTATTTTTGTTTGCGCCATATTATTTATATTTTCAAATATTTCTTAAGATTAAGTTGAGTTCATTTGTTACAATCCTCCTTTAGCTTAACGTCGTTCGTTTTTGTGATTTTCATCATTGTTATGTTCTAGTCTGTTTCTTTCTCTCTTTTGAAAACAAAATTGAAGGCAAAAACACATTTTTTCTTGTTGATTGTGTGCATTTTTCATGACAGTTACGTGTTGACAGCTGTCATCGTGTCATATGATTAATGTTTGTCAAAAACAAATGTAACATTTCGCCAAAATATATGAAAAAAATAATAATAATAACACAAAAAGTAAAGAAAATTAAAGTGACTAATGACTGTAGAATTACCAGACAAATTGTATGTGTAAGTGTATATGGATTGTAATTTTGTGTGCCTGAAAAAAGTCGAGTGTATAATTTATTATGTCATAATTATTTAACGTTTCTCTGTGTTATTTACAGTTATGGAATAAAGTACTTTATTATACTTATGATGGTCTGCAGATAAGCATTTTAATGAATGTATTGTTTGTTGTTGCCCTTTAAATTTCTAAAGAATTTGTCAAATTTGAAACCATGAGATTTAAATAAAAATGTATGTATTTGCCTGTAAAAAACACAAATCACCATGAAGTACATAAAAATGGCCAGATTATAACACAGAATTAAACTGCATAAAAGTATTTTATAATCCATATTCAATATCTTTATGCCAACCTCTGGTGTAGAATTTACAAGTCATTATGAAAGTTTATAAGAGTAATGTTATTTGAAATCATTCATATAGGTATAAATAAATGCTGTATTGGATCTTAAGCTAGCACATGCATATTATAGTTGGGCCTTTAGTGTCATTACCATCTACTTAAATCTGTGATCGGCACTAAAGTAAAATTTTTTCTAACATAATCTTCAATTTGTTTAATTTTATTTCGCCCAACTTTTTAAATCAGTAAATGAACGAAACATGCCACATTTCCTGATTCCGCTTTTGTTACAAAGTCCTAAATATAACACAATTTGGGCACCGTATTCATTAGGCTTGGTTTATCCCACAGTGCCAGTTCTACTTATCCTTTTCGAGCTTTTGTCGATTTTTGCATAAATTCGTGTTGTGTACATCTGAATAGTCACTTGCAACCAATCTATGACCGGCCACCAGTGAATTTTGTTTACTAGCCGTTCCTTCTTATGACTTATTGAGGCGTTAGAAAGCCTTCACAGTAAAAAGAATTACTAGCTAGTTCTAGTCGTTATCGTTCTTGTGATTTGTTTAGTTGTTAAGTTATACCCGCATATATCTCATGCTCTTGATGCATGAGAGTTCATCAACCAATACACTATTTAGTTTAGTTCTACAGGCGTTCGTTCGGTCTACTGGTGTGTCTAAAGAGATAACAAATGTATAGATAGAGATGTAGTAATGATGAGAAAGAGGGAAGACATAGAACATAACAAGGATAATAAGTCAGAGTGCAATTTTTAGAAGATGGCGACAATAACGAAAAATTTCGAATCCCTAAAGGAGATTCATACGTCCGGTAAAGGTAATCAGTTGCTTTTTCTGATAACGACTTTAATATATTCTAGCATTATATCCGATAGTTCAGAGATACTGTTGTAGGAACGATGTCGCAGAAAACTTCTGCTTAGATCTTATAGTGCCGGGAATTATAAATAAAGTGGACCATCATTTCCTCCTCCTCTTCATTATGGCAACACCTGCAGAAGTCATTGTTGATCACTTAAGGTCTCCATGAATTCTAAATTTTGTGTCCAGTTAGTTGTATGGATAGTAATACAAGAAGGCAATCCGATCTCATCCAAACGAGCTCATAAAAAATGTTCTGCTTTCATGTGGATAAGGCAGTACCATATAGGAAGCCCATATCTCTGTCAGGCACCATTACGCCATTTTTCACCAGCAACGTAGTTGCCTATAATATCTATGTGTCCATGCACCCATATAACATTCTATTTAAAGATGCTCAGCATTCCTGAGCCAGTTTCGATGTCAGAAACTTTAGTTCTGACAATATCTGAGTCAGTTACCACTCTTTTTATGGCTGATACTTCAGCCTGCAGAATATCGCCTAATCTATCCTCCTTTTAGAGACATCCGTATATAGAGAGAAACTATTAGTATCAAGCGAGATACTATATAAAGTCAGCATTATTCGGAATTAAAAAATTGAAGTTTATCGAAAAGAAGGGCGTGGGAGTGTAATAATCAATGTTATCTAGAAGATTTTGTATGCTTCCGATATACTAGCATAATCATACTATACATCTTGACATGCGGTAATAGCGCTTAGCCTGGTGAACATGTCTAATGCAAATTTCCTGGCTATAAGACTGACTGGAGTGCAGTTTTTTACGTAAAAAACGACCTTATTAGAGTTATGTTATAAGGATTGCTATTCTCCTCAAAGCCTCTCAAAGAGTATACAGTTCGAGCCTTGATTAAATGCTTTCCATCATACGTAGACCCAGAAAATATTATCGGTCAAATTATTATCAAATAGTCAGTTTATACAAAAGGGTTTGAATTCTCATTCTTATATCCTTTCTGCAGACGTCATGGACTTTGGTAACCTTCCTGCATATTTGCAGTCAAGTATGACACATCAAATATTTTACGCTCTCCGAGATTGTCAGAACAACAGCAGGAATCTTGTACTTTCACAAGATCAATTTTTCCCAGATTAACATTCAGTTCAAAAAACTACTCATCCAATTAGTGATTTTGGTACATTCTACATCCGCTGTGATAACGTGCCAAGATGGATATTTCACAAAACACCCATAGGCTACAATCTTATATCCAATGAAATCTAATTCCACCGAAGTGATAATAAAATTCTCCCTATGGTGGATAATGCACAGTCTTGAGATCATGATCATATTCATTTTGAAACGTATGATTCTGTAGTTAAAAATATCAATAATAAACCTAACAATTGATTTGGAGATCATGTAGTGCTGGGATTATAGTTGCATATTTCATATTATGTATTAAAAATCCAATATTATATCTTAGTGATATGCAATCGGGATTCCTCAGATATTTCAAGGTTTCATTTAAATTTCGTCCTCGCCAAATTTGTGTGTCCAGTTAACATATTAACTAGTCTTCTGAGGTTTGACCTATTTAGGTTTAGAATCTCTTTTGTTCTTTAAAGGTTGAGTTTATCCCATAGGATAAACTGTAGTCGTTCTACCGACTGTAGAGTTCTGCCAGTTACTGAAATGTTTGTTTAAAGCCTCCTCCTTCAGTTCATTCTCACACAATAGGAAGGGTTTACAATTTTGACAGATTGCTATTTGAGCCAGCGGTTTTGATAATGCCATGATGGCTTGGAACCATACGACTTTCCTAGATTAAATATAATCTTACCTTAGGGTTTTAATAACTGTCTGACTATCCAAGCCCAAAAAAATTACCAATATATTTATAAATAATGCTCTATACTAAAAATCTATCAACAAATTCCTACATACACCCAGAGAAAAAATATAGTTGTGCATGTTTGTCACAACTATTTCCACATTTTTAAAATTCTTTTAAAAATATTATGGTAACTGTAATTATTTATATGATTGCGGCAACCATAATATGGTTTAGTTACGATTCACATGATTATAATATTTATATGTATGGTTATAGTAATTACATAATGTACTCGTAAGTGGTATTATATTATATTATGCTGTTCTGTATCATAATCAAATAAATGGATTCATTATTATTATGATTGCCACAAATATATTCATAATTCTACAATAATATGTATGATTATAGTAATAATATGAAATGTAAAATAACCATATTATGGTACCGTAATTATATAAATAATTATAGTAAACATTATTAAGCTATGTGTCCACGATCGTCAGATATTACAACGTTGTCCGAAAAATGTTCAGAAAATGTCTAACAACTTAAAATTTTTGCCTTTCAACGTTGTAAGAAAAAGCATTTTCAGTACATTGGAAGACAAAAATATTGTCAGACATCTAACAATCGTGTAAACAAACAATTGTGTCATTGTTTTAAGACAATTGTCAAACACTTTTTATTGTCATATGTGCAAAGTTTATGCATCTGCCAATGGCAGCATTGTCATATAAATTATTTCTAAATGCAACTCTGTATATACATAAATAAACAAACAAGCATTGATAAAATTTTTGAAAAAAGTAGAAGAAAATTAAATAATTAAATTAAAGTATGCATTAGGACATAAGCAGATAAAATGGTTCCAATTGCTTCTTTTTTTTTGTTCCATGGCAATATTTAAAATTTTTAAACACACACACAGAGCTAAAAAACTAATTTGACAATGCCACACAGCAATCTGACAACCGTGTGAACTGATAATTTCGGTTAACAAAAAAATTCATTGTGTGACAATTGCGTGCAAATGAAATTGTTAGTTTTCTTACAGCCGAGTAAACTGACAATTTACCTTTTGCTAAAAATTTTTCAATGTAAGTACATTGCTAGCACATTGCTAGATATGACAACGTTGTAATATCTGACGATTGTCAGAATTTGATTTCTTCGACCTTTTTTCTTTTAATAAAATAAAAAAGTGTTTTCGAGCTCGAGGCCAGTTATTTGTAAAATATTTGCAACCAACCATTGACACTGTTGTGATAAATATGTATTTTTATATATTTTTTTCTCTGCGTGTACATAATGCCTTTTCAGCATAATTTTCATACCTAAACTCACTTAACTGCCACACCTCATGAAAGTTCATTTACAAAATATTTTAAATACCATTTAACCATGAAAAACGGATAGCAATTCTCATAACTTTTGTTCTTAAATAGCTACCATTGTCGAGAAAATTGCAAACGAACAAAAACAATAAAGAAAGCATTTGTTTTCAACTAATAAAATGAAAAACTTTGTGCTTTTTATTTGTTAAGTCAGTTTACATGTGCAAGAAAATGTAAATAAGTTTTTCCATAACAAAAATGTCGTCCGTAATATAAATGTCATATGTATATTCCCTAACTGGTAATGTGTAGTAATATACTCATGCTTAAATATGTTCTACTAGGGTGTAGTATGTGGTTTTTAGAGTAGTAGTAGTTCCCAGCCATAGTAGTTGTTATAGTTTTTATTGGTTCAATGAATAGAGCATGGTTTTCTTTCTTTGTATTTGAACACGAAATACATACATATTCACATGCTAAGAAATTATTCGCATAGCGATTTTTACATACACTGGTATTTAAACTTTGATTTCTTTGGCATTTATGGCCGAGTTACTACAAGAACACAAACATTTCAACACATTCCATTTTATAACCAGCCAGATAAAAACAATATGATTATTGTCTGGGATAACTCTATTTAGCTGTAAGGTTAACAACAATGTTTTTATAACTTCAATAACACATACTACAGCAAATATTATTGTTGTTCGATAGCAGTTTTGGGCAACATTTTAGCCTACATATAAAGACATTATTCACTAATATTATAAATTTTATTATTTTAGGGTTACTGAAGTTTTCAGTGCTGATTGTACTCTACCGCTTAGTATCAAGGCCCGTGACTAGTTTTTGCTAAGCGCTGTTCTTATTAAAATGAGAAGAAAAATAAGCTTCAATAAATTACGTTGGAGAGAAATGAAATTTATTTATTCAGTCATCAGGTAAGTCGAAATTTATCAGACCTTCTAGAGTTTAAAGAGGCATGGATGACTGCATTTCACAATGTTAACCATTGCCGTTTTGAGCAATGCATATTTATATGCGCAATGTATTTGACAGAATTTCTTAATTACAGTGCATCCCAAAACTATATTACCTATTAATTTCCAATAGAAATTAGTTTTTTATTTATACATACAATTTTTAAAAGCAGTTGAACATTATTTTTCCTTTTTGTAATTGATAATAGACATTGTGTAAAATGGAGAAATCCGAAATTTTTTTAATAGTTTATTAATTTCCATCACAAATTGCAGGTTATAATGCTTTTTGGAAATACCAGATATTTTTTTTGAGTATTTTTCTTGGGGTTTTTTAATTTATGCAAATGTTATTAGCATAGACGAGGAAGCATTAAAAATTTACCACAGAATGCTCGTACAAAATCATTGAATACAGGGGTGGAAAAACTAATACCCATGGAAAACCGCTTAAACCTATATACCAATGTAAACACGAACACATCCATAAGTTGCTGAGAGCCATAAATATATACATTCGTCTGGCATGGTAAAAATTATTCATTTCATCATTCGCTGAGATCCATAAAAATAAAAATTGTTCGTGTCGGCAATATGTTGTATTCTATAACGAAAGTCGATGTAGGGTCTAATGGGAGCTAAATAGAGCCTTAAATATAAGTAAAATAAAATACCCGGTTAATTATGATGGCGGTTCAATGCTGATAAAGAGCTGCATTATGAGAATGGTGTTGCTAATACTTTTCATATATACTAATGATATTATGGGCCATAATGATTATCGTCCCATTCCGAAAACAAATCGTAATATCAGAGCCGAAAAATGGATCTTAAAAGAAATATTGTTCTTTTTAACATTATCAGAACAATCATGAATAAAAATTCCGTGGGAGTTTTTTTCCTTTTCCCATTTTTCCAATTCAAATTCAATGTTAAAAAAAAAATAAAAAGGGAAAAAACTCCGGCGGAATTTGTATTCATGATTGGGCCGTATAAATAATAATTGGAAATACACAATTTTAGATGTTAAAATGTAATTTTTGTACAGTACCAAACACTTTCCAACACTTCCATAATATCGGACCTGAGACTCATAGAAATCGTTAAGGTATAATATATTTTTTTTCACGGAATTGTTTAATTTTTTTCCATTCGGCATGTTTAACACAAAGATCTTCTCAACCGAGGAAAATAAGTAACAAATTAGTACTAATTAATAACAATTGGAATATGTATAACACATATCTTTTTAACAAAAGAAGTAGAAAAATTAAAAAAAAAAAAATCAAAAAATTAATAGGAATTGAAAAAAACCTAAATTCTTTTGCGATTTCCTTTTTGAGCGTTAAAGCAATATTTCGGGCATACAAAATCGTCTTTCAAGGTGGCCTGGCTTCAATTCTTGTGGCACCCAATTTCTCTTCTTTTGGATGACTTCTGCTGGTGATAATTTTACAAGCTATTCTTGAGTTTGACAACAATCTTCATGGAGGAATTCCTCCATGGATTGGAAAATCACCACTTCTGAATTGCAAAAACCATCTCTCGCGTGTTGTAGCTGATGGAACACATTCAACATAAGCTTCGATGAGCAATCGGTGTGCTTCATCGATGGAAATTTCTAATATCGATCTTACAAGGTTGATTATGTTGAGCGAAAACATTACGAACTTTAAGTTCATTTTCATATTGAATAATTTATCGAAATTGCATTCATTGCAATAATTGTCAAAGCTGCTGCTATTGATATTTCAACAAGCAAAGTTCAGGTTATTTCAATTACCTGTTGGAAAATAAAACTCTCGTTGAAAAATCCTTTATATATTGAGCATCTAGCGTTCGACGACCTAGACATCTAAAATTTTGACAATATCAAACTGTTCTCAATATAGAGAAGATGGAATTGGAAGAAGC
This sequence comes from Bellardia bayeri, assembly GCA_950370525.1. NCBI lineage: Eukaryota > Metazoa > Arthropoda > Insecta > Diptera > Calliphoridae > Bellardia > Bellardia bayeri. The sequence goes on along the minus strand of OX493265.1, from coordinate 19,249,150 downwards.
TTGAAGAATTAGAGTTAATAGGAGTTATTAGGCGATCTTATTTTTCTTGTTTGCATTGTCTTAAGATAGCCCTAATATCTCTATTTATTTGACCACTACTGCTCGTACAATATTTAAATATTTTTGTTTTTACAGATTTGTCGTATTGTGGTTAATGTATGTATGTGTACAACATCTAGCTATTACATACTCGTACAAATATGTATGTTTGCTACATTTAAAGTAGTAGTTTTTATTGAACTATTTACTATAAAATACACTAGCACGCACAGCAGCACACTTGCAACATACAACCGTATGCACACACATACGCAAATGTTTCCTTAGTACTACAACATGACTAGTATTAGTAGTGGTGCTGCTGTTGCCGATGTTATTTGTTTTTGTACTTATTTGCAACATTTTAGAAGTGTGTTGGTGAGTAGTTCAAGAAATATTCTTTTTATTGTCCTGTTCATATATTGTTGTATTCCTGGTGATTGTATAGTTGTAGCAGCAACTGATAATATGTGTATGAACTTTGTATGTCATGTTTTTAAAAACCACAATGTGTGTTTATTGAAGTATGTAAAAATGTAGAAAATTTACTCATGTGGAATGTTGCAAATTGAGATTGCAATCATTGTTTGAATGTTTAAACAGATTATGGGTAATGTTTTTTTTCTATTTTTTTTTTGTTCTTTCCTTTTGAACATGTTTGTGTGAGCAACTTTGTCGTTTTCTTTTAATGGTAAAACTTCTTCTTGAATAGTTTTAGCAATAAAAATATACATTTGATTAGGAAGTGTTTGTCAACTGTATGTTGTTACTATGTACATGTATGACTACATATTGTAATGAAAGGTTTGGTTTTTTTTCTATTTTGGTTTCTAAACTGTTAAATATATTAGGATTTAAAAACTTAGTTTTAAATATGAAGTCATCAATGGGAAAATTTAAATAAAATTAATAGTTAGTTACTTAAAACGAAAAATAACTTTAATATCCATCCATAGCGGTTTCATTTTGAATATTATTTCTCCTAAAAAATCTTAAAATTTTCAACATTTTAAGACATATAAAATTTGCTTAAATTTCCTCTCCAGGAAGATAAAAAATGTATTAAGATTTCAAATGGAAAAGTTTATTTCATGTTTATAAATTTCAGTTTATTTAATTAAAAACTTCTTTTGTATCAAAATCTTTCTTAAAAACAAACCCAACATCTTCCAAATATAGTAATAGTCTTCCCTTTCACCATTTATCAAAATACTTAAAAACCACTTAAAGAAATCAAATCACATCATTAAGTCCACTCATTAGGGTATGGGTATTATTCACAGTATGACTTGTAAACCAGACACACAATTTCCAACAGACATTTATTGTCAAAACTTTAACTAAATAATCCTTTTAAAAAAAAACTTTAAACAAAAATTCGTTTGTCTCTTAAGCCATCACAACACCATCCACTTCACAATTTATTTCGAAAAGCAAACAAAAAAAAACTGTCAAAGTTTTATATACGCTTTTAATCCATATGCGGCCAAATTGTATTAAAAGACAAATTGTTGCTGTGGCAGATTAAACGAAAGATGAACATGACAAAGTGGAATGTATTTTTGTTGGTATGGATGTTCAGGCAAATAAGTAAGCATTCATATTTATATTTAGTTGTGTGAAGGTATAAAGGAAATTTAAAAATTAAGATATTTAAAGTATATATAAACCTTTTGATGTACTACATAAAGGAGATATACATATTAAGGAAGATGAAAGGTTTGCAACAGTTTGGTAAATAATAAATTATGGTTTTTCTTAAAAATATGAACGGCATTTTTTTTGTTCTTATATTAAAGTTTAATAAAGCAAATTTCCATACAAAATTATATTATTATTGTTATAAACCTGTGGTAAGTTTTTATGAATAAGGGCATAAAACTCTCGGTCATCCAAAAAAAATTTGTAATATCTTTCTGATGCATATTTTCCTAAATTACATATATTAACTAAACTATATTTAAAAGTATGTATAACAAAATTATCAATTAAATCTCTTACTTAATTCCTAAATAAATTCTCATATAGAGCACCCTCAATTCCTTAATACCAAACACAAAACTCTTAAGTTTATGATACCTAAGACAGCTGCTGCTGCTGCTGCTGCTGTTGATGATTATGCTCGATTGCTTGAAGAGTTAGCAACTCTCAAAGAAATGAGTATGAATGACATAATTATGGGCGACAACATAATTAAGAATGATATGCAAGAGCATGAATTATCACTGAAATGTCACTAAAAACGAAATGAATGCTTCAGTTTGAAATAAAACGCACAGCCAGCCAGCAAACGAATAAACAAACACATCAGTATCATGATGATAAATTGAAAGAGTTGTGTGCAGTTGGTAGTGACAGACGCACAGAGCGACGGAAAAATATATGTATGTATGTATATTAGAGGCAGACACGGCGTGTGGGATTAAGTGTGGCAAATTTATGATATGAAAAATTATGTTTTTTTCTGCTGTTGCTTTTTCTGTGTGTTAAAACAGCCTGTTGATGTGTTTTCTTGATAATTTGGGGATTTCAAGAAATTTGTTTGCCTTAAACAAAAAAAAAAAAAAATGAGCAACGTCAAAAGTTTTATTAAGAGGGAACGAAAATAGTGGCTGAAAAGAAATAATGAGAAATGAATTTTGTATGTGACAAACCCTTTACGCGTAGGATTATGAAACACGACTGAATCAACTTTGATGTCTTGCTTGATTAAGTAAGTAAGAGAGAAATGTCTGAGGGATATTCAAATATGATGAATGTCTAAAATTTGTAGTCTTGAAATAATATGACATTTAGACGCTATTTATCGCAGTCAGATGTTGAATGAAAAAATTAAAAGTTGGTATTGAGTGGTGGATAGAAATTAAAGAATTTGGATAAAACAAAATAAAACTTGAAATGATATATACACTGTCTGACAAAATAAAGTAAGCTTTTGTAACCTTCTTCCTTACCTTTTGATATCGTGAAAATCGTATGAAATAGAAAGCTTTCATTTCTAAGTATAAGATATCGGGATCTGCTGTCAGAAAATAATTGCTTTGTATAAAATATTAAAGTCAAACAAAATCCTGAAGAGAACCACGATGCTAGACGATGTTCATATTGCTATTCTAGCAAAACGAAATCATTTTACGCCAGCCAGAGACATAAAGGAGGAACTAGAATTAAATATTTCGCTTCGAGACTTAACGAAAGTGGTCTGAAAAGTACGTTCGCTAAGAAAAAGCTTCTTTTACGAGCTCCAAATATAAACAAGTAAGAAAGTATAGTCGGTCAAGCCTGACTATAAAATACCCTACACCCAAAACAGTTTTTCAGAAATGGGCGCTATATGAAAGATATTACCTGTTATGGACCGTTCGTCCAAAAATTTAGAGCCATCACTTTCGTGAATATAAATATTATGTATGTTAAACTTTATTTCCATAATATTACTTTTAAAAGATTTATGGAGCTTAAAGTGAATTACGGAGAGGGTCAGGTATGGGAGTTTTGATTAATTATGGACTTATATTTGTTCAATTTTATTTGGATACCAACATTTTTAAAAGAATTATGCTCTTTAAAGTGATTTCCGGATGTGGGCTTTATATGGGAGCTACTAATTATGGAACGATTTGAACAAAATTTGTAGATGTGATTTGTCTTCATTTACTACTCCTTCGTGGTAAAATTTGTTTGGTTCTCCCTTTAAAAGAGTTCTCCCTTTGAAAAAGAGAGGCATCAAACTTCATATGACAAAAACTGTGTCTGAATAAATATTTTATTCGAAATAAATTAGTGAATCCACCTTTAGAACCAAAGAGATTCAAAGCAGCGAACAATGCCTGAATTCTTTGTTATTAAATATTTAGAGTCAAACTGTACAATTTATTTCAATGTATTGTCTTGTATACAATATTCAATCAATAATATGTTTTAATTGTAAACCCCAAACCACCAAATTAAATTGTAATTTATCTCACAAACAAACAAATAACACAACATTTGACACTTTGCGTTGTGTTTTCCTTAAAAAAAAAAACAAACAACAAACCCCCTCAAAAATAAAATAAATACATACAGTGGCTCACAGCTTACTTTATGTAGTTTTCAAAGCACAATAAAAATATAAAAATAACAGAAACCAAAAATGTCTAACATTCATAAATAATTTATTGGAAAAAATTAAAATTTTATTAAATCTTAAAAAAACAAAAAAATTATCGTTTTTTCACATCACAATTTATTTTAGGCAGACTTTTGAAAACTTGAAATTAAAATTGGCAATTACACGATTTAATATTTGGTGTGATAGCTTTTATTAGCTACAACAGATTTAAGGCAACTTGGCATAGATACAACCAGTTTTTGGCTCAGTAGCGCTTTTTTGTGTTTCCTTATGCTGATGAAATTGACCATAAATTTTCGGTCTGGCGACTGTGGTTGCGATGTCATCAAATGTGGCCAGTTATATGTTATCTGCGTTTGCAATACCCGATTTGTACTTTGTATAGTTATCCTGGTGGAATCAAAAATTTTATCTTCAGAATCTGGTAGTACTTAAACTAGGCCATGGTTGTTTCAACAAATGTTAATTCCCTGACATACAGGCCCACACCATGACACTGCCACTACAATTCACTGTTGTCTATAGGTTTTTTTTATTAAGTTCTGTATTTCGTTTCCGCCAAACATACGACATGCCATCTATACCGATTTATCGGTGAATATGACCAAATTTTAAAATGCAGATTCCTTGCAAATATGTTGTTTGGCGAAATTTAGCCTGCACAGTCTGCTTTTCGGTTTTATAAGCGGTTTCTTGCGTGCAAAGTCATGTTGACAAAAGACTCGCCCAACATTTTGAACGCGACATTCTTTGCTAAGGTTAGTTTCAACTTTGGAGGTCTGTTGCGAAGTTGATAGCCCTGAATTTGCCCTTATTTTTTCTTAAAATATGTCGCTCATCATGTTCATCAACATAAAATAGTATCGTATTATTTCTATATATATACGAAACATATTTGGGTTCAATATTATTTGGATATTGATAGTTTTTAAAAGAGTTTTGTTCTTTAAAGTGATTTTCGGAAGTGGGCCTTATATGGGAGTTGTGTTCAATTATGGACCGATTTGCACAAAATTTGTAGATGTTATTTGACTTCATTTATCACTTATTTGTGGTAAAAATTTGTTTGGATACTTGCATAAATCAAACATTTATGATCGTTAAACCACTATTTCGATAGAAAACTTGTATGGGGACCAGGTGAAATAATTGACCGAATTCCACCAGTTTCAATCCCATCCGTTTTTGGGCCGAAAAAATATCAGCTCTCAAATTTTATTTAAATATTTTCAAAATTGCGACCTGTACTCTGCACACAGCCAGCCAGAGGGAAGGACGGAAGGGCATTGTTAAATCGACTTAGAAAGTGAGTCAATCCGTGTACTTTAAAGTTGGTGTTGGAGCAATACCTTTGGGCATTACAAACATCAGCACAAATCCAATATAACCCTCCCCACTATTGTGGTGTCGGGTATAAAAAGAATCGGTGCAGTAGAAATTGCTGTGAGTTACTGTATATACACTTTCCGAAAAACCATAAAAAATACTGTTCACTTGATATTTAGCCATCAATCTTAACTCATCATTTTTGCTCAAAGCTGTCAACATAACGACCAAACAAACACAAGAGTATCTACACAAAACTACACGTTACGTAAAAAAAATATCCGCAAAATAGCATTCTGATACTTTTTTGACATTTCAGCGCGTAAAATAAACATTTAATAAGTGAAATGGTTAATGCAAACAACTCTACGTCATCAGTAAAATAAACTCGTAAAGCAAGCATTGTGTGTGAATGATTATTTTGGACTCAATATATACTTTATGTATGAACTCATATAAGGAGAATGTCATCATCATCACTGCTGATATATTTGTGTGTTGTCATTGCCATCCATCAACAGACATCAATCATAAATTTAACGAATATAAAAATACCCTCATTTTTTGTTAAAGGAATTAAACAAGAAATAATGATAATTTAATTTTTAGTTTAAACAATGATATTTTTAAGGTTTATTTTAAACAAGCATTAATTTAATATTTTTCAGGGTTAATTTATCATGTTTTGAAATGATTCTCATAAATATGATTATGGTTGTACTTGCTGCATAAAATAAAGGCGTAGTTATTTATGAAAATATATATTATTTACACCACTGGATAAAATAAAGAGTAGAATCCCAGCAAACGATTTTCAATAAATTAATCATTAAAGTAAAAACTTTAATTAATTTATGAATACAGTTTATAAATAAACCGCTTTTTTGGTTGTCACACGACAAGTACTGTGGCAACTAAAATGCATATAACGGGTGGTTAAATTTCAAGGGCCGATGTTGATTTTGAATAAAACACAAACTATTTAGGAAATTATTGTAATTTTATTTTATTATGATATATTGGTATTACTCAATTATGTATGGAACAAAATATCGGCCAAGTGGGCGCCGCGACCACGGCGGCACACCTCCATCCGATGGTCCAAATTTTCGATGACCCTGAGGCATAATGGAGGTTCTATGTCGTTAATGTGCCGAATTATCTCATCCTTTAGCTCTTGAATTGTTGCTGGCTTATCGACGTACACCTTATCGACGTACATCTTTCAAATAACCCCAAAGCAAAAAGTCCAACGGTATCAAATCACATGATCTTGGCGGCCAATTGACATCGCCATTACGTGAGATAACACGGCCATTGAATATGTTGCGCAAAAGAGCCATTGTTTCGTTAGCTGTGTGGCAAGTGGCACCGTCCTGCTAAAACCACATATCGTCCACATCCATATCTTCCAATTCGGGCCATAAAAAGTTCGTTATCATCTCACGATAGCGAACACCATTCACAGTAACTGCCTGACCGGCCTCATTTTGGAAAAATACGGCCCGATGATGCCGCCAGCCCATAAACCGCACCAAACAGTCACTCTTTGTGAGTGCATTGGTTTTTCGACAATGTGCCTCATCACTGAAGATGATTTTCTTCGAAAATTGATCATCCACTGTTGCCATTTCTTGCCACCATTCTGCCCATTCACGACGTTTGGAATGGTCAAGAGGCTTTAGTTCTTGAGCCAATTGCACCTTGTAAGCGTGTAAATGCAAGTCTTTATGCATAATGTTCATCAATGACGAGCGTGAGAGGTGCAATTGTTGAGCACGACGACGAGTTGAGGTGGACGGCTCTTCAGCCACACTATCGCGAACAGTAGCAATATTTTCTGCAGTACTCTAATCCGTAATCTATGATTCAACTGTTGAAGTAGTTATACCCTGTATATTAAGGAATTAAGCCCAAATATAAAAAATTTGCAAAGAAATAAAACAATTATAGTGTAGATTCTAATAATAATAGTGATGCTATAAAAATGGAAAATAGCTTCAACAACACAGAAAAAAATAAAAATGAGTTTCAATTAAAATATTTGTGGAATCAATTAAAAATTTAATTAAAATCGGACCAGTAAACAAAATGATAGTATCAATTAAAACAAAAATGTGAGATTTAATTGAAAATATCAGAAAAAGTAATTGAATCAATTAAAATTTTAATTGAAAATTATTTTAAAATCAATTAAAGGTTTAATTGAAAAAAAACATGATTTTTTTTTCTGTGAAACGCATGTAGTAAACCCCAGTGGATATGTTCAACTTATATTTTATTTTTTGAAAATACGAGAAAAGGAAATATAAGGAAAGTGTGAGCTTTATACAGGGCAGGAAATGATTCCTCATCTGTGTTATGCGAAAAAGATGATACAGTGAAATAATTCCCAAATTAAATAACTCCCAATGAAATAAGTCCCATGAAAAATGAAATAACGCCCAACTGAAAAAATGAAATAACTTCCAAAGGCAAAAATGAAATAAGTCCCAATTTTTTGGAACTTATTTCAAAATGTAAAAATAAATCCCAATAAAAATGAATTACAAGAAATTTGTGCAATGCGAAGCCGGTATTCTGTATACCATGAAGGAGAAAATCCTTCCGCTCGTCCGTAGGCCGGCAATACGGGGAATCTGTAATATGCGAAGCCGGTGTTCTGTATACCATAATGGAGAAAATCCTTCCGCCCGATCGTAGGCCTTCAATACAAGAAATTTGTGCAATGCGAAGAAGAGAAAATCCTTCCGCCCAAATGAAATAACTACCAACAAAAAAACTGTTGGGACTTATTTCATTATGAAAAATTTTTGGGATTTCTTTAATTTTTCCATTGGGACTTATTTCATTTGGGAGTTATTTTACTGTACCGATAAAGATGCCGTTGATGTAGATAAGTTGTATGGTTGAGGAAGGAAGGAAAATACTAAAACAAAAAAATACTCTCTGTGATCCAGCTGAGCAAAGCAGCTATGATAAGATAGATAGCATGCCAACAATATTATAACAATGAGAATTCCCAAATAGTAAAGGATCACCATGAAGATTCTCCGAAAGACCAGGAAGTCGTTAATCTCTTCAAAACGAAGCTTGTTTCTCCACAATAGAATAGAAAACACTTAAGAACTATTATTCAAACTCTCGAAAGATAACTCCCGGAGAATAATATACCTATACCTAGCATCCAGCGTTAAAGTAACTTATCTTATATACAAAATCAGGAGTATTCGTTTAAAATGCAATGCCAATGACTAGCTCTGGAAATTAATGCATTGTGATCAGTGAAAATATTATCAGGCTTTCTGACGTTGTTATCATATTTTCGCTTATTAATATACGAGTATGTATATGTATCATCATCTAAACAATTTGTATGTTCATTTAGAGCGCAATAAATATTTAACAAACACACTTATAATTATTTTGTAAATCTCTATCTAATTGTAGGCGATGGTGTAGCCGTTATCATCGCGGTCGTCTCGCCAATGTTCTCCCTGCTATACAACAACGTGTTGTTATTTTAAACAGTTGTCAACATTAATTTAAATTCTGATGTCTAATAAAGTGTCAACATCTATGTAACCAACCAATTTTCCCATTGGCATTATAACACTCAGACAATTTTGAGTGTCTTAACATCTAAATGTATGAATATTTTCATAATACCAACGACATGCATTTATATTTACAAATTAATAACGTTACGTTTCATTGCTTAGAAACATTTAATTTAATTTAAATTTATCATTGCATTTGCCAGCGAAATAATAATGTAACGAATTGTTTTTAATTTTTCGCATCATAAAAATCACAAAATATTTACAATATGTAATAATTTAAGACATGCATTAGCATGCACTTTACTTTTTGTTTTTAATTAAAATTTCAAATAAATATGACGGTGTCTACTACACACTTGAATAATGAACATTTTTTAAGGTTTAATGATTTTGTGAAAATGAAAATATGTCTGTATAAAGCGAAAGAAAAAACTAAATATTTGAATAGATTTAAATTATCTACAACAGCCAGTGGCTGTCAAATGTTTATTTTTTGTGTTAAAGATTTTGACAAATGTGCAACAAGTGTTGCCAAAAATTCATGTAATTAAAAAAAGACCCGCACATACAGAACGAATGAAGCAACACTTTTGAATGAATTAATGAATTTTGTGTTAAAGGAAATTTTCATTTGTAAGTTTGCAGAAATTTGAATTATAAATTAATTTTATTGAAAATGTTGCGAAAATGACTAATTAGATCATTATTTCTTGTGGCTAAGAATTAATATTTAGGAAATAAATTTTAAAAATTATAGATATTTTTAACGTTAAAAGAAATTTTCGGGAAAAAAAGCTTCAACTTGTTCATCCGAATGCTTAGAGTGGCCAGCGTATTCTCCAGATGTAAATCCTATGGAAAATATTTTGTATTGTCCAATCGTGTTTACTCGGGAAATCGCCAATATGAAAATTTAAATTTATTAAAAAAACTCAATTTTTCACGAGTGGTCAAATATTGACCAAAACTTAAGCAATACATTAGTAGAGAGTATGACCTCTAGAATATTTAATCTTATAAAAAATAAAGGTGGACTTATTCTCAAATAATTTCATTAAAATTGTGTTTTATTATTAAAAATTAAAAATATTTATATTTTTCTGAAACACCGACTTACTTTTTATTTAAAAAAATATTAAAAAAATGCAAGAGCAACATACAAATGTACCTTATAGATGAATGGTACACTCAGACATTTATATATTCCCAACATAATGTATAAACAATATAAAGAAATTTAATGAAAAATTTTACATTACAAAGTGTTCTTATAATTTTGAAACATACCTTAATTAACAATAGCCATGTTTACTAAGTGGAATTTGTAAGTTCTTACAATTTGCAAAACTAAAATAATAATTAAAAAAAATATAAATAACTGTCTCTGAAAGACGTAATATTGACCGAAAATATCGCAAATTTTACGAAATGTGGGTAAATAAGGTTCTTGTTGATAAACCCTTTTGTTTATTTAGCATGTGTCGGCAAAATTGGTACAATTGTACTTTTTTTTTTAAACATTTTATCCCTCATGGTCGGGACGGATAATCGATTTTCACGGTTAATCGAATAACACTTTTGATTATAAATTTTTTAAATACTTTTATTATTTAACAAGTAAACATTGGTGTACATAAATATTCATATTAAAAAAAATTAATTCTTTTTAAAACTTTGTATTTTTGAGCTAGCATTTTAACAATCACAATTTTTTTTCACAAAAAATTAAAGTAGACTCCAAATGTACTTTAAGAAAATTTTGTATAAAAATTTTGTTTAAAAGCAAACTTCAAACCTACTTTATTTTTTATTAAAACGTTTCTTTGTCTTTTTACCACTGGTAACGATTCCATACTAAATATATTTAGATCTAATCACCCTCACTTCCCAAACTTCAAAATTACTCTAATCACTTTTAAATGCTTCTGCGTCATCGTATGCAAACAAGGGAATTCCCCGTTTTCATGTTTATTATATTGTATGTATGAATTTTAAGTTAATAAAAAAATTCTGCCATCAGGGATAAAAGAGGTAAACACAGGTAATCGAAGCAAAGAATTTGGAAGCATTGCAAACAAAAAACAATAGACTGATATTTTTCCATCACGGTTAATCGGGGTTACCGGTTAACCGAATGACGAATAATCGAGGCCCGACTGTATATATGTAGATAAATATATGATTTCAGTTATCATTTGTATAGTACTGCAAGTAGGAGAGATGATTTTATTCAATTTCATGAACATTTTGGAACTGATATCCATATGATCTTTAAATATGCATCTATAATATGGTTAAATATCACGACAAGAAATTGTTGGTTAAATTATCGAACAATGAAAACCTCTGAAATACTAATTTACATTAAATGATTTTGAGGCTGAATTCTGAAACAAAAGCTTAATATTTAGTTAAAACGTTAGAAGTTAACCCTTCTATTTCTTTAATTAATATATTCTAGAAATAAAAAAAATTACATAGTAATTTTGGAAATCTAATCGAATTATGTCCGAATATACATATGTATACCCAGATACGTCATAAATAAGACTGTTATAGATAAATCGTGATAATAAACGAAAATAATATTCTTAATGATTCAGAAGTAGAATAACTATACGAGTGCATTTAACCAAATACAAAAAATCCCGAATGAAGATAATTTACAGGAAATAAAAGGAGTTCTATTTCTTCGCCTTTAATTTATCTTTGTTTCAAATGCATTAATATAAAATTGTATATCGTGAACAAACGTTTTATCTGGCAGCATTTTCCAATAGAGTTAGGTTGTGATTCTTTGAAGAAGTTTTACACCGTATTCCTTTTTATCACCAAATTAATAACAATGCTTTATTTCCATTAGAGTTCGAGGATTTTTTGAGACATTCTTGTTATAAATATCAATGTTAAAAATTTGTTTGCTCGAGTATACATTCTTTATACAAGGTGGCGCAAAAGTAAACTTCCGATGTTTTTTGGCTATAATTAAAAAATAATGAAAAACTTTGATTCACCAGTAGGCGTTGGACGGCCAGGAAATCTGCGACGAAATTCACGTTGTGCCAAAGTCACCGACCGATTATTGGTCAAATAAATAGTCAGCAATATTCCGCGTTCTGTAGCAGTGTAGCGTAACATTGTTTATTAACGTGTATTTCGCATGTGTTTACTACACAAATGTCAAAACAGAACTGACATTAGGGGCCAATCGCAAAATTTATAGCATTTTCTGATAGGAGGATTACTTTTGCGCCAAGGTAATGTTAAAAATTTTGTTGTAAGTGAGTAGGTATATTGAATTGTCGTTAAAGTGGTTAAGTTTTATTGTTATTTATCAAATATTAAAAATCGTACCATGGAGGTCTAAAAAGTACATTTTATTTATATAATTGGTACGAAATCCAAAAGCCATTTTCCATTACTGGCATGTAATAATCCAAAAATATGTCCGTAAATATGATATTTTAAAAATGCATTAACTATCCTTATTACTATATGTAGTACCTAGCTAATTGTTCTTATTTATTCATACTCATTATCAAGATTTGAAAGTAGTCTTCAAAAATATATGTAGATATATGTAAGTATTTACTTGTGTTTACTTAAATAAATAAATTCCCACTGAAACTAAACAATGTATATATGTTTTTATATGGACTCTGCACAAATAAATAACTATTTTTCTAACAAATGTCATAATTCTTAAAAGTGTCAAACTGGCGACAATTTCTTGTGCAAACATTAGGAACCGGCAGAGAGAGAGTGAGAGAGAGAGAGAGAGATAAAGAGGGATAAAAAGCAAATAACAAATAAATTACAAACTCTAACTTTCAAATACCGTACAAATACACAAAACTCATGGCATAATGACAACTAAACCAATATTTATTGAATAGTTAGACATATAAATACGAGTATAAATAAAACCGTATGTGTAGACAAAGGTACCAAGACAAACGGAAAAGTAATTTAAAAAGTTATGAAGGGCTTAAGGTACGGTCACACTTAATAACTTATATATGTCTGAACTCGTTTATTTATTTAAAAACAATTTTCTTATTTAGGCCAAAGCACAAGAAATATTTAATTTTAATTTATTTGATGCTGTTTGATCTTGCAAAACTCTTGTAACAGTAAACAACATCAAACAAACAAATGTGTGCTAAAACAAGTGGTTACGCTTTTTAAGTAAATATTTGCCAAATGTGACCGTACCTTAAGTACCCATTTATACGAAGCAAATCTTATTGAACAAATTGATACAATTTTTGCTTAAAATTTCTTTGGTGCTTACACAGCACAATGTAATTGCTTAAATAACTCGTGTGTTTATTTGAGACACACATTTGTATACACATATGTATGTAATACAAATAAGAGAGTATAATCAAATGTCAACTCATCTTAACTCATCCCGATGTCTAAAAGATAATCAGCTAGGCTTAAAGAATTGCTTTGTGTAAATTGGGACTAAGTTCCACCGAAAACCCAAGAAATTTCAAAGAAAAAATTGTATCAATATTTTCCATAAAAATTGCTTCGTGTAAATTAGTACTTAGTGAATACTGCTATGAGAAATATTAAGCGTATCATAGTTCATAGAGAAATATGTACCTTTTATTATCAAGGCTACAGCAATAGGCCGAATGAAATAAATTATAAAAAGAAGCAACCATTGAGAGGGATTGTAGAACGAAATGGTTTAACTAAAACCATTTGTTCTTCTAGAATTTTAAAAAACAACTTTTCAATTAGCCTTCGTACTTCTGGCATGTATGTATAGACAAATCACTGGAGTATTACAGTAGTGACCAGAAAGTGTTAAATGGCTTTTTGAAGAGTGTAGCAGTTACAAGATGGCATGCAGAGATTAAACACTAGAAGAAAAAAGTTACAGAACAAAATATAAACGTAAAATAAACTGAAATAAACAAACAACTAACTTAGCAATAATTTAATATGTCAGTGTATGGGATGGCTGTGTGTGAAATACTGTTTTATGACAATAACAAAATGATTAATGAGCTTATTGAAATATAAATACATAGAGACGCCATTAAATAATTATAATGAATAAATCATACAAATAAATTGTACGCATACAATTAAAAAAAAATATAAAAAATAATAATGTAAACTTTTGATTATGACTCGTTTTCGGTCTGAATGCAGGAAAAAAAAACAGAAAAAAATCATAAATCATTTATAAAATTAGCGGTAAAAAAAAATTAACGGCTTATAAAAGCTTACAACACAGTAACTGAAACACGCAAACATTTATAAACACTCCATCAAATACATACATACATACATATACGAGCAGTCTGACATACAGACGCATACAACTTTAGTTTTTAATTCATAATTATAGCGCCATCTTTGAACGGAGAAGAAAGAAAAAACCGTTTAATTGTGAGAAAAAAACAACAAAATTAAACAACGGTAGCCCTGTGTGTGTGTGTGTGCGTGATTATGCGTGAAGGTTTTTATATCAAAGAAAACAAAAATAAAAGCTCGTAAATCAATTTATTTGAAAATGTCAAAAAACTGTCAAATTGTACAGCTACTGATAGATGGAATGCCATAAAAACACACACATAAACTGTTGACTCATGACCACTACTGCTACAGCAAAATATCAATGCACAGTGGTTTACCTTGTGATTGAGTAGGGGAAGCATAAGTCAAGCATAATATGAAGAACTAGAGAAGATATCAGCAGGCCGCTGTAATGTGCAGTGTTAGAAAAAATAATAAGAATCGCTTTTTTATTTTAAACTTCAAAATTAATAACTTTGTTGAGTCCGCTTTCACACTCTTCAATTCTGACTCTTCAAGGCAAGTAGTTTTGGTTAAGAAGGGAAAAGAAAATAAGAGGGATAGAAACTTGACGGTACTAGTCAATTTTCTTATTTCCTTTTGTTTTTTTCTTTCATTAAAAAGTACGAAAATTGATTTGACTTGTGTGAATGAAATGGCAAGTTCAAAACAGAATTGAATAAAAACTGGTCAGCTAAAACTGAAGAGTGTGAAACTGGACTAATTCTTATTTTTTGAAAATTATTTTCAGATGCAGATTTTCATAGTTGATTTGATTTCTAACCCTCTTCATCCTTATGTCCACACACTAAATTAGCATTTTTAAGAATTATGACATTTGTAAATTTTGCTCAGACCACATAAAAACAAATATAAATTGTTTAGTTTAAGTGGGATTTTTTCCGAAAAACATTGGATACCCAATTAATTAAACACCAGTAAAAACTTTTTTAAGATTAATTCATAGTACATTATCGTAATTGAGCTTGTACAAATGAAAACAATTACCTTGCTACTATAGAAGTTCATGTAATAGTTCATGGATTTTTTTAATTTCATATGTAGGAACATATTTTTGGATTATTACATGCTGAAGGAACTAAAGGGTTTATCAAGAAAAACCTTGCTTTCAGTCAATACAATCGGCCTTCAGAGACCGTATTAAAAAAGGAACTTATAAAGGTTGTTCCAAACAAGATCCCGATTTTCATAAGCGAATTTTGTTTAGCGATGAAGCTCGCTTTTGGTTGAATGCATACGTCAATAAACAAAACTGTTAACTATTACATTTAATTGATCTAAAATGTCGCAATATTACTCTTAATTTATTGTTTTACACTTTTGCAGAAAGTCAAGCAATTAAATACCTTTGCTGTTCCAAAAAACCATTGCCATAAACTTACCAGCCGATTGAATTATTTTTGACTTCTTTGGGGAACTTCCTCCAGGTTCTGAAGTATAGTGGTAGATCCCTATCTCATCAACAGTTATGAAACAACACTTAAAATCCATTTTATTTTTCTTAAAACGATTCACACAAGCTTGAGAAATTTTTATTCTAATGCGTTTTTAACCGTCTGTTAACAAATGCGGCACCCACCTTGCAGAAAGCATTTGTAGTTCTTCATGCAAATTAAATGAACTAGATCATTTGAGATGACCATGATATTAGCTATTTCACGCACTTTTAGTCTTCGATCATCACTTTGGCTACAGTTTCTGTTGTTGCTGCTATTTTTGGACGTCCAATACATGGTTCATCCTCCGAACCGCTCTCATATTTTATGTTTGCCGAGAATATTACTGTAATAAACGATTGGTTTAAATGTTGGTCTTGTTATAGAACCACGACTGAGATAAAAGTTGGTCTGATTAAAGAACCAGGACTGAGAAAAGAGTTGGTCTTGTTAAAGAAGCACGATTAATGAAAAATTTGGTGTTGCTAAAAAAACACGATTGGTATAAAAGTTGGTCTGGTTTAAGAATTACGGTTGGTGTAAAAGTTGGTCTTGTTAAAGAACCACGATTACTGTTAATATTGGTCTGATTAAGGAACCTCGACTGATGTAAAAGTTGGTCTTATTAAATCACCGATTGCAATAAATGAAACATTCATCCAAATAACCTAATAAACAGTCTTCCAATAAAAGTTTTACCTACAAACCACTGTATCAAAACACATACAACTACTTCAAGCAATGACTGACCATAAAGATTTTCTGTTTAAACTTTATTTTACTGACTTATTTAAGCTTTGTCACATGATTGACGACCTAAGGTGTCATTAAAGTAAAAAAAAATACACACAACAAAAAGGGTCTACTGGTTGAGTTATTGGCTACTTGAAATAAAATCGATGTTTATTTAAAAGGTTTCAAACATTCATAATTATTTTGTTTTACGAGTTTTAAGCATTAACAACTGCAGGGGCCAGTTTGTTTTTATGATCATGATTAGTATCAACTAAAAGACAATAGGGAAAGTTTTTGTAGAGCTGTTGTTGTAGTTGCTTCTTTTACAACAGACGCCTTGCAGTGTCGCGCCACAATCGACACTAACGATTTATGTGGCAAGATAAATAAAGAAAAACCACATGAAAATCCATTCAAAATTCCTTCCAAAAAAACAAACAAACAAGCGCTCTACAACAACAACAACAACAAAAAAAAAACTAAAGACATATGTCGGAAATTTTGTTTCTATATGGTATTCAGATAAACTTCAATTACAAGTATTTCAATACATGTTGAAAAGATTGTTATTGCTTTTATTTTATTTTTGTTTGTTATTTGGTTAAAATGACCAACCTCTTGTGTTGTTGAAGTAGTAGGGGAAAAAAATAAAGCATAAAGATACACGGGGTTTAAGCTGTCAAACTTGTCGACGTCGCCATCGTTGTGGCTGTTGTCAACGTCGCTGTCTCTTTAGTGTCTCCAGTGTTAGTTGTGGTGTTTATCTTTTGTATTTTAGGGGCAACATGATTGTAACCAAATATTATGTTAAATCAAGCCTAAATTGCTGTTTGAAAATTGATTGACCATTGCTTGCATTTAATACCTTATTTTTAGTTTTTCATTTAGCGATGCCTGCTGTTTGATGTCTACTTTTTCGTAAGACATTTTCAATAATTTTTATAAATTTATTAACATTATCTTTAATGATTATTACATTTTAGTTTGTTTTTTTTTTATAGTTGTTGTATATTGGCTAGTATTTTTGTTGTTGTTGTTGCTATTGATGTTTTGTAATTCACAGATTTGTTTGCAGACAAATTTGTATGGGGATTTAACAAGTGATTTAGTTGAAAATTGATGTTTTATTCAATTAATAACTGTTAACGCTGACCATATAATGGAGGTGTCAACACAGTATGACATTTTAGTTGGAATTAAGTAAAAAATTTATATAAATAAGTATTTATAAATTTAATATCTTGAAAGCCTCAATTTATTTAAAACTTGTTTGAAATGTTAACTGACATTATAAAGAGGTGGATGTACTACTTATATAATCGAGTTTAAAAGAGTTTGTTAATTAAAATAAAATTGAGAAATTCCGAAGGTATTCTATGGTTAAGTTTAGCTTTAATTGGCAGCGGTCGTAAGCATAACCTGTTACCTATATAATACCTTGTGGGCATCGATTCATTATTCTAATATTTCTTGGCTGCCATTGCCCTGCAGTCATTTTGTATTTTTGGAGAAGGTATGAATCCTGTTCAAAACCATCTTCTAGTAAGTATTTGTTAACCAAAAATTCACAAATGTCGTACAGTGACAAAAAAGTTGTTTAGTAGTTTCCTCTTATTTCTCGTCATTAGAACTTTGACAGAAGTCCTTGTAAGGTATTCTTAACATTAGTTCTTGAGGTCACTGTCCAGTTTCGATGGCTTCTAGTATTTAAATTGATCGTGTACTATGTATATCCATATTGAGCCAGATTTTTCTAGTCTCTTTGCAAGTGGTTTTATTTATGCATCTATCTTTGGCAATTGATTGAAATTTGTCTGAACTCAGCTGTTTATTCTATAAGAGTGTAACGCATGTATCAGATTTGAACACGTTCCAATCTATAGTGGTGTCCGCTATCGCAAGTACATCAGCACTGCCCCATGCAAGGATAACCTTTGAATTTCTCTTTATATTCCTTAGAGATGCTGTCTAATGACGCCCATTATTATGTTACCTGAAAACAAACAGTGGCTTGAATCCGAGCGACTGCTTGAAGGGTGTACGGAATTCACGCACGATTCAAAGATGGAGGCATACACGGATATCTAAATACTTTAGGGACTCAGAGGGCTGATGTGTTATGTTGTGCTGGATGTGACATTCATGGCAATTAAAAAGCCTTAGAATTGGTAATGACAAACAATACAATGGGTGAAATGATGATAATTCGGCAGAGATTTATGCATAAAAAATTAAAGTAGACTTCAAATGTACTTTAAGAAAATTTTGTATGAAAATTTTGTCTTAAAGCACACTTCAAACCTACTTTATTTTTTATGAATACGGGCTGTCAATCTTTAAACAATCAGTCGGTCGGATCCAAGAGAAACCAAAGGAGGTCTTAAGAGTATGCACACTGCTGGATTGTGTTTTATTAATAATTTGCACAAGCGCTCTCTGAAATAAGCTAATAGGAATAGGTAGATGGTGTAGCAGATACCTATAGAATTGACAGATCGGCCATCGAGTGTCAAGTATCATATGCTTCAAGTTGGACTTAGCAGGTACCAAGTTACTGTTAGGATTCGATAGATTTAGACTGAGAATTCAAATGGGGGCAATAACAGGATATTTCTCAAACAGTGCCAGAATCATTATATGGGAGAACAGTACTCCCGATTTTTATATGATATTCGTGGATGTCGAGTAGTTAGAAATAATATGCTGCAGGTTCACTTGTTTGTTCAGTCGTTTTTTGCTGGACTTAATGACTTCATATGGTGTAAAATAGAAGATGCTATAAAGACTACATGACAGGTGAGTGTTTTAAGGCCACGAGATATAATTAACCAAATCTAGATAGTGTTCTTAAGTCACGAATGCTAAAATTTGGCTTTAAGTTTTATAACTTCCTATGGAATCTATACGTTCTATACAAGTCAGAAGCTGTAACCTCCGTAACTCTGTTAACTACTTGCGATAGCCAAAGCCTTGCTTGCATCTTGTTCAACCTGTTTAACCATAGATCTCCATAAACAATTTTATAAATAATTCGCCCATTTGCATGCTAAAAACTTTACATTGAATTCTTATTCACACACATACACACACACCACTGTAGCAAACACACTCTCTCAATTTTAAACTCACACATATTGTGCACTCAAAATGTCAGTCAGTCAACAAGAATGTGGCTCGTTTGTTTTTCATCTTCTATTTCAGTGTCAGCATTGACATGTAGTCATGCAAACAATTTCAGGAAAGTAAAATACTACGACCAACAACAACGACGACAGCAAAAAAAAAAAAAATAGCAAATAGTGTAAAAAGTTCATGACTGATGTTTTTCTGTTTTTCTTTTTTGCTTTTTTGTTTTTAAGTGAAATTAAAAGAACGAACGAATGAAATAAATATTTGTTAAAGAAAACATTGGCACACAAGCACAAAAGCATTTTTAACACTCAACACTGTCAGTCACTTGTCTTTTACTTAGAAAACACAGCTAAAATGAAAAACGACCAAATAAGAAGATAAACAACACAATATTCAGCAACATACAACATCAGCAGCAGCAGTGACATGAAGAAATGATATACAACATATTGTGGACTGACTGGCTGTTTGTTTGCTTGGTTACTTAGCTGGTTTGCTGGGCGGCTGACTTGACTGACTTGACTGACTGACTGACTCTTTTGAAAAGAAAAACTCATCAATTTTGAAGTCCCCTACAATTAAGACAACCTTTCAACATTTTTGTGTACAAAATTTTTCAAATAATTTACGAAAATTGTTTATTTCTGTCTGTATTTCGTATTTGAGTGAATAATGAAAAATGTCAATTTAATGAGAAAAAAAAAACTGAATAATATATCTTTGTATGTATAATGAAGAATTTGAAATATTTTGAATGATATATAGAGGATTGAAGACATAAAATAAAATTGAATTGAAAATAATTTATCAAATGTACAGACAAGTTTTATTTTTAACAGTGGGGTGAATACTACTTGACACAAGTGGTGTCAAACAACACAAGTTTTGTTTTAAATAATATTTACAAAGTAGTCAGACAATAATACATAGGATTTTCCTTTGCACAGTGGGAATAATAATGAGATATTGTAGAAAACACATTTTTGTAAATTGTTTCTAGTTGCCAATTTCAATTATGGCTATCTTATTCACCGGTAACGTTTTCATAATTTAGTGTTAATCATATTTATACGAATTCCATCCGAAAAAACATAAAACTCACAGATTATCCTTTATCTTAAACCCCATAAATTTTTCAAAATCTTCTTAACATCCCTATCAATAACTAAAGAACTCATGTGAACACTGAAATCAGGGCAGGTAGTTTCATAGATGTTGTCAGAAACAACCTAATAATAAAGTCATATTCATAAATATAAGATATGTATAGTTAAACAAAATATGTAAAAGTTTCATATGGAATTGTCACTTTCAGATCTGAATCGTAGATTATACCATAAATTATTTTTTAGACCAAATTATTAAACCTGAATTCAGAAAGACCCAATATCATATGACATCCTGTTGCCTCTTTCAAAGTAGAAAAATTAAAACCTAATGCCCACAAGCATTATTCTCTCTATTCAAACCACCATAAGTTCCATAAGTTCCAACACAATTCACAATATGAGTAGAAGGTCATACCATGAGTAGTATAAGGAAAAGTTGACAATTTGTAGGGGAAAACTTTCCCTATAAAAGCCTCATACAAGAAATTCATATACATTCAGATATTCAAATCTCCTAACTATGCTTTGTTTAATATTTAAAAAGTGAATTAAAATGTTTTTTTTTTGGTAAGGATTTAATTGATTAAGGTGCTGAATAAGATTATTGTAAATATTCCTTGACTAATTCGCAGCTTATCCACAATACACTGGATATCAAGCTGTATTATGCTACTACGAATTGGAGCGTTATTTAGATAGATTTAATTCCAAAAGTAGAATTATTGAAATATAAATAGGGTGTTTTTTCACATGTTGGCGACACTTTTTTAACTGGCCGTCATTTTGTCAGCTGTTAATTGATTTAGTTTCGTTTTGCCATTTCAAGACAGACTGACACAACGCTTTCAAATTGTGCAAATTTATTTTGGAAATCATGGTTCTGTTCCAAATACCTTTCGAGGGTGTTTTTTTTTTAGATGTATAGAACGTTGAAATTAAATAAAGCAAAGATATATTGCTGATATATGGCCACCAATGTTGGAAAAAGTCATCAAATATTGGAGCTCTAGATTACCTTTCGAATAAAGTAAATTTCATGTTAATTTAAAAAAAAAAATCGGCTTTGTTTTATTCAATTTCAAAGTTCTATACATTTAAAAAGAACACCCTATATGAATTATCATAGATTCGGTTTAAACGGTTCTATACGAGGTGTTGTTATTTAATGTGTTAAATAATGTTTTTCCACTGATTTTACAGACTAGAACGATATTGCAAATCAGCATCAAGGGGTACATTATTCCACTCTACAGAAGATGCATGAAGACTTTGTTTGTTAAATGTCATTCCAATAACAAAAATTCTTGTCTTACCATCTAAATGAATATGAGTTTGTGGCCTTGTCATTTATGTTATCTTATATTAAAAGAGATTGTTTTTCATAGCGTTTGGAATAACATCGTTATAGAAATCTTTCTTATTCATGCAAGGGAGTCATTAGAAAGAGTGAAACGAAATGAAGTGATAAATTAGTGTTTTTGGATCTGATTCGCATACCACAATTAGGGTCTTCAGACTAATTGGTCTATCATCATAAATCTTTAGAAATTATAACAGAAGAAGGATAGTCAAGTGCAACTGCTGTATATGAGCTACATACATATATGATAAATCACGTTCTCCTCGTAAAATAATCTATAGTATTCTTGAATTATAATTTCAAAATTATCTAATTGAAAGCCCTAATTTGGCCTATACTATATATAGTAATAGTATTAATAAGTAACTATGGAAATGATCACTTCAGTATTACTTATAAGGAGTACCTACAGATTTTATGGAGCTTCAAAAGTGGTCGAATATGCTGGAAAAGCAACCGATTTCAGTTTCAACTTTTTTTTCAAAAATTGTTTCTCTTTACTTTAGAACTTCCTTGTAATAGACATTAATCGAGTAAGGATATTTGATGTTATTTCAAGTAACCAACATGGTTATTGACTATTCCTCCAACACAGTCATTGCAAAGACTTGAGAGTTTACTCCAAAAATGATAAGTTTATATATATTATTATCTGTTTATACACTAATGCCCTTATTCATAAAAAATTAAAGTAGACTTCAAAGGTACTTTAAGAAAACTGTGTATGAAAATTTTGTCTTAAAGCACACTTCAAACACTTAAACTTTATTTTTTATGAATACGGCAGTAAAAGTTTGACCATTGAACCCTTTTTTGGTATATGCAGAAGTATCTATCCTAGCCGAAAAAGAAACTGCAATTATTTTATTTATTTATTAAATTTTCTGAATATATTATTTATATATTTCAAATTATTAACCTACATATTCCTAATATAAAATTCAATTAGATCAATTGCTAATGCTACTGCTCACAGTCAATACAATTAAATTGCTTAACACCTCAAAATATTGTAAAAGTTCACAGTAGAATTAAAATTTCGTTAATTTTTTTCTTTAATTGAATTTCTTAAATGTTTCTTTTCGAAAATTGTGGTTGGCAAAGTTTTACAATTTCTAGAAGAGAATTTTTCAATGCCACATTTAGATGCCACCACAACAGCTTGTCTACAAAGATATTTCAATTGAAAATGAAATGCTATGTGATAAATATTTGAAATTTTATTGAATTTTAAGATCAATGACATTTAACAAATCTTCTAACAATTTCAACAATTAATAGAAAACATTGGGTTATTTCCTCTTTGAAAGTGAAGATAAAACAAAAAACAAACTATATATGTATACAAAATAATACATACTTTTTAATGATATACATATGTATTTACATTAGGGTGGCCCCAAAATAAAGTTGCGGATGTTCCCGACTAATATGAAAATTTGATTCACGGGATGGGGATGGGGTCAATATTTGCTAAGCTGGATCAAAGGATAAAAAGGTTCTTTTTAGAGGTTTTTTTGATTTTTTTCACATTTCTTTCAAAAGAACTATATGTAAATTTGGTATCATATGAAAGGTCTTTGAGAGTCGCATTCAATGGGTTATCAAAAATTAAAAAAAAATTTAAATTTAAAAATTTTTAAAATTTCAGACAAAAATTTTTTTTTATTTTTCATAGAATTTACTTAAATAAGGGAAAAATTTAGGTTTTAAAAAAAAATTAATAAAAATTGAACTAGATAGAATTTAAAAAAAAACGGGTTAAATTGCATGATGTTTATAATCAAGAAATTTAAACTATTTATTTAAGTAAATTCTATGAAAAAATAAAAAAAAAAAAATAAAAAGGACCTTTTTATCCTTTGGTCCAGCTCACCAAATATTGACCCCAGGACATAAAAATTGAGAAACGTAGTCTTAAAATGAATCAAATTTTCATATTTTTCTCCATACAAACGGGGCCACCCTAATGTACATACATACATACATTTATACAGCCGTAACAGACAAGTAAATTTCTTAGATTTCTTCAAGGAAAAGGTGTGCCAAAATTTTACAAATTCAAACGAGGTGAGAATTAAATACGAACAAAAAACAGAAAAATAATAACACAAAAAATGTTTAGATATTGACTATACATTTACATAGACATTTACATAAACATTGTCAAGTCATTAAATGGATGATTGTCTATTTACTTACGTTTTACCTTACTCTCTCCCTTTCAATGACTGTCAAGCATAACTCAACCAGCAGTACGTAAATCATTTCTTATCAATTCAATCTTTATCGCCGTTGACAATGAAATATGTATGTTCAGTTATTTTCTCTAGCGGGCACAGTTGAGTTTTGTTTAACCCCCTCTTTCGTTTGAAATGTCAATATAAATACGTAAAATTGATTTTCATTGTAGCTACTGTTTGACATGTGTCTGTCTGACTGCTGTCAAAAAAAAAAAAACCTAGTACAATTAAATGAAGAAGCAATCTTCTAAATGTTTTTATTGTATTTGTTTTTGTTGTCTACCTATACAAGGTGGTAAGTAGATATAAGTAGCAGCATGTAGTTGTCAGTAAAGAATGTACCTCATCGTCTCCATTTGATGAGATACGCAAATAATTTCTTATTTCTTTATGTCTGAATGTTGTTTGATTTTCTGGGTTTTCTATTTGAGTTGTTCTTAAGTAAAATAAACATACATACACTTAAAGAAATTGAATATTTTTATATTAAAGTGTTTATATTAAAAGTGATTTTGTGTGCAATATATTGTCTATGGCAGTTGCTCTAGCCCAACATATGAGGGACTAGTTAATTATTTAAATAATCTTCTTTTTATTGGAAATATATACAGAATGTTGTGTGATTTACTGGGTTTTCTAATAAGCATACACTTAAAGAAATTCATTAACATAATATAGTTATTAATAGTTATTAAATAAATAAATTTTGAGGAAGTTTTGCTGTTTACACGAGTTTGAAGCATTTTGAAGAGCAATTTTGAAGAAAATTTCAATCGTGTAAATCTAGCTTTAAAAGAGATTATACATTATTGTACTTTTCCACAACTAAAGTTTTAAGTACTTTTTGAAATACATAGTTCTATTTGAACTTTCTCAAGCCCAACACATGAAGGACTAGTTAATTATTTAAATATATAATTTTATAGAATAATTATTATTTCATAATTGAACTGTTAAGTTTTACTTCTTGATAATTTTAGTCAGGCTTGAGTTCATTAAATTTAATTTTCATTAAATTATTTTTACTGAAGTTAGGAATTACAACTTGAAAAATTTTATTATTAAAAATTTTGATAATTTTTCTTAACTGGAATTCGAACCTATGAATAGAAATTAATAAAAAAAAATGATAATTACAGCAAAAACTTCGAACTACCAGAACTAACACTGGTTAAAGGATTGATGTTTGTCTGTTGACTGGCCGGCACCGCAGTGGTGTATGTGGTTAGAACGCAAAGAATTCTGATGGGAGAAAGGGGGATTTCTCGAAACATATGTAAATTCAACAACCCAGGTTCGAATCCCAGTCAAGAAAAATTATCAAAATTTTTAATAATAAAATTTTTCAAGTTGTAATTCCTAACTTCAGTAAAAATAATTTAATGAAAATTAAATTTAATGAACTCAAGCCTGACTAAAATTATCAAGAAGTATATAATTTTATTTTTATTGCAAACATATAAATTATTAATTTTTAATCAGAATATATAACTAGTTTGCCCAGTAAGTTCAGTTTGTCTTATCTCCATTTAACATTTACTTTCTTCACTTCTTTTAAACAATTTATTTCTCTATGTGTATCTTTAACAATTTTGTTGTAATTCATTCCTTTGAAAATTCAAATATTTTGTGTTGGCAGTAGAATTTGATTGATAACAACTGTCAACACTTGAGAAATAAACATGAACAAAAACCACAAAACACTTTGGTTAACAAATAAAAAGCAGTATGTAGTTAAATAAATAAGCCAAATTGTATATAAACACATACATACGAGTATATTTATGTTTGTGAGGTCTTATACATATGTATGTATAATAATTTATCTACAAAGTTGTAGTATTAGATATTCCTTTGCATTTGTGATGTTGCTGTTGACGTTCTTAATTTACTTACTAAAGATTTCTAAAGGTTGCACTTTGTGTGAAATAGATTTTAAGGTTTAATAGAAAATTTTGTTGGCTTTAAAATATATATATAAAGACTTCTTTAAGAAGATAATAGGGCTATATTGATTTTGCCAATTCATTTGTATTAAACCGTAATTAGTATTGGTATAAGATTTCATTAAAAATGCACTCATATCTCTTGATAAGTTAAAGGAACATGAATTGGAAAGCAAATTGTCTATGAAATCATCATTCCATTTTATTTAGAACTAGACTGAATATTTTCCGATAACTACACCTTTTCAAGTTGAAATTCAGAAATCCAAATTGATATTGAGAAATAACAAATTGAAAATGAAAAATATAAATTGTTATTGAAAAACACAAATTGAAATTTATTTTTATAAGATTTATAACTCAAAATCGTGTTATATGTTTTATAAGTAAAAAAATATTTGAAAAATTTCATACAAATTTTAATTTCTCAATAACGATTTGTATTTTTTTAAATATCAATTTGCATATTCTCAATGTCAATCTACATTTCTTAATTCCAATTTGTTATTTTTCAATATCAATTTGCTTTTCTAAATTTTAATTTATTTTTCTCAATATCAATGTGCTTTTTATACCCTGCATTGTCATTCCGTATGAAACTTTGTTAATAATTATCTGAAGTCCAGCAAAGTAAATATCATGGTGCCACTATACAAGGTGAGTGCAGTCGCCCAAAGTAGTCAAAAGTAATTCATTTTCAAGTATTTTTGACAGTAGTACATTATTTTACACAAACAAAATGCCTGTTGTTTCTGTTTTGTGTTGTATTTGTTGTCGATTTGCACTCACCTTGTATAGTTGCACCATGGTAAATATGTTCCTGATCCTTATGAAATTCTAAGCCGTTTAAGCTATGTCCGTCTGTGTAAAACACTTTCACGTCCAAAATACACAATCTAACTTAGCGAAATTTTTAGAAAAATATTTTTTAATGTGCAGGTAAGTATTTTTGTATTTTTTTTTCAATTGGTTTTGAAAATTAGCAAAATTGGTATATTGGAACCAGAGTTATGAACCAAAATGTGAGGCAACCTATATAAAATGTTGATGCTTTTTATCAATTTTTTTGCAATTTTTGTTTGAAAATATTGCAGATAATACCATGAAATCTTGTGCACGTTATTTTTATAATCAAAGAAGCAACTTTGAGGAAAATCATAAAAATCAGTTCATTATTTCTAATAGTCCTCATTCAAATATCTTCCCGAAATATGTCTCAATGATACTGATGATGGAATTTGAATAAAAAATACAGCTGATACTAATATCGGTTATATGGCAATTATGCTACTGGATTTTGTAGCTGTCAGTCAATAATAGCAATAGCTTCCAAATTAAGTTTAGTTCCACGTATAACAACCACCCATACAACTCTTGTAAATATTGTTATTGAGATGAAATTTAACCGATAGTTGCACATGCCCTTCATGCATCAGTTGTAAATGCATGATTGCTGATGAAGAAGCTACATCCCAATGATTAGGCATGTGGGTCTCTTCTTATTTTTTGCCGAAATCTTGCTACATCCTATCTTGAAACGTATAGTACCCCAAAGTACTTAGTATGGTGACAGTACTAAATGACAAAAGATACACGATATGGTGACAGAAACCACCCTATTGAATATTTCAAAACTGATAAACGATGTGGACATTGCGGAAAAAAACAAACTTCATTTGCAACAAATTTGATATATTATCATACGCCTAGTGTACCTACTGCGCAGTGACCCTTATAAGGGACGGTCCATAACTCAAAAGCTATAAGTTTTTTTGAATATTTTTTTTTGAATGTTTTTAAAACGAATTAATCAGATCATTTTTATTAATAATTTGTGAAAATAATGGAAAGTGGCCAGGGAACTTCGTCCACTAATGGGTTAAACAATACATCAAATGCTATTAAAATTTGAGCTAAGACTGTGTCATAGAAGGCAATATTGGTTTTGCTAATTGTCGGTTTTTAAAACCAATATTGGTTTCATTTGGTGTCACGAAATCAAGTTGGTTTTGTTAATATCGAAACAGCTGTTGTTTACATTTTTATTATTTTTTATTTTCCTTTTTTTTTAGCAAAATTGACAAAATATTATACTTTTTCATTAAAATATCAGTAAAATTGTTTTTTTTTTGTGAAAATAATTGATATCAAAAAAGGTGATAAGTGCTTATAAATACAATAAAATGACATCAGTAGTTGTAGCTTTTTTGTTATTGGAGACAATGGCCGTTTTGAAGATGTAAAGGGGAATTTTTTTCTCACATGCAGTATCTACACCAACTGCTACGCCGCAAACACCTTCCACCAACTGCGAAATGCCACATAGCCGTATTATGGCCTCTTCTGTTGTTGTCAGGTGATGCTTTGAAAACGGTCCACCGCCAGTTGCCCTAGACTATGTCTTATTTTGAGCTAGTTTTTTTTTTACCTCGCTCTTCCACTCAGTCCATTTCTGTACGAATAAAAAGACATTTCATATAACAATGCAATTATTCTGTGGACAAAATTTTGTTTACCTCTTTCCACGCATTCACGTCAAATTGTGGTGGCCCGGCACTATTCAGTGAATCAGCCAGATCTTCCCACAGGGCATTCGCTGTTGATTTGTCGCGCTTCGTGAAGCCTTTAGTGAAATCCGGATATTTTTCCATGAAATCTATGATTATAGTATTTTGTGTACTGTTTTTATGTTTTCCCCTGGAAAATAAAAAGGCCAATGCAAAAATGTTTCTTTTTATTAAGCAAATATTAAAATTAATCAATTTACTTACAGTTCTAAAAAATATCCCGCTGCAAAAAATAAAAACTAAAAAAGCGCACAAGAATGAAAACTGATAGCTGGCTGCTTGGTATACTTCCCATAAAAAACCGATAACATTGGTTTCTGTGACAGCTAAAACCGGCACTAATTCTAGTTCGAACATAAAACCAATAACATTGGTTTCTATGACACCAAAGCAATTTTTCTTGACGATTTTAAAATCAATTCTGACAATATTGGTTTTAATGAAACCCGTGATAAGGATTTTCTAGCCCTAATACCAGTGTAGTTTTTGTATTTCGGATTATATTTAGGTAGAGAGTATTCAAGATTCCACACAGCCACATTGTACTCTAACTTGTTTTTAATCTCGTTTTTGTTAGAAATTTTGTGTTTCCTTATGCTGATTTCTAAACTTGACCATTAATTTTCAATAACATTAAGATCTTGTTGAGTTGGACAACATTATTGATGGAGTAACCTCTCACGAGGCGACTTGACAATCCGTCAAGGAAGATGTCTGCCATATATTAAGAAATATATAGTTATGCATTTGCATGTAACTATAAATCGCATTAAAACCATTTATTAGCATCAGCCCATAGATCTGATTATATCAATATAAAATTCCCTAAATTTATATATATACATTACTATCAACATTCTTTAACAAATATACATTTGTATGTATGTATGTACTAAAGTATGAAAAGTTTGTAGCTTCAAATCAGACAATATATGAAACAATTTGTTTGATTTAATATAAAACGATAAAACCGAAAATATAATAATCAAATTTCTTTTCAAATATTGACTTTATTTGTAAATAATCTATAGTATATGTACTAATATGAGTATGAAAATACCTTTATACATATTTACTTCTATTTTCAATGAATAGCAGCAACATAAACCTAAATTACATACCATTATATATAAGTAGATAGATCAATATGTATTAAGAGTGTATATGGTTAGACATTGTAATACAATATTTTAACTTCATTATGCTCATAATTTATATTTATTGTGGCGCCTACTGGTATTACACCTAAAAAGTTTTTTTTCTCTATTTTATGTACATTATAACCAAACTCAAGAATAATCGATCATACTTCAATATTGTTTTGTTAGCATTAAAGACATGGAAAAAAGTGAAATGTTTACCCATTCTACGACATAGCCCGATAACCAATGCCTACGGAAAGCAAATATAGACAGAACAAAATTTAACGTTTATTGTTATTTATATTTTTTTTTCTAAAACACTTACAAGGTGATGGATGCCAGGCAGTGATACTCATGTTTTGTGTGCTGTTGGTTTTTTTATGACTATGAACATTGTCGAAATTGTTTTGTACTGGCATAGATACAGGTATTGTAATAGATATAATAAATTATTGTTTCAATGATAGATCATATTGAAAAGCTATCAATCAACTGTTATAAATATTTTATGAGACATTTTACAAAATAAAAATTGAATTGTAGTCAAACATGGAATGTACATATGTATGTATGTACATTTTAATATGTTATAAATTATAATGTTATTGTAGATATAAAACTTTGGCCAGACGTTGAGGACAGAAAGCAGTAAAGTTTATTAACGAATGGTTTTTAATAAAATTGAAAATAAATTGAAATATAAAAGTATAAACTATAAGCTTTAATAAAGTATTAGCTTAGATTTACATAATTTTGTTTAAAGGAAAAATAAAAGCCAATTGGTTATGATTTCTTTAGTTAGTTTATAATTTCTGCTTTTGCAGCCGCTAAAATTAAATTTTCAGTTGTATATGATAATAATTCTTGCGATTTGTTCACAGCTGAGAAGGTCAACTTTATCGCACTATAACTCCATTTCACATCTCCACGGTTCATGTTCCAAATTTTGTATAAATCGAATAAGCAGTTAAAAAGTTATAGGCAAACAGATTTTGCAATTAACTCCATTTACCTATACATACAATTGACTACTATGCGATTCTCGTTTTTACACTTAAACATTCTTAAGTGAGTTGGTGGCTTTGTTTTGCTGTTGTGTTTTAATCTTAAGTGTTAGTGTTCGTATTCTTGTATATCGTTGCTCGTGATATCGGCTAATAGTTCGTGTATTTGCTGTTTATTGCTACCGAGTGATGGTATTACCAAGTACTTTGTTTGTCAAGGCCAGCGTTGCCATTTGTCAAGTTTTCCCTTTTTTTCAAGTGGGGAGGGTATATTGGATTTGTGCTGATGTTTGTAACGCCCAGAAATACTGGTCCAACACCCACCTTAAAGTATACCGATCGGCTCAGAATCACTTTCTGAGTCGATTTAACGATGTCCGTCCGTCTGGCCTGGCTGTCCATGTAAAGCTTGTGCGCAGAGTACAGGTCGCAATTTTTAAGATATTTCAATAAAATTTGATACGTGATATTTTTTCTGCCCACAGATAGATGAGATTGAAATTGGTGGAAATCGGTCCATTATTTCACCTGGCCCCCACACAAATGTCCTCCCGAAATTGGGGTTTACTGATTATAAATGTTTGAAGTATCTAAACAAATTTCATCACAAATGAGTGGTAAATAAAGCCAAATCAATTTTACGAACGTTCTGCAGATCCCTCCATAATTACTCGTAGCTCCCAAATAAGGCCCACTTCCGAAAATCACTTTAAGAGGTTAACTCGCTCAAAAATGTTGGTATCCAAATAATATTGAACGCAAATATATTTCATTATTATGATCGTTCCATAATTAGTCGAAACTCCCATATAAGACCCTCTCCGTAATTCACTTTAAGCTCCATAAATCATTTAAAAGCATTTATATCGAGATAAAGTTGAACACATATAATACTTATTTTCACAGACATCATGACTCTAAATTTTTTGATGATCGGTCCACAATATATCTCCTATATAACGTCCATTTCTAAAAAACTGTCGATACTGCAATAGAATCTTGACTTTTTTTAACGGGACAAATATTATCGAAAATAAAAATAGTTATGCCGAACGTAAAAATCAATAGAATAAATAACATACATCCACACATAGTACATCATTTCTTGCCAGATTTAAGTGACAAAGTTTAATTGAGTTCAGATGTTTTATAAATTAATAATTATTTTATTCATATGTACGTACATTCATTTGAAGCAGATGCATGTAAATACTATTTTTTAAATTTTCCATTTTTATTCCAAAAATATCCATGTCTGTATGTATTTTTATAAATTAATAAATATACATACATATATAAATAATTGTTGCAATTTTTTTTGCAAAAAAATTTATTTATTGCAAATTATGACATAATAAATACGTAATACTGTCAATATTTTGTCACATTGACAGCTGTCAAGAAATAGAAAAATATATGTATGTGTATTTGCTGTCTAAACAAGCAAAAGTACGAAAAAGCCCCCCCGAAAAAAAAACTATGAACATAAATATTTTATAAATTTATTTTTAGACAGATATGGCAAAACAATGGCAATATTACGAAAAATAAACACACAACTGCATGGTGCAACTATACAAGGTGAGTGCAAACCGACAACACATACAACACAAAACAGAAACAACAGGCATTTTGTTTGTGTAAAATAATGTACTACTGTCAAAAATACTTGAAAAAGTATTACTTTTGACTTAAGTAAATTGTAAACAAAGTCAGTCAGCTGGGCTACTGCAGTCACCTTGTATAGTTGCACCATGTACAACTGTAACTCTAAACATAATAAATTTTAATTATCGAAAATATCGTTTTGTTATGTGAATAAAAATTTATAAAGTTGAAAATTGTGTAAAGGAAATAGCATGATTTGGTATTTATTAAATATACCAAATGAAATATGTACATACAGTGGAAAGCAAAACTGTGCGGATGGTTTGCATTAAGGAAGTAAGGTAAGGTATAGGCTCATGCGGCCTATTCTTTTCCATCAGACTGTTATCTAATGACTTTCGTTTCGTCGCATCAAATAACCCGTTTGCAGTCATCTATTGTCCAATTTTTGTGGCTTTTACAGAAATGAAGCCGATTTTTCACAATACTTACTGCAGCATTTGTCGGAGTCTTGATGTCCTTATTATATAGCAAACGTTCAATCTGCCGGGCATCACCATCAGAAAACAGTCTTGGTCGACCCCCTTGGTTATTATTGTAAGCTAAATTACGCCGTCTTTTATATCATTTACCATGTATTTACATAAAGTAAATTTTTCAGCAATTTTACGGGTTGAATAAATATTTCACAATAAATTTATCACATTGTTTTTAATATCAGTTGGCGTGTTTCTCATTTTTAAAAATCTTTTAATTTTTTCTTTAAAAATCAAGTTAATCACTTCACAGGTCAAACAATATTGCATAAATAGAGCAATAAAAACTTGATAACGAGAAAAAAAACAACGGGTCAAATACCGTCACATTTTAGCAGGACAATAATCGTGATAATGTTTATTTCTTTTACTGCGCAAAAGTGTCCGAATAGTGAATTTTTTGTTTTTTTTTTAATGTTTTTTTTATTTTTTTGAAGCAATTTATGTGAGTTTTTGTGTGGGAGTTTCGACTAATTATGGACCGACCATTATAAAATTAGGTGTCATTATTTCTATATATAAGCAACTTATTTGTGTCAAATTTTAATTGATTACCAACATTTTTAAGAAATTTATGACCGTTAAAGAAATTTTCGAAAGTGGGCCTTATATGGGAGCTACGACTAATTATGGACCAACCAAAATTTGACAGACTTTAAATGCAAATACGCAAAAAAATTAAAAACATGCTAAGTCGACATAGCATGGTTTGGAATTGAACTGTCGACATATAATACTTATATTCACAGACATTATGACACTAAATTTTTGGATGATCGGTCCATAATAGGTTATAACTCCAATATAACGCCCATTTCCAAAAAAACTCTTTTATACATATGCTGGGTGTAGGGTATTATATTAAATTGCCAGGCTTGACCGACTATACTTTCTTACTTGTTATCTTTCTGTTCGAGATTGAAGATCAGGGCATTAGCTGCCAATAATGCTGTGACATTTTTTCTTAAAAAAAAACATTTATATATGACACATTGTATTTACTTACAGCATTAACAATGTACGAGTATGTACGTTATTCATTAATTTGTAAGAACATAAACAGGATACTACAAAGAAAACTTTTAAATGTTTAACCAGCAATATAAAAAATTGCTTGCTACCAGCTAAATTAAAAAGTCCATTAAAAATAATTCACAACCCGTTCCTTTAAGTGTAGTTAGAGTATCTAAATGTACTTATAAATATGTATGCATACATATATAATTACAAACAATCAATGCCATCTAAAGTTTTCAATACCGGTTCAAAACTAATTTACACACTAACAAAAAGTGTACAGAAACTTAAATGGCGACACTTCGCACCACAACCTTAATTACCTGTCATTAATCATGTTGATCAATATTCCTGCTAAAAGACATCAATTTTATAAAACTCCAGCCACACTACTGAAACATAGCAACAAGTACTTTTTACATAGCGGAGGCATACTAAATTAAATAACATAATGTCGGGCCTTTAAAAAAACGTTCATTCGTACGTTGTACAGTGGTTTGGAGCGTTAAAAAAGACGTATTAACATTTAATAGATACAAACTGCGAAAAGCGAAAAGAAATAAGAGAGAAAACAATCAAGCAAAGGGCGATGCTATGTTATCGCTTCGACAATTTATTAGTCGTAAAAATAAGCGTCTTTGGGGTTTTAATGTATTTGCCAGACTCGACAATTCATAATTAATATTTAAGCATTTTTCTTGCACTCTATCATCATTTTAGTTGTAGTCGTCATCATTGTAGTCGTCAATATCAGCACTAACCGCAACAGCAATAATCATCTCTATCAAGAATATACCTCCCCATGGTAAATGAACGACTTGTTTGGCATATAAAATAATCATACTCATCATCCTTCATTGTTTCATTTTATACAGAATATTTTTTTTTTGTCAAGTTATTCATAAAGTTAAGTATGTAAGAAAGGTTCACTTAATTAATCGGTTATTCGATTAATTAAGTGAACAAGTATTTGAATTTCCAGCTTTTATTTATATACATTTGTACAAGATATTTAATCAAAGTATATGCTATGACCTTTTGCCATCTTTCAGGCAACATATAGATTTTGAGCCAAAAATAATTGATCAGCTTTTGAGGCCAAGCAAGAGTCATGCCAATTTCGTATAACTTGATATGAAGTAAAGCGTATCCTAAAAAGATCATTTTGCATCGATTGAAACGAATAATATTCGGACATTGAAAAGGTCTAGAATATAAGGCGAGTGAGGCAAAACTTTCCAACCACTTTTTTCTAGGTATTGTAACATGTTGGCAAGTGCTGTCATGTTGAAATATTACGCTTTCAGGTCTGGCATATTCTGAGCATTTATCTGCCAATGCAAGATTCATATTAATCTGTTACATTCGGTACAGATTCCCTGTGATGGTCTGCCAGATTTCTTATGCAGACCATTATCTTAGTGCCATAGATATTTGGCTGTCGTGTCGATTCGGCTGGTTCACCGGGCTTCACATACACTCACTTACGCTTCGGGTTATCGTAATACGAGTATATGCATTTAAACAGTATTTCAGACATGAAAAATCATATTTCAAGGTCTCTCGGTTTTTCCTGCCTTTGTATAAATTCTGCTGCTCGCAAACGTTTTGATATTGGTGCTAGTTTCGCAAGCAGTTCTGTATTTAGAAAGTAATATTCATGGAGAGATGCCTGCAATTCTTGTTGTTCAAAATTGTTAGGCTATTCTGGACGATCTTTGAACCCCATACACCAGCTCTCACACATTGAAATCGATGGAATACCTTTACCATAAGCTTCGGTGAGAAATTGGTAACACTTGCCACATATGACGCTTTTTTAGAACAAAATTTGACATTTTCAAAGCAAACAAAAAATCTATGTTGCTTGCACCATAATGTTCAATAACTAAATGAGAATAAATGACTTAAAAAGACAAAAATCGAAGTCAAAAGGGACACCTTCTGTTATGAAATTCGTATTTTACATTCATAGTGTAATTTAAAAGGTTATCGAATCGGCACGGTTAAAAAGGAAGGATAACGCTAGTTTGTATTATTTCGGTAGACATTTTAATAATATTTAGTTGTTGAGTTGTTTTCGTGTTTATTTCCAATTTATTAAAAAATTACAGAGTTCTTACTTTTAATGGATTTAAGTACTTCGTATAGAGATAATAATATATCTACGACATTTGATACCTGATGTCTCTGCCAGATTGTTTAGTATGTGAGTGTTGAAAAATGTTTGTCTTTAATTATGAAGTGCTGGGCATTCACAGAGAATATGATATTCGGGTTTTTTTCCCGATCTTGGCAACTGCGGCTGTGAGTATTAAAATGAAATCCGTGTCTACTTGCATGCTTACTAATTGTCCAGTGATCAGTTGGCACCGCTATTATTCTCGTGATGGGCTTTCGTTTCATATCCACGAACTGAGTACTGCGTTTTTCATTGTAAACTGGAAACATTTTCTGAATGGTCTTAGTGGTATCCAGAAGATTTCGCTTTTGTTGGTCCCAAGCGGTATTTCGACTAATACGACTGTTGAGATATTTAAAGCGCAGAGACAGTTCGTCTGCCTGTTCGTAGTAGTTCCTATGCGCAGGGAATCAAACTAGAACAATGTCAGTTAGACGATATAGCCTAGACAGATCTTCCTTGCATTTTCTGACAACATCTATTATTGGATTTAAGTGACATGAGTGCCGCCTGGCTGTCGACAAAAATGCGCATATATTTCTTTCGCGTAAAATTTTAAACATCCAAAATTCCTATTCCCCGTAGATAAATTCCCATTTTGGATGTTTATGTGAGTGTCATAATTTATCTCATGGTAATTAAGAAGGAAAGGCCTAATAATCAAGCAATGGCAATATTACATACTGAATCGAGTACTCGAATATCAGCCAGCACTACATTACGAGTAAAATATCATCATCATACAAACAAAACGACCAACCATCATGCCTCAGTTTCAATCAGATAACTTTAGCACGTCACGCAGTACAAAATTAGTATTCATTGAATTTTTGATAAATGTGACAGCAACAATTTCAGCACATATTCCTACTCCTTATGCTTCGTGGTAAACTACTTGCAACGTACCACCTCTTTGTGTATTCTAGATCATAAGCTGGACAATCTACTTGTTGTATGTTTTCTGTGTATGTTTTTTTTTCGTCTTCATCCAAAAAGGGTAACGAGCAGACATAAGTAGTAAAGTTGTGATGGTGTTGTTTTTTCTGTTGCTGTTGTTGTTTTTTTTTTTTTTTGTTTTTTCTGTTGAAGTTTCTACTTAGCTGTCAAAATTTTGTTGTTTGATAAGTTATTATCTTTATGCAACATGCATGCATGAATGCATCACTTTACTGGAGGCATATACTCATCAATAAAGCTGCTTAATGACCATGATCGATTGCACCTTTTTTCCCAGTTTTTTCTTGTTGTATTTATATCTCCTTGTTTCACAACAACGTAACATTCACTTGGCCTACGGCATTTTAATTGAAGTTTAGTGCTGAGGAGAGTTTAAAATTGATGTTAATGTTTTTTTAGGGGTTCGAGTAATTTGGTTTGTGTGAAAGAGCCGGTTTAAACAGATGGGAGTTGCCATGATCTGTAGAGTTTAAACTGTTGGAGTGGAAATATAAATTCAATTAGTTGCAAATGTAAGACTGCAAAAGGATAATAAAGTTTTGGAAATTAGAAAGTCCTTAAAATTATACTTTTACCTCAAAACTCCTGAAATTTGTAAATATTGGGTTTTTCTTAAAAGCAAATCTGTTTCATAACTTTGACCGGCAACTCTACATGAAAAAGCAAGCTTTGGTTGTTGTCATCATGCATGTAAAATTTATACAACATATTTAAACATTGATGTTGTTTGTTGCGGTCTTATGTCTTAAATAAGTAGACTTTTCCACACCCATCGTCCCAAGATAAAGAAAGAAATAACATTAAACAAAAAGCAGCAAAATACCAACGACATGCAACATTTACAATCACAGTTGTTTAATGTTTAACCATCATTACAATCTAGATATCATACAAGGCATCTACAACTGCCACCAACAAAACCAACTAACCAGGCAATCAACCATTCAGCCTTCCATCCATCTATCCAAACATCCAACAACCATCCATTCATTCATCCATCCATCTAGACCAACTAACCAACAGACCTGCTGATTGATGTGTTTAATAAATAAAATTGTTTCTTTTGGCCTGTGTTTGATGTATGTACGGTTGGTTGTGTATTGTATACATTTCATATCTTCTGCTCTTTTAGAAACTCACGCACATGTTCATTGAAGTCATCTGTCTTAAAGGTGGAGATCTCAGTTGTTCTTCCTTTAGTTAACCAGTTTGTGGTTTAAAAACTGAAATCTTTACTGGTATTTAATAATATTTTTTTTTGCGTTTCTGTAAAATTGATGTAACCAGTCATGTAAATGGGATTATAAAGATAGATGTGGAAATTTAGGAAGTTTTGGTTACTGAGAAGGAAGTAGTATATTTTTAGAGTTGAAAAACTTTTAAAGAAAAGCTGTCGTTTTTAGAGAATAGTTATAAGTTTTTATGTCCTGAAATGGAATTAATTAGAGTATTAATATCAGCAGGAAAATAAAGCTTTGTTGTAAAACGTATTATTGCTAAAGGAAGTAGAAAATTGAATAAGTGTTAATATTTTTGATGTTCAATAAACGATTTCTAAGCTAGGTTAGAGAACCCCAGTTTCCATTATGTGTTTCCTCAGAGTATTTCAATCGCTGCATTAATAATTTCCAAGTTATATGTTCGATTAAATGCTTGACATGGACTAATAGTGTTCCACATTATCGTTTTTCTTTTCACATGCCTTGGATATCACAGTCAGGCATGTGATGGAAACCGAAATCGAATCAGTTTTCGAAATACACTTTTAATGCATTTATAATCTAATTTTCAAAATTTTTGTTTTAAGATTCTCTTTAGTAGCCCAATATCTTTATAATTCAATACAGAAATATTACGAAAAAATTGACTTTTAAAACTCATTCGTTTTCGTTTTCGATTTCCATCACATGCCTGAGTATCTATAATTTGGCTAGTAAGGACTTTTATTAGCCTTATTATTCAGTTTCAGAGTTAACTTCAATGCTGTTGCAATGGTCAACTAAGGCTTCCTTTGAAATGTTTAGCATTATTTCGTTGAATGTATAATAAAGTTCGTCAGCCTTCTTGATCTCTAGATTGTTAAATTGGATTTGAATGATTCATCTTCATCTATATACATACATATCTCAAAACATATGCTTGATTTGAATTACCCACCATTTGACAACTGCGAGTTTAGGAGTAGTAAAAGTTCGTTTTCATTACTGAACCATAGAGCGGTTGGAAAAAAATTTGTATCAGCTAAAGATAATGTAAAAACAATTCCAGAAATATTTTATTTTTATTTTTTTTGCCACGCCTACAAATACCGCCCTTTTAATATTTGGTTCACTGTGTCGCTAGTTTTAGTCCGATCATAACATTTTGTATATCAGTGTTTATGGCTCTGTAACGGCTACATTTCTGTCCTTAATAAGTTTTTAATAATAGTTTTTAAAAGTCATGACTAGAATTTAATATTGTTCAGTGTACAAAATCAAACTGAGCAATTGCGTATTTGGGGTTCAGAGTAAAACAAAATCTGAGATAAATTTAAGGAAATTTTTAATATATTATGCTTTTGTTCTTTAAATACAAAATTACAATTATTAAGAAAAAGTACATTATAACCCAACAAAAATGAAAAAAAGCAAAAGAAATTTGTGTTTTTGTAATCAGTGTAATTTTTTGGGTTGATTTTCCATTTTTTTGAACCATTTTTCCTGGGGTAATTTTTCACAGTGCCGTATTATTGCATAAAATCATTTAGTTATTAATAACTAAGCTCATATTTCAGGATGTTACCACGATCTCTCTCTTTCTCTCACACTCTTATCATTTCAATGAACAGTAATACAATAATTTCTTTGACACTCTATATCACTCTCTCTTCAGTGTTTATTGTGATCGTAGATATTTCTCTATTCATTTTTGTACTCTCTTTTATGTCTTTTTTGCATATTTTTTATTATTTTATTTCAGAGGAAAAGCTAAATAAATTTTACAATATTTTATCAGTTTTTTTTAGATAAAAATATTTTAATTTCTATTTTAGTTAATAAGAAAACACAATTTTTATGCAATTTGTTTTGTTAAAGAAGTTAAAAGAAAATATTGTTTAAATTATTTTTATAAACAAAGAAAACCAACAAATATTGAAATAAGATTGAATAAGAAATTGGTTTTACTAAGAATATACATATGTATGTACATATGTAAGTAACAAATAAATTGCGCAAAAAACTTACAATAAAATTGTATTTTCATTACAATTTATTTAACAAGAAACAGACAATTATTTAACAATTAACAGATATTTTATTTTGTCTTCTTTGTAAAATGTGAGTGTGCGTACACATTGCGTGGTATGCCCGAATTGGCATTTTCACTAGAACGGGGTGTGGTTACTCGTTTACGGGGCGATCCGGAAATGTTCCCGATAACATTTTTTTTAGTGAAATCTCCTCCCTCTAATCTTGTACTTAACATTCGTTGCGAACTTGAAGGTGACACGCTTTTTATTCTAGGGCTATTACTTTTACGTTTGCTGTTTGCTAAGTCCTCTTCATATTTTACGTCTTCTTCAAACATTATCAATAAATGCAATTTGTTGCAATTGTTATCCAAAAATTTCATGGCCTTTTTCAAAGACTCTACTTTGAAGTCCGTCTTAGTTTTATTATGTTGATCGTAAAGTCTGTGGAATTTTCCTACTGATTGCAGATTACCCACCACTACGGATTCCAAAAACTCCAGTTTTCTTCCCACCTTAATGGCAAACAACACGGCTCCATCAGCAGGCACAATATCTTCCACTTTTGCTTCACGTTTAATATGAATATTTCTCATCTCAGCTTTTGCCAAAAGTAGACCACGTTTGCTAACGGCCTGCATACGTTTTTCAGGCGTAAACATTTCTTCCAACGTATTCAGTTTAAGTTTGACCAGTCCATATTTGTTAAACGCGAAAATAACAGCCACTAGCAAAGAACCCAAGGTCAAAATACCCATTAGAGAGTACAGTACTTGCCACAGCATAGCATTTGTTTTGGACTCTGCCGCATAACGTGGTGCTCTCTGCACATAGTCACTAACAATATCCACGATTAATGACTGGCAATCATGTATGGTCAGATAGGTGGGATTAATATTTATGGATAGTTTTTGTGATATAAGTTCCGTTGAACGATCGGGAAATATAAATTTTGTAAGAGTGGTCCAAAGAGAGGTTGGTGCTTTCGCATCGTTTAGCAAACCGGTGCAATGTATCATTGCCTGCTGAAACCATGCCACACAAGTTGTGCCCAATTCAAAGTCAGGATGTAGAGCTTTGCACAATTGTTCCATATAAGTGTTGGGATACTGAAAGAAGGACAATAAACAATTTAATTTTATTAACGTCATAAATAAAACGTTTATAATGTCGAGATAGAAACGAAGCTGAAAATCGAAGTCACGAAACAGCTTTGTTGAAAGCATGTGTGCTAATTAATGGCATGTGTTTATTTGGAACACTTTCAACAGATCGCACTTAGTGTTCCGAACTTGTCATTTTACGTATCATTTTGCTTAATGATTGACACTAATTGGCAATGTTGAAATTCAAGACGGATATTGAGTATTTTTCTCTCAATATCTTTGCCAGAATTTAAATACTTTAGTCATGTTAAATTTTGATTTACATATAAAACTTACATGAGCTGCTTGAAATGAAGAACTAGTTTTAAAACCCATTTTCTAGTATTTTTTCAGTATTTAATATGAAATATGTATATTAAATGCAATATTTTGTCAATTTTTTATTTAAATTTTCAAACTTCAAATATTACTTTTTTGAGCAACAGAAAAAATAAAATTATGTACATATGTCAATATTACACACAGAGACGTGGTGTAAGCAATAAAATGGGGGGTAGTTATATCGTTGGTAACAGTGAACGAAATAAAAAAATTAAATAAATTTGTATGTTTCGAACGGAAAGCACGGCTTTAAAAAATTTTTTAAATATAACAAGTATATATATATATGTAGTTGAAAATTAGTATTGTTTTAAATTTGGTTGATAAAGTTTAAATTCAAATATTATCTTTAACATTAATATAGAGTTTCCGGATAGAACGGAAACAACTTCGGTGTCGGTTTTTGAAAATCGTTTGTCAAACTGGCAGTTAGTAAACTTTTCAGTTAAACATAACATATTAATTTTGGTGAAAATGGCCGCTAATATTAAAAGCGATTTTTTTTTTCATTTTTTACCTTCAAATAATAAAATAATGTTGCCATGTATATTTTCCAATGAATAGAAAGTGGATAATATAATATTTATCATTGAAATTTTAGTTTGTTTTATGAGTGATTGTAAACAAATTTCTTTCAAAAAATATTGATAAACAAAATGTTGTAATTTTGGAGAACAAATATCATTAAAATCATAATAATTATTGTTAATGAAAATTTTCAATCATGAAAAATTATGTGATCTCGGCAACTCTATTTTTTAATCAAAACAAAAATGGAAGTAAAATTAAATTTAAAAAATATAAGAAGTTTACGCTTTGACAACATTTTGAAAATTAACTCTCACTGTCCTGCGTAAACAGTACTGCTAATTGCAAATGATTCAAGTTTTTCGAATAAGTTTTCGTATATAATACGTACACAAAACTCGCATGCGAGTACTAGCATGGGTAATTGCAGGGTTAAGGTCTTTTTTAAAAAAAGTTAAATTTTTATTTTCAAAATTTCGCTACGCTTTTGTGTAGCTTTTTCAGGAACATTTTTTTTCAATTTTATAAATTTGAAATTATTTGTCATAGGAAAACGTATATGAAAAATTTTAACATAACAAAATATTAAAACAATATAACAAGCAGAAAATATTACTAATTATACAATACTAGCTGACACGACAAACGTTGTTTTGCATTTAAATTTTATTTCCATTGACGGTCTGGTTCCGTTACAAAGCCTGTTTTTATCCC
Source organism: Bellardia bayeri (assembly GCA_950370525.1). Taxonomy (NCBI): domain Eukaryota; kingdom Metazoa; phylum Arthropoda; class Insecta; order Diptera; family Calliphoridae; genus Bellardia; species Bellardia bayeri. The sequence goes on along the minus strand of OX493265.1, from coordinate 19,205,833 downwards.
TTAATAAAAGTACTAATTTTTACCCCATACAGAGTACCCTATTTTTAATCTGGGCCATATGCTATCCGTCTACTAAATTTCATCCAAATTCGTTAAGCGGTTTTAGCCTGACTGCGTCACAAACTAACAAACTCACAAACATAGAAACTTTCACATTTATAATATTATTCCCAGCTAGCATTTTTTCAAATTTTTAATCAAATATGAGTCTCCTTTGACTCCCCCGCGCGATTATGCTCTCGCTTTTGAGTCGAAAATGAATCTTTTGTCGGGAGAAAATTGTACCCTAGCCGCGACTCTTCTGAAAGAGTCTATTATGACTCAGTTTTCTGAACACTTGCGACACATTTTTGCCACTTTCTTAAAAACAGTCGTATTATGAACATCTGTGTGATTAAATTATGATTCCGCACATTCAGCAGATTTGTTTTTGTTCCTCAAATTAGTTGCTTTCTAAACATTTAAATGAGCCTTTTTTTAGTCTTTTTTTATCGACAGACTGATTAATCAGTTTTTGGTCATGTAAGGCAATCTTAAAAGACTCATTTTGCTGATATTATCAAAAACAATCTTCCAATTGCTAGTTACTCCCTCATGGTCATATTTTTGAAAAAATACATGCCCTTTGTGTCCTTCGAGACTCAAAACTGTCTATGTTTTAAATGTGATTAGAATTAGGCAGATAGTTTCAGAGAGGAAAAAATTGCCCTTTACCTCCCTTGTGATTATATTTAAACAAAAAATAACTGGCCTTTGTGTCCTTCCAAATTCAAATCTATCTATGTTTTAAAATTTATTTAAATTGAGCAGATAGTTTGAGAGAGACAAAAATTGTCCCCCTCGTGGTCCTAGTTTTGAAATTTTTTTCATATAAACGATCTCCTGAAAATTTCAAAACTAATACAATAAATTCCAGGCAAATCGATCTAGCCGTTCTCGAGTGGAGTGTGGAGTGACAATCAAAATGTACACTTATTTTTATATATATGATTTGTAAGTGGTGTTATTAATGTAAATTTAATGAACAATGGTTTGTTAATAAGACTGACTTAGATATTCCGACGGAAGTACAGTGGATTATTTCACTAGAACAAAAATGCGCAACACCAGTTAAGAAAAAGAGTTTGCAATTTTTAAAATGATACTAGACGGAGAAGATTTTATACAGACACTAAACAGAAAAGAAAAACAAGAAATAGTTAGAACTAAATTAACAGCTGTTATGGATAACGATCTTAATAAAATGAGACTGAGATAAATTTATAATAGATAAAGTTACTAAAGCTGAAAATTGTTGAAATTAAATAGATATATACTTATTTTAAAAGCAGATAAAGGTTATGCTACTGTAGCTATCAACAAACAAGATTATGACATCCAACAAATAAACAACAGAGGACTAATAATGATTTAGTCATGGTGCAACTATATAAGGTGAGTGCAAATCGACAACAAATACAACACAAAACAGAATCAACAGGCATTTTGTTTGTGTAAAATAATGTACTACTGTCAAAAATACTTGAAAAAGTATTACTTTTGACATAAGTAAATTGTAAACAAAGTCAGTCAGCTGGGCTACTGCACTCACCTTGTATAGTTGCGCCATAGATTTAGTAGAGAAACTATATAAACTATAATAAAAAACTGCACAAAGATTATATGGACTATCAAAAATTCACAAACAAGAATTCCCATTAAGACCAATTTGTTCTTTTGTTAATTCTCCACCATACGAACTATGCAAATACATTACGAACATTTTAAAGAATATTACTAAAAAGTCAGAATATAATATCAAAAACTCACTACAATTCAAAGATAGACTAAAGCACCAATTTATGAGAAAATGATTTCATTAGATGTAGTAAGTCTATTTACAATTAAATTATTCGTAAGATATACAATAAAAATTTATTCAAAGTACAGGTCATTGTTAGCTGTATACTTCTGCGATCTTTCTGGCAACAAATGGATTATTTACCAAAATAACTGCAGCTCTTTTGAGGCCAAAAACGAATCAAGCTAATTACAGATACTCTGTTCCGGAGTAAAGCCTATCCCAGATAGAGCGTTTTGCGTCAGTCGAAGCAAATAGTAGCCAGACGAGGCAAGGTCTGGACTATAAGGAGGGTGAGGCAAAACATTGAAACCGCCTTTTTCTAAATTGTTTTTAACAGTCGAGCTTTAGCTTTGGTGACGATTCGGCTGATTGGATTCATATGCTACAGAGATTGCCTGATTTCAGATCAATACTGCTGTTCGTTTTGAAATTGCTGCTTGAGTAGCTCCTAATGATTTTGCAAGCCCTTGTTGTGTTTGACAACAATGATCGTAGAGTAATTTGTGATTTTCAAAAATTTTTGACTGGCCTGGACGTTTGTTGACTTTTTGTCAAAATCACTGCTTCTAAACCGCACAAACCATATCTCGTTTAAACCTAAGTAACACATTCACCAAAGTCTTCGGTGAGCAAAAGTTGTGCTTCAACGGCAATTTTTTTGATATTAAAGAAGGAAAGAAAAACTTCCCGTTTATGATGTTTTGTTCGTACAAAATTCTACAAATTACACTATTGTTTAAACGATAATGTTCAACAACTAAGTGATATTAAATGACATATATAAATTAAAATCACAATTCTAGGATTATATAAAAAAAATGTTTTTTAGTTGTGGGTTGCACCGCACAACGTCTTTATTAATCAACGGTAAAAATACAAGTGATTTTCTTATTCCTATTAACTACCCCAGCTCGTTGCATGATCACGCCACTCTTATGCTGGCTCGTGTTTGTGTGTGAACCAAATGAAGAAATATGATAGCTAGACATGCTGTCAGCAATGAAGGAATGTGATTGCTAGACATGCTGTCAGCACTTTTGGTGGGAACAAGCACATACCTTAACATATTGATGAATGTTGGTGACTTTAAACGTATCTGGTGTTAACTCCTCCCTCCTTAAATACAATCGTCCCGATTGTTTAAAGTACGTGAAGATTGTAGATGCTTGTTTGTTTTTTTTCAGCTTTTAGTTCTGTATCAGGATTTTTAGTTATTTCTAGAGCAGCTTCCTTTTTTTCTGGGTGATAAAATTCTCTCCACATTCTAACGCCCGCAGCGGTTCCAATGGTAGCGATTAGGACGGCTATCAAGATTATCGCCATTATATTGTTTTTGGTCTCTAGTAATTCTAATCGTTTAATATTTCCGATGTTTATCTTCTGCAACCGCTCGAATGAGAGTACTTCTTCTATTTTGCCACTAATCCCCTTTGGTTGTAGAAAGGCTGGAAGAGGTTTACTGCCACTTATTTCCCGTGAAAAGTATTCCTGTTCATCAATTTTTATGGATACGTTAAAGTGTTTTATTAGGTACGTTCCATTTAACTTAATTTCTTCACCATTTGTTGTGACTTTGCCATTGTATTGGTTCAGGAGTATAAGATCGCTTCCGATTTCTTCTATCGTGGCTACGTGATCATTGTTTACTTGGGTGCAGTTTCCTATTTTATTCTTAAATAAGTTGGTTATACAATACTCATCTCTTAATTCTACTATATCCTTTTTATTACACACGGTTATATCGTTATAATTTTTACATTTTTCCTTAATAGCAAACAAATCATTTTTACATTTCAATATTTTATCAAATTCGATTTTGTCAATTAAATTACCAAATTTTACAGGTTTTGCCAAATAAGTTTCACAAGAATCATTATGTGTAATTGGAATGCTTAGAATATATAAAATTTCTTTGTTATTTGTTACAATTTTTACATTTCCAAAAGTAAGTAATTCATCTATATTAAATATTGGTATTTTGTAATCTATTAGTACATCATTTAGAGTTTCAATTTCTGTTTTGGATAAGATAAATGAGTTTACAATATTAACTTTTGCCCATTGTATGGCGTATTCAATGTTTTGCAATTCTTTTTCAATTAGGTTTAATTTACGCTCTAGTCTAATAGTTAATTCAGTTTTCCAATCTTCTTTCCTAACTTTCAAGATTTCATTAGTAACTTTAGATATTTCTTTGATTCTATCAATATTCATTTCGTTTATTATCATCTGTCTATTATTGTTTTCTAAAAGGTTAGTCATTCTTCCCGTCAGAATCTCAAAATCATGACTGTCAGGTGTACCTGCAATCCACTTCCATGCAGTACCAATAGCATCTATTGATCTTTTTACTTTATTCGGACTCAGACGTTTGATAAGTCCCTTTATATCAAGGGTTTGTTGTGTTAAAAACGGACGGATCGGATGACCATGTGTAATATTACTATTCAATACAGATTCCAGCTTGTCTAGTAAATCTCGGTATTGATCGATGTTAATTGCATGCACAACCTTAAATGTTCCATTCTGTCTTCTTGCTGTCCCAGTATGGATTGTCACGAGTCTGTTGTTAGAGTAGTCGAGAATATTAAGGTCCGCCGTAACGGTTACAAGAAATAGCCTGGAAAAATTTTGAAATAGAGTTTTATTTAATTCCTTATATGACTTTTATGAATAACACGACCACTTTCCGTCAGGATGGTCGTTCCTCGATTCTCTTTCACTATTTCCTCTCTAAAACGGTTACTTAATTTAGTGCCCAGTCTTTTGTTCGATTTTACATAGACCAATTGTCCAGGAACATATTCTTTGACTGGCGTTCTTTTTTTATTATGGTAAGCAATGTCCTTTTCTTGTTTGCGTTTAAGTCGTTCAACGTTCGAGAGTCTAGTTGTCTCATAATCTTGTGGTGAAAAGTCTACGGTTCGTCCAAAAAATAAGTCTACTGGTTTTCTATTAGTGGTAGTATGAATAGAATGGTTATACTCGTTTACAGATCTTTCTAACAACTCCTCGAAATCCCTAGATGTTCCATCTTCCTTGAGGCATCTCATTATTTCCGCCAAAGTAGAATGAAAACGCTCTATTTGTCCATTTGGCTCGCTTCTATATGAAGGAGTAGTAAAAATGTTTATTTTCAAGTCTTCCCTCATCATAAACAAAATAGAGGCTGAATTTAATGAGGGTTCATTATCCATAACTACATTCTTTGGCACTCCATAGAAAAATAAAAGTTCCCTAAGTGGTTTCCTAACGTCCTCAATGGATCTGCCACTGAGTTGTTTAACCTGTACGTACTTCGAGAATTTATCGATTGAAGTCAAAATCAGTTTTTTGTCGGTCGAAAATATGTCCACGTGAATTGTGTGACCAGGATACGTTGGTATCGGTGTTTCCTTAAGTTCTGGCGTATTTGGGTGCCTTTCATATTTATTCTTTTTGCAGATTGAACACAATTTTATTATTCTCTTGATTTTCTGCGCCATCCCCGGGAAATAATACCTTTCCATAATTTGTGCTTTATTTTCCCTTTCGTTGCGATGCGCCCTGGTGTGTTCCTCTACAATTATGTTTTCCTGGTCATTCTCGGAAATTACGTCGTTGACTACCAGTTGAGTGAACCTACACTTATAGTTTGAAAAGTGGTCTGCATATATGTTCTGAATCTTGCCCATTATCGGTTCCGGAGTCTTAATACCATTTATTACGGATGGATTAAGGTATCTTTTAAGGACGTCTATTAACCTTTGTTCGTCATAAGTTGCTTCCAGTATAAGATGTCTATGGTATCCTGGAAAAATGATCTTAAATTGGTATGAAGGCACCTCACCGATGCCAATAAACAATTGATTCTTAAATACATTTACCGGAGTTTCTACACTGGGTATAAGATTTTCTGACGAACTCTCCGCACTGTGTTGAGTCACAGTAGAAGAGTCTGGTTGATTCTGAAGAATGTTCAGTTCCAAAGGATTTCTAGATAGCGCGTCAGCCACTACGTTACTTTTGCCTGGCTTGTATCTTAGCTCGTGACTATACTCTTCCAAGATACATTTCCATCTCTTCATTTTCGAATTAGTATTGTTGCTGCTGAGAGCATAAGTAAGAGGCTGATGGTCTGTATAAATGATCACTTTCCTTGACCCATAGAGGTAATTCCTCAATGAACCCAATGACCATATGATCGCCAACATTTCCTTTTCGTTGACTGCGTAGTTCTCTTCGGTTTTATTAAGTGTTCTAGAAATAAAAGTTATTGGTTTATCATCCTGACTGAGCACTGCTCCTATAGCAAAGCTCGAGGCGTCCGTTGTCAATTGGAAATCCTTATCAAAATTAGGATATGACAGAATAACTTCCTGTGATACAAGGGCATTCTTTAAGTCATCAAAAGCCTTCTTTGCCGCATGATTCAAATTAATTTTTGTCTGACAAGATGTTGATTTCGACACTCTGCCTTCTTCTCCACGTAAAAGAATCGTAAGTGGCTTTGAAATATCGGCGTATCCCCTAATAAACCGTCTGTAATACCCCGATAAACCCAAGAACGAGCGGAGTTCTTTTAATGTCTTAGGATAATCAAATCTTAATATCGCTTCAACCTTCCTTGGGTTAGTCTTTATTCCCTCCTTCGACACAACAAATCCCAAAAATTCCACTTCCTGTTTAAAAAACTCGCACTTGTCCAGTTGAACTTTCAAGTGAGCTCGCTCCAAAGTTTCGAATACTTCATTCACATGTCTAAGATGAGCCTTTTCGTCCTTACTAAAGACAATAATATCATCCACATAGACGTAACATATTCTGCCGATTAATTTCCGCAATATGTCGTCCAGCGCTCTTTGGAAGATAGCCGGGGCGTTTTTAAGCCCAAAGGGTAATCGGTTAAATTCGTATTTCCCATTATTAATGGAGAAGGCAGTCTTTTCCCTATCTTCTTCCCTAAGCGGTATCTGGTGGAATCCGCTTTTAAGATCCAACACAGTAAAGTATCGATTTCCACCAAGGTTGGCAAGGACCTCATTAATATCCGGTATAGGATATTTGTCAGATATTGTGACTGAATTCAACCTTCTAAAATCAACAACCAGTCTAAACTTCTTCTTTCCAGACAAGTCATCCTTTTTTGGCACCACCCATATGGGGGAATTATACGGTGAGCGCGATGGTCTTATAATACCATCACGCAAAAGCTTATCAATTTCTTCTTCTACGACATCCTTTAGCGCCATAGGATACGGGTAGCTTCTTGCGTATATTGGTGATTCGTTTTCTGTTCTTATTTCTCCTACCACCACAGTGGAATATGTTAATTTTTCGTTTGGTTCTGCGAACAAATGACCATGTTGTTCCACAATAGCTTCAAGGCGTAATTTCTGTCCCTCGCTTAAATGTTGAGTCCGTATTTCAATGTTATTCACGTTCTGAGAAGTTCGCTGCTTGATGTTAATTCTTTGTCCATTTTTGATTGTAAAATAGTTGTCAGCGGTATAAATGACAGCAGATAGATCTTTCATACTGTCATTACCTAGTATCGCGTCAAATGAATCGAAGTTCGGCAACAAAAAAAATTTAAGTGGTTTGTCGTCAATTCCAAAAAGGTTTAAAAATGTATGTTGTGATATTCTTATCCCTCCATTAGCCGATTTTGCAAAGAATATCTCTTCGTTGTTCTTTGGATTTTTCACTAAGTCAGGTCTTATATAGTTTTTGTTACTTCCTGTGTCTAATAAAAATGAAACTGTTTTTCCGTCCCTCGTTCTTGCCTCAAAGTATGGCAGCGAGGAACAGTTTAATCTAAAAAATTAATCAGAGGCTGGACGTTGTCCGGTTGGACCTCCTCATTTCCCGCAGCGATTTCGTGTTGATCTGGGAGTGGCTGAGGGTAATCCTGAGCATACTCGTACGGGAGTTGTTGGAGGTAATCCTGAGCATAACCGAACTCATCGTATGGTGAACGGGTATCAACCTCACCACCCTCAGGTGGGTAACAGGTCCATTCTGGGACATATTCAGTGTTTATATGAAAGCTTCTTTGCATCTTACTAATTGGTTCTTGGGAAGAACCGTTAGCGGGTCTTTTGGGATTCTGATAGAAATTTGGCCGATTCATGTAGTTAACCTGTTTAGTTTGAGTTGAATAATCAACTTCCATTGGCTCCGCACCAGTCGGTCTAGGATAGCTATTCATGTCATTTGCATTCTGAGGGCGAAACAATTGTCCTGGGAATTTGTTATGATAAATAGGCTGTCGTATATTTGGATTAAAATTCCTTACGGGATTATATCGCGGTGGGATAGGTGGTCTAAAAGAGTTATCAGCGCCTGTATGAGCTAGCTCTGGATAAAATTTACGACTGTTCATGGGATTTGTCGACCCAATTCTGTCCTTTTGAATTAATGCTCTAGAAGTCTGTCCGTGTGCATAATTTCTTCGAAACGTCATGTTATCCAATTTTAGGCATATGTGCAGTGCCTGAGGCAAAGATGTCGGTTCTCGAATGCTCAATAGTCTAGGAAGATCCCCACTAAGACCCCTTATAAAGGTGTCCAAAGCCTTTTCTCTGTACGTATTAGTCATCGCGCAAAGGCTACCCTCGTCAAGTTCGAGGCAAGAAACCTTGTCAAGTATCAGTGAAAGGTGTTGATACACAGCTTGATAAAATTCGTTGATTGTCTTATTACCCTGACATAATACCGTCATCTGATACTCAAGAGTTCCTATATCTCTCTTGTCGGAATAATGTAACATCAAACATTTTTTTATTTTGCCCCAATCTAATGGAGTTCTATATGACTCTAAAGCTGTGTCCGCGTCACCAATTATTTTAGTTCGAATAACGTGTAAAATTGTGTAATATCTACCGGTGTTCCTTAACGAACCAAACAATTCTAATACCCGATCAACTGACTTTCGCCAGGAGTTGAACTCTCCCGGTTTTCCTGAGAATTCGCGTATGGAACGAACGATATCTGGGACCCTATCAAGTTCTTCTAAATTTGCACTGACTGTACCTATAGGTTGGTCTGTACCCTCGTCCAACACAATGTCGTTATCCACTCTTGCTATGTTCCGAATCATTTGTTTTATCTGTTCTTTTTGTACTTCGTTCAGTCCGGGAAGGCCGACCGAAGTAGTGGGTCTACCTGACGTTGTCATTGTCAATGTCCTATTCAGTCTTTCCGTTATTTCGTCTATCGAATCGTTAGGCATGGAAAAGGGAATGAAATCTTGAAAGGTAATAAGAATTCCTGGGATTTTACAAAAAATAATTGTTCAATGCTTAATTATTAATTTTTCGGAATTTTAAAAGAATAATAATAGAAGCAACTTCAATAATAAAAGAAAATTTTAAAATACTTTGAATTTAAAATATAATTATTAGATATAATCTTACAATAATATCCGCAGCATGCTGATTGTCCTGATTCGTTGTTCTTGTTTTACGTAAGCCTGGATTTGTTTTAGTAGTTTATCTTTTCTTGGATTTTTTTTCTTCGCTTTTCGCTTCACTAGTTATATTTTCTGTTTCACTTAAGTTTGAGTTTGTTTTAGTAGTTTAATTTTCCTTTGGATCTGCTTGTTTTATCTTTTACTTCTTATTTTCTATTATTTATTATTTTTTTAGATTTTTCGTTTTTATATATTTCTCTTAATTTCTAGTTTCTTTAATTGTCTTGTTCTTGTTTTTCACTTTTTTTTTATTTTTATTTTTAATTCTTTATTCTTATTTTCTATTATTTATTATTTTTTTAGATTTTTTTGTTTTTATATATTTCTCTTAATTTCTAGTTTCTTTAATTGTCTTGTTCTTGTTTTTCACTTTTTTTTATTTTTAATTCTTTATTCTTACTTTCTATTTTTCTCGATTTTTGATTCTTTAAATGTTTCACTTTTATTTTTAATTAAACTAAATTTCCGCGGTCGCGGGCTTGGTTGGCATCGGCATACACTCGATCCTTTTTAACCTCTATGGTTTACTTAGGGGCCAGTACCAAGGCTTGACTTGTATTCTACCGGAAGGACCTTTCTTTTCAGGTCCCTGCTCGGGCGCCAATTAAAATCACAATTCTAGGATTATATAAAAAAAATGTTTTTTAGTTGTGGGTTGCACCGCACAACGTCTTTATTAATCAACGGTAAAAATACAAGTGATTTTCTTATTCCTATTAACTACCCCAGCTCGTTGCATGATCACGCCACTCTTATGCTGGCTCGTGTTTGTGTGTGAACCAAATGAAGAAATATGATAGCTAGACATGCTGTCAGCAATGAAGGAATGTGATTGCTAGACATGCTGTCAGCACTTTTGGTGGGAACAAGCACATACCTTAACATATTGATGAATGTTGGTGACTTTAAACGTATCTGGTGTTAACTTATATACGCTTCAAAATTAAATATAAGTTCTTAATGAAAAAATCCGCTTTCAAAAGATGAGCCCTTTTATGATTTTTTTTTAGTTATACACCTAATACTTAATCTTATTCTGATATAATATGTGATATAATTTAATCCGGAATTGAGAATAGATTTAGCTTTTAGAATTTAATTGCATGTTTAAACACCCTTTAACAGCAATTGATTTATGGCGTTTTCTTTTCTGGCAAAAATGTTACACTTTTTTCCTTTTTTATATGGGAAATGGGTAAAAAGTGTAACCTATATGTAACATTTTTGCCAGAAAAGAAAACGCCATTAGTAACGATTTTACATTCATGAAATCCCATTGACACATTAATTACATCTTATTGTAACTACAACCATTTCTCAACACTTTGACATAAATATTTAATGCTGTGGTCCATTGTAAATTCATAAAATATGTTTTATTAAGCAATTTAATTATACCACGATAAAACTATTTTTGTAATCTTTTAACAACCACTAACTATATATTGACGCAGTGTCCCTTGGTCATTGGTATGAAGGTCGCCTTAATAGCCTTTCAACAGTGTTTTTAACACATTTTTAGCACATATTGAAATGTACTGTCTGAAGTAATTTAAAATGATATTGACATGTCTCATATACAGGCAGTAAAACAGCAAAGCACAAAAAAAAAACACATTTTCTGTGTGGACAGATAATTTATGTTACACCATTTATATTTGAACAAAAAATATAATAAATAAAAGTGGAAATTGTAGAAAAATGCGCAATGAAATTGTTAGTGCTTTCCTGATTTCATAACAACAATTCCATTTTGAGGCAGTTTCGTTTTGGAAATGGTGTTCTCCAACATACTGACAACCGCAAAACCATATCTCCTTTACAATATGAATGAAACGTATAGGACTTTGGTCTAAATGCTTTTAAAATTGAATGAATTCAAAAATATTATAGTGCCTATCAATTTTCACAATACTAAATTATAAATTAAGAGTTCTGTCCAATACTTACAACATTATTGTTGAGCTGGTTGTCTCTTCCTTTCATGAACAGGGCTTATAACATATTTAGACATTTTCTCCACCTTCGTTGATACTCCTTCTTCTCCTGCCAAACCAATCAACGATCATTAATATTCAACCAGATGAAGAATAAGAAATATTGCTAAATGAGTGAGAAAAAAAGTTAAAATAATAAACAACCAATATAACAATAAGAGCGTCATAAGTTTAAATAACCAGGCAGAAGTGTTGGTGATAGTGTTGGCTATAGTCATATGGCCATAATAATTGTAGCTGTAGTAATGAAATTGCTTATGAAACATACGAGGCTAGGTGGCAAAAGTAAATTAACAATAACAATCTCACATTTTGTACTTTGTTTACCATATTATTTCTTTTCCATAATTTCTGTTTGAAATTTAATTATTAAGAACATTTTCTACAAACCTCGTTCTCATACAAATGCCTTTAAACCTGTTTATATTTTTTTGTAAGTTATCATACCATTTTGCAAAAGAGAAAATTGTGAGGGGAGGTGGAGGCAGTCAGTAGTACAGAATACCTACTGACAATATTTATTGCAAATACAGCAATAAATTTCAAAACACCATTCGCTAAGCACCACATGGGGTCTTTGAAATTGAAGATAAATTTTAAGGCGGCAATTTATGATTTGTGAGCATAAGTGTTGGTACATTGTCTATAGAGTAGTGAACAATTGGTATTGTATGGATTTTATTTTTGTTGTTAAATAATGTTTTTAGACAGTGGTGTAGGTGTCATGTAGCATGGGCCAAGACAGCGATTTGTTACGAATCAATTGAATGTAAATCTTAAATATTCTTAAATATTTATATTGAACTTACTTAAAGGCGTTTCCTGTGAAAGATTTTGATAATAGAGTTCTCATTCATATTTTTCTTTGGCACTATACGGTATCGATAGGGCCACTTCTCAGGTTTCCTATTGCATTACTATCAACACCGAAGTCTGTTGCTTTATGTCCTAATTGGAAAGTAAATATTATTAAGGAATTTGCAGAAGTTTAGAAAAATCCAGCATTTTTTCTCTGCAGATCAAGAGAACTATATGTAAGATAATTGAAAACAGTTCTTCATATATGTTGTTGGATCATTAGGAGATGTCTCCACCGACTCATCATAGCAGTGGTCATGTTGATCTGCAGAGAGAAACATCATAAACAAGTAAGTATTTAGTGCAAATTTCACCTAGATTTATATAATCACACATTTAAATGTTATTTTCTGAAATATCCAACGAATGTAAGAAAAATGTTTTTGGAAATTATCTCCACCATCATAAGTGGTGTATGAGGGTATATGTAAGTTTGTTATTCCGTGTATAACACTGAGAAACATTTATCTGAGACCCAATAAAGTCCTTACGAAATTCTAAGTCGATTGAGCCATGTCCGTCTTTCTGTCTGTCTTTGTAAAACACTCTCCCGTCCAAAGAACACAATCGAATTCAACAAGGTTTACAAAAAACCGTTTATAGTTCTCCTAAGCAGCTTGGTATTGAAAATTAGCTCCCCTGTAAGGCACACTCCCGAAAATCTCTTTAAAGAGCATAACTCCCTCAAAAATAATGGTATCTAGATAATAGTGAACGCAAATAATATCGTACAATTTTATGATGATCGGTCAATAATTAGTCATAGCTCCCATATAAGTCCCCCTTCTGAAAATCACTAACGACCATCAATTTCTTAAAAATGTTGATATCTAAATAAAATAAAACACAAAGTTTTATTCACAGAAATCATGACACTAAATTTTTGGATGATCGGTCCATAATAGGTTATATCTCCCATATAGCGCCTATTTCTGAAAAACTTTTTATACATATACTAGGTGTAGGGTATTATATGGTTGGGCTTGACCGACTATACTTTTTTACTTGTTTTATGAAAGGTTTATGCTTATTTAAGTGATTTTGTAAAGTGGGCTTTATTAGGGAGCTATGATCAAATTCTTACCAATATTCACGAGATCCATTTCATATATATGAGCATTATTGAAGTCAAATTTTAAATCGTAAATAAGTGATTTATGGAAGTAATCCATATATGGGAGCTATGACCAATTGTGGTTAGATTGTCATAAAATTCGATACATCGACATTTTAACCTTATAACTATTTTTATAACAGATTTTTGCGTATTTAAGCGATTTTAAAATAAAATAACGTTTTGTGGTTTCTCTTTAACTGGAACTTCTAGTTGCTGAATTGTATATGTATACTGCTTTTCTATAGTCATATACTTCTTAGTCTGGGAAGACATTTGTATAAGAGCTATGAGATAGCATGAAGCGATTATTACCATTTTAAACAGAACATGTCCTTTAATAGCTAAAAGAATCTGTGCAAAAGTGCATTGTACTATTTACTATTTGTCTCACAATTTGGTGCATAACTTCGTTTCTACTAAAGCGACAATGAATATTTCATTGCTTCATCCTTTTTAAGGCTCTATCATGTGTACAACAGATTAACAGACGGACGGATATTGCTAGATCGTCTTAGAATTTCATAAGTTGCAACATAAGTGTTACAAACGGAATAATATTGTTAATAAACCCAACATCTTTCTGGTGGTGGGTATAAAAATATACACTGCCACGAATGGAATTATTAAGAAAAACTCTTAACTCTATATTCATGCAACGATGTATGAACATCGAATTCCGCTATTTCGTGCTCTAATTAGGAAGTAAACTTCATCATGAAATTTAGAACCCAACAATGCAAAATACTGTAGATCGGTAAGTCTATATTCCTTTTTACTTAATACTCTAAATATTAACATGACTACACCTAAAATGATGGAGAAGATTCTAGATGATCGAACGACATAAACAGAGAAACATAGATGTATTTGCATCATGGAGAGAGCTTTTAACCTCCAAATTAATACTGATATGAATTGAGTTGTCATTGATTAGGAATACTATATCAACAGACTTGGATCGGACTAGCAAATAGTGTACAAATAAAACTAACAACAGTCTTGTCGATTCTGATATTAAATGGAATTCTATTGAAACTCAATTAGAGTTGACATACGGCCTTGAATGAACTTGATAAAGAAATTGATAAAGTTATATCTCAATACACTTGACTTAGAATGAAAAAGGTAATTTCTTAACTATAAATTTATGTTGAAATAAGTGAAGCTGTAACTAGTTATAATTCGTCAACTTTAATCTGTGTGGTTTAGGTAATAGATTATAAGACCCTCATCGGAGTGACTCTTCACAGATTGATAGCTTCCTTCTTATCATGCTTTCACATGTAAAATTTATTTATCCTACTACCTACATATACTTTAATATATTGTACTTATAAATACATGACTCCAAGAATATAAACATTTCCAAAGTCGTTAATAAAAAAGGTAGAAATAAGCGGTTTTATTAAAAGCCTTAATAGGGCTTGCTGTTTTCTTGACAATCTTCCTGTTGATCTAGATTATAGATCCTTGGTGTTAACTTAAATATACCCTTTATATTTATTGTTCCTTGTTAGCAGAGTGAAAGATTTGTCTAAAAGTATTATTTATCTTATTGTGTTAAAATTGTTAAGTGGAATATTTAAAATGCTTCTCCTTCGACACCGAGTTCTGCAGCTGATAGCCTGTTACCGATTTCACTGGCAGTGGTAGGATCTGTAAATATAAAGTTTCGATGAACCATAACTAGGCACAGATCTATTGGAAAACGGTCAAAATCCCTAAACTTGGAAAAAGAATCTCTAAACAAAAAATTCAAGGCAGCAAAGTTTCTATGAATATCATTTTAGGCCTTAATTCAGACTGTTAAACTCAAAATTTAAAGATGCAGAAACTCATCTTAGACAATACGAAATCTTATTCTACAGCAAATGAGGCAAAGTACATGCCACTGCAAATAAATATTTGCATCCTTTCATTAAGGACTTTGCTCGTAATATTCAATTTAGACTCAACATAAACATAAAGATCCGGAAACCCAGTTTAGATAATACAAAAACTGATTTTAAATAATCTCAAGTCCGTTGGAACTAGGAGATTAACACATGCTTTGCGCCAAGAGATTATTTGATTATTTATACTGAAGGTGCTTAAGCATTTACTGATGATTCGGAGAAAGAAGAAAGAAAGTGACTTAGGAAGCCGAATTTTTTTTCCAGAATTTATATTTGGGTATAGCCTTAGTCCCTTATTCATATTGTTTAAAAGCACACTTCAAATCTACTTTATTTTTTAAGAATACGGCATTAAAACTGCAACAACAGGGCAGTATTTTACAAGAGGAAATATTTGCGGCATTTGAAACAGCTAAGTAGATTTTCAAGAGCTCTTTATATTCAAGCGATATCAACTTACTTATTGATAGTCAGGCTTAAGTGAAAACACTTGCTGAAATAATTATAAGATGTTAGAAAGTCTTCAGAATAACAGATTTATGCAGTATTTTTTAAACAGAAATATTTGCAGAAAAGCTGATATTCGAGATTACGTTATATTCAAGCGATATTACTATATTTATTGATACTCGAACTGACTTGGTGATGCAATTTTTAAGTCGATGTTAGAAAGTCTCCAGAATAAAAGATTCATGCTGGATTTTAGAGTAGAAGAAATATTTGCAGAAACGCTAATATTTGTGAGAACGATATATTCAAGCAATAATAACACATTCATCTAAAATCAGGCTGCTATAAAGTGAGCTATTACCGCAGAAAGTTACAAGTTCTCAAAAAACAACACGTACTGAAAATATGCTGGGACCAAATCACCATAATATTTGATATAATGAAACAGTAGATGAATTAGCAGGGACTGGAGTTGTCCAAATAGTACTTTCATTTTGTCTACTACACAATTAGTTTGACTTGATGCAGACACACTGCTGATTTATTTTCCGCTATCAAATAAAAAGAATAACTAAACTTTACTTATGTTGGCCGCTGATAACTAAAAAGCTATCAATGTCTATTAAGTCAGTATTACTCAATGATAATGGACTAATTATACCCTACACCACCATACCCAGGAGTGGGAATCACTTTAACTTGTTTTTACCGAGATAAAATTTAACATAAAGAATATTTATATGCACAAAAGTCATGTCACTACATTTTTGAATGATAGGTCCTAGTATAGGTCATAGCTCCAATATAGAGCCTATTTCTGAAAATATGGTTTTATACATATACTGAATGTAGGGTATTATATATTATACTTTCTTACTTATTATACTTATATTATATTTTTGTTTGCGAAAGGTTTTTGCTTGAAAATGATCCAAATTCGCTGATTTCATTATTAAAATTCACGGGCTATTAAATAAAGATATTCCTCTAATGGGGAGTGACAATAAAAATTTTCTTTATTTTTTTATAACTATATACCAGCCTATTTCTTAAATTAACAATAAATGCTGAATATAACTTTAAAATCTTAGCCTTCTCTAAATTATCCTACGCTTCTGATATGCTTTCCTAAGAAATCTTTATATATTTAATAAATTACCCAACGGAAGAAAATCCTTTCATGGTGGCGGCTTCATTATAACAATATTTTGTAGTCCGCCATAAATATATACAAACCTACAGACACTGTAAGAAATAAATACAACTAATTGAAATTGACTTGGATCTAAAGAAATCTTTATAAATACAATATTTAACAAAAGAGATTACATTTGAAATTTTTCTCGTGTAGAATTATGTGTACGCTCGTAAATAAATAAATTTTTAGTCCTTTTGCACATCTGTCTGTCCTTCTTGGTTTTGAATTTATGTTGTCGGTGAACACAGGAAATTTTATGAATGCTCACATGAAATATGGAACATCGTTAAGGGCAATTCATAATAAAATATGAGTTTTATATAACAGACATATGTACATAGGCTACATAGCTATAGGTACATACATACATAAACACATACTTGAATCGTAGAGCGTTTTTGGTGAAGGTTCCAATAAGCTTAACGTACAATGTTGTGATGTTCATAACTGGAAAGTGTGGTAACTAAATTGTAAAAGTAAAATGTTGCAGAGAAAATGAAAAAAAACCTTTTTCTTTCTGGCTTTGCTGATTCTATTAAATGTTGTACTTTTTAGCTGAAAAAATGTTTAAAATATTATCATAAGCAGTGTATTGGATAAAAAAAATGCTGTCGCTTATGAATAAAATTACAAAACATTTTTTACCTTCTGCATTTCTATTTACTTCTTTTTGCAGACTTGGTTTTCTTTAGTTTTCAACAGCAATACATATAATGAAAGTGCGATATATGATTGGTGGAAATATAGGCTTTAGTAACATGCTATACTACAAAGAGCATTGAACGATTTAAAATTGTAGGTGTTTATATAGTTAAAATCCTTACTCAAGCTTTTTTAATATTCTTATTTTATTGAATCTTTCCTTTTAGAAATATTAGAAAATAAGTATTGCAATCTTAGCCTAAATTTAAATTGTTAAGGCCACTACAATAGCCAAACAAAATAGTCCACGATTGACATGATCTGGCTAGCTTTTCTTAAGCGTCTATATCTTTCAAAAGATTTAAGCTTATTGGCTTAATTCAATAGCTTTAACATGTAGTTAATACTGGATGGAGTACTTTATCTCCTCTCGTACTGTTGGGACATTGGGATCCAAATGGATGTTGCTATTTTGAATGTACCATGGAGTGCCTGTTTTATTGTTTTCTCTGCATTATTTCAATCTTTTATGAAAATGTTGACCTCATAACTTGTTAAAAACAATAATATTGCTTTATTAAACTCCTTATACATCCTTGTAATACAAGTCTTGGGCCCATTTCAATATTGGATTCAATATTGTGGGTCCATGTTAAACGTCGTTCGACATGTAAACCAAGGTATCCATTAAAGTGCAACAATCTCTTATTAAAGTGTATATAACTTGAACAGTTTTTTAGCTTTAATTTGATTTTTCATTTGTGGAGTCATTTTTCCAACTCATTGATACGAGACTGAAGTTGTTCAGCTGCTAGAGGGGGATATTTGTAAATACTTACAAATGTAAAAATATAGGTGCCTATTATGAGCAAAATTATATCTTTTGCCAACAGTGGATCTTCTGCTGTGAGAGAAACGTCGATTTTCGTTAGCCAGCGAAGATCGATTGTCGAATGCAGCTCATAATTGGGGCCATATGTTTATTATAGGACCTATAGTTATTTCAAAATTGTGTTAAGTGATTGGCAGTAGTGAAACAGAAGATTTGTATATTGGGGTTTCACTGTTATAGACACCGGCTTCTAAAGAGTGATTTTTTAAAAGCTAAAGGAAAGTTAAAAAAACACATACAATTCAGAAAAATGCATGAAATCTTTATTTGAATCGATAGTACAGTCCATATAATTTAATGTTTAAAGATTATTTCATGCAAATCTTGACCTTGACTGCGCCTCAAGTGGTCCATGTGCTTAGTCCAATTTCGGCATACTCTTTCCAACATTTCGGCCGGTATCTCACGAATAAATGCTTCAATGTTGTCTTCCAATGCGTCAATTGAAGCGGGCTTGTCTGTAAAGGCATGTGCTTTAACATAGCCCCACAAAAAATAGTATAAAGGCGTTAAATCGCACGATCTATGCGGCCAATTGACCGGTCCCGAACGTGAAATAAAATGTTCACCGAACTCGGCTCTCAATAAGTCCAGAGTTGCGCGTGCTGTGTGGCATGTGGCACCGTCTTGTTGAAACCACATACCATGCAATTCAAGCATTTTTGGGCAAAAACAAGTTGGATATCATCTCACGGTAGCGCTCACCATTCACAGTTACGTTACGATTCGCATCATCTTTGAAGAAGTACGGTCCAATGATGCCACTAGCCCATAAACCGCACCAAACTGTGACTTTTTCTGGATGCATTGTTAGCTCTTGCAATGCTTCTGGCTGATATTCCCTTCAAAATCGACAATTCTGCTTATTTACGTGCCCATGGAGCCAAAAATGAGCTTTGTCGCTGAACACAATTTTTCGGTAATTCAGCGCGCGATGAACTTTCTTAACAGAGCACGCATTTTGATAATAAAATTTAATAATTTGCAAGCGTTGTTCGTTTGTAAGACGATTAATGGTTAAATTATAGACTAAACTGAAGATGTTTGACAGTGAAACAAAACACCAAACGTGCATCAGCTGTTTAAACCAGTGTTGCCAAAAAGATAATAGCTAAAAAAATTACCCTTTAGTTTCGAAGACATGCAAAAGTGCATAAAAGCTATTTTTAAACAAGATGAAATTAGTCAGGAAAATATAAACTCGACTGTGTATCAACTATAACTTAGATTGGCAATAAAGTTAATATCTTTCAAATGTAAAATACGGATCTGTATCTTAAACCATTTGGTTTCGAAGGATTTTGATTATTGTTTGTATATATTTCTTTTTTTATTGCCTGGTCTTTGGGTTGCGGAAATCTTTGGAAATTAATTTTGTCACCGACTTATAGAGTAATTCTTATAAGAAAAATGTCTTGTGCAATCATATTCTGATATGTGGCTGAATAAATCTCTATTATACAATCTAAACCTTAATGCAGTGGCATTGGAATCTATGATAGAATAGACTCTATATTCTATCTGTCCTAATAGAACTGGACTGCTATTGTTTGTTTGATTATTTTGTATATAATGAGTATTATAAATTGATCTTAAAAAAAACAATCTTGAAGCAAAGCGTCTTAAAGCTTAAGTGTCTTCCCGTCCCCAGCAGACAGCAGTATTTTACGACCTACTCGTACCAACAACATATGGATTCAGTAAATTAAAATAAAAAACAACAACAAAATTAGGACATATAACAATGTGTACAATGACTGTGGAGGTTTGACTGGTGCGGGGGAAAGCAATTTAAGGGAGAACGATTCGGACAAGCCAGACATGGTCGAGCTTGATAGAGAACTGACGTGTGTTCATGACGAGATGATGGGTAGGATTGTTACGAACGGAACTGACAGAGATGAAAGGGGTTGACGGGCTACTTCATCAAGGACAGTGCTAGTGCTATTATCGAACGAAGAGCTGAATACCACAGTGATTTCTGCTCACAGTCAAATAGTAGGAGAAGTTCCTACAGTAGATGCGGTCATATCGAGCCAAGGAAGACAAAAAAGCAAGCTAGCCTCACCAACTTCATGCTTAGTTAGTTCCGCAGGAGACAAGTGCCTTTTCACAGACGGAAAAGCAAATTTCGGCTAAACTAAAGAGGAGAAGGCAAGTAACGACACAAGTTCCTCTCTGCCATATCTGAAAAAAAGTTCCAGAAGAGAGATCTTAAACCGTTCACGGCGAGGGACACCAATCTTCTTAAGAAGTATGGTCAGGGTATCGCAATATTCGAAAGAAATTACGGACCCCAGTAGTGTGGTCCTTGGAAATTTTCGTTATGGGGTACAGTCTATAAGCATGAATTCAGACCCAAATGCTGTAATATTTATACGTTACAATGTTACGGTCTAATTATTTAAAACATTTTCAGATGGGTTTCACGAAACATGAAACATTCACGAAACTATATTAAGTAACATTTTTGATCTATCTGATGACTATTTTCGCTACATTCCTGAGTCTCTATAGAATACAATTTTATTTTATGCAATGCCATACTAATAATTTCGACCACAACTCATTACTTTAAAATTCTTGGGCAATTTTTTTTTAATTTTTTCACATTGAACCTCTGCACTTTTTAGCAATTCTTTTAAATTTCGCATTTATTTTCTTAGTCTCACTCTTTTGCTCGGCTGTGTGGTTAAGAAGCTAAACACTTATATTGTATTAATGTATATATTTTTGCATTTTTTTTTTTATAAATATTTCTTAGCCTTCCATATATTTACAACATTAAATTGTTATATATGTTGCCAGTTTGCCGTGGCGGTTACCGCACACCATTTTTATATAGATTTTTTTTTTGTTGCTCAACACACAAATAATAATAAAGTTGTTGGTCTGCCTTTAGCAGAAAAATGGGAAAAACAATGAAAAAAAAAAGTTTTGAAAAGGAGAGAGAAAAATGGTTGTATATTATTTATGATTACATATTTTATGTTGTTATTATTTTTATTGTAATGATATTCGTGAATAATGCGTTGATTATAAACAATTGGTAAACGAGACAATTTGACAGAGTGTTGTTTTGTGCCGCTAATTTTTGTTGATGGGTTTTATGTACAGTGGACTAGAGTAATACTGTGTTGCAGAAAATTTGGTGTTGTTAAGTAATTTTGTAATTCAATTTAGCGCTCTTCTCCTCTCGAGTTTGGAGATTTAAGTCTTTATACAGCTATGGTTCTGAAAAAAAAACGGTTCATGAAGCTTAGGGGTAAATAATTCTTAAAATCGAATATATTAATTTGAAATGTAGAACGCGACACTGTATGTTACGGGCAAATAAACATTGAATTTCTTCCAGAAGCACACTTATTTATCTTATCTTTTTTAACTACTTTCAAGGCTCCACTGTAACACAGTTCAAAACATATTTCATAATGCCCATAAAGGAAACTAAATATCTATGCCTCCTCCCCCTCTTTATAGTATCAACTTGAAAATTGAAGTTCAATTCAGATAATTTAACATTATTCTTGGTTTTCTTTCCTACACAATAAATAAATATTTCTTAGTTTGATTTGATAGCAATGGTAGTTGTAGTAGTAGTCTGGCTGCGGCATCAGCATCAGCATCATGGATGGATCAATTTAAAAAACGATTCATGCGCATGAGAATGATATAAATTATAAAACACATGAACATAAAAAATATATGATGATAGTTTATTACGATGCAATGCTTGTCGGCTAACTCGTTAGTTTTAGTCAATATTATATTCTCCAGTTCATGTTATACAAAAAAAAAAAAATATTGGTTGTTGGGTCCCCTATCAACAGGGGTTTTATTTGCAAAGTACCACGGTTGGTGTACAGAGCGCAGTGAGTATGAAGGAACATTTTGTATGAAATGATTTTTAACAATTTCTATGGTTTTCAGTTTGGCAGACTGATGAAATTTATAGAGTTTGTTGTTTATGATGTCAGGTGAAATAAATAATAAATTTGTTATTTCATCTCATCCCGTGGGGGATATTGCTTCGACCAAATAACAAAATCAACAACACAAACACCACCAACAACATGTACAAAAAATATGTATCAACAACATACATACATATATTGTTTGCAATATATATTCGTTGCATATAATCATAATCATAACAGTGAAGTGGGAAAGGCGAAACTTTGGCACATAATTTTTTATCGATACCAGTACCACTCAAAGTTAGTTATTTTTTCTTAGCTTTCGACGAGTATGTTGTTAGCAAAATGAAATGCCATGAATTTTGTGTGGCTATGGGAGGGTGTCTATATGTTTGGATATTTTATAACATTTTCGGCGGTTATTTAGTTTTCTTTTCAAAGGGGGGCGTTTAAAAAGTTTCTCAGCAGTTACTTGCATGTAATATATTGTTTTTTTTTAAGTTGCTTTTAGCTTCATAAAACAAAAACTAAAATAGCATCTGTTATCGAAAGTGCAAAAAGGTCACATATTGGTGGACAGCTGCTTTCCTGCTGTTTGTAAATTGAATGGCATAAAGAAAACAAAACAAGACAAAAAAAAATGAAAAACTAATAAATTTATTATGGTTTGAAATTGTTATTTAGATTCTGAGGGGTTACTTAAAATAGATCATATATGAATTGTTTCTTGTTACTTAAAAACTTCTTTTATAATATTCCATAAAATCCTAAAGAAGGCTGTCACTTCTATATGAATTGTAAATTATGTGGATTACTCTTTAGTATTTGAAACGATAAAGATTTAAAAATTATTCCTTCTTCACTCATAACCGAAAATTGTCTACAAATTCTGATTATCTTTAGAGCAAAATGCAAGAAATTAATCTGTTTGCCTCCTATGCACTACATTGATGAAGAGCAATGGACTTGCGACCATCTAATTTTGAACCCACATATTTCTAGCAACTAATTTCACTCAAACTTTATTTCGTTGGCAAAGAAAGACGAAAAAGAAATCACACTTGGAAGGAAACTAAAAAATCTGGTCTAATACGGATATGCACGATTTCAGATAGCTCAATAGCTTCTGCGCAAACTACAAGTCGCAATTTTGAAGATATTTCGATAAAATTTGGTACATCATACTTTTTTTTTTGGACCTAGGACGGTTGGAATTGAAACTGTTAGAAATTGGAGTATTATTTCATTAATGTTTAAATTATGCAAGTTTTCAAACAAATTTCACTACAAATGACTGGTAAATGAAGCCAAATACATCTACAAATTTTGTGCATATCGGTTCATAATTAGTCGTAGCTCCCATATGAGGCCCACTTTCGAAAATCACTTTAAAGAATATAACTCTTTTAAATCTGTTTGTACCCAAATAAAATTCAAATCGAATAAGTTGCAGATACTCGTATACAGAAATGTCGGTGCATAATTAGTCGAAACTCCCATAATTATTTGTGTTGAATTTTATTTGGATAGCAACTTTGTTTTTAAGGTTTATGGTCATTAAAATGATTTTCGGAAGCCTTCTATGACAGCTATGACTATAACCGATCGTCATAAAATTGGATCCTATGTATGATTTCTGGCTGTGATTAGGTTTCATGTATAACTTATTTGTGGTTAAACTTGTTGGGATACGTGCAGAAGTCAAATATTTATCCACCCTATTTCGGGTGGACATTTGTATGGCGGCTAGGTAAAATAACCCAATGATTGCAATCTAATACAATCTCAACCATTCTTGAGCCGAATAAATAATATGTGCTAATGACCTGTGCTTTGAGCACAAAGTTTGAATGAGCAGTTAGTCAGCCAGACGGACGGACATGATTAACTCTAATTTTATTATACTGCTAAAACCACTTCCAGCAACAGAACTAAAATTTTTCATATCCTCGAATACATGTTTTAGAAATAACATATAGAAATAAATAATTCATAGAGTTTACGGAATTTGAAAATGTTTCACTCTTCCGTAAGGGCATTAAGTTATTTCTCTAAAAAGATAAGTGAAGCAGGCATTTAATCTATCTAGTAAAGCCAAATGATTCAAAAGAACTATTCTCTCACTGAAGTATCAAGTTCTATATGACGGCTTTATTATTTAGTATGAATCATACATATCCCATGAAGTGTAACAACCAGGTATTTGAATCAACAGACAACCCTCTCTAATATCAGAAAAGCATTCTTGAAAGTTCTCTCTGATTTAACATGTGATCAGTCACTTTTTGGCAAGAGATTTAGCTTTATGTTTATGTAATGTTTTTTTAAAAGTAATTGAAAACCTAACTGATCTATTTTTTAATATTTTAAATTCCTCTTATACATTTGAAAACTATTTGACATCCGTTTTGTTTTTTACGTTATGCATCTGTAGTTATGTTTTGCCCTAATTCATTGTTTCTACACCAACAATTTTCCCGCAGTAAACTTTATTTTTATGTGTGTGTGTTTGTGTGTGTGTTATAATCATTTGGCCAATGTTAATTTTTTTCCGTTTTATTTTAGCTTAATGCCATATTGCTTTAAGCCCTTCATTACAATAATATAACAGCTTATCTGATAGCAAATCGTGTCGGTCGACGCCTCTTCTTAAATTTTAACAACACTCTTAACTCAGGGGGCATTACCACAAGCAAACCCACAAATTGTTACTGCTCTGAAAAGTCAAGCCATGCTTCGAATTCATAGCATTGTTGTTAAACTGAATGAATGGTTTTTGGTTTTTTATCGATTTTTAGCTTATGGGCTGCATTTTTTTTTAAGTAACAGCATATAAAATTATGAGTGTTTTGTTATGGTGTATTATGCAGTGCGCAGGCGCGCACGTTTCCTTGTAAAAATGTTTAACATCTTACTAAAAATAGGTGTATCCCGACAAAACAAAAACAAAAAACCTAACAGACTTCATAACTTCACTATTGTTTGCTTGTTTTTACAACTTATTCGCAAAAACAAAAAATAAGACAGACAGCTTAAAGGACAGACAGACAATCATTTAGATTGCCAGCCAGACAAAATGTTAAATAAACTATGAGGGAGATATCTCAATTTAAGCTTTGCTTATACAACCTTTTGATCCATACCAGAAACTTTTAGATACACACAATAATAAAATGTAGTTTTATAGAAAAAATAAAATAAAAATCATTATAAAATACTGCAGTTTGATATCGTGCGCGATTTTGGCTAAAAATAAATGTATGACAACCATCAATTAATAATTGCATGTAACAGCAGTTGGTTAAGAGAAACATTTTCTAAATATCAGTGGCAGCTTTAGATGTTGCTAGAATGATTTTTTGTTTGCAGCTATTATTCCATGGCATAGCAAATTTATGATTGAAATATACTATAAGAGTATAAGCTTTGGGAAGTATAACAAAACTGTGTTTGAAATTTGGATTATTTTCTTAGGCAACACTTTTGAGGTTGGGTTAACGTATAGGGTGGCCATAACTCAGATATATTTTAATTATTAGATATTCTCAATGCATTTTTAGATCGTTGCCCTCTAACAAATGTTTCTAAAAGATATATTGTAATTCTAAAGACAATTCTGTAATTGGAAATATGTATATGCAAAATATCAGAGAATTCTTGAAAAAGGATATAGGATATATAGAGATTTACATAATAAGGTGATGAAAATAAACTCTTTAATTTACTTTATTAATTATGCAATCTAAAATGACTTGAAGCGGTAGGTACAATTTGTTTGCCCTACATCGAGGATCTGAGCATTCTAGCTGAAATAGTAATTTTTCTGGAAAGGCAATTTCTCACTTTGATGTAATAAGTTGCCTTCTTTATTTCTGACCACTAAAACTTTTCTTAAGTACCTTTTATTTTTAAAGTAGATGTTATTGTAATAACAATAAAACGATTCTATCCATCCTACACATCCTATCACTTCTATCCATCCTAGTTATCCTATACATCGTATCCATCCTATCCATTCTAGCCATCCTATACATCCTATACATCCTATCCATCCTATCTATCTATCATATCCATCCTATCCGTCATAGCCATTCTAACCATCATATCCATCCTATCCATCTTCCAACCTCTCCATCCTATCCATCCTATGAGTCTTATCCATCATATACATCTTCTCCATCATATATATACATACTATACGTTTTATCTATCCTATCCATCCTATCCATCCTATCCATCCTATCCATCCTATCCATCCTATCCATCCTATCCATCCTATCCATCCTATCCATCCTATCCATCCTATCCATCCTATCCATCCTATCCATCCTATCCATTCTATCCATCCTATCCATCCTATCCATCCTATCCATCCTATCCATCCTATCCATCCTATCCATCCTATCCATCCTATCCATCATATCTATTCCATTCATCCTATATATCATATCCGTCCTATCCATCCTGTTCATCGTTATCGTATCATATTTGCTGTCTATCCAATTCCGTAATACCATTTTCATCATCTATCGTTCTCCTATATTTGCAATCCTTCATATCTTTTCTTTCTTTAGTAACGTTTTGTAGATACAATTTTCTTTTAACGTTTCCAATCACTTCGATATTATATATAGAATAGGGATCGAGTTACAGATTCCGTCTTTATCCTGGATTGTTAATAACGATATTAAATCGATTTGATAGAATTGCTGCCGTATTCATAAAAAATAAATTAGGTTTGAAGTGTACTTTAAGACACAATTTTCATACAAAATTTTCTTAAAGTACACTTCAAGTCTACTTTATTTTTTTTCTGAATAAGACTGTTAATCTTTAGACGATTGAATTCCTTATTAAACAATTAATATATTGGCATTCGTTAAGAATATGGCTTCTCTTTATAAAAATTAAATTTTTTCTGTAGTTTCTTACTTTTTTTCGTACGCTAACTTCAAATATGTAAACTTAATGATAGTAATATCAAGTTGATTTAAAAGAATCAATCTCTGAATGGTTATATTCCTAATTTAAACAATTCAAAGTTCTATTTTATTAATTTTTCTCTGGCAACTCTCTTTAATATATATATATATGTACATAATTAAGATCTCAAAAGCTTCTTGTGGGTGGAAATACACAATCCTCTTTACAAATATTATATTGTTAAACTTTAACAATCGACAAAACTTTATTTCCTATAACTTGAGGCAAACTGCTGTTTAATGCCAACACCAATACAATACTATTCGATACAAGCTACATACAATGTATTTATTGACACTTAACATTTTATGCCAAGTGTAGTCTGTTACCAACTCCATACCACTCAAATCAGTTTGTTTTTCTGCACAATTCAATTCAGCTAAACTCTACTCAATTGTAAATGCAGAAAATCTACAACAATGGACAACAAATAAATGTTCAAATTGTCTATTAGCCAAAAAAGTATTTGCAATAATTTGTGGTCATAAGGTTATCAACAAATTTATTAATAATATTTTATGATTTCAAGCATTACATTTATTTTGCGCAAATTTAACAGCAACACACAATTGTCAGAATTTAACAAAGAAATAATAATAATAATAATGGTTGTGAGGTAAATTAACCGCTGTGATTTGTTAAATTAACAATGGTTTGAGAAATATATACATATATACAAACAGAAATGATTTAAAATCTGTTAAGTCTGCTATGTACATTTCTTTAAGTTGTTATAGTACAACGTTAGTAAACTTTGTGGGCAATAGTAAAAATGTTGTTTATTATGACCAAATTTTTAAATTATTACTCGTAATTAGATATTTCTTGTCTGATAAAAATGGTCACGTTTTGTTATTAAAAATTAGTTTTGGCTGTCAATTTTTTTTTGCATTCAAAATTTTAAAATTTTCAAATTTATGTTTACTACTTGAAATGATTTAGTATTGTGTTGATCACATCTTTTTTTATACTGATGACTTAATTGCCTGAATCTTTGTGAAATTTTTGGTAAATTTTTTTAGTTTTTAATAGTGATGGCTATGTTGGCGCATAAAAATATATAAATTAGCTTATTCTCATTAAGTCATTTGCAGTTTATTTATGTATGTATTAATTGATATATTTTATAGCCACATTTCAGATTTTCTATGTGAAATCTCACGCATAGCGTAAAACGAGGGTGGTTAAATGAGTTTGAAAAGACGGTGATTTATTTATTAGATTGAGGATCATCTTCGTGTCACAACTAATGTATGTATTAGAATCGAAAAAAATTTAAAATAAAATATTGACTTGAGCTTAAAATATTCTCAAGTCTCCTCATAATTTGTGATCTACCTATCAGAATATGATGAATTGAGTATTAATTGTCATTCATTGCCTTTAAAAAGAAAACACAAAATGATCTGAATTTAAATTAAATTCCATGATAATATTTTACAACAAGGACTTCCCTGCAACTAGTCCATACATGCATGTAAAGACTAGACCAAAGAGGAGTAGGAGTACTCCAAATATATGAAAAAAGGTGATCGATTTAACATTGCGATGTTCTAGGATTGGACCATATAACCCATCGGAGTAGTCCCAAAACTACTCCATGCTTCTACTCCATGGAGTACTCGAGAGGGTTAGTTTTAAACAACAACAACTCAATATGCAATTGTGTTAACACGAAACTATGTCGTTTAACTACAAACCCTTGTTTAACTATGACATGGTCCATGACTGCATTATATTGGACCATGTTGTAAGTAGTGCATTTCATCTAAAATGGATCACGTAGAGCAATATTATTTGCAGGGTTTGTCTTTAAAAACATATGAAAACTAAAGGTACGTTCACACTTGCCGAAAAAGACATAACCACTAAATAAAATATATTTGAACTAGTTTAATTATTAAAAACAAAACTTCGTTCATTTAGGACAACACAATAAATATTTAGTCTTATTTTATGTGATGCTGTTTGATCTTGCAAAACTTTTGTAAGAGTAAACAACGCTTTTTTGAGTAAATATTTGCCAAGTGTGACCGTATGAAAACCATTCAAACTTATTTAGAAAAAATTTTATCTGGCTTAAGTTCATTCATTTTATAATTAATTAATCATATTTCTTTTTACATGTTATGAGTTAGAACGAAATTTACATACGTTTACAATGTGTGTGTATTCTAATACAAATACAAATTTGTATTACTACGAACTCTCATTAGAGTTTTGTTTGTATTGGAAAGAGTTAGTTTTGACAATTATAAATAAAAATTGGCTGTAATTGATTTGATTGGTCCTATATTGATCCTATCTTTAAAATAGTTTAACGTGGTTTTTCCATCTAGGGTTTACGTTCGGAACCTGTTCAGGGAATAATTAATAATAATTTCTGATTTAATTGTCCTAATTTGAAACACAATTTAATTTAAAGTTACGACATAGTTGTTGCACTGAATTTGTCGTCTCTTTAAAAGATTTCGATTTGCTTAAATCTGTTTTGGCTTTTATATACATGATCGAGATCGGTTTTTGTCAAGTTCAAATTTAATAGTGTCAAAATGTCCCAAATCTAAACAAACAGCTTGTGAGAATGGACGGTCACTATGAGAATAGAAGCTACTGTAGGAAAAGTCAGGCGAAGTCACTGTACGAACAGGCAGACGAAGCCAATGTGAACTGAATGTGAAAGAAATATTTCTTATTATAATTTAGGTCTTCTTTTATTACATTTTTGTATTAACAGCTGAATATCGCAAAATTATGCGAATTGCATATTTGGTTTGACAAATGTCAGTGAGATTCATGTCATTAATAGGAGATAAAAATTAAGTTGACAATAACTGTTCATTCACTCTAACTGAATTTGAAAAAAAAAAAATTGTAATCACATATCCACACCATTTAACTTATCATACATCTTGAAAAGGCCTGTCAACAATTGCTCTTAGATTTTCAAAAGCGCAAATGCGGTAAATTAGCTTGTTGCAGTATCTAGAGTAATGAAAATAAGCTTCGTCTGAAACAAATTGTTTCTACAGAAACACAGAAAGATTCTGCGAATCTACGTTGTAAAACTCATGAAAAATTCCCCCTGAGGTCGTTGTAGCCCCCAAAGTTGAAAATTAACAAATTCGGATTTTATTCAAAACGCGTTGGTGTTGGCACAATATGTAGTGAGCCAGTAAATCAGCCCAATTTGTAGTAGTGTTCTCAGCAGAACGATTATGTAGACCGAAAATATTATGGGTTATACAAAAAGGAAGCTTTTATAAATCTACCATTTTCAAAATATATTTTTAGTGTTGCAATGCAATTTTCAAGTGAAGTTGAATTCAATATTGTTACATTGAATTCAACTTCACTTGAAAATTGCATTGCAACACTAAAAAAGCTTTTACCACTGATATGTCAACGACAAAAATGTCAAAACATTAATGTTATTACATATGCTATATGAAAACAAGTTCTTGCGAAAAACCCGCTTACATCCATATTAACATATCATGTTTATTCCCTCTCTCGACTTTATCTAAAACTGATGACATCTAACTAACTCAACATAACCTCGTACAGCAATTTGTTACCAATATAATTTTAGCACCCAACTCCCAACCAAATTGTGTGTT
This sequence comes from Bellardia bayeri, assembly GCA_950370525.1. Classification (NCBI taxonomy): domain Eukaryota; kingdom Metazoa; phylum Arthropoda; class Insecta; order Diptera; family Calliphoridae; genus Bellardia; species Bellardia bayeri. Next base: position 19,174,968 of record OX493265.1, on the reverse strand, counting down.
TATGGATGCTGTTCTCACTATGATTGTGGCTTGGTTTGGTTTCGTTGTTATTGTAGCTGTTTTTATTATTATATTCAAACCGTTTATTATGGCCTGAAGACCATATGAGACCTTAAAATAATATTTATGAATGCAATACATATATACATATGTAGTTTGTTGTAGTTTAAATATAAAAATACAACAAATTTTCTACACATACACATATATTCTCTAAATAGATTTATAGTCAGTTAGTTGCTAAAGCTATATTTTATGAATATACAAACATACTTTATAATCAAACAAACACATAAATACAAATATAAACATATATAGTATGTAGATACACATATGCATACCAACATATACAAACACACATTTACATATTGCCTGGATTTCTACTTATGGAATATATTGTCTGCTATAATTCAACATTTCAGTAGCCATTTTTCTGTTGTTGCTATTGCTGTTGTAGTAGTTGTTGTTGGGCCATTGCCTATTTGGCTAAATTGTTTATGACCTCACGTTTCTCCTATAGAGAAAATTGGAAAGATTTCTCATTGCATGTATATAGTATTTAACGCATGGTTCATGTTGCTAATATACGAGGCCAGAGTTAGGATACATAATAATATTTCAACAATGAATCTTGTTGCCGTTGTAGATGTACGAGTCTGTATTTGTAGTTTGTAGTGAATGGAAGCTGTACACTTTATTAATGTGGCATATTTGCATATTGTTGTAAATTTTATATTAGATGAACTTATACACACACTCTCACTCTCTCTCTCTATCTCTCTTTTGAGTGTAGTGTTTGTTGTAAGCTACACTTGTCGAATATACTAGATTCATCGGAGAAACTTTTAGAGTTAATATGGCGTATTTTCAATTTAAGCTTTACTTAATTTATTCAACAGAATTTATTGACTATACATATTTAAAAAAATGAAGATTATAACACAGTGTTGCATTACTATAAATACACTTGAGGTTTTCTATTTGTTGAAAAGTTAAAAACAGTTTTTTAAAATTGTAGTAGCGTATAGTAGGTTAATATCTATTTTTATTTAAAAAATGGGGGAATACTTTTTTAATTTAAGAGAGAAATTGAGCATTAATATGCTGTTAGTGTTTCATAACTATAATTACTAAATATGATAAACAAAGAAGAATGCTAGAAAACCAATTATCAAAAATTTTCTATAAAATGCTGCTTGGGTTCGTACCTTAGCTGTTTTAAAAAAGTTTAATTTCAGCTTATGTAGGTAAAAGATATCATAAGTTTTAAAGTAATTGCCAAAAAAATGAGGGGTCACATTTTGTAGTAATAAATTTTGCAAACATTCCAGATTATAATGAAAAAAATAAAAATGGCGGACCGAAATATCTAGACCGTACTTTTACAAGGCCGGCAAAGGCAGGAACTTTACTGTGAATGGTGAGCGCTACCGGCCTATGATTACAAATTTGTTTTTGCCCAAAATGGAAGATCTTGATTGATTTGTGGTTTTAACAAGACATTGCCACATGCTACACAGCACGCGAAAAAATGGTCCCGCTGAGAGACAAGTTCGGTGAACAGTTTATACCACATTTGTGACCGTCCAATTGCCGCCTAGATGTGCGATTTAACGCCTTTGTGCCATTAATTAATATTGAAGAATTTATTCGTGAGATACCAGCCGATATGTTATTGAGAGTATGCCAAAATTGGAGCTAGCGTATGAACCATTTGAGAAGCAGCCACGACCAACATTTACATGAAATAATCTTTAAACATTTAATTATATACATAGATCGTTCTATGGACTCGAATAGAGATTTCATACATTTCCCTAAACTTTACGTGTTTTTTTAAACAAATCCGAAAGCTCTTAAAAAATTACTTTTTAGTTAAATCGACTTAGAAAATGGTACTTTAATGTGATTTTTAGACTTACAAACACCACCAAAAGTCTTTTATATCTAATAATATAGTGTAGGGTACAAATATATGAACCTTCGTAATTGTGCCCAGTTTTAGCCAATTTAGCAATATTGGAGCAGAACGGTGTTAGAGTTCTTGATATTATAATCTTTTTAGAGATGGATAAAAATGTGAATAGAAATTGTAATGCGAAGTCATGGACTTGTTTTAAAAAATCCCAGTATTTTTCGAATTTTTCGATTTGCCGAAATTAGTATTTGTGTAAAACATCCAGAGAAGTATAATTGTTTTTATTTGCTTTTTGTTATACAAACACAAAGCATATTCACTTAACATAAATCAATGCTTTTCTGAGCATTTTTAATAAGAGAAAATTAAAGATATCTAATGACAGATTTCACATTAAATCACTAATTGAAAAGGTCAGAAATATATTAAAATTATTAACAAGGTCCCCAACAAAAATTAAAATTTTACAAAAATATGTTGAAGAAATAAAAGTGAAAGAATAAAAATTAATTTTGTATTACCAAACTCGAACGCAATTTTTGATGTGTCTAGAGTTTTTGAAATTAAACATTCCTATAAAAAAACAGATGGCAAATGAGTTGTTTAAAGTTTGTTGCAGTAATATGACTCTCTGACCCAGTTGCACTTTTATTTAAGCTCAAACAGATATCGAAAAGTGATTGCATATTAAGCGATGAACTGGTGAAACCTGTTAAAAAAAAACAATTTTTTTAAAAAATCCATAATTGAAGAGTGAATTTGATAATGAAAAAGAAATGTTTGTTATTAGAAACAATTTAAAAACGTTGATTGCGAAACGAATGAAATAATAAATGTAATTGAATTGAATTGAAATATGTAAAAACTCTTCACAACAACTTATAATTTCTGTGATGATATGGAATCAATATTAAGTAAAGGTATGGTCACACATGACAAATACTTACTCAAAAAAAGCATAACCACTTGTTTTAGCACAAACTTGTTTTGACGTTGTTTACTCTTACAAAAGTTTTGCAAGATCAAACAGCCTCACATAAAATAAGACTAAATATTTGTTGTGTGCTGTTCTAAATAAACGTGTTCAAAAATATTTTATTTCGTGGTAAATATATATTTGCAAATATTTGCCAAGTGTGATCGTACCTTAAGAAATATGTATAATTATTTGTTGCGAAGGGTGAGAAATGCAATCAGCATACGAGTAAATTAATTTGCTAAAAATTTTTGTTGATTGTGAACGATGTTTTTCGTCAGCGTCATATATTGGTAACAAAAGTATATCAGGATTCTCTTTACTTGAGATGCCTTAATATTTTAAAGAAGCTTTTTTAAGATAGAACGATAGTATTATATTATCAATGTAATGTTATTGTGTTTTTAAATTATTAATGATTTATAAAATACAAAAATTGCTTTATAAACTTTTGGTAAATTTAAAAATTATAGAGGACAGAAACAGATCAAACAGATTTATATTCAATATAAGTTACTTTTTTAAAAAGTTTTTATTATTAATAAACCAATTTGTTTTATAAGAAAAAAATTCCGAAATATTCCAGGATTACATTTTTGAAATCACGAATCCCGGGATTCCAGCGAATCCAGTTTCGTTTGGCATCCCTAATAGAAATATAGTGCAACAGTTAATGCGATCGATCGATCAACACTATAACATGGGTTTTGGCTTTGCTTTAAGTATTTCATAAACATTTACGCGTTTGGATTTTATGTAAACAATGCTTTAGTTTGGATATTGTATATTCCTTATAACTTTTTTTGCACTCAGTTCCACTGTTAACTTTGCCATTGTTGTTCATGTACCCTGCATCAGCCCATAATGTGCCTTTATATTGTGCTGTTATTACTCTTATGATGAATGCAATTTGTTATTTGCCTACAAAAGGATAATAAACTATTTCATGCCATACTCTCTCATGCATTCTCTCGGTGTACTACTACTAAAGCAAATACAATAGTTTATTTCTATAGGTATGTATGTAGTATGCAAGTAACTATATAAATGTACATGTATGTATATATTTTTAATCCATATATTTCCATACATACAATAAATAATGGCTTAACAAATTCATAAATAATATTTAACTATAAATTTTACAATATTTATGTCTATAACAACATTATAGTCATTTGTGTGATAATTTATTATATTTTGCATACTCGCATACTCGTGTAGTACTGAGTGCGGGTATGGGTAATAACTATACTACTGCACAGTACTGCACTGTGCATACTCGTATAAGCATTAAATTATGTCTGTTTGGATTCTATATATGAATTATATTTATACCCTACACCACAATAGTGGGGAGGGTATATTGGATTTGTGCTGATGCTTGTAACGCCCATAAATATTGGTCCAACACCCACAAACTTTAAAGTATACCGATCGAATCGGAATCACTCCCTGAGTCGCTTTAACGATGTCCGTCCATCCGTCCGTCTGTCTGGCTGGCTATCCATGTAAAGCGTGTGCGCAGACTACAGGTCGCATGAAGATATTTCAATAAAATTTGGTACGTGATATTTTTTCGGCCCATGGATAGATGGGATTGAAACTGGGGGAAATTGGTACATTATTTCACCTGCCCCCAGACAAATGTCCTCCCGAAGTAGGGGTTTAACGATCATAAATATTTGAATTATGAAAGTATCCAAAAAAATTTTACCACAAATAAGTAATTAAAGTATACCGGCTAAATCGCATCTAAAAATTTTGTGAAGATCGGTCTATAATTATAGACTAATTATAATTAGTCGTAGCTCCGATATAAGGTCCACTTCCGAAAATCACTTAAAACTGTTGGTATTCAAATAATATTTAACCCAAATATATTTCATATGTAAACAAAAAATATGGTACAATTTTATGATGATCGGTCGATAATTAGTCGTAGCTTCCACTAAATCTCTTAAAAATGTTGCTATCCGAATAAAATTTAACAAAAATGCCTTTCTTATTTACAGAAATGATGACACCTAATTTTATAATAGTCAGTCAGTATATATTGGGTGTAGGGTAGGGTCGGTCTTGACCGACTATATTTTTTTACTTGTTTAATATCGACTTTATGGTAAACTACAATGTCGTAGTATGTTAATGTGTGAATTCAGTGTGTGTTTCTTTTGGCATTTGGATAGTTTTGTTTTAATAGATTTGTTGTACATTTTCATAGTCATATATCATTATGTGGTATTATTGAAAAATTGCCTGGCTGTATTGCTGTTTGTTTGGTTATATTTGTATGCAGCTTTGTTTTTATTAATGACCTATAGAAAATATTATTAAATGGATTATTTGCATTGACAATGGATGTAGTTTATCTGAAATACAATTTGTTATAATCTACTGAGTTTGTTTTTATAAATTGATAATGTATAACATAAAGGTTAACATAAGGTTAAAAAAAGTATTTTTCATATATATGATTATAAATTTTTAACTGCAATTTTTATCCATTTGTGTAACCTATAATGTGATCAATAGGTCCCATTAGTTTTTATTTCATTTCTTAATACTTTCTTCTATTTCTGGTTAATTGCAATTAATAGGCATTTTGAGCTGGGCATTTTTGTTAATTTTTTCGCCTTAAATTTTTAGGAATTCAAAACTTCTGGAAATATTTTATGAAACATAAGATATTACAAGTCATAAATCACTATTTACACCTGGCTAAAAATGAACTGTAGCGGGAGCACCGTTGGCGAGATTGCAATTATTTTAATTTGCTCACGGAAGGTGGTCAACAACGCATTAAACCATGTTCAAAATTATGGGACATGTAATAATGTTACATGGGCACAAAAAGGCAGAAGAAAAAGTAAGAAAATATAGTCAGACCATACAATACCCTGTGTAAAACAGTTTTTCAGAAATGGGCTCTATATGGTCATCCAAAAATTTAGTGCCATGACTTCTGTGAATATAAATATTATGTTCTACTTTATCTCGATATACTATGAGCCTCAAAAGTGAGTATACACAAGAAATTATTTGATATTTTTAAGATAATGAAAATCCTTGGTACACAATTCCAAAAGAGCGCTGTATGGTTGTAGTGGAGAGTAGATGTGCTGCTAATTTTTTAAATTAATAACAAAGGATATCCTAATATCAGGTTTTTTATGGAGTTTTTTGTTTTCTTTAATGAGAATACAATTTTTATTTAGTGCTAAATTACTGTCCAGCATTTTTTTGGGTAGCTGCATTTTTAAGAGAAAATCACCGAAATGCCAAAAACCCTTATGTGACTGACAAGGTATACGGGTACCTTTTGGGTTTTTAAATTATTTTTCTGTAGAGATTGGCAACCATCGTACTTGAAACTTTTTGAGAGCTTCCACCCAACTTTTAATATTTTATTGTATTTAAACGTTTGTAACATTTCAAATTTTGTAACAAAATTGATTGGTTTTTATAATATTTGTATGAAGGAGGGAGTACCCGGACTTTTCGTACAAAACATGAAGTTTTTTTTTGTCAATCACATAAGGTTTAATAAAACAAAAAGTGGAGTAGCGTAATCTTAGGGTGACATGTAACACGTTTAAAAATTAAAGATTTTTAAAATAATAATGATTAAGAGCAATTATTTATCTTAATTGGCAATTGATACTAAGTGCGCTAAACTCGTGTCCGCCACTGTATGTATGAGCACTATGGTGGTCCCTGTTTAGTTTTTTCTATATCCACCACCAAACAGATTGGGGTAAATTAAGTTTGTCATTCCGTTTGTAACACATTAAAATATTTCACGTAGAACAAAAAATTACAATCCTAATGGTACGACCACGCTTGGCAAATATTTACTCAAAAAAGCGTAACCACTATTTTTAAGCACAAATTAGTTAGACGACGTTTAATCTTAATAGTGTTTTGTAAATGCAAACAGCATCGAATAGTTTTAAACTAAATTTTTATGGTCATTTGTCCTTAGTAAAAGAAGTTTCCCCAATAAACACAAGAATTATAATACATTATATTTAGTGGCTATGGCTTTTTCGTCAAATATTTGCCATGTGTGACCGTACCTCAAGACGAACAAGCTATGGTCGTCCGTCAATTGATCAATATTTGAGGGTTATAGTCCCATCACTAGATTATTTCCACTGATTGTGCGAGGTATTATAATAACAATAACAATAATAATAACAATGATTTTTAGGCCATTCCAATAACTTCATATCAATCTCATCATATTATAGGTATTTAACAGTAAGAGTGTTGTTTATCACGAGAATAATTATTTCAGACGATCTCTGTTAGTTTAGTTCAATAAACTGGTATTCAAAAGATGAATTCTGTTATCCTTACTGACTTCAACAGTTTCAACTAAATTAAACTGAAACTAGTCAACGTTTTACAAACTAAACAAAAGCTGTCTTGATTTCTACATTGTCATGAACATCAACATACATTGTAGATTACATATTTCCGCTGAAAGCAGATGGTTGATAACTTTTCAATTAAGATTAACCATATAACATAAGCGGCAATGAAGTGTTGAATATTAAAACATATACAAGTATAAATTACCAATGATGTATTATTAAATACAAGTTCATATTCAGTTCAAAGTAAAGTGTTAAGATAATCATTATTCCATCAACAAGATCATCTACAAACACAAAACACATACAAATGCACATGTTCCCCAACTAGTACGTCCCCCAATACAGCTCCCATGACTTATTTGATATATTTGACATTCAGTCATGCCATGCCATAATACAACACAACAGCAAGTGTAAATGATACATGCACAATACAAACATGAAATTTTCACCTGCCTGCTTTTATGAACATGTTAAAAAATTGCAACGACAAAGATGTATATCTTTTTAGGTCGATTAATGTGGTCAGTTATTTTGGCATGCAATGTTTAATTTAAGACACCAAAACTGAAAAAACAGGCCATAAAACAAAACCCAAACTAAAACATAAAATAAACTTAAAGATCGTGACTACATATTGCAATGATGTTCTACACTGCACCACAACAATTTAATGCAACACCAGTACCAAGACGACAATAACGACAGCAGCAACATTAACATTATCAGTTAAGTAAAGTTAAGATGAGATATAATATAATATAATCAGCATAAGAAAAATATTGTATATAATTTTTGCATATCACTTGTATTGATCAGAAATGAAAACTTTAGCTTTTCTCTCTCGTTCTTCGTATTTACAAAATTACTGCTGTTGCTGACGCTGCCACATACCACAGCCAGTAAATCATGATGATCAAAATGAAAAGATAGAAAAGATAAAAAAACTGTATATAATTTAAATTTTTTTTCAGTTTTTTAAACAACATCGAAACATTTAAATAATTTGATGGCATAAACAGGTTTGTTGTTAAATAAATTTTCAATAGACTTGGGAGTTCAACGCTGTAATTTTAAACTCAGCGGGAGCACTTTGCTTAATTGCCTCTTGAATATCTTTATACTTATAATATTCGATTGTTGCAGCGTCTCTCTGTCAGTCATTTAGTCTTTCTTTCTATCTATCCTGCTTTGGCTGTCTATCTTACGATTTTGTTGATGCCATAAGCTTGACAAGCCAATTTGACACTGCGTGCTATGTGACATTAATGTTTATACTTAAGCTAAAACTGCATGAATTCATATACATTAATACATACAGATATATTTGTATAAGAAATTTATAAAACTCTTCAGATGGCGTTAATAAATATGACCAACTAAATGGCAAAGTATCTGACAGCTTATGCAATTTTGTAGTTAAAGATACCTTAAGGTATGGTCACACATGGCAAATATTTACTCAAAAAAGCGTAACCTGTTATATTAGCACAAATTCCTTTAACATTGTTTACTGTTACAAGAGTTTTGCAAGATCAAACAGTATCAAATAAAATAGGACTAAATATTTGTAGTGTCTTGTCCTAAATAAACGAAGTATTTTCTTAATATTTAGACGAGTTCAAAAATATTTTATTTAGTGGTTATGTCTTTTTTAAATATTATTACCCAAGTGTGTGCGTACCTTTGGTTGTCTCGATCTAAATATTTGAAGTTTTTTGTAGTTTATATATTATTTTTATGTTTATGACTTTCTTGAAGTTCCAATAAATTATATACTGCTCTTTTCAACTGCTTGGTTATAAGTTAGGACGGCAGATATAAAGGGTTTTAGTTCAGCCTTTCTTATTTTTCACATTATATATTTTATTTTACCGGCTTCTATATAAGGAGGTAGGTAACCTCTAATTACAACATTAAAGGGATAGTTTAATTCGTCTCTTAACACATATTTCAATATGATTGCAATTTATCCGAGAGAAATATGTTATGATTGTTAAGCTACTTTTAATGATGTTGACATGATTACTGCGCTCATATACAATTATTTTTTTTGGTTATGAGCAAAAAGTTATTCAATTTGTGGCTCCAACATTACTACAGTTATCATGAATGTTTTGTCTTTAACATGGATGAGCGTGTTTGAGAGAGACCCAGCGACCCACAGAATTTTTTTAGATTACTTATTATCATTCTGTAAGCGTCAATATAAAGTAAACACTTAATATTGTTTTAAACATGTTTTATTATATGCTAGCTAAAACCCGGTCTGCTTCGCTACCGGTATCGTTATGAAATAAAAAGTTTAAAGTTAAACAAATATACCGTATTTGCCGGACTATAAGGCGCACCCTGATTTTAGGTCAAATTTTCAGAGTAAAAAGGTGCGTCTTATCGTCCGGCAAAAAATCCAAGATCATTGATCATTGTCCCATTCGAAACTCTGATTTACAGAGTGTTGGTATCTCAGTCAACACAAAAAGTTCAAATATGGAAACAGGCACTGGATAGGATATCTTGAACTCTTTGTTCCTTGTACCATTTTCAGCAAGAAAATATTTAACGAATAGAATAAAGTGATAATCCAACATTGATATTTACGAGTACGTTGACTGTGTTGCATCAAAAAACTGGAGAGCCCAGTTTAAGGGAATCGAATAACTCCTCAATGACATTAATTCTCTGGCCCAGCTTATAATAATATGACGATTAAATAGATGACAGTGTTGTTGTATCACATTACCACTTTTGGAATATTTTAAATATAATCACAGTTCTCTTGGCAGTAACTAGATAATCTTATATACGAGGTGCGGTTCGGAAACTTCATAGCCTAGCACAGAAAAAGAATTGTTAGTTTTTCAAAAAACATTTTTATTTTTGAAAATAATCTCCTGAAACTTTAATTCGTTTAGTCCAACGCTTATCTAGCAATACTATCCCTTGATTACAATAGTTGTCTTCAAGGCCTTCAAAAAAAAAATACTTTTGAATACCGCTTTTGGTCAACTGTTAACAAAGCCATTTAGCAGAAACCTTTTTCATCTGTAGTTCTTCATGGAAAATTAAATGGACTCGAACATTTGAGATGCTCATGATATTAGCTATTTCACTTTTATTAGTCGATCATTTAATACCGTAGCATGCACTTTGGCTGCACTTTCTGTTGCTGTTGCTTTTTTTTGGACATCCAGGTGAGGTTCATCCTCAATGCTTGTATGACCACGTTTAAATTCAGTAATCCAATTTTTACTGTTGCATATGAAGGGACACTTTCACCTAACACATTCATTATTCATCATTATGAATTTCTTGTCCCCATAAACCTTTTTTATTTAAATATTTAATGACACTACGAATTTCTAATTTTTCCATTGTAAAAAAATCGCGGATGCGTCTTTTTTGAACACCTGTTTCTGGCAGCTCCAGGTAGAAAATAAATTTAACATGTGTTCATAACTGTTCTAGGCTAAGAAGTTTCCGAACCGCCCTCGTACACCTATGTATATACAGCCATGTCACAGATTTTAATTTCGTTCGGAAGTGGAATTAATTCCGTATTTTGATTGTATAGAAAAAGTAAAACGAAATATTTTTTTCGGCATGAAACCTAGAAATGCTTAAAACTAAAATTCTACACAGCAAATTAAAAGTGGTTTCATTCCGAAAAAAAATTTCCTTGTACTTTTTTTTAGAAACAAAATACAGAATTAATTCCACTTCCGAACGAAATTAAATTCTGTGACATGGCTGATATTTTTACTTAATGATTGGTTATATGTCGGCTTGTATGAACTATTGCAAAAGTTGACAGAATAAGGACTGTACCGTTCTATAGGAAAAGAGACCAGCAAAGTTTGTTACAGGCCGCATTCATGATCTGAAATGTTGTAATGATGTGTCACCGACTTATTAACTAAATTTTTTAGGTTCTCACGGGGACACCAATATTTACTAGGTATTCCATGTTTATCCGCATAATAAGGTATCATTACAATGAGGCAGCCTGCCTTCCAGGGAACTCTGTCATTGCGAGAGATCTCTGCAACCCAACATTGTCTTCGTAGTTGGTCTTATTAAATTTTCAGCTCTACAATCCTTTTGTTAAAACAAGCAGCACTTTGAATATGCTTCAACAACTTACACTCACACACTTTTTTCTCTTGCTGGAGATAATTTATTTTGAAATCTTTTTTCTACGCTTGTGTTTTTTGATTTTAGTTGTTGTGATTTTTTTGTTTTTGTTGTGCTTTGGCGATTAATAATTATCAACAGTTGCCTCGACGGTGGTCTCCCACTTTGAAAAATCACTTTGCTGTTTTCATTTCTTTTCAGTTTGTTTTTGTTGTGGTTGTAGTTCTCCTTTAGCTGGCTGGCTGACTGGCTGGCTGAATGCTAGCTACATCTGAAAGAAGTCGTTTTGTTGAACACAGTGTCTGTGTGGAGCAGACCACAGATCACTGTTTTTTATGTTTCAAATCTTTAATAAGTGTTGTGGCCCCCTTCAAAATATTATGTTTGTTGTTGTATGGCATGTTATTTAAATTGGCTGCCGCTTTACTTTATGTTATTGTTGCTGCTGCTGCTGTTGTTGTTATTGTATCAACAATATATACCCTCAATATATCCCTTGACATTTAAATTAATGCCTTTGCATGTGTTTTTTTTTAGTTTTTAATTTCTTTGTCGTCTTTTTATTTTGTATTTAAAAGTTTTATTATTATTTTTTGTTTGTGTTTAGGGGAAGATGTTATTTAGCCTGTCATTTTGTCATTTTAACATCTTTGACTTGTTTTTATACTAATTTTTAAAATAAAATCCATTAATTAACTTAAAGGGTATTGAAAATATTTAGGAACAAGTGTACTTTTTTATATTATCATTCTTTACTTCGCAGCACAATTTCTTTATTTATGTGTTTCAGATAATGTCAGTAAAGTGTAGGATCTTATTAGAGCGGCATATATATTCATAATTAATGAGCTTGTTTTGATAGTTTAAATGATGTGTGTTATAGAAACGTTTATTTAATAGAGAAATTTGTTTTCGTAAGGGGGCGGCTTATATTAAAATTTATAGCCAAATACAAGTCTAAGTGCTTTCCCTAGTTTGCTTCTGTCACAAATACATACTCGCATATATATAAATATTGTACAGACAGATTTAAATACATATTTTTTTGACATCAGCATTCAGCACCTAGTATTATTCTTCCCTTTTCTGACACAATTTTATTTCTTTTTATATTAAATTATGTTACTTTCAAATAGGTATTTCGTAACCGTTATTTACACCTTTCGTAGTAATAACTTCCCACTTTTGTTTACCCTAACCATTATAAATCATTCTTATTTTTAACTTCCTAAACATGCTGGCTGCATTTAACTGGCAAAGATAATGAGTGTGTTGTTGCAGCTACATCTTTCAAGTTAATGAGTAAATAGTGTTGAAAATGCAAGAAATTACTTATAACTAAAAACATATTAAATTGTTTTTCATTCTTGCTTTTCTAACAGATAGATTTATGAGAATTTTAACACGTTTTGTATAAATATGTAATTTTTGTGTTATATTCCCCTACAAAATTACTTGCTCTGTTAATCTCATGTTTGTAATTATAATGATTTACTATAGATTAAAAACTTGCTTTCATGTTGTCATAAAATAAATCATTTTCACAAAAAAAAGCATCCATCCATCTGCCGCTATGTAAAAAAATAAAAAAAAAGTAAGAAGAAAGACAACACATTAGAATTATCTGAAATATTATAAAAACTGCTGTATTTACTTCACTCTTTACTTTACACTTTGCTGGCTACGAGTGCATTAAGAAAACCACTTACATGCACACTTATTGTCACTTGTTAGACTTACGAGTATTCAGATATACATTTGACGTCTCAGACATTGAAAATGCTGACTAAAGAAATCTTTATTTAGTAGTGAAGTATTATTGTGCTTGGAAAATAAAATCCCCCTAAAAGGGCGTTCGTTATCAACACCTGCAATAAATAATTTTAGTACTTTATTTTTTTTTGATCTATTTTATTTTATATATTTATTTCTTCTATTCCTTTTTATTTTTTATACCAAACACCAAAAAGATGGGGGTATTAAAAGTTGGTCATTTCGTTTGTAACACATCGAAATATTGATTGTAGAACCGAAAAGTCTATATATTCTGGGTCCTTGTAGGACTTTCTAAGCCATGCCCGTCCGTCTGGCCGTCTGTTGAAGGCACGATAAAGCTTTGAATAAAAGACATAGAACAATGAAATGTTTACCAAATATTCTTTAATCCACCGAAATGTTCGGCAGGATCCTAGCTATTGGACCGAATTTGCTTACTGTCAGACTACTTTGATATTTTCTAGATATTTTTTTTTTTGCTAATTTCTTCAAATATACTGCAAATAATATCATGCAATTTTGCACACTTTACTTTTATTAGAAAGGGCAAGTCCTGTTGAAAATGGTAGCAGGCGTACTTCGATTTCTTATATCCCTTATACAAATGTCTTACCGGCATATGGCTTTATAGTACATAAATGTCTATAAAAAACAGTATCCATAAAAAATTCTGCGATAATAAGTTTCATGCAAAGTGAAATTTCAAAACGATATTTTGTTTGCATTGGTCCAAAAAATACATCATATAAAGTCCACTTGCGAAAATCAAATCATTATCAAGTTCAAATTGAACAAAAATAATGCAAATGTTCATCTAAATCGTTATACCAAATTTCATGATGCATATATGATTATAGCACCCACTTCGGAAAATCATTTAAATTCGCACAAATCTACTATAAAAATCACTACCAAGTTGAAGTTCAACAAGCGTAATCCAATATATATTTGACCATAGGCCCCATATAAAGTCCGCTTTCGGATATCACTTAAATGCGCATAAATCTCTTATAAACCTCATCGACAAATTTAAATTCGACTCACATAGTTCATACATATATAGAAATATTCACAACAAATTTTATCAAGAAATCAAGAAAATCACCTAAATGCGCATAAATCTCACTAACAAGTTGGAATTCAATACAAATATAAATCGTTACTCTAAATATGATGACGATCGGTCCAGATTTGACCGTAGTACCCACATAAAGGCCACTTCCGGAAATCACTTAAATGCGCATAAATCTCTTACAAAAATCATTATTACGTTGAAATTCAATATGTACATATACAAACATACATCAGAGTACAAAATTTCATGACGATTGGCCCGTAACAGTTCATAGTTCCCTACTTCCGAAAACTCCATATCGAACGTAAATTTTACACAGATCAACTACAAGTATGTAAAAATTATACTTTTGACTTTTGTGTAAAATGATTCATAATTGGGCATTGCTCCAGTACAAGCTTCACTTTCGAAAATAACCTTAGAATATACAGAGGTGACAATTTCAAAAAGTGCTTCAAAAAGCCAAAATCAGTTTCGGAGGGCTTTTTGGTACTTAATTTATTGTGTGTTGTATATCGTAAAGCGCTTTATGTTACACGCTGCAAATTTATAAACAAAGTGCAGTTCGGAAAGAAAGAGACACATATAAATTCATGATTATAACTGGAATATGCATAAAATTTTTATAAATATCATTATTGAGATGAAATTCAACTAAACCAAACCTAAAATAAATAGAAAGTACGGTATAATTTTTTATGAAGTTCTCCCCATAACAGGTGATTTGGTGATGGGTATATAAGATTCGTTATAGCCCAATATATGTAAACTCTTACTTGTTTTAATGACAAATTTCTTTCGTTTTTTTTTCTATATAAATAATTTTTATGATTTTGAAATTCTTTTGATCTTGCGGCACATTTTTAACATTTATGAGTTTATAGCTGTTGTATACATGGCAGGAATAATAGTCAAACAATATCATCAGCATTTTTAATGTTGCATTATTTTTACACCACTCAATGTTGTATATACTACCAGCAACATGTTTAACTATATTAAGGGTGTGCCAGATTTGTTTTTGTTTAGACATTTTTAAATTGTACAAAATTGTATTAGAAAAAAAGTGGTTCTTTTATTAAAATATTTCTGTACAATACCTAAAATATTTGGTTATTCTAACCGATTCAAAAATATATATTTATGCTGCTAATGTTCTGACAAGAATTTCTAAAAACAAAAAAATCAATGACAATTGCTTTAAGGAAAAAATTCCTAGCTGGCAAGCCTTGTACCTCAAATGAAGATGCAATTACAGCTGGAAACCTTTATTTTGAAGGCCTTAAGGGAAACTATTTTAATCAAGGGATATAATTGTTAGATAAGCGTTGGACTAAGTGTATTGAAGTTTCAGAAGTTTGTATTGAAAAATAAAAATGTTTTTGACAAACTAACTATGCTCTTTCTGTGCTAGGCTAAGAAGTTTCCGAACCGCCCTCGTATCTGTCAATTTTTAAACTGTTGAGTTTTTATCAGGTATGGAGTAACATCTAAGAATATAAAGCATTCAGTATAACTATAACTTTAGCCATAGGCTTAAGTTTTAAGATTAGTTGGATCTACAATCTGCAATATGAAGTCATCTATTTCTAGAGATAATTCCAGCATTACTTTACCAATTCAAGTTGTTAAAAGTGTTAATGAACCCAATAAAACAAAGCTGGCATCTCTAAAGCCATTTTCATCTCTATTATTAATATCAATGTTGTTGATGATGTTCTTTTGATATAAATATTTTCTCAGTTTCAACGTTTGATTATATTTTTAGAGTAGTTTAGTGTAACGTCAACAAATCTAACATTGTGTTAAGGTGGATTCACCCATTTGTTCTTAACAAAAATTTTGTTCGAACAATTTTTTTTTATATGAAGTTTGACGTCTCTCTTTTTGAGATAGAGAAAATATTTTTTTCGAACTTGAATTGAGTTGCCAATAGGTTACATTTGTTCATACTATGTAATAACAATGCCTCATGTATTTCCATGGCCATCAGCAAAAGCAACTTTCTTTTTTCATTCATTTTGAATTTATATCTGTGATTTTGAATACACAATACTTTAAAATAATTTAATAGTTGTATTTTGACACTTCGAATCCAAAGCAAAATACATCAATGGACGCACTTGTAAAACTAATAACTTTTGTTTACTTATGGCAGTTTTGATTTTTTAGAAAAATCGTTCGAAATGGGTGAATCGTGCTGCAAAAAACTCTCAGTAAAAAAAATTTTGGTGAAGAACAAATGGGTGAATCCACCTTTATTTATAGAATTAAATTATACTCTCTCTGTCGCTGTGTTGTGTTGTTTTAATGCATGTTATTTTTGTGCTGTTTTGTTGCACATTTCATGGAGGTTTTTATGACTCGACATATGAAAAATCTACTAAATAATGAATTTTTTTCGCTCTGCTTTTGTAAGTAATATAGTTTTTATTTGTTTATGTTTTAGTTTTTATGACGCTTGAAATAATGTGATAATTAGTTTAGACCAAAAGAAGAAATACCGACGTTTTATATGGTTTTTGTGTGTTTATATTGTTTTTATAGTCTTTTACCAAGCAAACGGCAACAACAATAAGAACAGGAACCAATACTAGAGGAGATATGGACAGAGAAATATGAAGTTATTTACTGGTTATTTGCTGACATGGAATCATTTAAATTTATATATGATTTTTTTTTTTTACTAAAGACTGACGTCAGTCAAAATGGAGCATAAATAAAATAAAGTTTATCCTGGTCAGAGTCTGAAGAAGTTATGAATTTATTTCTTAACTCCACTTTAAACTAGTGAAGTAAGTACTGAAATTAATGAACGCTTGAAAAAAATCTCAGAAAAACAGCAGTTCTTTCAACCAGACAGCATTCCTATTTGCCTGATCTCAGTCCTCACGCTATACATAACTACATGTATAAGTAAATACTTTAGTATAGCTTTAGTATGAGTAAGAAAACTAAAAAACGAAATCATCACAAATCCTGCTGTGTCTTATTTACTGGCTGTGAGTGTGTGTCGGCCGGTCGGTGCAACTTCAAAGGTTATGGATTGTAAAGTAATTGTTAGTGTTTATTGTACATTTTTAGCGTGTTGTTAAAAAAAAAATATATACAGCCATAATTTACATTTGCTGTTTTCAAAAATATGTATTTTTCATTGAAAAATTTATAGACACCCACATTACGGCAGTGTGTAGTTTTTATTTGCAGTATGTACATACATATGTATATAAATGTATATTTGTGTTATTTATAGGGTTCGTTATGATTTATTACCAGATTACATGTTAAAGAAACTTGTTAAGTTTTTGTTTTTCTCATTTTCTTTTGTTTCTTTAAATTAACAAACAAAACAAAATTATACAAAAATTTCCTAGAAATCTTTGTTATGAACACAAGTATTCATACTCGTATAGTTATGCATATGTTTTTTTTTTTTTTACTTTTTAACATGCAACATATTACAGTTGGCCATAAATATACAGAAATACTTCTGTAGGTATTTATCCAATTAAGGTCATTGTAAGTATGGGTAACGTTTTAAAAAGAATGTAAAAAAATTACCACAATATATATATTTATAAATACATCAAATTTATGTCAGCGGTTTAAATGATCGCTTATGAGATGTGCAAATTAACAAAATGTTAAAATTCTTAAATATTTATATTTTGTCAGGTATAAAAATATATGACCATAATAACCAATTTAAAAATCTCGAACTATCGTTTAAATACTTGAATTGCAATGAAATATGCTTTGACAGTATTTCCGAAAAATTTTATTCACCTCCTTCTGTTTTGACTAACTAATGAATTCATCTAAAACTAATAAGAAATATATTGGGGAATTCATAACAGATGTCGTATCTTTTGAACGGAATAACTTATTAATTAATTTTTTTTCTTTTTCAAAGTCCTGTTTCACACTTTTCAGTTTTAGCTGACCAGTTTTTGTTCAATTCTCCTTTGAACTTGCCATTTCATTCACACACTACAAATCAATTTTCTTACTTTTTCATGCAAATCAATAAAATAAACAAAAGAAAATTAGAAAAAAATAAGAAATATTTTACCCCTCTTATTCTCACTTAAAAATACTTGCCCTGTTGAGTCAGAATTGAAGAGTGTAAAAGCGGACAAAGCGTTATATGTTGGAAGTTTCGCTTTACTTCTTTATTGCTCACCGAAGCTTAGAGAGATTATTTTTTCAGAATGTGTGATTTTGACATGGAAGACAAACATGGCCAGTCAAACAAATTTGAATACCAAGAATTGTAGGTATTACTCGGTGAAGAGTGTTCTCAAACTCAATAAGGGCCTGCAAAATCATTAAGTGCTACTCAAAAAGTAATTTAAAAATGTTTGCAAGCAGCTGCACTCATCGAACAGCAGAGAAATTTGTTACCAGGTGAATTGAAAGAAGAGTTTGTTTTTCCAGCTTTAACGTATAAACACACTTGTGATGAAAAATGAGTTCTTTAACCTTTAACGCAGCTTACAATCTTCATAACTAGATTAAAAAAAAATTTTTTTAGTGAACTCTGGCGAAATTTTGTTCCATTTATCCTCTATTACTGCAGTTGCAAGAAATAGTTCTTTGTCTATTTTTATACACACCATCAAAAAGATGGGGATATATTACGTTTTTTATTTCCTTTGTAACCCATCTAAATAATAGGCGCAGAGTAAAAAAGTCTGTATATTATGGGTTCTTATAAGATTCTAAGACTATCTAGCCAGCAAGAGAAAAAAAACATAGAACAAAGAAATTTTTACCAAACATTCCCTGATTCACCGAAATGCTTGTTATTGAAAATGGTCAAAATCAGTTCAGTAGGATCTGAGTTATAGATCAAGGTTTCAGACTACCTTGATATTTTTTTCGCTATTTTCTTTAAATATAATGTAGATAATATTATGAAATTTTGCACACTTTATTTTTGTATAAATTCTGTGGAAAATGTTAGGAATCGGTCCACGATTTATCATAACCCCACAAACAAATGTCTTCCCAGAATATGGCTTTATGGCACATAAATATCTATGGGAAAGCCGTATCTAAACAAAATTCTGCAATAATAAGTGATATCTCAAAACGGTATTTTATTGGCATTGGTCCATATTTTGATATAGCCCCATACAAAGGTCACTTCGGAAAATCACTTAAATGCGCATAAATCGTTGATAAAAATCACTATCAAATTGGAATACAACACAAAAAGTTCAATAATTTATATAAATCGTCACCCTCAATATGATGATAAGCGGCCCAGATTTGACCGTAGCCTCCATATGAAGTCCACTTCCGAAAATCACTTAAATGCGTAGAAATTCTTTATAAAAACCACTCTCATGTTGGAATGCAACACAAATAGTCCATTCATATATAAAAATCGTTGCTCTTAGTTTTATGATGATCAGTTTATATTTGATTGTAGGCCCCATATAAAGTCCACTTTCGAAAATCAAAACGTAAAACGAAACGACAAATTCTGTTGAAAATGGTAGAAAGCGGCTCACGATTTATCATAGCCCTTATACAAATGTCTTCCCGGAATATGGCTTTATGGTACATAAAATAATATAAAATAATAATAAGTTTTATGCAAAGTGAAATTCCAAAACGGTATTAGGTTAGTTTCGATCCATATTTTGACATAGCTCCATGTATAGTTCACTTTCGAAAATCACTTAAATGCGCATAAATCTTTTATAAAATTCACTAGCAAGTTGGAATTCGACAAAAACAATCCAAATATATATTTAAATCGTCATTCTCAATTTAATGATGATCGGTCCAAATGTGTTCACTTCGTCCAATCTTCGAAAAATCTCTTAAACATCCATAAATCTCACAAATAATCCGCATAAATAATCCATACAAATACTTCGCATATACATATAAATCATCGTCATTATTCCCTTATGAGGATTACTCCCGAAAACTCATTGACCTACATAAACATCCATATCGAAACGAAATTTTACACAGATCAGTTGTAGGTATGTAAAAATTATACTACTGACTTTTCTGAATGTTGTTCCATAATTGGCCATAGCTTCCATGCAAGATCGACTTCCGAGAATACCCATAGAGTATAAAGAGGTGACAATTTTGACATTTTAAAAAACCGAAATCAGTTTCATAGGGCTTTTTGGTACCTAATTTATTGTGTGTTAAAGTAAATCGCTACTCGCTGCAATCATATAAACGAAGAGTATTCTGAAAGAAAGATACATACTCGTATATAAATTCTTGATTATAACTGAAATATGCATAACATTCCTGTGATATCGTTATTGAGATGAAATTTAACCAAATTAAAGCAAAAAAAATAATATTCGCCCCCAGAAGGTGAGTTGGTACAGCCGAATATAAAATTTTACTTGCTACTGCTAAAAATAACGATTGTATATATTAATATTATCCCTACTTATCTTTATTAGCCTAAAAACTTGTACCATTTATAGCCATATACTCCTTAATTTACATAAAACACTTAATTTCCAACAAAAATTTGTTGAGTGTAGCAACAAAAAAAACTCAGTTTACATTTTAAGATTAGCCTTTATGCCACCTCTATGATTTCCATTTACAGCACTTTATTTTATTTAGTGTTTGGTGAGTTTGTGTGAGTGTGTATTTTTTTTCCATTTTTTTTTTCTATTTTAAATAAAATTAAAACATAAATCAAAATATTAGTTGTTATTTAACATGTAATATTTTATGCAGATAATGGGGAATGTTTAAATTTACAACATGTACATAAATTTTATTTTATGATAAACATGTTTTTGTATTTAAATATTTATGGATTATAAATGTATGATTACACACAAACACAAAGAGACAAACTGAATACATGGACATGGATACATATTAAAACTAGTAGCACAATATCCTGTTGTGAGAGTTGATTATTATTAAGATAATATTGTTTATACGTACATATGAATATATTTTACTAAACAGCAACTAACTAACTAAACTGAAGGACTGAACAAGTAACTAACTAACCAAATTAAATAACTGTATGACTAACAACAAATATATTTACAATTGTGGGTTAGAATGTGTTTGAAAATTAACAAATAACAATTACAAGTGTGTATATGAGGTTATATGTTAATTGGAGGGCCTTATTTATAACAACCTTCCTACTTAAGGAGATATTGTCATACACAAAAAGAGAACATTATCCTGTTCACTTTAAGGATTTCTAGACATATTTTTTAAAGGGACTATGAAAGATTTAGTTGAATATACAATATTTGGAATACAAAATTGTATTTGTATGTAATGTAAACAAAGAATTAAAGGGCCTTTAGGTAGGCCTTTCGCAGCCCGCTTGATTTGTATATATCCATTTATACATTAACATTAGGGACGTCTTTATTTTACATATTTTTTCAATGGCTCCAATATTTGAAATCTAAAATCCATATGTATAACATTTGAGGTTGTTTTTGTTATTTAAAGGTTGAGTTTTACTCATAGAAACACTGTGACATAACTGTTTCGATATGTACATATGTACATACACTCCAGCTCACTCATTTAAAGGCACTAAAAATATTCATATTCAGCAGCCCAAATCTTTTTTAACTGATTGCAGAATTTTAAAATAAAAATGGCAGCTAGACATCTTGAGATATTAAAAAAGTCATGACAATAGTGTTGTTTTTTTTAACCAAAAACCTTTTTTGAGCAATTTATAATAAACCCAAAAATGTGCTATTTTTTTGGTTCACTTTTTATTGTTTTTAAAGTAAGCGAACATTTTTTGTAGGGAGCGTTTGTTTTTTTTTTTTTTTTTTGAGAGAAGTAACAATTAATATGCAATTAATACGTTATTTTGCATTGAAGAAGTAAAGGTGGTGAAAGTAGAAGAAAGCTTTATATCACAACTCTGCAATTGCGCATTATGTTTGTTTTAGTGCAGCATTGCAGAGCCTCTGGTGGTGACCATGCGCATTATTTATAAAAGCTTGATTTTATAGCCTTTATTTAATTATTTTACTTCGGTAAATTTTAAAGGAATCGTTGTATTTACGGATGAGAAGTTTAATTTGAATGGGTCTAATGGCTACAACATTAACTATTTCCATGATGTGCGCAAAGAAAAGCGGTTTTTGAAACGACATCACAGCCGAGAGAGCGGCGTTATGGTGTGGGGTGCTATTACATACTATGGCAGCATTGATCTTAAATTTCAAAGTGCAAAAATGACTGCTGCAAGCTACTAAATTTTATTGGAATCGGCTTTTCCGAAGTTTAGTAAACTAGCTGGTCCTATATATTGGATATTGCAACAGGATTATGCCCCTATACACAAAGCCAGAGTAGTAAAGGAGTTCATTGCAAGCCAATGTGTTAATATTCTTCACTAACCACCCTATTCTCCAGATGTAAACATTATTGAAAATTTAGGTTATCTCGTAAGGTAGACAATTGGATGACAAGCAGTCACTAATTCAGGCTATTAAGGATCATTAAATTTTAAATAAATTAATAAAAAAAAAATTATATAAATATTTGACATGTGTGACATAATTTCCTCGATATCTATACATTGCAGTTTTTGAATAATAACAGGAAGCTAAATCACAACACAACTTAACTAAAGAGTGATGACGCCGCCGTAAATTTGACGTTTCATACGTAAATTTTTAATTTGAAATTTTTTTTTTTTATAATTTTTTGAGTGCCATCCTAATAAACGCAGATCTGAATATTAACATATATAAACATATTTTTATTAGAAACATTTTTAATACTTACATGCATACAACATTTTTGTACAATTTATTCAACAATACAAATCACAAGTGCATAAATAAAAACATAATTTATGCAAAAGTATAATTTTTTGGTCGTAGTCGTATATCGTATATGTGACTAAGTATTTAGTGTGTACCAGTATTTATGTGGTTAGAGAGTATAATTATGGTATTTGCTTCAAATTGACCATTTGATATTGTATTTACTGCATGTTATCTGACAATTTACTAAATAGAGGAATTTATAAATGTGAAAAAAACGAAATAATAATCATAATAATTTTATATGGGCATACAGAGTACAGCAAACTAATTTATAACTTTAAACATCCGGTAGTAGTGAATAAATTATGATTGTGGCAAAATGTTGAAATAATAATAAATGTATTTATGTCACAAGGAAATAACTACATATACATATGTAGCATGTGTACTGCACAGTGTTCCAGCTGGTAATTTTAGCTGACATGGTATTAATTTAATTTATTTCTTTCAAAATATTTTAAATCTAGCCCGGAAATATAATAGATTTTTCGGTAATATTGATAATTTGTTGTTTTTGACCTATTAATGTTTGACTAAAATATAGGAGAAATGGAAAATTAGAAAAGAGGGAGTGGGAGAATGAGAGATAGCAGAAATGGCGAAAGCCAGTATCGCACTGAAACATTCTATTGGAATGCAATAGTTATAGTCAATTCTTAGAGCAAATCTTTTTGATGTTTTACAACGAAACAAAACTATTTGAGTACCTAATCTTTCACATAATATTGAAAATTTATGATTTGAAAGAAAACTAAAATCACTTGAATTTCATAATAAAGACTTCCACACACTCTTTAATACCCATTGAATCTTATTTTTTACGACTGGGCTCTCTAAAATTGAATATAATCGTACATAAACTTTAAACTTAAGACAACTGTTTGAAAGCTCAAAACACAAACACTTGATATATGTACCATGTAAGCGAAACGAACACATATTTGGCCTCCAACACCATATGTCAGCACTTCAATAGCTGAGAAATAAATTTGAAAATAAAAACGCTCAAAATAAACTTTCAAAATATTGTGATTGTAACCAGCCAACACTTGATCAAAATCAAAAAAAAAAAAACCAACAGCTATTAACACATCATTTATTAAGAAGTAAAAAATTAAAGCAAAAAAAAAATAACAAAAAAATTCAATTGATATGATCACAAAATGCACTTGAAATATATTGATGTCTGAGGTGCACAATAACTGCAGTCAAGTCAAACGAATCACAAACATTCTCAACAAAAAAAGAAGCCCACATGCTCAGTCATGCAATCATTATTCAACTAAAACTTAAATTTTAAATTACAAAACTCAAGTGACGTTTGATTAATTACGTATAATGCTGCCAAACGTTCTATGTATTACGAGTACTAAAGACTAACGTATTGAGTGATACCAATCAAAATATTTATTTATTTATTTTAGATGAACAACAAAAACTTAAATTAACCTCTAATTGTGTTCAATTGATCCATGCTAAGAAAAACAAATATATTAGAGAAGATGCTGCTTGCGGCAATGTGGAGAAAACTTCAAGATACTGTATTTATTACTGATTTCTCTAAGTGATCGGTTGTGATGATGTTACATATTTGAATAAATTGTTAAATTTATTGCAGTGTTGCCGGTGTTGAAAATATCTATAATTTACAATTTCACGAAAATTTAGATGTATCAGATTTTTGCGGGGTTTTTTTTTAAAGACTTTAGATCAGGTATTTAGAGCAAGGTTATATACTCAAAACGGTATAAAACGGTATAAAAGGTAATCAAATATGTTATATTTCACTGCGGAGTAGGATATTGTAAACATTTTGCAATGACATCTGCTGGTACAATTTCAATTCAGTTTTAATGTAGGTCATGCCATAGTTAAACATAATTTCAAAGCATGATTCTTCTGTTGTCCTTAGTTAGCTCACTTAAGCCCTTGAAATCATATCTCCCGCTATAAAAACAATATTACCATCAATCGTCGACAATCACCGACATTTATGTGTTCAACTAAAATGTTATTTTATTGAAAGATTTCCAAGATGTCGAAAATATGGGGAAGTTCAACATTGCTGTGGGTAAGAAGAAAACAAATTCAAAGAACTCCAATCTTTACAGTTAATGGTAATAAAACATTTAGCTGAAGTAGCATTTAAACTCAATATGAAGGCTTTGTAATATCAATATTACATCTGTGAGCTAATCAATAGGCTATGATCTCGCTATTCAACCATCGTCTTTGAACGCATGATACATGTGTCGTCAAAGAAAAGTTGACCTTCTTTAAATTAATACGAAACTCACTGCATTGTGCCAATAAACCAGGCGATAGTGGGCTAGAATCAGTTAGAGGGTTGCGGGTATGATGCCCACCAAAGACTATTAATGTTTTGTCCAGGCATCGCAGTTTGTCTCTTTTTCTGTTAGAAAAATACTTGAAATGAAATTATTCGTAAAAGTCATAGTCCTGATATGCGTGGTTATATCAGCTGGATAAATTACTGGGCTCTTTACGTATAAGCGTGATAGTATGTGTGTCTAAAGAACAGATTTATTTAAAAAATTAAACAGTCGTCAATTTAATATACGTACAAACCTTAATAATATGTAAGTCCCCGAGAGCAAGCTTTATGAAATTACCACTTCTACAGTTAAGTGCTTTGTAGCAATTCTTCTTGATATACTTGATTACAGCTTTTTCAGGAATTTCAGCAAGATTCAGAGTATTAACGTGATATTTAAGTTTCGAGAAGATTAATATTTGACCTCCAAATTTTACAAAGTCTATTTTGCAGTTTCTCGACCGCGTACAGGAAAGTACAAAAGTACTTAGTGACATTAATCAACTCAATTGATTTAGTGAAGCAATGTCACCATATGGTTTGTATTTCATTATTATGCCGATACTATAATGTAATGTGTTCTGCTGATTTTAAGGAATCTATTAACACATATGTTCTTGAACGAGATCTAAAATCGTTTGTCACTTTAAACGTAGGAGACTTAATTATAAATCGAATTACCATAAACACAATTCCTACTACCCTCCTTCTCATAATAAATTTTTCTAGTTCTTACCAATAAATAGGTCTCTTCTCCTTTCTTGACTGAAGGACTAACATCCAGAGACTCATGCATATTGAATAGTGCTATCTTTCTTCCTGAATCAATCTTCTTCTATCTATAATGATAATAGACTATTGAAGGTTCAATTTCGTTGCTCACAAGAATGAAGCAAGGATAGTTGAAGAAATGAATTTTGTTTTGTTCTTCTTCTCTCTTCAATGATGATGCCGCATTGTTTCATGCGTCGTTACCGACTATCAGGAAAGTTAGGTTTGACAGTCAAGCGACACTTGTTTTATATAATTCCTACGCAGGAAGTGTCTCCATTGTCTAGGTGTAGATCCATGCGAATATGAACTATTGACAGTCAAGTGGCACTTTATTCATTATACTCCTACGGAAGAACTGTCCACATTGCTATGTTTATCTTCCATTACCTAGGTATAGATCCAAGAGAATAGAAACTATTGCAACACAACCTACTGCAGTAACCAGCAGAACTTAGTCAGAACCAGATCTGCTTAAAATATCTAAAATTCAATATCTGTGGAATTTTCTTCAAAGAGCTCTCATTTCTGAGGTTGGCACTGCTAACGTCTTCCGATTGATAAACTAGCCCTCCTCTCGTTTGGGAGTATTATTATATTAGCTGCCAAGATCAATTAGTGAGTGTTACATCATCTGATATGTCCAGGTCATGATGATGGGAAAACATATGTTAATGACGCATCTGGGCTATACAAAAATTATGCTAACTTATTAGATATTTCAATGATATAGCATAAACATATATTAGAAGGGTGTGTTTTACAAAGTTTCTTAACAATATAATAAACCTACTTCATATAGGTACATATCTACAGATATTGTCCATATTCCTTAATCATGCGGAATCGGTAATATCGGTAATATATGGTCATACTTGTCTTTCTAAAATTTAGAATCTAAATCAATAACTGCTATAAACAGCCCATATCGATATAGAGCATTTAATGTTATACTTCCTTGCTGATAAAAAAAAAACTAGTTTTAATGGCATTGTCATCGTCCTCGTTGTTCTTGATCAGGCACATACGAGTATATTCGGATGCTCGAAAAAGATTTGTTTTAAGCATCCACAACTTTGTCGTTGAAAGATTTGAGTTGCGGTAAACATGTATTCAGGTTAGGGTTTGCAAATTATTTGATTTTTTTTTTTGTTAAAATACAACGAATAAGAGATTTTAAATTGTTTGAATAATTCGATCACATATTTATAATTAATCGAATATTAACAATTTTATATTGCAATGTTTCACTAGACGGATTTGTAGACTTCTGATATTCAAAAACGCTATCGTCAAAAATATTTAAATAATAGACAATAATAACTTAATTTATACATATGTCTTATTTTGTAATTAAAATTTAAACTTAATGGTGTTAAAATATTACCCCCTTATTCATAAAAACTTACAACAGGTTTATAACAGGTTTATAAGGCAAATTTCCATACAAAATTTGCTTTATAAACCTCTTATAAACCGTTTTATTCGATTATTCCTTATAAAATTACTTAAATTATTCGTTATGCGAAAATGGCCATTTTAATATTCTGCGAATAATTATTTGTAAGAATTTGTTCGGTTATTCGAATGGATACCCTAACTCACGTATTGCCGTATCACGTATTCTTCATTTGTAAACTGGGTGTCACTAAAGAATTAAAAAATGTATTCCCCTGGCTACGACCCTGAACATAAGCCGTTTCATTGAAAGATGAAATATCTTCTCCGTGAATGTGAAAATATACACTGCCGGCCCATCTAAGCTATCGAGAACCATTTTATATAAACTCTGATGAAGTGTGTGGAGTGTGGTTAACAAAATGAAGTCTTATAGATTCTACTGCATTGATTGGTCGTTAAAAGTTATTAGTTTTACCAACTAACAGTGAGAAGATTAATTATCCATTTGATTGTTTTGACCCGCTAGTCTAAACTTTAATCTTGTCTACAGGAGTTAATGATAAGATTATATTTCGTTCTAAGACTTTAGGATCCGCTTTAATATAATAGCTAATGTATTTCAGCTCAACATCTGTATGTAGTGTTTGGAACATTTTGGGCTTAGTTTTAATGAAAATATCCGTATCTGAAATTATGCAGTTCTAGGTGTTGTAACAATAGGTGTAACATCAATTTTCATTTTTATACCTTTCACCTTCATGTGAGGGGTATATATATAAGTTTGTCATTCCGTTTGTAGTTTCCACAAAATAATTTTCTGACCCTGTAAAGTATATATATTCTGGATCCTTATATATAGCGGAGTCTATTAAGACATGCCCGTCTGTCTGTTAAGTCCCCAGATATCTTCGGGATCCAAATCTTCAATAATTCTCTCAGACATGCTTTCGAGAAGTTTGCTATTCAGCAAAATCCGTCCATAAATAACGGAGATATGAGCAAAAATCCGAGACAACCTCTGAAAGACAAACTGGCCACTCTATATCTCACAAACATGTGTTTGTTTTTTAAAAACCAACTGTCGATATATTGCCGAAGCTGTTTCATGTATCCAATGTTGTTGCTAATGCAGCGACTGATGTTGATGTTCTTGTTATTATTGTTGTGTTGGTTTTTGTTGTTACAATTACTTTAAATTGTTAGTTGCATGATGTTATTAATGTTTCTTTATTTTGTTCACTCAACATGGGTGCTCGTTCCAATGCTGCCACTATGTATCAGTATGTAGTATGCAACGCTTGCTAACAGTGTTGTGTTTGGCAACACAACAGCACAACAACATAACATACAATAACAACAAAACTACAAGAGCTACAAAAAAAAACTACTTTGATCTCTATGTTGTATGTTTTTGATCTCTTTGATTGATCAATTAAATTAATTTGTAAACAAGTATAAAGTGACTTTTGACTTTGTGGTTGGGGATTTATATTGTTTTGTACATTATTGTATGAGTGTGTTGTTTTTTTCTTCAAATTTTCTATGCAGTTCATATATTAATGATCAAAAATTAGATGGTGTTGTTTTTCTAAGCGCATATAATTAATTTTAAAATAAATGAAAACATTTTTATTTTAGATGTCTTTGTAGTTTGGCATCATGCTGTGGCATGGAAAAGCAATGAGGCATTCGAGAAACACTTGCAATATATTTGTGTTGTACATATGTATATATTTTTTAAATGATTTGCAATAAAAACTGCTGTAAAATTGTAATTAAGATTGATCTGTGTTTCCAATCAACATTGATGGGATTATAAATTGTAATATTTAGAAGAAATTAAAGGTATGGATAGTTTTTTTTTAACAAACATATGTTTAGTGCTGGAAATTATGAAAAGATTCCCAGAAGATTAATTAAAATCAATACTGAATTAAATTTATTTATATTTAGAAATCCAGATTTACAATAACATTGATGCCAGTCAAACTTTTTCTTGGTATCTTAAACGACTTCAGGCTTTTAAAGAGACATGGTTGAACATATATATTAAAGTATGAAATTAACAAATATCTGTGTTTTAGTAATTTTAGCACAATTAAAAACTTTTTACATTCCCGCTTCTTTGCTCAGTATTAATATACAATTATAAATGTACACCTAATTCTATTTTTACACTGTAATTGGTTCCAGGAAACCCCGTGAAAAAACCGCTTAAAAAAAAGACATTGATCGAATGCAAAATGGGTCATTGGTTCCTTATCTCTAAAACCTATTGAAATTAGTGAAAAACAAAGATTATTTAAGAACATCTATTGAGGTTTATAATATTAAAAATATATGCACTCTAAGTTTAAAAGTAATGAAAAAAAATGTATGACAAGTTCATTTGATTGTATGCTCTAAAAGGGAATTCCTCCAAATTTGTGCTATTTACAATTGCGATGACCAGTCAATTTGCTTGTATCCCCAAAAAGGGAATTTCCCTAAATATGTAATATGAACATAGGTACATATTTCGCAAAAATTTAATTTAACAAAAAAAAAATTTAGCCCAAAAGATTTTGAATCGTGCTAAATGGAACAAAATCGTGTAAAAAATATTAAATTTGTTTATTTTCAAACCGTGTTAAATCAAAACCGTGTAAAAAAAAGACCATGTAAACAGAATTACGTGTTATTATTGCACTCGTTTAAAATATTTTAAATATTCTTAACATATTCATAATGTTGTAAATAAATTTTCTTTTTTCGCTGTGAAAGCAGAAAATAATACAAACATAAATTAAGAACAGAACATTATTTTGTACATATGTATAAAACTGTGCAATATTCGTAGTTAATAACGATTTAAACATTCGTTCTGTTAGAGACTCAAAAATTAATGAAAGTAAAAGAAATGAAAATAAGATTTTAACTTGTTTTGCAAAGGAGTTGCAACATATTATATATAACTAAGGGTTTTTGAACAAGAATTTTTTCTAACAGCGGCATATTGGATAGCAACAATGTTAGAATAGAAAATATTGATTTTTTTTTCTTGAAATTTCTTCGGTGTTCACACAGCACAATTATTATTGCCTAAATTGAAAATCATTTGAGAAAATGCACACATTTGTATACAAATATGTAATACGAATAAGAGAGTAACACGAATTGCTAGTACAAGCAATTGTGTACTCGTCTTATCTTCCCCTCAGCCCGATGTACAAAAGGTAATCAGCTTAGCTTAAAGAATTGCTTCGTGTAAATTGGAACATATGTCAACAAGTTATATTGCTAAAAAAAAGACTCACATCGCAACAAAGTTCTTAAATTATAAATCTGTATTACGAAAATGAGAGTTGAATTAAGAATATGAAAAGCATATATATATATATATATAAGTTTGTCATTCCGTTTGTAATTTCCACAATATAATTTTCCGACCCTGGCTCCTTATAGATAGCGGAGACTATTAAACAATGTCCGTCTATCTGTCTGTCTCTTAACATCAATTTTCCGAAGTCCCCAGTTATCTTCGGGATCCAAATATTCTGTTAGACATGCTTTCGCGAAGTTTGCTATTAAAAATCAGCAAAATCCGTCCATAAATAACGGAGATATGAGGAAAAATCCGAGACAACCTCTGAAAATTTTATAAAAAAAATATTGTTACGAACAAATTCATCAACAGAATGCGTGTTTATCGACATAATTATGCATTCACAACAAATGTGAAGGGTATATAAGATTCGGCATAGCCGAATATAGCACTATTACTTGTTGACTAATCAATTTGTTGAGTAGCTAATTTCGTGTACGCGACCTGTCAACTGGCCGCCTAGAACATGTAATATCACACCTCTGGATCTTTTTTTTGTGGTCAAAACTAGTTAGGGGTAATTTGCATTTCTACCAGTAATGCTAAAAATAATCATCCGAAATTAGACCTTGTATTTTGAACGCCTCGCCTTGTAAATCACCGTTTATTTTTTATATTTTTTCAAACAAAACAACACGTTTCAATAACTTTCGCTTAAATACCCAATTCGGGTAAATACCTCAAAACAAATTTCCCATCACTGACACTTATGTGGCCCCTGTGTCACCGTGCTTTTTAATTATTTTTATTTATTGTTAGTGGTAAAATTATAGAAACATAAGTTTTCAAAAAAGTAGTGAATTTAATCAAATTTGAAATGTTGCATACACTGTTAATGCATTGGCTTCCAAGAATACACCTTTATCTATAAAGCAAAAACTTTTATTGATTTCTTCCAAAAAAAAAAGGGAAAAATAAAACACCAAATAGAATTTAATTGTAATGTTTTATGGTCCCTAAAATAGGTATTCTGATAATTCTTAAATGCATTTAAGCAATTTTGTTTAATTACCTTTGTAAGGTAAATAACCATGAACGCTTAAATACCTTCCCCGTAAAAGTACCCAAAAATGTTGGATGTTTTAGTGACTTTTACCGGTGTATACTTTGTTTGTAACTAAAGTTCAACAGAGTTTAAAGTGCTGAGTATACCTGACATAAAGGGAAGCTGTACAGAATTCAGAGATTTGATTGCAAAAGGATTATAAGTGTGATAGGTATTAGTTCTTCATAGACCCTAAATAAATAAAGACTTTTAGCCAGATAGTGCAAAGAAGAGCTCATGGTGAAATAATTATACAAGGTGGTGGTAACATTACAACAATGCAAAAGCAACAGAAACAACAGGGTATTTTTGTTTTTGCTTTCATGTTTGTTATGTCAAAACAGCTGGCTATTGTTTACAAACATGCTTGCAGAAAAAAATAAATACATGCAGTTTTTTAACTTCACCTTGACTCGTATATTTTTGTTTACTTCATTTGACATAACGAACATGACTAAAAAAAACCAGCTGGCTCTTCAGCAACACCTTGTATAATTATTTCACCATGGAAGAGCTCTCCTGGCTGATATTAGCTGTTTTTAAGACCCAGTTCAAAGAAACTGCAATGGTAATGATGCTATACTCGACGCAATATCATTTGGGTATACTAAGAGAGACTCAAAATCTAAAAAAAAGACGCCCAATAAATTGAATTGATTGTAGGCAAGGTTGACAGACAAATTTGGTCACAGTAACCACAGACTTTCCTTTATTAGTTAGTTATGATGTCAGCCGGGACCGCGATAACACAGTATTTAACTCTTTATTTGCTAAGACATAAATTTCTCAGCGATCTAAATAAAGTATCGGAAATGAAAACCTGTAATAAAATTTCTCTGAATATATAATTATTTCATTAGCATCTACTCTTGAACTATTTCATCGATCTCATTGAGTAATATGATCATACGGATCAATACGGATATCGATTAACATAGCAACATCTTTAACAAATATCTATCTTTTGAGGTGATGTTGCCTGAGAATTTTGTCAGTTGTTACGATTAACACAGAAGCAAGAAATTCACGCCCCTGATAACATTTGAAT
This sequence comes from Bellardia bayeri, assembly GCA_950370525.1. Classification (NCBI taxonomy): domain Eukaryota; kingdom Metazoa; phylum Arthropoda; class Insecta; order Diptera; family Calliphoridae; genus Bellardia; species Bellardia bayeri. Next base: position 19,141,918 of record OX493265.1, on the reverse strand, counting down.
TGCTTAAAGTATAAATCGATTCGATTACTATTTTTTGGGTGTATCCCAGATACTCGCACCACTATCACTTCTGTTACCATACATGACATAAAAACCATTCACACTTTTATTTAACTCATAAATTTTAGCAAAAGCCAAAGAAACGAATAAAAAAATTTAACATAAATACTAAAGTAAAATATACTAGTAGTACTACTAGTTTACTATACATAACGATGATGACGACGGCAGAGACAATAAACCCTCTGTTTTTTAGCAAATTTTGGTGTTTAACAATATCTAGTTACTATGAAAACGAAATGTGGCAGTACAACAACTAGTATATGGTCTAAATGCATACATATTTATATTTAACTTTTAAACTCATACCCATTTGAACCTCATACCCAGTCAAAAATGTAGCCCGTATGGTTTTGTTTGTGTGTGTGAACATTTTGCTAGTTATATTTCGTTTTCAACAACGTTGCAATAAATTTTACAAAAAAATGTGTAAATTGTAAATACGAGCAATTATTTAAACTCTACTTAACAAATTACTTTACCGCATATGGGGTTATTTTTAAAAATTACGACTTGCAGATACTCAAACTGCTAAAACAGCAATGTAGTATGTGTACACATACTTACGGGTATATTTTCCAAAGTGTTGAATGTTTATTTATATGTTTCTTTCTTATTGTGGCAAGTAAAAAGCACAACAGAAATGAAAAGAAAAAACTTAAGTAATTTAGATATATTATGGAAAGAAAATAAAAAGTGAAATATGTGTCATATAGTGATAAACATTTTTATGGTAAATTGTGATTTATACTATTGTACTCGTTTAAACTACGTTAACGTACACATTTACCCTTAAATAGTATTTTTTGTAAAGTAAATGCCAGTATTACTGCTTAAGAGTGTCATGTATTTATAATATATGAACAGTAAAAAATTGGCAACAAAGTATGTAAACATCAACAGCAAATGTATTTAGAGGCCATATCAGTTAACTTCATTCATTTGGCTTAGAAGACACACACAATTTAAGTAATTGCTTATTTGTGAAATTAAAGATGCATTACATTAGGGTGGCCTCAAAATAAAGTTGCGGATGTTCCCGACTTATATGAAAGTCTGATTCATTTTAAGACTACGTTTCTCAATTTTTTTGTCCTGGTGTCAATATTTGGTAAGCTGGATCAAATGATAAAAAGGTCCTTTTTAGAGGTTTTTTGATTTTTTTTTCACATTTCTTCCAAAGGAACTATATGTAAATTTGGTATCATATAAAAGGTCTTTGAGAGGCGCATTTAATAGCTTATCAAAAATTAAAAAAAAATGTTGAATTCAAAAATTTTCAAAATTTCAGACAAAATTTTATTTTTTTTTTATTTTTTTCATAGAATTTACTTAAATAAATAGTTGAAATTTCGTGATTATAAACATCATGCAATTTATATATATAAAATTTACGTTATTTTAATACCTATTACATTAACGAATTGAGTTAACAGAAATTGTCAGATAGGGAAGAATTTAGGTTAAAAAAAATTAATACAAATTTAAATAGATAGAATTTTAAAAAACAGGAAAAACCATTTGGGTTAAATTACATGATGTTTATAATGAAGAAATTTCAACTATTTATTTCAGTAAATTCTATGAAAAAATAAAAAAAACTAAAATTTTGTCTGAAATTTTGAAAATTTACATAGTTGGCTGAACGATAGTGCTTCAGTTTTAAACTTAAGTAGTAACTAACTAACTACACACAGATAAAATGAACATGGTTACCGCAATCATTTACATTTTTTAAAAACATTATGGTCGCTATCATTATTAATATGGTTGGACATGATATTAGCCATCATATATGTGATGTAGTATTCCTGTATATGTTTATGACAATCATGTTTATGATAAATCACCACATTATAATATTTTGATCTAGATTTAGATCATAAAAATGATTGCCTCAAACATACGTTATATCAATATCTAAGTTTAAAGCGGTTCATGGTTTGCTACGTTTTTACTAATTGTTCTTTGAGGGCTTGACTAGGGGCATTATCAGAGAAGAATGAAGCCTTCATTGGAAAGGATTTCGGTTCTAAACTATGTCTACCAATAACATATATGCAGGCTCTATTTTTTTTAATGCAGATAATTAGTAAAATTATGAAACGATGTTTTGTTTTTTCAAATTTTCAAATAACATCAAAAGTTAAATTGCGATCAACAATACTTCTTTGCTATTTTTCTTGGATTATAACGTTTCTTCTCATTCTTAAAATATACAATTTATTTATTATTATATAAAATTCTTTTATTCGAAGTTGCCTTCTAGTTAAATATAAAAATTTAATTTGAAATTTATTTTTGTATACTTCATTATATGTTCTACATTAGCTTTCCGTTGGAAAGCATAAATGTAAAATCATACAGAAATATACAAAGAGACACTAGCAAAATGTAACGTTTTCCTCGTAAGAGGAACAAATTCTCATTTATTTATTTATTATTATATTGTATTGTATTTATATGTCTTCGATTTTTTAAGCAATGCAGACTAGGTCTACAATATAATGATTACTGTAGAAGCTGTTATAACGAGGAGGAAGAAGAGACAATCATCCAATTTCTCTGCCAATGTCTGGCCCTATCAACAAAAAGGGAAGAGGAAACAACCAATGCCGAGTGATCGACAGGCTATCTACCAACGGGGTAACACAATAGGATCAACATTATGGACCCAAGTGAGCTGTTTTTCTAAGAACTGCTGTCCATGAACATTAACATACTATATATGGGCTTTCATTTATTGGGTGTATAACTTCAAAATGCGAGATTCATAAAAAATATCGTACCTAAACGCGGTTTTTGTCTTTAGTAAATTATATGTCATTCTGAAGGACACATATCTGTTATTTATTCTCACTTAGTTCTTGAACATTATAGTGTAAACAACAAAGTTTTATCTTGCTTCGAAAATGTTGATTTACTGATTTACTTCTTTAATGTGTTTTATCGATTTCAAAGTGTCAGAGATGGTTTGTGTGGTTCAGAAGTGGTGAGTTTGACACTGAAAATAAATACCGTCCCGGTGAAAAGGTTAATGACCAAGAATTGTAGACATTACCCCTTGAAGGCTGTTGAAAAACTCTACAAGAGCATGAAACATCACTGGCAGCTACTGAAGCAGCAATTTCAAATTATTTGCTATCAGCAGGATTCTTCCAACAGCAGGAAAATTGAACTGAAATTGTTTTAAGGGAGCATTCGCCACTGAAAGATATCGATTGCTTACCGCTGCTTATGCTGAATGTGTTTTAACGTTCTGTGTGCTGGTGCTGAATGTGTTTTAACGTTCTGTGTGCTGGTGCTGGTCAAAAGTGGCCATCTTGACACGGAAAACACAGATTACTCAGACCAGCCAAAAAAACTTTGAAGACCAAGAATTGGAGGCTTTACTTTCAGGAGATTATTGTAAAACTCAACAAGAGATTGCAAAATCCTTAATTTATGCTATTAAGCGATTCTTGAGTGAGAACTCCTGAAATGATCTAATGGAGTTTTATATATATAGCATTTGCATATAAGCAAATGCTTATGCTATAATTATTGGAAAATAACTCTTACATTAGGGTTGCTAACTGTAGACTGTCGGATTTGGTTTTGCCCAATAATTTGTTGACCTTATAACAAACACAGTCTAGCGGCCAAACCTGATTTCGTGCAATACATTAGTAAGTAAAGTATGTTTAATAGATTGAAGCATATTAAACATGAAATTGTTAAAGTTAAACTGTATTCGTATCATAGATTTAATTGATGGCCATTTTTTCCAAGAATATACTTTGAAACCATTGATATTTATGCCCCTATTATATTAATTTTCTTAATTTAGTTAAAATTTCCTACAGCTTTCAAATACCTACATTAATTTTCTAAACTTCAATATATTCGTTTTTCTTTGATAAATCATAAACAACATCATTATCTTTACTTAAATGTAAAAGTATATTTTAAGAAACAACCAACCCAACATTCAGACAATACAATACAATTTTTCTCGTGTTGTTATTGTTATTATAGTTGTTGTTAGTTTAATTCAAATCACTGACAAGTCATCTATCATCAACTATCATGAAAAATTAATGGATTTTTCTACAAAACAATGGCATGGAGGAGGCATAGTTCCTGTATAAGTGCATGTTTGAAAATTTATTGATAAAAAAAAACTGAAAAATACTGCATTCATTTCAAATCGATAGTAATATATAATAAAGAGAAATTATAGAAAATTTGTTTAACATGATAGCTGAAAAACTACTGGGGTTTTGTGAAAACTACATACAGCTACAAAAATACAAAATTAATGAAAATAAATAGGGGGTAAAAAAGTCAAATCCACATGAATGATAAATAATGGCGGTGGGATTCTCTTAGCCGTTTATTGATTTTAGAAATGAAAAATTGATTAATCTATAAACTTGAAACGAAATAATAGAAAGAAATTGATTTTTTCAAAGATATTATAAAATGTGTTGTTTTATTTTGACTGTAAATTGACAGCGGCTATTAAAAGGTCATCATCACACTTAAATAGATGAAGGAGGAAGAGCAAAAAAAAAAAATCAAATAAAACACTGATTACAGATAATGAAGATGAGATAATTATAATTTCTGTTAAAAACTTTTAGATACATAATTGAAAAAAATTGTTGCAGTGTCATTGTGTCTACTTTTAACTGTTTTTTTTTATATTTCGCACTTTCAAGCCATTTTTTCTGCATGTGTGATTTCAAGCACTATAAATCCAGTTCAGTGTTACCTTTTAGCTGCTATTTAATTATCATTTCTTCATTTTTAATAATAATGATCCTAAAATGTTTCAAATACTTAATTTCTGCCTTGGAATTTTCACTATAATGCTTAAAACTTACTTAAGGTACGATCACATTAGGCAAATATTTGCCGCAAAACACGTAACCACTAAATAAAATATATTTGAACTCGTTTATTTATTAAAAAAAAACTTCATTTATTTCGGACAGGACACAACAAATATTTAGTTTTATATTATTTGATGCTGTTTGATCTTGCAAAACTCTTGTAAGAGTAAACAACATCAAACAAATCTGTTTTAATATAAGTGGTTATGATTCTTTGAGTAAATATTTGCCAAGTGTGACCGTACTTTTAGTATAATAGCTAAAAATATCTTTGTATTACAAAATCCCAACACTTCTCTGCATAATATATCTTACAACTTACAAACGGAAAATTGGTCCTTCGAACTAAAATTCCTCATTTGGCAACACTTCTTCTTTCTGTCTTCCCTTTCATTATTATAAATTAAGCTTAAAATCTACACGCCATACTTTTTTCTCGGTATCTGTCAAGAAATACGTTTTTTCAGTAAAAAAAACAACAAAGCAACACCATATTAAAAGATTTCATATGGGGGTTTTCTTTTGTACTCAATTTAAAAACAAACTCACACACACACACATTATTTATGTTTGTTATTTTTTCCCCTACTCAGCTTGTTTTGTTTGTGCTTTAAAGCTTAAAGAGATGACGCTTACTTTGACAGTTAATACTGACATATAAACTGACAGTTTTAAATTGAGGCTGTTGTATTTTGATGGCATGTCATGTCAGTTGTTTTAAGTTTTTGTTGCTTTCGTTTTTAAATCTTAAGAGCTTTAAAAATGTGAAATAAGATAAATAACAACTACAACAAAGACAAAAAAATGTTTTAACTGACGTTTTTTTGTTGTTGTTGTTTGTTGGCTGTTTCTTTATAATGTGAGTCATTATTATAGTCATTTGTCGGCTTAAACTACTGTCTTGGTGTTGAATGACAGTAGTGTTAATGCGTTTTCTTTTTTTGTTTCGTTCCTTTTTCTATATAAAAAAAAAAAAATACCTTTATAGGCTGAAGTACTTTTTTGGAAATTATTTTTTACGTACTTTTTTCCTGTGAAAATTGTTGTGTTTTTGAAATTAAGTGCAAGTATTTGGGTTGATATTTAATGTAGGTTTTAGTCTGTTAAAAATGGATTCGTTTTTTGTTGCCAATGTTATAGGTGAGTTGTTTTTGTTTGGAAATACTAAATGTTAAGTTATACAATATTAAGTATAGACTTTGGACTTCAATAACTTTGGAGTCCTAACCTTGTTTGTTACATATTTAATATCAAGTTAAAAACAGAAAACTATTCGCCTGCAAACAGAGCAGTTACTCAAAATGCAGTCATCGTTTCATCACCAACCAAGATTATTATTCAAAAGTCTCTTTGGAAAGGAAAAACCAGACTATAGAATAATGTTCATGGCGTAATATATGCTTCATAGTCTTCTTGTTACAAAAAGCTTTCTTGGAAACTAAATAAATGCCCTTTTCTATTTTTCGTTTCTCAACATGTAAGGGTACAAATGCTCTAACCGGGAATGGAACATTTGAAAGCTCAATTGATAAATTTCTTATATTCGAAATACACAAATGTGTGAAAAGATAAACTATTGAATTTTTGTATACCCTACACCACCATTGTGGGGTCTCACACCCACTTTAAAGTATACCGATCGACTCGGAAAGTGTTTCGATTTAACGATGTCCATACATTCGTCTGGTTGGCTGTCCATGTAATTGTTGGAAACAAATCAATAAATATTGATGATATTTAACTGAGAAATAGATATATTTATTTAGTTAGGCATGAGTTCATTAAATTTAATTTTCATTAAATTATTTTTACTGAAGGTAGGAATTGTTTTACAACATGAAATTTTATTAAAATTTTTATTGATAATTTTCTTGGCTGAGCTGGGGATCGAACCTGGGTTGAATTTACATGTTTCAAGAATCACCACATTCTTTCATCAGAATTCTTTTTAAGTTCTAACCTCTGCACTACTGCGGTGTCAAACATCAATCTTTTAATCAGTGGTACTGGTGGTTCGAAATTTGCTGAGAAATTTTAAAAATGAAAATATATATAATATTCTGAACAGTTTTGCAAAGAATTTTAACGATAATGTAAATAAATTATTACATAATTGTGATATAAAAACTTTAAATGGTATTGAACATACGCAACAAAACTCAATATATTTTTCACGTACTGATGAAAACGAAATATTTAACATTTTAAAAACATTAAACATAAAAAAGATGCTGGAATAGATCAAATCCGACCAAAAGACCTTAGACATAATGCTAGTGTTATTTGACCAATACTAAACAACTTAATAAACAATAGCTTAGAAAATGCAATTATACCAACTCTGCTGAAAACAAAGCGGCTGTAAAACAGAATACAACAATGATAGGCCTATTATAGGCAACACTTCCAATAATTGAAAAAATATTAGAAGAAGTTGTTGTTAGAAGACTATCTCAATTCCTAATGTAATGTAAGTAGTAACCAGCATGGCTTTCAAAAAGGAAAAAGCATTAGCAAACTAAACGGAAATTTATCAAACTTCATCAATACATGTATAAGTAGAAATCAACATTGCTTGGTACTATTTATAATGTCCCATACTAAATTAATTTAAATCTTATAAAAAAATGGAATTAGAGGCAACGCACTAAACTGGTTCAAAAGCTATCTCCAATCAATAATATATTAAGCGATGAAATGTCATCACAATATGGAGTACCTCAGGAATCGAAGTTAGGACCAATTTTGTACATAATATATGCCAATGATATGATTAGATCATTAGAATGCACAACTTTTGCCTACGCAGATGATACCGCAATCATCGTCGCAGTTAAAGATAAACACACTGCCAAAAATATAATGCAAAACTCATTAGACATTGCAACAAAATGAAATTGCAAATTCCAAAATGCTGATTGCTTTCACCAAAAAGCATTAAAACCAAAACAAATAATGAAACGTGTACCACAAACATTGAGCCAATTTCATATAAATATTTAGGTGTATCTGTCGACAGTAACTTTAAGTGAAAAACTCAGGTTGAAAAGGTAAGCAAAAAGTTTTGCAAATCCGCAAATGTACTCTACCACCTAAGTCACTGCGCGACGTTCAGTGTACTTTTACAAGGCTATTTTCTCCACATAATAACCACATAATAAAAGTATTCTGAAATAACCTTAAACATAACACAAGTGCACACAAAATAAGTTATACAAACACGAACATTAACAATATCGCAAAGCAATTAAAAACACTTAATGTAAAAAGCATATACTTCACAACATTAGCGAATGACTTCTACAACGATAGCAAATTTCTACACATAATGGAGCACTTGTACAATAAGAGACGACGAGCAAATAAAAGATATAAGGTAGAACGATTCCACAATGAATATGGAAGAAACACCAAATGGAGAAATCGACATAATGCCACACGGAAAAGTACAGATTGCAATTTTGAAGATATTTCAATGAAAATTTGGTACCTAATATTTTTTCGGCCCAAGGACGGTTAGAAATAAGTATGGTTGCAATCGGTCCATTATTATCTGTTTTTTAAAGAGAAGTAACACTCAGGATATTAATATGCCTATATATAATTGCTTTACTTTCTTTGGAAAGGGGATAGATTGTAGAAGTAAAGGTGGTGAAAGTAAAATAAATTTTTATATCATAACTCTGCAATTGCGCATTATGTTTGTTTTAGTGCAGTATTGCAGCGCCTCTGGTGGTGAGTAGGCGCATTAATGTTAAAGCTTGATTTTATAGCCTTTATTTAATTATTTTACTTCGGTGGCGTTTGAATGCTATACCACCGAAGAAGGGCGCTGTGATAAATATTAGTTATGATGGATAGAAAGAAAACTAATAATTATTAGAAACTGATGTTGTTTGAGCAGCTGGGAATCGTACCCGGGGTACAAATACTAACTCATGCTTAATGATCAAATGCGCTAACCAATTAAGCTACAGCATCCTCTGCACGTATCCAAACAAATTTCACCACAACTAAAGCTAGATTTACACGATTGAAATTTTCTTCAAAATTGCTCTTCGAAATGCTTCAAACTCGTGTAAACAGCAAAATTTCTTCAACATTGATTTAAATTTAGTTATTAATAGTTATTAAATAAATAAATTCTTATGTAGGACTTTTGTCTAAATGATATCTAATCATTAAACATTTCTATTTATTTTCCATTTGCTCTAAAAAATTTAATTATACAAAACTTGTCTGTTATTAAGGTAAATTAGAGGATTTAAGTTTATTGTTTTAAACTCAATAATAAAGCTTAAATTACTTGTCCTAAAACTTAATCCCTTTTGGAAAAGACTTGTTTCAGCATGTTTTGTTTTTAATTAACAACTTCAAAATAAATTGCAAAAATAGAGAAAATAAAACGATTCTTGTACATTTTAAAAACAAATTACAGGATATTTACACAACATTTTTTTTTAATTTCATTTCCTTGCATGTCAAATAAATATATAAAAATCGTACTAAAAAATATATTTCTTTTGGAATTTTTTTTGTGTTTCCAGAACAAGGTTTTAAAAAGAGTTAAAATGTGTTGTGCCAAACGAATGAAAGAACACATAAATATTTATAATACATAGTTTACAAATGTACTTTATTATTAAACGTTATAAAATGAAAGTGTGTATGTACAACAAATGTTCAAATGTCTGTATTTATAAAACATACAGTTTGAAGTAAATACTCGTACAATTCTTTTTACTAAAATTTTCAGTGTTGGCTAAGAAATTGTTTCATGTATATTTGTATTGACTTAACAGAAGTGAATTTACAGTTGGCTACAAATTACTTCCGGTTTTTAAGTTTTTATTTTTCCTAAAGTAGAGGCAAACAAATGAAAATAAAAAGAAAGTAAAGCGAAAAATAACAACAGCAACATCCTTTTAAGAATTAAGGAACCATTTAGAAATGTATGTTATAGCTAAACATATACTCATACGAGTATATGCATACATACCGATATATACGTATTACGAGGGCAGGCAAAATTTTCAAACCAAATGTTTTTGGAAAACTTGTAATATTACAGCCATATTGCTACGTATACAATTCCAAACTTAGTTTATTTTTCATCACACCCATATTTGTGTTTATGTTTGATCCTATAGCTTCTGTAATAGCTTAGGGTCCTTTGATTTTTTGAGTACTTTTGCAATTACTCTCGTATTTACAAGTACATATTTTCTCACTCTCTTCCTCTCTTTTATATATAAATTAAGAATTTTGCGGTTATTTCCACTTGGTAAATAGAAACATCAATGAAATTTATAACATTGCATGTTACTCTCATTGCTGTGTACATTGTTATAGATGTTTGTGTTTTTCTACTCTGTTCATAGCATGTACCCCCCTCCCCCTTTAATTTATGGTGCCAAAATAAATTACGTTTAATATTTATGGTAGTTAGAAAGGAATCGGAAATATATTTGGTGTTAATTTAGTAAGAATTGTGTGTTTCTAAGGAGAAAATGATTTCATACTTAAAGAAATCGAAAAACAAATGGCATTGAGTGTATATGTGAATCATATCTAAGTACAAGGATTTTTCTATACTTAAAAACTAATGGATTTATGCATTTATATTTTAGTAAACGTTAAAAATAAAATAAATAAAAAGGCCACACTGCAATTAGTATATTTTTATTGGTCATTTTTAAATTAAGCTACAGTTTCTAGGAAAATCAGCTATTATACTTTATTATATACATATTATACACAAGTAAAGCTTTATATTGTTATAAACTAGCAATATAATCACAATATCGTTGAAATTTCACTATGGCAAAACTGTATTTAAGTATAGGATAACGTTAAAAGCTTTTACTATCGCCTGGGTTCTACATTTGTAAAATGAAGTGGAAGTGAAATTTTCATTAATTTTGTGTTCTAAATTTTGTGAAAATGATTTGAAAAGTAAAATATCACTTTCAGTTTCGTTCATTTTAGTTAAAAGTTTCACCTCGTTTTCTAGAACACCGTGAAATTGTCCATGTGGAATTGAAAACGATTTAGTTTCACTTCGTAGTGGAATATAGAACATAGGCGTATATCTATAAATATCTATAGATGAGTAGGAAATTAATCACAATTGAATTTAATTTTCTTATTACTTTCTTACTCATTTATAGAAACGATTGATTTATCTATATGCATAATAATAAAACTTTTAGCATTATCTTTTACTTAAATACATTCTTTTCAAGCTGAAATTACAGAGATATAATTCAAGCCCTCAAATCTACTCAATGACAATTCAACAATTTCCAAAAATGTATTATTAATTTTTTTAATATAATTCATTACCTGACCCGACAAACACTGTTTTGCCTTCAAATTTTATTTTCATTGAAAGTCTGGCTCCGTTACAAAGTCGTGGTGGATCGATATTTCGAAGAAGAATGATAGTTGCACTGCACCGACAAACAAAATTTTGTTCAAATACCTACAAAAGGAGCAGAAATAATGGATTTTTAAATTGTGATAGCAGACCGCATTTCACTTCGTTGCAACCAACCAAAAAAACAAATGAAATATTATAGATTTTTTTTATGAAATTAATGTATTTCAAAATTATTAATGTCAAGACTGCATCACAATGTGGACATCTCACCGTCATTCCACCAATACTGGCATGTTCACTATAATCATTTTCGCTATTGTAAGCGAAAGCAGCATCTTCCATCTCTTGCACTGCACGACGTGAAAGTCGTGACGTTCGTCTCGATGCTGGATTTAATAAATTTGGATATGTTGTAGTTGATTTTGTTGTGAGTATTCCTCTACACTTTGCATTCTCTATTGATTAAATCTATTGGTACGTCGACCTATAGTTGATCGTCTTGCTGGTGGCATTTTCTTTTTTAAATCAATGAAATTAATCTATATTTATATTTGACATTTTTTGCACTGAACACACTAAAAATCACTTTTTAAATTATTAATAGTATTAATATTTATGAAACTCAGAAAGAAAAAAAAATCACTTACAATAAAATTCCAATTGGAAAGCAGTGAATGTACTACCGGCTGTATCAGAAGAAAGTGTTTAGCAAACATGTGCATTTTGACAGGTTCATCTGTTTAACATCAATCAAATGAATGTGTGTATGTATGAGTTTGTATATTAGGTGGGATTAAAAACCATCCTAATTGATTGTTCTACAAAACGTATTCAGCCATTTTTTTATTTTTGTACCCGTATCCAAGTAATGCTGTGTAACAAAGCAAACATTTTTGATAATCACACAATTTATATGAAAATGACTAATGTTCAGAAAAATCACCACATCTCGACCAAAGGAAAATATGTTTCAAAATTTTTTTTAAAACCATCCTCATTGCATGTTCTACAAAACGTATTCAGCCATTTTTTATTTTATGCAGCCGTTCTTGAGTTATGGAGCTTTTGTACCCGGCGCTGCACGGGTTTTCGTTCGCTTTTTTCTGTTTTTATTCCCTAATAGATATAAATAAAAAGTACCAAAAGTACCAATTTTTATCCGTTTTTACCCCTATTTTTTAATCTGGGCCATATGCTATCCGTCTACTAAAATACATCCAAATCCGTTAAGCGGTTTTAGCGTGATTGCGCCACAAAATAACAAACTCACAAACATACAAACTTTTACATTTATAATATTACTAGCTAAACCCGGCGTGCTTCGCTACCTCCCCCCTTCGTTATGAAATAAAATAAAACGTATTTATATATTTACAAACATTTATTTATTTAATTTTAATGTGTTTATTGCAATGCTTTAGGTTTAGTTTGCCCACATATACACGGGATATTAACCTTGAGCTTTGGTAACAGTCATCGCAAACACTAACCGAACAGGAAAAAATTGTTTAAAATCGAATGGTAAATCTGTTGGTAGCATTGAAACCCCTTTATATTTTCTTGTTATAATGGTCGCTTCTACTAAATTATTTCTCAGTTTTTTTTTACTGCAAGTCGAGTACCATTACAAAGTGGTGATCAATATTACGCAGTAAAATAATGGCACTCCAATTTTAAGTTGTAGCACATGTGGTGGAAAGCAATGCACGTCGATTGAATTTAGGAACTCAACAGGATAATTAACGGCCTTAGGGATTGTTTGATTGATTTGACGCATTTCAAAGTGATATCTATCTTCTCCATGTGGAAAAATAATAAGATACTGAAGCGATGAGCGATGCATTTCAGTGGGTGAGGCCATGCCCCTTTGTCCACTTATATAGTCAAGAATTTATTATTTCGTAAGAATATCCTATTGTGAAAATATAATGACGATCGGTCCAGTAGTTAATACTATATTAAGATTTTTAATTTTCCTAAAGAGGGGCGTGGTTCCACCCACTTTTCTCCTGGTACGTATTCCTAATTATGCCAATACCATATGTACCACATATCTTTGACGTAGGTCAAAAAATGCCCAAAATATGGCGATTTAAAGTTTTTTGGTTATATGGGCGGTGCCACCCCCGTTTGTACAATCAAAACTTCATATAGCCTATTATTACTTCCAGAGTCACAGTAACATGCTATGAAAATTTCATCAAAATCGGCTCAGCCGTTTTGGAGTCCATACGTTACATACATACATTCATTTATATATATATATATATATATATATATATTACTCCCTCGTGGTCCTATTTTTGAAAAAATATATAACCTTTGTGTCCTTCCAAACTCGGTCTATCTATGTTTAAAAATTTATTAAAATTGAGCAGGCAAACTAGAGAGGCAAAAATTGTCCCCCTCGTGGTCCTGTTTTTGATTTGTTTTTTCATATAAACCATATTCTGAAAATGAAATGAAACTAATAAAAAAATTCCAAGCAAATCGATCTAGCCGTTCTCGAGTTATGGAGTGATAATCAAAATGTACACTTATTTTTATATACATACATATATAGATTACATGACGTATAAGTAATATTATATTAGTTGTACTAATGTACGTTATTAAATATCGCTCATACGTTTTATATCGGTATATGAAATATTATTGATGTAAACAAATATTGCCTATTTTTAGGGGCTATGCAAATAAAATTTAATTCTTCCGAAAAGCTTTTAAAAGTCGAAATCGAAACTTGAGTGAAAAATATTATAAATGCTGGTATCTGAATTAGATATTGTAAAACTAAATTTAATACAATTAAGTTGATCAATTATATTGCCCATTATTTCATAGTTTACTAAAACTTCGATAAAGCTTTGAACAAAAAAAAAAAATATCTGCCTGTTAAAAATTAAAGAATTTATAAATAGTCGAATTTAATACAGACAAAGTCGTTGCGTCTTTGGTTTTTGTAACTCCCTGTTGTCACATGCAAGTAGACTATATACAGATATTTTATACGAAAAACACTGAAAACCAACAGTATTTTTTGAGTGGCTACACTAGCAAGTGTAAGTTCATTTTTAATGTCGTCAACAAAGAAACTTCTAACAAAATTTGTTCATACAATTCTGTTAATTTTTAAAAATATGTGGATCCAGTATTGCTAAATGAAAAAATGAAAAAAATACGGAAAAATAATTTTAATTTACAATTTTTTTTTATAAATGTATAAAATATACATATCATGGTGTAATGAAACACGGTGAGTGCAAATCGGCAGCAAATACAACATAATACAGAAACAACAGGCTTTGTTTGTGTAAAATAATGTACTACTGCCAAAAACACTTAGAAAAGTTTACTTTTGACATAAATAAATTATAAACAAAATCAGTCAGCTATGCTACTGCACTCACCTTGTATAGTTACACCATGGTATGTATATTTAAAAATACTATTAAAATGTGTTGCGAAATGTGTTGTATTCGTTTTTCTTTATTATTTTTACCCTATAAATCTGTTATAAACATTATTTTTATTTTAATGCTGGTAGCACTGTTTCTTTATTTGTCATTTTACTTGCTGCAAGTACCAAAAATTTGCTTATAAGCAAATTAACTTGCAAGTTAAGCTGAAAATGCGAAAAATATGATTGTGTGCAAAAACTGTAATTGTATTGAGTTTTTCGAACTTACACTTGCATGTGGCAACGGGGAATAAATCACAAATAATTAGCGCAATCCACAATCTTGGGCAAATGGTATTGTATCATTGCATTTGTAAAAAGGTTTAGCATATTTTTACTTTACCCAAAGGAAATACACAGCAAGAGCAAAAATATGCTAAACATCTTTGCAAATGCATGGATGCAATACCATTCGCACAAGATTGTGAATTGCGCTATTGTTTATTAGTTCAAAAATATTTCATTTGGAGACTATAAATTTTCTATTAATAAAGTCAAAAGCGAATTTTCTGTCGTTAATGATGTTAAGTAATGCCATCATTCCCTTCTGATCTAGGTTCTTAGGTTCTTTGTTTTAGAGTTTCGTGTCAAGTTTTAACCGAAGGTTTTTATGTTTTAAATCCGAAAACCGACAATCATTTTTCGGTTTTCGTTTTTTTTATTTTACAATTAATTTCAGTAAATTAAAATTTTTGAATTGAAAAACAATGTTTTTAACATTTTTAAAAACATCAATTTGATTGGGAAAAAAAAACCTAATAGTTTCAGAAATTGCACCAAATTCAATAAATAAGAGTTTATTTTTTTTATATTATGCAGCCCATAAACGTTTCAATTGATCGTCAATTGAGTCTTTCAATTGAATTGATTCTTGGCCACACACTTCTTAAACTGAATTGAAAGATTTGCATTCAACTGTCAAATTTATATTTTTGTTGTCAGAGATGTTTCACTATATTTTTCTAGAATTTTTCTAGAAGCAAATCCCAAGCTTTTGCCGTTTTCATTTTATTTTTAAACTCCGGACTTTTTATTTTCCACTCCGGACTGGATTTTCCACGAGCAATTGGAAAATTTCTCTACAAGCATCGATGTTTGGCACCAATGTATTTTTTTAATTTTTTATTTAAAATTCATTAATATCAAAAAAGATTTCAAAAATAAACAACTTTTGCTTTGAAAAAAAAAAACTACAAACCTAAATTCTGACAGCTAATCAAGACACTCGAACACACACAGTACAATTGAAAGACTTGTTAGTCAACTTGAAAAAATCAAAATCTTTTGATTTTTCGTCTAATCAAATGACAAAGCCATACACGCTTAGATTTGCACAACAACCGACTCAGTTGCCAATTGAATTGAAACGTGTATAGGCTGCTTTAGAGACAGACCATTGATAGGGATGCAGAAAAATATTTATAAGGCTATGCCTATATTTAAAAAATAATAAAATCTATGTTATATGGTTAAAGTATTTGTATTACATTAATTATTTAGAGCAACTTTTGTAAAGCATTTTTATATATGTATAATCAAAGGTTTCAGGTTTCTATAATATCACAATATTTCATAAACTAGTCCAAAACTGAAACTGATAAATGTTTTTAAAACCGAAAAAAATTAATCAACAAAATATCACTGTCTAAATTCAAATGCAAAGCTTGTTTTCATCAATCAAGCTCTTAAATTATATTGCAAGCGTTTAGGCCACAATTTCTTCTATCTGCCATACAACTAACCTCCCGATTTTATGCGCAAACATGTCTTAGATATATCAGTATGGGTAAGTGGGAACTAATTACATGTTTACATAAGTCATACTGAAAAAATTTTGTGAAATTCCATAACTTATAAGTCTCATATAAAGATCTTTAAATAAAACTCAATAAATCTTGCCCAGATAATTTTATTGACATATAAGTTTAATAAACAGTATTGCAAAATTTAAGGTGAGTCTTTTGCTGCCACAAATTTATTCTTCACACTAATTCATGCATCTTTTTTTGGTACTTTTTTATTTATTGCATTTTTATTAAAAATTAACTAACAATAAATATTTTAAATAAATTTAATTATAGTTCAGCCAGTGCCGGACAAAAATTTTTTGAACATTGTTGATTATGTACTTTAAGTAGGCATACTTCCTTCTTATCTTTGGCTCAGATCCGCTGCATCTCTACTTCTTAGTCGTATATAGCCACTATTATTCAATATAATGCGGGCTAATGGGTTTGGGTGTACTTCGAGTATTTTTCTGAATTTTTTGGATCTCAGTTTTTACCAATGGCACGTTTAGAACCATATGCATATTCAAATTTTGTATATACCATGTATATATATGTTTTGGCGTCTTTGAATTTTGTCTACATTTAAAGCTGAGGCTGTTTCTCATGGCTATATTCCTGCATCCAGCAGTATTCCTGCATTTGACAACTAATTATGTTGATAAAATTAAACAGTTTTCTCAGTTTTTGTCGGTTTCAATCATTGCATTAAGACAACGGCATGCCTTCAGAAACGTTTATTAGACGTCACCAATCTACGGAAAATTTATATAGTTAGACCAAATGCTATCGATTTGAAATAAGTATGCAGATCAGATGGATCATGAAAACGGCATAGATCTTATTTTAGTTAATGGCGTAGCGATCTTTGTGATCAAAGAATTGTGATAGGCATTTTTAAAAATTAAAAAAAAAAACTACAATTAATACTGAAGTAATTTCTTGATGAGCACTAATTTGAATTTTGTTTTTATAATTATTTTGCAGCTGTTGAAGAACTTTTGCTACCGCTTTAACAGATCAGAGTTTTTCTTCGTAAAAAACTACTCGAATTAATAATTCGTAACTATTCTCAAAAACCCCTAAATTACACTTTTACTTTACACAATCCACCGGTAAGTTGGAACTACATAACTTCTCTATTCCAAATTATTATAACAACATTTAAAAATTGTCCGTATTTTACACAACGCAATTCATTAGATTGTTAACAAAACAGCTTTAAAGATAATCGCTACGATAAGATGAAATTCCATGATTGCGCATCTTGAGCAATTTCGTGAGTGGGCGTTGGTTGTCCACAATTTATTTACAACTCGATAAATTCACAGTATGAATTTGTGTTTTACATTGCAATTGTTGACGTTGTCAACAAATCATTTTATGTGGTGGACTTATTATCAGTTATTTGCTTGTGTATTTCAAATATAAAGAGCAAAAAATACTAGAAATAAGAAAATGTTTGAAGGAAAATTTATAGAGATAGATAACGACTTTAAGATGTATTACAGAAATAATAGAAATATATAGTAGTATTGAATGTAAAGTCGGTCACTCACGTACAGTTTGAACTGTCAGTTTCAACTGTTCAGTTATAACTGACAGACAGTTGACAGTTAAAACTGAGATTTACACACACGTGCAGTTCAATACTTCAGTTTTTAACATAGATTTGAACGAGCAGGACGGTTGGGCCGCTCTCGGCGTATGTTTTGTATTTAAAAAAAAAAACAAACAGCGTCAACAGTGGTGCAAGAAGTGATTATTACAACGAAATGTATCTTCCCACATTAGTTTCTTAAAAGAATAAAGTGAAGAACAAGTAGATTTCCTGATACGCACTGTCGCTCGACACAAATGTAACTGGGTGAGTATCTGGCTTAAGAAAACACATTCAAAATAAATAGATTTAGAAGATAAATTTATAGATATTGTGAACCAGGGCTTTTCAACAAGAACTTTGTTTTCTAACAAGATAAAGCAAATAACATCAAAGTATGGATATTTAACTTGTTGATATTATTGATATCAATGGATTTAGATGATAAGTGTAGAGATATTGTGATCAATTGATTTTCATGCAAATATCATCAACTTATTGACATTTAACTTCTTGATGTTTTTAGTAGTAGCAACTTTGACAGTTGTTAAAATGAACTCAATTTCGTTAGAAGAGCCATTATGCAAGAGGTAGAACTATAATCATCATTTTGTAAAATTCGTGATATTTTCGTACAACATTATCGTGCTTCTGAGACTGCTATTAAAAAGTTGGTTGATAAAATTGCCAGATTTGAGCTTCAGAAAATCCAAAACCAATTGTTTACAGGCCCTGCATTAGAGATGGGCGATTAGTATGGAAGAAAAAACATCTTAATGGGCGAATCGCGTTTCTGATTCTTGGGATTGAACTGAGCGAAAAATTCCACAAGACCATACGTCTACGGTGAAAATCGAGCTTGCCGATTTTGACTTGAAATTTTTTCTCAGACTTTATTTTTTTGGAAAATTTGCAAATTCTCTTGGGCTCATATTTCGTAAACTATTTTAAATTTAGGCTTATTTTCAAAAGCAAAGTTGTAGCTATTGTCTCGGACTACAATTTTTCTGAACATATTACCTAGAAAAAACTTCGTTTTTATGGTCAAAAAGTCAAAAATGTAGAAAATTTACCACTTTTTCGCTCGGTTTTTTTTTTTTTTTTTTTTTTTTTGATATTTTGGCCTATAACAGCCAAACCGTTGAGATTTTCGATCCAATACTATGACAAAAATTGTAGCCAAGACAATAGTTAAGAACTCTCGAGTACACCGCAAAAGCATTTGAACGCTCCTTCTGGCGGTTTTGGCCTTGTGAATGTGCAAGTTTTTCTTGTCTGAGAAAAAATTTCAATTCAAAATCGGCAAGCTCGATTTTCACCGTAGACGTATGGTCTAGTGGACTTTTTTGCTCAGTACAATCCCAAGAATTAGAAACACGATTTGCCCATTAAGATGTTCAAATCGCCCCACCCTACCCTGCATACTGAACGTGTCACTTTCTGATGCGCTAAGTGTTCTGGAAGCAGGTCAAATAAACACGATCGATCGTTAATTTAAAGTGATTTTAAAACTTAATGTTCTTTCACATGCTTATAAATTAATTTTATCTACAGTTTCAGTAGCTATAAAAGCAACAATAAGTTCTATTAAAATTCCTTTGGTATATAAATTAATTGATGTCACAAACATTGGCAGTAATTTACAACACCCAGCAGCCATATACTACCTAAAGGTAGGGTACAAACATACAAAATAAAACGATAAACACTATAATCATAAAATGAAATAAAATAAAATAGAAAAAGGAAAGGAAAAATAACACAAAAACAAAACAGAAATCTATGTATATGTAAACTAGAGACGTAAAAATGAAGTTGTGAAAAGCCAATATTTTGAATGTTGTATGAATGCGCTTTTAAGATTTACGATTATGACTAAAGCTATTAAAAGTTTCCTGCACCTTTTTATTACACTTTTTACGAGAGTTCAGCCACACACACACACAAATATATACGTATACATTTACAAACACAAACACACGCACCAGTACATTTACATACACATACATAAATCGTCTAGAAATATTGGTTGTTATCGAAGAAATATACTCATGAATACATATTTAACGAAAATGTCTATAAATTCAAATTCAGTTTAATGTTCAAAAAATCGTTTATTTATGAACGGGAATTTGCTTTATTGTATTTTGGTATAGTTGTTGTTGTTGGTATCTATTGGTTTGTTGTTTGCTGTATTGTGTATGAGTTTGGGATACCGCCTTTTTTGAAATTGTTTATTGTATCTCAATTGTTTGTTGGCGTTTGCTTATAAGTTTACAAGAATATTTGTTGTATTGTATTTCGTTTATTGTAATTTATTAGATTTGTTATAATTTTAAACATTTACGTTAAGCTTACACCATGTCTGGTATACAGTGGTGGTACATACATTTATATTTTCCTTGTTTTTACATTAATTTATTTGACATTTTTTATAGGAAATTCGTGATCATGTTTTGTTTGTTTGTTTAATAGGTTTGATATAAGTATTTTAGAGGTTCCCCAATGAGTAATTGTTATCTAGTCATGTTTACCTCTAGTATCGCACATTGTCAAACTTTTGAAGGTTAGAGTTATTTTTAACATGTTTACATAATTAAGCAGTTCGTTAAGTGGATTTATTGGGTATATAACTTATACTGGATATATAACAGATGTCGTATATTTTAAACGCGGTTCTTGTTTGAAGTAACTTATCAGCCATGTCACAGAATTTAATTCCGTTTGAAAGTGAAAATAATTTCGATTTTTGCTTCTATAGAAATAAAAAGTAAAACCAACAATTTTTTTAGGAATGAAACCTAGACATGCTTAAAGTTACAATTTCACATAGCAAATGAAAAGTTGTTTCATATGTCATATATGGTTACATACATATGTATGTATCTGTCATTTATTCTCACTTAGTTATTAAACATTAACAATTTTTTTTGTCTTCGAAACTGTGAAATATTGTGCCAACAAAACGTCATATGTGGAAAATTTATGGTGAATAAGTTCGTTCCATCGATTTCAACGTGCTAGAGTTGGTTTTTGCGGTTAAAAGTTGGTGATTTTGACAACAAAGACAGCCAAAGAACCTTAATGACCAAACATTGGAGGAATTACTCAATAAAGATTGTTGTCGAACTCAACAACAATTTGTAACTTGTGAGCTACTCAAGCATCAATTGCTTGGGTATCAAAATGCTGTACTAAATCATCAATTAAGATGATAAATGGATCTATTATGATAACTTGAAAGTATAGGAGAGCGTATATGAAGCCCGGACAACGAATCGATACTACAGCCAAATATCCATGGCGCTAAGAATGCTCTGTATTTGGTGCGATCAAAGGCTTTTGAATGTAACGAATGAAACTGATTCGTTTGTAGAGAACATTGTGCAGAAAACGCCCAGCATATTGCCAGACATGCGGCCATATGTAGAAATATCTGTTACAAAATATTTGGAAATAAATGGGTGGACATTTTTGCCCCATCCGACTTATAGATCTGACGAATTGTATTTATTTCTATCGATGGAATTCGATTCACTTCAAAACATGGTCTCCGAAATTGTTTAGTTCTTAGCTTAAATTTAAAAATAAACAATTAAATACAATTTTTTTCATATAAATTTTTCAAATAAATTTTCGAATAAGTTTTAAGCTTTACACAGGGAGGAATTTGCAAAAAAGGAAATAAATCTGTAATTTCTAGGCGATAACTCCAATATGATACAATACAATATAAAATTTGAAGTTTAGAATTTGAAAAGGATTCCAATGCTTCGTTTGTGATTCGATTTCAAATGCAATGTATTATTCACGTACTTAAAACACCTCGTCTTAGCTATAAGTATATCATCTCTTAAAGTTTACAAGATATTCGTACATTAATGAAAATTAAATTGTTAAAATTTGTAGCCAACGTAGTTGGTTTTTTTTTTTTTGCTAATAGAGGATCCAAATTTATTCCGATTAAGTCTTGATTGAGAAGGTTTTCGCTTCTTAAAATATTCTACCTTTAAAAAATATCCGCGCATAATTTTGTAACAAGACGAGAGGAGGTTCTTCCCTTTTCAAGATGAACCAGTGTTATTTTCTTTTTTCCAGATGCATTAAGCTGTAGGTCCACACCTCGCTTTTTAGCGTAAACGTGTTTATAGCTTTCTAAACGTTTTTAGCGTCAGTTACATGTGAAGATTTTTTGCAGCAATCAGTTTTCTTTTATATATACGTACTTTTGGAGGTGATGTCGTAAGCTCAGCTGATTTTTTTTAAATGAAGTTTTTTTTATCGGTTTGTTTGTCAATTTCATATAAAAAATATTTTTTCAGCTGTCATTTTTTCTAGTGACATCATCTTTAAAATAGATTTGCTTTTTACTTGTTTAGATCAGCTGTTTGACGTTTGCGATGCTTTCAAAAGTGGAAAGTAAACAACCTTTTCGTTTTTCAAGCGTCAATGCTTGCTGCGCTTTTAAGTGTGTAACTTAAAACATACGACTATATTGATTCTACTTTTTGGACAGTTGCTTAGAACGCGAGAAACGCGTAAACGCTTGGTGTGTACATTCAGCTTTAGTGCAAAAGTAAAATGGTGAAATATAATAAATGAGCATCATTCTAGGCCACCTAATAGGTGGCTATTGCCAAAAATTATGAATTTCTTGAAATCCTTAACACCAACTAAAAATTTATATTTTTATTAATAAAATATGTTTTCAGTATACATTTAACCTATTAAAGTCTCTTCATAGATTGGCTCAAACAATTTTATAAAATTTAAATTGATTGCGCGTGCGTCATCTATTAACATTTTATGTAGGCCACAGTAGGTATATAAGAGGTATTTTTACATTCAGCACTAATGCGCTGTATGTTGTACTACCTGTAACACAATAATTTATTCTGTATCACCTGCATTGAAAAAGAATTGAATAGTAGCATTACCAAAAGAAAAAGTGTTTTACCAGAAAGTTCCATTTAAAGAATTAAAAAGTACCATTTGGTAACATTTTAATAGAATCTCAATCATTCAGGACTACTAGTATATATTATTAACTTTATGTTTTTAAAAACATTTAAGTAAATCTTGTATGTTCTCACTTGAGTCTTTTTGGTTTCATTAGTACAGAAAATTCATAACCTAATCTATATAGTTTCATGTGTGGTTTATTCAAAATTCAAAAATTATTATAAGCAGAACCTAGCAGTACTATAATTCCCAGTAACATAATGTGTGACTAATTTCATCATACTCTGTTTGATAATAGAATAGCAATTATCAGGTTTCGATTAGAAGACAAAAGTATTATTCATTAATAGATACAGATACAAAATAATATAAATCTTCTGATAGAAAAAAAAAAATCAAATTACACAATAAAAACTATTCACTCCAAAAACAAATCAATTACATTTCATTAACAAACACATTACAATAATATTAAATATGTCTCTAACAAACAATATTATTTAATTCCCCACAAATATATTGTGTTTCTAAAAATTAATGTAAATGAAAAAACAATTCTAAAAAACCAAACATATGTCAAACACACAACAATCAAAATCAATTAAAAAACTAAAAAAAACACACATTTCATACAGTGAATGACATTTTGTCAACATCATCATTGTCAGCACACACAGCCCATTAACATAATTTTCTATTTTAAAATACTTTAATTTTCCCCCGATTTGGGAAAATTGACAAGCAAATCATAGAACATAACCAATCATCAGTCATTAAATTAAAATTTCAGTTTCAACACAAATATTTTGTACCTACTTACAGCCAGACAGCAATCTTAATATGTAGTACCTACATTAGGGTGGCCCCAAAATAAAGTTGCGGATGTTCCCGACTAATATTAAAATTTGTTTCATTTTAAGACTACGTTTCTCTATTTTTTTGTCCTGGGGACAATATTTGGTGAGCTGGATCAAAGGATAAAAAGGTCCTTTTTAGAAGTTTTATGATTTTCACACATTTCTTTCAAAGGAACTATATGTAAATTTGGTATCATATGAAAGGTATTTGACAGGCGCATTCAATGGGTTATCAAAAGTTAAAAAAAAATTTTGAAATGCAAAAATTTCAGACAACATTTTAGTTTGTTTTTTATTTTTGTTATAGAATTTACTTAAATAAATAGTTGAAATTTCTTTTTTTATAAACATCATGCAATTTAACCCAAATGGTTTTTCCTATTTTTTAGCTTATAAAATTTACGTTATTTTAATACCCATTACATTAACGAATTGAGTTAACAGAGATTGTCAGATAGGGAAGAATTAAGGTTTAAAAAAAATTAATAAAAATTTAAATAGATAGAATTTAAAAAAAACTGGAAATAATCGTTTGGGTTAAATTGCATGATGTTTATAAAAAAAGAAATTGCAACTATTTATTTAAGTAAATTCTATTATAAAATAAAAAAAAAAACTAAAATTTTGTCTGAAATTTTGAAAATTTTTGAATTAAAAAAAAAAATTTTAATTTTTGATAAGCCATTGAATGCGCCTCTCAAAGACCTTTTATATGATACCAAATTTACATATAGTTCCTTTGGAAGAAATGTGCAAAAAATCAAAAAGCCTCTAAAAAGGACATTTTTATCCTTTGATCCAGCTCACCAAATATTGACCCCAGGACAAAAAAAATTGAGAAACGTAGTCTTAAAATGAAACAAATTTTCATATTAGTCGGGAACATCGATATCTTATTTTTTCTCCATACAAACGGGGCCACCCTAATGTACATATAACTGATATGAGTACACAATCGTGTCTACAAAATGTTTGCATGTTGGCAGTTTTAAGCAAAATCTGACATTTAATTAATAATAAAAACGACATTTGTCGTCTCAAAAAGTGACAGTTATAATTGAAATTTGTATGTACATTGTATGTATGTATTTCTGATGATTTCATTGGTTTTATTTTTCCTTCTTTAAGTGCTTTTAATAACTTGGTTTCGTTTTTATTATTATTGTTTTTTTTTTATTATTTTTATTGTTGGTCTTCACTGTTTTCATTTCTAAATGTTCTAACAGTTGGCTGTGATTTTGATATGATCAAATCAATAATATAATAAAATTGAAAAATAAAAATTAAACCCTGGTGTAATTATAAAAGGTGAGTGTAAATCGACAACAAATACAACACAATACAGAAACAACAGGCATTTGTTTGTCTAAAATAATGTACTACTGTCAAAAATACTTTAAAAAGTATTACTTTTGACATAAGTAAATTGTAAACAAAGTCAGTCAGCTGTGCTACTGCACTCACCTTGTATTGTTACACCATGAATTAAACTAAAATATAGAAATTGATTTGCGACACTGTAGAGAGTTTGGTCGTACTTTATGTTCACTAATCTACATATTATTTAAGTACGTTTAAGAATAGAGCAATTTGTTTATGACCTCTATGCAGTGTTTTCTAGATTTACCTAGAAATTCCTAGCAAGGTAACAGCAATCCCCCAAGAAGGTTCTTCACTTACGATGGGGAAGGATTTCAAAAATAGGTTAAAAATTTCTGGATTCTCTTGGTCCATAAAAACAAAATCATAAAAATTACATATTTTCGCTTTTTGTATATTATTGCGATCCAAAATCATTCTCTACTCTACTTTGTGGTGTTGGGTTGTATAACTTAAAAATGCTGGTGCACATTCATATATTTTTGTCGTTTTGGATGGTGCATATTAGTCGTTTTGCTCACTTAGTTATTAAACATTGTAAACAACTAACTTTGGTTTTTGCCACAAAAATTTTCAAATCTTGCTTTATTTCTTCAATTAGAAAAAAAATGCCACTGAAGAACACCTAATACTCACTTATGGTAAATGTAATTTCAATGTACGAATATTGTTGTCAAACTCAACAAGAGCTTAAGCAATCATTGGGAACTACTGAAGAAGCAATTTCAAAACATATGCGTTCAGCAGGATTCATCAAGAAAAAGGGAAATCAGGTACCATTTGAATTGAAGCCGAGAGACCTTGAAAGATGATTTTGCATATCAGCATGAAAATCTTTTGTGCCTTGAATCATTTATTACGATCAAAACTTAATATGAATTCCGTTCTAACTCATAATATTTAATAAGAAATATGAATCATTCCCGAAGTCTATTTCCCAATAATGGTGAATTAAAAAGATGATGTTACAAGTAGATCTTGGACAACAAACATGGCTGATGACGACCTTGGCAGGGTAGAAAATGCATTCCAATGTGCCAGTTGTTTAGACAATATAAGTTTACAATGGTATTCTTTGAATTGTTAATTAAAATGAACTCAAACCGAAATAATAAGAAATTTTCAGTAATAAAAAGTTAAAAACTTAATTTTCATAGGCATAAATCTAGAAAACTATAAGAGATAATATACAGCTACAAGGAAGTTTTTTAGGACGAAAGTAGTCGATTTGAAATTGGATCACAAAAGAAGAATTGAGATCGTTTCGAATTTGGTGACCTCTGGTACCGCTATTGGTTGGTTTATGAGATTTAAATTCAAAAGTTAAACCCGATGACAATTCCTCTCGGGGCATATGAAATTGTATTGCACTTGAAATTAACATTTAGAAATTACAGATTTATTTCTTTTATTTTTCCAAATTTTCCCACTGTGCAACGTTCGGTCACATGTTGCAATACCTATAAAAACCTATTTAAAAAGAAGTTGTTGGAAAGTCTTGCTTGAGCCGCCTTATATCCCAGACCTTGCCCCGTCGGACGACTATTTGTTTCGAACGATGCAAAACGCTCTCTCTCAGATATGTTTCAGATCAGAAACCGGCTTGAATCAGTCATTGTCTCAAAAGATGAGCAGTTTTTTTTTGGCATGGAATCGATATGTTGCCAGATGGTTGGCAAAAGGTCTTAGCTAACAATTGATATTATAAAATTTTTTCAATTTAAAAAAATCCCGAATTTTTTAGTTATACACCCAGTAAGTGTAGAGTATTTGACAATCACCTATGATCTAGTATAACTTCTCACTAGTTGAATATTTGACTTTTAATAAATTCAAAAATTGGTTTTTGTTGCGTTTAAGCTCAATGCGACTTTTTGTTTGAGCAAAATGGCAAAAAACAACCACAATAATATTATTGAGTTGTTAAATGTCTATTACAGCGTATAGATTTTTACCAAGACAAACGTTGCAGTTGTGGTGGCACAACATAGTAAAAATCTTGTTGTAGGCTTTTGGTTAATGTTGTTGTCATACGAAAACTTAATTGACTGCTGGAGTTTTGAGTGACAATAAAAAAATACTTAAAGTTGATTTATAGGAAACCTATAAATTCTCAAACATGAGTTGTGTTTATCGAGTTAATGTTTAAAGGAGTACGGGGTTTTGGTTGTTTAAAAATTTGTGCAAAGTATATAAAACAACAAAAGTTAATAATTATGAGATAATAGGCCGATTTGGATAATATTGAAACTGAACACATTTCAAACTCTAGTATTAAGAGAATCAAAACTTTTATTTTCGTGAATATTTGTTACTTTTATGTAGGATAGCTTGGCAAACTACACAACTTGTACATAACAGAAAATTTTCTTCCAAACCTGACAACCTAATGTAGGGTATTCTAAAACCACAGCTTTCTACTACTCAAAATTATAGCGACATCATACTGAGATAAAAAAAAAATATAAAAAAATTTATATTTAAATGGAAGGCAAAGATGAAAAACGCAAAAAATGAGAAAAAGCAAAAAAAAAGAAAATCAACCAAAACGAACCGTTTGTGTATGTATGACATAAATTTCAATATGTCGCAAAACTGTCATGACGATAAATTAAGAAATAAATTTCAATTTCAGTTGACCATTTGTTAAAATTTAATTCTGTCGTTCATGCAACACAAATTGTTGTAATTTTTACATTAACTTGAATATATTGTTGCATACAGCATACATTTGATTGTCTAGTCATAAATTTTATTTAACTTGGAACATTTTCCTACAGCCAGCTACTCGTACTTAGTTACTCATTCAATTTGAACTGAAGTGAACTGCAAACTAACAATATGTATACTAGTCGTACTGTTGTAGTAAATTCTACAATGATATGGAAAATATGGGAGTGTTTTTAGTTAGTTGTTTTTTACTGAATGGAGAGGAGTTTTTGTAATATTAAAAAAAAATTGAAACAAGTTAGAGTGCATTATTCGGCTGTACCGAATCTTTAATACCCTACACGTAAACATAATAAGAACTACAAAAACTATACTGGTTATATAACTAGAATATCCTTATTATGTGTTTTATATTCAGTCTTACGAGTAGTGCAAATTTTATTAGAATTTTATATATTGTTTGAAAGACAATTTTACGACCAACATAATTTATTTTGAATGTTTCGAAATTTTATCTAATTTTGACCAATTATAATTGATGTAATTACCGAATCTTACTATAATTTACAGAGTTTGACTGATATTCGTACTAATATTGAGTGTAGCTTAACAAACAGAGTATAAAAAAGGAAAAGATATAAGGTGAGGCTTTTTTGTTGAATTTGATCTCAATAATATTATTTACAAGAGATTTATGGCTGGCATAGTAGAATTGGATCAATTGTGGACTGATAGCTTCTAAATCCGCCAATGTGATTTGTATGTATTTGAGGCTTATTTTAGTTGAATTATTTACAACAATTGTTTGGTTGGTTGGTATGCTCGAAAGTGGACTTAATTCGGAAGCTATTGCCAATTATTGACTGACAGCTACAAAAAGCATTTTTGCCGTATAACCGATATTAGTTGTTTTCAGGATTGAAATTTCTGATCTGTATAAAAGTTGGTTCGATATCGATATTTATTAGATATTGTTATGGGTTTAATTGTTTTTCGGAAATGGTTCTTATATGACAGCTATGACATATCGTGGGCCCATCTTCTTAAATATTTGAACAATGAATTTTATACATATGAGAATATCTTACGTCGAATTTTCGCATAATAACGGTATAGTTAAGATACATATTAGTATTAAAGTGAATTTCGAAAGTGGACCTTATATGGGGGATATAGTGAACCGATATTCTCAACATATTGTGAAATGGTTTTTGTGTATATTTAAATGATATTATATAAAGTTTTGAGTCGGTACCGATATGGTCCCTATATGGGAAGTATGACCAATTATGTACCCACTATCATGAAATTTAGTACAAAAATTTATATACCTATAAGAATTATTTGTGTCGAATTTTAACCTGGTAACTATATTTGTACCAGATTTATACGTATGTAAGTGAGTTTTAGATTTGGACCTTATATGGGGTGTCTATGGTCAAACTTGAACCGAACAAAACAAAATTTCGTGTTGCGATTTGTATTTACATGACACTTATTTTTTCCGAATTTTGTATAGATATTCCAATTTTATAGGCATTTATATATAATTGAGCAATATTTCGGGAAGATTTTTGTATGGGGGCTATGAGAAATCATGGACCGATTCTTACTATTTTCATCAGACTTTATATTGAAAGAAAATTTTTTACAAATGTCAAATTTTTATGGAGGTTGTCTCCCAATTTGGTCCAGAACTCTGGTTTTACTATTCAGATTTTGCCGATTTTCAATACCCAACTGCTTAGAAGAATTGTAAATGGTGCTTTGTAAAATTTGTTGATTTGGGCTGTGCCTTTTGTTGGGTCTCATATTTCTCAGTGTTACAGACGGAATGACAAACTTATATACACCCTCATTCACCACTTATGGTGGTGGAGGGTATAAAAACAATAAGTTTTGTTATAATGATGTTGAAAGTTATTGTCACATTGTAAATCGCAATATATTATTATACCCTCCACTACCTTAAGTGGTGAATGAGGGTTTGTTTTTATTATTTTTTTGGAGTGAAACCAGTTGATGACAAAAATAGTTCAAGTTTGCTGAACGTATAGAGTTGTTGGTAATTGATTATAATTTATTGCTTTTTGATTTCGGGTGCAGTTAAGCAATCGTACAATCGAAACGTATCATATTGATGAATGAGATAATTTAAAATCTTATTTATGTATATTTATATAAAAAATATTTAAGTGATGTAGGATAGAAATTAATACAATAAGGAGTTATAGCCACTAGTTTTATCTTTTAAATAAAATATTTGTGCCCGTGAGGGTAACGCTCAGGTAGGAAGCAATTTCCTATATCTCACAAATTTTACCAAAACATTCTATTTGACCTATGAGTATATCCAACATCTGTTTCCGACAGATCCAAAATGTCGTGTAGGAAAATATCGCTAAAAATTTGAAATCTTCTGTAAATCAGGGCCAGTTTATAAGATATTTAATGCTTAAAGTTCACAACTGTCAGACTGTGACCACTGTCAGTCTGCAACCATACTCCATAGTCAATGACACAAATTTTGTATTAGTGTCCTTGTTGGGAAGGTTTCATACTGAGACCACATGCTTCATGTTGTACAAATACTCAACCAACGTTTTTTTCGATTTCCAAAAGAAAATAATTGAATGGTGAAAATCTCTTGATTTACAACGAGTATTTAAAAAAGCATATATGTAAATGAGTCAAGTATTATTAATGAGGATTTTAAATCTAAAACACTTTTTTTCGATGGAGAATGTTTTTTCAAATAAGAAAACTAAATCAACTCCTAGCGGATGAGACAAAAAATACAAACGGAAATAAACAAAAATAATAAATTGATGATACAAAAATATAACATATGTACGAGTATATATGAATTAAATAATAAATAATTAACAGTCTTATTCAGAAAAAATTAATGTAGACTTCAAATGTAATTTAAGAAAATTGTGTATGAAAATTTTGTCCAAAAGCACACTTTAAACGTACTTTATTATTTATGAATACGGCAGTAAATGTTTTATTTTAAATCAAAAAAATTCAAGAAAAATTAATTTTTCTTTAAAAATTGTTAACAAAAGTTATATTTTACATGTTAATTGTAGGGAAAAAGTTACCTGTGACGTCATGCGCAGAGAGAGCATATTTTGTTTACATTCTTTGCGCAATCTTTATTATTTGATTCATGGTCTATTACAATAAGCCCACAACTACCAGAGCATTTAATGAAACGTTTAAGCAAAGAGTTCATATATACCAACAAAGGCAGAGAGGTCATTTGTACAATTTTAATGATTAATGATTTATTAAAACATTATATTTAAACAAACTAAACTTTGGGGCATAATCTATAATCCAATCAACCAAAGATTAACCAAATCATAAAACGAGGAATTTTGGTAAAGTTGGCTTAAAATAATTTAACAAAATAAGAAATTTAGAAAATATGCATATTACTCTAGGCATAATTTCTAAATCTAAAATTATTTGATATGGTCCCCCTACCCTCCGTAAAAATGTATTTTTATCAAAATTTACACAAATTTTAGTACAAATATCATTAACATTTTAATCACTTTAATACTCTCTATTTTAGTCCACCAGCCAAATACTTCAACATCACTCAGCCCTAACCACTGCTAGCTATGGTTTAAAAATAACTCTACTATAAACTCTAATGAACACTTGTTCATCCTTAGTTGGGTTGTTTGATTGTTTTTCTCTTTTTGGGCCTAACAAAAGTTTTATAATAAAATTTATGATTTCTTTGATGTTAATTTAGTTTAATTTGCTACCAAAATTACTAAGCATAATTCAAATTTTAAAAGCCATTATCATAATTCATGTGCCTTCTAAATAAGTCTCTATAATATACACACTGTTATATGGAATGCAATGTTTTCCCTTCCAAAGAGTGCTGGTATTGTACAACATTTAAATGGATTCTTTATGGCCATAATACAAGCACAAATTAAAAATATTTTTTGTGGCAAATTTTTATTTACAATACGTTGAATTCAGACATAGTTTTAGAAATGCACGAGGGCTGGCTAAAAAAGTTCAAAAAGGAAAATTGTTTAAATAATTTATTGATTTCTCTAATTTTATTATATTTATTTTACAATGCTGGCCCTTTCGTTGAAGCCTAATTTTAGGTCAAGTTTAAAATTTTCTTCATGATGTTCACGATCTCAATAACCAGCTCCCACATTTTCTAAACGGCTTCCCAAATTGCCTTTCTTTACACAAAAATACATTTAAAAAGTGCGTGTTAATGTTTAACGAATTGTGTCATTTTTGTGGTTGTTTCATTTTGTTTTATTTAATTTTTATAATTTGTATGTTACGTTTTTTTTTTGTGCGTTTGTGTTTTATGCTCTTATATTTATGTTACGACTTTGTTGATGTTTTTCGTTAAAATATTTATGTTTATTATGTTGCAACGATTTCATTTAATGTCTTTCTTAACTTTTCTTTACACAGCTATCAAACGTAAATATTATGTAGAAGTGCGTGTGTGTAGTAATTGGCTGGACTGAACATTTTTGGAACAGGGAAGGACAAAGTTTTGGAACATAAAGTTCCAAAAAATAATAAATAAATATAGTTTGTAGTTTTTTTCTTGCATCAGAATTCAGGGGATTAAATTAAGAAAATAAATTAGGTAGGGAGTACACAAGGAGTAAGTAATGTTTGCTAATATTTGATTTAAGTTTTTTGCTTCATGGAGCAACCAACCAGAAACCCACATTTTTAAGTAGTACTCTACTTAAAAATCTGGAGGTATAGGGTCATTCTGTTGGAGTATCAATGAAACCGTGAAACACTAAGGGAATTACAATGATAAACAAATGCTAAGGAGATAGAGCATCGTCAACCTCCTGATATCTACAAGGCATCGTTAAATCTAAATTCTATGACATGAATCAGGCGTTAGTATATTCGTATCATTAGACTGAAAATTCTTAACATGTATCCGCCATCTATTTTGTTGATTAAAAAACTTCTCCAGCAGTAATCGTCCGGCGATCAAAGAGTTTCACTCCTAAGTCGTCCGACTTTAGACTGTGGCAAAGAATTACCGTTCGCTCCTCTTTCCAGTATATGTTACAACATCTGCAGAAGTCAACTGTATCAAGAGATCAGCGGTCGGTTAATACTAATAATATTAATTATCATGAGTCTAGATAGATTAACCTTAATTTACGTTCTCTGTGCATTTATACAATGACAAATTTTTTTGGGTTTGATTGAAAGTGTAGCTCCCATACCATTAAAAATGTCCCTTATGAAAAGGTAAATTT
This sequence comes from Bellardia bayeri, assembly GCA_950370525.1. Lineage (NCBI taxonomy): Eukaryota > Metazoa > Arthropoda > Insecta > Diptera > Calliphoridae > Bellardia > Bellardia bayeri. Next base: position 19,108,589 of record OX493265.1, on the reverse strand, counting down.
TGTCAACGTTATAATAGACATTTTATTTCAAAAAACATTGCGGTGATGTAAGTGGTATTGCTGAAAAGTTTTTTTATGATGGGTAGATTCCCTTGTGTTTGTGGTTGCGTGGGTGGCAAAATCATAAAAATGTTTGCGCCTACATTACATAAGAAAGGTTATGTGGACCGGCATGAAAACAGTGTGAATACAAGCCAGTTATGGAATTCGGCTGTAAGTCGCAAATTAAGCAATGGATGGAGGAGACCTTTTCCGGGTGTTTTTTTTTGCTGATAGTGGTTAAGGACTGAAAAACTAGTTAATAAACTGATAAATAGCTTTGGAATTTTTAAAAAATCCATGTCTATATTAAATGGAATGTAGATATTAATATGTTATAAATATTTACAATAATTTTATAAAGAAAATACCTACTTTATTTTGTTAATAATGATTTTGTTGAAAACTAGCAAATGAGAAAATCTTTTTTTTTCCCTTAATGACATTTAATAACGCAAGTTTTTTTTTCATATTTTTTTGCGGCTCGTTTAGTGCCACGAAGCAATTTTTATTGAAAGATTGCTACAATTTATTACTTGAAATTTCTTCGGTGTTCACACACCACAATCTTATTGCTTAAATCGCTCGTATTATTATTTGACCGTATACACACATTTGTAATACGAATAATGTCTAAAAAGTAATCAGCTGAGCTTTAATAAATGCTTCGTGTAAATTTGGACTTAACAAGTTGTATTTAGCAATGAAAAGTAGGAGTGATAAGACAAGAATGCAAAGATGATAAAATGCTTTGTGGATCACGTTGCACATTCACTTTGCAGGAAAGCGCAAATAATTTACAAAGAGAGCAAAGTCAAAGCAATGAAATTTGCAAAGAATATTTTAAATTATATCTTTGCAAAAAAAAATTTAATAAGTGCGAAGTGAAAAGTTGATAAATTGTTTGTGTAATAGGTTCCTGTACTCTGTGCACAAGGTTTACATGAGCAACCAGCCAGACAGACAGCAATCTTAGAATGGGGTGGTGCGAATTGAGTCGATTTTAACGCACGTAAATGTTATATGTTAACACACAAACGCACGACAGAGCATGATGCTTCATCTGTTTTCTAGACATGAGAATCTAGAGTCATGTTCGCTGGACCAAACACATTTTTTAGAACGGCGTAACCTATATTCGTCCGAAAATGGAATATAACGCTCATGTATTATCCGGTGCTTCGAAGTCTATTTTGAGGTTACTCGACCGAGTTCAGGAGAATGTGAAGATGCTTATCGGTGACAGTGGGGTATCCAACTCTATTGGAGCATCACCGAAATGTGGTTTGTATTTCAGTGTTGTATCAATACTATAATGGAATGTGTTCTGCTGAAATTGTTCCCGAAACACGTAGTTTTTTCGTAATACACGTTCTTCAGTCAGGGCTCATCCATTCATGGTCGACTGGACAGTGGATCGCACAACACATTACAGGAAAATTCGTTCTTTGGCCATACTGTCCTTATGTGGAATAAACTACCTGCAGAAGTATTCCCCGTCAGTTGCAATACAGAAAAATTCAAATCAAATGTTAACAAACACTACTCCCTCTATCTTCCCTTCCATAACCTAATTTTCCTAGTTCCAACACAATGCATTGCATGAGTAGTGGTCTTCCCTTAGTGTTGGTCCAAGCAAAAAAAAAAAAATATTTTTGAGCGTTACAAATATCAGCACAAATCCAATATACATACACTCTCTATTATGGTGATGTAGGAAATAAATACTAGACCATGTATTTTTCATTCAAAACATTCGAATGTTTTAATTTTCTTAATAAATTTAAAATTAAATTGATGTTTTAAGTACTAAATTGTTTGAACTTTCTGCTCTGTGCATAAGTTTTGCCAGCTCTGCTTTTAACTTGAAACAACCTTTATGAATTTAACTTCTCTTAATTTTTTTTTTGGAAATTTATATACAATAAAGAAAATTATAAATTTTATATTTAGCTATGTGTGTATGTTCTCAAATATTTTATGGCCAGCATAACATTCAAATACACACGGTAGACGACGACTCATTCTTTTGTTAAGTGCCGAGGCATATTAATGTGCCACTACTGTAGATGAGGGTGATGATGATAATGACAACGGTGTAGCTGTTTTATGAGGGGGATGAGTGCAAACCATAACATACACAAACGTTACGAGTTAAAAATTTATGTTACACTTTAGTTTCAACTTTAAATTTATGGTTGACTGATTGTTCGGTGTGTGTAATTAGTTAAAACGGAAGCTAATTTATGTTTTGTCAGTTATGTTCAAATTAATGTAACAAAAAATTAAATGCTCATAAATAACTTTATTTAAATTTTTTTTGAAAACATTAACAACACAGCAATAAAAACAACTTAAAGTGCCTGAAACTAATGGTGATTTAAAGAAATGTTTTACAGATGACTGATAAAAACAAGAGACCTAAATAACCCAACAATGAGAAATAGTGTACGAGATCACTGAAAATGATGACGATACAGAAGAGAAGACTTAATGATTATGTATTAATGAATTTTCATTAAAGATTTTATTGCTTTTTTATATAGACAGTGGAAGTAGTTAATGATTCTAATTAATTTTATAATAAATTCCTTCTTTATTATCTTATTAGGCGTGCCTAGAGAAATTTTTATTTGTTTTTTTTTTAAGTATTTTCTGTTCTTTACATTTTGGGAGTTTCTTGTTAGCTGGGGTAACCCTTTTTTACAATTTATAGGTTTATTTTTTTATAATTTTTAGTCTGTCTGGCACATCATCCATCATTTGGTTGGGTTTTCATGAGGGAGTTTGACATGGGGTTGTTGTTGATGGCAGTCATAAATTATTTTTGCTGCTTACAGCAGCTGTTTGATATATGCGAATTTAAGAATAAGATGAAGTAAAGTGAATAGAGTAAGAGACAAACATAGAAAGATGTACACATTTGTAGGGGTTGCCGGGTATAGTTTGTTAACTACAAGAATTAATGAATTTGAATGGAAAATATCCTACAGTTAATGGATGCTGATGTTGCTGTGAAACAAGTTTTTGATGTTTTCATATCGAATATGTTTTGGTAAGTTGGAGAAAAACATGTTTCCATTTAGGAATTACTAATGTTTCTCAAATTTGTTCCAAAATAGCAATATGACATTTTGCTTTAATATGAAAAATATTTGACAGGCATACAGAACAGCCTGAAAATATGGTTTAAACGGAATTTATATGTTTGTGCATGAAAAATAAACTGTTTCAACTTTAGTTCCCTTAATTTAATCAATGGCAACTCTTTTTCACATCACTTTCTCCTGCAAACAACTATCAAATTCATGCACTAACAACAGTTCAGTCTCTTTAGAAAACCATAAAAGATTGAATAACAACATAAATATTGTCTGACTTTAGACTTGATGCTAAAATATATTGTATAATAATACACTCACACTGAAAAGCATACCAACACTTAAACGCACACAATAAGAAACCATCATAACCCACCTAGCATTTTTTGAAATTTTTAATCAAATATGAGTCTTCTTTGACTCGCCCGCGCGATTAAAATAATCACTTATGCTCTCGTTTTTGAGTCGAAAATGAATGTTTTGTCGGGAGAAAATTGTACCCTAGCCGCGACTCTTCTGAAAGAGTCTATTATGACTCAGTTTTCTGAACACTTGTGACACATTTTTGTCACTTTCTTAAAAACAGTCGTATTATGAACATCTGTGTCATTAAATTATGATTCCGCACATTCAGCAGATTTTGTTTTTGTTCTTCAAATTAGTCGCTTTCTAAACATTTAAATAAAGCTAGATTTACACGATTGAAATTTTCTTCAAAATTGCTCTTCAAAATGCTTCAAACTCGTGTTTAAAGAGCGTTAACGCTCCGAAAAAGGTGTCAGAAAAGACTCTTTTCGGACTCATATGGCTTGGTGGGTACAAATCATCTACAATGTTTAATAGAAAATGACAACATGAAAATCATCCCAGTAGATCTTGGTGCCTGTTGCGAACTAGTGATTTCGATAAACCATCAATTTGGTCATTCAGCAAACGATTTCATGAATTTTCTCATGTCACAAGTTTTTTTTCAAACAACAGTGGCAGAACAATTTTTCTCTCAACTACACTGTGTTGCATTACTATAATTACACTTGATGTTTGCTGTTTGTTGTAAGGTCACAAACAGTTTTTTAAAACGTTTAAAATTATTTAAAAGTATTTTCTTCTTTTATCCAAAACTTGGAGGACAATTTTATACATCAAAGACAAATTGCGCATTATTATTTTGTTAGTGTTTCATAACTATTCATAACTATACTATTATAAAACATTTTCCTGAATGTATTAAATGAAAAGTTATTGGTCGATTGATGCGGGTTAGTTGTATTTTATTTAATTTGAAAGGCGCTCAGACGAAGCGGTAGTGCTTATTTCCGTGATTGTATTAAAATCTAGAATTATTTCTTTAACATTTTTATTAAACTATAATTATTTGCTATTTTATGTTATAGTATAGTTTAATATTTGGTCAAAATGGCTGCTCTTTAAACTCACACATAGCGTTTTTTCTATAACATAACATTTTCACCTTTTTAACTTTTACATGTATCTGCTCTGGTAATTTTTATGAAAATATTTTGGGTGAAAATGTTTACAAACCTTGGTATTTTGCACAAAAATCAAACCTAGACACAATCATTAACAACAGGACGTAATTCAATTTATGTTTGCTATTTACAACGTGTACAAATAAGATGAAGATTTATCTTATAAATAAAATATGAGTTGAAAACATGCATGTCTGGCGAGATATTTTTTTTTGCAGTCTATGCAAAATTTTAGATTTAACTAAATTGACAAAGAAATATTTTGAGCAAACAATGTGGTTGCTTACGGCAAAGAATTTTAAATTAAATTAGATGAAAACGAAAGGTATATATTTATAATTGTCAAAATTCGCAAATGTTTTCAAAAAATTAGACTCATAAAGAAAATTAACAATCATCCCTATCGTGAATAAAAGTTCCACATGAAATTTGTTCCCTTTTTACATATTTCCTATTTAAATTCTATGTTAAAAAAATAAAAGGGAACAAATTTCATGTGGAATTTTTGTTCACGATAGGGGTGAATAATAATTTAGAAAAGTCATGAAGCAGTTTTTATATGGGAGCTTTAAAACTTTGTTATATTTCATCAAGATTGTGGAACAGTATGCAGGGGATACATTCACTGTAAGCTAGCTTTCAGTAGTATGACTCCTCGTGCCCTATACGAAGATTTCACGTAAAAAGATTAACACATGCTGCCATCAAAGACAATATATCTAACGTCTTACTACAACATCAGGAGTTTGGTAAATAATGTATACAAAATAATACTTTTATGCGCAACTCCAAAAATATTAGAACTGCTCAATTGAATAGTTTTACATACAACTAACATACAAATAAGGACTCAGAATGAAAGCCTTGGAAAAGGTGTTAGGGATGTTAATCAAGACACATTTGCAAACTGGATATATATGACATACAAAACAACCAAACTCTCAGGAAAGTTATTTCACAATTAAAATAATAAAATGGCAACTGAGGCAAAAAATAGTTTCTCGTTGTTCAAGGCAGCAAGGCCGTATGATTTTCTTCCTGGTAGGTATCCTTCAATGATTATTATTTTTCCCGAAGTTAAGCGTATATACCTCATACCAAAACAACAAATGATAATTAAAAAGTTACAATAGTTATTATAGAAAATTTATTATAATATTAAAATAACTCCTGAAGAAGATAAATTCTGTTTCTTTATTTACAATAATCAAAGCAAACCTTAAGTTTTTAGAAATTATTAGCTTCTTAAATAACAACAATAAAAAAGCAACAAAAGTACACTTTCATTGTAGTAAATAAGAAATATAAGTAGAGACAAGTTTTAAGAAAAATATCCAAGTCCATGAAAACATACAAACTAAGCAACAGAAAAAGCTCTAAGTCCAAAAAAGCTTTTATCTCGGCAAATACTTATTTTTTTTCATTTTGCTTTTACGCAACTAAAAAACAAACAAAAAATACAAAAACCAATTGCATTTACAGATTTCAAAAATGTTTATTCAAAAAAAAGTTTGATTGTTTTTTGTCTCTCCTGTAATATTGTAAAATATGGACTTAGAGTCTATACATGTTAAGCCAGCGATATGCTGGCCTGGAGATCAATAATTACAAAAATCATTGACTACATTTATGCTTAGACTGCCTTTTGATTGCCACTATTGTACTACACACAATTTCACGTTGAATATTATGCTAATATGTGAGAGCTCATTATTTTTTAGTGCACGTTAAACGAAGTAAATATATCTTGCTAACAAAAGTAGTTTTTATATATACACTAGAGCCCCGATTTTCGTCGTTAATAGGGACCGAGAAAATGCGACGCAAATCGAATTGCTTTTTTCTACTATATGCAAATGTACTGATTTTTTGTTGAATGTGTCCCAAATTTAAAAATTTAGCAAGAAAAATTATATTTTTATTAAAACAACGTCTTAAGCTATGTGACGATCGTCAGATATTACAACGCTGTCCAAAAAATGTTCAGAAAATGTCTAACAATCGTGTAAACTTAAAATTTTTGCCTTCCAACGTTGTAAGAAAAATCATTTTCAGTACCATTGGAAGACATAAATATTGTCAGACATCTAACAATCGTGTAAACACACAATTTTGTCATTGTTTTAAGACAATTGTCAAACACTTTTCATTATCATATGTGCAAAGTTTATGCATCTGCCAATGGCAGCATTGTCATAGAAATTATTTCTAAATGCAACTCTGTATATACATAAATAAACAAACAAGTGTGCATTGATAAATTTTTTGAAAAAAGTAGAAGAAAATTAAAGAATTAAATTAAAGTGTGCAGTAGGACATAAGCAGATAAAATGGTTCCAATTGCTCTTTCTTGTTCCATGACAATATTTAAAATTTTTAAACACACACACAGAGCTGCAAAACGAATTTGACAATGACACACAACAATCTGACAACCGTGTGAACTGACAATTTCGGTTGCCAGCTGTCTGACAATTGTGTGCAAATGAAATTGTTAGTTTTCTTACAGTCGTCTAAACTGACAATTTACCTTTTGCTAAAAATTGTTCAATGCCAGTACATTGCTAGATATGACAACGTTGTGACGATCGTGGACACATAGCTTTATGGTACCTCTGATTATATTTATATATTTATTTATCGAACGATAACGTTTGCTTCTATAAGACTTAAGACACAAACTCTTTATCGTATCTATTTTTTACTCAATCAAGTTTGTTTATTCCACAATCAAGTTTGTGTCTTAAGTCTTATCTAAGCGAACGTTATCGTTCGACATCGTGGGCCAGGGGGTATATTTTTAAAGAAGGAATAAAAAAAATATTTAAGGAGAAAAAAAAAATCGATTTACCTACATGTAACTTCATATGGTAAATATGAATAAAATGGGAATTCCCTTTTTGACACGCATAATTACGGAATTATGGTATATAGCGACGCAAATCGAAAGTATAACGACGCAAATCAGATTTATAGAAAACGACGGAAAGCGGATTACACCACATTTACAAAGTTGACGCAAATCGAAACGACGCAAATAGGATAGACTCAAATCGGGGCTCCAGTGTATTTAGAAATCGACTGTAAAGATCACAAGGCTTTTAGTAATATCATACTATAGCATTGACTCTATCACAAAATAGTTTTAGTTCATCACTACTGTCTCTATTGATTTGGCATATATGAATACTAATAAACTAACTTGTTTAACTAAAGGTTTATAAAACGGTATTTAAGTTATTTTCAGTATTTATTTTCAGTTGCCGATGTTGGGCCATTGTGTATAGTCTGTCATAATTTTTGGTCATTATCGTTAATTGTAATCATCAGCTGCTTATTTACAAAGCATAACACAAATAACACTGCCTTCAAAACCTACCAACCAACCTACATATATATATCGATAATAATGACCCTAATTTATTATACATATTTTGAAATTCATAAATGTTTTTCTTTTTATATATTCATACATGCATACAAACAATTTCTATAACAGAAAAGTATAGTACAGGTCTTTTTCATAACAAATGATTATTATGGGATTAGTTAGATGTTGACAGTTTCTAGACACATTTTGTGTGTGTCCGTCTACTTCTTATTGTCTGTTCCATTTTGTATTTTCAGTTTGGGAGTGACAAATTGTCAAGTAGCCATGGCGCGACATATTTTGGGTAGTTAAGGCGTCTTTGTTTTAACTAATTAGTTGATATTTATCATTAATGAAGACGTCTTTTTAAAACAAAAATTCAGTTTATTTTATACAATACTTTTCTTTATCTATCCTACTAAAGAAAGTTTATTTTTCTTGTGTTATGTTGGTTTTAGATACTTTATCATGTTATTAATACTCGTAGCCATAAAATAAATTATGTAAATTTTTTTTTTTCAAAATTATCGTAAGGCATTCAACTTTAATCAAAATCATTTTCAAACAACAAAACACCCTTACACTAAGCTGCTGGAGTTGTGTGTTCGGTTTTGTAAAAATCTTTTTGTGATTTTTTTTACGGCTTTCATCATACTAAATTGAACTCAATTATAAATGACAGCCGACAAATTGAAGTGGAAATTGAGAAATTATTTCTTTTAAGACCAACAGAAATGTTTGTAAACTTTTTTGGAGATGAAAGGAAAATTTGTTTTTAAGAGCCCCCATATAAAATTCAGAGTAATTGTTGTGTCAAACACAACACTTGGCCATGTCAGAGCAAGTAAGTAACTAGCATTATGAGTAGCTTTATAAAACTATATCCAGAAAAACTTTTAAATAAAAATGAATGGAATGTTAATTATATCAACTTAGCAACCGCAAATATTTATCAATATAGAATATCAAAAATTATATTTGTAAAATATTGGTTGTTTTACTAAGAAAAACTTTGCTTGATTTTGGTTAATTGATATTTTTTGTATTAAGACAGGTTGGTACCACCACTTTTGCAGCGGTTCCTTGAGTATAATTTACAAATTGCCTTTGTGTAAGCTGCAAAAAAACTAGAAGAAAATGGCAATTTAGAGTTAATTTTAAAATAATAGAATATATATTGCATTAAGTTATGTCTGTTTGGCCATCTATATCGTTTAACTGTTGAGGTGGTGGTAAATTTTACTCTCTCTTTACATTTTGGTTTAAATACTCTCTTCCAAAAAAAACAAGGTTTGTGAAATAAAGTACATGTTTTGTTTAAACAAATAATAAAAATAATTTTTTGTTTTCTTTATTTTTTGTAATCAAAAATGTAGTGGCTTATTTCTAAAAAGCAATTTTCTTTCTCAATTATTTTTAATAAAATTAAGAGGGCTAAAATATACCACCACGTACTTAACTATGTCCAAATATTTCACCGCGACAGTTAAAGGATATTACAGACTTTGGAAAATATTCCCACTTCCAAAATACGTAACAGAAACAAACGATATTTAGCCAGTATGTTTTCATGTCTTTTAAGCAATTTGGTATTTAAAATCTACAAAATCGTTTCATTAACAAATTTTATAGGCCTGAATATGTGTCACATAAATGTTTTAGTATTTATGTAACCAAAAAAAAAAGCGAATACTTTTAAAACCAAATTAATACTGATTTATTAACCTTTGTGTTTTCGTTATGTATACAATCATCATACCCGGATAAGTCATCTAGTTTACAAATTAATTTGCTTATATTGACCTATTGTTTTTTTTATTTTTGCAACATGTTTATACACCTAATTCTGCTTTTACACAGTCTTTTTATAAGCGGTTTTGTTATCACATGGTTTGAAAATAAACAATTTTTTTTTATTTGTTTTTTTTTACACGATTTTATTCCATTTAGCACGATTTAAAATCTTTTGGGCTCAAATTTTTTCTAGGATAATTTAATTTTTGCGAAATATGTTCATTTCACAAATTTTCCCTTTTGTATATACAAGCAAAATTTACTGGTCGGAGAAATTGTAAATAGCACAAATTTAGTGGAATTGCATATAATCGAATGAACATGATTTTTACACCCTCCACCACCATAAGTGGGAATGAGGGTATATATAAGTTTGTCATTCCGTGTGTAACACTGAGAAATACTCATCTGAGACCCAACAAAGTATATATATTCTTGCCCCCTTATTCATAAAAACTTACAACAGGTTGATAAGAGGTTTATAAAACAAAATTTGTATGGAAATGTCCTTACGAAATTCTAAGTCTTATCCGTATGTCTGTCTGTGTAAAACACTCTCACGTCCAAAGAACACAACCGAAATAAACAGAGTTTACAACCGTTTATAGTTCTTCTAAGCAGTTTGGTATTGAAAATCAGCAAAATCGGTATGGTAGAACGAGAGTTATGGATCAAGTGTAAGACAACCTCCATAAAAAATTTATACATATACATTTTTCTTCGTAATTTTTTTATATGTATTTTGCAGATAATACCATGAAATTTTGTATACGTGGTTTTTATGATAAAAGAAGAAAGTGTGAGGAAAATAGTAAGAATAGGTCCATGATTTCTCATAGTGGGCTATTGCACAAAAGCTTTCTTGCTCAAAAAAATGGTATTTGGTGCAAGTCACTTGTAAAAAAAATACAAAGGGGTTTGCAACCCCAGTTAGGAAACCTAGGACACGAAAGACCACTTTAGCAGAAGATATAATTATTTGTAGAGCCAGTACAAAAATGGATTTTTATCTTCGCGGGAAATAAAAGGTGAAATTGAATAGCAAATAAGCGCAGAAATATCCACACGGCAATAAAAAGACGATTAAATGAGTCAGGACTACGTGGATGCACTGCACAAAATAAATCTCATGTCTCAAAAAAAAATATCATGAAGCGGTTGTGGTTTGCAAGAGAAATACACAGAAAAGATATACGTTACTGGAATAGAGTTATCTGGTCTATTATGGTCTGGGGTGCCTTTTCTTGGCGTGATGTGGGTCCAATTGAACGAGTTCAGGGAATAATGGATCAGCATCTATAAAAAAACATTTTGGAAAATGTAATGGAACCGTATGGCTATGAGAATATGCCCGTCCAATGATTTTCCTATTATATTACATAATAAGTCCGTTTTGTTAAACCTCACTAAGGTTTTTTACATATATTTTTTAGTTTCTAATTATGTGACCAATTTGATATTGCTTTTTTGGTTAAATTAATTTAGTTAATTTTCATTAAAATAGTATTGATGCTGTGATTTTTTTTTATTTTAAACTTAATAATAATTTGTTACTTTACTATTTTTAGTAATTAATTTTAATATGTTGAACTAAATTTTTAAAATATTAGTTGAAAAGTCATTCCTAATTATGTGGCCACCACTGTACATGGTAGTAAGTTGTCTAAAACTTTATATTGGGTTCCAAAAATTTTCTTTTAGATCTTCAGTAGAGATGTTATTTATATAGCTTTGACAGATCTAATTAATTTTAAAAGTAATTAGGACCGCATGATTTCTACAAGCTACTGGAAGTTTTTTCCCATTTTTGTTCAGAATACCAATCTTGTTGAAAAGTTTATGTTTTATTTGTTAAAAGTACAATGAAGTCAGTAAATTTGAATACAAAGATACAGATACAGAAACGATAATAAATGTCATAAAATTTATATTTAAGCACAACAAAAGACCAACTGACCATTATTTGTCTTATTCGTTTAGTGGCTTTTTTACTAAATCTTGATAAGGGGATAAAAACTGTAGTTAAATGCGTGTTCGGTGGTTGATTGATCATTTAGTGAAAATACCAACATTAATGAGCAGTAATTAATAAACGTAATTTAGAAGTGGGACAAAAAACAAACGTTTCAAAATTACTACTAATGATTAAAGATTATTTCGATGTTTAGTGATGACATTGAATTATTATGTTTTCTTAACAAATTGATTTGGGTAATAATTATTAATTTCACTATTTTATTTAAAAATAAACTCTCACCAAACAAAACAAAAAGTTTTGTGTATAAATAACACAACTAGTTTGCCAGCTTAATTAATTTAATTTAAGTAAAATCTTTGCCAAACTGTATACATAGTTGTATGTCAAACCATAGTGCCAATGTATAATCTGATAATCCCCTGATTATTCTTTTCATTGCACATTTATGAACAGTGTCCCCTAAATATTTACATCATAATTAACAACTATGTATTTAAATAAAACTAAATAATTGTTTCTGTTTTTGCCATACAATGTTGTCTGAACTAATTAAAACTTTGTTTACATACGTGTAAACAACAGCGACTGTCTACTGCTGACATTCATACGCTGATAAATTAATGAAAATTTCAGTTGTGTGTGAATAAATTTCAATTAAAATATGCCAAATGCAATGTTTCATATAGAAAATACACAAATTACTTTCATACGGCTCGCTGGTCAAATTAAACATTTATTTTAAAAAGTGTTTTTTTTAACATTCTAAGAAATTCTATAAATATATGAAAAATGTATCAGGGTTTAGAAGAAACGATTTGTAAAATATACCTAATTCTGTTTTTACACGGTTTTGATTTAACACGGTTTGAAAATAAACAAATTTTAAATTTTTTACACGATTTTATTCAATTTAGCACGATTCAAAGTCCTTTGGGCTTAAATTTTTATACTCTCCACCACCATGGTGCATGTGGATATATACATATAAGTTTGTCATTCCATGTATAACACTGAGAAATATTCATCTGAGACCCAACAAAGTATATATATTCTTGGTCCTTACGAAATTCTAAGTCGATTGAGCCACGTCCGTCTGTCTGTCTATCTGTCTGTGTAAAACACCCTCACGTCCAAACGACAAAACCGAAATCAATAAAGTTTACAAAAAATCATTTATAGTTCACCTTGACAGTTTGGTATAGAAAATCACCACAATCAGTGAAGTACAACAAAAGATATGATCTAAATTGTGAGGCAACCTTCATAAAAAATTGATATTTTAAATATTTTTCTTTAAATTTTTTTAATATATAGCAGATATTCCCATGAAATTTTCTATACGTTCTTTTTATGATAAAAGAAGAAAGTGTAAGGATAATAGTAAGATTTCTCATAGCCCCCATACAAAAATCTTCCCGAAATATACCTAGAATATTTGAATATCAATACAAAATTCAGTAGGAATAAGTCTCATGCAAAAAGAAATCGTAAAACGAAATTTTTTTTAGTTCGGTCCATGTTTGACCATAGACCTTATATAACGATCACTTCCAAAATTCACTTAAATATGTATAAAACTGGTATAAATAATATTAAACAGCTAATATTGGACATAAATAATCCTTATAGGTAAATAACTTGTTTCACTAAATTTTATGGTGATCGGCCCATAATTTGTCATAGCTTTCATACAACAACCACATCCGAAAAATCCATTTAAATTTATATATATCGTATAAATATCGATACCGACTCAAATTTTTAATTAATAATTTGTTGTTGTTTATTTAGTTTTTTATTAATAAACTTAAGACATTTTTTGTATTAATATATTGCCTCCACCTACGCAGTACTATTACATAAGACTAAATCTTGTTGTACTCTTTTTCCGGAAATAAATAAAATAAAAAATAAATATAAAGCCCTCTTCCGAAAATCACTTTAATACTCATAAATCTCTTATAAATAACGGTATCGTTCTAAACATTTACACGGATCATTTATATACATCCAAAATGAAAGTGCTGAATTTTGAGAATATCGGTCCATATTTGACTATATGCCCCATACAGGGTCACTTCCGAAATTAACCTTAATACTAATAAATATCTTCGACGTGATATATTCTCATATCCATAAAATTCATTGTTCAAATATTTAAAAAGTGCGGCCCATGATTTGTCATAGCTGCCATATAACGACCATTTCCGAAAAACAATTTAACCCACAAAAATATCTAATAAACATTGATATCGAACCAACTTAATTCAGAAATCATAATAATATCGGTTATACGGCAATTGTGCTACTGGATTTTGTAGCTGTCAGTCAATAATTGGCAATAGCTTCCGAATTAAGTTCACTTTGGAGCATACTAAACAATCATACAACTCTTGTAAATAACGTGATTGAGATGAAATTCAATCAAAATAAGCCTCAAATACGTAGAAACCACATTAGTGGATACTGGATTTAGAAGCTATCAATCCATAACTTGTCCACTTCTACTATGCCACCCATAAATCTTTTGTAAATAATATTATTGAGAACAAATTCAACCAAAAGAAGCCTCACCTTTTATCTTATCCTTTTTTATACTCTGTTTCTTAACTTGTTGTGAATATGGAAAAAAGTTGTTTTAATTTTATAAATTGTTAAAGTACACTCAAGATTATTATAAAAATCAGACAAACTTTGTAAATTATCTTAAGAATTGGTAATTACATCAATTATAAATCGTCAAAAGTAGATAAAATTTCGAAACATTTAAAATAAATATGTTTGTTGAAAACACAGAATAAGATATTCTAGTTCTAAAACCAGCATAGTTTTTGTATTTCTTATTATGTTTATGTGGAGGGTATTTAAGATTCGGCACAGCCGAACATTGCACTCTAATTTGTTTTTGTTAAATTTAATATGGGAAATATGTTCATATCACAAATTTATAGGAATTTTTTTTTTGTGGATACAATGAAATGAACTTGTCATACATTTTAATTACATTATTTTTAAGCTTAGAGTGCATATCATTTTTTCTTTAATAACTATGCTTGAGTAAAAACACATTAGCGCAATTCACAATTTTGTGCCAATGGTATTGCATCATTGCATTTGCAAAAAGGTTTACCATATTTGTGCTCTTGCTGTGTATTTTGTTAGTGTAGAGCAAAAATTTTTGCAAATGCAATGATGCAATACCATTTGCACAAGATTGTGAATTGCGCTATTGTATATGTGATTTAATATTCTGTATATATAAACCTGAATAATTGTTCTTAAAGGAATCCTTGGTTTTGACTAATTGCAATAGGTTTTAGAGATACGGAACCAATCAACTATTTTTCATACGATCAATGTCTTTTTTTAAACTGAATTAGGTGTAATTACAATATGAAATATAAACTATCCTAAAGCTTTGCAAATTTATTCAGAGACAGCTCTACAATCTAGTTTAAGTAATAGGATTGTTTATCAGAAAAGGTTTTCATCCAGGATATAACATCAATGATTCTTAAAATCTGCTTTCATCTGTCAATGTTAATAAGTTTATATTGTTTCAAAGCCCGTCACTTCCAAATTACTCATAAGAGGAAACACCTTTGAATTTTCATTGTAATTCTCAAACTTTCAGCCTTATTGTGAGTGTCGTTTTCTTTTTACGACAACGACTGTTTCGTAATAGATTAAAGAAACAAATTTAATTTTATCTTTAATCTATTACTAAAGAGTCGTTGTCGTAAAAAGAAAACGACACTCACAATAAGGCTGTTTATGTAGCGAAAAGTGCTAACGTTCCATTAATTACTTAATTAAATATTCCACAATCAGAATATCTTTTAAGCCACATTATCACCACAAGAAAATTAAATATTAAGCATTATGACATTTCCTGTTTGTTTTTCTTTATATTTCACAAATAAATATTACAAAGTACATAAATTTTGCTGAACAAAATAACAAAAAAAAAAAAAAATAATATAAAATAAAACAATCATAAATTTAGCCTAATTAATAAAAACGACAATGGTTGTCTGTATTATTGTATAATAAATGTCTGTGGTCAGCGGGTGACTAATTGTCAGATAAACATTTTCACAACACAATACAAAAACAACAACAACAGCAACGATAATAATAACAATAATGATAGCAGCAACCATAATGATCATCCACTAAATGACATACATGTCAAAATGACATGTGTTTACAAGTAGACATCTTACGGGTATATTGTCACACCACTTGGCATATGTTACATTTGCACACACTTATACACAAGCCCATGGTGCAGTACAATTATTCACCCATTTACAACCAATACATTTACTCTCTATCCATTTACATACATACATACATACACATGCTGAGTGAGACACTATGTCCCGTCCGTCTGTTGTGTGTGTACGTCTGTAGGATGTGTTACAAAGTTACACCCGCATAGATTTTACTTTTTTTTTAATGTTTATACATCACACATTTAGTAAATGTTTTGTGTAATGACAACGTATGTATTTATATACATACATACAAGGGTTTGTCTATATGTATGTAAGTATTTGTTTTGTCTGTGTTTTACTTGTATATTTTTACTTGTACAATATTATATCTACATATGAACGTTCAAATATATGTATGTATGGATGTATGTACGTAATATACTAAAGTGCATTTGACAAATAACATATCAAAATCTGTGACAAGCTAAATAAAAACTGTCAAATGTACGAACAAAGAAATGAGAGACAAAAATAAAATACAATTTATAAACCAACAACTATCATGAGAATATGTATGTATGTACATATGTATGTAGTTTTCTTTTTTGCTGTTTCGTGATGTTTTTGTCAGACAAACAATAAAAACAATTTTAGAAATGTAAAACAAAACTAAAGCTAGATTTACACGATTGAAATTTTTTTCAAAATTGCTCTTCAAAATGCTTCAAACTCGTGTAAACAGCAAAAATTCTTCAAAATTTATTTATCTAATAGTTTTAATAGTTATTAAATAAATAAATTTTGAAGAATTTTTGCTGTTTACACGAGTTTGAAGCATTTTGAAGAGCAATTTTAAAGAAAATTTCAATCGTGTAAATTTAGCTTAAGAATTTCACGTTATTTTGTTTATTCTACAGAATTTGTTGACTAACACTTTTTCTTTGGATAATATTTGTTGCAAAAGTGGTCCTGTTTCACACTGTCCAGTTTTTGTTCAATTCTCTTTTGAACTTGCCATTTCGTTCACACACGTCAATTACATTTTCGTACTTTTTCATATTAATGATCATGCACGAAAGAAAAAAACAAAAGAAATTAAGAAATTTGACTAGTACCGTCAAGTTTGTATACACTTTATTCTCTATTCCCTTCTCATCCATAACTACTTGCCTTGACGAGTTAGAATTGAAGACTGTGACAGCGGACTTAAAATTCTTAAAATTATTTGATAGCTTTTTTGAGTTTTTAGCATATGTATGTATCTAGTCTGTGGTACCTTATGTGATGAACTTACGTATACATATCTGATTCTTAAATCACAGTATTTGCAATACTGAGCAACCAATTATTTCAAAAATAAAATTTTATCAGAAATGTATCTGTAACAAAGACGGTAAAATTGTATTATATTTAATTCTTATAACTTCTATTTCATTTTGCACATTTGCTAGTTTAAGTGAGAAATAAAATAGTTTTTATTAGAATGATGTAAATGCGTACGCTTTCCTGTAAAACTTTCCAATCTAACTAAATACATATTCGAACATATATTACTAGTATCTACTTAAGTAAACAATAAAAAACTAAATTCTTAAATATTTTAAAAATATTTTCCACTTACACACAAGATTTTTATCACATGCGGAATCATTAATATTTCATTATCATTGAGAGTATATTTTTCAAAAATTGTTCTTTTGATTAAGAAAATCCACTTACACACAAATGCTTGTAGTAAAGAAAATAATTTTTTAAGTACCTTCTGCTTCCTTACACATACAATTTTGTGCGAATACAAGGTTCTTATTAAAATGCTGTTCATATTGAATTTCCCAAAAGAAAAGTGGATTTTCTTCTTAGAAATATTAAGTATTAAAAGAGAAAAAAAGGACTGCAGCAAATATGATTTTTATCATATCTTGCGTAAGTCTCAATCTTTGTGTTAGAGTATGAGTAACATAAGTACATTTAACTCACACACACACACATATTTATTACATTATAAAAAAGGAAGATGTAAAAAAACCTTACAACTTCCTTTTGCCGCCATAACAACTAACGTGTATCGTTTAGATAAAAATGTTTGTATGTCATACACAGTACGCATATATAAGTATGTGAAATTTATAAATATACTTAAGTTCTTTAACAAAACATTAGAAAAGCATGAACCTTTCAAGTGATACAAAATTGTTTTATATATTTTTTACTTTAACATATCATTAATATTAACTTCTTCATCTCATGTAAAGATTTCAGATTTTTTTTTTGCCAACAAAAGATAAGTACTTTACAGATCCTCTTATTACCCTTGCTATGTATATGCCTATATGTAAATAAGTATGTATGTGTTTATGATTTTTAAGAGGGTTGTTTATGCTATGAAAAATTGTCATATTTTATTAATAATTTGATAAAATACATTTTTAAGGAATTAAAGAAATGAAAAATTTCTTAATCCTAATGGTATAATTTTTTATATGATCTGTACTGATTATTATGGCTTGAAATTGTGAGTTTATTGCCATGGTGGGGGATGTATTGCATTTATATAATATATAATAACAAAGCATTATATAATGACAATTCAGTAACCTATTATGTAATGACAACAAATCCAGGCTGTTTAAAAATTTTCAAGTGTTGTAATATGTAGTTTATTTTAGTTTAATAGGCGCTTGAGCTGAGTTGCTGTCTGAAAATAAAAGAAATGGACAGATCTGTAGACAAGATGAAAAGGAAAAATAAGGTAGTATAAGAAGTTGAATTTAAAAGTTTAGAAAACGAGCTGAAAAGAAAAAAAGCTTTTAGTTCCAATTAATTTTGCAGATTTGTGTTCGCCCTGAGCTGATTCATATGTTCGATCACGGTAACTAATGGCTTTACCTAATAAAGGCATCAATATACTCTAACTTTATGTCTGAGTAAATGATATTCCAGTACGTAGAACTTCTAGTTGCGGGTTATGACAGAGAAAGTGAAAAACAACTTCATACTCTTCTTTATTTTGACAACTACTGCAGAAGGGATTGCTCTACAATCCTACTCGTCTTCCGTGATTGCCAATGTGTCTCATTATCTCAAATCACTGGTACTATGTTTCTCATTTTGGATTAAACTTATGCTATATGCGCCCGGTCAACTTCACACGCCCATTGTATCAAAGCAATCTCATTGTAAGTGAGATTTAATCGTAGATCTTTTAGATGTTGAATTTTATCCTCGCACGAGGATATGTAGTTGCTGGAATCAAGCTTCAATCGAGCATCTATTGAATGTTTAATTTGTGATTCAATCGTGCATCTATTATATCTTGAATTTTTCACTTCAATTTTCGATCATATAGAAGTTGATTTTGAGATCCAATCATAAATTTATGAACTGTTGAATTTAAGCTTCAATCCATTTAAATCATATATTTTTTCATTAAACTAGAATATTTAGATATTAAATTTGTACTTCAATTGTGCATGAAATGTTTTTTTCAATCTGAAATTCAATGGGGAATCTATTAAATATTGAATTTTAATCTATAAGTTGAATTAGAGATTCAAACATGATTCTACAAAATGTTTAATTTGTGCTTCAATCTTGAATCAGTTAGAAATTGAATTAGAAATTTAATAGTAAATCTATTAGTTGATGAATTTGTCTTTAAATCTAAGACCGTTGCGAAGTTGAATTTGAACTTTGTTCTTGGACCATGTAGAAGTTGGATTTGAGCTTCCAGTTTGGACCAGTTAGAGCTTCAATCATGGATCTAGTAAATGTTGAATTTCAGTTTTAATCTTAAATCATTTAGATGTTGAAATTTTGCTTCAATTTAAAACCTCAGTTCTAGATTTTTCAGATATTGAATTTGTATTTCAGTCTTGCATTATTTAGAAGTAAAATTTGATCTTTAATCTTGGACTATTTGGGAGATAAATTTGTGCTTAGAAGTTTTCATAATTTAAAGCTTCAATCGTGGATTTCTTTGGTGATGAATTTCAGTTTCATGCTTGGATCATTTAGACCTTAGATGATGAATCTATTATGTGTTGAATTTTAATCTGGGACCATTTAGATATTGATTTTTGGCATCAATTCTGCATCGTTTAGAACTTTAATGAATTTTTTTGACGTTAAAATTGAGCTTCCCTAGTACCATTTAAAATTGAGATTCAAGTTTCAATCGAGGATATTTTAAAATATGTATTTTAACCCCGTTTTTTTAAGATCTTTTAGAGGTATAATTGAATGTTCGTTTTTGGATATTTTATAAATCCAACATTTGTTTCATTGGTGGAAACTTTGAGGAGTTGAATTTTAGTTTGAAGTTTATTTTCAGCTTTGTTCCTGTATCTGTTATAAGATTTGTTTATGGTGGATTTGGTATATTTAATTTTAGATCTTTGATAAGTTCAATTTTAACTTTGTTAGTAAGTGAAGTGAAGGTTTACCATATTTTGTGGTTCCTTTAAAATTAAATTTTAAGTTATTGGTAATTTTGAATATAAGATAGTTCGTATTTGTTTTAGGGGTTGAGCTTTAGCTTTCTAGTTTTTAGCTTTATTCATGGATTTCTAAAAAGTAGAATTTCAACATCGTTTTTGAATCTTTGAGATGTATAAGTTGAAGCTTGATTCAAAGTTTAAAAACTAGTTATTTTAGATGCTGAGTTTGAGCTTTTAAAGTTGTAGCTAAATTTCGATTAATATTTTAGAAGTTTAAATTTTAAACGTGAATCGTTTAAATGTTAATGATTTAGTCCCGAACTATTTAGATAGACCGTTTGGATTTTATTTGGAAATTACAAACGTTGTTCTTGCTAGAATATTTTACTATCAAGTAATAGACAGAATAGAGCAGATATAAGTTTTTGTATCACTTTGTAATACATCGTAACACAAGTTTAGTTTTTCTGTGATTCTAAATTCATTCCTGTTTGTATAGTAAACTACGAAAGTTTCGAAATGATTTGTATTTTCCAAGTCTGAGAGCCTTAATAAACGTCTCTAAGATCTTGTGATATCCTGAGATTCTAGCTAAATTAAGCATAAACATTTTAAGACATGCATCTATGCCGTTTTATTACTGTGGCATATCTTTGGTTCAGCACAAAAATCTTTGTGGCATTTATTATTGAAAGAACCCACAGAACCATAACACATTTCATTTACAAACAAGTCATTTTAATGACTTAAAATCTGACACATTTTCTTTTCGCAAAATTAAAACAGAGAAAACAAAACTCTTAATATATCTTTCAAGCTGTAAGTGTGCAATATATCAACTTATATGAATGTATGTATATTACCAACTGTACAAACAATCTAAATTTGTCATTCTTATGATGTCATTAATATGTTGTTTTTTACTATTTCTTACTTTTCCATTTTATTTTTCTTCTTAACAAACAAAATGTTTTCATCTGTCCAATGTCCATTTGTGTCAGTAACATGATATTTGTAAACATTAAAAAAAAAACTGTATACAAAACTTACTTGGAAAGATATATGTAGTAGCAATAGGACTGAGCAGAGTAGGGTGTGCGAAATGGAAAATAAATTTTTAAAAACTAAAATTATGTTTGGGAACGTTTTAGGACATTCTTTAAATTAAGATTATAAAAATCTTTTTCCCCTATACATATGAAAATATAAAAATTCTCTATTTTCTGCTCACCCTAACACATTTGTACACAAATATAAATGTGCATATGACAAATGCACTCATAAACTAGCAAATACAAACACAAGGAATGTACAGGATATAAAGAAAATATAAATAAACAGAAGTATTATTGTTGCAGCTACTGAAGATAAGTATAATGATTGGGAGACGACATGGCATGGTTGGTTGGCTGTTTGGTGGCCTAGGCTTTGCATCAACAGCAGCAGCATTTAACATCAGTTAGTTCGCATGATGTTAAATGACACATCTTTAGTAGGAGTCATTTTTTTACAGTATAGTTTATATGGTTTAAAGAGGGTTCTTTTAGGAGATGTAAACTTTAGGAATATTAAACTATCTATGTTTCACATAAAATAAGATGACTGATACCTGAAAATAATTTAAATCAAACTCAAAATTTGAATTTTGAATTCTAAAATGCATATAAATCGAAAACTATAAAATATAAATATTACACATATGCATTATTTTTAAAGACATAGCCGAAAGCATTCAAAAACTATAAAAACCTTAGGATGTGGATGAAACACAAACAAATTTCACCCGTTTATACAAATTGCATGTAAAAAGTGCACTATTTTTAGACCCCATAGCTCCGCCCCTGGAGGGTATGTTGGGCCGATCATAAAACTTTAAACACAAATGCTGCCTAGTAATTCTCATTTAAATATAAGCTTTTTGCTTAAGTATTTGGTATTGTTGAAGGCTTAGGTCTTGATGATTTATAATTTTGTAAAATTAATGAATTCTATAATTTTTTCGGATGTTATTTACCTAAAAAGTTAAAAAAATTTTAATATGCTGATTTTTTCTTGAAGATAAATATAAAATTTTAATTAATGTAAGATTTTAATGGCTAAGGATATCATTACAATATTTAAAGTTCATTAAGTTCTCAATATCAATGGCCATTTTTTATTTTCAAATACCGAAATTCCTAAAACCGGGAAAATGTGTTCCAAAATTTTAATATTTTTTAAAAAGGTGCCCACTGTGACGTTAATTACCATGTGATAGTAAAAAAAATGTTATGTCTCTTTGAGTAATATGTATATAGGGCTATACAAATATGGAACTTTTTAAACGATCGATAATATGCGTTTTTAGAATTTTTTTTTTACTTTAATCCAATCTTGGCTCCCCTTGGATGAGCAGGGCTTTGTTATTTATATAAAATTTACACGCTTATGCATTAAGTTTCCTTCCGGTATCATGTAAAAATTATATACTCGAAAACGAAATCTGGACCTTTTTTACATGTTCCAAATTTGGATACGTTTTATAGGCAACGTTTTTAGTTTTATTTGCAATTCTTTTACAAATATAGTTGATACTTAAGAATATCTTGTTCGACCGTTAATAGGCCGGCCATATCAAAAAAAATGAAACAAAATTAAAAAACTACACCTATATACATATCTCTTAACTAAAAGGTCTTCTCAGGAACTGTTTATATTTAAAACTTCAGCTCATTCGGATCATGAGTAGATTCTTGGCGATTTTTAAAAAATATTGTAAGATCCGATGTGAAGTACTTTGAGGTGCCACCAACTGGACATTCTTCCACTTACGACGCCAAAAACTGGAAATAAAACCGAAAAGTGATCAACTCTAAACATGTGAAATTTCGTTAAGATATCTGTAAACGTTTCCAAATTACTGTCGAATGGTGGCATTGGAAAAGATATGGAAGGTGAGGAGTTACAACCAGAGTCAGTTTAACCTTGAAGAACTTTATGGCTACTAATGTTCTTATAGCAGTATATAATGAGATTTCGTACGGTGACGAAAACTAACTTCTTCTCTATATCGGCTGCTACAATTCTTTCAGGAACTCGTAGCATTATTGCGAAAATAAAGTGACTGAACAAATATTTGTGTTCGGCTGGACACAAACGGTGGTCCTAGAATAATATGATAATTTTTTAACTTCCCACATTTTCCAAAAATAATATTTCTTCTTTATAAACCCTGTCAACAACAAATAAGTATTCAACAAAAAATATCATACATCACGTTTCCTGAAGTTTTGTATGCATCTGTAAACAAAATTAAAATATATACATACATACATACTACCTATTATATATTATATATTTTTCGTAAATTCTAAGAGTTGAGATCAAGTTTTGTCATTTCGTCTTCTTGTATATTGTTGCCTGCTAAAAACAACAACAATACCATCAAGTTGACTCCACAATTGTCCCAATTTACACCAAGTAATTCTTTAAGCTAAGCGGATTACCTTCTAGACATTAGGGTGAGGGAAAGATAAGACGAGTACACACTCGATTGTACTAGCAATTCGTGTTACTCTCTCATTCGTATTACATATGTACATATGAATGTGTATATACTCTCAAATAAAAATACGAGCGATTTAACCTTGCAAAAATCTGTGGAGTATGTGGTCCACTGTAGCTAAAATGTAGAGAGTACATCATGGTCCTGTATAATGCACTCATGGAACATTTCATTTACATAGCAGAACTTACAAGATAATTATTAGTTGCAAGGAGTAGTTTTAGGACATCGTACTGTTAAATGGACTAGTTTTTTTCCTACAAATGGATTATGTTTGAAGTAATCTTTATCCATTGTGGAGTAGCCCATACATGCGTGTATGCGTTTTTTGCAGGGAAGCAATAAAATTGTGCTGACCACTAAATGTGTGAACACCAAAGAAATTTCAAGGAAAAAATTCTATCAATCTTTTCAATAAAAATTGTTTCGTGTAAATTGCGACATTGCAGTGTAAATATAATTAAAACAGTAAACATATCGTTCTGACATTTGCCATTAATTTCGGTTACAACTCAACACTCTTTGGGTGCAACAACTAGTATACAATATGGACTACTGCTATTATACCAAGTATAGTAGATCTACATACATAGATTGAAATTTGTTTATTCTTTGTGTAGTACACATAGAGAAAATAAACAGTAAAAAAAAGTATGAAATTTTCTGTTGTATTCACATTTTTTTTTGAACCCTATTCACGTATGGTAAATATATTTGCCTGGCATTTTTCTGTTGCTGTAATATGCTGAAGTCACAATTTGTTATGTTGCTTCATTTCACACTGTATGTATTTTATATTTGATGACATCCCCATCTATGCCCGGCCGAGAAAATTTTAAAGGAATTAAATCATGAATTGTTTCCAGTGAATCTGCATACGAGTATATAGCAATATAAAGATAAATATATAATTGTATCTAGTGTTGCATATTTAAGCCTAAAGACAGTAGTTTGTTGTTTATTGAACGGACATTGTAGCATACTAAAGAGCCCCCTTTTTTATTTCTAATCCATCAAGTAACTCTTTCAAATACTGTACTTGTGTTCATATAATACATGTTACTGTTGCTACTGTCGCATTCAGTGTGTCACCCACTGTTTCATGGAAGAGTGGGGGGGGGGGGGGGGGTTGGATAATAACATTTTTGCATCACTATGCATTGTGACAGCTCAATGACATTTTCTACATTTTCGAAAATTGCATCTCGTTCGTTATTTTTATTAAGAATATTTTCGGTATGTAACTAGCAAGTGAATGAGTTTGTACTATTTGTTTATTGTACTACAATATACATATGTATAGATATATGCTTCACTTTGTAGCACTTGGCAGTAGTAGTTGTTTTTGTTCTTAGTATTGTTTTTGACAAGTTAAATGTGTTTATGCACATTTATTCCATCAAATTCTTTACTATTCATGCATCATTGGGTTTTTGAGGAAAATTTTGATCTTTGATTTGAATACGTAAAACGTACACAAATATGTTAGTGTATAAAATCTAAAGTTAAATGTTTAAGTTGACATTGTCAATATCAATATTGCAATTTGATTGGGTTCTTAAAGGGAAATTGAAAATTTTAGTGTTTAACATTAGTAAGGTAACTTGAGATTTTTTATTAGATTTTAAGTATAAAGTGATTTGTTAAGTAGATAAAGTATACCTTCAGAATACTAAGTGACAATTTGATATAAAATTAATAAGGGTAAATATGGTTATATTTAAACACACTACAGATCACAGTGATTCATTTGTATTTATTGACATGACTTTTCGAAGGGCTAAACACATTTAAGAAGAGCAGGAGGAAGGAAGAATTCAAGTGTTTCGGTTTATAAAGTGGTATCCAATTGATTTTCGAAGCTGTTACCCCATTTATAGCCGGCCGAACTGTTTATAATAATATCTAGGATTATGTTGATGTTTCAAAGTATTCATCTTAAACGAATCTACAAAACATCGCCAAATCATTCCACAATTCAAACCACTCAGGGAAAGTTTATTTATAAGAAGAATTTCAAAAATGAAAATTCAGTAATATTTTTTATACGTAAATAAAATTAGCTTTGAAACAACACAGCAAAAACTTTACTTACAACTTAAGTTAAAAAATAACAGAAAATTGTCGCCTAGACTACTTATAAATCTACTAGAAAAAGTACCTATTTTTGTTCGTGATGTCCCAAAAGTAATCCTTTCTAATTTTGCCACTTTTAACTAAAAAATTAATAACACATTTTTATACTTAAAAGTTTTATAAAAAATAAATTAACAAACTTAATAAATATTAAGGCAACATATTGCAAAATGATATTCGTGAAGATTTATAATCATTTAATAATTCACACATTTCAATTTTAGCTGCCCAGTTTTTGTTCTGTTTAGAACCTGTATTTCGTACACACGCGCATCTTCAATTTTCGTGCTCTTTACCATCAAGTTTCTACGTTTTCATGCAAACAATTTCGCTGAGAAAAGATGGAGAAAATTAGAAAAGAAAACGAAAGAAAATAAGAAAATTCATTAGTTACTTCAAGTATGTACCACTTTTATTCTCTCTTCCTTCGCACTTGCCTTGACGAGCCAGAATTGAAACGTGTGAAAGCGGACTAACTCTTTTAAATATATTTATTTGAAGTAAATTTTTTGGATTTTATAATTATGACCTTTTTAAGATCTATGACCTGTTTCACACTCATCAGTTCTGACTGTCAAGTCAAGTATTTTTCAAAGATAAGGAAAAAGATAAAAGATAATTTTCTCTTGCCTTCTCATTGAAAAATAACTTGACTTGACAGTCAGAACTGATGAGTGTGAAACAGGACTATATAAAGTAATTCTTTAATATATAATTAGTAATACAAAAAGTGGCGAATAATGCTAAGATATAAAAGTCATTAAAAATAAGAATGTAAGTAAAGTTTTTGCTGGGAAGTTTATTATGACAAACAATCACAACCCTCCCTTAACAAGTAAGAAAGTATAGTCGGTAAAGCCCGACCATATAATACCCTACACCCAGTATATGTATATAACAGTTTTTCAGAAATGGGCGTTATATGGGAGATATAACCAAAAATTTAAGGTCATGATGTCATAATAAAATTGTAACGTATTATTTATATACATATAAAATATATTTTCGTTTAATATTATTTGGATACCAACATTTTTGAGAGAGTTATGCTCTTAAAGTGATTTTTGGAAGTGGGCCTTATATGGGAGCTACGACTAATTATCTGCGCACAAGGTTTACATGGACAGCCAGCCAGCCAGACGGACGGACGGACAGCGTTAAGTCGACTCAGAAAGTGATTCTGCGTTTTTGATTTGTTTAAATATGAAGAATGTTATCGATTCGACAGTGGTGTTAAATCGCATGATCGTTTGCTTTGCTATAAATTCAATATTTTGGTGAATGTGTTATATATGTACCAGCGTGGTTCGAAAACTTCTTAATCTAGAACAGAAATTTCGGCATAAACAGGAAAAAGTCAAGTGTTTTGGAAACTTGCATCTCTGCTATGACCACATGTTAAATTTATTTTCGATCTGGCAGCTCCTGGCAGGTATACAAAATAAGACGCATCCGCGATTTTTTTACAATGGAAAAATTAGAAATTCGTGGTGTCATTAAATATTTAAATAAAAAATGTTTATCTAGACAAGAAATTCATAATGATATGGTGTTTGGTGAAAGTGCTCCTTCATATGCAACAGTAAAAATTGGGTACTGATTTTAAACGTGGTCGTGCAAGCTTTGAGGATGAACCATGTAGTCGACGTCCAAAAACGAAACAACAACAGAAATTGTAGCCAAAGTACATGATATGGTATTAAATGATCGACGACTAAAAGAGCGTGAAATAGCCAATAGCATGAGCATCTCAAATGATCCAGTCCATTTAATTTTTAATTTTTTTTTTATTTTTAAAATACGAGTTACCTTATTCTCCTGATAGCTGGCAAGCGTTTTACATCAAATGAAGATGCAATTGCAGTTGGAAACCACTATTTGGCCTTGAGGAAAACTATTGCTAGATAAGCGTTAGACTAAATGTATTAAAGTTTCAAGAGATTATATTAAAAAATAAAAGAAAGAAACAAGAACTTTCAAACCGCCCTCGTATATATACATCTATAGATAGTATGATCCATTTACCGTGACCAAGTCAAATTTTCGAAGAGAATTTGTCAATCACGCCTGCTGAGCACATTGGGCACTTTCAACATGCAAATACTAGTCAACAATTGTTATTGGATTGTTTGAAGTCCAAATGTAATATTGGTAATATTACTTGTTGATCTATCGAGACAAATGAAAAAGGGCTTCGTGTGAACAAATTATTTTTCTAAATGAATTCAGCGAATCTATGGGGATTTTTTTAACTATCAGTCTAAAATTTCTTTTTAATTTCAGCATTATCACTGTAAAATGGGATGTGTATATCTTAACTAATAGTAATGTATCCCTAGGCTGTTAAACAATATATTTATTACTTCGAAAATTGTATACGAATTCTGGATGTCTCTTGAGGAGAAACATTCATCGCTAACCAATCTCAATGTCAATTGCGATCACTTTACACCAACGAGATCAGCTGAGACATGGGTATTTCCAATGAATATGAAAAGAACCCTTATTTGCAATTTAATACCGAAAGCGACGGTCCAGTAACCTACAAATTTGGCTTAGTGAGGATATAACGACTTAATATCTACTTTTTCACTATCCGGTTTTAAGTAGCATACTTACTACAAGTATATTTTGATTCAGTACGCTCTCAGATATGACTTGTTATTCTACTAGTTGTATGGTTACAAAAATACCTACTAAATTTACGCCACCTACACGAGATAATGCAAGTATGTACCACCAAAAACTCAATCTCATGAACCACAATTACTGAAAAATCAAAAGTCATAATTATTATATTCTAAACACAATTCCAACCCAATATCATTTAAAATATATATTCACTATCTGCTGCCTCATACCAACTCATTCGTATTCGCATACCTCAAAATGTCAAGCGATGACTTGTGCAGTTAAGTGACCAATATAGAGCATATAACATGACACAGTGGGCATCATCAGTCATGTACAGTGACAGCTAAAAAAAAATATACAGAGAAAACAGGCAGCTATCACAAGCACAAAAAACTTACTCTCATATGGAGTAGGAATAAATAAAAGTAAAAGAAATATGTACCAGCAAATGAGGAAAAACAAGAAAATGAAAAACTAAACATGAACAACAACTACAACAGCAGCTAAAGGGAAAACAACAACTACTACTACTAATACTACTATGCTGTATGGGAATAAACTTCAGCAGAAAAGTGAGGAAAAATAATAGCAACAAATGTCAAAATGTCCACCCAATTTTCTCAAGCTTTTTCTCATTCTCTTCTCACTGAATAAATGTCTTTTACTGCTACTGCATTAACAACAAGCATAACAACAGCAACTGTTATATACTAGACGTAAATGTCTAAAGAGGACTTTTGAGTTCAGGCATGCGAATATAAATTATGTCCTGTGACAGCCAGTCACTCAAGCAGGCAACATTGTACACGTCTAACTGTGTGTGAATGGTTTTGTGTTTTGTACAGTGCGTTCTATACTGATGATGGTACTAGCAATACTATAACTACTACTATAAATCTGCACAGTGGGAATGAAATAAAAAACATGGTAATATTTAAAAAAAAAATTAAAAATGGCATGTTTTATAGTAATATAAACAAATCAAGACTAAAATTTAATCTTTCGTTTAGAAACCTAATTATTTCATAGAATATATTTTAATTTGTATTTATTTGCGAAACCTGCCCACTGTCCCATGTTATATTAAGACACTCATACATTCGAACTTATACATATACAACAACGTTGTGCATTCTAATGCTCGACAATAAATCAAAATGCAATGTCATGAAATACAACATGCAGTGCTGACATTTATGTCATATTCTACGATGAAAAGTCATCAGGGTGAGACAAGGAACACGTTGTTTGCTCTAATAGTTCAACTATGTTGCATGTACTCATACTACAGTCGTATACACTATTACAGTGTTGGTAATGTCATTTAGAAAAATGTTAAAACACAAAACAAAAAAACAGTCAAAGAATTGTTGTATGTATATGATGGCTTGAGTTGCGATGTGTTGCAAAGAATGAATAACTTGGTTTAACTTAGTATGGGAGAGTTAGTGTGCGTAAGAAAGTTAACATTTAACCAGCATTAGCTTTCGCAACATAAAATGAGAATATTCCTGCATTTTACTGTCACAATGACAGTTTAAAGGACTATAATAGTACACAAAAGTGAATTGTCATAGCAAACTAGAAAAGACAAATTTTTTAGTTGTAACTAATGTAAATTATTTTTTAAAGTTAAATATTAGTAAATATGCCATGATCAGATGTTGTAAATATAAACGGAATTTAAGTATAGAAAGAGCCCTAATAGTGCTAAGAAATTATTATAGAAGAAGCTTCTACAAGGAGCCACAATTGTATTCAAAAGTTAAGTATAAAAGAAATGATTGTATTGAAAAGTTTAGTATAAAAGGAAACATGATTGTGCTAAAGATTTTAGTATAAATGGAGAAACAAATGTATTGAAAAGAGTAGTTTAAAATAAGCCAAGATTTCACTAAAGATTTAAGTATGAAAGGAGTTATGATTGTATTGAAAAGTTTAGTAGAAATGAAGCCACGTTTGTGCTAAAGAATTTAGTAGAAAATAAGCCACAAGTGTGCTAAAGATATTAGTGAAAAAGGATACACGATTGTGCTAAAGATTTAAGTATGAAAGGAGCCACGACTGTATTAAAAATTTAGTATAAAAGAAATTATTGTACTGAAAAGTTTAGTATAAAAGAAGACACAATTGTACTAGAGATTTTAGTATAAAAGGTGCCACAATTGTATTGTAAAGTTTAGTATAAAAGGAAAAATAAAAGAGCCGTGATTCTTTTGAACATTTAGTATAAAATGGGCCACAATTGTGTTGAATATTTTAATATAAAATGGACCAATAAAAAAGGAGAAATAGAAGACTCATGACTGTTTTCAACATCTTTGTATAAAATGAGCCACAATTATGTTGTAAAGTTAAGCTTACAATGGGCCACAGTTGTGTTTTACATTTTAGTATAAATGAGGTCACGATTGTACTGAGAATTCTAGTACAAAAGTAGCCACTATTGTTAAATAAGAAAGACGATGATATTAGATATTGTAGTATACAAAAGGCCACTATTATGACGATTATATTGAATATTGTAACCTTCATTATACTATGTAAAAAAATTTAGTTTTAAAAGAATCATGGATGAAAACAATAGCTTAAAAAGAACCAAGATTGCTTTGAAAACTGTAATTTAAGAAGAACCACGATTATGATAAAAATGTAGTTTAAGAAATTGCTTCGAAAACTGTAGTTTAAAGATAATTACGATTGCGATGAAAACTGTAGTTTAAGAAAAACAACGATTATGTTGAAAACTGTAGTTTAGGGAGACCTGCGATTGTGATGAAAACTTTACTTGAACTAGAATCATGATTATATTAAAAACTATAGCTTATGAAAAACCATGATTATGTTGAACACTGTAATTTAAGAAGAACCACGATTATTTTTGAAAACTGTATTTTAAAAAAAACTACGATTATGATGAAAACTGTAGATTATGATGAACCCCGATTATGTTGAAAGCTGTAGTTTAAGAAAAATCAGGATTATGTTGAAAACTGTAGTTTACGAAGAACCACGATTGTGTTTAAAACTGCAGCTTAAGAAAAACTGCGATTATGTTCAAATCTGTAGTTCAAGGAGAACCGCGATTATGATGAAAACTGTAGTTGAACAAAAAACATGATTATGTTGAAAACTGTAGTTTAGGGAGACCTGCGAAAAACCATGATTATGTTGAACACTGTAATTTAAGAAGAACCACGATTATTTTTGAAAACTGTATTTTAAAAAAAACTACGATTATGATGAAAACTGTAGATTATGAAGAACCCCGATTATGTTGAAAGCTGTAGTTTAAGAAAAATCAGGATTATGTTGAAAACTGTAGCTTAAGCAAAACAATGATTATGTTAAAAATTGTTGTTTAAGAAGAAAAACTATTATGTTGAAAACTGTTGTTTAAGGTGAACCGCGATTATGATAAGAACTTTGGTTGCACACGAACCATGATTATATTGAAAACTGTAGTTTATGAAAAACCATGATTATGTGAAAACTGTAGTTTACGAAGAACCACGATTGTGTTTAAAACTGCAGCTTAAGAAAAACCGCGATTATGTTCAAATCTGTAGTTCAAGGAGAACCGCGATTGTGATGAAAACTGTAGTTGAACAAAAAACATGATTATGTTGAAAACTTGAGTATAAGAAGAACTACTATTAAGTGGAAAACTGTATTTAAGAATTACCACGATTATACTTAGCTTATTAAAAGTTTAAATTACATTTTATATTTTCTTCTTTGAAATTGGAGCTAATTTTACAGCAAGCACTCATTAATTCTTTGTTGTTTGCTTTTGTATACCTGTAAATATGTCTGTTCACTTTTATTCCAATTCATTTAATATGATCCCCAATTATAATCAATTTACATTATATTCTTTTCTAAGCAACTAAACATTGAAAATCGTATCATATGACACTATTTCATAAACGAATGAATGCTCCATGTATTTATTCATGTATATAACTACTAGAAGATCATATTACAGCAACACCTTAATTTAATACAACATCATCAACGTCATCACAATAACAGCAACAACAACAATAATAATAAGCATCAACACATTGTCAATCACAATTACCGACAGTTTGTAATTTTTAACAAAAGAATAAATATGTATTTGATATGAGTATGAAAGAAAAACAACAAAAACGTTTGTATCATAATCATAGAATTTGTGTACAACATGGAAAAAAGCGAGCATCTATATTGAAAAACACACTGTCATCAACGCATCAGAAACACATCTTTTTCTCAACTCAGTTTGTGTGATGTACGAGTATGATGGGATGTGATATGTGATGAATGAATGACATCTTTGCATGCAGAGCAAACATCTTTTGTCTAACATTCATTCATTGTCTTGACAACCTTCCTTGTCTTATTCATTTTGTGTACTTTTTTGTATTCTTAATAGAATTTTTATTATATTAAAGGCTTTTGTTAAAAGTATTACTTTTAATAATATTAGTTGGTTTTCTTTTACGTGTTTATGCATTTTTTTCGTTTAATTATTTGTGTATGTTTTCTGCATTTAGCTCTTATATTACGCCTTCATTATATTCATCTTTTATTTCCATTAACTTTTGTTCTAAAAAGGAAGTACATTTTTTCACTTGAAACTATAAGAGGCAGTACCTTTTGTCATTGTTGTTTGTATCCGGTGTTCTTTGTAAAGAGTTGTGTTAATTTAAAACGTTTTATGTGTTTCGAAAGCTATTTACATGTTTTGTTTGAAAATTGGTTGGATTAGATTTAAAATGTGTTAAATTTTGTTTGGAATTAAAGCGATAATTTCTTAACAAGCTTAAGGACTTTAGTAAATAGTTATTCAAATACAGCAATTCCAATACTCTAGTCTGTGAGGTTCTGATTTGATTTGTTCAAATTTAGGCGTTTGATTTTCAAAACCTTTATTTTCTATGTGAAATTTCAATACCACTTTTCCCCAACTTATGACACACAAACGAGCTCATTTATCACTCTACTTACATCAATATGTCACTTTTAAGCAGTAGGAAAAAATGGAAAACACTTTATTTAAGAACTTCGCAAATCAACTCATTATTTACATACAATTTTGTTCTCCATCTAAAGAAACTCTACATTTTCAGCATTTCGTTCTAAATTTCATCACATTCATCAGCCTTTCCCAATACCCGCCCTTAAATCTTAACATATTCACTGGGTGTTAAATAATCTTACCAAAAGTATGCAAAAATTATTTTGAATTATTGTGCTGTCAGATATCAATCACTTGGCAACTGTCACATGTGCTTCTAGCAAAACAACAGACACTGGCAAGACATACACATGTAAAATACAAAAGAAACACAACAACAACATGATATAATGTAAACCGGCAACAAAGAAGATGCCAAGAAAATGAAAATTGATAGGAAACATAAAATAAAAAGTTAAAAAAGTAAACAAGAATAGAATAGAAAAGTATGTCCCGTATATTATACAGAATTTTCATGCAGAGAAAAAATATTTCCATAAAATAGTCTTTTATAAAGCGTTTTTCAACAGGGACAGCAAACGACGCCATATATTTTGACGCTCTTGTGACATTTCTCTTCAGTAAGGTTTGCCATTTCATGATGGAAAGATATACGAGCTAACAACGAGTCGAAATTATTAAAATTTACTACCGAAATTCGGAGTCAGTGGCCTCAACGTTAATAGCGCTACGTCCAACTTATGGTCGTCATAATCGTCCTACCAGATCAACAATTGAGCGTCTAGTGGAAAAATTTGAATCCACAGTGCATATAAATATTATGTGTGTTAAACTTTAAAAGGTTAAAGTACGCCTTATATGGGAACTATTATCACTTATTAACCGATCTGCACAAAATTCTTAGATGTGATTTGGCTTCATTTACCACTCATTTGTGATGAAATTTGTTTGGATACTTGCATAATTAAAACATTTATGATCAGTAAACCCCCATTCCGGGAGGACATTTGTATGGGGGCCAGGTGAAACAATGTACCGATTTCCACCAGTTTCAATTCCATCCATCCTTGGGCCAAAAAAAATATTATGTACCAAAGTTTATCGAAATATCTTTAAAATTGCGACCTGTACTCTGCGCACAGCCAGCCAGGCAGACGGAAGGACATCCTTAAATCGACTCAGGAAGTGATTATAAGTCGATAGGTATAATTTAAGGTGGGTGCTGAACTATTACTAATTGGCGTTATAAACATCAGCACAACTCGAATATACCCTCCCTACTATTGTGGTGTAGATTATAATAAATCTAACAAATTTTGTACCAAATTATAATATATAATAATAACTGTTATTGTCTTGTTTTTCTATTATTCTTCTATATTTTTCTTAAAATATAATTATCAGGCATGTGATGGAAATCGGAATTGAAAACGAATCAGTTTTGGAAATACACTTTAATGCATTTATAATCTAATTTTTAAAATTTTTGTTTTAAGATTCTCTTTAGTAGCCCAATATCTTTATATTTTATGCGATAAAAGTTTTTCAATACAGAAATATTACGAAAAAATTGACTTGTAAAACTCATTCGTTTTCGTTTTCAATCACATGTCTGATATAATTATGAAACATTCACAGAATATTAATGCACAATTTCTTTGTTAAATAAATGAAGTACAAAAAATAAATTTTGGATCGAACAGATTATTAAGCATATTTTTAAACAATTTGAAGGTTTTTTAAACCTGTTTTTAGCTTTACAACTAATAGCAAACATCAAGTGTATTTAAAGTAATGCAACATATTGTATAAATAGTCTAAATAGAAAAAAAACATCAACGTTGTGCTGATAATATTATATATGACTAGAAATTATGTCTACAACTTTTTTTCTTTACTGGATTTCTCTTTACTTAGGAATTTTAAATGGGGTTTAGGCCAATTTTAGCAATGAAAAATTAAATAAATGTAAAACTAATTGTTGACCCTTGTGAAAGTTGATCATTATAATCTAGGGAAATGACAATTCAGTAGTTACCAGGTAACCATATAATAGTAACTTCTCTAGAGAATCTGGGTATTCTTGGACATTTTTGAGATGGCTATACACATTAATTAGGACTTCCAGTAAAAATTTGAATATACTTGTGTGATGCCAATTGAGACTGAAGTGGTTCTACAGTCTTAAATTTCATAATTTTAATATGGTCCTGCAAGTACAGTATAAAATTAAGGAGATCTGAATAGTTATCATATCCGATCATTTCATGTGATCTTGCTCTGTCAGTAAATATTTGTATAACATTATCCGAAAGGTGTAACAAATTATATGAAAATATCAAGACAAATTTTTTTGGAGTCACACAAAAGAAAAGCAAGAATATTAAACAGTACAGAAACCACTTAAAAAAAACAACAAAAAACGCATCAGCATAATGAGCAGGAGGTGGTACAAGAAAATACACAAAAATCTTTAACTAGATGGGAGAAAGCAACATGGAATTTACGCATGAATAACTTGCAAATACTCAACCAAACAAGCGTTTACGAAACCGCACAGGAATAACCACAATGTATTCCTTCCGTTTCCGAGAAACCAAACAGCAAAAATGATAAAGCAACAAAACAGACAAGGAGACAAACAAGACAATCAACCAAGAAATAAAAACAATTTGTTGTACACTTCACGATATTGTTTCATTAAAAATTTTTTTTTTTCCTACAGCCTAGTGAAAATTTCGAGCAATTTAACAAAATACCTGAGGCGTCGCCTAAGTTGACAATTTTTTTTTTGATTTGTTCTCTTGCTCCGCTCACGTTTATACTCGTACATACATGCATAAGTATATGAGTTCCTCAATATCATCAGCCAGGGAAGAAATTAAAATAATTCATCTTATGTATTGTGTCAAGAAGAATTCTTAAACTGATTGTTAGACTATAAAGAAGACGAAAAAGTAAAATAAAGAAGACAATAACGAAACTGTTTAACAGCTTCTGTCAGTGCATTTATAAATTCAACTGTATGTTATTCCATCGCATAAAATTCGTATGTTCAGAAAGATGATGATAATGATGATGACGACGAGAATGATGAGGAGGACTATATTGCTGTTGTTTAGTGGCGGTAAGAATGAGTATATTATACATACATATTTATAAGAGCATGTATTTGTGTATTAAATGAAGCTTCTGCTGCTGCTGTTGCTACTACTACTACGAATATTACGGCTGTTGCTTGTCATCTGTTTCTGTGTTGAAGACAAAAAAAAAAAAAAATTAAAAAAACGAAATATTCAAACAGCTCTCGCTGACACCTCAACATAAGCACGCAACATGAATGCAACACGCCTCTTCAACTGACAGCGCCCTGACAGTTTTGTTGTTCACGCGAGTAATTCATTTTGTGTCATGTGAAGCAAAAAAAAATAAAAGAAACAAAAAAAAATGAACGAAAAAAAGACGGCAGTCAGGCATCACCAACAATACCAGGATCAACGTAGAGTTGCGAAGGCAAACAATGCCAAAAGCATAAAATTTATTCTCAAATGCAAACTCACACACACATATGCTAACAAAATATCTTTGTTCAGAACTTTTAATAAATAAATTCATTTTTAAAAACCAAGCTAAAGGACACTGCATTGAAAAACTATGGTCACGCAAAATTTTAGGGGTCTTCCTGTTGACTATGATAAACCTGAACGTCTTCAATCCATGTTTAATGTTTCTTTTATCGAATGCTCAAAATGTGACAGTGTCCTCCAACTTTCGGATAATGTCATCCAAATATTCGTTGACTGAAGAATACATGTCCTTTAAGCCTCTAGATTACGGTAGCATAATACAAGAATAACATGTATTTAGTGCCAGCAAAGCATCTATTAGAGGCAATGTGTACATCACATTTGCAGGATGGATTGGAATGGAACAAAATAGCAGAAATTTTACATAATGATTGCAATGAGGTTGGTTTTAATATTTTGATCCTTCTCACAAGCAATAAATTATTACTTTTACGCAAATGTATCTAATTCTTGTGGCAAAATTTTAGGTATTTTAAATGTGGATGTTGCTGTTGACTATTAAATACTTGAACGTTTTCTGTCCAGGATTTTTGACTAATATACTGGATAGTCAGGTTTTGGCAATGGCTTCCATCTTTGCGGAAAATGTAGACCAAATATTTGCTGACGTAAGCAGATTAAATGAATGGGTAGGATGTGTTATTTATTCGGACCAGTTGAGTTTTAGACAGTCGCTGAAGTCACCAGATTATATCACATCGAAATTAATCCCAGAAGATAGCAAGACAATCACCAGTTTATTATTACAATGCTTCATGAACATTGAGACATTAAACGAAGCTGCAGTTATATAAAGTTAATCAAAATTAAAACAATGAATTGTATAAAGTGTTGGCACGAATATTTATGCATATGTATGTGTTAACTCCAACATCTATTCATTCATTCCTTCGCTCAACATTGCGTCTCTCTTCAGCATACATACATACATACAAAAATTTGCAATTTTTGGTTCCCTCTGTTCCTGTCTGTCACCTCAATGCCAACATGTTGACATGTGAGATGTGACAAGTGACAGTGAATTTGCTTGATGGGAATTGTTTAGCAGCGTATTGTTGCTTCGCGCGTATCCCTTGTGTGCATTTCACAGTACACAGAAAAGTTGTTCCACAAGAGTATAAAGTAGAAGAGAAACATGAACAGAAATAAAATATAAAAAAAAAAACTGAAAACGAACGTATAAACAGCAGCAGTAGCAGCCAGCAATCACACAACAAACTTCAACAAGAACATAAACATACTACATACACTTTCGCATATTACAGCAGCAAAACAAAAGAAAATCTACATACGCCAGAGTTATCAACATCAAATGAGCAGCAGCAGCAACAGCAACAACATCAACGACAATAAAATAAAGAACATACCGTCAGCCAGGCAACTATAGAGTGACAATGACAACGACATCACACGTTAAATATACACGTTCATCACTAGTCTCGCAATCGTATTTGCAGTCGTTGTAATGTGTAGTAGTAGTCATACATTAATTTTGAAATATTCACTCCATCAGTCATTTCTGCAGGATGTAAATGACGCAAAAAGGAAATAAATTTCGCGTGAATAAAGTAGAATTTGATTATACGTGGTTGAAATATAATTAAACTTACTCCATACATTTGCATCACAAATACAATACATACTTGTATGCATACTTAGTTTTAAATCCTTTTCTATTTAAAAAAAAAAATAAGAAAGAAGGAAAATATGTTCGTGTGTTTGTTTCTTTTGTGAATGCAAGCCACTGTAAGAGTGATGAGTTTTAGTTTGAATGTGATTGATATTTGATGTCTTGATATTTTATTTTGTTGTTGAAATATATACGAGTATGTATGTAATATATATATAACGACAGTTCAATTCCAAACCATGCTATGTCGACTTAGCATGTTTTTAATTTGTTTGCCTTTTTGAATTTAGATTTTGTCAACTTAAATTCTGTCAAATTTTGGTTGTGATTGGATAGTCCAATCAATAGTTATAAACAACAAAGTTCTACCTCATATGTTTTTTTAGATATCGCCTGTAAACTTTAGGAGCTTTTCCTGCAAAACTCACTTTTTCGACTTAGCATATTTTGGAATTGAGCTGTCGATATGTTTATGTAAGTAATCAAGTGTAAAATATTTTAAATTGTTGTAGGCAGGTTTAAATTTATAAATATATATGTACCTCGTGATTTATCTAGAAACTATTTATTATATGGTGATCTAAAGAATTAAATTAATGATAATAAATATTGGACTATACTCGTTGCTTGGTTCATTTAGAAATATTAGTAATTTTTAATAAAACATTTAAAATAGAACTGTATTACGGAATACTTATTATTGGCCGAAAGAAAAATCTTTAACAATTACTTTTTTTTAACTTTTTATTAAATATTTATTGAATCTACTTTTATTTCATAGGCCTAACAATAAGTATTCAAATCTTATACCTAAACCTTAAAAACTATTTGCTTTCAGTTGTCAGAGCCATAATGGACAAATGAGCCTTAAATTAGAAGAGTGGTAAATCAGATCTACGAAGCCTTGTTGCTGTCTGATTTCTAGCAAGCAATCTCGCATGCGTGTTTGGATGGTTTTGCAACTTCAAGATGTTTACCTCACGAATTTTTCTGAATTCTTCTTTAATCAATGGTACTTTTTAATCTCTATGAATGTTTTTATTCCTTATATAAAATTATGCTCCCGTCATGGTCCTAAGAGTTTTCGATTAGGCCCTCTGTATAAGATCAATACTGGTATTATTTGCAGTTTCCCAGAAATAAATTCCCAACGTATTTGTATTTGTATTTGCATTTGTATTTGCATTTGTATTTATTAATTTGATTTTCTAATACAACAAGACACAACATCTTATAAATTACAGCATTAGAATCAGACAAGTTAATATTTTCATTGAACAAAATATATAAATTACGTCCAACTTGGTTTTAAAACAGTCTTATACAGAATGACTTTGAAATCAAGGCTTAATTTAGATTAGTCGTTAATCAGCCAATGCAGATTATAAAATTTTGGTAGCATATGGATATCTTGACTTGTATCTGGCGACGCCAGGTAAGGCGTCTATCCGTATTTATGATAAGGTATATCAGACTATGGGATGTTTAGTAAAACAGGTGGACAATTTCCTCTCCTAAGCGTAAACGTAACATGTTCACCTTTCCATTAATTTACACCTATCCTCAAGTTTTTTAACCACATCTCCACATGTCAGAGATAATTAACAAGTTCTCTAGATGTTACATGTGAGTTAAGAATGACAGTGTCATCTGCAAATGTAGAAATGGTTAAATTTTCACTCCTTACAAAATTAGAGGTGTATATAAAACAAAGTGTTGGTCCGAGAACACTCCCCTGCGGAACTCCAGCTCTTCGATTTCGTAGTCACTTGTCACATGATCACTGTATTTAACGCTAAATAAGCGCTCCGATAGGTACGACTACGAGCCTATGCGATATCTAAAATAATAAGCGAACAATATTGTTTAAGCTTAAAAGATTTTCTTATCCATCATTTCAGTCAAATGTTGGCCGCTACTATGCTGTAGATACTCTATTCGGAAGGTCTAATTTTCGGTATTATAGAGTATTGTTACCGGTAACTCGCATACATTTCTACCAAAATCTTGCGAGTAACGACTTTTGACTAAAAATTACCTCAAAAAATTTCCATACAAAATTTGCTATATAAACCTCTGATAAACCTCTTGTAAGTTTTATGAATAAGGCATTTAAATTTGGTTATCAACACATTTAAAACCAGTGATGTCGATTTGAAGTTTACAACCCGCTCTGTGTAACCATATTAATATTGTTATAAAATTCACCAACAATGGAATGGATCCATGATTTCTCATAGATTATTCTCCCATACAATAATCTTCCCGAAATATTGCTGAATTATACATAAATACCTATAAAATTGGAATATTAATACCAAAATTCAGCAGGAATAAGTTTCACGCAAAAACGTAAAACGAAACTTTTTTAGTTCGGTCCATGTTTGACCATAGACCTCATAAAAAGTCCACTTCCAAAATGCACTTAAATACGTATAAAGCTGATATAAATAATGTTAAACGGCTAAAATTTGACATAAATAATCCTTGTAGGTAAATAAATTGTTGTACTAACCACTATATATATCGTATACATATCGGTACCGACTCAAAACTTTGCACAGATATGAAAATAACAAACAAAATCTTGTAAATTTCGGTCCATTTTTGACCGTATCCTTTATATAAAGCCCTCTTCAGGAAATCACTTTAATACTCATAAATTTCTTATAAATAACGGTATCGTTCTAAACTTTTACACGGATCATTTACATACAAGCCAAAATCAAACTGCTGGATTTTATAAATATCGGTCCATTATGTTGAAATTCGACGTAAAATATCCTCATATGCATTAAAATCACTTTTCCAAAATTTAAGAAGATCGGCCCATAATTTGTCATAGCTGCCATATAAGAACCATTTCCAAAAAACAAATAAACCCACAAAAATGTCTAATAAATATTGATATCGAACCAACTTTTATATGGATCCGAAATTTTAATCCATAAATCATAGTATTATCGGTTATGCGGCAATTAAGCTACTGTATTTTGCAGCTGTCAGTCAATAATAGCTCCTGAATTAAGTCCACTTCCGAGCATACTAAACAACCATACAACTCTTGTAAATAACGTTATTGAGATGAAATTCAACCAAACTAATCCTCAAATACGTAGAAACCACATTAGTGGATACTGGATTTAGAAGATATCAGTCCATAACTGGCCCGCTTCTGCTATGCCACCCATAATTCTGTTGTAAATAATGTTATTAAGATCAATAATATCTTATCCTTTTTATACTCTGTTTCTTAACTTATGAATATGGAAAAATGTTTTTTTAATTTTATAAATTGTTATATTACACTCAAGATTATTATAAAAATCAGACAAACTCTGTAAATTACATTAAGAATCGATATTACATCAATTATAAATGGCCAAAATTAGACAAAATTTCAAAACATTTAAAATAAAATCACATTAGTGAATTACGACCAACAGGTAATATTGTCTTTAAAATTTGCACTAAGACTGAATAGAAAACACAGAATTAGGATATACTTGTCCTATAACCAGTGTAGTTTCTGTATATCTTATTACGTTTAGGTGGAGAGTATTAAAGATTTGGCACAGCCGAATATAGCACTCTAACTTGTTTAAATATAGATTTATTGGAATATATTTTTTTGGAGTACATTTTGGAAATTTATTTTTTTGTGCCCCAATAAGTATTTTTTAGTAATAACCTACAAAATAACAAAATTGTTATCTTTCCATAGTGCAAGTTAGTTCTCTTGTCGACATTGCGAATTCTTGCCCCATATATTTTATCGTCAAAAGGCAGTTACCATCATAAATGACACACATTTACTTGCAAAATATATTGTCAACATTTTTATACTCGAGGAGAGCAGACCATTGACTGCCATTGAGTCTGCTATTAGCAAAGATTTAAGTAATTGTAAAACGAGTTAACTTTGTTATTATATTACCCAATCATTTCATTTCCCAAACAACCATTCAATTCATTTAGGACAATATTATATGCAAACATATCACTATTCTACTTAACTTGTAAAATTATATGCTCACTAAAAACTATAATTTTAAAATGTTGTCAGATAGTTAAGGCGATTACATAAATATATTTTTATACATACACTGTGGGAATTAGTTAGAGGCAGAGTGTAAGAATCGTCATTCAATTGAATGTTTACAATACATGTAAAATCTTAAAACCCGAAAATAAAAATCTAAGTCCAAAAAGTGCCAAAGCAAAATATAATTTGTTCATCATAGGTCCTTCGGCATCATTAATTCCTTAGTTTGACAAGTACCCACTATGTTTCTTTCCAAGTCCTGCTTATTCACGATTAAGCAAAACATTTCGTGCTCAGAGTATTTACATGTACATGTATCCTTTTTTCTAAGACAGTTTCGATAAAGAGTGCATTGGCCGATATTTATGTTGGAATTTCTCGGTTGCTTTTTATATTTCTAAGAACTTTCTTATTTTTTATCTGAAATATTAAGGGTTTAAATGAAAATCTAATGACAGTCCATGAAAGAGTAAAATAATTGATTTTCAGCTGTCTCCATAAAGAAAAAAAATTAATCTTATCGTTGATTCTGTATTTTACAGCCACATAACCGATTTTTTTGCTTTGTCCGTGACGACCTCATAACATTGTTCACATAAAATTCAGCTGCAAAAATGTTTTATTATTTATGTTACCAAAATAACCGAATCAATGATTTTGAACCACAAATTAATAATTATTTAATAATATTAAAAAAAACTAAAATAAAAAACTAATATTAATTTCCTCTTACATTCCCAATCGCTAAAAAAAATAATATTTTTGTTTCCGATCTTTGTTTGCTTCTATCGTTTTATCAGTTGCATTCACTATAAGTTCCCTGTGATAGTCTGTCCACATTTCAGCAGCTCATTCTAGATAAGACCATTTTGGTCGTATCAAACACAAAGCATTACCTTAACATCATGAACATTTGGACTTCACATACAATCTCTTACGCTTCAGGTTATCATTTTTAATAT
The DNA here is from genome assembly GCA_950370525.1 of Bellardia bayeri. Taxonomy (NCBI): domain Eukaryota; kingdom Metazoa; phylum Arthropoda; class Insecta; order Diptera; family Calliphoridae; genus Bellardia; species Bellardia bayeri. Next base: position 19,064,657 of record OX493265.1, on the reverse strand, counting down.
CAAGTAATGATTTTATGCAAAATTACTTTCTTTTTACAGCGTTTAAGTAGCATTTTGGACATACAGGTCTCTTGATTTGAAATTTGAATGAATCCTTATGCTTGCAAACGTCTTGATATTGCTGCTTGAGTTGCTTGCAATTATTTTGCTGATACGGACAAAAATCTTCAGGGAGTAAATCCTTCAATTCTTGGACTTCAAACTTTGTTTGCTGGCCTAGGCGATCTTTGTCTTCCATGTCAAAATCACCACTTATAACCCGCACAAACTATCTCTCGCACGTTGAAACCCATGGAACACATTAACCAAAAGCTTCGGTAAGCAAACTATGTGCTTTAGCGGCACTGTTTTTGAAATTAAAGAAGTTCAGAAAAACATTGGCACAAAATTTGACATTTTCAAAACAAAACACACTTTGTTGTTTACACCATAATTTTCAATAACTAACTGATAATAAATGACGGATATGTCCTCTTCAAAATGACATATAAGTTACTAAAGACAAAAATCTCATTCTAAAGATACGCCATCTGTAATTTATTATTTTATTAATCTAGCATTTTTATAGACAAACATTTTAATCATTTTCATATAATTTTTTTATTTTATTTGGTTTTGAAAAACAAAGTTCCTCGTTAGAAAACCGTTTGAAATGCAAATCAAAAGTTTTAGTCCAATCAGAGTAAAAAAATTTGGTTTAATTTGTAAATTACAAATTATAAGGGATCATGTTGATCACTATTTTAAAGTTAAAAAATACCGCTTTAGTTCGAAACGTGTTTCTTTTTGCGGTCAATGGAAGATATGTCTCAGTATATTCTTTCAAATCAGCAATATTCTCTCCATTTAACCCGTGATAAAAAAAATTTACTTATTTTCGCCTCTCTCCTTAATCATCCTGAGTGTAGTATAGAAAGTATGGAAGCAAATGTAAGTAATAACCAGACCAATAGTACCACATTAAATATACTGTTTTAATGCCGCAATGCACAAGTGATAATATTACTAAACAGGGACGATGCTTAAGTTTAGAATAGAGTAGTAGTAACTGCTTTAGAACAACACCCTTTCAAAATATACAAACGTCTACTTCCCTGTTTTTATCCTCGATACATTAAACCTAACAACACATGCACCACATACTATCAAATACATTGACAGCGATGATTTTACTGAAAGTATTAAAATACTAAAATAATTGCTATGAATTCTACTTTAGTGCTGCTACTAAACTTGCAGCAACAAACACCAACAATATTGCGGTGATGATAATGATGATGATGATGATGGTGTTGACGATGGTTTTGTTATTTTCGTTGCTTTTATTTTGTTGCTTCTTTACCATATTCATGTTAATGTTCCACCACTTTATGATATTTTCACAAGTTTAATTGATTTTAAGTTGAAATATTTATATTCACTGCTGTCGTCTTTCTATAATGTTGCTGTTGTCGAGCTGTTTAAATTTTGTTATTGTGTGTTGTTCTTCCTCTTGTTAATTTCATTATTTGTTGCATGCATTCAGCAGTCTGGCAGTCATCAAGCTCTTCATTTATGTGAGTAGTCCGGGTCCTATTCACTTTATGTGGTTTTTTAATGTAAATTAATTTTATGCAATTTTATGATGTTGGTGATAAAAACACATGAGTAGGGTGAGGTTTTGTGAGAATGAAATATTGTGCAGTGTACATATACATATATTGTATTATTCGAAATAATTATTATATTGTAAAATTATATGTATGTATGTATGTATGTAGCTGTATTGTTGAAAACCTTTTGAAAATGTCTTGACAAGTAAAGCAATTAAAATTTTGTATTATAATAACACAAATGATTTATGAAGGTGCTATACTAATTACTGGCTAGACTTTATAGTTGTAACATTTTGAAAAAGCCTGGAGTGTGCTACAGAAAGCTATTGTACAGGCATAAGTATGTATGTAATAGCTCTATTAAAAAAGCTTTAGTTAGTAAATGTTAAATATTTAAATTGCAGAGAAGTTTTTTAACTCTTCCACGTTGCCTTGTATCGCCGGATTGAACGCAGAATTTTCTTTGTAAATTCCTAATGTCTTTTAATCCTATTTATATTTACTTTATGTGCTTAGTATCTGCTTCTATAGGTTTATAATAAAATCTCCAGTCAATTTTGAGAGATTTAGCTTTGTTTGGTATACTTGAGTTCATCAATGTCGGATTTTCAAAGAATTGTTTGGAAGTTTTTCTCTCTTTGACATCATTTTGTTCACACTAGCCGCCATCTCCCTTCCTATATCAATAGCAACGCTATACTTATCTCCAGTAATGTTTAGCCTATATGCTCTTTTAAAAACTTATATTCAAGCCTCGTTAACAATATTGCCAGATCAAACAATGTGCTAGGAATGTACTGACATTGAAAAATTGTTAACAAAATGTAAATTGTCAGTTCAGACGACTGTAAGAAAACCTTAAGATTTCATTGGAACATAATTGTCACACAATAAATTTATCTGTCAACCGAAATTGTCAGTTCACACGGTTGTCAGATTGTTGTGTGGCAAAGATTTACAAATTCGTTGTGAGTCATTGTATGTGTGTTTAAAATTTTTAAATATTGTCAAAAAAAAAAACATCAATTAAAACAATTTTATACGCATATGTATGTATGTCCTAGAAAGTAGCGACGGCGAAGAGAAAATAACAAAAAAAAATTTCTGTAATTTAATTCTTTAATTTTCTAACACTTTTTTCCAAAAGGTTAGTAATGCACTTTTGTTTGTTTATTTATTTATAATTTAATATAATAATAATTTCTCTGACAATACTGCCACTGACAGATGCATAAACTTTGCACATATGACAATTAAATGTGTTTTACAATTGTCTTACAATAATCTTGCAATAACAAAAATTGTGTTCACACGATTGTTAGATGTCTGGCCATATTTTTGTCTTACTATGTACTGAAAATGTTTTTTCTTACAACGTTGGAAAATAAAAATTTGTTAGAAATTTTCTGAGCATTTTTCGGACAACATTGTAAGATCTGACAACCGTCTATACAAAGCTTAAGCGTTGTTTGCCGAAGCGTTTTCTACATACGCGATTCAATTACAATTAAACACGAAAAAATTTTAAATTGAAATGAATGTAATCATTTGATAAGTTGTTTTATTTTGGTTAAAACGCTATCTTTTTTTCTTATTTAAAGCATTTGGCATTATATTTGCTGGGAAAAATCTCTCACCAATACATCTTTATTTTTTGAACATCACTTCTTTAAACAACCCATATGTTTTTTGCACCGGACGATGCTCCTGGAGCTAGGTCTACGAACAACCAAAGAAACTGTCAATCAGTTGCTAGTCGTTCAGAACATACCATAGTCCACAAAGTCCAACGTCTAGAGAATATGAGTTGAATAGTTACAGTGTCGAAATACTGTGTAGACCTTATAAACAAATCCTCAAAACTATCTTGTTCGTACAACAATAAAAGTTTCAAAAACATTTTAAGCGTATTAACTCAAGTAAAAATGAAAAAAAAATAAAAATTATTGCTTAAACTTGAATAATTAAAACCCATCACGTTGTCTCTTTATTATGCTTCTCAATAATTTATTATTAAACCAGGCACATTTAACCCGTCTTTTTTTTTTAGAAGAAAAAATCTGTATACTTTAACAAATGTCAAGCTGTCACACACCACATAAAATCGAAATGTTAAGACACTCAATCAAAAACCTTTCGGAATATTTAATTTCTCTCATACATTATAATGACAAAGAAGAAAACAACATCTTGAAATATAAGATTCTTGACAAACAAACAAAAAATAGAAAACAAAAATGATGAATTGTTTTCATTTTCATTTCAAAAAGTAATGAAAAGAGAGAGAAAAAATACACACAAAACTGTCATTGTCGTATCTTGTCAATTTTGCAATTACACACAGAACAAAATTGTTGTTCATCAAGATGACACAAGATGATAATAAGCAAATATTTCAAAATAAGCCAAACAGACAGCCAGCTAGCCAACAACTACAACATCTTAAAAATCATAAAAAAAAATAAAATAAGTATTGTGAGAGAGTATGTAGTCATTCATATAATAATGCTGAGATTTGATTTGACAGTTTACAGCAGCTGCTACTGTCCATTTAAATCATTGTCACTTAATGCCGCATCACATCACATCAAAACCCATCGCTATCATCCATCCAAATCAACATCAGTTTGTTGCCTGCACAATGAATGTTGTTTGTTGTATGATGAATATACAAAATGTTGCTGATATTGTTGCTGCTGCTGCTGTTGCCTGTGCTGGTTTGTTGTCTATCATTCGAACACAAACAAAAAGGAAGAACATACAAAACAAAAACTGACATTCTCTTGAAAACTTGACAACTCTCATCCTTGTTGGGGTTTTGCTATGATATCATTGTCATTTTTGTTATTATTATCCTTTCGTTTTTCTTTTCATTGTTGTTGATTTTTATCCACATACATACATACATTTTTATTTTTGGTTTTTCTTGCTGTCATTGTGTTAAGTGAAGAGTTACATCACATTATTGTGACATTATTATTGTTAGGAGATTGTGATGAACAATTTTGGTTGAAATATGTATGTATGAGTTTTTTGTACATTGAATTGGTTTTCAAATGCTGTAATTATTTCGCAACAATGCTTGTAGTTAAATGAAGAAATTATTTAAATCGGAAAGGAAGTATTTTTTGGGGAAAATTAAAAATAAGATTTTCTGTTTGGACTTTTTAACAATTTAAAAGTAAATATAGAGAAAGTCGAATACTCATTTATTATCTCCAGCCAGTGATTTAGAAATGCCATATTAATTTCAAAAAAGTCATTTCTGCCCACTGTATTTGTTTTATTCTTACAATATATGAAAATATTGTAAAATTTTTGAAATTAGCAAGGTTTTTGAAGTTTCTGAAGAGTAAATATAAGCTTTTTATATAAGTATTTAATATTGGTAAAAACGAGCTTAATATTTTAGTAAAATTAAATAATTTTAAAAAATTTTCAGACGTCGTTTAGCTTAAAAACTAAAAAAAAATAATAATGTGATTTTCCATTAAAAAAAAAATATTTAATTTAAGATAGTGTCAAATTTTAACGCCACTGCAAATCATATGTTGCTGATGCTTATTTTTGCATTTACGTACGAGCGAACACTGCGCAAAAATGGAAAAAATAATTATAAATTTAATTTATGAAATTGTGAGCAAATATTTGTCAAATATAAAAGCAACGAGGCTAAAAATGTTTAAAATTTAAAATAATCAAAAATAAATAATAAAAAATCACATTATTTATACTTCCTCATTAGTTGCATCAGCCATTTTTATGATTAGATTTTTTTTTATTTGTGCATAATATGCAGTAGTGTTACATTTTTGAACAGTTGACAATTGCAGTGATGCCATTATTTGCATTATTGAATGTAAGGCGTATAATATGCAGTGCAGTGATGCATTTACGAACAGGCCATTTACCAAACGGAAAAATGTGTTCCAAAAACTGAGTTTTTTTTTATAAAAAGAAGCTACTGTACTGATATTTACATTGGGATAGTAAAAAAAAACTTTGTATATATTTAAGTAACATATATAGTTATTCAATTATGATGCGATTGGTGCATTAAATTTTTACTCAAAATTAAATTTATTTACCAAAATTGGCCTAGTTTAGACAGAGCTGGTCTAAACTTCACCACCTTAATATACCAAATTTTTCTTTACACGCTTATGCAATAAATTAATTTTCTGGATCATATAGGTACAAATTATATACTATATTATAGTCGTGACGAATATTTGTTTCTATATACTTCTTTTGTTACTTTTTCGAAAAAAAACCTCAAAATTACGTCCCTTTTTAATGTTCCAACTTTAGATGCGTATAACTTTTTACATGGATGAGAAAATTTACTTCACTTTTATTCAAAATTGTAGAAATTTTTGTCGACGCTCCTTAAGCCCGCTATAACTAAAAACCCAAAAAAAGATCGAGCAGAATTAAAAAAATAAAAAAATAACACGTAAGAAAGTATGGTCGGGCTTGACCTTCCCTACACCCAGTATATATATAAAACAGTTTTTTAGAAATGGACGCTATATGGGAGATATGACCTATTAGTGCCATGACTTCTGTGAAAATAAATATTATGTATGTTCGATATAAATGCATTTAAAAGATTTATGGAGGTTAAAGTGAACTACGGAAAGGGTCTTATATAAAAGTTTCGACTAATTATGGGCCGACCATTATAAACTTATTTTATGTTGATACCAAAATTTTTAAGAGATTTATGGTCGTTAAACTGATTTTCGGAAGTGGGCTGTAATTATGGACCGATTATGATAAAATTTTACAATATTATTTGTATATATGTATGTATGTATATAAAACATATCTGTGTTCAATATTATTTGGTTACCGTCATTTTTAAGAGAGTTATGTGATTTTCGCTATGTTTCACTATTATTTAGCTTTGATAAATTATGGACCGTTCTGCACAAAATTTGTAAATGTTATTGAGCTTCATTTACCACTCATTTGTGGTTAAATTTGTTTGCATACTTGCATAATTCAAACATGTATGATCGTTAAAACCCTATTTCGGGAGGACATTTGTATGAGGGCCAGGTAAAGTAATGGACCGATTTCCACCAGTTTCCCCTCCCATCTATCGTTGCCGAATTAATATAATCTAGCAAATATGCTTTACATGGATAGACAGCCAGCCATACGGATGATGGACATCGTTAAATCGTCGTTACCAACATCAGCACAAATCCAATATACGATGGTGGTGTAGATTATAACAAATAAAATACATTAACCTAATTATATCTTTTTTTATAAATCTTCCGAAAAAACTATTTATATTTTACATTTCAGCTCATTTTGAACATAAATTGATTTTTAGCAATTTTTAAATAATTTGAAACCCAAGGTATCCAACTTTGAGTGGCCACACATTGGATGCCATTTCGCCTACGAAGCCAAAAAAAAGCTGTAAATCAACTCAAAAACACCTCAGCTCCAACTATGTGAACTTTCTTTACATTAGCTGCAATAGCTTCGAATATACCGAATTATTAAAAAAAAAACGTTTCTAAACCACTGTGCAACGTAATGAAAGGCTATTTGCACTAATCCCTTATTGCTACCTCCATCATTCCTTCCATCAAACTATTTTCGGGGCACTAATGGAATACACTGCTGCAATACAATTTTTATTTATTAGATTTTTACTATTTCTGAAAAAAGCAACTTTTTGAAATAAGCCAACTCAGTGGTATTTGCGTTCGTATGACTTTTAGATATCCCCTAAAACTACAATAACTTGCAGAGAAATTTAATACTCCTTTCCACAAAACAATTTAGTGCCTTAACCACTCCAATTAATAATTTTCAATAAGACTTATCCTTCCATCAAACTATTTTCGGGGCACTAATGGAATACACTGCTGCAATACAATTTTTATTTATTAGATTTTTATTATTTCTGAAAAAAGCAACTTTTTGAAATAAGCCAACTCAGTGGTATTTGCGTTCGTATGACTTTTAGATATCCCCTAAAACTACAATAACTTGCAGAGAAATTTAATACTCCTTTCCACAAAACAATTTAGTGCCTTAACCACTCCAATTAATAATTTTCAATAAGACTTATCCTTCCATCAAACTATTTTCGGGCCACTAATGGAATACACTGCTGCAATACAATTTTTATTTATTAGATTTTTATTATTTCTGAAAAAAGCAACTTTTTGAAATAAGCCAACTCAGTGGTATTTGCGTTCGTATGACTTTTAGATATCCCCTAAAACTACAATAACTTGCAGAGAAATTTAATACTCCTTTCCACAAAACAATTTAGTGCCTTAACCACTCCAATTAATAATTTTCAATAAGACTTATCCTTCCATCAAACTATTTTCGGGGCACTAATGGAATACACTGCTGCAATACAATTTTTATTTATTAGATTTTTATTATTTCTGAAAAAAGCAACTTTTTGAAATAAGCCAACTCAGTGGTATTTGCGTTCGTATGACTTTTAGATATCCCCTAAAACTACAATAACTTGCAGAGAAATTTAATACTCCTTTCCACAAAACAATTTAGTGCCTTAACCACTCCAATTAATAATTTTCAATAAGACTTATACACACACGCACACACGCACAATAAGTAAACACACATACATTAAGCCATTCTGTTGTTTAAATACTCTTAACTACACATCGAAAACATTTAAACAAATGATTTCATTAATCTATAGCTTCTTTAAATTGTACACTTTATATTTATAGTCCAGCAGTTCTAAATAATGAAAACCATAAAATACTAGACAACAAAATCAGAAATAAGAAAAAATGAGAGAAACTCTACTAAACTGAGCTGTTGTAAAAATATATGTACGTCTTCGATACACGATTAAAAACATGTCGATTACACATCAATTTTACAAATGAAAGCAAAAGAGACACATGCCCGACATCAACCATTAATGAATGTAATGTGATGCCAAACGAAGTGCTAGCCAAGAAGGGGGTAAACAGCGAAAGAAAAAAGACATGGATGGTTAAGATGAAAATGAGAAATCTTTAAGATACTGACAGCCGGACAGACAGGCTGATAAACATATCGCACCCTAAATAGAAATGGGTAACAACTCAAAAGTTTTCAAAACTTACTTTTTTCCATAAATTAAATTACGGTACGCATCACTAACTACTGCAAAAATTTCTTTCACGTCACTATCTTCTTTAACTGAAAAAATAGAGTTATGTCTATTTTGATGTTAAGTTTGTTGCTTGTGCACGATGAAATTTTTTGTCTCTCCTGAAAATTTTAGTAATTTGTAACCCTTTTGTATTTTAGGGTGCGATATACCACTTTGCTGCACACTTTATAATAAATGCAATAATGAAGAACATACATATTTAAGTAGAAAAGCAAGACTACGTTTTAGGCTACACCTGCACCTAAAAGCTATTCTAAATACACATGGTAAAATAATAGTTGGACACAAAAAATTGTTTCTTAATTCTACAATGTTTAATTATACTCTAATTTTATTTACATAAATATCCAGCATAGAGTAATTCCACTTTTCATTTATGGTCGTCGATGATTATATATATATATATATACAGGGTGGGGCAACATAACCCCCCGATTTGAAATGAGCGCCATTCCGCTCAATGATAATGTGGATGGGTGGGCGTGGTCTCAATTGATTAAAGTTTTGTTACCACCAAGGCCAGTCGTGATCATGCGATGGAGTAAAGAGCAACGAGCGTTCGCCGTAGAGGCCTATTTATTGTGTTTTTCAGTGACGAAGCGCATTTTCACTTAAGCGGGTGTGTCAATAAGCAAAACATGCGTTACTGGGCCGAGACGATCCCCCGACAACTCCATCAGAGGTCTTTGCACTCGCCAAAGGTCACAGTTTGGTGTGCAATTTCTTCAGTTGGGATTATCGGACCTTGGTTTTTTGAAGAAGATGAGCGGGTGGTCACGGTAAATTCAGACCGTTACGTCAATATGCTTGAGGAGTTTTTTGTCCCCCGACTTGATGAAATGGACTTAGGGGACGTATGGTTCCAGCAGGACGGAGCAACGGCTCACACTGCGAGGAGTTCGATGGCTTTGTTGAGGGAGCACTTCCCTGGACGCCTCATCTCTCTCAGAGGCGATTTGAAGTGACCACCACGATCGCCTGATTTAACCCCGTGCGACTTCTTTTTGTGGTGTTACCTCAAGTCCCGGGTCTTCAATAACCGTCCACGGACTCTTGATGACCTTAAGACCAACATCCGCGAGGAAGTGGCGAACATACCGGTCGACATGTTGGAGAGGTTGATGCGAAACACGCGAAATCGGTTCGTTCAGTGCATCGATAATGGAGGGCGTCACTTGGCCGATATGATTTTCAAAACTATGTGAAAAAAAACTTTAAGATATTTCCTATACATAATTTAAAAAAATAAACAAATATCTCTAATACTTTTTTATTTATTGCGTTACAAAATCGGGGGGTTATGTTGCCCCACCCTGTATTATTAATACACTTACTGATAGCTGGTCGCAAATAGTTACATAGAGTCAGTTACATTGTTCAAAAATATATTTCAAAAATATATTTATAAATAGACGAAAAGCTGGACTTTTACATAAATGATAACAAATACATATTTTCTTCCTTTGAAGTCAGCCAACCGCCCAGTGACCAGCTAACTATTAGCAATATTTACGTCGTTTCCTATGCAGAAACTATGTGCCCACTTTTTTGTTCTGTGCTGGCTACAAATTTTTGACAAACTAGCATTTTTCCAATTTAAGACTTTTAAGACTCTTTTAAATGTAAAAATTGTTTTTAATGGTGTTGCAACAAATACTGCATTTGATACCTTTAAAGCATATCCTTCTTTGGTCAGCTCTATCTGTCCATTACAGTGGTAGTCTCTATTCTTAGTGACTCAAACTTGAAAGATGACAGTTAGACAATTTAGCCTTCAGTTTTTCCGTACACGGACTTATTTAAGTAGATACTTATATACATACTTCGAATATGATTTAGGTTACATTTCCATCACGTAGAATTCTTTATACTTCTGTAAACGTCAATATCACAGCCTGAAATATACTACCTTTATTTGGAAGACGTATTGAGTACTTTAATTCGACTTCAACGCAGAACACGACAGATCGAACTCCACATTCTTTAACCATCATCATTATATGCATTACCACTTTTTCTATCCCCTCTGGGCGGAATAAAAATTTTGAACATCTTATTAAAAGTCAGTTATGTTAGTCGGTGCATTGGTGTAGTAGAGAGGGAGGTAAATTCAAAATCATTGCATTTTCATACGTTCTGGATCTCATCTATTCAGAGATAGATAGTCTTACTGCTGGTTGAAATGGCCATTAAGTTAAGATGTATTAGAGCTAGCGGCGGAATAGTGTTCAGAGTATCTAACGGCATATCTTAGAAATCTCTACAGTTGGTCCATGATGTATTTCCATTTTGTTGCAGTTCATCTATCTAGAGATACATAAGTTAGTATTTTACATAATAAAGCGGTATACATCCAGATGACAAGCATAGGGCTAAAGCCCCATTCTTCACTAAATATATTAGGACAGGTGTAGCAAATAACCAATTGCTGTACAGTTATGGTATCTAATTCGATTGCTGCTGTACTAAGTAGTCGTCTACTGGAAGAAGTTACACTTGGAACTGGTGCTAGTAAAAATGTATAACAAAGGCCTAACTTCAATAGATTAAATTAATTAATTCAATACAATTTATTAGTTAGATTCAAAACATGATCTAGCATCCAATGATATATTAGTCCCCTATTCTAATATGTCTCAAACACCACCCCAAACCCATACTTCCTGTAGTGTTTAAGACAAACATACAAGCATTAACGCTGCTGTCAGTGTAAGGCAAACACAAAATAAATAAATTTCACAAGCAGTCTGTGTAGTATGACTGAAATAACTGAGATATAAACAACATTAAGATGATATCCTGCTGTTGTTTAGTTGGTTATTTACTTAGTTGGCTGCTTGGTGTTCAGGTATGTGTCCCATGTCAAGATGACCAACAGCAACAACAACAATATTGACTACAGCAACAGCTAAAACAACATCATTCAACTTCACTAAATAGTGGACTGAGTAAATTGTGTATGTGTGTGTGTGTTTCTGTCTGAAGTCCATGAAAGTTTATAACGAAAAAACCACCAAGTATGCAGCCATCTAATTTATGACTTAATTATCGGGCCATATTTAATGTGTCAAATAAACTAAAGTATAAAACTATACCATCCATACACACACACACAGTCACATAGTACATTTAGTTGCTCCGAGATTTTTGTCTCTTGTATGCATGTAGGTATGTAGGTATGTACGAGTATGTGGCAGTCAACATCAGTGAGTGGTGTCTCTTGGTTGGTGTTATCTGGACTTATTAAGCATTGGTTTTATTGTTAATGTTGTTGCTGTTGTTATTAAATAAGCTACAAGTCAAATTGCCTTGCTGGAGTCCATTTGTTGGTATATATGTGTCGGTCGCGTTGTCTGTCTGTCCGTTTTGGCGTCTGTTTATTAGTCTGTCTTATTGGCATGTATTATGATAACAACCACTTTGAGATACTGTGGTTAGAATGGAATATTTTAAAGCAAGCTGTTGGCTAGCAGGCACCGCAGTGGTGCAGAGGATTAGAACGAAAAGAATTCTGATGAGAGAAAGTGGTGTTTCTCGAAACATATGTAAATTCAACAAACCAGGTTCGAATCCCAGCCAAGAAAATTATTTAAAAAATTTTTAATAATAAAAAAAATGTTTCAAGTTCTAAAACAATGCCTACCTTCAGTAAAACTAATAATAATAATAATTCTTCGCAAGCCATAAATAATAACAATAACAATAAGGAAAGTTTTAAGTCTTTAATAAGATCATATTGTAAAACGAATAACCGTTTAAGCAAAACTTGGAGGCTTTCTTTACGAATCTTGAGATGTAAAAATGTCTCTCTAAATGGTCACTCAATGGAAACAACTCTACACAAGGTAGTAAGAGCCTTGTGAAATCACTGGAATTCAAATAATATACGATGTCAGCTTTTTTGGACATTGATGGGGCCTTTAACAATATAATATTGTTCACAATTCAAGGTGAGCAGATCTAGTAACTATGGTCAACGGAAACTGCTCTACACAATGTAATAAAGACAATTGGAAGAGTACTGGAATTAAAACAATATATATTAGCAGATTTCTTAGATATTGAAGAGGCTTTCTACAATATGCTCTAGTAGAACTAGATATTGCATCAAAATGGACGTAGTACAAATCAAGGTGGGATGATTTCTCCTTTACTGTAGCTGATTGTTGTTAACTCGATTCATATAAAACTAGAAAATAAGTGAATGAAGTTTGTAGCTTATTAATAATATCATAACCAATGCCTTGGAGTTACTCAGGAACTAAACGACAATCAAGGAATAAATATTATTAAAACAGAGCAGACTCTACTACAAAGACGAAGAAACCAATCTTTAGACTCTTACTGCTGCGAGGTAGTCAGACAATAAATATCTAGGTATTATATTGTACACCAATAACTCACCTTGCGTTTTGAAATGACGCAAAGTGAATTAAGATTTTCCAAGTCATAAAAATATCAAGGATAATTTCTAGGGTTACGAAAATACTAAGAGTGGAAATTAGTACTAATTAAGCAGCTACGCAATTTAGAAAAAACGTAAAACAACACGACGCAAAGCGAGGTATTGATGTGCTCGATATCATGGCAACTAAACGTACAACACAGAGTTTAGTGCACAATTGGCATTATCTATCAAGTGGAGTTGGATGAAGTGTACCAAACGAGGATTAACTGCACATAATTTAGAGATATGCCTATTTCGGTATTACTAGTGCACTACTTCTGCAAAGGCTTTAAACAAATCACTATTCTGCACCCAACTCCAATGGACATTTCCACCCTAGTGCGTGTGGATTTCAACAAAAAAATAAATACTTAGTGGACCAAGTGTACAGAATTCAGAGATCTGACTGAATCGGTATTACAGATGCACTATGTACCGGGGATGGAAAATTACTTTTTGGATTTTGTACCAACTATATACATAAAATGTACTTTTGAGACATCCACGGTACTATTTTTATGTTTGTTGTCAAAAAAATCATAGGATCTCTAAGTGGAATTGAGTTTTTGTATTGATTTCTCAACAAAAGGAAAGATAAATAATATTTCAGTTAATTAAATTTTTTTAAAAATCGAACCCATAGAAACTCAAAAATGATTTATTATGGAGTCCTGTAGGACTTCTAAAAGAATCCAGAGAGAAATTATCCAGCCGAGATTATCATACTGCTATCAGATAAAAAAACTATTGCTCCAGGAAGAAAGTTATCGAAAGATAGAGTAAATAATTTAATTTACCCTAATGCATATGAAAGATTTTACATTAAACTTCTGCTACTTGGAAAGGGAAATAAACAATGTCCATAATAAAAGGTTTCCCTGTAAATTATTTTTATTGAAATAAATTATATTTAGAGTAATTTGCAGAACCTAAAGAAGACTTTGTCTTATGATATGCCTTCTTTGTGACACCAAATAAAATATGTTAAAAAATGTTTCTCGATATAATGAATTTTTCGGAAGACAACAAATGTTAAACTGATATTTAGAAATTTATACTCCTTTGGATACATATTTAATGATCATATGGATATCAGTTCGAAAATGTTTATGAGATTTAATTAAATCATTTTTTCTGCTTGCACTTTTACACAAATGGTAACTGAAATCATATATTTATGCATTTCATCTGGAATAATGCAATTTTTAAAGCAGTAATATTTTGAAATTGTACCAAATTATTCATGGTACCAACTGAGTCTAAAATGTATCAAAAAAAAAATACAATTGTACCATGTTTGCCAACCCTACTATGCACTAGTCCTTCAGAGGCTAGTGATTGCACATTAAGGTGGGGTGATTTGAACATCTTAATGGGCGCTTCGAGTTTCTGACAATAGTTAAGAAAATATTGATTTATAATTTTGCGCTATGAACAACTGAAAATGGTGATTTATCAATATTTTTACGAAAAATTTGCACTTTCACAAGGCCAAAACTTCCTGAAGGAGCATTCCAATGATTTGCGATATACTAGAGAATTCTTAACTATTGTCTTGGCTACAATTTTTGTCTTAGTATTGGATCGAAAATCTCAATGGTTTGGCTGTTATAGGCCAAAATATCCAAAAAAAAACGTGTCAAAAGCCTGAGAAAAAACTGCAAGTCAAAATCTGGAAGCTCGATTTTCACCGTACACGTATGGTCTAGTGGACTTCTTTGCTCAGTACAATCCCAACAATCAGAAACGCGAAGCGCCCATTAAGATTTTTTTCCTTCCATACTAATCGCCCCACCCTACTGCACATAACTCTAATTATTCTTCACTTAAAGGTTATTCCAACAATAGTTCTCACAGAACTCGGTATTATTTTCAGTATCAAATTTAATAAAGTCCTATACAACGACTAAAATCACTTTAGTTTGGGTCCCTGCGTGTTTGGACTACTGCCTCAAATGGAATATCTGTCGCATTTGAAATTTTGAGACACCACATTCAGAAGGCTGACAATAGGTGCCAACATGCAAACCTATTTTTGAAAGATTGTGTTAGATCTGGTTGTGTATCTTAATGCGACAGATTGTACAGTTGTAGTTACTTACTGGCATCAGGATTTAATCTATTTTGTTCATATTCAATCTCATTGAGAAATATATTCCATTTAAAAACTTGAATAATTTTAATCTGCCAGCAACAGTGTAAAGCAATCAAACCAACTTGAGTGTATGCTGTAGTAGAATTGTCCAGTGAGTATATATAATTCTCTTTAAACCACTGTGTAGAGTTTCTGCTTGGTATTTCATATAAATTTCTAAACCTTTTTGTATAGCACAACAATCCTTTAGTTGTTGGAATTAAGTCGCACCTTAAGTTGTTTCGTTGGTTGTTGTTTTAGTTTACAACACGACAAGGCGTCATTGCTTGTATGAGTATGTATGGACATGCCTTTAAGCTTTCTAAGCGTATAATATATATTTTAAAAAAATATATGTATGTATATGTATATATGTCGCACAGACGAAACGTCAGACATATGTATGAAAACACTTTTATATTGTTGTTACTTTAGTCATGTTGTGTTAAATTTTTTTAGTTTGTTTTGTTTTTCTTTTGTCATTGTGGCGTTGTTGTTGCAATAAAATTCCATTTAAAGTGGCAGCGATTATATCTCAACAGACCATTAAAGTCACTCAAATGACAACTACTATTCTACCCACCACCAACGTCATCCTCCTCATCATCTTCCTCTTTTTCCATCACCAACAGCAACCACCGTATCATCATCTCCTACAAACCATAATACCTTTCTTAACTTCCCATATACACATACATACATATGTACATATGGATACACACATGTATATTTTTTGTTGTTCATCTTAAATGCATGTAAATTTCTTTGCTTTCGAGGGAATATATTAAAAAATTTATTGTGATTTTTACAAAAAATGTTTGTGGCCGCAAACGCTGTGCCTTCTTTACAGCTTATTATAAATTACAAATTTCAGTGGTTTAAAAGCCTTCACAAAGGTATGTGTTAAATAAATGTTGTATCTTTTTGATGAAAATGTGTTGATATGTTATTTATAAAATACAGTCATAAAATTAATGTAACTTAATACGATTGAATGTGTAACGTACGTACATATCTGTGGCTGGATCTTAAATTCGTGGAATTGATTCAATTCGACATCGAAATGAACAACATCTGTTAATTAAGATTAAGAGATGATGGCATTTAGGAAAGCTCTTGATTACAATAACTGATTGGGAGTTTAAAGATTATTGTAAGTAATTGTGGGATATAAAATACTTAGCAGAGATGAGTTTAGCAAATGTTTGGTATAATGAATTATTATTATTATGAATAGTTAAGCGCTGGTACGACGGTGCACTGGCAAGTAAAATTAAAGGGAATTGTTTTAGTATAGAGAAACACAAAGCTTTCTTACATATTTCTGTGTTTATACATATACAAGTATAATATGTCTAGCATTAGATTTAATGTCTCATTCTTATAACCACCCGTTTCACCATTGCTCCAAAGAAAATAACAAAGTAAATTTCGTCCAGATCTAATGCATAGTAAGTAGGAATTTAGCTTTGCTAAGGCCCTAATTTTATAAATCACTTGCGTTCAACGCATCACCTACGCCTCTGCAAACGCATCAACAAAAATATAAAATCTTGTAAATCACTGCGCCATACCGTTTAGCGAACGCAGATATATTACGTTTTTAAATAAAATAAATACTGTGAAATCATTGCGTGGTTAATGTTGCCATTGTAAATGTTGATACTGAAATTTAAAATAAAAATTTACATAAAGCTACGCTTATTTTGCATTGGCAATGCTACAAACCTATCAGCTGTTCAGTAATATTGTTTGGTTATTTATCAAAAAATATTACAAATTCTGAAGAAAGCAAATAACTATAAATACAAAAATACTAAGGGGTATAAAAAATGTTCGCACTTTTGGATATGTTTTCTTCTTCGGATGATGAAAATGCTTCAAGTGCCCTAGATATTTCTATTGAAAGAACCTAATTGAGCTCTAGTAATAAATATTTATTTATTTAATAACTACTAATAACTATTAAATAAATAAATTTTGAAGAATTTTTGCTGTTTACACGAGTTTGAAGCATTTTGAAGAAAATTTCAATCGTATAAATCTAGCTTTACTTATCAGCGTTATAAAACCTTTCAAAATCATATTTTGCTATTTTGCAATCGTTTTCTTGATTTATGTAAGAAGTCCGACTTTGTGTCCAGATCAAGTGAAACAATTTCACTCAATTTTAAATTTGTCTGTATGTTTCCATACCCCAATGATTATTTGCTTAGCCTGACTGCGACAAAAGTAGCTGCTAAACTGATTTAATTTCTTATAAATCTGAAAAAGAAACTGAATTATTGTATCTGAACAAATTTTTCAAGTACATTTTGTATACAAATTTTGAAACAACAAAAGTCCGAGACATTCATAGTAGACAAAATATATGTTTAATAAATGATTGAGAACTCTTAATTATGCTATAATTAAGATTTAAGTAAAATATTAAATAATATGGATGTGAATAATCAATTTCAACTGGAATTAAGTTTACGTGTCACAAAATTTGGGTTATTTTTCTCTCCCATATGGTTTTATTTTATGAAGTATTTTAATGATACATACATATATAAATTATATTTGCTTATGTTAAGTAAAACTAGCTATCTAAGTTTATCCTAAAGCACTTGAAATTATTGTTGCTTAGAAATACAACAGAACTCTGCTCAGGCGGAGTACTCACCCTTCAAACTGAACTGAGCTCATAATTGACTCCAATTGAATGTGAGATAGGTTATCGACCTATCTAAATTTTAAGACAAAAAACAATGTAATACATGGATAAATAAAATTAAATCTTTATTCAAAGGCTATATGTATGTATATACAAATACAAACATAATATAAATCAGACGCATTTTTACATAAAGTTTGATAAAAATATATTTTTTCAAAGCTTACTTGTTTCTTTAACTTAAAAATCCGAACGAGCACTTCTTAAGATGACTTCGAGCACACATTAATTTTAAAGACTCCTTGGCTATGGTGCATTGAAGATGCAGACCCAAATATAAAGCTGCAAGGCATGTTGGGTATTTTAGCAGCATTTTTCATGCCGTTCTAACTTTTCTAAAAACGCAGAGCTGTAGGGCTTCGTCAGTACTTCAAGCTTCATTTGAAGCCATATTTAAAAAAAATCGCTGAAAAATAATTTCTCTTCTTGTAGCATTTGTGTGGCGACGTATACAGGCTCCAAGAGGGCTAATACGCTTCCATATTTTCCCATTCTGACTGAGTAGATTTAGCGCAGCATCGACATTTTTAAAGCAGAAGGGTTTAGACCAAAAAACTAATACTCTATGGAGGAGTTTTATTTTAGACGGAAAAAATGAAACTCCTCAAATGAGTTTTATTCGATCCCCAGTCAAGAAAAATTATCAAAATTTTTAATAATAAATTTTTCAAGTTGTAATTCCTAACTTCAGTAAAAAATAATTTAATGAAAATTAAATTTAATGAACTCGAGCCTAACTAAAATTATCAAAAAGTAAAAATTAACAGTTCGATTATGAAATAATAATTATTCTATAATTTTAAGAACTGTTAACAATAATCGAAAAATAAGTGCATGAAAATAGCAATGGAATATCAATAAACCACCAAACCGTAAGAAGCCCCTTGTGCGAAAAGTTAATACAAAAAAGCATTTGGATTACGCTACTGAGCATATTGATAAAGATTTTCCGTTGTGGGGTAGATTTATTTTCAGTGATGTAAGTAAATTTAATGTTTTTGGTTCCGATGGAAGAAAAAGACCGAAAAGGGTGCTGTAGCTTAATTCGTTAGCGCATTTGATCATTAAGTATTTGTAGTCCGTGTTCGATTCCCAGCCGCTGCCACTTAAACAACATCAGTTTCTGATAATTATTAGTTTTCTATCCTAACTAATATTTATCACAGCGCCCTCCTTCGGTGATATAGCATTGAAACGCCACCGAAGTAAATTAATTGAATAAAGGCTATAAAATCAAGCTTTAATATTAATGCACATACTCACCACCAAAGGTGCTTCAATTCTGCGCTAAAAACAAATATAATGCGAAATTGTAGAGTTTTGTTTTAAAAAAAAAAGCTTTCTTCTTTCACCACCTTTACTTCTCCAACCTATCCCCTTTCCAAAGAAAGTAACGCAATTATATATAGGCATATTAATTGCCTGAGTCTTACTTCTCTTTAAAAAAAAAAAGAAGCCAAATACCGAAAAGGATCCGAAGCATTTGAGCCCAACTGCAAAGCATGGAGGAGGTAACCGAAAAATTAATGTTTTTCTTCACCTGTTGTCGTTATAATTGAACAGATGGAAAAACGTGCACTGTGGATTACTTAGAAATGTTGCAAAAATCCAATGCTACACCTTGTGCTTGCTCTCCATCTTAATGTAGTATTCTATGAAAATCTGCACTTTTTTTCCTTCAGAGAAATCATCCATATTTAATGAAGTTTACTTTCATTAGAGGTCAAATTCCTCAAATCTTTACAAGGTCTGGTTAATGTGGTAAAATTACTGGTAAGAAATCAAAAATAATTTTTGAATCTCCAATCATTTGAATTAAATTTTTACATACGCTGAATCAAGGCTTTCAAGACAAATGATTTCCGTTCAAAAAATTAGGCTTTCATAAAATTTCCCAGGACTATTAAGAAACTTATAACAATTACCACTCAAAAGGATTAAAAAAACCATCCCTAGAATATTTATTACAACTACACTTCATTGTGCATATATGTATATGCATAACTATTAATATTTAAAACACTATTCTTATAAGCTTTCAACACTCATCTATGATCATTGAAATGTACTCTAGTAATACCTTATTTTCCCTAGAGTATTTAAAAAAAAAAAAACTTTAAATTTCTCAGTATGACACTTGGACAATGGAAACGACGAGAAAAAAATTAAATAAATCTCACTTTACAGCGGGTGTTTTCTTCGTTCCTTTTTTATACTCATTTCTAACATCTTTGATTTATATTTATGCCTGCCACAACGTCTTGCTTGCAATCCTGTTAAAATCACAGCTTGAAACTAGATAAATACCATTTTGCAGTAATATATTATTTACTTAAGAGTTCGCTTTCTGTCTTGTTTATATGCAGCCGTATGTGTTTGTATATGGGCCTTTAACCCTGAGTGGTAAAATATATGAATTTAAGTAGATACGTAGCCAATGAATTTGTTATTAACAACGTAGTAAAAATGAATTAATATGATAAATTATATGTTTCTGCAACACGCACAATATGCGCAAACTGGCTGGCGCAACATGCATGTATGTACGTACGGGTAAGTGAAATGAAAATGGAGTGAGTGAATGAGTCTGGAGAAAAATTAAAACCCTTAACAGAAATTAAATGATTTGCTTTGAAATACGAAGAAGAAATACTGATTTTTTTAAGACAGCAGGAGTTAAAAAAAAAACAATCATGCCGCTTTATTTGGTATCAAATAAAATACTTATTCTCTTTTAGCAAATCTTTCGGTACAACAAGCAAAGAAATATATTTTGTTTGATTTAACTGACATGGGCAACAGCAGGGAGGCACCACCTTGACAGTGATAGGTCTGTTTTTTTTTTTTGTTCTTCTACGCTCTTACTGCTTTTTATTCCCTCTTCTTTCTACTTTTTTGACTCTGTCGACTGATTTAACAACCTTAATACCACAAATAACAGCAACAAGAGAATTAGAGTTTAACTTTGCTGACACGACAGGAAACCTTTTTAAGTTCTTTCTTTCATAGTTTCTTCCGTACGTCCATTCAATGTATGCATGTCGTATGCTGTGAAATGATTATTCCTCTTCTGGCCATTCCTCCACTGGTTTGCTAGTTAAACTGCTTTTGTGCGTTCTTGCCTTAAACGCCTGATTGAGAGTGAGTGTGTATGTTATAGAGAGATATTGTTAAAGAATTCTGTGAAATCTGCAAATTGCCATGTCATTATTTGTTAGCATCAACAACAACAACATGAATTTAACCCCTGAATACTCAATTGCCACCCATTGACATTAGACGCATTAGACATCTTTAGAATTTATTTGAAGGCGGTATTTGACTGAATGTTTGTATGAAAGAGTATGGGGTGTGACTGTGTGCTGAGCTTTAGTTATATCAAAAGCTGGTAGTTATTATTATGTCTACATTATGTTGTGTTACTGGTGTCAAAACTTGTAATTGGCAACATGAAAATATTTTCAAAAACTTAATTCATAATGGGTACTAAAGGTAGAGAAATTTTTTGGATATATTACTTTAAAGCTAAGTCCTGGATAGTAATGTTTTCTTAACATCATATCTGATAACATTTTTAATACTTTAATTTATTGCTAATGCACTGATGATTGGGCCAAATTACACATGTAACAAATATTGATCAAGGTTTTGTTATAAATATACCGGATATATCTGATTAAGAAGGTTCTTCCATATTTCGGAGAAAGTTGTACAAATCTTTATATAAATAATATCTTTTCGGAACAACTGAATAACCATGAGACTGTCACTGTCTGTAAAAGTAGCCACAAAAGAAATTCAATGTCTAGATCAGAGGTGGGCAGTCACATACTATTATGTTTATATTTGTGGTGGTTAAGAAGCAAAGAGCTTTGTGTATAAAAAGAGCAAATCATAAACATTCAAAAAATTGCTTAGCTTGTACAAATGCTAACCAGCAACCACAGGGTAAACAGAGGTTTCACGAAAAGGAAGATAATGAAGTTTTATATTTGTCTCTGTCTTCGAGAACTTTCTTTTTGTCTTTTTTATGTTACTATTTTTCTGTGGTGCAATAAAATTCATTTTTGGCACAGAGTATTTTTGTATTGTTTGATACAGTCATAAAAAACTGCATTTATATGATCTAACAAATGCATAAACTCCACAATGCATGCCATAAATGCTCATTTTTATGATACACATTCATGATACTCGTGTAAGTCCGCTTTCACACACTTCAATTCTGACTCTTCCAGGCAAGTATTTTTGGCTGAGAAGGGCAAAGAGAAAATATAGGCTACAAACTTCACGGTACTAGTCCATTTTCTTATTTTCTGTTGTATTGTTCTTTTATTTTCTCCATCTTATTCTACACGAAGTTGTTTGCATAACGATTGTCATGAAAAAGTATAAACTTGATGGTAAAAAGCACGAAAATTGACGATACGCATGTAAACAAAATGGAAAACAGAATTGAGCAAAAACTGGGGCCAAATTACCGCATTCGATATCGAGTAAAATTGATCGTAATTTTCTTATTTGAGATTATGGCATTTACTATCGCGTAAGTAATTTAGTACATTTTATCATAATTTCGATATCGAAATCATATTTCGATACGTTAGCTCATTCGATAACGAATGCGGTAATTTGGCTTTTGGTCAACTAAAACTGAAGCGTTTGAAATAGCGTAAGCAGAATTTTGTGGCCAAGTACATTTGATGTTAAGTTTCAGTTTCTTCCATGACTGGTCTAGAAATATCAAGCCAGATACCTGGCATTACCTTAGGCTATGAAAGGTAATAACAAAGATTTTAGTTATAAATTCAAATGAATTCAAACATAATATTGACTGATTGCATATAATATTGTCTGATTTCAAACAAATTTTACTTAATTACAAAGGAAGAGGGGAAGAGGAACCCACTCGCAGAGGCCAGAAAAATCTGTCCTAATATAGATATTCACTGCATATGCTTTGCGATAAATCTGCCTATAACCAATGAAAAAGACGCTAACAGGCTTCCGGACACTGGCCTTACAATGACTTCTGACAACGAAAAAAAACACATTTTATGTCACTTGACCAACAAAACGAATTCTGTCTATCAATTTAGATTTAGTATGGATCCTATACTTTCATTAAAAAGGTTGGAAAAGAATGGCTTCCAAGAACAAAAAACCTAAGATGAATGACACGATGGATCCACGAAGTAACCCAATGAGCTACACTTCCAGCGGCTGCTAATTTATCCTAGCAAAAACGAATTCTTGCATTTTACAAGGTAAAGTAACAACTGTCTTTAGCATGGTGTGCAAAGAACTTTCTCATCCATATATGAAAATATTGTAACTCGTTTAAAGTTCATATTGATCACATCTTCTGACAATTAAACTTCAAATCAAGTTAAGAGTGACATAAAAAAGTCTACAATATCACAACTTTAGGTGGCTGTCAATTAAATCTGAAATTGTAGTATTTTTTAAGTATTTATAAATTAGTATCAATTTGTGATTCAAAAGCATTTCTTCATCTTTTTTTGCTTACATAAATATTATAACTATTTTGGTCCGGATTTTACATGAACAATGCTTTAAAATAAACAAGCAAACCTATGTGTTTTTAACAACTTTTCAGGAAAAAGTAACAAAAATCGTTTATTTTAGACAAGCTGTTCTTAAACTGAAAGTCGATTCACCTTAACAATAAAATTTATAATCTATAGAAATGCTTTAAAACCTTTAATTTTTAAATCGCCTCTATTTACATTTATTTATTTACGGTTAATATTAAATTTTCCCTAAGAGTATTTTCTTAAAAACATCTGTCATGTCATGCCCAATCTTTTGCCATTAAGCCACCCACCTCCCCAAAATCCTAAAGCTGAAATATGTAAATCTCTTCAAAAACTAAACGAAATAAATAAATAAAACTGAATTATGTTTCAGGTACAAAAAATAAATCACCGGTAGTATATTAAATGTTTTAAAACAAACCATATAAAAAACACATTTCATATCCTTGTTTTTCAACATTATTTCAGTTTTCCATCTTTCACTTTGCTTTTTGGCTTATCCTGGCTGATTTGGGTAGACAGCGGTCAGATATTTGTTAGCTGTATTTCTGGCTGTCTGTGTCTTTAATGTTTTAAAAGAGGGCAGGATAGCAATAATAAAAAGGTGGATTTTGTATAACATAAATTTAAATGTCAGAAAAAATGTTCCTTTTCACATTTGACATAATATTTGTTTAATTGTTTTCTGGTCTTAGACAGACTTAAATAACAAGCTTTGCTGACATTATCTGGGCACTTTTAAGTAATTTTGTTTAACTTTAATAGCTTGTTACTGAATAGATAACAAAAGTGAAAAGATGAACAGTAAATTTTAGCTACTACTGTGATTTTATATGAATTATTTAAATTGTCTACGCAGATAAATGTAAATTAAACATGTAAGAATGTTATGTTCGGCTGTACCGAAAGCTTTTACAAAGCTGTGCAAAGCTTTTTATATATTTTGATCAAAATTTGTTTACTAATTCTACCTGTGTATTTGTTTCTTTGTTTTTGGACATTGATATTAGCAATAACTATCATTGCAATTTCTTTCAAGTTAATATCGTTTATTTTAATTGGTTTTTAATGAAGGACTGGCGGACAGTTGGTTCAAAGTTTTTTTGTTTTATAAAGTGTAAAATTTTCTTTTGATATCGATTTGACCAAGATAGAAATGTAGGTTTATGTATTTTTCGGAATTGGTCCTTCTACGGGAGTTATCGCCTATAAAGAACATTAAATTCGGCACTGCGCTTATTATATATTTACATACTCGTATATGAAAATGATTAATGTCGAATTTTAATTTGAAAACGATGAAATACATTGATATTTATGTACAAGTATGTATGTATGGACCATTGGTGTTAAATTCTATTTGATATAAGAGATTTATGAGCATTTAAGTGATTTTTCGAAGTGGACTTTATCAGAAAACACAAGGGGACTGCGGTCAACTATTTATGTTAAATTGAAACTTGCTGCTAATGCTTATAAGAGATTAATGTTCATTTAGGTGATTTCCGGAAGTGCACTTTATATGGGTGCTATGGTAAAATATGAAGCGATCGTCATTTAATTTGGTAAGATAATTTATATATACAAGCGGATTATTTATGATAAACTTTAACTTGATATTGATGTTTATAAAAGATTAATGCTCATTTAAATAATTTCCGGAAGTGGACTTAAATGGGCGTCAAAAAGGTGGTGAAATTGGTGGTTTTAATTTGTGTTAAATTCCAACTTGATAGTGGTTTTTATACGTTTAAGTGGAACATCACTCATATGAGCTATAGTCAAATATGGACCGATTATCATGAAATTTGGTACGTAATGTATAATTGGATTATGTTTGTTGAATTTGAAGTTGAAAGTCATTTCTATAAAAGCTTTTTGCGTTTTTAAGTAATTTTCAGAAGTGGTCTTTGTATGGAGATATGTCTAAATAAGGACCGATGGAAACAAAATGGTGAAATGGAGATTTCACTTTGCATGAAAATTATTTTTGCAAAATTTTCTATACACATTTATGTACCATAAATTATGGAAGCTTTGAGAAATTGTGGACCGATTCCTAACATTTTCTGGGTATTCTGCATTTTATTTGAAGAAAATAGCAAAAAATATTTCAAAAACTTCGAGGTTGTATAAAACTTCTGCTCCTGCTGGATCGATTTTGCCCATTTTCGGCAAATCAAAGAATGTTTGGTTAAATTTTTGCGAGGCTCTATCTTGCCTGCAACAAGCGGACAGATGGACGGACATGACTAGATTTGATTAGAATCTTATAAGAACCCATAATATATAGACTTTTGGTTCTACGACAATTATTTTATTGTATTACAAACGGAATGACAAACTTAACATACCCCTCCTTCAGTGTTTTTGGCGGTGTTTATAAAAACACTGAACAAGGATATTATGGCCCTAAAACCAGTATCGGTTTTGTATTTCTCATTATATTTAGGTGAAGGAAATTTAAGATTATAGCACTCTAACTTCTTTTATAGTCTGTTCCCTAATTTCTACAACCTTTCCTTTAGTTCTGGTAAAAATAAAAAAAATGTTGATTCAATCGGAATATTTAAATAAATTATGTTGGTTGGTTGGTTGATTTACATGGTCGCCTTCAGCCTGCAAGCATTTAATTGAAAGCTTTTAAATCCTTGTTGAAAACGAACACGAGGGGTGTGAACAAATGATATGACTAGATCTTTTCCAGATCAGGTATCCGATGAAATCGCACCATCTAATACTTGATGTCTCCGCTAAGTTGTTTAGTATATAATTGTGGAAAAATTTGAGTCTACAGTTTTGAATAGCCGGACATTCACATTATGTAATAAGTAAATTTTGCTTTTGAGCAAGAAACAGCGAAAAATAACATCATTTGCCGAACTCTAGTGTAGTTTTTATTATGGCCATAATATTTACATAAGTGAAGGGTATTTTAAACTTTACACAGCCGGATATAGTACTCAGACTTTTTTAAAATTATCTTTTAGCCTAACATTATATTGTTTAACAGATTTACATAAATAAATAATAATACCAGAGATAACTGGACAAAAAATAATTAAAAAATATATATGTCATGTGTTACAAATGTGATGTGTGCAGTGAAATATCCTTCTATATCCTTTCAAGGATTTCTTTCTTAAATATTTATGGCGAACTAGATTGTATAAGGGTACCTGAAATTTCAAGTCTCTAACTAAGACTCTATTTGAAATTAGAAAAAATCTGGTTTGGCTCATGTGTAAGACAAAGGGTTAAAATTTAAAATAAAAAAAATTAATAAAGTAAAAAGATTTTTAACAAAAAAAAATTCTTAAAAATAACAAATGCTAAAAAAAACCTGAAGTTAAAATATAAATTTCGAGGCTAAAAGGTAAAAAAAAAAACTAAGTATAGCCTCAAAAAAGTTAAACTGGTAACACTCGTGGTGGATATAAAGAAAAATAAAAATATATATAAAAAAATGCCACTAGCAGAGCAAGGTTTCGATCCTCGGACCTCTGGGTTATGGGCCCAGCACGCTTCCACTGCGCCACTCTGCTTCATATCACTCGGCTGGCAAATTCATATTATGTTGTATAGATACGAATGTCAAAACTATTTCGTTGTTGTTGTCAAACTAGTTGTTTCGCTCACACATGATTAGCATTCAGTAGATATTTGTTTGCTTCGAAAATTTAGTGCGTGCTGTCAATGTGCGTGTGGTAGAGTAGTTTTATTGTCAAATTGTATTTGCATGAGTTTAACGCTCTATTGTTAAACAATATCGAAAAATTCGATCATATAATAATAATTGATATATGATTGTCTATACAATATTTTATAATTACTTTTTTAACCCACTGTTTGTTATCAGTAATCCACGATTAATTTAATTAATGAAGCGTCTGACAATTTAAGTTCAAATGAAAATTTAGTGGCTTAAAAAAACATTTCTCTAAATAATAATCACATTTAACTCTTTACTATGATTTTCGAAGTGTGGCGTTTCGAAGAGTGTCGTTCATTGTTGTAAGTGTAAATCATTAAAGCATAAAAATAGTTCAATACGATTTATAGTCAATGTGACGATTTTTTTATTTCAAACACAGCAAACTGGCAATTTGAAAATTTTTTCTTTAAAAGTGAAGATTTTCTGAATTATTAAACTTTTTATTATTAGTTTTTTTATTAATCTTTTTGCCACCGAATTCTGTTTTTTTTTTTTTTTGAGACAATAACTATTTTTCTCATTTAAATCATAAATAGTAAGAAGACATTGATATATTTCAAGAACAAAATGATATGACGTGATGTTTTCTGAATTATTGATTATTGTTGGGTTTAAATATAATAATTCCAAATAATATTATAAGTCAGGCTAGAAGAAATTACTTATTTTATTGGTAAACATGAAATTCAATTTTAGATGCTGAGTTCAGTGTATTTTGATTTTTAGAGCAAACACTTTTTGAAATTCAATGGAAAATTCTACAGAAACTTTTTTTATATAATGTATTGGAGGAAATCTTTACCCACGATGTTTTGTGATTGTAATTAAATCGGAGCTAATAAAATATGTATGTTACATGGTGTAACTATACAAGGTGAGTGGAGTAGCACAGCTTACTGACTTTGTTTACAATTTACTTAAGTCAAAAGTAATACTTTTCCAAGTGTTTTTGACAGTAGTACATTATTTTACACAAACAAAATGCCTGTTGTTTCTGAATTGTTTTGTATTCGATTTTCACACCATGATATGTTGCATTTAGATATTTATTTTTAAAATACTGTAATATATTATAAATATTTCTAAATGACGACTTTTTCTTCTTTATCGGGATTTTGACGTTTTTTTCTAAAATTTATCTGGCAGTCCTGATGGCAGGTTAGGTTAATTGCCGTCTCCCCGAAGTATGTACAGTGGTGGACTTATAATTAGAAACGACTTTTCATATATTTGTTCATATTTTTTAAAAATTTAGTTCAACATATTAAAACTAACAACCAGAAATAGTAAAGTAACAAATTATTATTAAGTTTAAAATAAAAAAATTCACAGCATCAATATAATTTTAAGGAAAAATTAACTTAAATACCAAAAAAAAAAAATGCAATATCAGGTTGGTCATATAATTAGAAACTAAAAAAATATATGCCAACAACCTTAAGTCGGTTTAACAAAACGGACTTATCCTTTTTTTTTGTGGAGTAACCCTTGTTTTTGACAACATTCGCCAGTCTTTTTGGTAAAGTCTTAATTCAACGCTGGCATTTTTGCAAAGATATGCTTTTCCAGCATATCCTCATTTTTCGTCCTTTGCGTCTCTTTTTACAATTACCCATAAGTCTTCGCTAACCGTGAAGTGTGCTTGGAGTCATTATCATGCTGGAAAATGTATTGGACGGGCATATTCTTAAAATATTTTTTTATTGATATTGATCCACTATTCCCTGAACTCGTGCAATTGCACCCACACCATGCCAAGTAAAGGCAGTCCAGACCATAATAAATATGCTAAACTTATATTCGTCGCTCCAGAAAACTCTATCCCAGTAACATGGATCTTTTCTCAGCATTTCTCTTGCAAACCGAAACCGCTTTATGATATTTTTTTTGAGATATTTTTTGAGCAATGCATCCACCAAGTCCTGACTCATTTAAGCGTCTTCTTATTGCCCGTGTGGATATTTCTGCGCTTATTTGCTGTCCAATTTCAGCCTTTATTTCGCGCGAAAATAAAATTTTTTTTTACTAGCTTTACATATAACACTATTTTCTAATAAAGTGGTCTTTTGTGTCCTAGGTCTCCTAGCTGGTGACCTAAAGTTTTTTTCATATGAAGCTTGATATTTCTCTTTTTAAGAGAGAGAAAATATTCATATGAAACAAAACTTTGTCCGTACAACTATTTTGTTCAGAACGAATGGGTGAATTCACCTTTAATATATTAATGAAAACTGATTCGTTGTGACACACAAATGTTTTGTAAAATCAAAACAACAGAAAAGGGCAGCCCAATTTATTTTATGTGTCTCTACAAACAAATAAAACCGTCTGATTTTCTTCACTCTATAGAAAACATTAATTTCCTTAAATTCTAATCACCATTGAAATCACCATGGTGATTTTGACGTATTTGACTTTTTTTTAATAATTTAAAACAAACTTTAATATCTCTATATATCGTCACCTGAAATGCCCAAAGACGTAACCCTCAAAAAATAAAAAATTCGTTTTTTGATTGAATCTGGAACACAAGGCTAAAATAAAAATAATAAAATGCTTAAGCTTCTACGTTCCAAACTAACGATTTTATTCAAGAAATGGAAAAAGACGTAACATCATTTAAATGTTTTCATAAAACACAAAAGACTTAACCCACATTTTTTTACAGAAATAAGTTTGACATCTATATACACATATATATTATATTAAGACAAGATGTGAAGAAATCGCGATTTTCAATTAAAGAGTTTTCATTTTATAACATTTTATGGTTTTGTTTCTCCTGTAAAATTATGATAATGAGGATTACGTCTTTAGGAATTTTAGGTGACGATATACACTTGTACATTAAGCATTTCGAAGAAACAGAATTGAAATATGAAAAACCTGAAAGATTTCAAATTTGGCAGTTTAATAAATCGTATATTAAACTGTCAAAAAAAAAGAACTTTGATTAAAAGACACACGCACACACACACACGCACACACACACACGCACACACACAAATACGCATATACTATGTGCCAGGCCAGTATTAATGATCCTAGGCAATGGACCATAATTAATACATTGACCGTTAATAATTATTCTGACAACATCAAAAGAACACACAGGGTACGAATATAAATTATTTTCCAAAAAATAACACAACGCCCAAAAATATTCATAATAAAACGCAAAAATAATGAAGAGGTGAATTCGTAACGAATTGATAATGCCTTTTAGAGCGAATATGGAGATTTGTAATTTATATAGTAAATGAAAAAAAATGAAAACAAGAAGTTACTAGGGAAATAGATATTAAGGAAATTTTAACTAATTACCCCTATATCTGACCCTTAGAATGGAGACATAACTACGTATTGTAAACAGAACTGATTATGAGCCCCAGTGAAGGCTGCGTTACAAACATAACCTAATAAGGTACATTTACGTTTGTAGGATATTTCAAAATTCAATAAACCCACTAACCACCTAAATCTACCCATCTTGCAGCAGAAAGAATATAGAATATGCAAATCAAAAGACATTAATAACACACATTTGGGCTCTCTTTTTGTATTTCTTCTTTCAGTGATAATTTTTCATATGTATCGTACGAAAATATTCATGTATTTATGAATGTGACAAACTTTAGTGAGGCGGTATTTGTATTTGACTGTGGTCCAGGGGATAAACGAAACAAAAAATGTGATGACAGTTTAAATTGAAAACGACAGACGACATCTACATACAAATGCATACAGCAGACCAACCAACCACTAAGAGCCATAAACTTAACGATAAAGTGAATATTGAAAAAATAATTTTGGATTTTTCGACATTCACAATATTGTGGACAACATGATTTTTTTTTTATTTTCGTTCTTTTTTTTTTTTTTTTTGGTATTTTCAAGCAAATCATCATCATCAACGCCATCATCATGCATAAAAGGAAAACGAAGCGACACAGAGGCGTATGAGTGTGCCAGCAAGCAGGCATAGAAGTTTGATGATGGGCAAAAGAGGAAACGCAAGAGTCAGAGGCAAAGATTTAGACGACCAATTTAAACAAACTCGCACAACAACACAGCGCGCAAAGCCAGAGACAGATACAAAAAGACATTAATAACAAATGACAACTGAATAATTTTAAAAATTGCGTATGTCATATTTCAAGCGTTAAATATCAACAATCAACAATTTTAATAGCAAACAACAAATGTCAAATAAGAGACAATCACGATTACAAAAAAAATAAAAAAATATACACCAACAACAATAACAACAACAATATCACCACCAAAAGTAAAACATATCAGATGAGGGCAAACGAAAAATGATTTTAGTTTTCAGAGATTTTACGCATGTCGCAAATAAACATCACATTTGCCCAAAAGTAAACAGAACAGAACCGCAAATAAAAATGTACATTTATCCATGTACATTTTACCACGTTGTATGCTAGTGAGTGTTTGATTGTACCACGACATCACAATCACAATCACAAAATACTAGCTAAAGGAAAGCGATGGCTTGCAATGTGATGTTGATATTAAAGGCACTGATGTGCAAGATATTTATCTTTATAAATAGTGACAACAGAGAAAAACGGCAGCATGGACGGCATTAAGTAACTATTGTACAAATTTATTGCACAATGGGCTTTATAGTAAATAAATTTTAGAATTATGAAAGCAGTAACTATCGTAGTAACTTGTATTCTCAAGTACGACATGGACAAATGTGTAGGTATGTACATACATACATATATTTTGATTTATATTGTATAAATATCAGCCATGTCACAGAATTTACTTCCGTTCGGAAGTGGAATTAATTTTGTATTTTTCTTCTATAGAAAAAGCAAATTAAAAGTGGTTTCATTCCGAAAAAATTTTTTGTTTTGTTTTTTGTATAGAAGCAAAAAACGGAATTAATTCCACTTAAAGTTCTATACATCTAAAAAAAACTCCCTATATTGATATGTATGTATTTTCTATCACTAAATTTTATTAGAAACACCATACAGTGGTCTCCACTTGGTATCTTTTTTCCAATTAAATCAAATATATTTTGTTATTTGCAAGTTTTTAAAATCCAATATTTTTCAAACGTGTTACTTGTCACCCTAAGATTACACCACTCTACTTTTTGTTTTATTAAATTGTTTTATGTTTGGTTTTTGCTTCAGAATCAAGAACCGAAAGATGTCCCAGACACACTAGACACTTACTGCCGTATTTATAAAAAATAAAGTAGGCTTGAAGTGTGCTTTAAGACAAAATTTCCATACAAAATTTACTTAAAGTACACTTGAATAAAATATATTTTCCAATTTACTAGTGACATTCGACATATAAGTGGTGAAACTTATGTAGTAGCTGATCCGCTATATAGTCGATACATACAAATACTCCGTCATTTATCTTAGAAAATAATATGACGAACAACAGCAAGAAAAAGATCCCTTGGAACTTCTTTCTAATACAAACAAAAATCTAAGTCTAAAATCCTTGAAAATTCCAGTTCTAAACTTAGATATTTGGTGTGAATATACTTTAGGTACATCTATTAATATGCGAGAAATTGTATTTGAAAAACAAGTAAGAAAGTATAGTCGGTCAAGCCCGAATATATAATACCCTACACCCAGTATATGTATAAAACAGTTTTTCAGAAATGGACGCTACATGGTTATCCAAAAATTTAGTGCCATGACTTCTAAGAATATAAATATTATTGCACTTATTCATAAAATATTAAAGTAGCCTTCAGATGTACTTTAAGAAATTTTTGTATGAAAATTTTGTCTAAAAGTACACTTCAAACCTTCTTTATTTTTTATGAATACGGCAGTATGTATGTTAAACAATATAAATAATTTTAAAAAATTTATGGAGGAATTCTGGAGAGGAACTTATATGGGAGATTTGACTAATTATGGACTGACCATTATAAAATTAGGTGTCCTTATCTATATTTATAAAAATAAGTGTACATTTTGATTGTCACTCCATAATTCGAGAACGGCTAGATCGATTTTTTTTTATTTATTTTATTATTATTCAGGAGATGGTTTATATGAAAAAAAAATGTTTCAATAAGAGGACCACTAGGGGGACAATTTTTGCCTCTCTGAAACTATCTGCTCAATTTTAATAAATTTTAAAACATAGATAGTTCTGAGTCTCGAAGGACACAAAGGCCATGTAATTTTTCAAAAATATGACCACGAGGGAGTAATCTATATATATAAAAATTAAATGGTCCATGTATGTAATGGCATCACGTGACAACGGCTGGAGCGATTTGGCTGATTTTTTTTATTCCATTCAAAAATTTCAGGAGGTGGTTAAAAAAAAATAAAAAATTCTTGGTAAAACTTGGAAATTTTAAGTTTTTAATATAGAGCCTCGTTTTCACTTCTCATTTTTCTAATTGAAAAAGACTTTTTTTGAAGAAACTTGAAGAACTGGCACCAAAGCCTCCTTTTCACTTCTCATTTATTTAAGTATGAGACAATTTTATGAAAACTCAAAGAACTTGCAATCGAAATGACGATAAATAAATATCAAGGACAATCTTTTTTTTAACACGTTCAATTGTATGTTGCGTGCTCGAGAGTCGGCACACCGTCAGGACTATTCATTTTCTGCCCCAATAGAAAAACATAAAAAAAATGATTTTTTTTTGTTTTTTAATTAATAATTGTTTCTATTGTTGTTGCATATAATAATAATCGAATTTTGAAGAAACTTTTTAAGCAATAAATGGATAAAAATTTTTGTCAATTTTTATTTTACTGAAATTTTTGTGTCTTAATTTTTCTTATTATTTAATATATATTTAATTCTCTATACAAATCATTATTAAATACCGGGCGAAGTCGGGGGGAGGGGGGGGGGCGGTCAGCTAGTTTCTGTATATATGAAACTTATTTGAGTTATGCTCTTTAAAGTTATTTTCAGAATATGAGAGCTACGCCTAATTATGGACCGATATTCATAAAATTTTACCATATGATGTGTATATAGTTATATGAAACATATTTGTGTTCTGTATTATTAGGAGACCTACATTATTAAAAGAATTGTGCTCTATAAGGTGATTTTCGGAAGTTGGCCTTTTATGGGAGCTATGATCAATTGTATTTGTGCGCCAAATTCATAAGAAATCTTTACAACAACATTATGAGTAATTGAAAAGAACAAGAAATATTTCAAAGTTGATATAAAAATAAAATAATAGTTTAACCTATCGATCGATTGAAATCTGCATTATAAATAAATAAATAAAACAGTAAACACTAGCAAACTTCAAAACAAACTACAAAAAGAGAGCAGAAAAATATATAAAATTTTCATTTTCATTAAAACAACTTGAAATATAATAATAAAATTAAAACAAAGAAAGAAATATTTTAAAACAAAATTTATTACTGCAATTTAAATCCTAATATTTAGTAGGAAATCCTTTGTTTTTAATAATAGCTGCACATTTCCTAAGCATACTAACAAATCGGCCAAATTCTGGGGTCTTACTGCCGTTATATGTTGCTCCACATCATTCCATTGGTTCTCAATTGAATTGAGATCCGGTGATTGGGCTGGCCACTTCAAAACACCCCAATCTTATTCTGCTCCAAGTTGAAGTTGTGTTTTGAATCGTTGTCGTGCATAAAACGAAACCTAATTGGTATATTGTCCTCAGCATATGAAATTGATTTTTTATTCCTATCAAATGTATACTTTGATAAGCATTCTGATCCATTCGTGCATCGATCTTATGTATGGGACCAACAGCATGTTACCTACACCATTACATTTCCAACATTGTGCTTTCTGGTTACTTTGGGTTGTGCTACATGTTCGAAGAACGCCATACGAATCTTTTTCCAATAGCTCCGAACCAAAAAATTTTAATACATCGATCCAGAGGATATACATCCAGAAAATTACAGAATCTCAAAAATTTTTTTATTGAGTGTTCTTCTTATAGTTCTAGAGGAGACATCAATACTAATTTTTATTGGAAGATCTCTTTGAATTGCGGTACAGACCAATTCCACAGTCTGCCACTGAGACCCCGTAAATAAAACATTCGTCTTTACGGGTTGTTTTTCAACGGCATAGATTCTGTCAAAATTTTTATTTGTCCCATAGGCATGAATAGATTTTAAAGCATTGTAGACCATCTCCCTTGACATACATATACATATGTATAATAATGTAAATTATATAAATAGAGTAAGCTCTCAAACCTAAAAAATACGGGAAACCTAAAAGTATAAAGGATAGCAAGATTTCATAAATAAAAGGACCACTTAGCTTCTCCCTGCCAAATTCAAAGTCGAATAATCATTCAAAATATTCCCAAAACCCAAATAAAATGAGTATCTTTCTTAAATTTCCAACCCATTGTGCACACTTTATTGAAACATAAATAACACAAATCATCGAAGAAGTGACCAAAACATTAGGGCGGTAAAAAGAAATACAAAACAGCAAACTTACGAATACAACTAGGATTCTGAGAATGAATGCTTAATGTTAATGTTGTGGCTGCTGTGTTTGTTGGCTTTTTGTATCTAGATAGTGATGTGGATGTTATTGTTGCTGTCGCTGCTGATGAAGATGAAAAATCTACAACACATTGAGTGAGGACGCAACAACGCATAAATTAAATTTAATGTGACATTTTTACAAAATGCTCATTTCTCACATTTCATTTATTGTATGAATGAATGGATGAATAAAAAAACAACTGAAATAAATGTTGCCAATGTAGTTCTGGTTGTTGTTATTGGAGTAAACTCAGTTCAAATATAAATATAAGAGGCAGGCATATTCTGGTAATGTGTGTATGAATGGATGGATGAATAAATAAATATGTACGAGGTCTGATCAAATTTCGTGAGTTACGTATGTCCGATTTACGCATTGATTTTTTCTGTAATGTTGGCACACATGTCTGTTGTATATGTTGGTAATATCAGCCATTTTGGATTGTCAATTTGTTTTTGGCAGATAAAAAGGTTTGTCGTGTTTTGGTATGCTCTTCGATTTCGAGCAGAACACAAGTTTAATTGTGTTACAACCGGTTTAAGGAAGGCCGAGAAGATGTCAATGACGATGCTCGTCCTGGTCGTCCGAGCACATCAACAACCAATAAAAACATTGAAGCAGTGAAGAAAATGATTTTGGATAATCATCGAATCACTATCAGAGAGATTGCTGATGATGTTGGCATATCGTTCGGCTCATGCCAAACAATTTATACGGATGTTTTAGGATTGAAACGTGCGGCAGCGAAGATTGTTTCAAAATTGCTAAATTTTGAGCAAAAATAATATCGCATGGACATCGCTCAGGAGCTGTTGAATATCGTCAACGACGATCCAGATTTCCTCAAAAAGGTTATAGCTGGTGACGAATCATGGGTGTAGTTATGGATATGATATTGAAACCAAAGCTCAATCATCCCAATGGAAACATCCAGAAGGGCCAAGACCGAAAAAAGCACGTCAACATCTGTCAAATTTTAAGGTTTTGCTCACTGTTTCCTTCGGCTGCAATGGTGTGGTGCATAATGAATTCTAGCCACAAGGTCGTACGGTCAATATGGAATACTACCGTGAAGTTATGCGCCGTTTGCGCTAAGCAATCCGTCAGAAACGCACATAATTGTGGAAAAACCAATCATGGATTTTGCACCATGATAACGCATCAGCTCACACATCGATGCTTGTGCGTGAGGTTTTGGCCAAAAACAAAACCGTTATTATGCCTTAACCACCGTATTCACCGGACTTGGCCCCCGCTGACTTTTTCCTCTTCCCAAAACTGAAGACAACGATGAAAGGGACCCGTTTTGCTACGATTGAGAAGATAAAAGAAAATCGAAACAGGAGCTGTTGGCGATACCAAAAAGCTCGTTTCAGAAGTGTTTCGAGAATTGGAAAAGATATTGACATAAGTGTATTATATATCTGAGGCGGATTACTTTGAAGGGCACAAGATAGTTAGTTATTGATGAATAAATAAATACTTTTTAAAAGAATTTAAAATAACGCTTATTTTTTGATCAGACCTCGTACATACATATGTAGATTTATATGAATATAAATGAGAGGAAAGAAGAAAGAAAAAACAATATTCATGCATCACTGATAAAATGAAATGAATGTCGAAAAATAAAAACCCATAAGAAATATTTTGCCTTAAATTAGCCTCAATTAAATGTTAATGCATTTTGACATTTCTCCCTGTTAAGATATACATTTTTCATTTATTTCATATGCATGCGTGTATGTACAGTATGTTCTTCTACAGCATATTAATGTTGTTGTAGCTGTTGTTGATGTTGTATTACATTACATATCTTATGCAAGTAGTGTGTACATTACATTGACTTTGAATTCTTTCAGTTCTTAATATGGATGATGTTGTTTGATCATGTTGACAAGTTAACAACAGAGTTTCACATTTCTCATTATTTATGCTGAACTTTTGTAGATCACTGTGACGTCGATGTCATTGTCATCAACATCGTCGCTGTTGTAGCTGCTGTCTTCTTTGTCATCATCAACTTTATTTTATTGTATTTGTCATTTACTTTTGCTTGATGATAAACAGATTGTCATTTTGTCAGCATAGTTTTTTTTTTTGAGATTCACATGAACTATTTTCGTTCGATTGTATGTAGTTATTCTCTAGTTTTATACGTGATTTGTCATCGTTGTACTGAGTATTCAAATGAAGGTAATCAATTGTGGTTAATTAAGATGGACAGTTCATGTGTAAATTGCAACAATGTGCTGATAAGAATGTTGTTGTCTATCTTATCGTCTGACAGATTTAACTGGGATAATTCACAGTTGTCATAAAATAAGTAAATACACGAGAGATTAAGATAGATGATCAAGATGTTCCAGTTTTGCCACAGGTACATACATACATACACAGTTGCTTATAGAACTAAAATGGTTTTTGTGCCGAAAACTTTAGAATAGAAAACAGCTAATTACTTGACAGAAAATTGACATTCATTCCACATATACATGCTGAGCTTTTCCATTAATACATTTTAGACCCAAAAATTGTATATAACCAAAGAAATTTATGTTTTGATTAGAAGTGCTAGATTTTAATTCTTAGCTTCTTTGAATTTAGCCGATGCATAAACTCAGGTTCAACAAATGCTCTAGGGCCCTGATATCTATGGCTCTTAAGTAGTCAAGGTATTATGACATAAAGGGTGGTTAAATTGTAAGGGCCGATGTTGAATGTGAACCACACCTAAACGCCAAGCTTTTTTCCGAATTTTATTTGACATTTCTCCATTTCAGACTTACTCAATTTGAACCATGGAGAGATACACAATCCAGCAACGTGTTAAAGTTATCCAGACTTATTATGAAAATGGGCGTTCAAATCAAAATGCATATCGTGCACTTCGTGATTTTTTTGGTCAATTTGATCGTCCAAATGTGCGTACAATCGCAAAAATCGTGGAAAAATTCGAGCAAACCGGGGCTGTAGAAGATATGAGAACACCAGTGCATGTTCGTACAGCTCGTACTGGTATTACTTATTTATCCTTGAAGTATATATGTGGACGTTATAAGCAAAATTTAAAAAAAACACCATTTTTGGTGAATTGCGGGATTCCCTTTGTACTTTTGTTAAATACTTTTTTAAAATTTCTTGTTTGGAATGATTTTTACATATCACCAATTTGTTGATAAAGTTTTGAAATATTGTTAACAATTTCACTCATACTCGTATTTATACCCAACACCACCATAGAGGGTTCAAGTATTTGTGTTTGTAACGCCCAACGCCCAAACTAAAGTATGCCGACCGACTCAGAATTAGTTTTTGAGTCGATTTAAAGATGTGCGTCCATTCGTCCGTAATGCCTGGTCTTCCCTGTAAAACTTGTGCGTAGAGAACAGGTGGCAATATTGGATATATTTCCGTAAACGTTTGGTACATGATATTTTTTGGCTCAAGGACGAAATCGTTGAAATCGGTTCATTATTTCACCCCGATAGACTAGGCGATAGTGTGCCGGACTATCAGTCCGTGGGTTGCGGGTTCGATTCCCGCCAAAGACTCTGGTTGTTTTCTACAGATAAGACAAAAGCTTCGCAGTTTGTATTTGTTAAAAAAAAAACCTAGCCCTTATATAAATGTCCTTTTGAAATAGGGTTTATCGGTCACAAATGTTCGCTTTATGCACCTATCCCAACAAATTCCTCCACAAATAAGTTTTACAAATCTCTTAACAATATTAGTATTCAAATAGAATTGAACACAAATAACACATGACAATTAATTTTGTAACAGTCGGTCTATATTATGTCATAGCTCCCATATAAGACCAATTTCGAAAATCACTTTTAACATTTATACTTCTCTTATAAGTGTTTATATCGAGATAAAATTTATCATAAAGGATATTTATTTGATGAGAAGTCATGCCACTACATTTTTGAATGATCAATTTATAATAAGTCATTTTTGAAAAACTGTTTTTACACATATACTGGGTGTAATGTATTATATGGTCGGTCTTGGCCAACTTTACTTTCTTACCTTTTCTATTTTGTATAAAGTAATTTCCAGTCTTATCCAAAAATATTCAAGTCAGTATCTCAATTAGATTTAGAGATATATTATTTTAAAGCTTCAAAACTAAAGCAAATCTTAAAATTTTTGTTCAAAATGTGACATTACATCCATGGTGTAACTATACAAGGTAAGTGCAGTAGCACAGCTGCCTGACTTTGTTTGTAATTTATTTATGTCAAAAGTATAATTTTTTCAAGTGTTTTTGCCAGTACTACATTATTTTACACAAACAAAATGCCTGTTGTTTCTATATTGTATTGTATTTGCACTCACCTTGTTTAATTACACCATGATTACATCATTCTATCACAGGCGCTTGTAAAATGTTTGTGTTTTTTTTTTGCTTCTACAAGCCTAATACAGAAAAATGTCGACTCTGCAACACTGTGCTTAGTGAAGTACAGATCATACAGGTTGAGGTACATTTTTATATAATAATTTGATTGAATGACTAAACCTCAATACAAACCTTCTATTTTTTAACATTTTTAAATAAATTAATCTCAATACTAAATTAAGTAAATATAGAACTGTGTGCTGAGATTCAATGATATTTTTCCTTTCTGATAAAAATAATTTGATTTTTTTAACTCAATTTAACCACAAATAAGACGCATTTGCTGATGTATGAGTATGTACATATATAGTATGTATAAAAAAGGGCTTATAATTTTAATTGTTTTATATTTTAATAGAAATATGTTGGAATGCTAATTATATGTAAACTATTATTTATTTTCCTAACTCGTCAATTTGTCGAACATTTTGAAAATGAGTTATGAAACTTGCCAGTAACACTTGACTGCTCCATATTTACAACTAATACACATACATACTTAATATATTATTTATGTTAATGACTTTTTTCTTCGAGATTTAGCAACTATTGTACTAATAAATATTTATTTTGTATTTCAATTACCACTCAAAAGCTAATAAGTGTGAAATAAGCATTCGCTGGTTAGCAGCATCAAATAAAAACATATAAACACAGTGCTTAAGATACGGTCACACTTGGCAAATATTTACTTAAAAAAACGCAACCATTTACTTCAGCACAAGATTGTTTGACATTGTTTACTCTTACAAAAGTTTTGCAAGATCAAACGGCATCAAATAAATGAAAACTATATATTTGTTGTGCTTTGGCCTAAATAAATGAAGTTAAGTCTTTTTTGGCAAATATTTGCCAAGTGTGGCCGTATCTTTAATTACAAATTTCTAACTTTAAACTAATCTGCTAGATATAAATAGTTATACAGTATAGTTTATTAGAACTTTAAATAATTTTTTTTTTTGTTCACCAAATAAGCACTATTATGATAATCAGCAAGACATTAAAAAAGATTTATTAGCAGCCATAAAATATAATTAAAATGAGATTGGGATCTGTTTCTTTCGGTGTTCAAATGAACAATATCAACAACAATAACAAATAAATACATGATTATTATGAAATATGGGATTTTTATTAGTGAAATATAAATTTTAAAATATAAAAATATAAAATCTTGTTTTCATTCTTTTGTGAATTTATTTAATTTACTATAAATTTGTTCATAAATAAAATGTGTGTTGTTTGTGCTGGTTGTTATTTGTTTTCATCTCGTACAGCTTCTCCATAATAAACATGAATGCTTATTATTTCAAAAGAAACTCATAAAATAGAATTTATTATGACAGTTTAAAAGAAAAATATTCTTAAGATTTAAATAAATAGACATATTTCTGTGAATGTGAAATTTAACAAATATTATGAAATATGTACTGCTTGTGTAGAGGCGGAGGTGATGTTAATTTTTGAAATTCTGGGTATTTTGAAGTTTCTGTTATACCTTATGTTTAGTTCCAATTTACACGAAGCAATTTTTATTGAAAATATTAATACAATTTTTTTCTTGAAATTTGTTTGGTGTTCACACAGCACACATTTATTGCTTAGTCCCAATTTACACTACGTAATTCTTATTGGAAAAATTAAAAAAAATATTTACCTAAAAATTCTTTGGTGTTTACACAGCACAATATAATTGCTTAAATCACTCGTGTATATGCAAATAAGTATTGGCAAACATGATACAATCGTACTTTTGTTTGATACATTTTAGACTCAGTTGGTACCGTGCTACTACCAGGAGTCATTTGGTACAATTTCAAATTACTGTTGCATTTGGCATTCCAGAAGAAATGTATAGATAAATATATGATTTAAGTTATTTTGCACATTTGTATAGTAGTGCAAGTAGAAGAGATGATTTTATTAAATTATATAAACACTTTGGAACTGATATCCAGCTGATCTTTAAATATGCATCTATAAGATGGTTATCACGATAATAAATTACTGGTTGAATTATCGAAAAATTGGAACCTCTGTATTATTAATTCACATAAAATGATTTTGAGCTTAATATTTAGTTAATAGGAATTTTAAAAACGCTAGAAATTAATCCTTCAATTTTTTAATATATTCTTGAAATAAAATTTTTTAGTAATTTTAAAATTCTAATCGAAGAATGTAAGAATATATATCCCGATACTTCATAAATAAGAATGTTATATGTAATCATGATAATAAACGAAAATTAACTCTAATTTACAGGAAACATTTTATTACGAAACAAGCTCTATTTCTTTGCCTTTAACTTATCTGTGTTTCAGATGCATTAATATAAAATTGTTAATCTATCCTTTGATAACTTGCTTCCTAGAACACTAGTTGTATCGTTAATAAACGTTTTATCTGTTTTATCCAAATAGAGTTAGATTGTAATTCCTTGAAGAAGTCTTACACCGTATTCCTTTTTATCACCAAATATACATACCAAAGCTTCATTTCCATTAGAGTTCAACGATTTTTTGAGACATTCTTGTTTTATATAAATGTCAGTGTTAAAAATTTGGTCGTTCGAGTACAAAATTTGTATATAACGTAATGTTAAAACTTTTTTCTTAAGTGACTATATCGAATTTTTTGTTAAAATGAGTTTCTGGTTAAGTTTTATTATTATTTATAAAATATTAAAAATGGTATCGTGGAGGTCTAAAAAGTACATTTTATTTATATAGTTGGTACAAAATCCAAAAAGCCATTTTCTATCACTGATGCAAATGTAATACAATAACAGAATACGGAAACAAGAATTGCTAGTACAATCTAGTGTGTACTCGTCTTATCTTCCCCTGATCAACTAAGCTTACAGAATTGCTTTGTGTAAATTGGGACTTAAATCGCTCTTATTTTTGTTGGAGAGTAGACACACGTTTGTGCAAAAGTTGGTACAATTGTACTTTTTTTAACACTATTTGAGAGTCAAAAGTAGATTAACACCACAATGACTAATGGCGTTTTCTTTTCTGGCAAAAATGTTACATATATGTTACACTTTTTACCCATTTCCCATATAAAAAAAGAAAAAAGTGTAACATTTTTGCCAGAAAAGAAACGCCATAATTTAGCACTATTTAAAATTTTTGCCCATATTATTATCCCATTTTTTGTGTTCGTTCCATTTTTCAAATTCACTATTCGTTGTGAATTGTTTTGCACATTTTGTCTAAGCCGCTTTTATGTTGTAGTGGATATATTAGATGAAAGTGACATAGATGTAAAAAATTATTACCAATGAAAACCATATTTCTATAGACGAAATTTATTGTGGAACAGGATATCCTTAAATAATATTGAAAACAATATTGTTGTGGAGTTTAAAGAAATTGCAAACAATTTTACTTGCAGTTGAAGCAAAAGCTGATTTTAATAACGAAATCTTTGTACCATTAATATTAATATTAATTTTAAAAATATTAAAAAT
Organism: Bellardia bayeri; assembly: GCA_950370525.1. Lineage (NCBI taxonomy): Eukaryota > Metazoa > Arthropoda > Insecta > Diptera > Calliphoridae > Bellardia > Bellardia bayeri. The sequence goes on along the minus strand of OX493265.1, from coordinate 19,020,882 downwards.
GTTTCATAATGAGAATAAAAGTATTGAATCTATAAACAACCAGTTTTGAGCACTGGCAGATATAGAAATTATTCAGTCTTTAAAAAACGACAATATATGTACATTTTGGTATAAGAAATGAAAAAATGAACTAATTTTTACTGATATTTCATGAATTGCTGAAAGAATACTATTATTATTCATTCCACCAAAGAGGAACAGACTGCTTGTTTCGATTGTCTTCAATCTAATTCCAACAAAGAATTTGCTAAAGTCATCTAATTAAAGGCTACTGCAGGCCCAGCTGACTGACTTTGTTCACAATTTACTTAGGTCAAAAATAATACATTTTCAAGTATTTTTGACAGTAGTACATTATTTTACACAAACAAAATGCCTGTTGTTTTTGTTTTGTGTTGTATTTGTTGTCGATTTCCAATCACCTTGTATAGTTGCACCATGTTTTGTACATTTTTATTTAATTATTAATAAAAAAAAATATTTAAAAAGAATGAGAAAAGAATTTAGTAAAACTGGGCTGAAAAGAGAACACTTTTTAGTACAATTTGTAAAACCTTATTTTGCATACCTGGTTTGTTTACACATACGTAATATGTACTCGTGTATACTTGTCTTATCATTCTCTCACCCCGATGCCTAAAAGGTAATCAGTTTAGCTTAAAGAATTGCTTCGTGTAAATTGGGACTTATGAAAAAACTACATACATATAATATATAATATATAATATATAATATATAATTTAAGAAATGAATATGTTTAGTGATTTTCAAAATACAAATATTAAGATAAACATATTTATGTTCTATTTTTCTTTGCTATCAAGTAACATACCGTAAATATTCCCTACATGATCTTCTTTAAAAAAATATTTCTTTTACTCATGTGGACCCCTCTTTCAACTTACAATTTACTCTTATTATCACGAAATTAATAAAATACTCAATATATTTGATTTTTATTTTATACCATAAAATGTTTGTTCCAAAAAGCTATAAGCATATTTGTATTTTTGTTTCATAAATAAATATTCTTAATCTTTAGGTCATTAAGTTTAACACAAAACATATAAATTAACAAATTAATTGCCAAAAACAAAAATTTAAAAGATGTGGAAAACAAAATATTTCAGTAATAAAACAGATTTTTAGACAACTTAATTAAAATTAAATCTGAAAATTATGACTTCAAGTGTTAAGATCACTTGTCTTTAAAATAGCCATGCATTTCCAGTAATTAAACCACAAGCACCAAAATTACAGGGTAGACAAAGCCGACCACAAAGCATAGTACCTTGAAAAACAAAAACTGACTCAAAAGTTTTTAAGCATAAACGAAATTTTTAAACAAAAAACTTGCTTGAATTTTATTTCAAATATTAACAAATCCTCAGATTTGTTTGGTTTGATTTTTATTTTTGAAAACAAAAGCTCTCCACATTTTCTGGCCACTGTAGCGCTTGATATACTTGTGAAATTCCTAGAATACTTTAACATAATCAGTTTGTATTCTAATACTGTCAACAATGAGCTGATAAGAGTAATATACCAGATTTGTACACTTAAAATAACAAATCACTATGACAATGTTGAAAACTTTTTTGTTCTTTTTGATGTCAATGTGTGTGATAGGTTTTCAAATGCCAGCATAGTAAAAACTCATCTAGAAGTATAATTAAATTAAACAAAAAACTAGTTATAAGCAAGAATTTTAATATGTTTTTTGTTCTATATTTGTTAATTTCAAATCTTAATTTGTGACCATTAAATTGTTATTTATGAGCGTAAAATAATCAAATACTTTTTAAAGAGAGATAGTGGGTCAAAAACTTCTTGATGATACTCAAAATGTAAAAACCCTGTAAAGTTTAAAGACTTGCAATCATAATTTTAAACTCATTGTGCTCATAATAGTATATAGTGTCTTAAAGCTCAACGTTTCAAGAATCACTGAGTTACTGGGTCATTCAACTAATTTAGGAATCGCAGCTCAGTTATTCTTATAAGTTATAGACCGGGAATTGCTTTGTACATATATGCAATATCATGTGATTGCTCTGTAAAATTTTGTTTAAAATAAGGTTTTTGAAGAAACTTTAAATAAATTATTATGCACATAAAATCCGGTTACATTACAGAAGATTTCTTAAAAATATGGTGGCCAAACCTTTCTGTTTTTCAGTTATTTGATTTGTAAACATAGCAACCGAAAAATTTAATAAATCAAAATATATTTGTATGAGTGCTGATCCTTGGAAAATAGAAATAAAATCATGCACAAACATGACATGACCGCGCAAAAAATAAAACAGCAGTGTAACTACCAGAAGAAAAATAATTACGGATATATATTAGTATTAACGTAGATCTCGGAAGTGGACCTTATATGGGGTATATAGTCAAATATGGACCGATATTCTCAAAATGGTTTTTTCTTGTATCTAAATGATCCGTGTAATGTTATTTATCGATCGGTAATGTTATTTAAAAGAGATATATGAGTATTAAAGTGATTTTCAGAAGAGGACTTTACATGGGGGATACGGTTAAAAATGGACCGAAATTCACAAAATTTTGTGGGATGATTTTTGTATATGTATATGAAAATGATCTGTGCAAAGTTTTGAGTAGGTACCGGTATTTATATGATATGATATATATAAAGATACATGATTTTTCGGATGTGGTCCTTATATGGGAGCTATGACCAATTATGAGCCGAGCATCATAAAATTTAGTACAACAATTTATTTATCTACAAGGATTATTTATGTCAAATTTAAGCCGTTTAACATTATTTATATCAGTTTTATACGTATTTAAGTGAATTTTGGAAGTGTACTTTGTATGTACTTGTACCAATGACCCCAATTGGTCAAACATGGACCGAACTAAAAAATTTCGTTTTGCAATTTCTTTTTGCATGAAACTTATTTTTGCTGAATTTTTTTTTTTTTTTGATATTCCAATTTTATATATTTATGTATAATTGTGCAATATTTCGGGAAGATTTTTGTATGGGGCTATGCGAAATCATGGACCTATTCTTACTATTTTCCTCACAGTTTCTGTTTTTATCATAAAAACAACGTATACAAAACTTCATGGGAATATCTGCAATATATTTAAACAATATAACAAATTTCATTGACATCAGAAGAGATAAGATTAATAATCTATGTTTTGTTTCATTAACTAATATACAATTGAAATATTTGTTAAAGCCTTTTATTTATTTACAACATAACAACCATCATCAAGTAGTCTACGTAATATCTTGATAATCTTTAACAGATGACATTACATCTTAAATTTCTTTTGAAAAAACACTGTCATATTTTATATTTTTGACAACATTTTAACGTATATACTCTTTTCAATTTGATATAAAACGAAACACGTTTCAATTTGCGCTATATTTGTCTATTTAAACAGTGCTGAGAAGACATGACAGCACATAGATTTTTATCACAAACACGAGATTGTCGCACGATTTTGTATTCGCGAGACTAAACACGTGTTGCAGGAACGTTTTTAATATAAATTAAATAGAAAAACAAAATATACAGTAAAGTAAAGGTACATATTTCAATGATAGTTGATGTTTTTAGAATGTTATGACAAAATGATAAGCTGAAATGTAGCATTATAGCAACAGATGTGTGCTAGCTATAATTACTAGAAATATTTATGAATGACGTCAATTGCACTAGAAATCGTTATAGTGAATAAGAAGTTAATAAATAAATACTCGTACATATGTAAGTAGCCAAAATGTTTTGGTATACATACATAAAGCGTGATCCATTTCGAGGTTCCCTACTTTTTTAAAGACAAAAAACACAGAAAATTTTTTTTTGAAGATTATGTCTATCAAATGTTGGCCGTTGCTACGTCGCAGATGGTCTATCCGTTAAGTCCAATTTTCGAGCATTTCGACTGGTAACTGGCGTATGACATGCTTGATGTTTTCCCGCAAGACCTGAATCGATGTGGGTTTGTCTGCATAAACTTTAGACGTTATATATCCCCACAGAGAACATTTTAACAGTGGGATATCATACGATCTTGATGGCCAATCAACAGGCCTAAAACGTAAAATTATTTGCCCACCGAAGTGTTTTCTCAATAAATCCATTGATTGATGCGATGTGTGGGAAGTGGCGTCGTCTTGCTGAAACCAAATGTCGCTGAGATCACGAGCTTCAAATTCATTGACGGCATCATTTCTAAAGATATATGGACCGATGATTCCACCGGCCTACAAACCACACCAAACCGTTGTTTTTTCTGAATGAATCTCTTCGTCCCAAATGTTGCAATTTTGTTTGTTTACATACCCATTGAGCCAGAAATCGGCCTCATCTGTGAACAAAATTTGCCTCGAAAATGTCGGATCTTCTTGAAAAATTTCAAGAGCCCATAGAGCGAAGCGATGTCGCTTCGTAAGGTCAAGCGGTTTTAGTTGTTGTAACAGCAGTAATTGCTGAGCTGACAGCCCTTGGCCGAGTAATCTCGGGTCATTCTGGTGCGTAGAACCGACTGGCGTGGAAAAAAGCGGCTTTAGTTGTTGCTCAAGCTGTATTTTTTAAGCTTTTAATTTAATATCTCGACGTAAACTGCGCCAAGTCTTTCCATATGTCAGTCCGAGTTGCTGCATACGGCGCCGAATCGACTCTCCACGGTCTTCGTGCTACTTCCGCTATATTTTCTTCACAGCGTGCTGGACGTGGTCTATTTGTCCGAATATTATCCAATAATGAATGCTGAAGAGTACTCTCAGTATGCCGATTATGTTGACCATAAGTTGGGCGAAGTGCACGAAACACATTCCTTACAGAACGTGAATTTTCATAATAAAGCTGAACGATTTGTAAACGTTGTTCAGGCGTAAGTTTTTCAATTATGAACTGCCAAACAATACTAAACAAAAATAACATGACAGTATGACACGACTCACACCTGATCTGTCAAAACAAAACGCTATTGCAAAAAGTAACTCTGCTTGAAACACCCTATAGTTTAAAATATGCCAACTATTAGCAGCAATTATGTGTGTTAATGGTTGGTAAATAGTTTGAAATACAACAAACTCTTCACATTCCCCTAAATAACATTATGCTGCTATGTCTCAAATCAAACCACTACAAAATTGCTCCAAACACCTCCAAAGAAAAATATAAAACAACAATTAATTCCATTAATTTCCGACATCATCAGAAGGCATTAAATTGTAATTATCCATAAATGTTTAACACAAACAAATTCCTACAATGCTGCTGTCACAACTGTCTCAAATATTAATCCCTCAAAACAATCAACGCCGTACGGGGCAGCGGTCCACTTCAAAACAAAACACAATAAGCTTTACATTACAAATAAATAATACTCGCACTGTTCCAACAATGGTGAAAAACAAGAAAACAAAAGAAAATAAATGACGAAGATGAAAACGAAAACATATCACACGCATTATAGCTTTAAGATGACTTAAATATGAACAAATAACTTTACAAAATACAACTAACAACACTATACACTACCTACTCGTACTTAACTTTACTCTGCCTAAGAACAACATTCAGATGTTTAACTGAATATGTGTGTTTTAGAAAATGAATAGATAAATGAAACTTACTCAAATAGATTTTTGATATATTGTATATAATACAAGAGTTATGATATGTGGCATGAAATGTGGTGGCAGCTTATAAATTTTTAGTTTTGCCTTTATGAATTGTACTCATAGTTGTCGGGCGGATCTTTTGAATGATTATGGTTGGCTCTTTGCTTGGTTGCTTAGACGGTTTAAGTACTTAACTTGTATGTAAGATGGATGGCTGGTTGGTAAAAGCCAACCATTCAAACGATCAAAAAGTAAAATATAAATAAAAGACATATAGACGGACAGACAAATGTACAAAAAGCTAGTCGAAATGATGATAATAATAATAATAAAAAAAAAATAAATTATGAAAAGAAAGAAGAGAAGACCCCTTAACGAATGGAGCTTTTATCGTTAATTTATTGCTGCTTTTTATTTCGTAATTGTGATTGATGACTGCGATGAGTATCCGTTGGATATATCAATGTACTATATGTTAAGTACAGTGGTTTAAAGACATACATATATTAGCAAATACATTCAATAATACATAAAAATCTATTAAATTTCATAGTAAACCAAAGCGAACTAAAATTGTTTAGTCACACTCATAAATGCTGACCTCACTGTGTCCTTCAATTTGCCTTTCCAATAATTGTCATTCTAAGACCTGGAGTTTGATACAAAATCATTATAAGGTGTATCTTTAAACATCTTTTAAACCTTCCACATACTACCTGATATAAAATGGACTTTGTATATTCCTATGAAGCCTTCTTGGTTAAATATTTTTCGTTGGATTCTATGTGCAATATGATTCCAACTTACTAAAGCAGAATCAAAATTTTTTGGAAATAAATTTGGCACTTTTATACGGCCAGTCCGATTGAGATAAATATTTACAATATCATAGGCAAATATTCGAGTTAAACTTTTGAAGATAGACCCCACAAAATTGCCAAGGGCGGACCTGTTGGGGCTCATAATATGGCACCTTTGACATCTAGTTTGTTTAAACGCTAGTAATTTTTGTCGCTGTTCAAACGATTTTCTGAAAGTTTCCAGCGAGGTCTTAAAAAATACTTGCTTGTGCCAGTTCTCTCTTATGGTTTTTGAGTTATGCTTGAAAACACTTGAAAATTAAAGTTTTAAATAAATTAAAATAAATTGAATTTCTTCAAATTTATTTGGTTAGTTAAAGAATTAGATAAACAAATATTTTAAAGCAATATCGATGGTGTAATTATACAAGGTGAATGCAAATCGACAACAAATACAATACAAAAACAACAAGCATTTTGTTAGTGTAAAATAATGTACTACTTTCAAAAACACTTGAAAAAGTTGTACTTTTGACATAAGAAAATTGAAACAAAGTCAGTCAGCTGAGATATTTACGTACAAAACTGAATGATTTTTAATTTGAAAGTTGAAAAACACATTAATTTTTTTTTTTTTTTGAGAAAAAAGTTCTAGTTCAGGTTCTACTTCTGCTTCTACTTCTGGTTCTAGTTCAGAATTTATTTCATGTTCAATATCAGGCCATAGTTCAGTTTCTAGTTCATGTTCTAGTTGAGGTTCTAGGTCAGAATTTATTTCATGTTCAATATCAGGTCCTAGTTCAGTTTCCATTTCAGGTTCTAGTTGAGGTTCTAGGTCAGAATTTATTTCATGTTCAATATCAGGTCCTAGTTCAGTTTCCATTTCAGGTTCTAGTTCTGGTTCTAGTTGAGGTTCTAGGTCAGAATTTATTTCATGTTCAATATCAGGCCATAGTTCAGTTTCTAGTCCATGTTCTAGTTTAAGTTATAGTTGATGTTGGGGTTCTAGTTCAGGTTGTATTCTGGTTCTAGTTCAAGATTTATTTCATGTTCAATATCAGGCCATAGTTCGGTTTCTAGTTCATGTTCTAGTTGAGGTTCTAGGTCAGAATTTATTTCATGTTCAATATCAGGTCCTAGTTCAGTTTCCATTTCAGGTTCTAGTTCTGGTTCTAGTTGAGGTTCTAGGTCAGAATTTATTTCATGTTCAATATCAGGCCATAGTTCAGTTTCTAGTCCATGTTCTAGTTTAAGTTATAGTTGATGTTGGGGTTCTAGTTCAGGTTGTATTCTGGTTCTAGTTCAAGATTTATTTCATGTTCAATATCAGGCCATAGTTCGGTTTCTAGTTCATGTTCTAGTTGAGGTTCTAGGTCAGAATTTATTTCATGTTCAATATCAGGTCCTAGTTCAGTTTCCATTTCAGGTTCTAGTTCTGGTTCTAGTTGAGGTTCTAGTTCAAGATTTATTTCATGTTCAATATCAGGCCATAGTTCGGTTTCGATTTCAGGTTCTAGTTCTGGTTCTAGTTGAGGTTCTAGTTCAGTATATATTTTATATTCAATTTCAGATCCTAGTTCAGGTTTGAGTTCTAATTGAGTTTCTAATTCAGATTTTAGTTTAAGCTCTAGTTCAGGTTCTACTTTAAACTCTTGGGCATGTTCTAGATTACGTTTTAGTTCAGGTTCTAGTTTACAATGATAAATATTAAAACTATTCACATCTTGTAAAACTTTCTGGAATATTCTGTTATATTGGACAAGTTAAGTATCATTAACTGAGTCAGAATGGAGAAAAGAGCGATTATGAAGATCATTGATGATGAAATTGTTTAAGCTATATCGTTTATCCAGTCGTAATTCAGCTCTGGGTGGAGGAAGAACTCGCGCGTTATTGTCATTATTGCTTAAGGGCATTCAGGTCATCCTTTTTTCGCTGCCTTCGAGAGATTTGCATCTCACTCTTGCATTGTTTAATGCTTGACGTAGTCTAACAGTATCGCGTTCCGGTTTTTCGAAGTTGTGCATTAGTCTCATGCTTTAAAATTTTTTTATACAAGATTTAAGCGTTGCAGCCTCCTATATGATAGTATAAGTCGTCTTCGGGCTTACTTGAATCGTACGTAAGATAACCTAACAATTTGAGGGATTAATTCTCCGCTAACCAAAATCGCACCCTAAATACAAAAGGGTCACAACTCAAAATACTAAAATTTTCAGGAGAGATAAAAAAAGTTCATCGTGCACAAGCAACACACTTAACATTAAAATAGACGTAGATAGTGATGTGAAAGAAATGTTTGCAGTAGTTAGTACTCTGAATTAATTTTAAGAAAAAAGTCAGTTTTGACAATTTTGAGTTGTGACCCTATTGTATTTAGGGTGCGATATATATCGTGGATTTTTCGTGAATGTGTACTCGTAAAACTCTCTTTTACATTATCGCAAGTATTGGTTCTTCTCAAAAAATTTGATTTGTTAAGCTGATGGTACTTTTACTAATTGGCTAATGGTACAATTACTTAGTTTATTCGGTGTTATGTTCTGTTTTTTTTTTTCAAATAAATCGTAATCCAGACCAGTAATCGATATAAAGATAACAAGAATTTTAACAGCATGTAATACATTTATTCACTGTGCTCATATGACTAGCTATTTATTGTGAATTTTGTTGCTTATAATTCGAGTGGTTTAAAGTTATATATGTATGTATGGATATATTCTGCCCCTAGTGGCATGAATGCCATTCACTGTTCTAGACGAATCTATACCAATTATTACTCTAATTTCTGAAGTGCATTTGATGCTTACTGAACCACTGTACTGTATTGCCAGAGTGCTGTCAGTAAACATTTGCGCTAAATAAGCGCAATGATAAATTAATAAATTGTTTTTCCTCTCTTTTTCATATTTTTTCGAAAGAAACAACAAAACACAAATTAAAACGTATAAAATTTTCACAGTGAGTTATGCTCCTCTTTTTTGTCTACATTACTTATGATTATTATTTATTTTCAAGTTATTTTTCATAAGTCATTAAGTCGCCATCTTTGTACATTGTGTTGTCATTTTGAGCGTTTTTTTTTCATTAACGTTTTTTCTTTTCACTTGTATGCGATTTCAGGGAATATGATATTTTTCGTAATTTGTGTTTTTTATTTTTCGTCTTCTTTTAGTCATATATCATATTTTGACAAGCACGACGTCATTTTTAATCAATATTTATAAACATTTTTCAATATAAAGAAAAAGAAGGCAAAAAAAGGTATAAATGCTAAAAAAAAATAAGACATATTGTAAATATCATGGTGTAACTATACAAGGTGAGTGCAAATCGACAACAAATACAACACAAAACAGAAACAATAGGCATTTTGTTTGTGTAAAATAATGTACTACTGTCAAAAACACTTGAAAAAGTTGTACTTTTGACATAAGTAAATTGTAAACAAAGTCAGTCAGCTGGGCTACTGCACTCACCTTGTATAGTTGCACCATGGTTACTATATAATAAGTTTTGAAAGCGTAAATATCATCATTATTCTGTAAGTTCTTTAGCATTTCTTTCATTAAATTTAAAATTATTATTTTTTTTTTTAATGTACGGCTTATAAAACTGTCAAAAGCTTAAGCTTTCAAAAGAAAATATTATGAAAAAAAAACACACAACCACTAGCAGAATAGCAGAAGGGGTTTTTCATGTGCACGAGTATATCGTTTATGTTTCAGTTTCAGTTTCAGTACATTTTACTTTGTGTGTCCATTCAACGTGCCAAAATGACCAAAACGTCAAATACCTATTAGCAATGACAGCGCGAAGTTACCACCACTAACAGGCCGTCGCTACGTATTCGTATGTATGGCTGGCTGCAAATACCGACTGCTACGAAAAACAATTTCAACTTCAAAGCGTTTTGTTGTCGGCATTTTATGTTTGATGGCAAAAACAGCTTAAAATGGTTTTTGACGTTTTTAATTCTCTCATATACGCTCTAAATTTAGTAGTCTTCAATAAAGTTTAATATGAACGTCAAGTCCCTTGCTGTCTGTCGTTAATTTTTCTGTCTTTTTTTCACGTTTAGACATTTTGTTTGAAATTAAAAAAAAAATACAGAAAAAACGTTTTTATACATTGAAGCCAAGATTTATGGAAGTTAAATGTCATGACAATAAACAGACACATTCAGGATTTTTTAACGATTGACAGCTACTCAAAGGCTTAAACTGTTATTAAGTGTTATGCTTTGACGTTTCTTTGATATCTGTGTGATAATATATAACATTCAATACTATTACCGAAACGTTAAAATAGAGAGTAAGAGTGCGTGCCAGCGTGTGCATTTGCTATCAGGGCAAGTACACACATTTGTTAGGAAGTTAATTTTTTTTCCATTATTAGCCATTTATTGCTAAAAAGGTTTTTATTTTCACTTTTCAAAAAAGGGTTGTTTAGTTTAAAATTCTTGTAAAGTATCAATTCTGTGCATGTGTACCGGAAATTAACTAAAAATTTCTATGAAAATAGCAATGACAGTTTAAAGAATTTCAAAGTTTGAGGTAATTTGGCTAATCTTTTTATCAGGAGATGGAAACAATATATTTTAATTCCAATCTTTTTAAAGGACTTACTATTATATACTATTACGCATGACATGCTAAAGATAATGCCTTAATTTTTGTAAGCTCATATTGATAGGATTAATATCCTTCTTTACTAAAAACTAGTATCCCTTTTTAAAGCAATTCTATACTGCAGATGTAAAACGCGTAAAATCAATTATTATATATATATATATATATATATATATATATTTGTTTGGTCCTACATAACTATTGTAAGAGCAAACAATTGCTCTTGCTTTGTTTCAAATCTATTGCTTGCTATTCAGTTACTGTTACCATGTCATGCTATATGATTGTCCACTAAATCCAAATCTTAAAACATTTTGGTCAAAATAAGTGTTCTAATCTTCAACTAGCGGGTGTTAAATTTCAAGGGCCGATGTTGATTTTGAATAAAACACAAACTATTTAGGAAATTATTGTAATTTTATTTTATTATGATATATTGGTATTACTCAATTATGTATGGAATAAAATATCGGCCAAATGGGCGCCGCGACCACGGCGCCACACCTCCATCCGATGGTCCAAATTTTCGATGACCCTGAGGCATAATGGAGGTTCTATGCCGTTAATGTGCCGAATTATCTCATCCTTTAGCTCTTGAATTGTTGCTGGCTTATCGACGTACACCTTTTCTTTCAAAAAACCCCAAAGAAGAAAGTCAAACGGTGTCAAATCACATGATCTTGGCGGCCAATTGACATCGCCATTACGTGAGATAACACGGCCATTGAATTTGTTGCGCAAAAGAGCCATTGTTTCGTTAGCTGTGTGGCAAGTGGCACCGTCCTGCTGAAACCACATATCGTCCACATCCATATCTTCCAATTCGGGCCATAAAAAGTTCGTTATCATCTCACGATAGCGAACACCATTCACAGTAACTGCCTGACCGGCCTCATTTTGGAAAAAATACGGCCCGATGATGCCGCCAGCCCATAAACCGCACCAAACAGTCACCCTTTGTGGTTGCATTGCTTTTTCGACAATCACTCTTGGATTCTCATTCGCCCAAATGCGGCAATTCTGTTTATTGACGAATCCACTGAGGTGAAAATGTGCCTCATCACTGAAGATGATTTTCTTCGAAAATTGATCATCCACTGTTGCCATTTCTTGCCACCATTCTGCCCATTCACGACGTTTGGAATGGTCAAGAGGCTTTAGTTCTTGAGCCAATTGCACCTTGTAAGCGTGTAAGTGCAAGTCTTTATGCATAATGTTCATCAACGACGAGCGTGAGAGGTGCAATTGTTGGGCACGACGACGAGTTGAGGTGGACGGTTCTTCAGCCACACTATCGCGAACAGCAGCAATATTTTCTGCAGTACGAGCTGTACGAGCATGCACAGGTGTTCTCACATCTTCTACAGACCCGGTTTGCTCGAATTTTTCCACGATTTTTGCGATTGTACGCACATTTGGACGATCAAATTGACCAAAAAAATCACGAAGTGCACGATATGCATTTTGATTTAAACGCCCATTTTCATAATAAGTCTGGATAACTTTAACACTTTGTTGGATTGTGTATCTCTCCACGGTTCAAATTGAGTAAGTCTGAAATGGAGAAATGTCAAATAAAATTTGGAAAAAAGCTTGGCGTTTAGGTGTGGTTCACATTCAACATCGGCCCTTACAATTTAACCACCCTTTATCTTCGTTATGAAGTTATAATCTTCATTACACATATGAAACGAAGAGCTGTGTTTTTTTAGCAACGATATTAACAGGCAAAATATGGGATTACACAAATCCTTACGAGGTTTTCCAGGTTACTGTTTGGTGTGGATTTGGGCCGACGAAATCGGTTCATACTTCTTGGAAAACATTGTTGGTGAATACACCATGCTCAACATTATAAAAAACAAATTTCTTTTGTATCGAATTTAATGATATGAATGTACAGAACGCAGTGCCCATATCCTGTAACTTTATTTAAAACTTCTCGTGGCGAAAATATGTGAAATCAAATATTCCATCGTTTCTCAAAAAGTAAGAAATGTGTCTGCAACTCCATGGCAAAAAACTGCAGAATATGCGGCAAGTTATAAAAGAGTAATATTCTATTATGACAAAACACGGCCACATGTTGCAATACCTGTAAAAAACTATTTAAAAAGAGGGGTTTAGACCTTAATGTCTGACTACAATTTGTTTCGATCGGTGAAGAAAGATCTCTTTGGGATTAAACAGACAGCGTAATATTAAATTGTTGCACTTGGCTTTTCTCTGGGTGTCGTTCTGATGCATGAAAAGGAAATTTCAGGGAGAAAATTAGTACCTCATAGCTAAAAAATTGTAAGTTATTTACCATCAAATTTCATTGCTCATAATTAAGCAATGATGTACGTCTCCGAAAATTAAGTCAAGTCGTGCTGGAAAAAATCGACCAAACTCCACAGTCTCTAATTTTAGGCCATGCACTGGCAGCGGTGACGCAGATTCTCTGGCAGATAATTATAGTTAAACGAACGAAATTCCTTAAGTCTTATATGTCAAAATTATAGAGTTCAATAGCTGCTCTAAGAGCATTGGTCATGGCCATAATGGTGTGGTGCGATTTGCAGATATAATAATTAGTGCAGAGGTGCGTACGGCATGTAAACTTATGAACAGCCGTCAAGCAGACAAGGGTACCTTATATTAATATGGATTTGATGACCATGTCAAAGAACCAGTTGGTATTCCTGGATGTAATACGCAATGTAATTGCGACATTACAATATACATGGCTAACACTAAATAATTTTAAATGGTTCTGATTATACTCGTTCTAAAACTAGTTGGATTTTAACATGACCTCAAAATTTTCTTATAAAGCTTAATTTTACTATGAAAAAAGAACATACTCAAGTCAAGTTAAGATACGCTCACACTTGACAAATATTTGCCGAAAATATGTAACCCCTAAATTAAATATATTTGAACTCAGTTATTTATTTAAAAAAAAAACTTCGTTTATTTAGGGCAAGACACAACAAATATTTAGTTTTGTTTTATTTGATGCTGTTTGATCTTGCAAAAAAGTGTAAACAACGTCAAACAAATTTGTGCTAAACAAGTGGTTACGCTTTTTTGGGGTAAAAATTTGCCAAGTGTGACCGTACCTTTAGGATCAAATACCTAAAAAATTTATTTGCTATACAGTGTACGCGAAAGAATTCGGGTATTATATTCATTAAGCATCTATATGTATGTATGTATGTATGTATAGAAAATAAGATGTTGAGTGCCAACAACATCTTTTGCGAAACTACAATGATCCTAACCTTAATGCTGTATAACTGGCTTGTCAAAGAAGATCTTTGATAAAATTTGTCATTTTTAGAAGATCTTAAATAAATTTTAAATTTCTTCTCTTCCACCAACATCAGCACTAATTTAATTTTGCACCCCTTTTCAGAAATTTCACCATTATTAAATTATCACTGACATTTTCATTCTGTATACATTACAAATTCTGTGTTCAACAACTTGTAATTAAAACAACAAGAGCAACAAAATTCAGATTTAAAGATAACGAACATATATTGCACATACTACACACAAACATTTCATCACTATTCAAATTGTCGCAATAACTCACATTTTGTTCTGTTAACAATAAAACATACATAAATACGTGATACATAAAAGGGTGATTTAAAGGGAGGTGTGTCACACAGTTTCTTGCCGCTTAAATTAAGATATGTTTTAGAGCGGCATGTCTTTGTGGTAGGAAATATTTTACGGAACACTTGAACAATGTTAGGATATATTGAAGATTTATTTGCCAAGTAAGAGCTATTTCACTTAAACAGTGCTTTATTTGATGTTGGGGTTTAATTCCCATTTCGGGAAACCATTAGCAGTACTATTACTAACTGTATTTGATGTAAAATTAAAGATGTGAATAAAACGATCCTTGGATTTAGCGAGATATCGAACATTAATTATCAGAGCTGTCAGCATGATGATGTAAATTAGCCAACATCGATACATTACGTTTATTTCTGAAATAATTCAGAATTACAAGGCGAAAATCGTATGAGTCACTCAAGATATAGAGAAAGAAACTGTGTATGAAATTGAGCTAATAGGAAATTTTTCTGCGTCGACAGCCAAGTCCAGACTCTCAAGAAAAAGATCGTCTGAGTCGTTCGAGAGATAGAGAAAGAAACAATCTATGAAATTTATTAACTCAATTTCATTCTTCTCAGTCACATCCAGTCACACGAGTGAAATCCAGCATAACTTATGGAAATGTTAGTTCTTTCAAATAAAGCCACAAAATCACAAACTAATTGTTGCACCACCCTTTAGCACTACGTGTAATTTAACAGCGTTATGCGAGTACTTGTGCATCCACAATAAGTATATTTCAATTTTACAAAACAATTCATTTTCATCATGTTGCTGGCTTTTGTTGTCGTTCCTGTCGTCGACATTTAGTGTTAAATGTGATAAATAAGTGATAAATAATATTTAACAAAAAAAAAAACTGAAATAAATTTTAAACACATTTCAACACCACAATAAATGGAGATGATTTACAATTCAAAAAAGCACAAAAAAAAAACTTAAATAAATACCAAAGTGTTGTAAATTTCTTGAGTAAGCAATGTAGATATTAATATTTTTAATAATTATCATACTATATCTTAACATTAAATATCTAATATTAATATTATTTTAATTTGTTTTTTCTTTATTAAGTATAATTAATCATAGCAGAAGTATAGAGAGAAATATAATTTAATTAGTAATGACATTTTTTAAAAGCTACACTAAGTTGGTTGATAATGATGGTTAGGGGTAATAAATTTAAAATATTTCTTTAGACAACAAAGTTTAAATATTTTATTAATTTAGTTTATATTCTTAGCCACAATGAAGCTTTAACATCAATTATTGCTTGTAATTCCAGCGATATACTATGTTGCATTACTATAATTACACTTAATGTTTGCTATATGTTATAAAGTTGCAAACAGATTTGGGAGACCAATTTATTGATTTCAGAGAGAATTAAGAGAGCATTAATATTTTGTTAGTGTGTCATAACTATAATTACACTTGATGTTAATAAAAGAAGAATACTAGACAAACAAAATTATAAGTGTTATTTCTTCTTATTGTGCAATTTTCTACAATTTGCTATCGTGGTTCTAGCCCTAGTGATTTTGAAAAAGGTCAAATTTCAGTTTCTAAACGGTGATTTTTCAGTAACTTTCTTTTTGGCAAGAATGTTTTTGGCAACTGCAACATGTTACTATTTAACAGTTTGGTATATAATTCAACCACTAATCTTACAAACTAACAACGCTTGCACATTATTGAATAATATTATCAAAATAAATGCTCAGTTAAAAATGGGTTTTTTTTATCGGAAATTTGTATTAAGCGACGCATTGTATTTCTGGTTGAATGGATAAGTAAACAAGTAAAATTGTCGTATTTGATGTGAAGACAAAAGCATTGTCAGAATAGCCAATGCATCTCGAAAATGCAATGTTTGGTTTGGTATGGATTATGGGCCGGTGGAATGTGGAATATGAAAACTGTACTTTTTCAAAGAGAACGCAGGCAGGAACGTTACTGTGAATGGTGAGTGCTACCGAGCGATGAATACAAATTTTTTGTTTGCCCAAGTCTTTTCAACAAGACGGTCCCTCATACCACGCAGCATGCGAAACAATGGCCCAACAGAGAAACGAGAACAGTTTATTTTACGTTTGGGCCGGTCAATTGACCGCCTAGATCGTACGATTGACTATTATCGTGGCTTTAGACTATTTTTTGTAGAGCTATGTATATTAAGGCTGATATATATTTAGGGACAAGTCCGCCGCGAAGCTAATATTAAAGAATTTATTTGTCAGATACCGGCTGATATGGAGAGATTATGCCAAAATTGGACTCAGTGTATGGACCATTTGAGGTGTAGCTAGTGTCATTATTTACATGAAAACATTTTTAAACTTCGAATTATATAGATTGTTTTATAGATATAAATAAAGGTTTTAAACATTTCTCTAAATTTTTAGAGACATTTGTTTTTCTTAATGAGAAATGGTTGAACTTTTTATATTAATTATTAGAGAAAATTTCTTATTATTTCGGCTTGAGTTCATTTAATAAATAACTCAAAAAATACCATTGTAAAGTTAGACAATTGGCATACTGCAATGCATTTTCTACCCTGCCAAGGGCGTCATCAGCAATGTCTTGGATCTTGGACAAATGAACTCAAGTCGTAATAATAAGAAATTTTTCTCATTCCTCAAAATTTTACGTGCTGTTTTTAATCAAATCCAAAATCTTTTCATATATGTATCACTATTTATAAAAAGTTACTTTAGTTTTCGAGAAATTGCCATTAAAATACACCGCTCACATGTTGTACTAACAAATTATCCAAATAATCCGGATTATTATGATAAAAATGAAAGGGACGGCCCGAAAAATAAGCTTTCTGAACGGTACAATCACAGAATTATAAACTGTTCCAACAAAACACAATGAAGAGTCTTGGTCAGATTAGGTGATTGTGTCCAAATTAACCATTCTAAAAAAATTCCAGACTATTACTCGACAAAAGCTGTTGTCTGCGCCGAGGCTATTACTTCGCCACATAACTGCTAGACTGGCATTCACTAAAATAAACTTACAAACTAACTGGAAACAGGTAAGCCGATAGTCTTTGTTAATAGTTGCACTATTTAAACATGGAGCAACTATTTTTCCTATGAGAAAAAATTCTATCTTAATGGTCCACATAGCTTCAACAACTATTGGAAAGGCATTACGATATTTCTCAAACAGAAATTTCGGAGGTGGTTCTTTTATTGATTTGGTGTTTCAAATCACCAAAATGAATTCTAATAATACAAAATTAGAATTAATTTCCTATTTATTAACTTTATATTAATAATAATGGAAAACAATTTACCTATGCATACATTTACATGTCGTCAAAGGGATGGTTGTCTTCGAAAAATATTAAAGTATTAAAGTATAAAGCCGTCAAATTTATGCTGATTTACAATATAAAAACATATTGTCGGTTTTAAAAGAAGCTGTTATAGATTCTTGGAGATCTACATCTAAAGCATGGTACTCTGTTCAGCATTTCATGCGAAATACTATCAAAAGCCCATATAAAAAAATTAATGCGAAATAAATGCGAACTAATGCTGCTGAAGTTGTACTCTGTTCTTATTGTGAAAAGTTACGAAATGTTTCTGGCAGCATGTTTTTTCAACAAAAAAATGTATATGGCAACATTTTTTTTCCAACTGTGAAATAATGTAAGCGGCACTTATTTCGCACGAAATTGAAAAAAACAGCCAAAAACATATGGTTTTTGTTTACATAAAAGAAACAATGTTGCATACCTAAGGGCAATAAAAACGACAATTTTCTTCTAAATCGCGGCATTGTCACCACTTGCTAATTGTCAAAATTTTCAAACGCAAATTTGAACAAAGTACCATGCTTAAAGGCATAAAACTAAATCTGGTCATAGTATGGCTGATAGAATTTTTGAGTTGATTCAAAAAAAAAAAGAAGGTCTAACACATTATTGAAGTCTACATTTTTTGAATATTGATATTTTAAGTTTAAGTTATTTTGATATTTTAAGTCAGTGAATTTATAGTTATGAAACACTAATTAATTTCTTTTTATATTTTTAAGAGGTAAATAAAAAATATAATTTTTTTTTGTTAAATAATATTTGTTTTTTATTTGTGCGTTTCGCAAGTAGGCTAAACTATTTTACTTTTTCTTTAACTTACAAAATTGAGAAAAGCTTTATGTATTTATAGTTATGCAACATGTATATAGTTTAGATACTTGAATGTAGGGAAAGGGTCAGCTTATAGGAAGGTTTTAAGCTGTGACGTCAGATACTTCCTGCAATTTTAACGATATATTACCTTCCGATTCAGCTTCAGTTCAG
Organism: Bellardia bayeri; assembly: GCA_950370525.1. Lineage (NCBI taxonomy): Eukaryota > Metazoa > Arthropoda > Insecta > Diptera > Calliphoridae > Bellardia > Bellardia bayeri. The sequence goes on along the minus strand of OX493265.1, from coordinate 19,001,889 downwards.
TCTCATAAATTAATGTTGCTTTAAAAAAATTATTTAAAGTAATTTCCCAGCCCACAATGTCCTAATTAGACAACATTTTTTGCAATTATGAATTTCTTGAAAATGACCTGTAGCGATTATATAAATTTGTGGGAAACCGAGGGTAAAGTGGCAGCTTATGGAAAGGTTTAAAGATGTTATGCTTTCAGAATAGATTTTTAGCAACAATGGAGCTTGAGCATTAGATAGAGTTAATGTTCAGTCTCACAAACTATTGTTGCTTTAAAAAAAATATTATGTGCAATTTTCCAACCAGCAATGTCCTGTTTAGACAACAGTTTTTGTTTCGATATCAAGTTCCTTGAAAAACCTGCAGTGAAGAATCTTTAGCGACTTTATGGCCTGCTGGAAATTTTTATCAATTATTTTAAAAGTACTATTGTGCTAGAGAACGTATTACTTAACTTGTCAGATTGTGGTGAAACAATTTATTTACGAATTTTAAATAAAATAGCCAGAAATATCAATTAGTTTAATTTAATGTTGTGACTAGCATTATATAAGTAGAATAGAACAAGACCAGTGACAGAGTCTACAATTTACATCCTTCTCCTGCAATGCCTAGTTAAAATAACTGGTCCCTTTCATAAAAAGTATCCCTATCCTTAAGGAGCCAACCAAGCTACTTGATCAATAATCGGTTGCTTTTCTTTTAGGCCATTTAAAGTTATTCCAGCACTGTTTTCACAATTATCTTTAAAATAAAACCAATAACTACCAGCTCTACCCACTGTAGGGCGTTTTTATCACAAAAACGTAAAAAACTCAAAAAACAATAAATTTATTTAAGAATAAATACGAGTATTTCATGCAGCATGTCATATTTACAAGTATAAATAATATTTATACTTTTTTTACTGGTATGAACTTCTGTTTATTTTCAGCTTTTAATTGTTGAACATGTCATATTTATCTTCTTGCTTCCTTGGTTTACTTTAGCGCAGCTGATATTCTTTACAAGACCCAAACATAAAGACACACAATGAACAGGACAGACAACCAGCCAGTTATGTGGACAAATGGCAAAATTGTATGGCAATAGACAGACAAACCAACCAAACCGACCAGGCAGCTAACCAACCAACCAAACAAACCAACATTACAGTAGTAGTACAAAGCACAGTGGGGCTTAAAAGCTGGCTAAATAAATTATAATAAAAATATAACTTATAAGCTAAAGGGCAGGTTTCCTTGAAACTGGGAACGACAATAGGAAAGGAGTTGCACTTTTAGAAGTTTATCTTTGGGTATAAACGTTTAAAGCTCAAACGACGCTTTAGTAGGACAAAGTTTGTCACTTAAACCTTTATGGAAGACAATTTTGTTTAAGCTCAATTGCTTTTCTATTGCAAGTTTTACTTTTATCTGACCAGTACTTTGGAACTCACATATTTCCTACCATTTATTGTGCGATCTTAGCCACTGTAAAGTTTTTCTTTTCTGTTTTTTTTTTATTTATTTTACAATTTGTTTTAATGAAATTTAATTTATTACCCCACTTTTTAAAGTAAGATGAAATGTTGCTGATTATTTATATGAAGTTGTAAAGAAAATAATGGAAAAATATTTATAATCCAGTTAATATTAATTATAAGCAAATAATTTATACAGATGTATTACTTTTCATTTAAAATAAGTGACCGATCGAATTTCAAATGAGAAATTATAAAAAATTTATAGAATAGAGCGTAAAAGTTGTTATTTTTGTTTATTAATTGAGTTGTTTGCTGATTGTGTGAGGTGCTGTTAATCAAATGTGGCATGTTTATAGCGCCAGTGGCAGGAAATGTCATTAAAACATCCGTTTGGTATAAAAAATTATTATTTAAGCTATATTCTAAGAAATTTTTATGGTAATTACAAATTGACATAGATTTTGCTAGAAAATCATAACATATAATTACCAAACAGGTACCAATGAGCTTGTTACTGAACTAGAAAAATATCTATATAAAAACCTGTGGGGCGTATAACACACAACAAGAGAACTGTAAACTAATTCCGCTACAGTCATACAACTGAGACCCTTATGAGATTTTAAAACACCTTTCAAACCGCCAAATATTGACCTACATGTGTGCAAACTTTTTAAGTTTCAAAACTCCTTGAAAATAAACTCACATGCATACATACATACATACATATGTACATAAATATTTATATGCCTACTTCACTACAACTAGTAAATTTCGCTTGTCTATTACGACTGCCACTTAATATGAAATTGTTTTTTCTCTTCACTGAAATGTACTTACAAAACCATTCATATCTGTCTATCGTGACAGCTCATAAAAATGATGTGTCAGTTTGCCACTTAACTGATTTATATATTTCAAGATAACCTTAGCAAAAAACCAAAACAACGATGCCATCGCTACTAATAATTGCAATCATAATTTATATTTATTTATTTTTATAAAAATCTATATAATTTTTGTTTTGTTTTGCTATAAATACAACTGCCAGTTGGCTTTTTATTATTAATGATATTGTTTACATTTTGTGAACAAAAAAAAAAAAACAACAGTTTTGTTTAATCATTGACAGTATAAGCTTGACGGTAGCTTTGAAGAATTTGATTTGCAAGAAGTACAAAGGTACAAAGTTTGTTTGGAAACTATTTTAGTTTTTGAACAATTATAAAATGAGTTTAAAAGTGGAAATTTATAAATCAAGAATATGTGAGTCACTGGCATAGCTGCAAGCAGCTTTAATCAAAACTAATACGTTAGTTAGGCAATTTGTTTCCTATTAGAAATTCGCTCATTAATTGTTTAAACTATGTATATCTATAAAATTATTAAAAGTAGCTATGACATTTTCCCATCTCTTTGGCAACATATGAATTCACTCGGAAAGAACTGCTGATCTTTTGAGGCCAAGAATGAATCAATCGAATGGATCAAGATCCGTCTATAAGACGGATGAGGCAAGGCTTTCCAACATCTTTCTAAATAGATTTTAACTGGTATTGCAGCATGTCGCTGAGCGTTGGCATAAAGGAATAAAAAGCTTATTCGCCGCATATTCTGGGCGTTTTTCTGCCTATGCTCGCTTAAAACGAACTGCATTCGGTACAGTTTCCCTGTGGTGGTGTGGACAGATTTCTACAGCCAACCATAGATAGGCTTCCACCAAATACAAAGCCTTACCTTATCGCCATATATAATTGGTTTTTGTTGATTAAGCTTCACATTCGCTTAAGTTATGGGGTTATCGTCATTAATCATTTTAATAATTTTGGTCGCACACTTTTTGAAATTGCTGCTTGAGTAGCTTCCAATGAGTTTGCAAGATCTTGTTGAATTTGGCAAAAATCTTCTTCGTCTTCAAAGTTTTTTAGCTGGCCAGGGCGATGTTCGTCTTCTGTGTCAAAATCGTCACTTCTGAAGCGCACGTTGAAACCAATGCAACTCATTCACCATAAGCTCCGGTGAACAAATCGTTGTGCTTAAGCGACATAATGAGGAAATAATGCAAAACCAAGCTAAAAAAAAACTCTGTTGGTTACATTCAGGTATGTGAGAGAAATCGAAAACGAGTGAGTTTTAATTTTAGTTAATTTTTTCGTAATATTTCTGTATTGAAACAGTTTTATCCCACAAAATGAAAAAAAAAATTTGCTATTAAAGAGAATCTTAAAACAAAAATTTTAAAAATTTGATTAGAAATACTTTAAAATGGACTTCAAAAACTCACTCGTTTTCGTTTTCGATTTCCATCACATACCTGATTATAATGTTCCATAACTACATGAGAATAAATTATAGATATGTACCGCATTCGATGAGGCTTCAAGTTGATACACTGTTGAACGCTTATATATGTAGTAGAAATGAAGATATCTTGTTTGTATATTCCTTGGTCAAATATAGAGTAGTATCAATAGACAACTATAGGCATGTCGTTAAAATTTTCCGGTATTTGTGTCTAGCTTCTGGTGTCAGCAATAGGCTATACATAGAAAAAACGGTTTGAGTGAAGTTTGCAGACGCAAGTCAAAACTAGAAACTTCTTTAACAGCCAATTTTGGATACTTTGGGTTCTGTATTGTTATCTTTGTGAATAGAACATCAGCTGCAAAAGGTGGTAACCGTACAATTTCCATTAATTAAACGAAGGACAACATCAGTATTTAATATAAGAATCAAAAAGGTCGAATAAAAAGTCATACATTTCACAATATATTGAAGAGGCTCATTTAATACCATTAAAATGATGTTGTTCCTAAAAACTGTAATGATGTCTTAATAAAAATAAAATGGAAATTTATTTACATTAAATTAATGACCTTGAAAGCCTGCATATAGGAAACTATATAAAATATTAATATAAACGAAAAACGGTCGATCAACATTTATAATTGGAAAATATAATTTTTATTACTTTTTCCTGGATTAATTAAAGTTTTCCATAAAATTTAGACCATTAATTTATGATGTTGAAGAGATTAATAGAAAGCTTATAAGTTTTAATTCACCATAAGATCATTAGTTCCCAGTTACACGAAGCAACTTTTTAAAAGATTAATTCAATTTTGCCTTTGAAATTTCTTCGGTGTTCATACAGCAAAATTTTATTGTTTTATTCGAGAGTATAAACACATTTGTATAAACACACTAAGAGAAAATTAATTCATTTATTTAAAGATCTGCATTAGAAATATGACAAATGTCATGCCACTCATGGTGTAATTATACAGGGTGAGTGCAAATCCACAATACAGAAACAACAGGCATTTTGTTTGTGTAAAATAATGTACTACTATCAAAAACACTTGAAAAAGTATTAATTTTGACATAAGTAAATTGTTAACAAAGTCAGTCAGTTGTGCTACTGCACTCACCTTGTTAATTACACCATGATGCCACTCATGAAAATGCTGATTAATAATTTTTAATGAACAAATTATTTTTCTCTTAGTGCATATGTAAGACGAGTAAGTGAGTAAAACGAATTGTTAGTACAATCAAGTGTGTACTCGTCTTAAATTTCCCTCACCACGATATTTAAAAGGTAACCAGCTTAGCTTAAAGAATTGCTTCGTGTAAATTGGAACTTGGTAGTTGACAGTAAGAATTGACAAAATTTTGCGTTTTTTAAGATTTTCTTCTTTGTAACATGGAAAATAAAGAAGCCGATATTATTATTTGTTGCAACACAGTAAATACAAAAAATATATTTTTAGTTTTAATGGCCCCTGACATTTTAATATCTATCTTAGCTGTGCGAACGTGTCTACTATTTTTGACATATGAAAACACTGCATCGTAAATAAATATTTTAATCAATAAACTAATAAATATAACAAATACTAACTTAAGTTATTTAAAACCACTCACTCACTTATTCATACCAACATCCATCATAATATTAAGAACTTGAATACTATAGTAAATATATTAAAAGTTCTGAACTAATCATATAACGCAAAGTCAACAAATACTTTAAAGCCCCCGCTAAACAACAGTACAATAAATAATATCAAATGTCATAAAAAATAAACTACAAATTTTTGGCACAAGTATTTACAATAAAAAGTAAACTTATAAATATTTGCTAGAAACGAGGCAAAAGATAAAAATATACAAATATTTCTGGTTACTATATATCTGATAGTTTTATGACAGATATCTTAAATTCTAGAACATAAAACAAACTAATTTATATAAATACACTTCATATTTTAACTTACGCTAGTACAAATATTTTTTTAACTTTTCAGTGGATAGCAAATGCAAAAACACTGAAATGACAATTTTGTTAAATGTTTATTTTTGTTGGAACATATTTCACTCGCGTGAATCCTATAGTTTATTAAGTCTGGTTAATTTTGCTGACATTGTCAAGTTTTCTTTACTCTTCATCTTTGTAAATTTAAAGCAATCAGTTTAATTTCAAATTAAGATTTTGTTTCGTCTTGCTGGCGTACCTGCAGTCACCCTCCTCGCTAGTTTGGTGTGTTTTTAAGAAGAGCTACCTTTATTTTATCTTTTCAACGTGGTCACGATTTGTGGTAAATTGTATTTCCTTAGCTTAACACTCTACGGTTGGTTATGCTGATTTCCAGATATTGAATTGTACAGTAATTTAAAAGTTTGGTTAACAGAGTTTAAAAATCTGTCTAGATCTTGGCCTGAGTTAAGTAACACTATAATCAGATAAGTCAGTAAGATCCTTGTAAGGATTAAACTGCATAGATGGAAAAATAAAGATTTTGAAATCATAATTTATTTGAGACTTATCTCAACAAATTGTGGATACAATGGATACTGACATAAACAAATTTTTCACTGAATTTATATGAATATATTTTATAGTTTAGCTCACTCACTAGTCATCTCATACTTCCATTTAAAATTAAAACACATTACCATATTCTGCTGCTCCTAAGTCTTCATGACAGACAAAATATATTCGTACACAACATTCGTATACCTAAACTATAGTACAACTAGTAACTGCTACTTGAGATTTTATGACAGTTATGAGTACTTTGTACGAGTTTAACTGCATAGTTATAAATTTTTACTGTCAGATTCACGAGATTTCAGTTTGTACACTTTTATTTTATAGTGATATTGTTTTCGTTTTATATTGTGTATTTCATTTGAAGTTTTATTGTTGGTTTGCTGTTTTTTCCCTGTTTTCTTCGTAGACAATTCATAGCTTAAAAATATGAATGTTGTATGAAATTTTGACAAATGTAACTAGTCTGAATGAATAACCTTGTTGGCATTAGATGCAGTGGGGATTGTTGTAAAAAAAGCACCCTAAAGTGGTTGACATGTGCGTATAATTCAAGCGGCATTGTGCGGCATTGCATGGTGCTCAATATCCTATATATGAAAATAAGCACCACCCACATTGCGGCGAAGCTCCAGTAAATTAATAGTGTTGTACACCCTACTGTCACCGATAAGCAACTTCGTACTCTCCTATAAGCAGTCGAGTATACAGGTCGTATACAGGTGATTTAAATAGTAAGGAGATCAGATGGAGTGAAGTATTTCCTACACCGTTTTAAAAATCAAGGCACTTGCACGCTACTTTTGACACTTGAAAAATGTGTTTAGTTCAGTGGACATTAAACTAGATTCTTATAATGTGATTTATGAGGAAACTCTATAAAAATGATAGCAGTTATCACCGATATCATCAGTAGTAAGTTTCGATAAAAGAGCAGACTCTGTCGAACGCTTTGGAACTATTTAAAGCTATCACTTTACTTTCGCAAAAACGATGTATAGAACGACTCCAATTTTCTGATATGGAAGCCGTAATTGTTGAACTCCATATATTCCATTGGATGGTAATTTATCATATTCAGTATGTACTGGATTTTCTCCTTGAAGAAACAAATAATTTTCTAAGGATTTTCTTCAATAAAAATTGATTATTTGTTCTTAATGCAAGCTTTGGGGCCATAGATTAAAGTAAATATCATCGGGAAAGAGGAAAAATAAATGAAGGATGTAACTGGTCAAACGTTGAATACAAAAATAACGTAGGCCATAGTTCTTCTACTTACTGCAGAAATAAACATGTAACTATAGAAAGAAATATTCTTGTTATATCTCAAAATAGACAACAAGTCATGGTGTAACTATACAAGGTGAGTGCAAATCGAGGATGCGTCTTCTTTGAAAACCTGTTTCTATATGAAGGAGTTGCTAGATCGAAAACAAAGTAAACATGTGCTCATAGCACAGACGGAAGTTTCCCAAAAACTTAACTTTTTTCTGTTTCTACCGCGCTTTCTGTTCTAGGCCAAGAAGTTTTCGAACCGCCCTCGTATGTTAAATTTATTATTTTATTATTTCCTTACCTATATTCACATACATTAAAAAAGTAAATATTGATTAATGATTATTTTAGTTAATTTTCAACTCAGTAATTATCAGAGAATCCCAGATATTACTTTAACGAAGTATTGTCTGTATATTTTTAGTTTCTTTGAAAGACATTTTTGCTTCCATTTTGTTGACGATCTGTCTGACTTGTTTCGTTTTACAACATTATTTACAATACTTTTAGCTTTGTCACAATCATTGAAACTGACAATGTCGAATTTTCAAGGAATTTTGTAAACTTTTTTTATAACCGTTTTGTTTATTACTATTGATTAAAATTTGTTTAAGTTGTTTATTCGAACAAATTGTCGCCATGATCTTTATAACTGACAGATAAAATTTGTGTGTTTCATCTTCTCTGTAAATGTCCGGCTCTTCAAAACTCTAGACTCAAATTGTTAACAATCCTATACTTAACAACCTAGCGGAGACATCAATTATTAAATGGTGCGATTTCAGCGGATCCCTGAACGCAAAAGGCTGGATATAGTACCAATTACATATTGGCATCTGCACACAGAGAAAAAATATAGTTATACACGTTTATCACAACAATGTCAATATTTTTACAAGTTTTTCAACAATAGTATGGTCTCTGTAATTTTTTTTTATGATTGCGGTAACCATAATATGGTAAAGTTACGATTCAGATGATTAGTACTACGATTGTAGTTATTACATATGTATTTGTTGCAATCATGTTTATAATGAATCGATTTAACATAATTTGTTGCTCTTTGATTATGATAGAAAACAACATAATATGGTATATATTTATCACAAAACTGCTATAATCTTGTGCATGGTAAAACTTAACCATATTATGGTTGCAGAAATCATATAAATAATTACAGTGACCATAATATTAAAAAAAAAATTTAAATGTTGAAATTGTAGTGGTAAACATGTACAGCTATATTTTTCTATGCGTCTGGAAAATATCTACTGTTATCGTTTATTCAACAAACCGTTTTCAAAATGCAATCAAAAGATTTCTCTTAAACGCTTGTATAGCCATAGTAAATATTTTACACTTTGTTTGTAACTTTCTTCCAAATTAACTAGCTGAAACCAAGACTCGTTCAAAGAAAAATTAAAATAAAATATTTTAAATTTTAAAACTATTTGACTTCCCCTTTTCCCAAACACAAATACCATTTAAGAATACTATTTTTTTTTCAACATGAAATCTTATGTACATAATTATATTCCTCAACCTGACATCAAGCCCTCAAAACGCTTTCAACTCAAAACAGTTTTACATATTTAGGCAATAAAAATATTAAATAACTACACAACTTTTGATTGTAACAGCCACATACTAGATCTGATACTACACAAATAAATAAATTAAATTTTTCGATTTCGAAAACAAAAAAAATAGAAAAAAGCCCCATAAAAAGATATAAAACAATAGTAGTTTATTTTGTTTTTCTGTTAACAAGAAAAGAAACAAAAATAATTTATTGCCACTTAAGTCATAAATACATTTATAATTTCTACCAATTTACTTTACAATCTCTTATGTGCATCTAACGAAGAACAGAAAAAATAATAAAAATTCAAAAAACAAAAGAAATAAAACAAAAATTTATGTATTTTTCCTTCATAGTGTTATTAAGCAACATATAAATGGACGGACTGGAAAAAACATGTTCATACGAACAAATGATATAAGGTTATGGCACTTTTAAAGCTGATATGATAGAGACGAGTTTATTTATGAGACTGCTGGTGCTGGTGCTGTTGCTGCTGTGGCCGGTTGTTGGTGGTAGGTAGTTCAAATTGTAGTTCAAAAAAAATGCACTATGTCGACGGCTAACGACAACAGTAGTACAAGTAGTAGAGAAACTCTCTAACAAGGAGGCCAATCAACAAAGATACAGACATATTTATAAAATAATAAAAAAAAAAACACACACACATCCATACAGTAGTAAAACTAATTACAAGGTGTGCCGCCAAAAGCCACCACATTAACAATAAACAATACACACAGATAAATTCATACATTCATTTATATATAAAGAGCTACACTCGTAAATATAAATAAAATAAAAATAAAACCTTTATTTTTGTTTAACTCGATAAAAGTAACAAAAGACACTCTTGAAAAAAATAAAACCATAAATAATCAAATGATATAAAAACGTAAGAAATTTAAATTATTATTATTTTCTTAAGAGTTTTGTTGTTATTTAAAGTTATTGGTGTTGTTGATGTTGTTGTTGTTATGAAACGCCCTCCTTTGTTAAAATTGTTTAACTCTCTTTATTTTCTATATGGTCAAAAAAAAAAAAAAAAAATTAAAATATAGTGGTCTCAAACCTAATAATTCATCCTAAGGCCTTTGTATTTCTTATTGACGATGTTGCGGCTAAAGATGATGATCTTAATGATCAAACAAGCAACACTACTTAAAAGCATCCATTTCAAATCTCTCCCAAAAAAAACACACACACAGAAAAACAGTGGCTTTATTGGGACATAAGACTTCAATCGTAAACTAAGGATGACAAAATATATGTAATTTAAAAACATAAAATTATAATAAATCTTAAATTTAACAGAAATGGGTATTTAAATAGATGCTGGGGAACGAAAGTGTGACACACTATTTGCCTTTTTTATTACATATGTAATTAAAAAGTGTTTTTATTACAACTTTCTTTTTGGCAAGACTTTTATTGGCAGCTCAGCTATTTTTTTTTTTTTTTTTTTTGTAACATATTGCTGTTAAACATATTGATTTTGGTTTATAATTTAACCATGAATCGACTGATTCGAATGAATTTTATTATCAAAATTCATGCTCGGTTAAGAAATTGCATCGTGCACTTTTTTATTGGAAGATAATTTTTGATTGAATGTATACGTAAACAAGCAAAATTGTCGTATTTAGAACTGACAATGACCATAGTTGATGCTTTTAATGCAAAATATTCAAAAGTTCCGCTGGCACCACAGCTTTGGGTAAGTGAGCAAATATGTTCCACGAAACCACGAAATAAGTTGAAAAAATATAAAAATATTGATGTTAATTTTTTATATCTTTATGAAGTTTTTTATTGACATTGTAACGTCTTGTTGCCTATAAGCTACAATCCCTTTTTATGAAATACCAGCTGACCGCCCCGGCTTCGCTCGGTATGTACTAATGATTTGTATTTCATATAGAATTAAAAATTAAGACACAAAAATTTCAGTAAAAAAATAACAAAATTTTGTATCAATTTATTGTTTAAAAAGTTTCTTCAAAATTCGATTATTATTATATGCAACAACAATTATTAACGAAAAAAAAACAATGGTGGTAAACAATGTTTTATGTTCTTCTATTGGGGGCAGAAAATGAATAGTCCTGACGATGTACCGACTCGAGCACGCAACATATAATTGACCGTGAAAACAACATTGGGATTCTAGATTTAACCCACACACTTTTAAAGATAGTCCTTGAGATTTATTTATCGTCATTGCGAACTGGAAATTGGACGCGTTTAAAATTGAATTCTAGATCACTTGGTTGCATAGGTGTCCTGGGGATAAGCACTTCTTCACCTTTAAACTTTCCTATAATTATCTTTGCTTTAATAGTGTTTGGCATCAGCGTTTTAACAACTAATCTTTCGATATTATCAAACACGACTAAATATATATTTATAGCAAACACATATATCACTCATTAGGAACTTTCTAAAGTTTAGGCGTAGGTTAAATAAAACAATTGAGTAGTGAAAAGAAGGCAGTGTTGTTAGCTCTTCAAGTTTCTTCAAAAAAATTTCGCTTATTAAGAAAAATGAGAAGTGAAAAGGAGGCAGAACAATTTAGTTCATTGAGTTTTGCTAAAATATACTCATATTTAAAAAATGAGAAGTGAAAAGAAGGCTTTGGTGTCAGTTCTTCAAAAAAAAAAATGTCTCTTATTAAGAAAAATGAGAAATGAAAAGGAGGCAATATATTAAAAACTTAAAAAATCCGAGTTTTACCCGGACTTTTTACATTTTTTTCTTTACAAACCATCTAATGAGAATTTCGAATCGAATAAAAAAAATCAGCCAAATCGCCCCTTCCTTTCTCACGTGATGCCATTACATACTTGGATCATTTCATTTTTATATATATAGATGAACAATTTAAAAGTTTAATAAAAAAATTTAAAAACTACATGTTTTATTATTTATCAGAATCTATTGAAATTCATAGAAAATTAGTTATTTGAAGTTCTTAAGTTATAGTTATATAATGCTTCTGCAATAACAAAAACAACACGCAGTGTTTTTGGGAATTCTTCGTACTTAATTATTAAGTATGAATCTTCAATGGCTGACCACAAATCCGTCAAATGACCTGGTGGTCGAAATTTCCTTTTTGTTTCTGAAATTTTTAACTACTATGTTTCTTTTTCATTTCATCTTTAATCGCTTTAAATTTTCATCTCTATCTATCCATTTCATATCTTTTGAAGCAGCACAAAGGAACCAAAGGAGCCAATTGAGCAGTACGATTGCATGGTGGCTTGTTAAACTAAACTAATTAATTTACTGAATTGAAAAATAGTGAAAATCTTAATATAATAACTTCAACAAACGTTTCTGTTTATTCAGTTTCCAGGACATATTTATCTTATATCTTTAGAAGTCACTATAACTATAAAGGTAGGGTACAAACGACGAGCGTAATTTTGTAGTATTAGGCACAACTAAACATAATTAAAACTCTTTTCTACCAATAATATTTGTCTGTTTGTCTTTTTGTTTATGCTGCTGCTGTTATGTTATTGTATGCATTCAGATACATATACATATACATATACATATATATTTTTATACTTTTAATGTTATCTCATGATAATCACTGGCCATTAGTCATTTTGAAGTATCACTAACATTGGTTTTAAATCAAATTGACAGCAAGACAGTGAGTAACAACATTGCCGCAGCTCAAGCAGCTGCTAGTGCGCCAACAACCGGTAGCGTTTCTTATCTTTATGATGAAATATTTTCCTCATACAAATACTACATATAAAAATACACACTTTTAAATATGACCAAAGTATAGCCGTTTATTTATAAACATATATTAACATTTTTTTGTTTTTGTTTTTTTTTCACTTTTTCCAATACGCTTTTTGAAATGTAAATTGAAATTGACAGTAAAACACACAAGTTGAATGTTGACTTTTATTTTTCTGAAATTAAGAAAAAACAGATTAAGTGAAATATTTATTTATATAGTACGAGTGTTTGCATCAGCTAATTAAGTGATCTGGTATTTTGAATAAAATGCCAACCTGTTATCTAATGAGTTTATTATTTGCTTGGGAATTTCTAATTTTCATTTTAGATTACTCACTTAAATATGCATAGTTAATTAGAAATATGCATATTTTGAGTGATAAAATGTAATATCCAATAATAAATAAGCTAAAATTATGGTTTATAACGGAATAAATAGTAGATAATCGAGTGAAAATTATCATGTGAAAGCTTTTAATTGAGATCTTAATTAAAAAAAATATTTATGTTATAATATGTCAGGTATAAAGTGTATAAGACAGTGTTCACATTAAATCTAGCCCTGCTGCAGAAGCTAAAGCTAAGGTATTTTATCATAACAAAATCATAGATTTTTATAAAAGGCAATTAATTTCAGTTTCTTTATTTCGCTTTTCTTAAATATTAATAAATGGAAATTAATGTGTGTTTTGAAAGAATGCAAACGCCACCGAATTTCATGTGTACAACACTTTATAGGGCGAATAACTAGGGGCTTATAAGTAAGCCTTTTAATGAGGTGTTTATTTGAAAAATATTCATTCTATAAAATGTCAGTTAAAAAGTATTAACAACTGGACAATGATCGAGTGAAAACACGATCGTGTGTAAGCTTTTTATTGAAGGCTTAATTACATAAATATTTGTTCTATATATATCAGTTACAAAGCGTATAACTGATTTAATAAGTTAGTAAGATACAATAGCCAAGTCTTTCAAAAACCTCATTAGTCATTAAAGTGCTCAGTTTGTTTGTATTGGATGTATAACTTAAAAATGTGGGATTTTGAAACCTTTGAACAATAATTAAATAAATATTTGTTCTATAAAATATCTGTTAAAAAGTGCATAGCTATATAAGTCAGTGACTAAGTCATAATAGCGGATTTTGAAACATTTCAAAAAAAAATGTATTTAAAGTATTGGCAAATGTTAGCAATGACTTTTTCCCATCTTTTTGGCAACATAAGGATTCCGTGTTAATAGAAATGCTCAGCTTTTTATGCCAAGAACGTACCAAGCCAATTTCGGATACCTTTTCTCAAGTGAAGCGTTTCCCAGAGAGCGAGCGTTCCGCATCGAACGAACCAAATAGTCCCCGACCAACTACTTGTTTCAAAAGTTCTAGAATATAAGGTGGGTGGGGCAAACTTCCTAACCACTTCTTTCTGAATACTTTTATCAGATATTGCAACATGTGTTCCAGAAGTTGTGGAGTTGTTGTGAAGAAATACGAGGGCGGTTCGGAAACTTCTTAGCCTAGAATAGAAAACGTGGTATAAACAGAAAAACGTTAAGGATTTTGGAAACTTCCGTCTGTGCTATGAACACATGTTAAATTTCTTTTCGATCTGACGGAAGGAGTTGTCAGAAACAAAATTTATGAATTCGTGGTGTCATTAAATATTAAAATGAAAAAAGTTTATAGGAACAAGAAATTCATAATGATATGGTGAAAGTGCTAATTTATATACAACATTAAAAGTTTGGGTTGCTGAATTTAAACGTGGTCGTACAAATATTGAGGATGAACATATTATGGGACGTCCAAATACAGCAAATTGTAGCCAAAGTTCAATAGCTAATATCATGGGCATCTCAAATGATCGAGTCCATTTAGTTTTGCATGAACAAGTACAGATGAAAAAGCTTTCTGCAATATGGATGCCGCATACGTTAATATTCGACCAAAAATGTATAAGAATGAAAATTTCTCAAGCTTGTTTGGATCATTTGAAGTAAAATAAAATGGATTTTAACCGTCGTTTCATAACTGTTGATGAGACATGGATATTCAAATATACTTAAGAGGCAGAAGAACAATCCAATCAATGGACCAAAATTGAAGGAAGTGCCCAAAAGAAGGCAAAAATAATTCAATGTCAACGGTTTTTTGGGACTTCAAAGGTATTTTATTGATTGACTATCTGCAAAAGGGTAAAAAAATCAATTCAAAGTACTATTGCAACATCAACATGGATCAACTTAGTGTAAAAACGCGACAAAATCGTCCTGGCTTACAACACAAAAAAATAATGTTTCATCAAGACAACACAGCAAGAGATAAAATTGCTTGATAAGCGTTGGACTAAGTGTATTGAAGTTTCATGAGATTATATTGAAAAATAATAATGTTTTTGAAAAACTACTCTCTTTTTGTGCTGGGATAAAAATTTCCGAGTCGCCCTCATATTACGCTTTCATGAATTTCCGCATATTTTGGACGTTTTTCGGAAAATGTTTTCTTCAAACGAAGAAGTTACATTCGGTACAGATTTCCTGTGATGGTCTAGCCAGATTTCAGCAGCTCATATATATATAATATATGGCACTACCTCAGCGCCATGGATCTTTGACTGTAGTATCGATTCAGCTGGTTGGCCGGGCTTCCCTTACTCTTTGTGTTATCCAAATGGATCCAGTTTTCGTCGCAAGTAGTGATTTCGTGCAAAAATGATTCTCTTTCAAAGCTTTTAAGCAGTGCATAATTGGCTTTTTAGCTCTTCTTGGCTTCAATTCATATGGTACCCAATTACTCTGCTTATAGATGAGTCCCGCTGCTCACAAACGTTTTGAAATTCCTGCTTGGGTAGCTGTCAATTGCTAGATTTTGTTGAGTTTGACAACAGAACTTCCTCCATGCTAAAAAGTGGTGCAGGTGTACTTTAGATCAAATTCTTTAAATTTTGGCTGGCGAACATAGTTTTTCATTAGTTTCGTCCTCTTTTCCATTCTATATCCGTCTAATGGAGGTACTTCTTTACGATGTGCACCCGCGCCACTTTGCAGCATAGAGGTTTTATAATGCTTTGGGGTGCTATGTCGTCATATGTATGCAAGATATTTAAACAAGATAATTATACGAAGCATACGACTTATCACGTCAAGCAATGGTTTTTTAATAATTTGGTTGCTGTTTTTCACTGGGCTTCATGCAGTCCTGATTTAAACCCTATTGAGAACTTAATGCAAGTTGTAAAAGCCAACGTAAGCTCTGTAAAAAAAAAGCATTTTTAATGACATTTTTGCCGAAAAAAAGAAAGCTTGGGAAGCTAATCCAAGTAGTGTAGTATGTAAAAACTTGGTGACCTCAATGCCTAGCAGATGTAAAGCTGTTATCGATAACAAGGGATATGCAACAAAATATTGATTTATTTTTAAATAAATAATTTTTTTTTGTAAAATTTGTGGTATGTGCTTAATTATATGCAAGACTGTTATCAATGTTATTTGAAAATATGACTCACAGATTTACAAAAAAAATTTAATTTAACACAATATGAAGTTATTTTCTAGGAGTAAGAGTTAAATTAACAAAACTACGACAAAATTTTGAGAATAACATAAAACCTTTCGTATTATTTGCTTCAAGCTCACATGTTAGTATCGTGTCCTTAATTAGTTGCACGTAGCTGTATGTATAAGTTAAGTATGTCAAAAGATACGCTATCCCGCACTTTTAAACAACTAAGTTTCAAAAACGTCATAAATCAGGAAAAGGTTTAGTTTTTGTAAAAATGTCTTCTAATGTAGAAAGAAACTAATCTTTTAGCTTCTTCATTACACAAAAAGCTGCAAAACATGCTTAAATTAATACTCGTTTTTTATTTTAGCCCATAAAGTAAAATTGTTAAGACACTCAACTCCCTGAAAGCCTTTAAATAAAACAAAACACTACTATGCAGCGCAGAAAATTCTATAAACCTGACACATTGACAACATTTGTGTCCAATCGTTTGTTGTTATAAATTCCCAACTCTTGACAATTGTCGTATGTCTGTCTGCCTGCATAATGTAGGCACTCTTATACTCCCAATATATAAACAAAACACATGTCTCCACTAAGTGTTGTTTAATTTACAGCCAAAGATCAAGTACTTAAATTATTACAATACATATTTATTTTTTGAACAAACCAAAAAAAAAAAAAAAAAAAAAAAAAACTAGACATCTACTTAAACGGATTTCCTTGAATTACAAACAATACAACAAGACACCCAACACGAAAAAAGAAATATGTATAACAATCAGCGAGAGAAAAAAAAATTAACAGCAACAGTACTACAACACCACTGATGACTATAACGAAGGAAAATATTATGAAAAAAATAAAAAAACACACAAACCTAAGACCTAATAAGGCGTCAACCTTAAAGGAGTTGCTAACACATTTTTACATCACTTTGCACAAAATAAATGTCTCCCATGTGAGTGCTGACAACATGTCACCTACAAATGTCATTTAGGAAAATGAACAAAAACGAACGAACGAGCAAGTCAGCGAATGAACCAGCAACACAAACAAAACATTAAATAATACAAAATTGTAGATACAATATAAATATAACTATACAGTATAGTTGTTGGTGTTGTTGTTTTTGTTGAGCTGTCATTATAAAACAAAAAATATATATTTAACAGCAATGACAACAACAGCAGCACCAAGCAGCAACCTAAAGAACGTATGTATGTACGTACTCGTACTCATAAAAGATGTATAAGAAAGATACAAGTATGTATAGTTTTTAGTCAAAATGTAAATGTAACATTAAGAAAGTGTCAAAGTAAGCATTATAAAAATGACAGAAGGAAGCCATAAATATTAAGCCAACAACTTAAAAAAATTATATTAAACAAAACGCAAACACATACCAGCTATTGCAGCCAACATTTACACAGTAGTAGTTGTATTGTAATGACAACAGCAACAATGTCAGCAAAAACGTTAAAGAATATTTGACACAAACACACTCTACAACTCATTTACCACACAACTCACTTACTCAAACTTAAAATTTATAATGTCAAACAGCGTTGTCAACTTTGAAATATCAAAACGCATCAAAATGAAGAAAAAAACGCACCAAATTTAGAATTTTTTTGTTTGAAATGTTTATTGAATTAATTTTACATTTTTTAAATTCTATATAAAACTTTTTATCAACGATTAATAATGAAAGCCTAAAAACTAACAAAGACATATAAAATAAGCATTTAACTACTCAAAATGTCACTCACAATATGCTTTTCAAAACTGAAGTACTAATTGGTAAAAATTAGTCAAAATAAAGATTTCATCACATTTTCGGAAAAATTGAAAAACGCACCGAAATTAACAAAAAAGCGCACCGCCCACCAACTAAGTAATTTTTCGCATAGAAAATTTAAGAAAGCACCAAAAATGCTGCGAAACGCACCAAGTTGACAACGCTGGTGTCAAACAACAAAATGTTGTAAGCGGAGACGAGAAGGTGTTGACATTGCTACATGTCAGTAAAAAAAAAACATTATTAAACAGTAGGGGCATGAACAAACTTAAATCAACAACACCTTCATGTTGTCAGCAGCATCATTACAGCAATAATAATTTTAATCATCACTTGTTTGTAGCTGCCTAAATTTGTAAATATTTTTAGGTATTTTATTAAATAAATTGTTTGTTTGGTTAATGATGTAAAGTGTGAAGGTACGGTCACATTTGGCAAATATTTGCCGAAAAAGACGTAACCTCTAAATAATATATATGTATTTGAACTCGTTTGTTTATTTAAAAAACTACAACAAATATTTAGTTTTAATTTATTTAATGCTGTTTGCAGCAAGATAAACTCTTGTAAAAGTAAAAAGTGTCAAACAAATTTGTGCTAAAACAAGTGGTTACGCTTTTTTTTTTTAGTAAATATTTGCGAAATGTGACCGTACCGTGAATAACATATTCAGTGCCATATCGAATTATTACTATTTATTATGTTAAGCTCTCACCCTCTTATTCATGAAACTTGTCAAAGGTTTATAACAGGCTTATGAAGCAAATTTTGTATGGATATTTGCTTTATAAGCCTGTTATAAACAATTATCAAACATGATACTTGTTTTAAATTTAAACCATTGGTAGAGGATCTAAAGAATATTTTAGATATCCACATAAAAAAGTCTATATTTTATAGGAAATGTAAATGATTATAGATTATCCTCCTTTTTAAATTTATACTGATAATAAAGAAGCATATTACATAATCAAATGCAAATCCTATTTTGTTGGGAAATATAAGTAATCATTGATTATCCTAATTTTTTAATTTGGGCCACTACTACAGGATGTAGAGCATATTTATGAATTTCATATAAGATTTGTTCCTGAACATACCTACAGTTATTCCTTATAAAGCAGTTCGTTAACATACGTATGTATGTATGTACAAATGAACTTCAGCCCCTTCATTGAAGGGTACCCAATGCCAATCCAAAATATAAATATACAGGCATGTCACAGAATTCGATCGGAATGGTTTCAATTCCGTATTCGCAAATCGATCGTTTTTAATTTGCGTTCTCTAGATTCCGATCGATTTTGTTTATTCCCAAAAAATTTTTAAATCTCGGTTTTTAACTTAAATATGGTAACGTTGTGTAACCAAAACAAAAAACATATGATTTTTGTAATAAAAAGTATAACAAAAGCAAACAGAAACAGCGCTAACAAAGAAATTTTAAATAGAAGTGAACAAAATTTTCCAAAAATGCCTGGAATTAAAATTGTTGCTGTTTTAAATGAACAACGACATCAAAATGCAGTTGAAAAGCTACGAACAAGACATTTAAGGGCTGCATCTGAAAACGACAAAAGTTTTCTTTTTGCTGACACCAACTTTGAAGTTGTTAACATTTTAATTAAATATCAATGAGATAATTAAAACAACAATGAAATAATAAAATTAATTATTTAATTGTTATTATAAATTAGTAGTATGAGTTTTTTTCAGTATAAAATCATAAAAAATAACAATTTTTCATTCCGAAAAAAAGACTCAATTTACGGAATCAAAATCATTTTCGATCGGAATTGAGTTCTCTGACATGGCTGATATAAACAATTTGGTATAAAGGCAATTGTTTGACTCTTTTTGTCGCCTCTTCAAATACATATGACTTAAGTTACGGTCACACTTGGCAAATAATTACCGAAAAAGACGTAACCACTAAATAATATACATATATTTGAACACGTTTATTTGTTTAAAAATACTTGATTTATTTAAGACAAGACACAACAAATATTTAGTTTTATTATATTTGATGCTGTTTGATCTTGCAAAACTCTTGTAAGAGGATCCAGCGTCAAACAAATTTGTGCCAAAACAAGTGGTTATGCTTTTTTGAGTAAATATTTGCCATGTTGTGACCATATCTTTAGAATGTTTATTTAAAAGAAGAAACTCTTAATTAACGTCATTACAATAAAGTTTTGGACCAATTATTTCCCTGTAATTATTCAAAAACTGCCATGAATTGGTATGGAAGAAATCAGGTCACGTAATAGAAAAATATTTGAATTAAGCGTAAAGAGAACGTTATTTTTGGAATGGTATGATAAATTGATTATGGAAAAATGCAACATTAGTAAACTTTAGAACTGTTTTAGCTTTTGCTACTTTTGTTTTAGCTTTCAACAACATACTATTACTCAATATTGAGTACACAAAAAAATAATTTTTCTTACCAACCACAAGATATGTCAACAAGTAGGTTACTTTAGTCATTCATTTATTCCTACCGTCTACTCCTATTGTGTGTGTTGTTTGGTAGCTGTCTCTGCCATAGTCTACATCGTTGTCATTGTCATTTTTGTTGTTGTCTCCTACAACATTATTTAAGTAGTGTTGTGTCATTTACTTGTCACTTAACACATGATTGAGTTTAAATATGCGTTTCATCTTACATTTAAAAAAAATATCAGAAAATGAAAAGAAATAAATATAAAAATTTAATTTTCCCTAAAAGTTAGTTTTTTTTTTGTGTTTTGTTTGTGAGTGATGTTGACACTAATGTTTTTACTGTGCATAGTAAACATTAATGTTATACACTACTTTAGTAGTTTCCTACACTGAGAGAACTAAGAATATGTAAATGTTAGAATAAAAAGTATAAAATGGAAAGATAATTGTATATTAAACAATTGAGAAGGTATTTAAAGAATGATCAATTATTTACCTGCAAGCAACACGAATGTCAACACAGATAACAATCGAGAAGGCAACATGTTTTTTGAATCAGTAGGCAGACCACTATATTAAAGAAACTGAACAATTTATACTGTCAAATTGTTAAGGTACGCTCACACTTAGCAAATATTTGACGAAAAAAATGTAACCAATAAATAAAATATATTTGAATTCGTTCATTTAAAAAAAAAACTTTGTTTATTTAGGACAGGACACAACAAATATTTCATTTTATTTTATTTGATGTTGTTTGATCTTGCAAAACTCTTGTAAGAGTAAACAACATCAAACAAATTTGTGCTAAAGTAAGTAAATCTTTACCAAGAGTGTGACCATACCTTTAGACGTTTTTTTATAATTCTTAACAAAACACTTGGTTTAAATAATTTCTTTATCAACTAATGCTACGTTTGTCTTCACTACTTTGATTTAGAACAAAATTTCTCACAGTGTTGCTCTAGGCGTTAAGTAAAAACACTGTATAATATTCATTTAGCATGAGTAATATAATTTATATGAAATATACTCGAAAATGTCGCAATAAGATGACGTTTCACTAGTTTCAGCTTTACAAGAGTGTCAGAAAATAAAATCATTTATAAAGATTTGTGGAGCATGTTTAGATATGTTTATTAAAATACAATGTCCGTCCGTCAGTCTGTCTTTTGACTTGGGGGAGCTGTAAATTTCCTTAGTTTTTTTTTTTTTTTTTGTGTAATTTATAACTAAGCTGTTAATTAGCTGGAACATCAGCTGTTTTAAGTTAATTTATGCTTAGTGTTGAGTAAAATTATAAAATCACTAACATTGGTTTATTGTCACGATATAATTCAGTTAGCGGAGTTCATATCCTGAACATGATTGCGATACCAATTCTATTACGTAGTCCTGTTTTCTTAAATATCAATCCATTGCAGCATTAGAATTATGACAGGGACATAAATAGGTCCAAAATATAATTATGGATTGATTATTTTCACATAAATTATTTGTCTTATTTTGTTTTGAAAAATAGTGTTGTTCATAATACTCTGCATTTTAAATTACTGTTAAAGCTCTAAAGTGAAATGAAAAAAAAGAACCTAAAACTTTTATTTTATCATAACATTCCCAATTCATGTTTAACATGCAATGATCAACCTTGTTAATTTTCATTAATTTTATATTTTGAACATATTTAATACAAGATGAGTGCAGTAGCACAGCTGAGTGAGTTTGTTTACAATTTACTTATGTCAAAAATCATACTTTTTCAAGTGTTTTTGACAATAGTACATTGTTTTACACAAACAAAATGCCTGTTGTTTCTGTATTGTGTTGTATTTGTTACCGATTTGCACTCACCTTGAGCTGCTTCTTAATAAAAATTTATTTAATAAAAAAAATATTTTAAATTATTTGTTCAATTCACAATTGATGTTGTAATGTCGTATGAGTCGCCTGAATTTACAATAGTTGTACAAATATTGTTTGTAATTTCTATATAAATATTTTGTACAATATCTAAAATATTTCTACATATATTTTTCTAATGTTGTATGAAAGTTTAAGTCTTGCCAAAAGTAAAAATATGTATCTTAATTAAAAAATTACATATTTTGATTAAAAATCTAACCAAACGGTAACACTCAAATCATAAACTGATTGACAAATTTAAAACAAGATAATTATAAACAAAAACAAAAAATATTAATGGATATTGTTGAAAATTCTACAATATGTTTAAATTTTGGAAAATATTCATATTTTATGTTTGTATATTTGTTTTCGAAATATTTTTCATTTGTCATTTTGAAGGTTTGATAACATAAATATGCGACTTTGCTCAAAATTGTGTTTACAATCAGATAGTGGTATCATACAATGTACAACATACAACATCAGTTTTGAATTAACATGATATTTAAGACACACAGTTTTAATAGAAATAATTTATGATTGCTTGCTTTAGTAACAAAAATGCCATCAACACATTTTAAAACATATCAAATAAAAAAACTAATAAACAACCATATTATTGCAAATATAAATCGCTACATTAATCTAAATTTAAAAAGGTTCAATAAAAATAAAGAAAAGTTTGCATGTAGACGATAAATTTTGCGGTTATCTATTGATTATGAAAACCATCATTGATTTCGTGAATGAGACTGTAATTTTTTAAATACACAATAAATAAAATCAAACAAAAACAAGAAAAATAGTTTAAGACATCTATAAACAAAATATGTGCGTATGTATGTATGTGTGTACGGATTCATATAATTTTATTTATTGACTTAATTTTTATGTTATTTATTTATGTATTTATGTGTTTATAATAAAAGTTTTTTTAGGCGAAATAAATTGTTTATTTTTTTTAATGAGCAAATTAAAAAAAAAATGTGAACATTTATGATTGTGCGGGGGGTGGGGGGTGCAAGAGGTAAAGGTAAAAGTAATAAAGTTGTGTTTAATGATCTTATTAGAACTATGAACATTAAACCTATTTAATTACAGTCATGCCCATTAGTTGCTTTAACATGCACATGCTAAGTTTAAAAGTTTTTCCTTTTTTTATTAAGAAAATACATGATTTTGTTTAACCTAATTGTACAAATATTAAAATAATAAACACCCTGTAACCTATATAACATTTTAAGCAATTAATAAATTAAAAAATGAACATAGGTAAACTTCCTTTTTTAATATTAATAAATTATTTATTTATTTTTTTTAACTACAAGTTCCATTTTGTAATGTTGACAGTTTTTTTTTTTGCCAAAACCAGAGGTATTTAACTCTGCATACCTACAGCTTGTAAAACGTGATCCATTTCGAGGTTCCCTACTTTTTTAAAGAAAAATACACAGACAATTCCAATTTAATGGGGAATGTTAATTATGAATTTAAAAAACATTCTTTGGCATTTAGTATGTCTATCAAATGTTGGCTGCTGTATTGAGTATTTCGATTATTACCGGGCGAATGACACGCGTGATGTTTCCCCCCAAGGCCTGAATAGAAACGGTGTTCCCGCATAAACTTTAGACTTTACACATTCCCACAGGAAAAAGTCTAACGGTGTGATATCACACGATCTTTATGGTCAATCGACCGGCGCAAAACGTGAAATTACAAGCTCACCGAAATATTATCTCAATAATGCCGCTTGCGAAGGTCAAGCGGATTCAATTGTTGGACAAGCTGTATTTTGTACGCTTTCAATTTAAGATCTCGACGTAAAATGCGCCAAGTCGTTCCATACATCAGACCGAGTTGCTGCGAACGGCGCCGAATTGACTCTACACGGTCTTCGTGTTACTTCCGCTATATTTTCTTCACAGCGTGCTGGACGTGGTCTATTCGGTCGAATATTACCCAATAATGAATGCTGGGTCTCAAAATGGGTGATGGTGTTGCGAATAGGACGCTCAGTAGGCCGTTTATGTTGACCATAAGTTGAGCGAAGTGCACGAAACACATTCCTCAAAGAACGAGAATTTTCGTAATAAAGTTGAACGAATTGTAAACGTTGTTCAGGCGTAAGTCTTTCCATTATGAAATGCCAAACAACACTAAACAGAAATAACATGACAGACTCACAAGTGATCTGTCAAAAATAAAGGCTATTGAAAAAAGTATCTCTACTTGACTTACCCTATATTTATATTAAATCTATAAACCAAATTTGCATTAAACCTTAAAACTTAATGCGCATGACCAAAAATAATAGACTTTTTGGTTTTCAAAAAGGTAGTTTAGCACATGCAATATAGCTGAATTGAAGACATGCGCAGTAATGCCAGGAAATGTACGCTTGTGCATTAGCTATTTATTATAAAACTTTAAACCAAAGCGTATGCGAATTTTTGCACTAAAGTGATGAACGAAAATTGCTTCAAGTTTGTTAAATATGGAAAAAACACAAAAAAAAACTTTGTTAATGAGAGGACAATACCCAGCAAACCAAAACGATTTAGAAATAACTTGTAGCAAGCTTACTAACATAAGTGTTAGGCTTAGAAAAGTGTTGTAATTACTATTATAAAAGGCTTGTTAAAAATATTTTAATAATGAAAATTCCCAGCAAACCATATGAGTCGGAAAAAAGTCTTTTCTGACACCTTTTTCGTAGCGTTAACACTCTTTATGAGCCCAAAAAACAATCATAATTGCTCCGAAAACCTTCAGAAAAGAGCGTCATTACGTTCGAAAATGGTCCGTCAGAAAGAGCTCTTAGATAATGTCAGAAAAGAGTCTTTTATGAGAGTTTTTTTGGGCGCTGTGTAAGCTTGTTTTTACAGCTATGTTTTTTTTTTTTGTTCAAAGCACAAACAACGCTTTGGTACACACATAATTAAGTGGCATTTCTGAGGCATACTGCGTGCCGACTCAGGACAGTAACAATTTCGCTCCGAAAATGCTCTTTAGTTGGACTCTTTTCTGACTCCTTTTTTCGGAGCGCTCCGAAAATACTCTTTTGTTGGAGTCTTTTCTGACTCCTTTTTCGGAGCGCTCCTAGAATGGTATGCTGGGCTGAATCCCTACGATAATGTTACTTGTATAAAATATACAGTCAGATTTGAAGTTTATTTATAAAATAAGCTTACAGAAGAATAGTTTTCTAATCATGTTTGTAATAAGCTCACATTGCTAATATTTTTGTAAACTTAAAAATAAAACCTAATAATAACACTGTGGAACAAATTCAGGTTAGCAAAAGTTAGTTCGATTCTCTAGACTTTTCTTCCTTAAGGTCTGTAATTTCATCACGCAGGCCATGGCTCTCCTGACGCAATGAATTTACTTCATTCGTGAGGTGTAAGGCATGGGTTCAATCACATTAAAAAAGTTAGCATCGGTTATTAAAAATATATGTAGCTATTTTTTATGTGTGTAATTTAACTTTAGAATAAATGTTTTCAAATCACAAAGTCGATATCCAAAAATAATAACCAATTTTTTATGTCCCAACATGTTCTTAAATGTCGATATATAATGCGCCCAGTTTGACTTGGAAACGTCAGCCTAACGGTGTCTAACTTGTTTTCTTTGCTAAAAAAAAAAAGGAAAATTGTCGTTTTTTAAATTACTTTCATATAAATAATAGTGGAAGGCCAATGTAACGGCATGCGGCACCGGGCGGCAATCAGCTATTCTTTTTGACGCTTACACTTTTTGTAGGTAGGCAAATGTGCGCGGCATGTTTAAAGCGGAAAATGTCAAAAAATTAAATTGATTTGTGTTTCACATAAATAAATTCTTAAATAAACGTTTTTTGAGGGTGTACATGAAGTATAAATTATTAAAAAAAATCGACTTTAAACAAAACAAAAATTTACCAAAATGGTCCAAACCTACCAGCAGGCTTAATTTCGATATGCCCGATATCGATATCTACAAATTTTTGTGCATATTGGTCCATAATTTATCATATAAGGCACACTTCTGAAGAGTACAACTCTCTTAAAAATGTTGGTATCCAAATAATATTGAACACAATACAAATATATTGAATACAAATATATGGTAGAATTTTATTTTGATCGGTCCATAATTAGACAAATCTCCCATATAAGACCATCTCGGTAATTCCTCCATAAATTGTTTAAAAGTATTTATATCGTTTATATTCATATTTATATTCACAGAAGTCATGACACTATATTTTTGAAGGATCGCTCCATAATAGGTAATATCTCCCATAAAGCGCTCATTTCTGAACGGTTATTTTATATATAATACTGGGTGCAGGTTATTATATAGACGGGTTTGACTGACTATACTTTCTTACTTGTCTTTCTCTGCAAACCTTACGAACCCAACATCTTCTCTATTGTCTCCATCTAACTTACTATATATCGCTATCCAACTTTTCTTTTCTCTTCTCCGCTTTCTTATCTTTTCAGGCATCACAAAAGGACCAATCATATGCACCTACGTGAGCTGTGCCTGCAATGTTTGGTCTTCAATTTTTTTTTTTTTATAACTTTTTATTATTTATTGAATCTGCCTTATTTCCTTAGGCCTAACCATAAGTATTTAAATCTTAAAACTAAAATAAATCTAATTACTCTCTAACAGAGCATTAATTTCCTATTGGCTGTAAAGCTCTACGAAGCCTCGACTCCGTCTGGCTGTGAGCTAGAGTTCTAGCCAGCGGATTCGGGTGGGTTTGTAGCTTTTTGATGTAGTTCTCGCGGACCCTTCTGAATTCATCCTTTACCAATGGTACCATGGTGCGCCCGTCATGGTCCTAAGAATTTTTGATTGGGCCCTCTGTATAATTTCAATACTGGTATTACTAGCAGTTCCCCACAATTGGATTCCATATGCCCAAATTGGTTTTAAAATGGTTTTATACAGGGTGACTTTATAGTCCAGGCTTAGCTTAGATTGATCACTGATTAACCAGTGAAGGCTAGATGCTTTTAACTTCATGTGAAGTCTCTTGGTTTCTATATGACGACGCCAAGTAAGTCTTCTATCTAAGTGAATGCCAAGGTATGTAACATAATCGGACTGAGGTATATTTACATTCTTAAGTGTGACAGGTGGACAGCATCCCCTCCTCAATGTGAACGTAATATGTTTGCTTTTTAACTCATTTACTCGTATTCTCCATTTGTTTAACCATAGTTCCACAGACCTTAGATAGCTATCTAGTATACTAGATGGATTTTCATGCGAGCTACTAATTGCGGTATCATCAGCAAATGTAGAAATAGTTAATATATCGTTCGTAGGCAAATCAGAAGTGTAAATCAAATAGAGGGTAGGTCCAAGAACACTTCCTTGTGGTACTCCTGCTCCAATCCTATATTCTCTTGTCACGTAATCGTTGTACTTAACTGTAAATAAGCGGTCCGATAGATAAGATTCCAATGGTCTTCAATTAAGTAGCTTATGAAACCTGCGTCTTTAATTTATACACCCAACAGTGACAGTTTATAGACACAAATGCGCAGATGGGGAGAAACGTAAATTGTTTCGATTTACAGTCACATAAAACTTTTTATATAACAAATATCTTACCATTGTTAATACCCACATCTCAGGTGGGTGTCATTTTTTCCAGATAGTAACACTTAATTTGTATTGTGAAAAAATATATGCGCCATTAATCGCGTACCTTTTATAAAGTTTTGATCATTATTAAAATATTTAAAAAAGCATTTTATTATTATGATTAATATTTTATCCATTTTTAAATTATTTACATATATTTTTTTTTATTAAAAATAAAACACCTACCTAAAGCAATTAATGAAACAAATGTTGACATTCGTTTGCAA
Organism: Bellardia bayeri; assembly: GCA_950370525.1. Lineage (NCBI taxonomy): Eukaryota > Metazoa > Arthropoda > Insecta > Diptera > Calliphoridae > Bellardia > Bellardia bayeri. The sequence goes on along the minus strand of OX493265.1, from coordinate 18,973,441 downwards.
TCACATTTCAATGTTAAAACAAAATTCTTTGGCATTAATATTAATGACATTTGTTTTAGTTTAGTGGAACAATATAAAAAATTAATAAAACTTAAAATATGCTAAAATAAATAAATAAATAAATTTTGTATAAAATTTCTTTGAATTTGTTTAGGACATATATGATTTATGATAGCAATAAATTCGTCTAATAGACAAAAATTATCAACTTTATTTGTATTCATTTTACTTATTATAACCTACAAAAAAAAAATACATTTAGTTTTTCGTAAATAGACATTAGAACAGTTGGCTCTAATTTCTATCTATTTTTTTGTCAGGCCAATTAATGATAATTTTTTTCTTTCATATCTTTAAAAGGAAATGCCGTCAGTTAAAATGAAGTGAAGTGTTACCTACATTGTGATTTAGCCAAATGACACCCCACTAAAACAAGGTAATTAATCATGAAACAAATTATTATGGGGTTTTTCTATTTCTTATTTTAGTTTTTATTTCTACGTTTTTGCAGTGATTAATTATTTAATAAATTATTGGTTAATTATCGTGTATATAAAATATTAGTGAATGAGGGAAAAAATATTAATAGTTAGTTTGTTGTTTTGCTTCAATTTGTAGTTCTTAAAATTGAATAATTTTAATTATAAGGTCTAGTTTTGGTGGTTATGAAAATACTTAGTATCAGCTATTTGGTAAAAGCACACTACAATGGGTATTAGAGTGCTGATATCTAATTGAAGCTGTTAATGCCAAAAGGCTTAACAAAATTTGTCTTAAATCCGGTGACTTAATTTTCTTTTTTTTTTTGATCCTCCCTAATAGCAGTTAATATATATAAATGCTAATAGTTATAATATAGATATCTATTGCGGTAACTAGCAATTTCATTTGGCTTCAATTTAAACGTCAAATTGGGCTAAATGTTAATCCTTGGTGTTTTCATTTCTATCCAAACAGCATTTCACTTTTCAACTCAATAGCAGCATTTATTTCCAAGTCGAAATTCCTGCAATTTATTGTTATGAGAAATCTGTCAGTTAAACCATAATCATCCAAAGTCCCACTAAATACAAGATAAACTATCATTTTAAAAGATGATGAGAAAATATTAATGAATTCCTTAATCATAATGACTTTCAACCTGAATTCGTTTCGTCTTACCAATACCTGTTACATGTCTAAACTAGAACGACTATAAAGTTTACTTCAAGAGATGTCAAAGTAGTTTCTTTACTTGGTATATTGAAGTAAATACTAAAGAAAATAATTCATAATCGAATGTATATTCACTTAAAAAGTGAACCATCAAAACAGTTTATACATAGACTTCAAATATCATCTTATACAGTTACGAGGAGGTATCTTTTCGGCTGCATCATCAGCGATTATCAATAATTCCTTCGTCTAACTCTGATGTCCCATTCGACACAGGAAACTACGTTGTCCATGTGACAGTTCCTCTAAGATCCCTAACATATGGAAGGTAACACAAGTTATACTTAATAAATTTCTAAAGCACCTTTACATAACATTGCTTCTTCGGCTCGAAGAGCGAAATTAAAAATATTCATTGATCTAAACACTGGGGATCTATCGCGGCAAGAAATTCAGACTCATTTGATTACTGTGATGAAGATACAATATTTACAGCCTAATTTTTTTAGATTTAGGAACAGGTAAAAGTTACTGGGAGCTAAATCAGGGTGGTCATGGAACTCGTACTTTAAATCGTTGATTTTAGCCATTGTTAAAACACTCTTGTGCGCTGGTGGGTGGTCTTGAAGAAAATTTATTTTTTTTTGTGCTGTAAGCCTGGACGTTTTTCTAGAATTTTTACATTAAGTTGATCCAAAACGTTGCAATAGTACTCTGAATGTATTGTTGTCAATCAATCAATAAAATACCTTTGAAGTTCCAAAAAACCAGCCGATTGAATTGTTTTTGCCTTCTTTCAGTCCGTTGCTTGGATTGCTCTTTTGGCTCTGGAGTATAGTGGTGGATCCTTGCCTCATCAACAGTTATGAAACGACGCTTAAAATCCATTTTATTTTTTTTTTTTAACGATCCAAATAAGCTTGAGAAATTTTCATTCTTAGCGTTTTTGGTCGACTGCTAACAAACGTGGCACCCATCTTGCAGAGAGCTTTTAAAAGAACAGGTGAACCCCCTACTATATCTAAGGAAAGTCAGATATAAATCCGAGAGTTTTAGTCTCGAAAAAGATATCTTCACGATATATAGATCTTATTTTACCTCTTATACCGCCTATAAATTAGGTCTGCCTTTAGAAATCATATATGCCTTAAAAATGTATGCTTTTGGAGTTATATTTATCAACTGAAGAGTTAAGGCTCCGCACACTAAGATACAAATCTGTAATGCTTTCTTCAAAGAGAGAACAGCAACAGTATCGCAATAAGATGATATTGATGTGTACAACATTTTGTCTCCACAAAGCACTGTAAATGACATACAGCCCTTTAAGCAATTTAATGGGGTTCTTGAAAGTTCTGAGGTATCTAAAAAAGAGACTCTATAGCCTGGTAGGCTACTGTTTATAATCAACGATGTTGAAACCAAAGAACAAGCTTTTCTTAAAACTGAAAAAAAATCAGCGAAGCACAAACGAACTCCGCTTATTAAAGAACCTTTTAAAACCGAATTAAATACATTATAAGTATTCACTGAAAACATTTGTTTTGAACTTCAGTTGAGAAGTTTAAAACGCTAATTCTTTATGCCCAAAATAATGATATTGACGAAGTCGAGATTTGGGTACCTAGATCTTAATTTAAGTCCATAGGATTTCTTTTTATGCTGTAAGTCAATGACCAACAATATAATAATAACAAATACAGCCACATTTGTTGAAAATTATCGTGGAAAGTATCGACATAAATAACCCTATTCTGAATACTTTATGGTTCAATAAAGAACTCAATCTGAAGGACAAAGGATCTTCTTTCTTTTAAATTTAATATATTGTTTAATTTGGTGAAGGGAGAAACTGATTGATAAGTCGTATTTACTACGTTTGCAAAGACATGATAGCAGTACTTTGACTCCTTGCTCTTCCGCTTTTAAGGTGGGGAGAATCGTAACTGAAATATAATTGCAGTAAGTTTGTGAAAAGACGATTCTTATAAGGTTTTTCCGAAATGGCGTATATAAGTTTGGTAAGGATAAGGTAATTTATTATGAACAGTTATTAGGTCTAAAAATATATTAACAACTTTTATCTCCATATTACTACTGCTATTATCTATTTACTAAATTCAAAACTTCAAAACTGTCTGTCTTTTGTCTTAACATGTAATACAAAGGCAGGCACTAAACGAATTGAACGTCGTGAGCTGTACCTACTGTCTAAGTGCCTTTGGAACACCCATGAGTCCAGTTTTCTTTAAGTCTAAGTACTAAAACTTAAAGTCTCTCTCAACCATACTTTAGTAAGCCATTTTTTAATGTTTTTACTTTAAGAAAAAAATATGATTGATGGTTTTCTGACACATTTACGATTTAAACTCATGCTTAAACACCCAAATTACTAACTAAAATTTATTTCTATATGCATTTCGAAAAAAAAACTCAAACAAAAATCTTGTGACTAAGATTGATTATGTTTGGTAGATTTTTTTTACATTTTTTTTAAGTATGTAGTAGGTTCATACTAAAAAATCCATTACATCAATCAAAAAACATTAATTACTTTTCAAAGTAAACCAACTATTCTGTTTGTGTGTGTTTATTTATTTAAAATTCAATTTAGTTTATTTTATTTTTTTAAAAACTTGCTACAAAGTTGTTTTATAGCGGTTTAATAATAGACTCTAAAAATATTTCTGAGCTATTCTATCTCTAGCGTTTTGTGGTGTGTGCAAGTGTGTTTCTTGTCTATAAGATATTTACTTTCACTTTATTTTTGGAGTGTGTGTTTTGTTGTGGATTTGTTTGTTTGTATTTTCCAATCAATAGAAATTTTAAATGTGTGCATAGGTTTTCAACTGGCTCGTTGGTCTAGGGGTATGATTTCCGCTTAGGGTGCGGGAGGTCCCGGGTTCAAATCCCGGACGAGCCCAAGTGAAACGAATTTTTTTAAATTTTTTTTTTTAAACTTTATTTTAAGTACTCTTCATATATTTATATATTTTCCTGTAAACAAACATTGCAAACGGGTGATGAGAAAATTTTGATATATAATGAAATCGTAAATAAAACAAGTGCTTTTGTATTGGATGTATAAGAGTGGGTTTACACGTTGTGACTTTTTCCTGCGACTCGAGTTTATAGATAATCACCCCTATCGTGAATAAAAATTCCACATGAAATTTGTTCCTTTTCACATTGTTCCTATTAAAATTCAATGTTATAAAAATAAAAGGGAACAAATTTTATGTGGAATTTTTATTCACGATAGGGGTGAATATACACAGTGGAGAGTACGGGGCAGATATTATCGCAGGCATTGCAAAACAAAGCGACAAATTGTACATTTCTCTTTTACATCTTCTTTTTTCTTGTATTATTTTCATTTCATTTATCAGCATTGTTGCTAGTAGTGTTTCTCTACGAATACCATGTACATAAAATACATATAAGAAACCTTCAAATATTCGCCTTTTAAAGCCACAAAATAAAAACTGTTGTATGCAAAAATATATTATTACACATCTTGTTCAGAAATTTCCAAAACTAAAAACAAAGTTCTATATGGCAACACATCTGCGAATGAGCGAAATAGGAGAAATGAACAATTTAATGTCAAAATGTCGCTAGAATGGTGCAACCATAGCTGCCAGATTTGACGATTTATCGTCATTTTGTCGATTTTTGTTTCAAAAATAGCAAAGTGACGATTTGATGACTTTTTCATTGATTTCGTCGATTTTCTGAATTATTAAAATTTTCTAACATTTCTTTGTTTTATTAACGTTTTTTTTACCAAATTCTCTTCTTTTTTTTTTTTTTTGAGACAACAACTATGTTTCTCATTTAATATCATAAATTTTAAGAAGAACACGACACCCAGTGCTTTTTCCCCATATAGTGAATCGGCAAAATTAGAGAAGTTATCGTAGAAGAATGAAATTTGGTGTGCTGGTTCAAAATATGTCAGTTAAGAAAAATTCGAAGTTTCGGAAAAATCGGTGCAAAGACATGACTACCTCCCATACATCCTGAAATTTAAACTTTAATTTTAGCTATAATTGTAAATAGAATAAATCGAAAGTTGGTGACTGTCTGTTAAAATATGTCTTTTAGCTTAGTGGTTAATTTTGTTTCATTCGGTGCAAGGACATGACTGCCTCCCATATACATATAATTTTTCTCAAAAACTAAATTGTAACTACATTAGTGATCAGAATGCACTAAAAACTTATAATAACTTATAAAACTATATTTTTGAGCTCTCTGGGAAATTTTGCTTCAGTCGATACAAGGACATGTCCATCTTCTATATATCCTTTTTCTCAAAAGCTGAATTTTAGCTACATTTGTGATCAAAATGCAAATAATTCAATATTTAAAATTGGTCATAAATAAATTTGTTTCTAAATTTGCTCAACAAATAAGATAATTTATTTTAATTGTAATATATGATGTTGTCTTTCAAAATGTTTTTCTCAATTTCTTTGAATTCATCATTTTTTTTATGTGTTTTATATTTTATGTGTTATGTGTTTTTATGTGACGATAGTTCCGGATACGATATTAATAACAAATGAGCCATTAAATCTCTATTTGTATTTTCTCTCGTCGTTTTTGTTGTATGGGAAAATCGCGCATTCCTTATATTTTTATGACTGGCTTCTAAGGTTTCTTCGGACAAACACCCTAGAATAAATATAGTTTTGAAAAATGTGTAAAAGGTTTTTCTAATATTGTATTACCTATTGGCAAGTTGAAAACCTTATGAACAGTACTTGACATGAAATACCAGCCATACTGAATTAAATAAGAGTTCCTAGTAATATTTAGGAGCTCCTTAAACGTTGGAACATTAACCGGGATTTCGCAAAATAAAACTCTTTATATTATGCCAAAATTATCAATAAGACTTCTATCAATCCCCGTAATTTCAGCAGAAATTTCACTATTTTAAAAAAAATTGTTGAGTCGTGTTTCCATCGTTAGTAGTTTCAAATCCCATTTTTACTTGATCTATTATTAATCCCGTCCGTGTTTTGAATTCATTTTGAATTCTTTTTTTGTTTTATGAAAAAATTGAGGTATTTTCCTTATTGACTCGCCAAACTTTTAAAGGAAGGAGCTAAGAAATGTGCTTTTGAGGATGCTACTTTAACTTTTTTATTTATTACCCGATTTTTTAAATTCAAATAGTTTTGGAAAGAAAAATAAAATATCATACAATATTAGCACAATTATGAATAGATTTTTTCAATTATATGAAAATTTTTTAATTTTTTAAACTTTTAAAATTTCTACGAGACTTTTTTCCGAATTTAGTAATCAGTTGAGAAATGAGGAAGTTATAGTAAAATAACTTTAATCTAATAAAACTTAACGAATTTTTAATTTGTATCACATTTACATTAATTTATTTTAAAAATGTTAAAAATATAGATGTTTAAAAAAAAAATTCAAAATTTCAAATTTCTGGTTAAAAATCTTAAATTTTTTAGTAGTGGTTAGATTTGTTAACAAATGAAAAATAAAAAATTGCCTACTTTTTATTTAAATGTTTTTTAAAATTTTTTTAAAGTTTGCAAAACTTTAGGGTTTCCCAAAAAAAAAAGGAAAAAAATTCTTTAAATTTTTGGTATGTTTTTGTCACTATTTAATAAAAATTATACACTACATCAAAATTTGATCAATTTTTAATAGTAATAGTAATAAAAAAAAAATTTTACATTTTGGCAGTACCATAAACTTAGGTCTTTGTAGCTTTTTCTGAAACTTAGGAAATATGTGTTAAAAAATTCACTTTTACATTTCCGGGTAAAAAACATAAAACTTCTTTATATATTCTATTTAAACCCTTTAAAATGTACGAAAATCACAAATAAAAAAATTACCTATTCTTGAAAAAATATTTTTTATCTCTATCAAACTTTTGCATTTTGGTAATTCCAAATAAAAAATCGCAAAAGTTTTCGTTTCCATAAAAAATAATTACCAAAAATTATTTTTGTTTTTTTGTACCTTTAGTAATAAACAAAGCTGTTAAGTTTCAAAGCAATACAATAGAAAATGAAATTTTGACAATTTTTTTTTTGTAACACAGTAAAAATCGTTTTTCCGTTCAACAGTTTTAAATCAAACGTTTTCTGACTCTAGCGCCCTCTACTGTTAACAAAAAGAAGAGATCATAAATTCTACTTACGAATCTATTTAAGGTACTCTGTTAGCTTTCCAAAAATGTATATTACTTAAATATCCTAAGCACTTTATTTTATTTTAATTTTGCCTATTGGACAAAGCACAAACATAAAAAGCAATATTAAATGCTGAATTCTATGAATTAAATTTGTTAGAGGAAACAATTTCTGAATTTCAACGGGGAAATTCTACAAAAACTTCTGCTATATTAAGAAAACGCCGTAAAAATATTTAGCCAAATTTAAATAACAAAAAAATACGGAAATGTTTGAAAAGAAGTACCTGTATATGATGGATAAAACTTAATAAACTAAATTATTTTGACATTGTAATTTAACCTGAATTAATAAAATATGCTAAATTCAGATATTTATTTATAAAATACTGTAAGTCTTGTTTCACACTCTTCAGTTTTAGCTGACCAGTTTTTGTTCAATTCTCTTCTGAACTTGCCATTTCATTTACACACGACAAATCAATTTTCGTACTTTTCAATGCAACTCAACATGCATGAAAAAAACAAAAGGAAATAAGAAAATTGACTAGTTTGTAACCCTTTTGTTCTCTTTTCCCTTTAGAACCAAAAATACTTGCCTTGACGAGTCACAAATTAAAAATTGTGAAAGCGGACTAAGATAAAAGAAAAATATTACACAAGTTGTATTTAACATTTAAACATTTTTAAAATTTAGGTATTTTGATATGTATTGTACAAGAGACTATTTAAACTTGAATTTTCGTTAAAATAAAAATTTCAAAATACTATTAGAAATAATGACTTTTTATTTTTCTATTTAAGCTGATTTTGTTTAATACAATAAACTTATATTTACTACTTCTCAATTCATTCAAAAAACTTTTAATCATGTGCTCATATTAAAATCTAAAAATCGCCATTGTATCGCAAACAATACCTTTATACTGATGGAGTTAGTACATTTTATCGTATTGTCATAGTTTTAATAACTTTGATTTGTAACTTAAATTAAGATTAGCCATAATTCATGAAATTGATTTATTAATTTATATATAATCTAACAATTCATATTGCGCTTATTAGCAGCAGCAGTTGTTGCTATTTTCATTATTATTTTTTTTATTTTTTCAATAGGTTCAATAGACTAAATGCCGCGCACTGTATAAGTACATTCATACATAAGTACTATATAGTGGTACAATCAGCGATAATAATAAGCCATTTATTTAGCAGATTATTTACGATGCGATTTAAATACAAATAAATATTATTACCTATTTTACTCACATAATATTAACCCTAAGTCAGCATAAGGTATGTGTTTTCGAAATAAAAATAAAAAAGCACGTATTGTTTTAATAACCTATAAATAATTTATGACAATAATAATAAGAGTAATAAAAAACAAGTAAGAAAGCTATATTCGGCTATGCCGAATCTTATATACCCACCATCATACATACATATAAGTATGTAGTGTGATTTATTGATGCTTGAAACTAATTTGTGTATCGATAACGACATTTATACGAGTTATTTTATTTTTCGGATCTCTCACATGGGAGCCACATGGTGCCAGAAAAACTTATTATTGCAGAATTTTGTTTAGATACGGCTTTTCTATAGACATTTATGTTCCATAAAGCTATATTTCGGAAAGACATTTGAGAAGACATGAGAAATCGTGGATTTTTCTTTTAAATATTAAGTGTGCAAAATGTCATGATATAATATGCATTATTTGAAGAAAATAGCAAAACAAAAATCTGAAAAATATCGAGGTAGTCTGAAGCTTTGGTCTATAACTCAATTTTACTAGACCGATTTTGCCCATTTTTAGTCCCAAATATTTCGTTAGAACCAGGAATGTTTGGTAGAAATTTAATTGTTCTATGTTTTTTTTTTTTTTTTTTTTTTTTTTTTTTTTTTTTTGAAGCTCTATCGCCTTTAAAAGCCGGACGGACAGACGGACGGTCATGGCTAGAGCGTCTTAGAATCTAATAAGGACCCAGAATATATAGACTTTTTGGTTCTACGACCAATATCTCAATGTCTTACAAACGGATTGACAAACAATCTTTTTGGTGGAGGGTGTAATAAAATTATTAGAACCAGCAAGAAAAATTTTCAGTTCATTTAAGATAAAACCAATGGTACCCTAAGCAAAGTTTGCTTTGGTTCAAACAACTGGTTACAACTTTACAGTGGAGCTGAGGTGTTTTCGAGTTGATTAACAGCTGTTCGGCTTCGTAGGCGGAAAGGGAGGCCGGTGGCGACCTCTCAGTAGTCACCTCTGGTTTCTCATAAAACATAAATAGTTCTAAAAAAGAAAAGTACGCTTACATGTGTAGGTTATCTCTATTAGTTTAAGAGATATTTATGATTTATTTTTTTAATGTTAATTCTCAATAAAATTACAAAAAACTTGTTAACCGTTGTCTTGTCTTTATAAAAAGTAGAAACTGTAAAAACTTGTGTATTTTGTAAATGTTTTTTCAAAAAGAGTTTTTATAGTTTTGTTTTTATAGAAACAAATTTTCTGTGGGACTATATATAATTTTTATATGTTCCGAAAAATGCAGACGCATACGCTCCATAGCATACGCTTTGATCAAATATGATTTCCCAATTATATAAGTTAAAGAAAACAGTAAAACAGATTAACCAACATATACATATGTATGTATATGAAACGAATAAAAAACAAATAGTTTTTTACAATAATATTAATTAGTGGTTCATAACTATAAATACACTGAAAGTAAAATGACTTAAAATACCAATATTCACGAAAAATTTAGACATTTTTTGAATCAACTCAAAAATTCGAGCAGACTTATTCTTATATCTTCAGATATAAATCTCCAAGCGTCTATAACAGCTTCATTTAGGTGATATAATATGCTTTCATAATATGGGTTTTCAGCATAAATTTAACAACTTAATATTCCCCAAATGATCTCAATGGGATTCTGATCTGGATAACATGCATTAATATTATTTTACATGTATAGGAGCGCTGGCTGTCTGGTGGAAAAATAAAATAATTTTCATTACTAGCATTTTCTAAAAATAGCATTAATTTCTCATCTAGTAGTTTTATGTAATCAGAAGAAATCATTTTGGTGCTTGGATTTTCAAATCCATATACTGACTTCACAAAAAGCTACCCAATCCATTTATTTTGGAGAAATATCGTAATTCCTTCAGCAGGTCTTTCCAACAGCTGTTGAAACCATTTGGATTAAATTTTTTCTCATCGGAAAAAATCATCTTAAGCAAATACATGTAACTTTAAATACTGCAACCATTAACCATTAGGATTAACAACTTACCTGTTTCCAGTTGGTGTCTTTTAACGAATTTATGTCTAGCAGTTTTGTGGCTGAGTTATTGCCTTGGCACAGATAATAGCTTTTGTCGAATAATAAACTGGGAGTTTTTAGCGGTCTACTTATGGTTGACTTGGATACATTTACCTCACATTCATTAATAATCAGACCAAGACTTTCATTGTGTTGCTGGTACAGTTTCTAATTATGAGATTGTTCCGTTCAAAATGCCTTTTTTCAGGCGGCGACTCTTATTTTTAACATAATAATTCCGATTATTTGCAAAATTTGTTACCACAACATGTGACCAAAATTATATATAGTAAATTGATTGAAAATTGCATAATAAGAGTGAAGAACAGTTATACTTTTGTTTCTCTAGCTTTCTTCTTTGTTTATCATAAAATGTAATTATAGTTATGAAACACTGACAAAAAAGAAATGCACAATTTTTCTCTTAAAATAATGAAGTCGTCTCCTCCATACTATTAAAAATATTTATAAGTTTTAAAAACAGTTAAATAGCAAACATCAAGTGTAATTATAGTAATGCAACACAATGTATTAAGGATAACCTAAATAAATAAACAAATTCGGAATTTATATCTAATATATTTTGAATAGCTAATACTTTTTTGCCCAGTATAGTGTACAACAAGCTTTGATTTAATTTAATACTTTTTTTTAATAAATTTGTTCACAATACATCTAAATCAGTTTGGAATGAAATAAAAGTGTTAATACTTTAATAACGCATATATCATGACATTATGACATGTTTTATTATGAGTTAATCAAAACGGAAAAAGCTAAATACAAAATTATTTTTTTTACCACACACATTTATATATTTTACACATACTCGTACATACATTTGGAAATAAAAAAATTACATACTAACATTTAGAAAAAAATTTCTGCATTATAAACGCTACTAAAATAGTAGCAACAAGTATTATTTATACAGTGATTTTGCGATTTGCAATGAAAGATTATTATAAATATTATTTCATATATATTGTTTTTAGCGTCCAAAGTGTTGTGTGAGTGAAAGGTATTAAAGTCAAAGTGATTGAATTATTACAGACTGGGTGTTGTGTTGTATAAACAATATGGAAAATGCTTGTTTAATCTTAAAAAAAAAAGAAATATGACAAAATATTGAACGATTTATTTATTAGAGGAGATGAGTTAAGGATTAAACGACTACATCTTTTAATTAATATAACAATTACAAATATAATTTATTTGCTAAACATTTTATCTGTCTTGAGAAAAGTTGTCAGCAGTTATTTAAATTAAACAAATACAGCTGCTGTTTATGCAGATGATATCATAGACATGTTTTGTTAACAAGTTCCTGGGTTAAAGTGTATCTTTTCAAACTAAAGTGACAATGATAATTGTTTTAGGTAAATACCGAAAAAAAACTACGCATTTTTCCCCTGAGATCTTAGTCAGCTAGTTTAGTGGAACGCAGAAAAGATAAAAGACTTTGAATAATAATAATAATACTTGAAAAATTATGTTTCGTGGTCTTAAAGCAACTATTTTGTTAGTAAGTCCCAATTTACACGCAGCCAATTTTTCGTTTTTAAAGATTGATACAATTTTTTCCTTGCAAGTTTTTCGGTGTTCACACAGCACAGTTTTATTGCTTTAATCACTCGTATTTATATACTATATTTTGCTTGCAATATATGAAAAAACGTTAAAATTTGTGTAAGAGGGAAAGGTTTGTGGAGCTTCTGAAGAATACTTATATACATTTTGTATAAGTATTTAGTATTATTGAAAAGCTTATGACTAGAAGATTGATTAAAAAACTAAACAAATTATAATACGCTGATTTTCTTTTTTTTGAAAACAATAAATAAAATTTGAATTAATGTAAAAATTTAACGTTTAAAGATAGCATAAGACACTTTAAATCTAATATAGATTTAAATATTCTTAAATCAACGGCGTTATAATTTTTGTCAGTTTTTATTTTCAAATACCAAAATGTCTACAACGCTCAAAATGTGTTCCAAAATTTTATTTTTATTTTATAAAAGTGCCCACTCTAATGTGTGATAGGGAAAAGCCTTTGTGTGTATTTAAGTAACATATACAGTGGGAAGCAAAACTGTACGAATGTTTTGCATTAAAGATGGTGCTAGAATATGCCAATAGTATTCTTTTCCATCAGACTGGTATCCGTTGACTTTCGTTTCGCCGCTCCAAATAACTGTCTAATTTTTGTGGGTTATACAGAAATTATGGCGTTTTTCTTTTTTACACTGACTACTAAACCAATTCTATTTAATGCGCGTCTAACCGTCCAGAAACTGACATCCTTATTAATATTTTTCGAAGCATTTTTCGGAGTCTTGATGTCCTTATTATGTAGCAAATGTTTATTTCTTGTACTGTACAAAAGTGTCTGAATAGTGAATTTTTTGTTTTTTTTTTTAATATTTTTTGAAGCAATTTATGAGAGTTTTTGTGCTTTATAATTTAGAATAAGGTACATATGTATATACGATAATATACCTATGCGCGTCTAACCGTCCAGAAACTGACATCCTTATTAATATTTTTCGAAGCATTTTTCGGAGTCTTGATTTCCTTATTATGTAGCAAATGTTTATTTCTTGTACTGTACAAAAGTGTCTGAATAGTGAATTTTTTGTTTTTTTTTAATATTTTTTGAAGCAATTTATGAGAGTTTTAATTTAGAATAAGGTTCAATTAAATAAAAAACAGTACATATGTATATATGATAATATACCTATATTTGTATTAATTCATTACCTTACTTCATTCATGCAAAAAATCCGTACAGTTTTGCTTCCCACTGTTGGGCTATACAAATGTGGAACTTGTTAGAGTAGCTGAGCCTTGCGCTTTTAACGTTTTTTACCTAAACATAATTTTTTTTTTAAAATTGGCCAAGTTTTGTTATAGCTGGGGAAAGCTGTGTCTGCCTAAAGGAATCAATAAATAAAAATCATATAAAAATTATATATAGTTCCGAAGAAAAAAATTTTTTTTCTATAAATGCAAAAATATAGGACAAAATATGGACCTTTGTGTATGTTCCAACTTTGAATAAGTGTAGCTTTTTATAGGGAAGAGATAACTGCTTCAAAGTTTTTTTATTTGATTTTTAAATTTTATCACAATTGCTGCTGATATTTTGGAGAATTTTGTTCGACTCTCTGCAGGCCTGCCATGTCTAAATATGTTCTGTTTATAATTTAAATTCTAGCTCATTCGGATAATAAATCGAGTTTGAAAACAATTTCAGACCCGAGGTAACGAACTTTGACGGGCACCCACTTGCTTTCCTTCCGCCTACGATGCCAAAAAAAAACTGTAAATGAACTCAAAACACCTCAGCTTCATATATGTGAAATTATGATATCTGTAGTAACTCCCGAGTTACCGAATTATTTCCAAAATAAAAAGTTTCTAAACCACTATGCAAGGTTAAAAGCTACCTAAAATCGCCATTACAACACAAGTTTTTTCTCTTACGAAAATCTGCATAAATCTGCTTCAGTTAGTCGAAATATTATAAAATTCCAAGACGAACATCTTTTAGTACATTTTTGAACAATTGCAATTTCAATAAAACAAAACAAACAATTGTTTATAATGTCATTATAATTTCTAACTAATAAACATGGATTTATTTCACAAACAATTTCGGTGGGAAATCGTTATTCCCCTCGATTTTTTGTTTTACTTTTGAAAACAATAATACAGATTTCATTTAATAGGACCCGCATTGTGAAGAATACTTTAAATTAATAACGTTTCCAGCAACCACTATCGCTGACACTCTTATTGTTATTCTAACTATTATTAATATTTATACTCTTGTTATTGTTATTATTATTATTATTAATATTAAACACTCATAAAAATGAAATCACAACAAAACGATCAGTCTTAATAGAATTTGTTATTGTACTCGCACTTTCAGATAGAATAAACCAATATAAAATAAAAATCACACTCGTTCATTCAGCAACAAATACAATAGCAAAAAAAAAAAAAAAAGCTGAAAACAAAAAAATTATAAGAATAAATTGCCAGACTCGTCGAGCTCATAAATAAATTAATTGTGACAATGTACAATTGATTTGATTATTGTATAAAATTATCAGACATGCCACTGCACAATTCTTTATACCACTCAACTTGTACTTGTAGTTTGTAGCAGCCAACATGTGTGATTGTTTTTTTTTTTTTTTTTGTTTCAAATTAAAAGAATTGTCAAAATTAACTCAAACCTCTGTTAAAGCGTTATGACATCTAGCACTTCTTGTATGCTTTGATTTTTAAGATACTTATTTATTTTGATGATGATTTCTGTTTACAGATTGCTTTTGTGTTGATTGTTTTAAGTGGTTGTGTTCAATGGTTTTGATATGAAAGTGATTGCTTACGATTTGTTAATTTAATCAACAATTTGTTAATGATATTTACAAGCTTTGAACATTTTGTAGGGGTTTATAAGTGGCGAACTAGTTCTTAATACAAGGTGGCGGGATTACTTTTGCGCCACCTTGTCAGAAAAAGCTATAAATTTTGCGCAACTTGATGAATTGGGATTGTAAAACATGTGGTTCCAACAGGACGGTGCAACGGCACACACTGCACGTGCCACAACCGATATGCTGAAGGATGCATTTCCCGGGCACCTAATCTCCCGTTTTGGCGATTTGCACTGGCCAGCAAGATCACCTGATTGGAAGTTTACTTTTGCGCCACCTTGTATATACATTTTTCTTCCATTGGTTTAATATTTTAGTTAGGTATCTGCTTAAGATTCAATTACAGCAGTTGATGATCTTATTACTTTTAACCAAAAATCAGCAGGTTAAAAGCAGCAAGTTACCAAAACTTTTCAAACCCGAATAAAGGGGCTATAGTAAATAATTTAATTAATTTTAATTTTTTACGGTCACTTAATTGTAAATGTCGGGGAAAGTCAAGAAAGTGTTAGCGGGCTTTTAATATGCCACTATAAAATTATTCCTTAAACTGTTAACTCTTAAAAATAACTAACTAAAACCAAGATTCTTCGCCTTTTGATACGATTATTTGAGTGCCCTTTATTAATAAAGTATGTGACCGTACTTGACAAATATTTGCCGATAAAGACGTAACAACCAAATAAAATATATTTGAACTCGTTTATTTATTTAAAAATACTTCGTTTATTTAGGACAAAACACAACAAGTTTTATTATAACCTACACCACAATAGTGGGGAGGGTATATTGGATTTGTGCTGATGTTTGTGACGAACATAAATATTGGTCCAACACCCACCTTAAATTATGTCGATCGGCTCAGAATCACTTTCTGAGTCGACTTAACGATGTCCGTCCGTCCGTCTGGCTGGCTGGCTGTCCATATAAAGCTTGTGCGCAGAGTACAGGTCGCAATTTTGAAGATATTTCGATATTTTTTCGGCCCAAGGCTGGGTGTGATTGAAACTGGTGGAAATCGGTCCATTATTTCACCTGGCCCCCATGCAAATGTCCTCCCGAAATTGGGGTTTACCGATCATAAATCTTTGAATTATGCAAGTATGCAAACAAATTTCACCACAAATAAGTAATAATTAAAGCGAAATTACATCTACAAATTTCGTGAAGATCGGTACATAATTAGGCGTAGCTTCCATATAAGGCCCACTTCCGAAAATCACTTAAAAGAGCATAACTCTTTTAAAAATGTTGGTATCCAAATAATATTGAACACAAATATACTGTGTTAGTATATACAAATATATACCTACTGGGTGTAGGGTATTATATGGTCGGGCTTGAGCGACTATACTTTCTTACTTCTTTTAAATAATTTTGTTTGATCTTGCAAAACTCTGGTAAAAGTAAACAACGTCAAACAAATTTGTGCTAAAATAAGTGGTTACGCTTTTTTGAGTAAATATTTACCAAATGTGACTGTACCTTAAGTACCATATATCCGGTCTTAATATATTTCTAATTGTTTGCTGTTTGTAATTCTATAAAACGTGTTCATATTTTTCTAATTGTTAACAATTTTATTACTATTATTGCTATTATTGTTTATATTATTTATTTATTTTTTCAAAACATTTTATGTGGTTAATTGTGTATATGAATTTATTTTGTTCTTTATTAATATTTATGCATTTTTTATTATTATTAGCTAGTTTCTAATAGAATTTTTGTTATTAATGTTACTGTTGAAAAGCATATTTGTTGTGTTAATAATAATAATTGTCAAGTGTTTTTACATGTTCTGAATGTCTGATTTAATATGTTATTTGAAATCCAATAGTAATGCCATTGTTGTGTTTATTGCTGAGCAATTTGTTTTGTTTTTAATGCCATCAAAATGTTGTTGAATAAATTAAAACATTTTATTTATTATTAATAGTTCTTTTGTTAAATTAACTTAATAGTTTTCCATATGACACTGGATACAAATACTCTGTGAGACAGGCAACTGGTTCACTTTATGGCCATACATACAATGTAGTTTTATTAAGTGAATTTGTATGAACGTGAATTCTGTCTTGATAAGCAAAGGTTGTTGTGACACTAATGTAAATGTAGTGTATTAGTGTTGATAGTCAGCTACCTAGCCAGCCTGCCAGCTGACTGTTTGTTAATGTGAACATGCTGTTGTTTGAGTGTAGTGTGCCGTGTTATTGTTATGATCTTAACAACTGGCTCGTTGGTCTAGGGGTATGATTTCCGCTTAGGGTGCGGGAGGTCCCGGGTTCAAATCCCGGACGAGCCCAAGTGAAACAAATTTTTTTTTTATATTTTTACAAATTTAGTTTTGCTCTAATGTTAATTTTGACTCATCTAAATATCCCAGTCTGCATGATTACCTGTTTAATCTTCAAAGAAATTATTGGCATTCTGTTTGTAGCACATCGAAATAGAACCATGAAAGTATATATGTTATAGGTTCTTCTAAACTTATAAACCGATTTAAACAAAAACAAAATTTTAGAACAAAATCCGTACGAGTTTTAAATAACATTATAAAACGATATATGTATGTAGCTTAAACGATTATACCTAGAAATTTGTAACAATAACTAACTAAAAACCGATATACTCGTACGTTGAATTGAAGTGTTGTCTGTAAATAGTCTTAATTAACACAACGTTGGATATTTTTTTTAAGTAGAATAAATTTTAGAACCAAAATTCTCACCGTAAGAAATTATTAATCCATCGTAATGCTCCAAGTCACACTCCCTACGAACAATTAGTAAAAACCTCAAAAGATGTACAAATATGGACGATAAATATGGTGGCTTAATGTCACCATTTTATTCAATAGAGAGGGTATATTAGATTTGTCATTCCATTTGTAACACATCGAAATATTGTTCGTAGAACGAAATAGTCTATATATTCTGGGTTCTTATAGGATTCTTAAACGATTTAGCCAACGATATATCAAGTATATAAATAGAAAAGACGAACCCATAGCAAATTTAGTAAAAATATGTTTTATGCAAAGTCAAATCTCAAAACGATATTTTGCATGGGTCCATATTTGACCATAGCTCCCACTTCGAAAAATTACTTGAATGCTCATAAATCTCTTATAAAAATCACTACCAAGTTGTAATTTGACACAAACAATATACATGAAATAAAGCCCACTTCGGAAGACCACTCGAATGCGCATAAATCTCTTACAAACATCACTCTCAAGTTTAAATTCAATACAAATAACTCACATGTACATATAAATCATCGTGCTGAATTTCATGATGATCGGCCCATAATTGGTCATAGCTGCTTTGAGAGGGCTACTCCCGAAAACATATTAACTTACATAAATATTCATATCAAGCCGAAATTTTACATTTTATAAAAATTATACTATTGTCTTTTGTGAAAGTTGGTCCCATACAAGCTCCACTTCCGAGAGTATAGAATAATCTGTATACGAAGGAATTTCGAGGAATTATGCGATCGGTAAATTTGATTTGTTATAATTTCATTGTTTACGTGGCTGTGTATTAAGCCTAGTACTATGTTCAAATTTGGGAAAAATGTTGAGCAACATTAATTATTTCATACGGATAATTTCACGTATAGCCAATGTTGCCTATCACGCGAATTTACATAATTTGACGTTTTTTTTAACTGAAAGTACGCCACATTGTTTTATTTATGTAAACAAAACACATATGTTTTGCTTTTTTGTAAAATGGATAAAAATTCCACGTGAAACAATTGCTACTTTAATTATTTCGCTGTGAAAAAATAATGTTGCCAGATACATTTCACATGTTTTTCACAAAATGAACAGAGTACTACTTCTGCAACATTTTTTCATAAAAATTTCATGTGAATTTTTTTAACATGCATTTTAACAGCAATCCACTTGAAATTTTGAACAGAGTACTATGCTTTATGTGGCGCCGTCCTATTGAAATGGATACTTACAGCAATTATAGGTTGCTCTAGGATTTTCAGAAGCCCAAATACCGCAATTTTATTCACCAAATTCTTAATAGCCGTATCAGAAGAATATAATATTGACCGATTATATCACGAATTTTAAGAAATGTTGCTTTGTTCCAATTTACACGAAGCAATTCTTTAAGCTGAATATCTTTTTGATATCAAGATGAGGGGGCGATAAGACGAGTACACTAGAGTGGTTCGCCTTTTATACAAAAAAAGTTGCGTCAGGATTAAAGACAATGTGAAAAAAATTCCAGAAATAAATTTTTTATGTTTTTGCCACACCTACACTTTTTCAGTCTGTTTTTTATTTCCTTCTGATGCTGCAATTATCGATATTCCGGGCATTTTTTTTATATATTTTTCTTCTTTGAACAAATTATTTGTTATTTTGATTTTTGGCACTAAACAGAAATACAGTCGTCTCTTGATAATTTGAAATTCAAGGGTCCTGAGAAAAAGTTCAAATAATCGAGATTTCATATTAACGAGAGTTCAAATTAACAAGAGGAGATAGAAAAAAATTCTAGTTAACAAGAGTTTAATTAAAACTTAAGATTTTTTATTGTGATGTGTATTTGTTATTGTATTGAAAAAAAGTCCGTAATTTTCTTTTGAGTGAACGAATTCAATCTGTCTTTGGCCAATGAATTTTCAATTGTGATTAAAGCTGAAAAGAAATCGTCACTTGTATCCGTTCTGAGAGCGTAGGAGCAGAACATTACGAGTTCAAATTATAGAGTGTAAAAAAACTAAACTTCAAATTATAGAACGCTTGTCGGGCAAGATGTCATTTCTATAATGCAGCGCATATAAACTAAAATAAATCGTTGTTTTATTTATTTTATATTTTGCATAAAACACAACACATTACAAAAAATTCAAATTATAGAGCGTAGAGCCAAAAAATTCAAATTATAGTGTGTCGGCGATTAATATGCCATTTAAATAAATTCAAATTACCGAGGGGACCAAATTACATAGATTTTTTTTTTCAATTTATTAAATGTTTTTCAAGATACCTGGAAAACAGTTGAAATTATTATAATTAAAATTAACGAATTTCAAATAATCAAGAGTCGACTGTAATCAGTTGTTTTTTTGTTTTGCTATATTCGTTGTAATAATGCCATATTTAATGTAAAAAAGTCTGTGTTTTTTTGCGGTTTAATGACACCAAACGGAATCAATAGCAGCTACAACCATTCCGATTGCGAAGACAACTACGGAATTGTTTCAATTCCGAACGTAATTTGTGACATGGCTGACATATGATTATCATCAATATCTCAAATGACTCATAAACATGTTTAATTTTTAATTAAAATTATTTAAAAATCACCCTAAGTTTTATTTGTTTATTAATGTAAACAAATTTTTAATTTACCTCAACACTCAAAGAAACCAATTTTATTCACTCAGCTTTTATGATTGACATCTAATCTACACGTATGTGTAGCCGTCATCAATTTAAGTTTTGTTTGTACTTCCGAGACCCATCAACCGTCCATCAACTTGATTGATTTGTTTTGTCTCGTTTAATAGTTTTCAGGTATAACTAGCAACTGTTGCCTCTAGCGTAATAAAATGAAATTAGTTATTATCTCTTATCAACAAATTATTTGATTGATTGTAGAGTGTCATAAAAACACTTTAGTTTTGAGTGGCCAGCCTAAGAAGGCTGCTATATGAATTTTTAGGTTTCCGATTAAATATAGCGTCAGTTCCGAAAATAACTTAAACAAAGTTAACCCCACCCCTCTGGACTCTGACTTGTTTATATTGAAATAAAAGATTGCATGAATTAATATTTCAAAAAATGATTTTTGTGTTTTATATATTTTTAAATATAATTTATAAGTTGCTGTTTTTTTTATAAACAAATGAAGCATTTGTTACATTTGTTTTAGAAGTAGCAAATCTAAGTATTACAAACTACATAAATTACACATTTAACTTATGAACTAAATAACTAAAGAAGTTTTTTAAAATTTATTTTGTTTTTTTTTAATTTTTTTAAAATTAAATTAAAACAGTTAAGTTAATAAAAAATAAAACCATAAAAAAATATTATTAAAAAATAATTATCTTTTTCAAACTTTCTTTAGCAACAAAATTATGGAAGTTTTAGGATTGAAATTGGAAATTATTTATGCTTTGGCTGCTTCAACATAATAAAATTAAATATTTTTTTAATTATTTAAATGATAAAATTTTTAGTATTTTTAATGTTTTTTGTTTTTGTTATTTCTTAAGGATGTTTTAATATTAAAAATGATTATTTAAAACTATTAAACTAGCGCTCAACTACAATTTAGTATCACAGTATAACATATCGGCTTTTGGAGTGATGTTGTTTAATCCTTTAAACCGATTTGACTTATTTTCTCATTTATCTGCAGTGTATGAGTTTTAAAACTTGGTTTCTTTATCTCTCAGTTTGACGGCCTCTCTGGTTGGGGGAGTTTTCATATTTTCATGTTTTTTATTCTGGCTTTTTTGGTATTTTTTCATGAGATGGTTGTTTTTTTAAGGTTCTTTTTTCCAAAGATCACATTTGCTAATTCCTCATTAGTTTAACTTATTGATGCACAGCAGCGGAACCAATACGTTGACCATACATGGCATAAGGTGAGTAATAAGGACCCAAAGCAGCAGCTGCAGCGGCAGCAGCAGGATTAAAACCACCGGGACCGCCGAAAGGAGAAGGACCACCAGCAGCCAAACCACTTTGGGGCTTGGCGTAGGGATGATAACGGGCGGCGGCAGCAGCAGCTGACATGGGACTTAGAGGAGGTGTGGGATAACCACCTCTTAAGGCCGAGGAGGGGAACAGAGATCCCAACAGAGATTGTGCTTGAGACTGGGCCAAAGCGGCCGCAGCAGCAGCAGGATCTGAGAGATTACCAGTGTGAGTTCTGAGGTGACTAAAAAGCTCATCGGATGTCTGGAAGCGTTTGCCACAGTAAGCATCACCTACCACCCAACTGCAGACATAGGGAGCCGAACGGGCGGCAGCAGCATTGGCAGCAGCAGCGGCGGCAGCTTGTGAGTAGGGATGACCTGGTGGTAGACCAGCACCGCCCATCATGGCAGCCATGCCATATTTCTGATGTTCACACTGAGTGCAGCCGGCGGGACAGGGAGCACCCATAAGCATTTGTTGTGTGTGTGCAGAGTAGGGACAGCCAGGGCAATAGGGATCTTTACAAACGGGCACTATGGCCTCACCACCAGCAGGAGTCTTGATACGTTGATAACTAATGTAGGGATTGGGTTGAGCACCAGCAGGACCATTGGGATTGCCGGGATAACCACCATTGGCGGCAGCAGCTGCTAACATGGCGGCATGATGATGAGTAAAACCATTAGAAGCGAAGGGAGGACGGAAGGCAGGATTGGCATGTTGTTCCATACCAGGTGGACAGCACAAGGCTGACAAAGGATTGAAACCATAAGGACCGCCGGCAGCCTTATAAGCAGCTGCGGCTGCAGCGGCAGCCTGGGCCATGCTGCTCATTTCTTTGGGATGCTGGGCTGAGCCATTGGCATTATTTAAAACCTCCATGCCAGATCTTACTATGGGACTGGCACCTCTCTGTGAAGAATGAGAACCAGAAGGTGAGACTGTTTTGCGGCTATGGTCATGTGGTGTATGGGAGCCTCCCGATAAGTCTTGTGATTTATTTATGCCATTATCGGGTGTAGAATTTGATTTGTTACGTGATGGCACTCGGGTAGCGTCACCATTATGTGACGATGACTTGGAACTAGGACGCTGTTGTAAATCTTCTGAGCTGACCGATGATTTGAAGGAGTTGACATTCTGTTGACTTAAGACATTAGTCTCGTAGGGTTTGAAAGCCAATTTGATTTCGGTGTTTGTGGGTGTAGTCGATTTGGGAGATTTTGCTTGAGTGGGTGACTTGGCAGAACCCGTTTCGGAGGTTACACTGGATGAGGAGGACGAAGCCGATGAGGTGGAACCGGATTTTTTCGATTTATCCATGGAGAGTATGGGTTTGACTGCCGAAGAATCAGCGCCAATTTGTGAACAGGTTTGGGCCAGCAAGGCGAGAGGAGATTTTTTGGCGTCCATCTAAAATGAGATAGAGAGAGAAAGGAAATTGTGACATGAGTTTGGATTGTTTATGTAAAAAATTAAGCAGATTTAAGGATTTAAAACATAGGTTTTACAAAAATTTTTGTTTAGGTAAAGTAAAATTTAGATTTAAGTTTTTAAATATTAATTTAGAAATAGCTAAGTTTGTTTGATTGATTTTTGTAAGGTTATTTTTTTATGGCACAAAATTTAGTTAAAACAAGCCGCCGGAAAATGCTCTTGCATTTAAGATATATTTATTTGTCTGCATTTTTCAAAACTTTGTTTAATCCTTTTTATTCTTTCAAAGGATTTTTGTATTTTTAGAAATTTTTTATGTGTATATATGAAATTGTTTAAAGAAATTGTTTTTAAAGAAATTTTTGTTAGTTATTTAAAGATTGTTTTTTTTAAACTTTTAAATAAAATTAAATTGCTTTTGAACATTAAGAAATTTAGTTTAAAGAATTTTTAGTTAAACATATTTCAATTAAGTTTGTGAAGTTAAAGTAGCTATTTGTTTTTCCCATTGAAAATTGTTGTACTAAAACTTTTAGGTTAAATCGGGAAATTTAAATTTTTGGAGTTTTCAAAATTCTTATATATGAAAAATTCCAATGGAAGTTATACTAAAGTAGTTATACTAAAAAATCCTTACAGCTAAAGTTTTCAAATTTCTCACTAATTGTTTTTGCAAAAAATTAAATTGAAATGTTTAATTTTTTAGGAAATTCTGAAGACAAAATATTTTTTTAAAATTTTTACTTTAACTGTGGGAATATTTCTATAGTTTTCAAATTCATTAGCAGACAAAATACATAGTTATAAATTTTTGTCAAATCTAATTAATTTGTTGTTGTAAAAATTTAAATTTTTTACTCCTGAATATTTTTTTTAGTTATCTATTAAATTTTAACAATTAGATTTAACTCCAAATTATGAAAGATTCGTTTTGGAAGTTTGTTTAAAAAATTGCAAAAATTTTAAAATTCTCAAAAAAAATTACGAAATGAGATTTTATTTTTTGTTTTTTTTTTTGTAGAAATTAATTTAAGTTGAATGTTATTTAAATCAAAAAATTTAATATATTTGTTACTGGGCCCTTCTGTTAAGATTTTTTTAAACCTTTTTTTTTGTGGCGAAAAGTAATAAAAAAAAAAAAATACTAACCGCAGTTGGCAATGGTGCCAAATAATCTGGTTGTAAGTATTGGTTATTACCGATGGTAACAACACCACCGCCACCTTCTAAAACAACCATATTTGATGAGTTTTGTTGAAAGTTTTTTTTTTTACAAAAAATAAATCAAAAATTTGTAAAAAAAACAGCTGCTAATCCACAAATATTGTTCAGCTAACAGATGAAGTTTAAATAATCCACAATTTGGTGAGTTAAAAAACAATAAAAATTCCTTTAAATATTTTAGGAATTCTATTTTTCACACAGAATTTTATTGTTTTAAACTGATGACAGACAGCATTTAATAATCCACTTTTTAGAAAATTTATAGAAAATTTTCTTTGATTTTTATAAAATTGATTGAAGCACTTTTTTAAAATTTATATAAAATTTTGTTAGTTTTTTATAAAATTGATTGAAGCACTTTTTCACTATTTCTTGTTTTAAATAAAAAATAAAAGTTTTGTTTGTTGTTTGTAATAAATATTTTTTTTTAATTGTTTCAATATTTTGTTTAATAATCTTAAAAGAAATTGATTTGTTAGTTTTTTCAATTCTTTGGGTAAATATTTTTCTTTGATATTTTTTTTTTTATATTTCTTTTTTTTAGATAATATTTCTTATATATTCTTAATTTCTTCCGAATACGTCTTAACGCTGCGAAAGCTAAACTCGAACTGATTTGTGTCGTGGCCAACACTAGGGTACTTTGCCTCAACCAGAATTTATTTTCATTTAATATATCCTCAAAACACCACTTTTTCATAAATTATGCTCATTTAAGTTCTCTAATGCTCTTTATAACAGCACACATAACTCTCTCGTACTCTTTGCTTTTAATATAAATACTTCTGGTAATTCAAGTGTTTTGTTTTAATAGCTAGTGTTAGACAGAGATGAAAAACAATGGCTGACAGTTAAACACTAGCAGAGCAATTTTCAAATATGGCGTCTTTATTAACCAATCACTAAGCATGCGCCATCAGGAAAATCTTTGATGTTTTGCCGTCTTAAGGAAAAGGCACGTCTTGTCCATCAACAACTTTTAAGAAAAGCAAACAGGTTTTTCCTCCACAAGAGCCACACAATTGCCTACAAAAGAGCTGAATACTCTTGTTTTATGCCAATGTCTATTGAAATTGCTCTTCTCTGAGTTTTATACATGATTTTGTACTCTTTGCGTAAAACACCAATCAAATTTCAGCATTTAGAAAAACTGTAAATGGTAACCCTTGAATTTGGGATTACCTTAGTTTTAAAATATTCAAAGAGCAACTGGTAGCATTGTTAAACTAAATGAGTGTTTTTCTCTTTTCCATAAAGCACCTAACTTACGCTCATCTTGTTGTTTTCCTATAAATTTTGTTATTTTGTCGAATGCCAGCGGTATAATGTGTTAAAATAATGTTAGTTTTCAAACATATGCCTTGAAATGTTGTTGAGTGTAATAAAACTGTCACGTTTATCACGCCTTTTAAAAATAAAATTGTAGTTTTGAAAATCATTATAATCATTAAATAATGTACAAACGAACACACTAATGTTTGGTTCTTCCTGTTTATATCTGTTAAAGCTGTTAAGAATTTTAAGCAAACAATCAACACATAAAAAAATTCATTATTATTTGTGAAAATTATTTATTAAGTTTTTAAGCTACTTACCATTTTCTCTGCAACATTTTCCAGCAATTAGTTTTAGCTCATTTAACGTTTTTTATTTGCATCTTTTTTTTTTTTTTTGTTCCTACTTTTTAACGATTTGTTTGTCTAGTGTTGTGGTTTTTAAGTGGAAAATGTTGTTTTAACGTCAAATTTTTTTTAGCTTATTAGCAGTAGCTAAATGAAATTTATTTTCTTTTTTTGAACTAAGCGCAAATATTAAAAATATTTTTTTTTTGTTTTTATTACCTCCGTGTTTGTGGCTTCGTTTTTTGTTTGAGACTTCTAATAGTTTTTGCATTAATTCTGTTAAAATGTTTGTGTTTTTTGTTTACCGTCGGTGTTTTTTTTTTTAGTTTGTTCCTCCAATAAGTTTTAATTGTTATTACCATTTTACATACGATGCACAATTATACTTATGAAAAACTTTTTTTTTGTATTTTTCATGTTAACTTTTTATTAAAACTATAAAAAAAGTTTTAGCCTTAATTTCTAGTTTAAATTCAACAGCAATTCCTGTAATTTTAGATAGACTGTATAAAGTACAAACAAATTTTGAAGGTAGAAAATAAAATATATTTTAATTAAATTATTTACTGCAAAATATATTGGTAGCTGCTTGCTTTTACAAAACACTTGTAACAGTTAACAACGTCAAACAAAGAAAGACTTTGAACGTAAACTTCTTAGCCAAGCACAGAAAGGGAATATTTAGCTAATTTTCAAAAACATTTTTATTTTTCAATATAATCTCCTGGAAGTTCAATATACTTAAAATAGTTTTCCGCAAGGCCTTTAAAATAATGGTTTACAACTGTAATTGTATCTTCATTTGAGGTGTAATGCTTGCCAGCTAGGATTGTTTTTAAATTTGGGAACAGGTAAAAGTCACTTGGAGCTAAATCAGGAGAATAAGTTGGGTGCTCATGCAACTCGTACTTTATTCGTTCATTTTAACCATTTTTAAAACACTCTTGTGCGCTGGTGCGTTGTCTTGATTTAAAATTATTTTTCAGTGTTGTAATCCTCAACGTTTTTCTCGAATTTTTACATTTAAATGATGCAAAATGTTGCAATAGTACTCTGAATTTATTGTTTTACCTTTTTACCAGATAGTCAAGCAATAAAATACTTTTGAAGTCCCAAAAAACCTTTGGCATAACCTTACCAGTCGATTGAATTGTTATTGCCTTCTTTGGGGCACTTCCTCCATCTTCAGTCCATTGCTTGGATTGTTCTTTTTTCTCTGGAGTATGACTCCACCATGTTTCATCAAAAGTTATGAAACGACGCTTAAAATCCATTTTATTTTTCTTAAAACGATCCAAACAAGCTTAAGAAATTTTCGTTCTTATGCGTTTTTGGTCGACTGTTAACAAATGCGGAACCCATGTAGCAGAAAGCTTTTTCATCTGTAGTTCTTCATGCAAAATTAAATCGACTCGATCATTTCAGATGCCCATGATATTAGCTATTTCACGCAATTTTATTCGTCGATCATTTAATACCACGTCAAGGACTTTGGCTACAATTTCTGTTGTGTTGCTGCTTTTGGACGTCCACTATGTGGGGTGAGATTTTCTATTTTAACACTTGTGAGCTCCAATTTCTAAGTTCAAATATGAACATATCAGAGTGTTTTAGAAAAGGCCTTTCCACAACTAAAAAATCCATTACCGTGGACCTTTCAACAACACAACGCCCCATTACATAATGCCCGTGGGATTAAATCAAATCGTCCAAAAATAACAACCTTTTGAATTTTCCACCATACTCGCCGGACCGAAATATAATAGAAAATGTTTGGGGATGGCTGGCCAGAAAAGTTTACGAGTCTGGAAAACAATTTTCAACCAAAGCCGATCTTATTGAGGTCATTCAACGGGCATGGATATCAATTTCTCTCGACTATTTAAAAAATGTGTACGGGTCAATGCCTAATAGGATATACGAAGTTATTCTGAACAAGGGAGGCTCAACGTACTACTAGAAATCCATATTTACATTTCAGTTTTAAAAAAAAAGTAATAAAAAAATTAAGTCTTAATAAAAAGTAATTTTTTCTACAGTTATTAAAAACTGTGCTAGTCTAGTGAAACGGAATTTGTTTGGTATTTTTTGAATATTTTTCTGTTTTTATGTTGAGTTTTAAAAACAATTTAATAAATTTAATTTTTTTTTATTTCATAATACCAAATTAATTGATTTATTAATAAATCAAATATTTCCTTCAATAAATCAATTGTGGCACGAGCTGTGTATTATGTTGCGCCGTTCTGATGAAACCACAAAAGTAATCATGGCTTTATAGCTGTCACCATTGACTGTAACGTTGTGGCCAGCTTCGTTTTTAAAGAAGTACGGACCAACTATTCCATCAGCCCATAAAGCCCACCAAGCAGTCAGATTTTCTGGATGTAATACTATCTCAAATTACACTTGAGGAATATCAAAAGTAAGCTTCAGCGCGAAACAAAATAAAAAATATAAAAATCTAGGTTTCGTATTTCAAACAGAGCCATAATTTTCAAAATAAATTTGCAAAATTTGGTAGCTGTGTTTAGGAGTCAGTCTATTCAAATTTGCTAAATTTATAAATACATTCAAAACGTTGATTGCGAAACGGATGAATTAATGAATGTTATTTAAATATGTATGTAATAGCCCCCCCACAACACCTACTAATGTCTGTAATAATATGGAATAAAATATTGAATAAGAATTATTTGTTTCGGAGGGTGAGACTAACAATTTTGTCTACGAACGATGTTTTTCGTCAGCTTTATACATATGTTGGTAACAAAATAAACTCAAGAATCTTTCTACTTTAAATCCATTGGTATTTTTAAGAATCTTTATCGATCGATAATATTCTGTTGCTTTTAAATTAATATCGAAGTTAATAGCGAAATGAAATTATTTTTGTCAACCTAACATTTCAATATACATATGTAATGATATTATGTTTTTTATTTATTAATGGTTTATAAACTTTTAATCAATTAAAAATATTTGTTTTCAAACATATTTATATTTATATCATAAGTAAATAATTTGTTATTATTTATAAACCAATTTGTTTTAATATGAAACAAAAATCCAATTCATTTATGAAATTCCGACTCCCGGGATTTAAAAAAACCCGGGACTGGTTTTTTTTAACTCTAAAATATAGTAGTCACGGAAATGTAAGTTGTTGAGGAATTACAAGTTATTACCAAGATTTAGCTGCCAAATTGTTGGAATTGAAATTTTTTATCTTTGCCACAAGATCAACTCCCAGGCTGCGTAATTATTACAACAGTTGTTACAATATTCTGTTGCAATATTTGAGTTATTTCTTTTTCTATTAGTATGTGTTCGTTTATCCGTTTCCTTTTTTTTCCTACAGACAACAATTAACTAACACATACATACATATGTTAACTTGTCAATCATCAATTTCATTTAACGACAGCCTTAACAAGCGGCATAATCCCTCTTCAAGTATAAGGTTACTTATAAATTTGTACTTAAAGTATATGTGTGTATATTTAAACATTACATTCAGCTTAGGATTTGCTAGAAAACGAAAGATTAGATTTGTTAAACCAAAATTTATTACCTACACAAGTCCGAAATATTAAATGCCATTTTCCAAAAATTTGCCATTGTTTATGTTATTTGAGATTATGTAGTCGGTTTGTTTTGTGCATGGTGTAAAAATTACCAAAAATATTATGTTTTGTTCTATAAATATTATCTTTTCTTAGGTTTCTTTCTTAAAAGCAGTAGATTATTGTTACAGATTATACAATTTTCTAACAAAATATTTGTATTTTACAAATATGATTATTATTTTACGAGTAGTAGGTCTGCTTTAAATCTACTAGACTCTGCGGTTAATCTTGAAGAGTTGCTGGGATATTCTGGGAAAATATTTAGGTATTTAGGTGAGGGATTTGTTAGGTAATAATATTGCTGTTAATGATTTATTGTAATATATTATGGAATCTTAAATACGAAGACTATTTTTTTAAAACACTTTATAGAGATTCAAACAATATTTGAAAGTATCATTTACTTTGTATAAAAATGGACATGTAAAATTGTAGCTTAAAACAAGGTCTTACATTTATGGCCGAATGCTCAGTCATTAGTTAACCGTTGGTAAACTAAAATACTAACTATTGTTTAACTATTACTTGTTATTCTTATGGCAAACTAAGCATTGCGAATAAAGAATCATTAGTTAAGCCTTTGTCATTAGCTAACTAAAGACTGTGAATTCGGCCATTAGTGTATAACAAATATACAAGGGGAAGTTTAAATTGTAACAACGTTGTTAATCGAATATGCACATTTTAAATGCTTTTCCTTATTCAGAACTTGATCAGGCAATGACTAGAAAGTAAGCTGATTTCAAACAGATAATAAATAACTATACTATACGACTATAGAACTTTTTGCTAAATTTATACTTTAAGTATACGAGATTTTTTTTATATATTTTTCCTTTAAGTTTTTACATGAATTTAATCACCTTGATTTATTTCACCAGTAAAGAAAAAATCAGGCTAAGAGGGGTTAAATCAATTAAAGCTTTTTATATAGGAATTTCCAAATTTCAAAAACTGTAGACACATAAAATAGTTTTTTTTCAACTAGTGCTTATTTCGTGCATAGTAACACTTAGCTCATGTCTTATTTGACAGATAATTAGTTTTATCCTTCCGCTGAACGAATATGGTTGTGTATACGCTTGAAGAACGCTGGGACATTACTTTGAAAATCATGGTAATGTTGCAGAATGTGTGCGAAAATTGCGTACGGATTTTGGAAGAAGAGAAGCACCGTCAGCTCGGTATGCACGTTATCTTGTGAAAAAAGTGAAACAAACTGGCATCACCGGAAAATATTGCTGCTGTGGCAGAAAGTGTGCGTGTAGCGCCATCAACATCAATTCGCCGGCGTTATCAACAATTCAACATTTCCAAGACATCATTGAGACAAATTTTGCATAAAGACCTTGGTATGACGCCATACAAAGGCCAATTGGTTCAGGAGTTGAAGCCAACTGACCATCCAATGCGTTTTCGCTTCGCTAAGTGGGCCTGCGATCGACTTCAAGAAGATGCCGATTTTGCCAAAAAAAAATCATCTTTTCAGATGAAGCTCATTTTGATCTTGGCGGGTATGTAAACAAGCAAAATTGTCGCATTTGGGGCACAGAAAACCCGCACGCATACATTGGAAAGCCGATGCACCCAAAACGAGTCACTGTTTGCTGCGGATTTTGGTCCAGAGGCATAATTGGGCCATTTTTCTTCGAAAATGAGCAAGGAGTGGCCCTTACAGTGCTGCCAACTTTTTTTTTTTTTGGAGAAATCGTCAATTTAAAATAAAAATATCGTCAAAATCGTCAAGTTAAAAAGAACAAAATCGTCAAGAAATCGTCAATACAAATATACGTTAAAAATACCAAAAACATTTTTTTATTATATGTATTTTTATTTTATTTACATGTAAATAAAGTTATTATTATTTAATAAAAAAAATAATTAATTAAATTTTGGTATTATGTGACTTTACTCTGGTACATTTCTGTGTGAAATTTTTTTAATAAGTAAGTTTTAATTGCTAATTTAAAACACTGAGAATTATTTAAAGTAATATAATCTTTTGAAAACAACATTCCTTGTAATGTTGAAGAATCCAAAGCATTTCTGGTTTTTATTTTATTTAAATTTACAATATTACAAATTCTTTGCACGTTGGCCGACGAATGTGGTAGTGCCATTAAACTCGAAACAAATTGTGTTAAAATTGGGAAGGCCTTTGCATTATTGACTCTCTTTACATTAGAAACATTTTACCAAAACGCCAATGTTTCGAGTTCGGTGAATTTCATATTACGTAAATTCTCGAACTTCATTATCAAGTTTTTAATATTCTTTCCATTTAATAAATTTGGAAAAAGTTTGGCCAATTGTAAAATTGAATCATTTTTTTGTGTAAAGCTACGCTTGTTGGTTCAATGGAGTTTACCTTCTAAAAGTCTATCGCCAAAATGAAAACGTTTTAAAATTTGTGAAACTAATTCAATATAAAATTGAACGCAGAATTTAACAAATATATTATATTGACTATATTCAATATTCAAACTAGATTGGTTCTCCTCCAGGTAAATGCCAAGATACACTTCATCTTTATTTAAAAATATGTCTTCGTTATTAAAACTTTGAATTTCAAAACTCTTCTACAACAAAATGTCCAGTACAGATAGTCGTGTACTACACACTCTACCTCTTCAACCCCTCGCCAACAAACTTCGTCTGTCTGCCTTTCAATTTCTATATTGCAAAAGGGGACTTACAAAATTTGAATTTTAGGAAAAAAGGTTACCATATGTTTTGCTTTTAAAAAATCGTCAGTTTTGTTCGCGGGAAAATCGTCAATCGTCATTTTAATAAATTTGACTTAAAAAATCGTCAAAATGACGATAAATCGTCAAAGTTGGCAGCGCTGACCGAAAGTACAACACTTTCAAATAAAAAGAAAGAAAATAAAAAGAAAATATTCAGTAGTTTTTTTAAAGCATTTTCAAAAAAAAAGTTATTTGGCGGACCCTTTATTTGTCGTATTAGCATTTCAACTCATTACTTGGTAAAGGAAATTTTTGCTTTACATTTAACACTTAACCGAACACCAGGGCCTGGCCAGGCATTTTTGTACATTTTACTAATTTTTTACTTAGATATCTTAGGCGGAGCTCCTTAGCTTTTTATGAATTCCTCAGTAAAGGTGTTTTGTAGAAAAAATTAAAAAAAAAGAACTTAAAGATTGTTATCTGTAGGCGTGGTAATTACTCTCAACATGTTTGTAACACCAGAGCCCAGCCAGGCCCTATACTATTATGAAGAGAATGTAGCAAATAAAACAAAAGAAAAAGAAATTAAAGCAATTTATAACTATATATTTTGTGTTTTGTATAAAAAGCAGAATCAGTGTGCTTGTACGTTTCAGAAATTAGTTTTTTTATTGTTGTGTTGGCAGTAATCAAGTGTATAGTGTTACAATGAGTACTGAAGCAGACATAATCTATGAAACAGTTTCAAAATCTGACCCTAACAGAGGCAATTGCCAATGACATAGAAAACGTAATTCAGTATGAGGTTGATGGAAATGAAGACGATGCTTCTGATATTGGGAACGAGTTAGAATAGAAGTTGATAATGAAATTGAAGATTTTTAATTTAAATCTATATAAACTGTTAGGCCCTGTGGTTCGCTTATATGAACACATTGTGGTCTTTGCTTAGGGGTTAAACATTTATTTAAACCACCCATTTTTTTCCTTTTATAAAACTACTACTACTTTTTAGTAACATACAGCTTCACACAGTCGGCCTTGAGTGACTTACTCTATTTATATATTTCCTTAAAAAGCAAAACAAAATACAAAAAAAAATAGAAAATCACTACATCATAACTATTACGTCCTGCTGTGTAGCTGTGTACGGCCTGCTGTTATTAGTAATGCAGCCACTGCTGTTTTTGAAAATGTCCTATAATTTATTGACAACCATTTATCTAATTGAATGGAAAGAATGACAAAAAAAAAACTACCTAAATACATTCAATATACATACATACAAATCTTTGATAGTAAATGTTAAGTAAATATGTATAACAATGAATATATTTTGTGTGTTTTACAATTATCCTGGTACCCAAATAAATAATGTGACAATGAAAATTTTACAGTTAAATTAAGAGAAATTTATGTTGGTTTTTCTCCAAGCACTTTAATATTTTTTTTTTTGCATTATACTCTTTCTCGGCAGGACTCTAAAAACATACTGCTTTTTCACTCATTTCTCTAGGTTTTGTGAAAATGTGACCATATCTAAAAGATCAGGTATTGTTATTTTTTTTTTTTGCTGGAAATCGTGCTGTGTTTTACGTTACGATTAGGAAGTTATATATAGCAAAAAACAGAAGGGTGTTGCCAATACGTGAGGGTAACAACAGAAAAGGGGATTTTCCATTTTGTTGTTTTGTGTTTCAATAAAGACCAATTAATAATTTTGACATGTAACAATAGAATTAAAAGGTATTAATAAATTATAGATTTATGAGGGTATTAAGTAGAGAAATACACAAAAAAAACGAGAAACTATAGCTACTAATGACTTTATGATTTTGTATGCTGATTAAAACTTCAAATCACATATGGAGGTACATAAATTATATTTATTTGAATGGGTATTAAAATGAGATTAAATATTGTTTGTTAAAATGTTCATGTTGGTAGTATAAAATTTTAATAGCTTCAATTACCACAAAGCTTAAAAATCTCAAAACTATTAAGCTCTATATTTTATTATTATAATTTAAATTATTGATTGACTTTACAAGCATTATCATTAACACACAATACAATAACTACATTCTTGATAATCTTTAGTTAAATGTTAAATTGTTAATTCAATCAACTTTTGTTTATTTCTGGACAATGGAGGTGTCCAAATACACTTTTATTAGCATTATCCGAATGATAAAACGTAATAAAACGTCAACAACAAATTCGTAAATATGTGGAAAAAGTATAAGAAATTAGTTTATAGGTATAACATTCTTCTCTCTTAACACGTTTATTTCTTCCCCAGCAGTTTTACAAGTCGTAACTAACTTTTTGGCCATGTGCCACGTATTTGTAATGCACACATAGGTCAATTGCTTATTTTATTCATCACAGATAATTCAATGTGAAGTTAATTGCTATTTTGCTGATGTTTGTAACGCCCAAAAATATTATTTCGGCGCCCACCTGAGTTGAGTTAACCGACCGTCCGTTCGTATGGCTGGCTGGCTGGCTGTCCATGTAAACCTTGTGCGCAGACTACAGGTCGCAATTTAGAAGATATGTCGATAAAATTTGGTCCATGGTACTTTTTAACCACACGCTTAGGATTGAAACTGGATGGAATTGGTCCATTACTACACCTAGCCTCCATACAAATGTCCTCCCGAAATAGGGGTTTAACGGTCATAAACGTTTCATTTCTATAGAAATATGTTATATATGAAGCCTAATCTCATCAACAAATTTTGTGCAGATCACATACATATATATATATATATACAGAAATCATGACAATTAATTTTGTAACGGTCGGTTCATAATTAGTCATACCTCCCATATAAGGTGCCCTTGACAAATCAGTTTAACATTTATAAATCTTTTATTAGTGTTTATATTGAAATCAAATGTAGCACAAATAATATTTATATGTCCAGAAGTCATTCAACTACATTGATATATACAGCTTCTATATAGAGCCTATTTCTGAAAATCTGTTTTTACATTTAAACTGGGTGTAGGGTATTATATGGTCCGGCTTGACCGATTATACTTTTTACTTGTTTTATCACTAAAGGTACTATCAGACGCTATGTATTTTACATATGTAGTGTCAAATTTTCCATCTGTAAAAGTTGTACACATCGTGTGATACATATGAAACTTTGCATGTGTAAAATACATGTGGAAATACATATGTAATTTTTTCGCTTAGAACACGCTCTATTTTCCTGTGACAAACATAAACAAAACAGCTGGTTTGTTTTGAAACAAAATTGTTTGAAAAAATACATTGTAAAGAAAAATGGAAATGGATAATGAACATGGAAAAGTAAGTATTTTTCGATATTTAATAAATTAAATTATGTTTATTATATTTATTGCAGTTAGATTGGCCAAAAGAAGCAATTCTTAAAATTTATACACGTTAAAAAGACAGCTTTTGTTTACATTTATAGGTTATGTCATACGATTATGTCATGTTAGCAGGTGTGATAGCAAAAATTATGAATCGTATGTAAAATGGAAATTTTGACAGACATACGGAATTACGTATGGGCAAGAAAAGTGACAGTACATATGTAAAATACATCCCGTCTGAAAGCACCTTAAGTGCGTTAATGAATACATCAGAAGTAGTCTATTTGAGAGTAAATTTTTACTAATTGTCTTTTTATAATCAAATATTTTATTTTCATTTAACTTTACTCACTAAAAATTATCATTTCGTAAATTTTCATTTCATTTCCCTTAAAAATACTTTGCAAATAATTTGTCACTGGAGTTGATTGATAATAGGACAAGTTCATGTTCAAATAAAGTATAGTCAAGTAACCGGTTAGGTAGCTAGCAAGGTACCTCAATATACAGTGGGGAACAAAAATTAATACATATTTGTGCCTTGTGCACTCTTTATTGCATTTATTTTTGTTTTAATGCTAATCAAAATAATTTGCAATACAAAATGGAAAATAACAATAAACAATTATGCCCTTATTCATAAAAAATTAAAGTATACTTCAAATGTACTTTAAGAAAATATTGTATACAAATTTTGTCTAAAAGCACAATTTAAAGCTACTTTATTTTTTATGAATACAGCAGTTAGTACAAAAAACTAACTTCTCCGCAATTTAAAAGTTTGTTTATGACTTAAAAAACATTAGTTTGATAGTAATTTAATATTATCCAACACAAGTCAATATATAATAAAAAATGAAGAAACTATCCAGAACCATTAAGGATAATATTGTAGCAATGACAAATGGGCATAAAAACGCGAGCTATTGTTCCCAATCCCAAATAAGAGGTCACAAAAAGCTATTAACGTATGCGTACGCACGCCTCACACAAATAAAAAGAGACAAGTGTTTAACAGCAGTGTTTTAACAGGCAAACCAGTTAGTCGATGTTTAGCCAGACGATCCCTTTGCAGATTACATCTCAGCAGTAAAAAAAACCTGCATTATTCATAAAAAAGAGAGCACAGAAATTGAACAGTAGAGACTGGTAATATGTAATCTGGTCAGGCGCATCCACATTTAGTCGTTTTAAATCTGACGATAAACAATATTGCTGACTCTGCCCGGGGGTTTCAAAGACGCCATGTAAACGAAAAATGAAGCACGGTGGGAGGATCGTCATGATATGGAGTTGCAATAATAAGGAAAGAAGACTCATACTAATAGTCTCTAGGTGAAAACAATAAAAAAAAACAATGTCTTCTAGACAGATTCTCTTATCTGTCATTGCTCGACATTTGGGGATTTATGATGCGCAATGTTTGATCAACAAATACTTACTGGCAAACCTGTCTTTCTAGAAGTTAGTGGTAATATTATTATAACAAAAGATTGATTTACTGTTCATGAATGCTAAATTAGAGAAAAGCGAGGTATCCATAAAATAATCACACAGAAACAATTTCATTGCGACATCCGACAATCTTAGATGGGTCTATAAGAGGTTTATAAAGCAAATTTCCATACAAAATTTGCTTTATAAACCTGTTGTAAGTTTTTATGAATAAGGTGGATAGTATTTATTGTAATCGTAAATGAGCTTAAATAAAATAAATTGTTCAATTCACCACTGATGTTGTAGTATCGTAGGAGTTGTACTTCGTCTGAATTTACAATAGTTGTACAAATCTTGTTTATAATTTCTATATAAATATTTTGTACAACACCTATGTTTTTCGAATGTTGTATGAAAGTTTAAGTGTGGCGAAAATTAAAAATATGTAGCTCAATATAAAAATGACTAATTTCAGTTTAAAAAGATAACCAAACGGTAACACTCAAATTATAAAGGATTCACAAATTTTAAACAAGAAATTAAAATTAATAAACTAAAAATTTTACTAACAATTGGTTGGTTGTTGAAAATATTTAAAATATTCATATTGTTTGAAAATATTGGAAAATATTCATATTTTATGTTTTATATATTTGTTTTTAAAATATTTTTCTTTTGTAATTTTGAAGGCTTTACAACATAAACATACAACATTGCTTAAAATTGTGTTTACAATCAGATGGTTGTACAATACAATGTAAAACATACAACATCACTTGTGAATTGAGTATGTGTTGTCATTTACACTTATAATAGAAATAAACAGCACAGACTTTGATACTTTTCTATAAATAATAGTTTAATTTAATCAAATCATTCAATATTGCAATTTATGATTTTACAATATAGAAATAATTTATTCAGTGTTTATCACAAATTGTATAAAACTGAAAATGTTAAAAAGTCCATCATCATTCTGTATTTCAATATCAGCTTTGCAAATGATTTATCTTTTGATTTGCTAGACAGATATGACTTTATCCATCAAAAAGATATTTCAATCAAGAATTTTGATATTAAAGTCTGTAGCACGAAACGAATTTTCTTAAAAAAAATAAAAATATTCAATAAAAAATCAATAAATCATGCATTATATTTTCAGAAAGAAACAAACATATTACCATGGTTTCCCTACTTTGCAAAACATGTGTACATTTTCTTCAAATCAATAATTTATTCATGAATATCCATAAATTTTCTCTTAACATCCGTTTTGTGTTTAACACATTTCACAAAAGGAAATCTATTGAAAAATTAGCACACTTAGACCATAAATCACCGAACATTAATTAACATTTTTCAAAAGCCAACAAAATACCTAAAACCTATAAACTGTCAATGATAACAATTTGTTAAAATCTACTGACACAGAAATAGTAAACAGACAGAGAAAGAGTAGAAATGAAAAATGCATTTGAATTGAAAACAATTGACATTTGCAGACAATAAGTGCCAAATTTTATTGCAGCGATTCTGATGAATAAAAGCAAGCTATGCAATGAAAAAAACATTACAGCTGCTACCCTTATGGCAACATAAATATTATTTTAAGACCTTTATCGTAATTTATTTTTTACATTCTAACTAAAGACTTTGTATAGCAATGATCTGTTTTTACTACTGACAGTTTGATTTTTTTTATTATTTTCTTTTCAACAATTTTATGGTCTTAATGTGGGGTCGTTTTTTATTTATTTATTTTAACATAAATTTCCAGCAAATAGACACTTTTGTTTGTTTTCCAATGCTGTTCAAAATACATTGAGAGTAATTAATTTTAAGTACACACCCAAAAATGTTACCAATTTTTTTTTTTGTCAGCAACGACAGTAGTGTATTAGTAGTAATAGTTTGGAAATAAAGGTAAAACTGAACTTAGTTATTTTATCTGTTGTTCTGTTTTTTTTTATTCCTGTAATATTTACGAGTTTGTCTTTTACCTTTTAACAGCTCATAAAAAAGATTATTTTGTTACAATACAATTTATTCCATAAAGTGTCTACGTATGTGGCACACTTGTTTCAATTTGATTTGGGAACAGTTGTGACTGAAATTTCAGGCAAGGTGTTTATAATAATGCAAGAAATATGAAAATGGTTTTAATCATACAAAATCTATTTCTCACAGAAACTAATTTGAAAATCAATTTAAATCAAATCTTTCTCTAATGAATGTCTCACAATAAGCACTGTACTGATAAACTCCATCCTCTCCAATCGCTTAGTGTCTGTTTACCCCATGGGACAGCTATGATATTACGTTCAAGCAACTCGTACTTAAATTCGTTAATTTTAGCCATTGCACTGTGGTTAAAAAGTAGGATTTTTTGGCATAAAGTCAATTTTTTTTTTTTGGATTCATATTTTGAAATTTTACTGATTTCCTTAATCTAGATACCCATATTAGAAAAACAATTACTAAATATAAATTTTGGTGACAACCCTTTCTTGCTGGCAAGCTTTTAAAGTCAGCTGATAAAATATCACTTTGTTTTGGTACAACTGGCGGTAAACATCAGTTCGAGTGCTTGTAAAAGTTGAAGTTGAATAAAATTAAAAAGTGTTGTTATGGAAAATATTAGTAGAGGTATGTAAAATTATTACCTGCTACCAATTTGGTCATTATTATGTGTTGTTGCCCAATTGTGCAAAGTTTTATCTATGTATAATATTAGATTGAAGATAACATTTATATTTGTGTTTCGTGGATAATTCGTGCAAAAACTTGCAAATGGCAACTTATTAATTAAATTGTGTAGAATAATGAATAACTAACCATTATTGCTGCAATTAGCTCCATTTAAAAATAATCGCTTTTTTAAGGTAAAACCTATATAGCAGCTATATAAAATAGTGCACCAAATCATATAAAACTTGGTAGGTCATCTTGGGAGCATAAAAAATATTTCACGCAATTTTATTCGTCGATCATTTAATACCACATCAAGCACTTTGGCTACTATTTCTGTTGTTGTTGCCGTTTTTGGACGGCCACTACGTGGTTCATCTTCAGTGTTTGTACGACCACGTTTAAATTCAGCAACCCAATTTTTTACTGTTGCATCTGAAGCAACAGTCACAGTAAAACATTCACCATATCATTATGAATTTCTTGTCCCGATAAACATTTTTTATTTAAATATATTTATTAAATATAAATATTTTTATTAAATATAAATTTACAGTCATATATTAATATTGTATAATGTTTCTTAGGGTACGGTCACACTTACCAAATATTTGCTCAAAAAAGCGCAGCCACTAGTTTCAAATAGAATTAAACTAAATTTCAATGGTCATTTATTCTTAGCAAAAGTGTCCCAAATAAACATAAGAATTAAAACACATTTTAGTTAGTGGTTACGTCTTTTTAATCAAAATATTTAATATCAAATATTGTCGCACCTTTTGTTAAACTTTTCATCAACACTCTTACAAACTTTAAACATATTTACGACTTCCAGTTAGTTTGTAACATTAAAGTTTTTTTCCGTCAATTGAAATGCATTTGTATTTGTATTTGATTCTTTTATTACATTATTTTCCTGTCGTTCGTTGTCTGCTTTTATTACAGATTTAAAAACTCATGCTCATGTTGTTTGTTTGTTTTTTTTCTAAAGTCTATCTAACTTTTTATACCCTCCACCACCATAAGTGTTGAATGAGGGTATATATAAGTTTGTCATTCCATGTGTAACACTAAGAAATACTCATCTGAGACCCAACAAAGTATATATATATATATTCTTAGTCCTTCCGAAATTCTATGTCGATTAAGCCATGTCCGTTTGTCTGTTTGTCTCTCTGTCTCTGTAAAACACTCTCACATCCAAAGGACACAACCGAAATCAACAAACTTTAAAAAACCCCGCTCATAGTTCTCTTAAGCAGTTTGGTATTGAAATTTAGCAAAATCAGTATAGCAGTAGTAGATAAAGAGTTATGGACCATAAAAAATGTATATTTTTAAAAATGTTTTTTGCTATATTTTTAAATATATTGCAGATAATACCATAAAATATTGTGTACGTTGTTTTCATGTGAGGAAAATAGTAGGAATGGGTCCATGATTTCTCATAGCCCAAATACAAAAATCTTCCCGAAATATTGCTCAATTATACATAAATACCTATAAAATTGTAATATTAATACAAAATTCAGCAGGAATAAGTTTCTTGCAAAAACGTAAAACGAAACTTTTTTAGTTCGGTCCATGTTTGACCATAAACCCAATATAAAGTTCACTTCCAAAATTTACTTAAATACGTATAAAACTGATATATGTAAATACTGTTAAACGGCTAAAATTTGACATAATTAATCCTTGTAGGTAAATAAATTGTTGTACTAAATTTTATGGTAGTCGACCCATAATTGGTCATAGCTCCCATACAAGAACCACATCCAAAAACCCCATTCATCTTTATATATATATCGTATAAATATCGGTACCGACTCAAAACTTTGCACAGATCATTTGCATATATACGAAAATCATCTC
This sequence comes from Bellardia bayeri, assembly GCA_950370525.1. NCBI lineage: Eukaryota > Metazoa > Arthropoda > Insecta > Diptera > Calliphoridae > Bellardia > Bellardia bayeri. The sequence continues at coordinate 18,931,660 of OX493265.1, read as the reverse complement.
ACAAAATTTTATGAAATTCGGTGTATTTAACCATATCGACCATATAAGGCCCTCTTCCGAATTTTATGAATTTCGGTTCATTTTTGACCGTATCGCGCAGTTAAAGCCATCTTTCGAAAATTACTTTAATCGTAAATTTCTTATAAATAAAGGTACCGATCCAAAATTTTACACTGACCATTTACATATATGCCAAAACAGCTGGATTTGAGAACATCGGTCCATATTTTACTATATACCCCATATAAGGTCCACTTCAGAAATCTACGCTAATACTAATATATATCTTAAATATGCCGGTATTATGTTGAAATTCGACATGATATATTCTTATATACATAAAAATTACTGTACCAAAATTTAAGAAGATCAGCCCATAATTTGTCATAGCTGCCATATAAGAACCATTTCCGAAACACAAATAAACCCACAAAAATGTCTAATAAATATCGACTAACTTTTATATAGATCAGTAATTTTAATCCAGAAATCATACTAATATCGGATACACAGCAATTATGCTACTGGATTTTGTAGCTGTCAGTCAATAATTAGCAATATCTCCCAAATTAAGTCCACTTTGGAGCATACTAAGCAACCATACAACTCTTGTAAATAACGTTATTGAGATGAAATTCAACCAAACTTACCCTCAAATAAGTAGAAACCACATTAGTGGATACTGGATTTAGAAGCTCCATAACTGATCCACTTCTACTATGCCACCCATAAATCTTTTGTAAATAATATTATTGAGGTCAAATTCAACCAAAAGAAGCCTCACCTTATATCGTATCCTTTTTTATACTCTGTTTCTTAACTTGTTGTGAATATGGAAAAATGTTTTTTTAATTTTATAAATTGTTTAATTACTTTCAAGGTTATTATGAAAATCAAACAAACTCTGTAAATTACATTAAGAATTGATAATTACATCAATTATAAATGGTTAAAATTAGATAAAATTTCAAAACATTTTAAATTAAATCACATTAGTGAATTACGACCAACAGATAATATTGTTTTTCAAACAATATATAAAATACTAATAAAATTTGCACTAGAACTGAATAGAAAACACAGAATTAGGATGTACTAGTCCTATAACCAGTGTAGTTTTTGTATATCTTATTACGTTTAGGTAGAGGGTATTAAAGATTCGGCACAGCCGAATATATCACTCTAACTTGTTTTATTTATATCACAATTTATTTTCCAACATTTAGCATTTCATTTGCTGTGAAATATGCGTTATTTTTATGACTTAGGAACATGTAAATTTTTTGTTATTGTCTCCAAATCTCCGCAAGAATATTTTATTTGGCATAATAAACCTGGTTATCATACTTAGGGATTTCGGTTATTATTAAGGATACAGATATATAAACATAAATTTTTTATGGCTGTTTATGGATGAAGAAAACAATATATATAAACCAAGATAATAGCAAATTTATTGCATTATATTTTTTATGAGTTCTTTTTTTTACAGTAATTGTGTCGGTATTGCGGGCGTTTTAGTTGTTTAATTTTATACATTTTGAGGGTGTTTTTTTTTTTTTTGGCAAATTATATAAAAGCTGCATTTTTATGGAAATTTTATTGTGTTTTATAGTTATTTTTTTCAGATAATTTGTGAAAAAGATTTACTGGCATTGGCAATGTATGGGGGGACATTATGAGTCAGTTTCTAGAGTCAGGAACTAGAAATAAAAATTTAACTCAAGGATAGAAAAAAGTCACGTTTCCTTAATAATAATAATTCTTTAGAATTCCGTTGTACTTAACTTTAAAATATTTCGATTATTGTTTCTTATCAAATTTTTTAAAGTCTTTTTCTTTTATATTAATTTCTCTATAACTCTTTTTCAATTACTTTTACATACTCTACTACCAGTGAATGCATGTTTATTTAACAATAACCAAATGATAAATTAAAATTTCTGGTCAGGTTTTCAAAAATTAATACGATATTGCATGTAATAGATCTGTATTTATACGTTAATAATTCATAATTATTAAAGAAAACAACATACTTATTTAAATTTACTTCAAATTTCTATAAAATTTCGTGATATTTTCAAAAATGAATATGACAATGATATTTATCACTATAGAGAAAACGAACAAAATATATTTTATGATATAAAATTGCTTTAAACAATAGAACCAATAAAGACCATTTATGAGTGGTCATAAAAATGTCTCTTATAAACAAAATACTCGTACGAGCAGACAAAAGGAGAAAAGATATAAATCTGAAAATGGTCATAAAATAAAATATTAAGTATACTTGTACACTCAAAAAGACACAAATCTATTCAATTAAAAAAACACACACACACACACACAAAAAGCAACATTTAAAAAAGGAAACAAAAGTAAATGATAATGACATTATAAAATTGAACAGAACAAACAATGACATTTATTTTCTTTTGTGTGACTGTAACATGAGCATCAGTTATTTTGTTGTTGTTTGAGAGTAGAGTCATAAAAAGTAACCACTTATTTGTTAACTGCTCTTTTTTTGTTGCTTGTGTTGCTGATAAAAAGAGAACATCATCATAAAATATGAGCGAACAACAAACAACACTTATTTCCGTATCCTTAAAAAAGTTATTTTGTTATTATTTTTATTTAAGCAAGTATGTGTTTATTCCTATACAAATTCTTTTATATCTACATATTTTCTTTTTAAGCATTGAAACATAAAAATGACGACATCCTTTTTGTGATAAGCTCATAAATTAACAAAATTACGAGTATTACTTGCATTGCCATAGTTGTGACATAAATGTTTGAGTGTGTCAACGTTTTCGTATGTACTCCTTAATATACCATTTACTCATATTCCAAAAAGAAGTGTATGTACAAATAAGCGTAAAATGTTATTAAGTGTAGACCTCGGTATAACGAAGTTTTTATGGATAATTTTATGATTATTGAAATGGTAGAGTGCAAGAGCAGTGGCATAATCACAATAGAGTTGCCAAGATAAAAATTATTTTGCAAAAAATTTGAAACTTGAAGTAAAGTCAGACGTTTTTTCTTTTTTCTTTTTGCTCTTTCTTAAGCAGTAGTCAATTCTTCAACTCTTCCAAATACCAAGGACTATAAAATGCTAATTGCTGCATTTAACTATCTAATGAGAAAATATTCCGAATGAATTAAATGTGGAATTGGTGGAGAGTATCTTGAAACTAAATATTCAAAGAACTATTATTCCCTAAAGTTTTTGAATGGTGATTTTGAATTGAGTACAAGCGCATTGGGGGGGTATATTGCGTTTGTCATTCTGTTTGTAACATATCGAAATAATGTTCGTAGAACCAAAAAGTCTATATATTCTGGGTCCTCATAAGACTCTGACGATTTAGCCATGTCTATTGTTGGCACAATAGAGTTTCGGGAAAAAACATAGAACAATGAAATTTTTACCAAATATTATTTGATCCACCGAAATGTTTGGTATTGCAAATGGTAAAATCGGTTTAGTAGGATCTAAGTTATAGATCAATGTTCAGACACTTTATTTCTATTATAGAAGGACAATCCTGTTGAAAATTGTAGGAATCGGTCCACGATTTTGCAATAATAAGTTTCTTGCAAAGTAAAATCTCAAAACAACATTCTGTTTGCATCGATCCATAATTCTGCTGACATAGCCCCATATAAAGATCACTTCCGAAAATCACTTAAATAAACATAAATCTTTTGTAAAAACGACTATCAAGTTGAAATTCGACAAGCATAATCAGAATATACATAAAAGTCGTCGTAACAAATTAACATATAAAGTCGAGTTCCGCCAATCACTTAAATGCGCATAAATCCCTTACAAAACAACTATCAAATTGGAATTCAACAGAAATAATCCCCACATATATAAAAATCGTCGATCTCAAATTTATGATGATCAGTTTATATTTGACCGTAGCCACCATATAAAGTCTACTTCTAGAAATCACTTAAATGCGCATAAATCTCTTATAAATCTCCATTATAGATGATTTGGGTGGTGGGTATATAAGATTCGGCAAAGCCGAATATAAACTATTGCTTGTTTTTTTTTTGCTTAGAAGTTAATAGTTGATGTTAGTTTTGAATTATAAATTATTTTGTTAAAAATTAAACATAAAATAAATGAGAAAAAAATACCTGTGGTTCAATTTTCTTTTTTTTTATGCAATAACAAATAAACAAAGTACTAACATGTACTCATTTGTATTCCCTACTGTTTTATTTTGAAAGCTTCTATATGACTATTATCGAAGTTTGCGTTTTTTATGTACTTGTTCACCTTCATCATTTAGAGATTCTACTGTGAGGAAGGATTAATGGAGATTCCAGTTGTATATTCAAAGTTTCTTCAAAAATATGGTTAACAGTCTTTTGCTATTAAATCAGTCGAAAGTTTTCTAAGATCATATTTTGCAATTCATTTAAAGTAAATATCGTGTATTTCCAAAACTACAGTAAAATATGTAGAAATATTATACATAAAAACTACACTACAATGACAGCTGAGCATATAAAAGCGATATTTCAGCAAAATACTAATCTACTGGAGACTTGAAACGAGTAATCAATGGGATTTATTTCGTATGCGATTTAAGAAACTTTGTGGGTTTGCACAATTAAAGTCAGTAAACTGAAACCAGGTAAAACATTATGTTTTGTGATAACTTTGGACATAGTAGGAAGATTTGGAAATACATTAATATATTTTTAATCTGTAAAAGCTAAATTATTGCTATGGACTTGTGCAACAATTGGCAATAATTTATCTTTTACAGATTTAAAAAATATCAATTAGTCGACGAGTTATAGCCAAAAAACCATATAAACAATATGCCGAAAATCGGCATTTGACTGTAAAGTTCGAAGGTCGATTAAAAAAAAAACAAACGCCGCGATACGGGTCTTCTAATTTAGCCTCTATTTTCACCCCTCACTCTCATAATAGACCTAACTTTTTCTAACCTGAATTTGTTCCACAGTGTAATGAGAGGTCTGACGAACTGGCCAAAAAAGGATTCTCTTGAAATGTCCCAACTGGCGCTTCAGTCGCAACACCACTTGGGACTATAAAAAGTGCAATCTTCAGACACTGCAGGACCACTAGAAATATGTGGTCAGCATACAATGAGAAGTGCAGTTTACAGCTCACGAATGTGAAACGAAAGGACATCTCGAGAATCATATCGTGCTAACCGATCATTGGACGATGGGCAAGCATGCGAGCAGGATCGGACCTCCCTTAAATGATCACTTGCCAGGACCGCGAGAGAGAAGTAACAGTATTTCATCTTCTCTGTGAATGTCCGGCTCTTTAAAACACTAGACTCAAATTTTTCAAAAATCATATACTATACAACCTAGCAGAGGCATCAATTATGAGATGGTGCGATTTCATCGGATACCTTAACGCAACAGGCTGGATATAGTACCAATTATATACTAGCATCTGGAAAAGATCTAGTACTATAATTCGTTCAACGAGTGGTGTGGTAGTTTTTAAAACGGAAACAAGAGATTTTACTTGAATGCTTTCAGGCAGTTGGAAACCACCAAAAAGCAACCAACATATAACCAACCTCTTAATTCTCAATTGAAAAAATATTCATCCCAATCCTTGATTCTAAATTCTTCCTTTGGCAACTCTTTTTGTGTAAGGACATGTCCTTTTGTTATACATAAAATATACTTTTTTATATTCCTTGCCACTCATATCGTTTTAATAATAACATTTTCAAACACATAGTGCCAAAAAATCAAGAAACATAAAAAGATTTTTTTTACGACTTGAAGTGTGTACTCGTATATGCATATGCCAATGAGTTTGTTTATCCCTCATACCAAGCAAACTAATTTTAAATAATGAAATTTTTGTTTTCTTTTCTCTTACAGCAATCATCTGCTTTTATTAGTATTTTAACGAAATGTCCTTAAACACTCATGGAAGAATTTCCATTTTAGTTTTTTTTTTGTTAGCTGTCTAGTACTAAATGCAAAATTATGATGCATGAAAATGTGTTACAATTCCTTGTTTATAGTATGGAAAAACAGCTTGTTGTTAAACAGCTTCTTCAAGCATAATTTCGTAAACAACAAAAATAATACTCATGTACAGAAATCAACCCTCCCTTTTGTCGCACTAATATCCTTGCTAGCCTGAACAAAAGTACGTGCTAAATATCAATATAAAATGTGGTCAATCAAGGTTGATTCTTTTCTTTCTTGCATTTTTTTTTGCGTTTTTACGTCCATTGTTTTCAAATCAAATTTATTACGAGCCTTCAGGCCTTGAAATATTTGCTTGCTATATTGATTTTATTACGGTCCTAAGATGTTGACTGTTTCTTGATTTATGATCACTCGCCGTCATTCATTACCAGAGTATTGCAGTTTATTGTTTTTTTTTTTGTTTTATCTCCTGCATTTTATTGCTGAAGTTTTATTACATGTCCCCTTCCACGCCTTCTTGCAATATAGCTTGTTGTGTGCTTTTACTTTCTCTCCCTATTTTGTGACATATTGACAAATACAGTTTGATTGTCAAAATTGTTCGTCCTTATTTTTGTTGCTATATTTGGTATTTGGTTTTTAATTATGTGTGAAGCACTTTGTAACGTGGTGTATTTTATATGTGTTGTCAGTCATAGCCATTGTCATCATCAGTCGTTGTCCTTGTCATTCAGCCATATCCTTTTTATGTTAAATGTATTTGAGTATTTATGTATGTATGTGCTCTCTGTCTATATTTGTATGTATGTATAGATGTATAGATGTGTGCATGTAATTGTCCATTTATTATTTCGTCCTTGACGTTTTTCTATCTCACCAAACTGCTACTACCAGATGCTTCATGTGTATTGAAATATATATTTTTTGTAACTGCGTGAAAATCAACTGTTAATAACAATTTATTTTTATGATCTCTGTTTCTGTGTTGAAGGTAAAAACATCCGTCTTTCTATTTGTCTGGTCACGCGCCATTTGTTTGTTTTATTTGTTATACCCCGGTCTTTTGTTGAAAATCCTCGGATATTGACAGTAACTAATTATAGTTTTTAAATAAACAATTAATTATGAAATGCAAAATGTGTGGTATTGTTGTGCAGAATACAAATTAAGTATGTATTTCGGTGAAGAGATTTTATTTCTCATAATTTATGATGGCGATTTTTAATTTGCTATTGTAAGTAGAAAAATATATTTATAAATTTTAGGAAAGTTAGAGAAAATATTTGTTCTGATACAGAAAAGTAATTGAAATAAATATATTAGGAGTTTGATTATTGCAATATGAACTAGGAAACATTTTATACAAACTAATATGTATTATTTGATGTAATACAGCTGAAACGTTTTACTGTATTTTCTAACATTTACTTTTTCAAATCTTAGGAAATATGCAGTGAAGCCGATATGAGGCTTTAACAATTTTTTCCATATCTGCTCATCGTTTTTTAAATTTTATATATTCATTCATGCATTCTGCATCGGTGAAAACATATAGTAGTCGGACGGAGCAAGTTCAGTACTAAAAGCCGGGTGACGCAAATTTTTCCAATCACTTCTTTCTAAATAGTTTAACAGATATTGCAACATGTGGCCAAGCGTTGTCATGACATGTTGTTCATGTCTGGCCGCATGATCGCTATGACTCAGTGAATCAGTGGCATTCGGTACAGGTTCACTGTAACGGTCTGACCAGATTGAAAACCATCATGCAGTAATGGCTCCAATTCTTGATCTTCAAGCTTATTTGTATTCTGTGTCAATATTTGTCTTCTGGGCAATATTTGTCTTCTGTATCAAAATTACCACTTCCGACCCCCACATACCACCACTCGCACATTGTAACTAATGGAACACATTCAGCACAGGCTTCGCTGAGCAATAGGTGTCACTTTTTTCCAATTAAAAAAGTAATGCTAAACAGTCAGCACATTTTGTTTGCACAAAATTCAACATTTTCTAAGCAAAAACAGAGAATATAATTATTTAAACTATAATAAAAAGGTAACCATGCTTTTGGTGAATCCTGCGTTTCGAAATTGCTGCTTGTGTACCTCCCAATGATTTTGATGGTGTTGTTAGGTTTGACAAAAATTTTCTAGGAGTAATAAATCCAATCCTTGGTCTTCAAACTTTTTTGCTTGGGAGTCTCTCTTTCGAATTAAGAGAGTAAAATATGAGGGTTTGTTGCCACAAAATTCGACATATTAGAAACAAAAAAGACTTTGTTGTTTACACTATAATGTTCAGTAACTAAATGAGAATGACTTAAAAATGATAAGAAAAAGTTTCTAAAGACAAAAACCGCGTTCAAACGTTACGCCATCTGCTATGAGTCCCGTATTTTTAATAGTATATGACCCATATGAACTGAGTTTTGTAAATTCCGACCTATTGGGTGTTTAAATGGTAAACTGGGTGAACTGGGTAAACTGGTACATTTTCTTCAAAGAGTACTTTTCAATATTTTAAATAAAATAACCTATCATACACAAAAGTTTGGTGGGATCAGAAGCAGGTACTTTTTTGGTTAACGCTGTTTTATGGTATTTTTTTTTCGAAAATTGTAATTACTCTTCTCAATTAGTAAAGCTAAAAAAATGATAATATGAACATACAAATTTACATGTAAAATTGGCTAAAATATCAACTCAAAGCAAAAGCCTATTGCTATAGAAGCGTATTTTGGTGTTAAAGATTTGTTTCTTTTCATTTGTGTTATCATGAGAAGTAGTCCACATACGTTAATAGTTTTATGCGAACTCTGATTTGTGGTTCGGGAACTGTAGAATATCTGTTTTTTATGCATTGCTAAAATATTGTCCTCCTTCTTTTTTTATAATTTGGATTATAATTTTATATTTTGCAAAAAGTGTTTACCACATGCTATTAATTTAATATCAAATAATTGTTTTTGAAGTTATTAACAAATACATACAAATCTAACAAAACTAAGAGTTTGTGCATAAGGCCCATACATGTATTAATTTGTGCTCCCCACTGTATCTCTGCAAATTAAGTACATACTGAGTAATATTATACGTTAAATTAAAGCTTATTTAAGTTATAACAGGATTCTACAATTAGTTATAAATAATAAATTATATATTATATTATATATAAATAAATTAATAACTAAAACATAAAATTAAAAAATTTTGTTCCTGATGAAGCTACAGCTAAATTTAAATTTTTTTAAAAAAACACCTTAAGCTTGAACAATTACTAAATTAATGGTTATTAATAACTCTGCCGTTTTGAGCAATGATGATCAATTATGTCTTATAGACATAGTTCTGCAACTTCTGGTACAGAAATCAAGAAAAAGTCTAATGGTTTCAAATCACACAACATATAATGGCTAATTAAAGTCAATTCCGCTAGAGATAAGCTATCATTAAATCGCTCATTAGTACATATGTTGTACACGTCCATTTTGGTAAATTTGGATATCATTGAATTGTAATGTTCGTTATGGATGGAGATTGTTTTCAAAGAAGTAAGGTCCATACTACGATACCACAGCTCAATATCGAAATCACAAGAAAACATTTTGTTAAGTACACACAATCTTAAAATCTGATTTAAATACTTCAGTGCAATAATGAGTAACCCCCTTATTCAAAAACGCTTATTAAATTTAACAAACGTTTATTAAGTCAGATTTGCATATAAAAATTTGCTTAATAAACGCTTGTTAAATTCAATAACCGTTTTTGAATAAGGCCGTCAGTGTTTTACTTTATTTTCTCAAAGTTTTTAATGTAGTTAGTGATGATTTGTTTTCTTTGTAAATGGTACAAAAACAACATGATACACATCTTTGAAAAAGTCGATGTTTGATGTTTTATTTTCAAATATTTTCTATTCTAACATAAAATTAGACGAAAATTATAGGCATTCATAAACAACCATTACAAATATGTAGTGCATTATGAAGTATATTATTATAAAGTTATTAATTAAAGCCAATTATTTGTGATAATAATTTTCTAATCAATAACAAAAATTATAGTTGAGAACCAATAATTTATCACCTGAAACAAAACATGTGTGTATAGTTTATGTTCATGTTCTACTTTTCAGGTCTAAACTAACTTCTATAAACAAATTATATTCCTCTATTTTTTTGTATTGCATTGAAATTTTTAATTGCTAGTTTTATTAGGAAATAAAACCCAAAATTTCCATCACATATGTGTTTACAAACTAAATTTAAATATACCAGTGGTTGTATTGTAGTTTTTATATTTCTTTTCAAGACATTTGAAAAAATGACACAAATTAATAGGAAACATTTACTTTAGCTGTCAGTTAAAGGGAAAACCTCACAAAGAAATTTATAACCATTATATGAATAAGTAACGAAAAAAGGGTTAAACTCTAATAATTTAAGGTAGCAGTTTGCTTTTGTAAAAAAAAAATACAACAAATAGTCTATAATTTTCTTGACAACTTGTCATGCACCCGTAGCCACTGTACAAAAAAAAACAACTAAAAGAATATTTTTTATAAAGTGAGGAGTGTTTCAAAAAAAATTGGTTTTGTTTTGATTTTTAAAGTTGCATAAAAGTTTTGAGAATAAGACTGTTTTTAAGTGTTATTAAATCAATAAACTTGAATCCTATTCAGAATACCTTGAATAAAGTGAGGAGTGTTACAGAAAGAATTGGGCTTGTTTTAATTTTTACAATTGCATATGAGTTTTGAGAATAAGACTGTTTCAGTTTTAAGTTTTAATAAAAAAAAATTTACTTAAATCCTATTTATGTTCAAGATACCTTGAATAAAGAGAGGAGTTTGGCAGTAAAAATTTGATGCATTTAAGTCTCAAGAAGAGTGTTCAGACCTTAGATTTTGGTTTAGTTTAAAATGTTTATTGAATAAATAAACACATAAAGCCTTTGTATATAATATACTATTTCCATTGATTCCTTTGAGCAGAATTGTATTCTTTGACATTCAATTTCAAATTATTAACAATTTGTTCAGGAACACTCCTCAATTGTAATTTGAAGTGTTATATAGAAAATTGTATCAAATTGCATATAATAAATTGACAATTTTGTGGTAATCATTCAATTTCATTATCAAACTTTAACAAATGTACATATTCTACAACAAACACGTAATAAAATTGAAAGCTGAAAACATCAAAAACCTTTTTTTCTAATACAAACTCTCAGAAAAGGGTTCAAACTAACATTTGTGTTCAAACTCTACCCTCATTTATATTGTCATTTAGCAGTAGACAAAAATAAAGAAATACATATGTACATACATACATACATACATATATTTATTGTTACAATAAATTTTGTTCATAAATTTCTAAAAAAAAAAATATTTCCTGTTATTTTTCCTTAATTTTTTATGAGAATATTTTCTTTGCGTCTGTATTCATGACTTTAGGAATTGTCAGGTTTTATGCTTGAGTAAATTGATCAAAAAACATCTATAGAAATATGTATGAATGAAAGGCATAAAAACAACTTTCCATTGTAGTGGTAACACCATTATCCAATTCATACAGCAATTGTGTTGTGCAGCAATAATTTTTATGTCGCAAATATAAACTGAAATAAAAACTATTCACACACTCTTTTGTTAGCACAGCCAGCACCATGAAAATATGAGTGCTATAAAAATAAACCTTTTTATTTTTATTGGTAGTTAAACCCTTTTCCTAGATTTTTTTATACTCCTTTCATGCAGTTCATTAACTGTCATATAAAACTGTTGCAATTGTTTTAGAAATTATTATTTATACTTGTATTTGCTTGTTACGTTACGGTCGTTTTTATACGTATTTGCAAACAAATTCAAATATTGTTGAACTTTGACATGTGTTTTATGAAATTATTAGTAAAATTTTGTGCTTTTGCCCTTTATTTAAAGTAATGAGAATATGGAAATAAATGAAGAAAGAAACAAGAACTGTTGAAACTAAATAAAGCTGGCATGACTCATGAAACAAATGAATGCAAAAGTAAATAAGCTGGACTTTTTCCGAAGGGTCTTCTAAAGCCCATTTATAAAATAGACGACTTTAAAAAAATCCTGTCTTAAAAATAAAAACCGTAATTTGAGATTTTCAATTATAATAAATATAATTGAAGGCCACCCTAATGTAGATATATGTATTTCGTCATTTCTGAAAGGTTTTTAAGTACTGGTTTGTCTCCAGAATATTCAGGCATGTGATGGAAATCGAAATGGAAAACGAATAAGTTTTGGAAATACATTTTATACTTTATGTAATAAAAGTTTTTCAATACAGAAATATTAAGAAAAAATTGACTTCTAAAACTCATTAGTTTTTGATTTCGATTTCCATCACATGCCTGATTACCTCGCTATTTGAGAGTGTAAAATATTACCATAGGAGCATACTGGTAAGACCATTAAAGGTTATGAGCATAATGTAATAAATATAAGACTTGGGTTATACTGAACGTGACCATATATCCTGTTTTTGGCGGGATTCTTCCGTTTTTTGAAGACTCATCCGCTTAATTTTTATATCCCTCTCAAACTCAAAACTCAAAACTATGATTATGATATTTGGCCTTTTCTTTTTTAATCATTTCACTTTAAACTATTAAATATTAAAAAAGGTCAAATAAACGAACTAAACATTTCACTTTAATTAACGTTATTTTAGTAACATATTTTAAGGACCGTTAAAGTATTTTACCAGCAACGTATGAAAAGTAAAAAACCCAGTTATAGAAATTCGTCTCATTTTCTGAGTATTGCGAGGTTATTCATATACTTGTGTTCAGATAGTCTCGATCGAACCAGCCATTTAGAAATTGCAGACTTATTTACAAAAAAATAAGGTTCTGACCATTTAGATTTTAACATTTCTTCAAGAACAGTTCAATTTTGGAAAATGTTGAGATTAATGTTTTTATTTAAATTGTCACTGGCTTTTGAATCAATGTTTTTTTTTGTTTCAAGAATTTGGTAAAGTATAAGTTTTAAACAAAAACATGAATATACATTTTTAATAGTTTTTAAAATATTAATTCGCTAGAATCCTTTTTGTAAAATGGATGTAATTTAATATTGAGCAGTGATGATTTTACAAAAAACGCAAACATTTTTAAAAGTTTACATGTAATAAATATGAGGTTATATATAAAACCAACTTTTTCGCATCATTATTTTAAAGATTAATTAAAAATTATATTTACTTGGCAATCTTGCGTTTTTATCCTTAACATTCCGCTTTTTGATAAAAACTCTCTGGTCACGTTAGTTATACTCCCTATAAGCTGCATTGAATAAATTCGACATACGTTCGTATGTTAGATAAAGCTGCAAATCGATCACGTGTGGTTAGAGTCTAACGTTATATAAAACTCCTGACAACAGCTGCCAAGAGAAACCCAAAAACATTTTTCGGTATCTGGATTTATTGATGATTTATTGATGATGTTAAGATGAATGTAATTAGTGACTTAAACTACACGCTGTGAGCAGATGCCAATATTAGAGTCTCGTAAATTATTGGACTTAAAAATATTGCTTCTAGGGGAATTTTCCATTCCATTCAAGAAGTCGGTGGTTATCGGTATCCGTATGTTTTTCAGACTTCCGAATGTATGTTATATGCCGAATTATTAATTATAGCAATATGTTTGAATATCAAAAAAGTAGCAAACTCCTGTAGGTTTTTTGGACTGGGTGGAAATTAGTTTTAAATTTTATTTCGATTTATCATAGACATTAAATATTTAAATAATTCTAAATTTCACGTTTCTTGATACAAACGTTCGTAGTGGATATTAATTAATCTATCAGCTTCTCATGGCAATATTAATAGTGTATCTGCCTTAATGATTTAATATTTTTTAATATTTTTCTCCACTGTGCCACCCTGACCACTGCTTTCTTAAACAAAGTGCTGCCTAAAAATGTTCAAATTAAAATTATGACTAATAATACATTTTATCCTGCATATATTTCACAGCAAATCGCTCTAATTTATTTCTCCACAGGCCGTTAATTGTGACTAAATTATACAAGACTTTTCTTTAGTAAATTTAACGTATTACCTTTCATTCGCATTTCTTAAGAGTAATAAAAACATAAAAAAATATTACAGAAAATAAAAAAAAAACACACGTTTCCGATTTTCCTGGCAAACCGGAAACATTACATTTTCATAATTCTAAATTATGAACTCATAAATAAAAATATTAAAGCAAAAACTGAAAGCATTTTTGTACCCATTTAACACGCTTGATAATAATTAATTATATTTCAAACCATTAATGAGCATACAGCATGGATAAATACCAAGAAATACACACACATAAACTAATACCCAAATTTACAGCTTAAATATTTCACAGTAAATTAACAAGCGTAACAGCAACAAATCTCCATATTAAATAAGTAAATATTTCAAAAATTAAAAAAAAAAAAGAATTACAGAAATTGGGTGAAAACCCTTAACAGTAGAGATATTTAATAGTGATACAAATTCTCACATATGTTTTCGTTTAAGGAAATAAAAAATGTTTTTTTTTTTTCTTAAAAGAAAAACACACAGAATTTATACAAAAAAAAAAAATAAAAAAAAAAACAAAAACCTCAACCAAAAACTCACCAGCATTGTTGCCAACTTTGCTGACCATTAATTAACATTTTATATGTGAATATTTGTTTAGGCAACAAAACAACAACAAGAACAATAAAAACCGAAAAAAGGACACTCTTGTTCATAATTTTAACATAATGAGCTGGTTTTGGTTTACAAATTTCACAGTTTTTCACACAAAAACAAAACTTAAATAAAAATACCCCATTAATTCCTTATATTCATTTGCATTTATGTACTATGTATGTGAAAATATGTTAATAAGGTCCAGTTGTAGTCCTTTTTCATTCCTTATTTATGAAGGATGTCGATGTTTAGCAAATAGAGTAGATAAAAAAAAAAAAACTCATGGGAGATTGAATTTACATATTAAAGATTATTCATTATCCTGTTATTTATTTGTTTAAGAAAAATGTTTTGAAAACACAATAAATGTTATGTAAATTTTCAGGGTAAAAAAAAAACTAAACTAAACTGTCTGCTGCATGACAGTTTTTCTGTCACAGTTCAGTTAGGTAGTTTAATGTTTGTTTCTTAATTTGCAATGACCTTTAAGTGTTACGTCTGTGTGTAGCTTAAAATAATGTAAAATGTTGAACTACATTTTAGAGCAGAAATTTGATACTGCAGAATTTTCTAAAAAACTTTGAAATTCTTTCATAAACTAGTTCTGAGGGATCAATGTCTCTTTTTAAAGCCAACAAGGATTTTATCTGCAATTGTATGTTATAGAAAACCTTTGAAATTTTGTTGCAAACTGGTTTAAAAAGTAACGGTCAATAAAGTTTTATTTAGTTTCTTATATTTGTGATAATTTTCAGATAATTATTTCTTAGAAATGTCTTAAGTGTTGCGCTAAAACAAAGTTTCTATCTACCTAGTAATACCTAATTATCTGTATTTTTTTCTCTTTAAATCATAAAAAAAAATTAATGGAAGACTATATTTATCATTTTGTCTCAACAAACGAAGATGAACTTGGCTTCTTAAGCATCAATATTGTTGTATTTTCTGGAATGAATGGGTCTAGGTAAGGATAATATGTCACAATGCAGGCATGTTCCCTTTCACGTTTAACTCCGATAGATCTGTCAGTTCAAGTAAACAAGACCACTCATCAAGATCAGCTTCATAATGTGTAAAATGGAGGAATGTGACTGATTCCGCTGATTTGTACAGCTGTCTTGATATGATAGATTCATCAAATTTGTCATCTCTATACTCTGTGGTTATTTTTCGAAGTTGGGCTTGTATGGGAGCTGTGGCCAATTATGGTCTAATTTACTCAAAAGTCAATAGTATAATTTGTACATGCTTATATCTATTCTATGTAAAATTTCTGTTCGATAAGGATGTTTATATAGGATAATGAGTTGTCGGAAGTAGCCCTCATAAGGCAGCTATGACCTATTATCATCATGAAATTCTGTATGTTGATTTACATGTATAGTAGCGTGCAAAATTATAGCAGCAAACTCAAGAACAGTAGTCTCTAAAAATTAAAAACAAAAAGACAAAAAACTATGTATAACTTGGATCCTATGAAACGGATTTTGTCCATTTTCAATACCAAATATTTCGGTAGATCAAAGAATGTGTGGTAAAAATTTCATAGTTCTATGTGTTTTTTTTTGAACCTCTAACGTGGCTTCCACATACGAACGAACATGGTTATATCGTCGTTGGTTCTACGACCATTATTTCGATGTGTTACAAACGGCAAGTTAAACTTAATATACCCCCATCTTTTTGGTAGTAAGTATAAAAATAAACAGCCTATAAAACAAATTATTGAAGTGAACCGTAAGATCAAAGACACTTTACGCTTATTTAATAAAACATCTCCAACTCCGTCCAACAATTACTTACTACTAAGAAACTAAATGAGTGGTATCAGGAAACTCATAAAAAAGTGAATTTGTACATGAACTCATCACCATGATGGCGGTGATGCTGATACTTATGATGATGGTAGTAATGTTTAAGATGATTTTCATAATGTGGAGATGATAGTGAGGCTGATGATGGCAAGTGAGATGCGTCAAATTATAACACGCTTTTGATTATAATAAAAACCATATGAAAAGACCGCGCATAAGCTTTGTTTTTCCTATTTAGTTTGTGTTGGCCTTGTTATTAAATGAAACCAACCAGACAATTAAAATCACAAAGATTGAGGATGAGAACGTTGAAGATGTTGATGACGTTGAAGATGATGTTATATGACAGCGAAGAAGGTAAAGGTTTTTTCTTTTTTCTTCATTATTTATTTTAATTTATTTTGTGGAAATTTTCTTTGCTTTTTTCTAACTTATGTGGTAGATGATGTTGTTGTATACGCTCTGACATTTTTAAGTGTTTATGACATTGAAGTCTATACAATGTCT
The DNA here is from genome assembly GCA_950370525.1 of Bellardia bayeri. Lineage (NCBI taxonomy): Eukaryota > Metazoa > Arthropoda > Insecta > Diptera > Calliphoridae > Bellardia > Bellardia bayeri. The sequence continues at coordinate 18,914,635 of OX493265.1, read as the reverse complement.
TTAGTAATGACACATAAAATTACTTAAACATGTCCAAATTATTTCATTTTTCAATTCTTGTAGTTAATGTTTTTGGAGTACGTATGGCCCTTACTGTCTCACTGACAATAATGATGACGATGATTATGTTGTTTGTTCGAATGATGATGAGGGTTTCTTCAGCAACAACTCACGCTTTCCTCTTTGTTTGTAGTAGCGCCCACTTGGAATTGCTCTTGGGTTGTGCTGTGCTGTGTTGTACTTTATGTTTTTATTTTCACGGAGTTTGAGTTTTGTTGGCACTTTCCTTTATTCAGTGTTGATTTGATTTTCTTTCAACATTTTCATTTTGATTTTTTACACAAAAAAAAACAACATTACTTAAAGAAGTTTTTTTTCCTGCGTTATAAAGTTGTCGAGTGAAAACTGTCTGAGGAATACGAAGGCTGCTGCAGAAGTTAGTAAGTTGAAATCGGAAATCAGAAGAATTTTCAAAAACAAGCTAACCTTAAGCACTCATCACACAGATAAAGCTAAAATGTTATTAAAACAAACCAGATAGAAACTTACAAAGAAAATCCTTCGTTCAATAAAGCAATATCCGGTTCTGCAATATTAAGGTTTGAAAACCAGATGCTGTATTTATTGGTCTTAAATGTCAAAATCGGAATGAAATCTACAATGATATCGCTATTAAACTGGCAGGCATTCTTAACGATACAGTTTTAATAAAGGCTTTCTTTCAACTCATAGTTGCAGAGTCAAAAGGCTAGAAGGAGAGACAGCATGTTAGTATGCTAAATATACTCGTATTTCTTGATATTGAGTGAAGTTAACAGACAGCAGGAGGCTTAGATATTTGCAGAAAGATGTTGTTCAATGTTTGGAAGATAATTAAGGTTCTAAACCAGCAAACAGCTGAAACTGGGGAAAGAGCAGCAGATAAGGAGGGGAGAGATGCTAATTGTTCGTGATTGCAATCATGATTGCAAACATAGATGACGCCATATTACAATCCGTTTTCATACAATTGCCAACAATTGTACATAGTGAAAATGCAAAATAAGGTGAGTGCAGTAGCACAGCTGACTGACTTTGTAAATTTAAGTAAATTTACTTATGTCAAAAGTAATAGTTTTTCAAGTGGTTTTGACAGTAGTACATAATTTTATACAAACAAAATGTCTGTTGTTTCTGTTTTGTGTTGTCTTTGTTGTCGATTTGCACTCACCTTGTATAATCACACCATGCCGGGTACTTTATCGTACAAAATATAGAGTCTTTTTTGTCAGTCACATGAGGGATATTGAAAATTCTTACTTGAGTTCCGATTCTGAATAATTCGTGAATATTTATTAACAACATGGCTATATTGAAACAATTTAAGTTTTAACCATTTAATTTGTTGGCATGTAAGTAGTAGAAGCTTTAAATATTATTACAATGAATTCAATTTCGCTTTAAAATTTGCTTGCGTGCTCTGGAGAGCTGATTAGGTATTTTTGTTTGAAAATTTGGGTAGATATGCGGTTACGATGATTAAAGCATGGATACTACTGGCATGTGATTTCAACAGGACCGTGCAGCACTTTCCGTTCGTATAATTTCAAGAATTTCAAACTAATTTTATGATTTAATACCACTAGATTAGTTTTCGTGGGGCAATGTTAAAAACTAAGTCTAAACAGAGCCAATCGAATCGATTACAGCTTCAAAACTTAAAATCCGTGGCATGATTATTGAAATAATCTCAACATTTTGCCGAAATGTGATTTAAATTTTTAGTAAAGAAATCGACATCCGTATGCTTTGTCATGGTGGGCATTTGACCAATATAATTTTTCATTTCCAATACATTAATTTTAAATGAATGATTTTCATATAAATTTCTTATTTTACATTGTTTTAGAAAACAAACAGAAAATGCAGAGTCTCCTGCTCGCTGCAGAGAGGCATTAAACAGTTTCTGTCGCAGAAATGGTTGGGTTTGATTAGAAGCATAGCTCACTTGGATCCAAGCACAGTCGTCGTTGTGCTACTTTGTGTCCATCGCCACATTTATGCTATTTTTCTTGGCCGCCGGAATTTTCCAATTTTGGCAGATTAATCTCTGTATGTCCATATTGGGAAACATTTTCCTGGTCTATTTACTGGTGGGTTCTGTTTCTTATCTTTCCTAAGATTGTGTGAAATTATTTACTTTCTCTTCAGGAGATAGTATTATCCGCTTTCGCATGTACGTCAGCTCTATTGTTCCCTTAAATGAACCCATGCGGTGAGAACCGATAAGTGTCTCGTTATCTCCTCGGAAGACTGTATCTGTTTTGCGACGGTTTTTATAGCAATAATGGTAATCTAATTGTTGTTCCCAGATTTAACTACTTCTATAATATACCACATCCAAACTTATTGCGTGATCCTGATCTATCAGTAAAAATTTTGATGACATAGCAAATAATCAGGCAATCTGGATAATAAAATAGGGAGAGACCAAATCTATAAATCAACGGTCGCCGAATCTGTAGAAGGCTATGGCAATAGTGAGACCAATTTATTAAATCAACATTCGTCATAAAGACAACATGAAACTTTTCTTTAAAACAATATTTTGCATAAAGACAATATGCCCCTAATTGATGATCACTGATTTTAGTAGACCAGTTTAACATGTTTATACAATTTTCTTCTTTTCTGTAATAGGAGTATCATATCCTTTATATGGATCAGTTAGAAGTTGTGGGGATTTTGCGGATCCTACAAATAAATCTACTTGATGGAGAATTTCATTATATTCAGAATATAGTTGTTTTATGATACCTTAAGTCTAATCAACCTATACAGGAAAATCCCAATACAACGAACGTTTTTCAAGCAATTAGTTAAATCGAAAAATTAGTTATATTGAGATTTATTTTTTTGAATAAGCTGTAAATGGTGTAGCATTAGAAGACATGACTAACTGTTAAAATTAACTAAAATTTTGTAGCTTGTATTACTTGAGCCATTATGAAGAATTAATAAAGTTATCATTTTAGGACAGGACATAAAAAATATTTAGCTTTAATTTATTTGATGCTGCTTGATCTTGCAAAACTCTTGTAAGAGTAAACAACGTCAAACAAATTTGTGCTAAATGAAGTGGTTACGCTTTCTTGAGTAAATATTTGCCATGTGTAACTGCACCTTAAGATGCATTGTGGTTAAATAAAATAGTTACTCTATCATTTGATAACTTTCTTTGTGGAGCACTAGTTTTTTTAAGTACATACACAATTTTGTTAAAGTCAGATTCGTTTTACCGACTTGTCTGTATGTTCTTCAGTCCATAATTTATTAGTCAAATATCTCGCACATCCCTTGCACAACAATTCTCAAGTATGTTTGTATTTTGTCTGCTTGTAGTCAATGTTGTTGTTATTGAAACCCGTCTGATTTGTCAGCTAGAGAGGCCCATCCATGCCAGCAACAAACTATTAAAAATAGACGAGGAAAAAGTACATAGAAAAAACCTAGAAGTATGAATAGAAAAAAACTAGAAAAAGAAACCGACGAAGCGAGTCAAATACCGCCATCATCATTTTCAAAATAGTACTCGTTCACACATACACTTACAAACAACAAATAAATTTATACACAAGAAAACATAACGATGAAGACGACTACAACTAAACACTTGATGTCGACGACAGGTTTAATATATTCATTATATTGTCGTAGTGGTTTATGTTAATGGATATGAATTTAATTGGTGAGGAGGATCTTTATAAACACAAAACTACATACACACACACACTCACATACAGACATATACCCTTATACAAGTGTTTAGTATGTGTGTAAACATATACTATGCTTGCATACTTAAGTGGTGGTATTTGTATTTTGGTAAATAAAAATCATTTAATTTGTCAAGAAGTTTTTGTTCTTTATTTTTTTTTTGGGTGGGGGAGGGGGAATATATTTTTCCTTCATACTCGTAAAGATTTTTCTTTTTTAACATTTTCATTATATTGCTTGAAAATATTTTTGTTGTTTCTAGCAGGGAGCCACCGAAAATAACGGTGAGCTGTGTTGAGGGGTGAGCGTAAATGTTAAGGACTTTTCAAGTATTTTGTTCAAGCATGTTTATAACAATAATTTAATTATGTTTATAAATTGAATGTTTAATTAGTGGAAAATGGATTTTTATGATTTTTTTCTTTTCTTTCATATTTCGTTGGAGATTTTTAAGCAATTATAAAAGTATCGTAGAGTTCAAGTGGGGTATTGAGGTGTATTAAATTTGTGGCATTAATTGATTGCTAATTTGGTTTTGATTAGGTTAAAAGGGTGATTGGTATGATATAACCAGTTGAGCGTTTAATTATAAACAATTTATGTAACATTTTCATTTCATACTTACACATAAAGTTTAAAGTTGAAAGTTTAAACAAGGACCTCTTTAATAGAAATCTGGATGTTAAAAAAATTGCTTAAGTAGAAAGTTGAAACTTGTCATAAGATAAACAATTGTTTTTAAGCTTGATCTTGTTTACGGTTATTCCAAAATAATCATATAAATGTTCAAAAGCCTATATTTTCAATCCTAAGTTTACTTATCTTTTCCGGTTGGAGTGGCAGTTCCTTAGGAGTTATCGCCGGAACCTTACCCAATCTAAGTTTACGCCTCAGTTGGGTAATTTTCCGCAGGAGGTTTTTCTCCGTGTCTGTTATGTTTACGGTTATTCCAAAATAATCATATAAATGTTCAAAAGCCTATATTTTCAATCCTAAGTTTACTTATCTTTTCCGGTTGGAGTGGCAGTTCCTTAGGAGTTATCGCCGGAACCTTACCCAATCTAAGTTTACGCCTCAGTTGGGTAATTTTCCGCAGGAGGTTTTTCTCCGTGTCTGTTATGTATATGTATAAAAAAGGCTAGTTCTAATACGATACTTACATGGTACACTTGGAACCTACACATACGTAGTGTCCTGTTTGTTCTCATTGTATCCTGTATGTTCTCATCGTATAATCGAAGTACTTTCCTGACATGCTTCGGAGCAATTTCTGTTCTGTGATGTTGATATTGCAAGATATTGAATTGCAGAGAATTTCAACTGTCCAAGTATCTTGACTGCAGAAGATATTTGCAATACTGTGGACGATGATTAGTTAATAATAATAATTAAAGTTTTTTAAGTAACTTTTTTTTAATACTAAACATTAAATAAAAAAAAAACTTTTTTTTAATTTTTATTATTATTTAAATTTTTTACGCAAAAATAAGAGCACAAAGTACAGACATGTAATCATTTCTGCTCCTCACTGTACATTGCTAGGATGCTCAAGAAGGTTGTGGTATCCAACTATCTTGATAATTATAAAACCTGTAGTAGTTTCAATTGACATATATAATTATGGAGAATATATAAACAATATTTTTAGCAATCATAACGCCAACTTCTTTGTTAAAATAAAATAAAGGCCACCAATCATTGCTCAGCATAACAAACATAACCTAACTAAATAAAAACTATTTGAATATAACTAATTTACATAGCAAAAATTGTCTTAAACCTTTTTCAAAAACCATATTTCATTAAATACAACTATGTAGATAAAATTGTTCTTTAGCTACCCTTAAACTCTTGGCCAAAAAGTTCACATAAAACTAAATAAATTATGACTTTATGATAGAAAATATATATATATTTTTTATACTAACTGAAATACTGTTGATTTCAGCAAATGGTGCTTACATTCTACTTAGAAGGCTTTACTAAATGCCACTAAATGAAATTATTTGCCAACACAGATGCACACATAGATACTTGCTGTCTGAATAAAATTAGATTTATGTTATAGTTTTGGTAAGGTTGATAAAGTGCCCAAAAATATATGCTGGGTTGTGTGCACACAAATGTAATAGCTAGTGTCAAAGAAGAAAGAAAAGCCTAGAAAATATTGTTTTTGTATGCAGAGTAGAAGTCTAAAGCTTTTTTTCTTGCCACTTTTGGGCCATAATTTTTAACTAAAATAAGAAATTTATGTAACCTTTTCAAAAAAAAAAAAAAAACACACATTTTCAGCCAGCAAACCAAGAATATTAGAAAAAGTCTTTATATATTTGCCTGGTGGGCACAACTACTTAGTTGTTCCATTTTGTTGTTGGTGTTTGTGGGAGACTTTAGATACATATTTTTGTGTGCTATTTTGAAATGTGTGCTCACAGTTGAGCTATGAAATTGTAAAATTACATTATGACTCCAGGACTATGACTGAAGTCATAGTATGGTTACTAGAGATGCCAATCCCGAAAACCCGATCTCGAAAATCCCGCTATCACGGGATTTGTTTTAAAAAACAAAAATTAAAATTTTACAAAAGTATGTTGAAGAAATAAAGGTGAAAGAATTAAAATTAATTTTGGATTGAAAACTCGATCGCAGTATGTGTCTACGGCTTTTAAAATTCCTATATAAAAAACTGGAATTAATTTCGAAGCTCAACAGATGAAGAATTTGTTTTACTTAACACTTATGTATGTGTGCGGCAAAAAAACATTCCCTAATGCGCTGCAAGGTACCTGGGTACCTATATAAAAGTTAAGTAGAGAAAAAGCATTTTCGGCCTAAATTATATTGTTGGAGCGTAGTTAAAGATATTTTTTCTCTAATTTTTCTTAACGTCTTAAGGTTTGCAACACATACTTTAATGTTTTTGATTATGATTTGAAATATATTTCAGATCATTATACTCTACAAATTTTGCTTTTAGCAAAAAGGCAACTTTGTGTTCCTACGTGCCAAAAAAAAAAGCAGTTGCTATGTTATCTACAATGCACGCTGAACCTAATGTGGAAAACATTACATTAGCAAACACGGAAATAATAATGTATTATAATAAAACTAAATAAAATTATAATAAAAACTAAAATGGATAAACTATTAGGAGAACAAGTCGATGGCCGTTGTCACTATTTTGTAATGCTATTGACATAGCAGCAATAGCATCCTATATCATATACATATATGGCATTTAATACGCCACGTCAGTCTAGTGATCTTCGTCGAAAATCCTTAAAAGATCTAAGCATTGGTTTGTGTCAGGAAAATATTGAGCAGCGGGCTAAAAATACAAAAAAAAAAAATTTAACAGTCATCGACATCATCCGCAATACAAAGTTTTTTATATACCAAACTTTAAAACTGCAACATCTCATTTACAAACAAAAGACACAAGCGGATGCATTACAGTAGTAGGAAGTTGTTATAAGTACTCACAGCTACGTATGACGCAGAGAAAGACTCGCGAAGTTTGTACTGGCTGCCCCAAGTCAATCTCCAATCAACTCTCGACTAGACGAACAATATGTACAAACTGCTTGAGAAATTTGCGCTAAAATTTGAATTCTCTTGTTTTCATTACTTATTGAATTTTGTGGTTTTTATGTTTCTGTTTCCAAATAAAATGTTAAAAAAAAAATAATTTTTGTTTATAGTTTATACAGACTTTTATTTATTAATGCAAAGCTACCAACAAATTCAAATAATATACTTGCAATAAATACATAAAACACGTACAGGTACCCGGGTACCTTAATGCGCAAAAAAAGTAAAAAAAAAAAAAATTATTTGAAAATTAGTAGTTCTCAAGAAATTTCAGATATACAAGTTATAAATTTCAATGAAAAAACTTTGACTGGATACCTTGGTGCACACATAAGGGTTAAACAAATAGTTGTAATTTTAAATCCGGTTAAAGTAACAGACAAAGCCATTTGGCGCAGTTATATGAAACTCTGCTGATGTTGCACTTTTATTTATGATCAAAGAAATATTAAAAATCTCTCCCTAAAATATCCAAGAAAGAAGGATAATTTACTCAACACTCAAAACTTTGAAAGAAGCCAAAATTGAAAAGTAAATTTGATAATGAGTTGGAAATGTTTGTTTTTAGAAATTAATTAAAAATGTTGAACTAATAAATGTAATTGAAATATGTTAAATCCTTACAGCGCCTAATAATGTCTGTAGTGATATGGAATAAAACATTGAATAATAATTATGTGTTTCGCAGGGTATTTGTTAAAAAGTTTGCCCTCAACCGATGTAAATGATTTTTTTCGTCAACTTCATATATTAGTAACAAAATTAAAACAAGATTCTCTTTAGTCCAAATTTACACGAAGCAATTTTTATTGAAAATATTATTACAATTTTTTCCTAGGACTTCAGACTTACTATAGATACCTTAATATTTTGAAGCAGCTTTAACGATCGATAATATTCTGTTTCTTTTAAATTAATATAGAAATTAAAGGCAAAATGACATTATTGTTGTCAATCTAACATTTCAACATAATAAATGAGAATTATTCCTCTTGCGAGTATTTGAAAATTTTTTAAAAAATTTTTATTCGAAGTTTTACTTCAAGTTAAATATACAAATTGTTTGAAAACAATGTAATGCATTTTCTGGCCTGCATTACATTTTGCTAGTGTCTCTTTGTAGATATTTTTGTATGATTTTACATTTACGTTTTTTACGTAGTATATACAATTGTTTTCAAACAATTTGTATATTTAACTTGAAGTAAAGCTTCGAATAAAAATTTCTTAAAAAATTTCAACATAATGTTAGTATGTTTTAATATGAAATTTTCCGAAATCCCAAAACCCGGTATTTGAAAAAACCAGTCCCGTTTGGCATCCCTAATAGCTATGTATGCATTTGTGTCTCGCCAAAAAACAAAACAGAGAAAATAACAACGACATACCATGCCACATCCATGATGCCGTTTATTTTGTATGAAATTGCTCCATAAATTTTCACATCGTATTGCCATTTAGTAATTTTATGGTTTTTGGTCTCAAAATATTACCATGATGACATTTTTAGTTGTTGCAAAGTATTTTCCTGAATTATCTACATTTTATTATTATGGGGTACATTATTTACACAATGAGACAGACAATGACGATATACTCTCACTTTGCCATATTAAGAAATCAGATAGATACAGTCAGTGGAAGTCAAACAGACAGACAGAGTGATGGAATGAGTGACAAACCATTGAGGCATAGTTATACTCGTGCAATTAAATTATTGTAGCAAGCACAGTGGTATCTATCACAAAATAAAATGGGATACACAGTTAACATGAAATCTATTGGTCATATATTTTTTTTGGAAACTTGGAATATCAACGGCGCTTCAGGTGGCCAAATATCTGATTGATGTTCGTAGTTTTTTTTATTTATTAATTACCTTTTTCCTGCGTTAGGCTCCACTGTGTCAAGTTGGGTGATGACTATTTATTGACTGCAGGTTTTTACTTTGATCTTTGTTTATTTTCTTGGCGTTTACAAATTTATTAGTTGAAAGAAAATAAATATTCTAAAATTGTTAATCGGAATAAAAAGCCTCTAAATTAGTATCTTAAACAGAAACGTTAGTGTATTGCGAACTCTTAAATGATTCCCATATTTCGCATAGAATAATGAAACGGATAGCTGTCTTTTATAGTTTTTTTCTCAGACTGAGAAATTCCCATATAATACCTCCCTTATGATACCGTTAGTGAGATTAACGGGTTTAATTCTAGTCCAAATCTTATGTTCCTTTATGAATGTCTATATATTTCTAATGTTTTAAGGCCGTCATAAATAATTACCAAAGATTTTGTAGATCTTGAATGATAAAAACTAAAGAGGTCAGGAAAGGATAATTTGAACAGATATGAGTATAGAGGGTAGTGCCTCAAACCTTCGATGGATAGATGACTGAAAACTGTTTTATTGTATCGCATGTTAAACACTTCGTATATAAATAATAACCCAGCATCTATATCTTCACGTAGGCATCCTCAATTATTTAGAAGCATAATAGTTTGAAATTATATTTTACGTTTAGTTATTAAAGTGTATGACTAGTTCAGGCATGTAGTAAAAATATATAACAGTCAGACTATGTTGCACTACAAACGCAATGCCACCAGTGAACCGCATGTATTGCTAAATTATCTGACACCATTTGTGTTTTCTATAAAAGCGATTTTCTATATACAGTTTTTGGGATAACACAAATTTCTATCGACAATTTTCGGTACAACATGAATTTAAAATTAAAATTTTCGATCCAGCAAATTTTCGGTAAAACAAAATGTTCGGTCTAACACAATTTCGGTCTAACACAATTTTCTATAAAAAATTTTCGCTTTAACACAAATTTCTATAGATAATGTTCGGTCTAACACAATTTTCTATAAAAAAATTTCGGTCTAACACATTATTCTATAGAAAATTCACTGTCGAACACAATTTTCTATAAAAAAATTTCGGTCTAACACAATATTCTATAGAAAATTCTCTGTCGAACACAATTTTCTATAAAAAATTTTCGCTCTAACACAATTTTCTATTTTTTCCGAGCCGCTTAACGACCTATAGTTTCACTATAATTGGTGGCAGATCACGGTAGTGAATTGCTATTCCTAATGAAGTCTGATATTTCAGATAGATTATTAAAGGATGCTTCTCCCAAGAAGGTGTTACGCGAGGTACATATTGCTGTACAAAGACAGAGAAAATGAGAGATTGTTTTCTTCTCTTCTTTATCTTTACAACTTCTCATTGTAGAGTGGACCTAATCTTCTGGTATGGTTGCCGAATTTACAATGCCCTGTGATCACTGACACTAAGTCCCTAAATTGTAATCGTTGTAGTTTTAGCACGTATAACGTAAGTTCTCTGTTTAGCCTAGGCCAGATAAATCGTGTTATTGCACAGGTGTGTTCATTTGCCCACCTGGTGTCAAGCAAACTCATAGTAAAACTTGCTAATTCGTTGCTTGTATGCTGATAGAAGAATACCGCATAGATGATTAATATCATCATCAGGGAGCATGGAATTATTATTTGCTAAGTTATCAGCAACAAGGTTTCCTATTGTATATCCATATCCACGCACCCATACGAATGAAACTATTGAATGTCTCGCTATCCTATTTAAGGATGTGCGGCATTCCGCACAGTTAGAGTCTTTATTGCAACCTAGCTATCAGTATATGTACGAATATCCCTGCCTGATGCTGTAATAACTGCTCCAGTTAGCTGCTCTTTTTATAGCCGACATCTCAGACTGTAGAATACTGAATTCATTTGGAATTCTAAAGAACATTTTAATTCCAAATTCTTGAATGTAGACACCGTCGCGAACTCTCTCCCCTTTTTCGGAGCCATTCGTATAAACATCGTCTGCTGATTCCGCATTATTCGAAATAGAGTAACCAAAGGTTCTCGAGAAGAAAGGTCTATGAGTGCAATAATCAATATTATCAGGAAGACAATTTACATCTCCGAGGGTCCAACACTATATTCTATACTTCTCAGTCTAACACAATTTTCTTTAGAAAAAAATTTATTTATACAATTTCCTATCTAACACAATTTTTTGTTTTTTATTAAACGCCACAGAAAAACATTTTGCTTTCAAAATTCTTAAGAAACTCTGAGAAAAGCTAAAATATTTATATGTATTTTAAATTAAAAAAAAATCGCCATAAAATTTCGAATAGCCCCCAGCCAACAACCAACCATCAATTTATACTCAAATTATTGTGTTCAAAGAAAAAATGAAGTTGTAACAACCTTTAAGGTAGAGTAGAAAGAATATTGCGTCAAATTAACATATCCTTAAGAAAATATACAAACGCGCTTACTCACAGACATAAAAGCAGGGTAAAAGCCTTTTTTATTTTCATTCTGTTTAACATTAAACACTCATTAATTATCACTCACGTTCTGTAAATAAATCTTAAGACGAAAGAAAATAAATGTACTCAACCTGAATGCCTTAAAGACAAATATAACGTACAAGTATGTATTAAAAAATTTCAGAAAAAAATAAAAAATAATAATGTTGAAATACGTAAGAATACAATGCTTGAATGCACTTGGCTGGATTGTATGTATACGCTGATGAGAGACAATGTAAGACAGTCCCGGGAATAAGAAGGAGGTAGAAAAAGACACAGGCGAATGAATTAAAACAACCACTAAACGCTAAAGTAAATCCTAATGATTTAATACAAAATTTATGTGGCAATAAATAAAAATCCTTACAAACAACAACAACAAATAACATAAAAACAAATAAGCCGCCATCATTTAAAACTGGTTGGTTGGTTCTTTGGTTGTTTTGTAAAGTTAAAGCTTCTGACTGTCTGCAATTACTCTAAACAAAAACGAAAAATAAACTCACGACACACAACAGTTTAAAAAGAACAAAAAAATCATCAAGAGTAAAATATACGACCTCCTGTCAGACAGATATTCACACTTAATTTCCTTTACTTTAATGTCAGGTTCCATACATACTGTGAAAGGGTATAGTGGGTTAAATAGCATGTTTGCAGACATATGGGAATTTTGGATTTTGTAATAGCTTTGTTAGTTTCATGACCTATTACAGAGAACACTATGCCAGCGTTGTGCTTAACTGATGGGACTTTTGCATGTAAAGTGTTAGAAATAGAAATACCGAATTTGTGACATGACTAATTCATTGTCAGTTCTTTACCCAATAACGAATATACATCAAGACTCAGCGAGTCTTTGAATGCAAATTCAGGCTTATTATTCGTAAGCAAAATAAACGGAAATATTAAAATGCTAAATCGGGACCAATCTTCCCGTGCAAAAATATTTTTTAACGTGAAAAATAAAGTGTCTTAGAGAAGTATTCCATTGCAGAAAAATCTCTTGATTTTATACGGTGCACCGCGGTGTTTAAATCGAAGTATTGTATATCGGGTCTTACAACCACTTCTAAATTCCACATCAGTTGCCTACTGGTCACGCAAAAATAATAAACATGAATTAAAAACCCTTTAAAAATATAACAGCGATATTGTAAAAGTACCTTCGGTACAATCAGTTGTAATTCAGCTCTGGGTGGAGGAAGAACTGTATCAATTGCGGTAACCCAAAGCATAAGAAATCTTAAGTGAAGCGCGGCCATCCATCCATCAAAATATCTATAGCGCTAAGGTAATAGTATGTTTTTGTTAGGACCATAAAGGGTCCCATCTATTATGGCCTGCTAAAATCTGGCCAGGTCATTACAGGGAACCTATACTGAATGCAACTGACTCGATTATTGAACAAAATCCGACCAAAATATACTGTCAGTCATGAAAGTGGCTAAATGATGCAATACTTCTTAAAAACTATTTAAATAAACGTGGTTTGGAAGTATTGCTTCATTAGGCTTATAGTCCAGATCTTTCCCCGTCCGTCTACTACTTGTGAAATCTAAATGTCATCGATATTTGACGTTCTAATAATATTAGGAATTTTGTAGAAACAATGCTGGTGGAGACCGTCCAGAATCTTAGTAAGGGGTCAATGTTGGATACATATTTTATTCTTCCGAATTATGATTTCGAATATTTGAGCCTATCAGTCAAGCTTCAAATGTATGTTAACATTAAATAACGCGATTTCACCTAGCAAACTAAAGGTACGGTCACGTCTGGCAAATATTTACTCAAAAAAGCATAACCACTTATTTTAGCACAAATTTGTTTGACGTTTTTTACTCTTAAAAGAGTTTTGCAAGATCAAATAGCATCAAATAAAATAAAACTAAATGTTTGTTATGTCCTGTCCTAAATAAACGAGTTTAAATATATTTTATTCAGTGTTGTACGTTTTTGTCGGCAAATATTTGCCAAGTGTGACCGTATCTTAATAATATCAGAGATTGCGAATTTCTGAAGTGGTCCTGATATCGAAAAATGAAGACGAATATTGTCTAGTATAGCCCTGGTTGGACAAGACTGGCACCGCTTTAATTGCATTGTAATTTTCAAGCCAAATGCTGCTCTACAGTTACTTATGGAATAAGCATTTGAAATCTCGTCTGCAAATATCATTTAGCTTAATGCCATAGTCGGTTTTGCCCAACCATCTAATATATACTAACTTGTCTTAGTTGTATTATTTTTAGTATTTAACTTATTCGTTTTATTCGATGATCATCATACATAATGACTACATACAGACATATGACATGTAGACAAACATTCATACAATACTCGCATGATGACGATAATTTGATGTGCTAATGTTATGCTGAATTAAATTGTTTGGTTTGGTTTTTTTTTTGCTTTTTTGTACGATTTCATGATTGTTTGTATAGACTAAATTAAATAATGCGTGGGTTTTTTTGTTACTGTTGTTGTATGTTGAACATCAACATTGCAGCCGTTCCTTTGAATGGTCTTTAGTGAGTTTTAGTTGCAGTTGTCGTTCTTGTTGTTGTTGTTGTTTTTTGTTCCTGTTGCTGTTAAATGTGATATAAAATTAAATATGTGTGTGTGCTTGTCATACATAAAATGTTTAAGTAAATTCATCTCATAATCATGCTTTTGAAACCTGCCTGCATAAAAGAACCTGGCATGAAAACAGAAAAAAACACGTTAAAAAAGCAGGCGTTGCATTTCACTGCATTGTTTGTGAATAAATGTGTGTTCATGCAACATATAGACAGAACATAAAGCGGCAAAAATTCTTTATACCCTTCAAGGATATAATTTAGTTTTTATTACAAGCATTGTTGTTATTACTGTTGCTTTTTTTTTTTTTTTTTTGTTGGTTAGTTGGTTGGTTGGTTGTATATTTTATGTTAGTATTTACTCATCAAAATGCTGAGCATACTTTTATCAACAGGATTTTTTATTGCTTTTTATATTGTATGTGGTAAAAGAAATTTTGTAAATACTTGAACAGAGTCGTAGTTGTGATGAAGTCGTTTAAGCAGGGTTTTGTAAAGGTACATATTTTAGTTTAAAGAAGATTTTATGATTTTTCCAGATATGTTTCATTATAATGGCATGGCTGTACATTATTTTACATCAGAAAAGGCACGAAATGAACATTGTGAATGAATTTTGTAACACCTTTTAAAATGCAAAGATTGCATGAAATGTCATCTTTTTTATAGACGATTAAAAATAGATCGGATTCCTACTAATTTCTACAAAATAAATAGTCACTAGGGGAAAGAGGTGACCATTTATGTTGACGACCACTAAGCCATGAAGGCTTATATTTAAGTTAGTAGCGATTTAACTGGGTTAATCGATTGGTAACACACTCTAAGTTAGGTTAAACTACCCATCATTCCCTGCAATAAGATGATCAGTTTGTGCACATTGGAGGTAAATTGGTCTTGTAAAATCCGAACAGGTTGAAAAATGTCAAAGGCAAATTTGACAGAGAACGGGAACCAAACTTTTTTTTTATAATTTCACAAGTGCAGACTAAGAATCATAACAGGTTTGAATCAGTAAATGAGACAACGAAAATTCTTTGTAGAATGTGCGATGATGTTGTTAAGTTAGATACTACCAAGCATATCATCAGTGATGTCTCAAAGTTATAATCTTACAGACTGTGTTGTGATCGACCATTATACAGACTGAAAATAACATTGATTTTTACGGTGTGAAGAAGCTAGATTATTTGTAACCTCATACCTCTTCTATCTCTACCTCTTTTTATAAAGGATCAAAGAGTTTTCTAATTACTTCGTAATGAATTTACTGTTCATAACCCTTTCTAACCTCATTAAGATATAATTTTGAAACTTTTATTGTTTTGCAACTGACTGGTTTTCCTTGTTTAGAATCTTCAGTTCATTAAGCCCCTAATTTTGTAAAAAATTTCTAAGCGTTGCATAAAATTACATATTGCAAATCACGGCGTTCAAGCAAGTGATTGTTTGTGTTGTAATAGCTGATCCTTACGTTGTTGTTAATACAACTATTTGAAATTGTGTACATATGTATCTTGTAAAACGTAAAGCTGAATTTTTTGTCACTTGCATTGTCAAATTTAGAATCGGAGAAAAATTTGGTTCTTCTAAGCGATATGAAGTTTTGTGAATATGATTCATCTTATCCGAAATGGTGGACATATATTTGGATAAGTTATAGGCATGTGATGGCATGACCATCCCTTTCTTTTTACATTTGTAATACTACTTATATTATGAAACTATTTACAACATAATCTTGGTTACAATTTTCACTCTAAACCTGTCTACTATCTTATACTTTTCTCTTTCTCTCTACCAATAGGTATCACAAATGGTTCCATGTAATCTGTACCAATTTGAAGTCTTTATGGTAATACATTTTAACATGGTCTTGACTCTTGAATCTTTTTTTAGACCTGTTTATTTGACATCTTTAGTTTGTAAATTCATATAAAGATTTTTATTATAATTAATTTGCAAAAAAAAAGGAAATTATTATGGGGTTTTTAACAAGAACCTTGTTTTTCAAAAGGGATATATTGAAATAACATGAAAATTTTGACATTTTACACGTTGACATCCCAGTAAAAAATAAAAATTCGATTCGATTACTATGATACCTTACGAAATAAACAAAAACCATTAAAATAAATTCTGTGTTAATGTAATAGAAAATAAATTAAAGCTTTACTGCAACCAACTGTATTGCAGAGACATGCTTCCAGAGGGAATCCGATATATAAAAAAAAAGAAATTCCTTACAAACATGCTGACAGGTAATCTGGGATATATGTATGTAGTAGATGCAATTTGATGCAATTAATTCAATTTCGCTTTAAAGTTCACAATGAAAAAAGCTAGTTTTCGCAAAATTCGTGCTATTCAATAAAATCGTCCTTTTAAAACGGTTGTTCAGAATAGCATGATTTTGGTTTCTGAAAATCAAAGAACAATTATTGAGAGGCCATTGTATGCTAAACATGTCACTATATGAAGTGATATGAATCAAGAGGTACGATTGGGTCATTAATTTTCAAAAATTCGACAGCTAATACTGTTACGGAGAATGGATCATGCTATCGAGAGAGATATTAAAATCACTGATGTGGTTTTAAGATGGCACATGTCATACAGTCACCGAAACAATAAATTTATCAAATTTTCCAATCTCATAATTACATTATTAAAACTCAAAATCTGTAACATTATTGACGAAATATACCCACCTTACGTGCTTCAATTTTTTTTTATCAAATAATACGGTCATAGTAGACAACTGACCGATATTATGTTTCAGTTATAATTGTCAAACATTACTCTTTCCAATACAATAAACATTGTTTTGTTTTAAAAAACAAAGTTCTTGTTGGGTAATCCGTTATAATACACTGTAATTCGAAATATTGACTATAGCTTTCAAATAAAACCAATTAATGGAAATAAGTTTAGATTTAATCCTCCCAAATGTGATTAAGATATATGAAGTTCTTACCCATTTAAATTTTTAGAGTAAAATAATAAAATTTTAAATTGCTTAAATCTTTTCAATACGTTTAATTTTCGAGTATCTGATTTACTACTTATAAAATTCTTAAAACTGTCAGCATCAAATTAAATTAAATTTAAACAGGTTTAATTAAACAATAAAAATTTGTGAAGATCGTTAAACAATGTAATTTATCATGAATTCTTTACAATTATGTGCTTTTGGCGCATGTCTCTGCACAAAATAATCATTTCATTCATATGCCAACCATTAATAAATATATTATCGAACATATGCATAATACATATGTATGTATATGTACGTAAATAAGTTAAAAAACACAAGTTTATCTTGTCATATTGTCGGCTTAAGTTGCATACCAAACTCCATACATATAAAGCGTGATCCATTTCGAGGTTCCTTAATTTTTTTAAAGAAACAAATACAGAAAATTCAAATTTAATGGGGAATGTGAATTATCACTTGAGTGAACACTCTTTGGCATTTATTTTTTGAAGACTATTTCTATCAAAAGTTGGCCGTTGCTACATCGCAGATGGTCTATCTGTTGAGTCCAATTTTCGATGACTCGTTTAAGCATTTCGAATGGTAACTGGTGAATGACACGCGTGATGTTTTCCTCCAAGGCCTGAATCGAAGCGAATTTGTCCGCATAAACTTTAGACTTTACATAACCCCATAGGAAAAAGTCTAACGGTGTGAAATCACGCGATCTTTGTGGCTAATCGACCGTCCCAAAACGTGAAACTACAAGGTCACCGAAGTGTTCTCTCAATAAAGCCATTGATTGATGCGATGTGTGATAAGTGGAGCCAAGTCGTTTCATACGTCAGTCCGAGTTGCTGCGAACGGCGTCGAATCGACTCTTCACGGTCTTCGTTGACACTCTCAGCTCCAACCACTATATTTTATTTACAGCGTGCTGGACGTGGTCTATTCGGCCGAATATTATCCAATAATGAATGCTGAAGAGTACGCTCAGTAGGCCGATTATGCTGACCTCACAAAACGTGAATTTTCGTAATAAAGTTGAACGATTTGTAGACGTTGTTCAGGCGTAAGTTTTTCCATTATGAAATGCCAAACAATACTAAACAAAAATATCATGACAGCAGGACACGACTCACACGTGATCTGTCAAAAAAGGCTACTTGAATAACCCGTTATATCAGTTTTTGTTTTTTTTTTGTAAATATGGTATGAGTAGGCGGCAGTTTTGATTTCTTTGATGTTAAGCATAAATCACATTCCATAAAGTATTGAATATGTTGTTTCCGTTTATATTAAATGTATTAATACAGGATATTACAAGTAAATATATAAATCTAAAGGTACTTGTTAAACTTTGTTATAACCACATATTAATTAGTTTAATGCACTTGCAGGACTTTATAGGTTCAACAAAAATTTTAAATGTCGTTGAGTGTGATATAATTTGGCCGGTCTTTTTGCAGTTAAATGAGTTTAAATATAATTTGTTTGTAGGTGTTACATTTGAGACAAATAAAGTAACTTTTATATTTGTTTTTATTTGATTTGTTGGGTGATATTTGACGCTTACTATGATTACTCGTTACATGTTTGTGACTCCAAACTTAATTGTTTAAAATACAAATAAACGTTCAGTAAAGAGTCATAAGCTGAGTTTACTTATAATCTTGTAACAAAAACTAATTGTTAATAAAGATTTTTTAAAGAGTTAATTAGATTCAAATTATGCTGCTAGTTTATGTGAGTGTATTATAAAAATCCATGTAAACTTCCATTTAATATTATCAAACTTACCAACTCTTTATATGCGGTGGTTTTTACAAAGTCTACCTGTTTTCCCTATTTCCTCTTAAAAAAATTACACTTATCTTTTTATTTATTTTGAACTCTCAAATAAACTCAGCATTTCCGGTAGACTAAATGTGTTTATATATGTATGTATTTTTGTATGTAGTTTTGTTAGTTTTAACTAAAATATTAAAGCAACTTATCCCGAAATCTAAACACAGATTGTAGTTTCCCAAAAAACCAACATCACATCGAATCACACACACACACATTATAAAGAATTAATAAAAACATAACAACTAACATGTGATACATACATTGCGCTAAGATACGGATATGATACAATATTTATCTACAACTTACACACTCAACACAGGCTGTCAAGGGTCATTCTAAAGAAACATACAAACAACAAAACTAACTTATAAATTACTTGGCAACAAATTGTTTTCAAGTGTCATTCGTACAAAAACATCATGTATGGCAAGGCAAACAGCAGCAGCAGCAATTTTAATGGCCCCTATACACCAACACCACCACTCATTGCTATCTATCTATCTATCTATCTCAGATACATATTTTATTTACTTTGTATGGTGCTGTGTTGTTTTGTCTAGTTGTCCGTCCGTCCATCCCGTCAATTCATTTATACATTTAGCCATCCTTCTGTCTGTTTGCCTGTGTTGTGATAATAAACATGTCAATTTTGTAACAGAATTGTAGGAATCATATTTATAATGAAACAACCGTATTTTTACTTTCTTACACCAAATGATTATTGTGTTATTTGTGGCTCTCCCAAATGACACTATAGGATGAGTGAAATAAAACAAAAAAACTGATGTTTATTTTCATTACTCTTAAACAAATTTGTTTCAAAGTATATTATTTTTAAGTGTGTGGGTACTTCAACGGAAAATATGCTTACATATGTTATTAAATGAATTTAACATATCCAACAATGTTTTGGTTAGTTGTTATTTAAGGGTTTGTATATACTATTAGAAACGATTTTATTCCTTGAAATTTCACTATAGAAGATACTCTACAATTAAGTGTACGTTTTTTTTTTTTTTGCTTCAACCAACACTTACCGAAGAGGCGTTTGATCCCTATACAAGTTTCTTAAAATACTTGTTCAAAACTAAATGTTTATACTTGCTCAGGAAAAGTGTTCGAGTGAAACCACTTGTTCTATTGCCAGGTCTGTATTTTTTTATTTATGTATTTAGTCTATTGATAAAATCCTTAAAGAACATTTTCAAAATTACATACAGACATACATATTTTTTTTTAACATGACATTTTAGTACAATTAATTATTTAAATTTAAGATAATATTATGTTTTATAGTATTTACAACAATACAATTTTCTAAACGGATCTGCCATAGCAAAATTTATTCAATACGTTTTGACATAAAGTGAATTGTTATGGTGGCGCAGTGAACATTGGGGAACACTGAATAATAATTTGTTCAATAAAAATTCAGAGAAGATATTTCCATTCATACGATTTACTACAAAAGAGATGTTAAACATTATTCTATGGCTTTTTACTGTTGGCAATTTAATCAAACGTAATCTTGATGAGTATGATGAACGTAATATACTTGATATATATCCTTCAATGAAAAAAGAAGGAATTGTTTTTGAACAGATTCAATATGATCAGTATGGACAATATAATTCGTATACAAACATTTTGTGATGTGGGGACCATTAAATTCTCTTGCCTAAAATACCACGTCATCGTTGTATGTTGTACAAAATTTAACTTTGCATCTAACAAAATTCCAGCATCATAATTTCTTGAAAAGTGCATATGTTTGCATTTTTCACGTTTAATTCGTCATTTCTCTTTCATCTCTATCTCTCTATATCTGGTATTTAATACATTAGGTAGTTATTTGCAGCAGTGAAGGTAATACACCACAGATTTCGTTGGCTAAAATATGGGTGTTAGTAGTGGCGGTTAGTAGAGCATGACGCAAGGAATTCTCCAAAATTGAAACACACGTTTATTTACTTATTGATGTAATTACTTTGTCTTGTTAAGGAATGATGCGTTGTCCTATGTGATAATAAGTTCGTGGATTTTTCTGTAACAAACCTCAATATTCCTACATATATAACAAGAGCAATATGACCCAAACTGAATACAATTCGATCTGCATTTCATCGTTTAGAAATGTACATTGTAAATGCTGATAAAAATCGGTACAACAACTGCATGATTCTGTCTCGAGTAATCCATTATACCCCAGTGTCCTATATATAAGACAGTACAAAAACAGGTGTTTTTGGTCTGTACATAAACTGTATTTTCAAAATAGTTTTTGTTTTATCTTAGCTTAAGTCCAAAACGATGTTTTTATAACGCTATATACATATATGTAAGTTTGTAAGTCATATAAAAAAGGTTTTACGAACATTTACTATACTATTCACTTAAAAAGAGTTCTCGAAAACTGTTGCCACAGTTATTTATAATGGCTGTCCTATTTATATGACACTGGTACTACGCGTTATGAAATTTACAATCTTCTTTTATTTCATATTTCGACTTTGTATGTTGCCACGTACTGTTCAGTATCTTCTGTATTGTATGTTGTCAAATATTATGGGCATCATGGACTAAAGCAATTTATACCTGGAAAGCCTATTAGATTTGGCTATAAATTGTGGCGTTAGTGGATATTGATATAACTTTGACCTGAATACTGAAAAATCAATTGAAAACAATGAACGTAAAGATTTGTCCTTTGGACCCAGAGTAGTACTTGATATGTTTGATTGTGTATCAGAACCTACAAGTCATCAGATATATTTTGACAACTTGTTTAGAAGTAGAGACTTACTCATTCATCGACAACAGTTAAGATTCCGTGCGATTGGAACTTTAAGGGAGTATAGATTATCTGCATGCCCTTTAAAAGATTCCAAATCTCTTGGAAAACAAGAACAAGGCTCGTGTGACTACAGATTCGATACAAATATAGAAATACTTATTGTGAAATGGAATGATAACAAGTGCGTTACAATTGCCACCAATTTCGACTCAGTAGAACCTCTCCATTAGGCAGACAGGTAGGAGTGAAAGGCTAAAGAAAAGCGAAGCATACCACAGCATACTACATGGGTGGAGTGGATCAACATGTCTGGTTGCTGAGCAATTATGCGAAAAATATTAGAGCCAAGAAATGGTACTGGCCTCTATTTGTTAGGTGTATTGATATCGCCATGGTAAACTCATGGCTTGTTTACAAGCTAGTTAACAATATTGATTTGAGTTTGCTAGAGTACAGACCATACATAAAAATTATTCAAAAACCATATGTTGGCAGGCCGAGAATGTCTGCAACAAAAGTTTTCGAAAATATAAGATATGACAACAAAAGACATTTTATGAAATAAAGAGAGAAACCGCGAGGATATCAAGAAAAAGAACTGTTCATCCAAACCACTTTCATTTTGCGTCAAATGTGATGTGACACTCTGCAAGGAATGTTTCATTCCTTACCACAAAAAATAGTCTGCGTGTTGATTTCACCTATAGTACGGTTGATATGTGTAAGTACCAGTGTCCTATATTTAGGACAGGCTATATTTACGTTACTTTTATAAAAAAATTAATAAATTTTTGTATTTTCGTATTATTTTACTTCAACTAAAAACGTTTCACTAAAAACAAAACTTTTTACTTTTAATTTTTTAAAGTTGGGCATTAATAGGTTAAGATGGGAATAATTTTTTTTTGTATTACAAATATTATACCTATAACAAATGCATGTACTTCTTCAAATATTTTGTTCATTTAAAAACTCTTTAAGTAACCAAGAAGCCAGAACATAGATTCTCCAACCTCAAAAAAGTCTGAACAGACAACATTGCTTTTCAGTAACACTTCGGTATATTTGTTCTAATATATTTTTAATACTCATATGCATTCGTTTAAAAGTGGCTTTATGACAAATATATCAATTTTTCATAACTCATAAAGTACTTTACAAACTGTTTTCCATATTTGAAAAGTATGTGTATTTCAAGTGTTAAATTTATATGTTTTATGAATTATGGGAAAAATATTATGCTTCATTTACTGTTCAAGGGCACTTGAACCATAAAATATCGATGTTTCAATTATTCACTTGAAATAATATTTGCAGTTCTGTTTCTAAGATGATTTTTTTTTAGGCATAATTTGTTAAAGAGATAATTAAGGAGAAAATCCCCTGCAAACTAAATAATTTATTAGAATATACCAGTTGATTTTTGGAATTATAAGTATTATTTTCACCAGAAATCACTGCAAGATTGGAAATAATTACTAAATTATACTAGAGAAGTAAAATAACCATATGAATTTTTAAAATTTTGTTTGTGAGAATTTCTGGAAATTGAATTATGAGCTTAAGAAATCAATAAAAGGCCTGTCTTCTTTTAACATTTTAATTGAATTCTTTCGCAGACTAATTTAATTCCAGCGAATTAAATTTCCGAAATTAATACGAATTTTTTTTTAAATTCGCGAATTTAATAAATAAAATTCTCGAATATAATTATAAAAATATGTTTATAATTTATCACTTTATTTGGATTACTAAGTCATATCTCATTGTTTCATTTGTTTTTTATGAAAACCTAATAAATCTAATAAAACTGGAGAAAGTTCCGTTGCACCTTTTTTATAATGAATTTATAATTTATAACCATTACACACGGAAACTTGTGAGAGAAGTGTATTTTATTTTAATAAAGTTCTCCATAATCCACATAACTATTATTTTTGTTTATAATAACATGACTTCCCACATTTAAAAGACTCTTGAAAAATATACCCCACGCTTGCTTTTCAGTTAATTTTGTTTAATGCCCAACCAGTAGTTAATAAAATATGCATGAATAATTAGAGACACACACAAATATGTATAAACATACATACATATGTACATATAAACCAAGAACTGTCATATTTAAATGAAAATCATACATAATTAAGAGTTGCCGACAAAAAAGTGACAAGCGTAGAAAAATTATAATAACTGGCTGGCAATAAACAAGTTGCCAACTAAACATTTTACAAATAACAACAACAATAATAATACATAATAAAAAAGCAGGGTATGTAGAGTACGAGTATAAAAGCAGCAACAAAATGACAAACAACAAAAACACGACAACCGACAACAATAGAAACTTAATGTAATAATAAGTATATTTGGAATAATAAAACGATTAATTATAATAGACTACAAGTTTTCTATTAGTGGAGTGGAGTAAACAACAACAACAACAACAAAACAATCAACCGAACAAATAACAAAAATGTCAAAAAATTATATAAATTATTGAGCAAAAGAAAAAGTTTCAAAAGAACTATAACAATTGCCATGGGGAGTTGTTTACAGCTGTAAAGGTAACACACACCAGAGATTTCGGTGACTAAAGTATGGGTGTTAGTAGTGGCAGTATTATGAACATGACTCCAAAAGTTTATAACACACGTTTATTTACTCGGTTTAACAGAGTTATAAAGGAGTTGCTTCTTCGTAATACACCTAAAGCATTGTTTGCATAAAATCAAGCGATAGTTCGGAAACACAAATTGTTACAATGAACATCATTTTGATTCACATGCGCTACATATTTTATGTAGGTACTCTTTAAACCTGCTGTATGCGAATATGCGAATCCTGCATTAAGAGCCCATAAAATTGCGTACATACAAATTTAATCCTGTTATCGCCTGCAATATGATTAAGTACTTAATTAATGTACATTCTTATTTAATTTATTCAGTAACATGATTGTATGTAAAATTTATACATGACAGTGAAAATTACGAAAATTTTGGTCGCCCAATTTTTATTGCAATAAAATCTAACATCCACATGATTGCAAGTGTGCTTCGCTTTGATAATGTTGCAAGTCGACAACAAATTTGTAGAAACAAAGTAACGAAAAATTTGCTCCTATTAATGAGATGTGGGAGCGTTGGCATGACCTTCTCCAAATGTTGTACAATTGCCATGAGAATATCACAATTGACGATACACAATATCACAATTGAAAATACAACCATATCTTGGAAAAGCTAAAAATGCAAAGCCTAAGCAAAACCAAGGGCACCGAGATGTGTTGGATTTAACGAAAGAACTAAAGGAGAGTTTTTTGCAGCACGATTCATTCATTTCGAACGATTTTTCTGAAAAATCAAAGCTGCCATATGTAAACAAAATCTATTACAAGTGCGCCATTGATTTATTTTTTGGGTTTTAAGTGTCAAAATACAAATATTAAATTATTTTAAAGTATTGTGCATGGTGCAACTATACAAGGTGAGTGCATTAGCCCAGCTGACTGACTTTGTTTACAATTTACTTATGTCAAAAGTAATACTTTTTCAAGTGGTTTTCAAAATCACAGATATAAATTCAAAAGGAATGAAAAAAAGAAAGTTGCTTTTGCTAATTCATTTTTGTTCAGAAAAAATATAAAATTAAACCAATTCAATTCAAAATATTTTCTGTCTGTCAAAAAGAGAGACGTAAAACTTCATATAAAAAAAGTTGTTCGAGCAAAATATTTGTTAAGAACGAATGGGTGAATCCACCTTAAAGGCAACAAAAGCTTCGTGTTTTCTATGATATTAAATTGAAATATTCACTGGACCAAATGGTCCCTAATACAAGATTAGTAACTTTTAAAATTTTTCCGTACAGCTTTACAATATTATTTTCAAAATAATATTTTTACAAAAATAAAACACATGAGTCGTAAGCTCAACACAATATATTACACCGTTCAAAAGATATTGAGATTACAAACAAAATTGGACCAAATGGGCATAATCTAACAGCAGGGTTAATAAAAATAACCGAAATCATTGTTGAAGAGACTATAAAAAGAGTCTTCGGACCACATTTTTACTCTGCTAACATTATATTTCTATAAAAAAGTAATCGTTAACTTTACTTTTCTATACAAAAGTTAACGCTAACTTTACTTTTTTTTCAAAAGTTATCGCTAACTTTTTTTTCTATAGAAAAGTTATCGCTAACTTTTTTTTCTATAGAAAAGTTTTCGCTAACTTTTTTTCTATAGAAAAGTTATCGCTAACTTTACTTCTCTATAGAAAAGTTATAGCTAACTTTACTTTTTTCTACAAAAGTTATCGCTAGCTTTTTTTCTATAAAAAAGTTATCGCTAACTTTACTTTTCTATACAAAAGTTAACACTAACTTTAATTCTCTGTAGAATAGTTATCGCTAACTCTACTTACAGAAAATATTTGAATTATATAGCGTTATTTTCGCTTTTACATTTCTGCCTATACAATACTTCACAAAACTGTAGCTTATTGTACAGCGCGTTGAGATAAAGAAAGCATGCTAAAAAATAAAGGTGGTCACTTCTCTACTATTTGTTTTTTTTTTTAGAAAGGTACACCAAAACAAGTAAGTTATTATTATAATAACAGTAAAAAGTATTAAGGCTTTCAACCAGCCAGCCAAACTAACCATATAGTCATCCAAAACTATAAAACGCATGGTTGGCTGGCTTTTTGATAGGAAACTAGTGGACAAAGGGATCATAAATTATAACCCTGTACAAAAGTTAAATACATGATGAGGAATAAAAAAAGAACATTTAGCTACAAAACACGATTATGGCCACAATTTGTAGGAATAGGTTTTTTTTGTTGTTGTTGTTTTCTATACACTTTTTATTTTAATCATCATAATTGTAGTCAAAAGTATATATTTAGTGGCGGTAGGTAAAGTAAATAAGTATGGAATTATGACAAACTGTTGGAAATGAAAAGTCATACAACCACCGGTACAACAAATAATTATTACAATGGTTAAAGTTGTATTTATGGGAATAGACGCACAGAGTGTTGTCCAACCTTTGTAAGGGAGGTCACAAATTTCGAAAACAAGCTTAGAAAAATCAAATTTAATGACGTAGTTGTGTTATACGAGTAGACCGAAAAATGTATGAGTTTGTTTCTTAATATATTTATTTTCATTAATAATTTATACAACAATTGTTCCCATAAAAATTAGTCCCCTTCAAAGTTATAGCTTGCTCACTCCTGTAAAACAAACACCACCATAAATACTCACGTATGTATGTTATGTTATGTACATTAGGAGTTCATAAGCTTTTGTTGTTTGTCACTTCAACTCAATTGTAATGTCGTGTCGCATTAAATAAATTTTAATAGAAATAGAAAAATAATAATAACAATTTTTACCACACACATACTAAAACTTTAGTAGTATTTTAAATTATGACTATTATTCTTGTTGTTGCTTTCGATTTAACTGCTGTTTAACATGCAGTTAGTAAATTTATTTTGTTTAAAATTCTTATGAACTCAGTGGAAATTATACCGAAACAAAGTTGGTAAATTGTATATTAAACATGATTATTTTCTGTAAATACATGCCACCATGATTGCTATTGTAGGTGGTAATACAAATCATTGTAGTAATATTTACTATTTGTAGTTTCCCCTTGTTAACTGTGCTTGACTATTTTCTTTTTCTATTTTGTCTGAACTGTATGTATAAAATATGATAATTGATGTTTTATTAAAACAAGTTATTCATCACCTTTAGTCTTGTTGTATGCTAATCATTCATTTTGGTTACAGTGAGTTAGATATGAAGTCAAACAAGTATTTAAGAGTAACCATATCTTAAATGATCAAAATCTAATTGCTGGAAACAACCTTAGGAAATGCATTGTCATCAAAACTAATAATATGTGACTATTTAGTAACAGGTTATACTGTAATGTGTAGACGATTGACAGGATAGCGATTTTAATCAATACATGACCCTTTTAAATACATAGAAATCACTTACTCTTGTATAGACAAAGTCATTAAAACTTAAAAGATAAATGAAGCTATGCTCCGTTCTGCAAATTATCTATAAATTTTACTGATCAACTGATTATAATTAGTCGTCAACTTCCTTAGTTACCACAACATCCAACCACTGTAAGGATCCGTGATATGCCTAGACTGATAGAAAATATGTAATAGCCATTGTGGGCATTCACTTAAGAACAGCTGGTATATGTGATAAAATAGACATCCACGTTACACTAATCTGCTTGACGTTCATGAATGACAACAGTAGGATTTTAATCTATAATACCTGCTACACATAATCATTTATTAAACCTAAAGGAGTAGAGCTTTACCAATTATAAATATAAAATTATATAAAAAAGATATTCCCCACGACCACTCATACAGATGTCTACATATGAAATATATTTGTGTTCAATATTAGTTGTATACCAACATTTTTGAAAGAGTTATGCTCTGTAAAGTGATTTTCGGAAGTGGGCGTTATATAGGAGCTATTATAAATTATGGACCGATCAGCACAAAATTTGTAAATGTGATTTGGCTTCATTTACCACTCATTTGCGGTAAAATTTATTTGGATACTTGCATAATTCAAACATTTATTATCGCCAAACCCCAATTTTGGGAGGACATTTGTAGGGGGGCCAGGTGACCGATTTCCACCAGTTTCAATCCCATCTGTCGTTTGGCCGAAAAATATCACGTACCAAATTTTATCGAAATATCTTCAAAATTGCGACCAAGCTTTACATGGACATCGTTAAATCGACACAGGAAGTATACTTTAAGGTGAGTGTTGGACCAATTTTTGTGGTGTGAGTTATAAAAACACTGTTTATATGGAAACTAAATTAAATTATTAATATTCTTTTTGCGAGAAGTTCACATTCTTTAACACATTTAGAAATCCATATTGGGGATTTCTTCGTTACCAATATCCAGCTTTGATATACTACCAGTTATCACGTCAGATTTTAAAAACCTCTCTATTATATAAGTTCTGATGAATCGACGTTAGATTCGAATTAATCGTTCTAGTAAATTAATCGTCAGCTAGTATTTGCAATAGAAATTCGACACTTTTCTTATATATCCGTTCGATTTGATACTTTGAATTTTCATATCTATTAATTTCAACTTATTTTTGTTTGAACTATTTTATATTACCCTGTTTGTGAGCTTAAACATCAAAAATAATTTGTTTTGACTCTATGCTGTTGCAAATAACAAATACAAAATCTAATGCTACATGTTTTTTTTCAGCAATCACTTTTATTCATTGTAAGAATATGTATATAATCGTATTTAATCTCCCATTTATTTCTTTAGCGTTCGCATGTCCATTTGCGATTTATGATTTATTAAAGTTTTATTTCCAACAGCTCTAACAAAGTAACAAATGTTCATTGTTTTCACAACGTATTTCTTTTAATTTAGTTACGTAAATTTTATTTCGTACACATACATTTTTATACATTGTATTTCAATTGATATGTTAATTTGCTTAAGCCGCTAATGTTTTCAGTTCGCTTGTTGTTTTCTCATTATAATTCATATTATTTATTTTTTTTTTATTATTATTATGTTAAATTTGTTATTGTTAAAGTTGTTGTAATTTGTTATGGTACGTTAATTTATGTATTTGCAGTTTGAAATGTCATTCATTATAATTTAATGAATTAAAAAGTGTCAGAATTCATTATGAAAGTTCATGTTTTAGAGTCATGGGTGTCGTGCCAAAGCTGAATGAGTGAGTGGTTGCTAGCTGGCCAGGTGTTTCGAGAATTTGTTTAGTTTTTATTATTATGACATGATTTGGGAGGCAGTGGTCTTAATATTGTTCTATAGTTGATTGCAAAGAAAAATATTTATTTAGGAAAGGTTCTTTGATTTTTTAAGAACATATTATTCCAGGATAGTAACCGAAAATATGATTGAAAGCTTTGTTAAAACAACTCTAACAACACTGAATGGATTGCGGACTATTATTTGCGTAAACAGATTGATTAAAATCAGTTATCTTTATATCAGCATATCATCATGAAAAAACAGAAAGAACTGAGACTGCTACGTATCTCTTCTTTAATTTCTACAGCGAAGGCTATCTACCATCTTCGTAAATATCACATGTGGTGTCTCTCAATAGTATTATAAAACATAATTCTCAATCAAGTGCTACAATTCCTTGGAGCGCCCTAAATGTAGAATTGTAAACTATGCTAATGATTCTCTTATTGCAACTCTTTATGCACATTAAATAGGACTGTGTAATAATTTTATCCAAAAGCAAAAAATAACAGCAAAATTTGAATAAATCCAATATCAATCAATATGACAGGGCCTCATATCGATATCATGGAACGAGTACAGTAAGGCCTTAGCTGTATTTTTCTTCTGTAAGAATGTTGAGACTGGCTCCGAAAGGTTAATAGAATAATATTAATTTATATTTGAGAATACTCTTTGCACCTTATAGATTTTATTTATTTAGATAGGTGATATTCTGGGTAGTGAAGCTTCTCAATGGATGGTTATTTCTGGAATGCATAATTTTAGAAAGAGCATTAACATTTATGCTGATGGTTTTATATTGAATAATCATTTCGATTGTATGTAGTAGTTCATCGCTGATCACATGTAATCGAGTATAATGAATATAACGTAGTCATATTCGGTTATGAACAAGGACAATATTAAAAAATGAGGTTAATCTAAAATGATAATTTGATCAAACCTTTTGTATTTAATAACCACATAAGATCATACAGTCCAGCTATGTTTACTGGAAAACTTATGTCTTTATGTCTTAACAAATGAAGAGTGGACAATTCACAGAGGAGAAGTTGTAAAACAGTTTTGTTCTTTTTGCATTCTTATAGCAGATTGGTTAACACCGCTATTAGCTCTTTTCCGGTTACTATTCAAGTATTGCAAACTGCGTTTTAAATCGTATGCAAGCCACATTTGCTTGACAACCTAGAACTTTCCCCCATCTGATGTCAACGTTTGGAACATAGTGTCTGAAGATGCTGCTTTTAAAAGATACTGCATTTGCAATATTTCAGGCGGTAATTATTGGAAAGATCCTCAAGAGCCATTGCATTGATAGTTGTCACGTTGTTGAAGCCCAATCCTATATCTAGAAAAGCTGCCAGATAAAGTCTGTACAGCTTTATGCTAAGCAGTCTACATTCTTTACATATTCATGTTCATAGTTCAAGATTTACTAGGAGCTCTACTAATTAATAAGACGATGGGACTGTCTATTGGTACCTCCCCTCATATCAAAGACACACTTAAAGCCTGGATTCCGAAGCTGCATACGTTTCAATATTTTGCTACCGTTGTTACACATTTTCTTGTAAGAATATCCCTGCCGGTATGCGTTTAGGCTAAGGCTACCTTACAAGATTTGATAATAGGACACGATGGCTTCGTATTCTATTACTAGAGAAAAATGCAGCAGTATCTACCGTTTGTGGATAATAATGAGGCAAGTCGGCCTTTCCTGGACCTTGCACGTTTTTCTCAGTCTGAGAGCAGTTGATCTTTGAGATCTTTTGAGACGCAGAATAAAAAGTTCAGTGGTACTGAATACTTTAATGAGATATTCTGCGTTGCGTACATGAGGTACTCCGTTTTCAGCTTTCTTGTCTATCTGACCAGCAATGAATAGAACTTAGGAGTATCTTAGTTTAAGAATGTGTTTCTGACATGATTTTATATTGCTCTTACTCTTCGATTATTGGTCAAACTTTGCGTCCAATTGTTGGGCAGCATGGGAGTTATTATGTTAGGGTACTGTGACATTTGGCGAGAAGGTCTTCTTAAGTTAAAATATTTATCTCTATTAGTAACTCATCGCATTAGCCGAAGCTGGAGAGAAAAGTAGGAATTGAAAGAATTTGAAGATCATTTGAGTAGTAATAAGTATTGGTCAAGAATTGAATTCATTAAACCACAACCGAATATTATGCCACAACATCGCAGCAACATTTTAATTTAGCAGTGATATACTTAAGGCATCTCAAATTTTTGTTATCAAAATTTCTTCAGCAGATTAAGGAATTTTCGTACTGATTGGAATCAAATGTCGTCTTAACAACTCCTGTGAACACTTTTCATCATTTTGTTTATTTATTTAAAAATTCCACTACAAATATTAGTAACAGTTGAGCATGATATGAAGTACAATAACTAATTAAATACAATACTAATACTATCAAAAACAGTCAATCATTATAATCATTTGAATTGAAGTAGTATGACAGTCTGCTCTTTATTTCCTTAGTTGTATCGAAAACATCAATTAAATCATAGACTATTCTTCGAATATGAATAAAATTAATAAAGTTCGATGTAGGAAATTTCAGATACAGTGGAGTGTATGATCTTAGCTGTCTGTTTGGGACATTGAAGAAAATTTTAGAAACAAGATATTCGGAATCAAAAGTACCATTAATTAGGTTCAATAAAAAGGTAACGTTTGCGATTATTCTTCTACGGCCTAATGGTCTTAATGTTGGAAGATTTATTTCAGGATTTCATTGTAGATTCCGAATGCAAAATATAAGAAATTGTTTTTGAATAGATTTCAGGTTTTTTATGTACACATTGTATTGCAGACCCCAGATTACAGATGCATATTCAAGTACCGGTATTACCAACATTGTGCATAGATTTTTTGTCACATATGGGTGATTAAATTCCCTTCCCCAACGTTTTATATAACTGAGGGCACACAATTGCTTTATTAGCAGCCATAGTTATACTTATATGATAGTTAAAGTTCAGTTTTCTATCAAAGTTGACACCCAAATAATAGATAGATGATAGAGTCAACGGATTTTAATTTTGAGCGCCCAATAAGATATATCATGGATGGACGGGGAACGTCCCGAAATGTATATAAATTTACATTTTTTTATGTTTAATTCCATGCGGTTAATTATACACCCGTTGAGGAATTTGTAACAGAAATTGAGTGTTGTATTCGCAAGCCCTGTGAACAAATTTTTTGACAGTCAACCCACTGTTTCAGCATTGAAAGTATGATTACTTTGAAGTTTTGATCCCGGGAACATGCAGTCGCCAATTTAAAGAATTGATAATGTCCACAACTCTCTGCAGACTACTCTGTCTGAAACTTAAACTTCAAAGAAATATTAACATAAAAATAATTATTCAAATTCTTAAACCAAGAAATAGGAAAATGTTCCCTGAAAGTATAATTTTAAGATAATGATTATAATTTACAATGGATGTAAAATTATTACGCTGTACATTACTATTATTTCATTAAAAAAAAACACACAGCCAACGTTAGCAAAATTTGTAAGATGTTTCACATCCTTGTTACTTTTTCAAAAAACAAAATATTACCCTTCATAAAAATAAGCAAATGTAATCATGAAAAAACCTTCAGGAGGGTTATTACCACCATAAATATGTAGCATTTAAAGTGCAATAAAAGAAAATTTATATGATGTCATAAATATTAAAATAACAATTAATTTAAATGTATGTATATGTTCCACACAAAAAAAGATATAGCAAAGAATAAGTATAACTAGAGTACAAGCGAATAGAGAACATAAATGCAAAATAATGGCTGTGTTAATTTTGCAACCCTCCAAAACTAAAACCGAAAAACACAAACCAACATGTACTTGTACTCTTGTAAGGGAACATAAAATAAAATTTGTATATAATTTTTCGTTTTAGTATTTTGTGTGTGTGTGTGTGTGGAAAATAAAAGAATATAAAAAGGTGCACTCAAAAATTCTACTACCATACTTACGCAATAAATTATAATTAAGCATTATCTATGACAAGCATTGCTACCATAAAAAGGACGAATGTTTTATTTTTTAAGTGCTGCTAAAAAGGACATTAATCACTTTTGATCGT
Organism: Bellardia bayeri; assembly: GCA_950370525.1. NCBI lineage: Eukaryota > Metazoa > Arthropoda > Insecta > Diptera > Calliphoridae > Bellardia > Bellardia bayeri. Next base: position 18,880,764 of record OX493265.1, on the reverse strand, counting down.
ACATCAGTGATAAACTGCGATATGTAGATGTTAGATAACAATGAAAAACGTATAAGAAAAAAACTGCAACCAAAAAGAGATCGTTACTGTTGAAATATGGCATAATAGTAAAACATAATTGTATTGTCAATAAATATTTTTAAGGACGCAGGATAACGTATGTTAATATTTGATTAAAAACATAAAGATAAAAGCAGAAATTTGTGTCTGGTAGTATAATAAAGCGAATGAAAAGAAATCAAACACACATTAAAAAGCTAATAAAATTCAGCTGGCAAATAAAGATAAAATAAAAACTCAATGAGATAAACTGTAAGTTACTTGTAAAGAAATCTTTTTTTTTTTAACAATTTTTGTTCTGTCATTCTTATACTAAAGCTTGCAAAATGTTGGAAAATACATAAAAACGTATTTCTCCGACAACAAAATATTAACACAATACATTTGCAATTATTATTGTTGTTCCCCCGAATAACGTTCGCAAAAAAACAATGAGAAAAAAAGGATATACATACGAGTATGTATATTTCATATTTCGTGTTGTTTTTTTTCTCCCATTTTTCTACTACTGTTTTGCAAATGACACCAACATTTGTGACAGTATGACACCGACACTGACAGTTGTCAACTGCTGTTGTATGTTCTGTCACATTTTATAAATTGTGATTTTATGTTGTTTTCTTTGCTTTTATTTTTATTCATTTTATACTCTTTTTTCCATAACCATTTTTCTTTTCTTGCTATCGTTACTTGTTTAACTATCTTCGCAGTGACCAACAAAACTATTGTTATTATGTTAGTTGGATATGAAAATGACAATGATATCCTTGTAGTCTAAAACACGAACTATGAAAAGAAAAAAGGATGTTTAAAAAATTTAAAATTTATTGTACAAAAAAAATTGTTGGAAATGTCAGTTTATTTTTAAGGAGCTGTAGGCATGAAATCCATGTTTTCCTTTTAACATTTGTAAGGATTAAAATAACAAAAAATTAATAAACATTTAAGCTTTTATATGTTTTTACAATAATACGTAATAATATGACGTTTCAGCGTTTAGATTGATGATAGTATTCATTCATATGAATGTTGATATAATTTACTTAGTAGCACCAAAATGGAGAAAATTATTCCTTCATCGTTATAGGGTATATACCATAGTGGGGAGGGTATACTTTATTTGTGCTAAATATTAGTCCAACACCCACCTATTGGCTCAGAATCATAGTCAATTTAACGCAGTCAATCCGTCTGGCTGGCTGGCTGTAAAGGCCGCAATTTTGAAAATATTTCGATAATATTTTCCAAGGACGCTTAGAATTGAAATTGGTCCATTATTTCACCTAGCCTCCATACAAATGCCCTCCCGATGTAGGGTCCCAAATGTTTGATTTGCGTACGTATCCCAACAAATTTCTCCGAAATATGTTGTACATCAAAAATGTTTGTGCGTATCGGTCCATAATTGCCAAAAATCACTTTAAGCGTATACAAATCGTATTCGATAATAAGTCATAGCTTCCATATAAGGTCCACTTTCCAAAATCAGTTTAACAACCATAAATCTTTTCATAATGTTAGTATCAAAATAAAATTATACACAAATAAGTTTCATATATACAGAAATCATGACAACTAATTTTATAAAGGTCGGTCCATAATTAGTAATAGCTCCCACATAGGATCTCCTTCGAAAATCACTTTAACATGTTTTATAAGATTTAACAGAAAGAAAATCTGTTTTTAATGGTCGGTTTTAACCGACTATACTTTCTTATTTGTTACAGATACATATTTTTTTGTACTGATTCTATTTCTTCTTTTAATGGCCACTTTAAAGTTCTTCGATTGCAACTTTCAAAAAAGTATACTAAATTGTTTTACATTACATTGTTATTTGATGTTAAATTTATCAATTTTTGATGCTACCAAGGTCTAAAATATTCTTAGTCATTTGAAAACTGAATACTGAATGCTTATCCTCATTGAGCAATAATTAGAATTGAATTAAATTTTTTTAATATGTCCTTTTTAAAAAACTCAAATTTAACTTAAAACTTTAACTAAATCTTGCCACTTCTAAAAAATATCCGATTTTGATAACATTTTTAGCATTTGGTCTTTATGGAGAATGGTAGAGAAAAATCCTAATATTAAGACCAGCCTCCTACATGGATTAAAAAAATATATTTACAGATTGTCCAAAGTCTGAAAAGAGAGTGTCAGATATTTAGGAAATGTCGATAGCAGCGTTCGATTCCTGGTCGGTTGTTTCTATAGATATTGAACGGTAATCAGTTCAAGACGTAATACACTGTTGTAACAGGCTGTAGTTAGGTTATACACGATGCGAATTGTGTGAAAAAGTTTTCTAATAACAAAAAAGTTTTCAAATAACTTAAAAAAAAGATATTTTAATAATTGCTATTTTCAAGACTGATATTCAAACGGCTCAAATGATTTGATAGTTTGTAGTCATGTCAATATACTTTAAAATTTAACTTAATCACTTGCATATGGTTTTATCGAATAACCGATAATCATTTCATGCGATAGTAAACGTGTCTCATGGCCATACAGGGATTGGATATGCTGAATGTCAAAATTCATTTCGACTTGACATTTCTTTAGCGTGTTTTTAGTAATTGATTATATGCTAGTAAGTAAGCTAGTAAGCCCCCAATTAAAAAAATTCGTGTTTTTTGAAGCACTTAAGAGAAAAAGCGCATAATCGAGCGCTCCAATAAAAGCGCTCTTTTGAAGAAGTAAATGCTTACGAATAAAATATACAAAAAATATGTTTTTTTTAGTGAAGAAGGTTTTAAAGCGAAAAAACAAAAATTAAATTATAGCCTACAGATTTACGTATGACTACGACAGTCAATTAAAAAACGAATATAGCACTTAGATCGGTGTAGATCTTTAGTAAATAAAAACAAATTAAGTGTTCCTTTTCAGTTTGACATCGATTAGAATAGTTATTATAACCAATAGTTATTTTTTTTTTGTGTACTTATTTTGGTTCTCAAAATCGTCATATGTCTGGTCAAAAATAGTTAAATTAGATTATTACTTCATTAAAATAATGTGGTAAAGAAATTTAAAGATTTGAAAGCGCAATGAGCCTCAAACAGATTTACAAGGAAACACGAAATACATGAAAAGTTGTCTTACAGGCGTATTGGTAACCCAACTACAGTTTGATTGCTATACCTAAACGACCCTTTAGTTTGTCTGTAATATTCTCAAATAAAAAAATAAAAATTGTTCACAATTTAAAATCTTTTGCTTTTCATTAATTGTTTCCCTTTAAATCGCATTTCCAGCAGTTTTCCTCTGAACTTCTAACCCATTATGTTGCCCAGCTGATCCGAACACAAAAAAAAGTTCTGTTTTTAAAACATTCATACACAAAAACCTAAAACGACAACAAAGTTCATACGTAAATAACAAGCTGAAGAAAAGAAATAAATTATTTGAAATGAAAACTAGCAAGAGGAGCAATACCACCATCATCAGTTCTATGCTAACTGCCAGCACCATAACAGAAGAGCACTGTCAGCCATTAACCATGTCATGTTATTACATTTTACTCATTCCACACTGGACACTACACAGCAACTAAGAGGAACCTAGTGAATAGTAGCTATCTTATACAAAATGCAAAGACTGAGATGAAGATGAAAAGTAAAGCAATGAAAATGTAAGCACACCAAAAACAAATGACGTGAATGTGGTTGTTAAAGATTGGAGCAACTAAATGCCATAGATTTTCCTCTGGTAATAATGTTGGCAGCAGCAACAACAATAACAAGAAGCGAATGTAAAATAGAGAAAAAAATGTTTGTAGTTACAAAGAAGAAACAGAAACAGACGATTCAGCAATAGCAGCAACACAACATAAATCTTGTGTAAAAAAAAAAACTTAATAAAATTGAAAGAAAATTGTAGTAGAAAAAAAACTATAGAGCGTGTATTGAAGCCGTGAGCAGGCAGCTAAACAGTGGTTAGGAGTTGCGAAAATAGGAATGTTTTTAGAAAGAACGCAGTTGTAGGCATATTTCTAGCTGAAATAAAGTTACTGTTTCGAGGAACCGTGGAAAGCTACTCTCCTTTAAAACCTACTAGTGTGTCCCAGATGAGTCCAGATTTTATTCATTACACGAGAACATAGAGAGTATTTAATAATAAATTCAATAGTTTTACATTAGTAACTGTTTCGCTTAAAATCTACACAAATCGATGAGTTGTTGTGGAAAGGCGTACACTGCATTTAGAGAAGCAGAATATAATCCACTGTAGTATGCATAAAACACTGGATTTAGAGTCATGATGTCTGTGAATATAAATACATATGTGTTAAACTTTATCTCGATATAAATACTTTTAAGCGATTTATGGAGCTTAAAGTTAATTAAGGAGAGGGTCTTATATGGGAGTTTCGACTAATTATGGACGGGCCATAATAAAATTGTACCGTATTATTTTTCGACATATGAAATATATTTTCGTTCAATATTATTTGGATACCAACATTTTTGAGAGAGTTATGCACTTTAAACTGATTTTCGTAAATGAGGCTTATATGGGAGCTATGATCAACTATGAACCGATCTTCACATAATTCGTTCATGTGATTTGGCTTCATTTAATATTCATTTGTGGTGAAATTTGTTTCGAGACTTGCATAATTCAAACATTTATGATCGGTAAACTCATATTTCGGAAGGACATTTATATGGGGGATAGGTAAAATAATGAACCGATTTCCACCAGTTTCAATCCAATCCGTCCTTGGGTCGAAAAATATCACGTACCAGATTTTATCGAAATATCTTCAAAATTGCGTCCTGTACTCTGCGCACAACCTTTACATGGACAGCCAACCAGTCGGACGTACATCGTTAAATCGATTTAGACAGTGATTCTGAGCCGATTCGGTGTTGGACCAATATTTCTGGGCATTACAAACATCAGCATAAATCCAATATACCCTCCCCACTATGGTGGTGTAGGGTATAAAAATTGTGATATTTTCATTTCACTGAGAAGATTATAAAGAATTTCGTGCATTAAATTACCACATAAGAGGTTGTTAAAATTCAAGAGGAATTGTTGAGAAGCCTTAGCATGCTTAACGTGTCACTATATGGTCTACTATGGGGTTTGGAGTCATGATTAGGCATTTGTTTTCGAAAATTCGCCACGAAATCAGTTTACTATAAATGGATGATGCTTTCGAGTTTATTAAATGCATTTAACTGACATGTGGTTTTAAGTGGATGCCAAAATTCAGCCGGTAATTCGCTGACCCGAAAATGTATGGTCCTCAAATCAACGCTCAAAATCAAATAAGATCATCCATCACAAATTGCCTAAATTCATATAAAATATAGCAACATGTTACCTAACGTGTTTGTCAGAAATCCTGCCAACTCCTTAACCACTGTACCACATTTATTTTATTTATTTCCTCTAGCTCTCAAAGTCTTGTTATTAATTTCATAGAAAACTACTACTCGTACTACAAACCAAGTAACTACTTTTTACCCCAAACTACTCGTACTTGCTGCTGATAGATATAGTACCCGTACTATGCATTCAATTTTCTAGATGACATTGGGTGATGTTACTAGATGCTGCCATTTCTATTGCTATTATTGTTGTTCAGATGCTGTTATTATTGTTGGCCTGATATGGCTTTAGTGGCATGTTTCAATGTCGATTTTAAAGATGCTGTGAACATGGAGAATAAGCGCGCGCGTTAAGTTGGCGCGCCGGAAGACATAGTGGTAGTGTAATTTGAAATGAAAATTAATGACATGCAATCAATTTTGTGAGACGATGTTATTTGTTATTTTGATGGCTTCTCTTGTCTAGTGAATGCTCACACATACATCTCTATGTACTCGTATAAACAAAATTCTATAGTGACATGGACACTAACACAAATATAATACAGTACACAATACTAAAAACAGCAGCAGCAGCAACAGCATAGTAAAGCAAATAGACAGACAAACAACTTTTGCTACAATGGTTCTACGTTCATGTGTACGTTCGTTCGCTGGTTCCTTCACCAGTTCTCCTTTACTTCACTGATGTTAGCTCAGATGCCATCTATTATTTTCAGTTTTTCTTACACATACCAACACAGTTGAATATTCATTCATTCACTGATTCATCCTTTCGTTTCCTTTTGCCATTTAAGTTCCACTCACCCAACTACATACTACGTTGTATTTGGTGTGCTTTTGATTTCAATACCCCGTTCACTGTGTGCAGGCAGGCAGCTTCTTTGGCTAAAGTGTTCAGAGTATTTGTTTGAGTGCGAGTTTTATTTTTTCTAGTAGCATGTTGTACGTCTTCGGTTTATCCATACAAACGACTTTTATACAATAAATTTTTCTTTTGCTCTGGTTGAGAACACTTGATCATTTGTCAAATGCAATGCAATTGGGAGTTTCACAACAGTGAAATATATCCCAGCACACAAACAAATGCTGTTCATTCTATGTGTGCTTCTTTTCTTTACAATTTATTTGTAAATGTAGTTTACTTTATGAAAATATATGTAGTTGTTATTGCTTTTATCAAAAAATAGAAGAAAAAAAAATAGCAAATACAACAACAAGTTGGTAAAATATCTTTGAGTAGGTGTGAGAAGTTGTAGATGGGAAAAAGAGTAATGTGAAATGGTAAATGGTGTAAAATAATGTTTTCTTGGCGAAATTTTTCAACATTTAAGCAATAAGTTGTTTGCTAGAAAATTTATTACTCATTATGACTATTATATTTACTATATTACAACTAAGATACAGACGTGAAAATATATGAAACTATAAAATCATTTGGACAAATGATAATAAATGTTATACATATGTATATAAAAGGCAGATTTGAAAACGCTTAATAAAGTCTTCGCTATTATTAACATCTCTTAGACCTACACTCGAAAGGAATCTAGCCAGTTTGGCACATTTAGTACCATATTTTTTAGGACATAAACAGACACAGGTCTAAAGCCGTTTTAGCCGTACTAACCAGTCGATGGGTAAAGGCATTATAGCTCTTAATGCAGACATTAAATTACAACAGGTGCTTAAACGTGTCGAAAAACTGATAATGTATAATCCCTCTTGGAGAGCCAAATCAAAATGTCTCGAGATCGGCTTGGGTCAGTTTTTTCTATAGTGGGGATATTTGTACCAGATCTTATCTGGTTCTAAAATGCTGTGCATCTCGGAGTGAGATAGCTAGATATTCTTCAGTTAGACTCTTCCTGATACCGGGACACTAAAATATTCCAGAAAATTTTACATTACGCATTCATAGATATAGAGAATCCGCAAGGTTATTTTTAATTAGCAATGGTTAGGATAACGGACGTTACGACCAAGTGATCTCGGATTTTATACAAATGTATGGAAGTCTGAATTGTATATAATGCGTTCCTGGGTGGCTTCCTATTTGGCGTCTGAACTAATGTTTGGGGTGGCCGAATATATCACTCCTGCTTGAGGGAAGATCTAAACTGCAGAATTTTTTTTAGAGAATTTATAATAAAAATTGACCTCTAATAATTTGAAACCATTGCTGAAAACAGATTTACATTGTTGTTCCTAAAGCCAGTATACAGTAAAGGAAATTTGGCGCTAAATTTATTATGTACGATATTGTAATAAATAAATTAAGTTACCTATAGTCTTCTGTAAGAAAGTTGCATCTTTATTTGCGTAATCTGCTATCTCGTTAGCACGAGCAAAGACCTGGTAACATTTTAATTCCTACGATCTAATATGACATGTATACTGTCGTTGAAAAGAACTTATATTTTAACTAAATATTGATTATTTTGGTAATTATGTAGTTTTTGTAGTGGTGATTGCTTAAACTTCCGTTTTGAAATTTAGTCGGCACGCTAACATTTTGTAACCATCATCTAAAACAAAGTCTTGGAAATCTTTCGTTTCTTTTCTTATTATTATATAAATTTTCTATAATTTTAACATATTTCCCAAATAACTAAAAAGTTATTGTATGATGACGTTTGCGCCTACATATGTCCTGTGGTATCACCCTTAAGTTAAAATAGTCCAAAAAAAAGTGAAAGACAAAGATGGTAGTACCAACACAATTGGAACACAATTTTTCGATGCATTCCTGCATTGAATATCAAATCTTTGGTGAACCATATTTTTACAAATCTTTTACTTGAAAAAAAAAATTCTTTTAATTCGGTTGTTGTTATTGCTTTGGTTAATGACTGACAATACTTAGATAATATTACGAATGGTCATTTCTAAACTACTTCTCACCTACACCCATTTTGAGACCCAGCATTCACTATTGAATAATATTCTACTAAATAGACGACGTCTAGCACGCTGTGAAAAAAAATTATAGCGGCCGTAGATGAGAGTGTACAGGAAGACTATGGAGAGTTAATTCGGCAGCAACTCGGACTGACGTATGGAACGCCTTGGCGCATTTTACATCGAGATCTTAAATTAAAAGCGTACAAAATACAGCTTGTGTAACAACTGAATGAATTTATTGAGAGAACACTTCGGTGAGCACATACTTAGTTTCACGTTTTGGGCCGATTGATTTTCCTGTAATATCGCACCGTTAGCATTTTTCCTGTGAGGATATGTAAAGTCTAAAGTTCATGCGGACAAACCCGCTACGATTCAGGCCTTGGAGAAAAACATCACGCGTGCCATTCGCCACTAACCAGTCGAAATGCTCGAACGAGTCATCGAAAATTGGATTCAACGGATAGACCATCTGCGACATAGTAACGGCTGACATTTGATAGACATAATCTGCCAATTAATGTTCTTTCAAATGATAATAAACATTCTCCATGAAGTTGAAATTTTCTGTGTTTTTTTTTCATTAAAAAAGTAGGAAACCTCGAAATGGATCACGCTTTATATAGAACCTATTCCATTTGTCCTCGGTTACCAATTTTTTACTTTTGTACGTTGGTTAGTGTGGATGTCATCATTCAGAACTTTTTTTTCATTTTCTGGAAGTAAATTTATTCAGCTAGTGATAATAAATTGAAGTAACTTCTTCACAAACTTTTTGAAGCCTACTGATCTTATTCAAAAACATTTACGAGTACATCATTCGAACTTGATAATAATGCTAGAGAAACAACAGCACATCAGTGCACCATACTCATGGTGAGGCTTCATTCATTTTAGGTGAATTCTTGTTCATCCACCATCTCTTGAATTATCGCTAAATCAGTAGTCTAATAATTACCATTGTCCATTAGGTCCAAGTAAATTTCTAAAATTACGATGGTCCTAATTTGACGGTAGCTAAAATTGTTTTCCTCTAGGACAAGTGAAGTAGTTCTTACACTTATTTATCATCTTGACACAAACCGAACTGATTATTTCCAGCTCAATATATTTCGATGTAATTTTTACTACTACTTTAAACAATTCATAATATAAACCCAATTACTAGCTAAATTGTATACCGAAAACAAACGATTTCGATCAGCAGTTCTGAAAAATGTAGTATACTTGATCGATGCAGGTTTTATACCTAGTCGAAGCTGGTTAAGTCTCTTTACATCATCAGCATTTTATAGTATTAGCTTTCGGTAACTTTAACTTTTAAATCTTTATGCATTATGATAAATACACTTTTTACTTCAAAGTAATCAAAATGATATTTTTAAAGAATCCTTACACTTGAACGCTTCTTCTCATTCAATGCATATTATTTTTCCGCTTCAATCTCCTTAACCTGTTGGTAGCACAACAGCTCTTTGCACAAGTTTTACATAATTTCATAAAGTTTTCCCCACCCTCTCTTCAAAGTTTAATAATAAGTTTTTCATCCAGTTGTTTAACTAAAGAATCAATTTTATATCCATCAACAATTTAACAATGTTACAAATTGCACACATACTTCGTGCATTTACATTCGTTATTTGTGTAAGTGTGTATCTGCGTGGCTATGTATATATATATATGTATGTGTTAAGTGAAAACCTGTCAATCGTTTAAACTTGTCAACATTCTCGTTTACTATGCAGACGTATTCAAACGGAAGGAAATACTTGCGGTTATGCCACCTTAATCGACACTCGATTTACTTGTTAGTTGGCAGCTTTAGTCGCACACTCAAAAACATATGTACATGCAGACTTACATAACTGTGTACGTATGTATATCTGTAAGTACACATACAAATGCATATTTCCAGTTATGTATTGAAAAGTTAATAGAAAAACTAAAATAACTTGTATAAAATGCATGTATTTACGTTTAAGAAAGGGCAAAAATGCTAGAATATTTTAACATGGTTTGTTGGTGTATAGTTGTTTGGTTGGTGCAGAAAATAATTTCCGAGATTTAAGTGGAGAATTAATTAACATGTTTGGAGCACATATATCAAAATTCTGACCCATAATTTAATTAAGTAAAATTTTTAAATTTAAATTTTAAAATGCTTAAAACTCGAAAACACAAACCAGCATGGTTTGTAAATGCCTAGAAGATGACTTTTAAAAAATATAAGTAACTTGGGAATTATAGGATCAATAAAATTTTGCACGTTTAAATAAATACATCTTAAATGTGTCCAATTTGGAGTTGAAATTTAAACATGAATAGTTCATTGCTACTTCCATATAAAATTTAATTAATATCGTAACAGCAGTTTATAAATGCCATCTTTATTTTCCACAAGCTGTGCCGAATCTTATATAACCATCACCTATATATCAGTAGTCTGATCTATGCTTACTTGAAAGAAATTTGTGTAACATTTTGTATCGATAACGATGTTTATACCAGTTATTTTCTTTTGGAGGGATATATGGATCTATTACATATTATGAGATGATCGTCCTAAAATATTTGACTTATTTGAGTCTTATGGTGAATTTGATATCTCAATAACGATATATTTTAGAGCTTTTATTTTGGGTATTCCAGTTATTTTCAGAAATGGAACTTATATAGGAACTGTGGCAATTATGAACTGATCTTAACAAAATTATATAGTAATATTTTTACTTAAATATAACAGATCGGTGAAAAATTTTAGTGTTTTTCGGCAGTGGTCCATATAGAAGCTATTGCCAATTATGTTTCGATCACCATAAAGTTGGTTACTGTGATTTATATCTATATGTGGATTATTTATGTCGAATTTCAACTTGATAATGATGTTTATAAGAGATTTTTGTGTATTCAAAAAATCTTCGAAGGTGATCTTTATATGGGGGTTATGGTCAAATAAAAATAGGTATGATGACTTATATGTATATTTTAATTATTTATGTTAATTTATGTTATTTATGTTATTAATTTCAACTTGATAGTGATGTTTATAAAAGAATTATGCTCATTTAAGTGATGTTTGAAAATGTTCCTTTATATGAGAACTATGCCCCAATATCGACCCATTGTTATAATATTCAGCAAACTGATTTATGTATATACATATAAGTGTTACTTCTGTCGAACTTCAATTCACGTAAAGATGATTTCTCTTTACGTGAAACTAATATTTACTAAATTTTGTACGGATTCTGTTTTTCTCTCTATGCTATACCATAGACCCATATTACAGAAAGACATTTATATGGGGGCTATGAGATATCGTGAACTAATTCTTACCATTTTCAACAGAACTTCTCCCTATGTAATACAATTAAAGTGTGTTTGAGTAACAAACATTTCGGTAAAGCAAATAATATATGGGAGAAAAGTCATTGCCCTTGGTCTTTGTACGATGCTCTACGTGCCTTCAACAGACGGACAGACGGACGGACATGGCTATATCGTCTTAGAATCTTATATAGCATATATAGACTTTTTGGTTTTACGACCTATATTTTGATGTATTACAAACGGAATGACAATCTTAATATAACCGCCATCTTTTGACGCCCACAGCACATTTTTTAAAATGGCACAAGAATTGTGGAGCTTCTGAACAGTAGTTAAATATTGGTGAAAATCATAGGATTTGGAGATTGTTGCTTTAGTAAATTGAGATAATTTTATAACGTAGTTTACAAACTAAATAAAAAAATATATATGTATTTTATTTATTTATTTACTTATTTATTTATGGCCGAATTCACAGTCTTTAGTTAGCTAATTACAAAGGCTTAACTAATGATTCTTTATTCTCAATGCTTAGTTTACCATAGGAATAACAAGTAATAGTTAAACAATAGTTAGTATTTTAGTTTACCAATGACTGAGAATTCGGCCATTATTGATTAAAAAATGTATTATAATAAAAATTATAATAAATCTAAAAGCTTAAAGCACTACCATCAATGCCTATCGGCTGAAAATTTTTTAAATAAGTTTATATTATTATTTTTGTTAGATAGTGAATGGTATTAAAATATTTAAATTAGATTATGAAAAGGAATTTTCTTTAAGAATTCAAAGACTTTAGATATATTGCTACTATTTGGAGTTTTTAAAAATTGAACAATGTTAGAGGATCTAAAAAGTAATGCACATAGACTGAGGAGTACTGGAAGACAGTTTATGGCGAGGAGCTGCAAAAGGAAAAAATGTACAATATGGTGATTTTTCATGAAGAAAAATAAAAAATTTAAATTAATGTAAAATTTTAATGGTTAAAGCTATTATTGTAACGATATGTAAAGATTATATAGGCTCAAAAGCCCTTAAATCAATGGAACTATAGTTTTTGTCATTTTTTGATTTCAAGTACCAAAATTCCTAAAATGGGGAAAATATGTTTCAAAAACTGAATTTTTTTCCATAAAAGTTCCCGACTTAAAACGTAATAGTAAAAATTTTCTGTGTGCTTAAACAACACATAGGGCTATATAAATATGGAATGTTTCAGAGGATCAGTGCTTTGCGTTTATTTAATTTTTTCACTTTATTTGAATATTTTTTTTTTCCAAATGAAAGGCTATGTCTGTATAAATGCACCAAATTTTTTTACATGCTTATTTATTAAGTATCATACTAAATTTAATTATATTCCCGAAGAAAATTTTTTTCTATAAGAGAAAAAATATAGGGACTTTTTCGGGACAAAGCGTTAAAAATATGACGCTTTTTACATATTCCGAATTTGGCTGCATTTAATTTTTTATAGTAACGAGATAACTCCTAGCAAGTTTTTTTAATCTTATTAAGAATTTTGTCACAAATAAAGCTGATATTTAAAAAAAAAAAAAATATACGATACTTTTCAAGTAAAATTTAAAAAAATAAAAAATAATCGTATATATTCTTCAAATAAAAGAGCTAGCCTCAATTTTTTGTACATCTTTTGAAGGACTATATGTGTTTTAAGTTTCAACTCATACTCCTACATTCCACCTACAAAACCGTTGATCAATGAGAAAACATCTTAGTTTCAACTACTTGAAAGTTCCTTACAAGATACCGAGTTACTTAAAAAAAACGTTTATAAACCACTGTAGGACGTTATTTCAGACCCTTATGAAAACTTGTTCGAAATAATGGATATATGTAGTTACATTTTCAAAAATAAATAAACCTAGAAACCGCTTTCCTTATTACCCAAGATACCAGCCAAGGAAGTTGCAATGTTGTTTGCTTAAAACAATAAAAACACCTTTAGTAAAATTTAGTATTTGAGTCAAGCATTAGGAGACCATATATAAAGCAAAATTAACTTATATATGTATACAAGTATCTTTAGACCTTTTTTGCCTATAAGGTCACCCTAATTTGCCTATTTGCATTTTGGCTTGACAGGCATAGAAAATCAAGCAAGAAATCACTGGCTTTAACTTTATTATACATCCTTCCAGCTGTAACTACTCAAAGTTTTATTATGCTTCGTAAATGTATGTACTACTTACAAGTGGCGAAATGGGTGTTTTAAGTGGGTTTATACATATAATGATGATGAGTGTGAATATTTTTTCAATTAAATGTCAAAGTATGGTGGTGAATTTTTTATTTGCATAGTTTTATTTTATAGAGAGGGTGGTGGTGGTTTTGGTTTTAAAAGCTGTCAAGTTTTATTTGCATAAATAGAAAATTAAACAAAGAAAAAATAAAACACAATAAAAATAAAACTTCAATATAAAATATCGAAAGTATAAAATGTTTGAGAGTTAATAGTTAAATGCAATTGACAGCTACAACAACAATACAGTATTTTATTTAGTTTTATTTTTAATTCTCTTGCATGTTGGTGTTTACGCTCTTTTAAGGATACAATTTTTGAGTAAGAGTTGCCAGTAATGTCGAGAATAGAATTTGTTAAGAATAATTGAAAATATTAGATAGTCTGGCAAGGTTTTTTATATGCTTGAACTTTAGAAGGAACTTTTAAGTCTTTATATGCCAATTGAACTTTGAACATTATAGCCTCAATGCTGGTACACTTGGTATAAGTGGAATGAGGTGTGGGGAGTTCCATAATAAAAAGAAAATCTAGTCTACGTTTCAAATGACATTTCTAAAAATGTGTTTATCTTTAGTATTGAAAAAATCTAATTAATACGGAGCGGTGTCAATAGTACGGCATATACAGATTTTCTTGAATCAAGTAGTTACAAAATACTTGATTCAAGTACGGATTTGCCAAGTAATAAAATCTTGGTTTTAGCACTCTTAAAGCCTCTTTTGGATCAAATCGATCTCTAAACATACTTGATTTAAGAATTTTCAGCTTGTTTTAAGCTCAAAGGTATCTTGATTTGAGAATAATATAAGATTGAATTAAGTGTGTGCGAGATTGAATTTATCGTAAAATGCGCTTGTTTCAAGAATTCAAAACTTGATTTTAGCTCGAATTCGTACTTGATATAATCCTAAAAGAAGATTCATTTAAGAATGAAAAATTTTAAATTGATCCTAAATAAGCTTTTTTCTAGAATTCAAAACTTGATCTTAGCTAGAATTCGAACTTGATATTATGATAACAGAAGATTGATTTAAGAATGAAAATTTTTAAATTGATCCTAAATAAGCTTCTTTCTAGAATTCAAAACTTGTCCTACTATTGTCCTACTATCCTACATGTCTATATATTCAGTTATTATATGGACAATTATATGCGTGGGTAGAGTTTCATAGTGAATAGAAAATAAAGCTTATTTATGTTTGACAATGTCATATTTCCACACATATTTTTTAGAAATGAAACTCATCATTGTTTAGTATTCAATTGAAATAGAAGATGAAAGTTTTAGTTTTATTGGGAATTTGTACTCTGCTAAAATATAAGGTGTGTTCCGTATCTTTAAAATTTTAGTTATGTTATACCTTTTCTTAACTTGAAATTAAGAAAACAAATCGCTTAAAATCGCATTGCGAATTTAAGAAAAGTTCTCTTACAAAACCCCCCTTATAATAATCTCTCTATTCTAGCTGTTGAAACTTCAAGTTGATTTTTTTGTTCTTCTGATTTTCTCCGGTTCTCTTTCATTTTCACGCTGTGGTTCATTTTTATAATGTTGATTATTTGCTTTTGGCAAATTTGATTGTTCTCCAAACAAAGTTGTGGTATTTTAGCATTTATTTTTCAACAACTATGTAAAACCGGCAACAACAACAGCAGCAAACGCTAACGAAAAAAACAACAAACTTAAAACAAATTGAGTTAAGTGTTCAATATGGCAAACTTAAAAAAAGGCATCATGTTTTAATTTTTTTCTCTGCCACTTCTTTTTGTTTCATGCCCTGCCAAATCGTCTTTATTATAATTGCGAGTGTCATGACTCATGACACTTTAGTTGTCAGGTTTATTTGACATGAACAAGTAGTTAGTATATTCAGTTAATTTGATTTCATAATGTATTTCATTCTTTGGTACAAGATAGTAAGTAAATATAAAGAGAGTCTGAAGAAAAAGTTAATTAAGAGGGAATGTTAAATTAAAAACGTCTAGAAAGGTTGAAAATCGGTTACCTGGTAACTATTAATGCACTATGGGTCGTGTATATGAGCTGACCAAATTATTATTTTTTTTTGCATTTAAAGAGTCACACAGGCAGAAAGAATATGGTTGGTTTAAAATAGCTTTTTCTGATTTCTTTTTGTATCACCCTTGAAGAGGTTTTGTGTTTTGAAAGGAAAACAATTTGTATTGGTCTCTAAAATTGTTTGGATTTTGAGTCATCAGATTTGACCACTTTAGGCTATCTACAGAACAGTATTTTCAACCCCGGACTCCCATCAACTTCAGCACTATAAACAGCTTGAGAAGTACTTTAAAACGTAAATGTTAAATCTCTTCAAACGACTTTATCACTTTATACCTTCCATACTTGTACAACTTTTCTATAATTCACATTGACTTTCTCATTTCATTTGCATTTGATTACAGTTACGGTATAGTACATAAACGCAACATTATAACAACGAACCCACTTTTTAAGCTGTCAGCACCGGATATTAATATTTATTTTCAATTTCTTCAAGCAACATATTGCCATCTTTCCATAAAGAATCACATATGATATAAGATGTTAATAATATGGTAAATATACATAGTAACATAAGCAATAATGTAAATAAAATAGCCGCAGGATATACAATAAAAATATGGTAAAAACAAGTAAGAAAGTAAAGTCGGTCAAGCCCGACCATATAATACCCTACACCCAGTATATGTATAAAACAGTTTTTCAGAAATGGGCGTTATATGGTAGATATAATCTATTTTGAACCGATCATCCAAAAATTTAGTGTTACGATTTCTGTGAATATAAATATTATATGTGTTAAACTTTATCTCGATATAAATACTTTTAAAATATTTATGGAGCTTAAAGTGAATTACGGAGAGGGTTTTATATGGGATTTTCTACTAATCATGGACCGACCATTATAAAATTAGGTGTCATTATTTCTGTATATAAGAAACTTATTTGTGTCAAATTTGAATACCAACATTTTTAAGAAATTTATGATCGTTAAAGTGAATTTCGAAAGTGGGCCTTATATGGGAGCTACGAGTAATTATGGACCGATCTGCACAAAATTTGTAGATGTGATTTGGCTTCATTTACAACACATTTGTGATAAAATTTGTTTGGATACTTGCATAATTCAAACATTTGTGATCGGTAAACCCCAATAATGGACCGATTTCCACCAGTTTCAAACCCGTCCATCCTTGGGCAAAAAAAAATCACGTACCAAATTTTATCGAAATATCTTCAAAATTGCGACCTGTACTCTGCGCACAAGCTTTACATGGATAGCCAGACAGACGGACAGACGGACGGACAAACATCGTTAAATAGACTCAGAAAGTGATTCTAATTCGATCGGTATACTTTAAGGTGGGTGTTGGACCACTATTTCTGGACGTTACAGCATAAATCTATGGTGGTATAGGGTATACAAATTATTTCTCTACCTAAATAAACAAACTTCCCAAAAAAAATCTATTTGTATTTTCATGTTTGCAAATGGGGTCTTTACTCAGACATACAAGTATAAAATGAAATGAAACATCAATATTATGGCGTCACTTGAAGATTGATTGCTTTCTAGAAAGTTGTAAAAAAAAAAATAAACACCCTGTTTGCAAACAACAACAAATACGTTATTTTATAAAGGGTGTTAATAGAGAAACTTTATTATATAATACGAGTAGTTTTATACAGTTGCTGTTTTAAGCTTTGTGCAATTCAAGCTTAGCATTACTGTCATGCAAAATACGCTGCTATTTGACATTTTATGTTATAATAATCAATTTGATCGAGGCATGTGATTTTATTTTTTTAAGAGCAACATCTTAATATTTCTTCGGTGTTCACAAAGCACAATTTTATTGCTTATATCGCTCGTATTTTAATTTGAGAGTATACACACATTTGTATACACATATACGAATAAGAGAGTAAATAACACGAATTGCTAGTACAATCAAGTATGTACTCGTCTTATCTTCGGCGCACCCTGATGTCTAAAAGGTAGTCAAATTTCAAGTATCTTAATAATTTATATGTATAGGCAATCCAAATAGGCTAAACTTAGTCATCTATAGTAGATCTATTGCAGTATCGCCAATACTGAAGAGAAATATTACTTTATATCTAAATTGTTGAACTAATTTTTTATATATATTACTGTTTTGTCATTTATATGTAGTCAGTAAGGATGTAAAATCTATTGACCTAAATAAATAAATAAAATGAAACTTATTTGCGTGCAAATGTCGCACAATAGCAAATGAATAATATTATTATTTATGAACGAATATGAAATCTATGTATTTATTTAGAAGTAAACGTCCACCTGAATAAAAAATATGCATTCCCTATGCAGTAATTGTCAACACAATTGGTAATACACATTTTTGTCTGAAACTTTGGTCTATAACTCAGAGCCTACTGGACCGCTTTTGAAAATTTTTAATAACAACCATTTTGGTGAAAACAAAATGTTTGGGACAAAGTTGTTCTGTGTTTGAAGCTCCATTGTGTCTTCAACAGACCGACGATTATGGCTACATCATCTTAGAATCGTTAGTAAGTTTTTAGAAATCAAAACATGCAAGCGTTGCCTTCAGCAGAATGACCGGATTTGATGAGCACAATATATTATATAATATATTAAAATCGTTGTATCAATTTTCAAGGGTACCTCTACAAGATATTAAGTTATTAATAGATATATATTTATAATCTTTAATTTTAATAAACAATTTAAGTTCACAGTCCACTTTTCAAAATAAATCTATTAAGGATTTATTTATAAATAATAAGAACTGTAAAGTCTACTATTTACTGCATTTACTGCACAAGAAAAAAATATGTTTTTGATTTTTTCATCTCATTTTTTTTTACTTTGGCATAATGACAGCATGACAGGATAAATTACTGGCAAATGAATAAGAGAATAAAGCTGAATCACTACCACCTTTCAAAACCAAAAACAACAGTATCGTCATATCACTCACACTGACAACGACAACCACTAAGAGTTTGCTCTCTGCATTAACTATGAATTACATACATGTTTCAAAATTTAATTTCAAATTGTTTTATGTTTTTTGCTTCGTCCTTTCTTCTATATAATTTTAAACAGTCATTTGTTATGCTGTATTTTAGTGTATTTAGAATGAGGGAGACTTGTTAGCCCTCCTTAAACCATTTTATGTGTATGTGTGTGTTTTTCCTTGGCTAAATTAATAGGCATAATAATTTTTTGACAGCCCAAGGATACTTAAGGCTGTGGGGAGTGTCAGCTACAGCCTTTTATTCCCAAAAAAAAATTAGAGAAGTATTCAACTGAAATTAAATGATTGAGTGTTTGTGTTCGTGTGTGTTTTTATATAGCAGCATGATTGACTGACTGAGTTGTGTCTGTCAGTTTTATTATATGTATATTGAAATCTTATAGATGCATGTGGTGTTTCAGAAATCCAAACGAAAAAATGTGTTTGTATATTTAATTTTTTGTTATTGTTTTGTTTTTATATCATTGACAGACAGGTTGATGATAAATGATGTCGTCAACAGTTGGTAATGTTGGTTTAGCTGGGGGTGTTTTTGCTGACTGTTTTGGCAAATATTTCTTTTTATTTTCTATTTGTCTTAATATCTGTGAGAAATGTAAAAGGTTATTGTGTTTTGGTGTTAAGGCCAGTTAATCATTTGCTGCATTTCAGCTTTGGTTGCAACTGTATGAGATCAAGATAGCAAAGTGTTTTCTAACACATTGCAATAATCTAGAGTGATAAGATCAAGGGCATAGGGGTAGTTATATATTTTAAGCTCGACCCATGTGAGTTGACTTGACCAAAAGATATTTTCTTACTGAATGGTCGCCTATTATTTGTGACATTCTCTAAGAGGAGATAAATTCACAATTTCCTGTAATTGAAAACATTTAATGGTTATAAGGCATGCAGCATTAGACTGTATCTAATAATCACACTCAACAAATTTATAATTATATTTACCACTCAGAATTTATAAATTTCTCACACAATATACTATATTAAAATTGACTTATCATTTGGTAAGCAAAAACTCACGACAACTACATAGTTAAGATAAATTAAGATGTAATGACTTGGTATATATTTTTCATAAATTCATATTTCTATAGATGTTTTCATAAAGTTATAATTTCATTGTTCTACACATCAAACACAACCAACCAACATGTGTGTGAAACTAAAGCTATTGATAATAAAACCTCCCATAGCCAAAGAAACAGAATGAATAAGCACGTTCCTGCTAAAGGAGCATATTCCTATAATAAATACATAAATAAATATTCTCACAACTAATCCACTTTTAGTCCCACTTTTAACGTATAAACTTACAACAACTTCAATCAGTCATTGCCAACAGAAGGAACGAAAACAAAAACACAAAAAACGAATATTAAATGTTGTCATAATCAATTTCATCAATTAATTATTCAAGTTTCTTTTTTTTTGCTTTGTCTTCACACTACCAGCAGTTGTAGATGAGATGACAAATGACTTAGCAAGAAACTCACATAAAAACTGAAATTATGAAATTAATTTTTTGAATATAATAAATTTTGAATGTCATCAATATATTTCTTCTCAACATTATTTGTTAACACGAGTATAATAATTTCGTGCTAAATATTAATAATAACAAAGTAAACAAACTAAAAAGAATATCAAAAAAAGAAGTAAATAATTTTATATTATAATAATAATTTTGCCTTCGTCATTCATTTAGTTATAGGTTTTCGTTAAACGAAAGTGGATTTCTGTGGCCCTTATAAATATTATAGTTTAAGCAGTCGTCAAATGGTTGGTCAATCATATAAAGTTATTTTTTTCTTGAATGCTTAACTTATTAAAAACGGCTCATAGACCGCTTGTAAGATTTAGAAGAAACTTTCACAATTTTATCTGGAGGTCTATAGAAATTGATTGGTAAAAAAAATTATCTCCCCCATTCCTGAGATAGGACATGGGTATGTAAATACCCAACCGTCTTTAACGATATACTTTTTTAAAGCTTTTTTAACAATTTTGTTTTTCTTATTTCAATATAAATAAAAAAGTAAGAAATTATAGTCGGTCAAGCCCGACCATATAATACCCTACACCCAGTACACGTATAAAACAGTTTTTTAGAAATGTGCGCTATATAGAAGATATGACCTATTATGGACCGATCATCCAAAAATTTTGTGTCAAGATTTTTGTGAATATATATATTGTGTATGTTAAACTTTATCTCGATATAAATACTTTTAAAAGATCTATGGAGGTGAAAGTTGATTACAGGCAGAGTCTTATATGGGAGTTTCGACTAATTACGGACCGAACATTATAAAATTAGGTTTCATCATTGCTGTGTATTATTTCTGTCGAATTTTATTTGATTACCAATATTATTAAGAAATTTATGATCGTTAAAGTGATTTTCGGAAGTGGGCCATTCATTGGAGCTACGACTAATTATGGCCCGATCATAATAAAATTGTACCGTATTATTTCTATGCATATGAAATATATTTGCGTTCAATATTATTTGGATACCAACATTTTTGAGAGAGTTATGCTCTTTAAAGTGATTTTCGAAAGTTGGCCTTATATGGGAGCTACGACTAATTACGGAGCGATCTGCACAAAATTTGTAGATGTGATTTGGCTTCATTTACCACTCATTTGTGATGACATTTATTTGGTTCCTTGCATAATTCAAACATTTATGGTCGGTAAACCCCAATTTTGGGAGGACTTTTGTATAGGGGCCAGGTGAAATAACTGGGCCACCAGTTTCAATCCCATCTGTCCTTGGGCCGAAAAGATATCACATGCCACATTTTATCAAAATATCTTCAAAATTGCGACCTGTACTCTCCGCACAAGCTTTATATGGACAGCCAGCCAGCCAGACGGACGGACATCGTTAAATCGACTCAGAAAGTGGTTCTGAGTCGATCGGGATAACTTAAGGTGGGTGTTGGACCAATATTTCTGGGCGTTACAAACATCAGCACCATCCAATATACCCTCCCCACTATGGTGGCATAGGGTATAAAAAGCTGTTTATTTGTTTACAAAATTATTTTTTTTTTTGACCACTCGAAGTTCCGGTACACACTACTGTGACATTTAAAATGTACTAGGTTGCTCTTTAAAATTACGCCGTACAAAGTAAATCCAACTTTGAACTCTATAGCTTGGTAGTTCGTTTCTAAAAGGAGGCTTTTTAGTTTGCTTCTCCTTTTTCAGACTTGTTGAACTCTTTACATCAAAATAAAGTAAACAGGTATATTAAAATTATGCAAAACATGTGCATTTAATATTTTGTTTGTCATCCTTTATCCATTATCACAGTTCCTAATCTTCGAAATATAGAATCAACAAATTTTTTAGTGGAATCAGGTGAAATGTTTTTCCATTCATCATTACTGCCATTCATGTATTACTGCCTTTAGGTTATCCTTGCAAGAAATATTTCTTTGCCCTTATAAATAATAATTTTTATGTCTCGATATTCCCATAGTTGCTCAATTGGATTGTGGTCTGGGAACTGAGAAGGATGGTCTAACGTGTTTGGATAATGATTAAGCTACCACTCTTTTACAAGTTTAGAGGCATGCTTAGGATCAACGTCATATTGTAAAATCCAGTTCTGAGTAATTTCTCTACCATAGGGGTTAGATTGTTTTTTTAAAACATCAAGATAATCAACTTTTTCATTGCGTCTATAAATGTAAGATTACCGACCCCTGATGCCGCCATACAACTCCAGACTATTACTGAGCCGCCGCTGTGTTTTACCGTCTTCATAACATACATTTTTATTGCCATATTTTTGACTCCAAATATTTTCAACTTACTAAAGAATGATTTTCCAAAAAAATTGTAAGCTTATTGATATATATTTTTTTTTGCAAAATTAAAGCGTTTAGTTTGGTTGTTCTTTGATATAAAGGACTTCTTACGTCCTTGGGTTTGGTCTTAATTCTCTTACTACAGCTTTTGTTTTTGTGAGAAGCTTTGGTCGTTTTGTAGCAGGCATATTTTCTACGGTATTGGGTTTGGTATACTTGCCTATAATTTGGACAGTAATATCTTCCAATGATTTTAAATATTTCTCGCACTTATTTTCTATTTAACTCTATTATGAATTGCAGAGTCTAAATTGATGTTTGTCTTCCCATTGTATTCACTACTTAAAGTGGATTCACCGATTCGTTCCGAACAAGATATTAGTTTGGACAGAGTTTTTTTTTTCATATGAAGTTGGTCGGAGCCAAATATTTCACCATTAACGTCACAACTTGATCTCTTTTAATGATAAATTGTGGAACTGGCAATTATTTTAGAAGCGTAAAAATGATTTTATTTTAACAATAAAGCAATTAAATTTGTATACGCTGTTGTTTATATTATTTATATTTTTTTGTAAAAAATATAGTATAATTTTCTAATATAATATTATTTATATTAATACAATTAAGCTTTTATGTTAATAATATGTGGTGTTGACCTTATTTTGACGCTCACAGTAAAGTAATTGCAGCTTTTTTCAATAATCCGACCTGATCTTTTCGATACAAATTAATTGTCGCTTTTGAATAATGTCAAGTATCTAAGTTGGGTCAAAACTCTACTAAAGAGTGGTGCCGTCTAATAAGAAACAGCAATCGGTTTTTGCCGGCATTCTTTATATAAACATATAAATCCGATCAGTCAGCCATAACATAAAATTTGCCAAACCATTACATTTTCTCCAAATTTGCGGTCATTGTAGGGTAGATATCCATTTTCCTTTATTTAACATGTTAGAGTCTTGGTTTCTTAATTAAGATTTTGGTCACATGTGATCGGCTCGGGAATCTAGTAGCTGTGTAACTTTTAAAGTAATGATAAGATTTCATTGCAACTGGAACGTCAACAGAGTCAGATTCATACTTGAAGAATATTATGTTGAAGGTATTTTTGCTAAGAATAGTTGGCTCTACAGTGGTTCAAATTTGTCCATTTCTTTTACAGTCATACAACTAATGCAAATGCGTACCATTTGAAACATGTTTGAAAGAGATTTTTGTGTTAAAAATCTTGAACTGTATCGGAAAAAAATATATTATTTATTTATTTATTTAGAAGAATGCTACTTCTATTCATCCGTTTTTCTTTTGCTGCCTCAGATATTGTCGGCATTTTTCTTTTGCCTCAATAATTTAAAAGTTCTGATGATATTGGGGGCAATTAGTTTCAAAATAATTTATATTTAATACGAATATCTAACTAATATTTGTCTTAAATCTAAAAAAAAAAAACTAGAAACACTAGTTTCTGGAAGAGCTCCCACTCTTTATTCCAAATCTAGCATAATTATTTTAAAAGGCGTTAGACAACTAGCAGATATACTTATACCTATGTGTAAGAAACCTGCTGCAAGCAATTTAAATAAATTCAAGTCGCTGTTGGTGTCGAAAACGCCTCATAAAAATAACTAGAAAACAATAAAGTTTTCAAAACAATTTAAAACCCATTTAATAATTTCTTTTTTTTTACAATGCACCACACATCAAACGAACTTTAAGCCGACCAATAGCCAAATCCCTGTTAACAAATTTATCTAGGTATTGTTAAATTTTCCTCAAACAGCAACAAATTATGGTATAAATCGTGTAAATGACAAGTTTCATAAATTCATTGACAAAACAATAAAATGAAATAAAAGCCCCCCCTACAATAAAACTGAAATTTCCAATATGTATAATGATTTTTTTGGAGTTTTTTTTTATTTTTTTTAATTAATTTTTATGCCGTTTCCAGTATATTTAGTTAAACATGGGTGCATGTTAAATTATACAAACAACGTACTGGTATCTGTAGGTTGGTTTCCCTTTATTTTTTCGGTTTAATGTTTTTTTTTTCATTTTCGAGGAGAATTTACGATATTTTGCAGGTCATTTAAAACATAACGTGTAAAGATTAAAATGGGCTTAAGAATTGTTTTACATGGCGGCCTGGCCTTTGAAGTTCAACAATTCTCAAACGTTTTAAACATACAAATGGATGTGTATTTATAAAGTGGCAGTAGCGGCGTCAGCAGCAGTAGTCGGCAACTATCTTTTGATTTAGCGTATTTTTCTCCAATGTTTGTTGTTGTTTTTCATTTCGAATTCAGTCAATGTTAATTTGTTTGTTGTTGCTGTTTACTGTGTATTAGCCACCATGTGTATGTAAATGCATTTTTAATTAGGTATCAAAATAATTTAAGAATAATCAGTAAATTTATGTCTGTAGTCATTTAAATGTTGTTTTATATACAAAACAAAAAAAAAATTGAGAAAAAAACATCAGAAAAAAGTGTACGCATTTTTTATTTAGTCATATTTAATGATTATTACTGCGATAAGGTGTTAAAATTTAAAATTTTGTATTTAAAATTGTAATAAATTAAAGTGTTGGTATATTATAAACATAAATCTATTGCATCGAAAATTAAGAATTCTCACACCAGACAGTTTTTTTTTCGTTTGGAATTTGCTGGAACGGACTACTTTTGTTGTAGATTTATTTTAAATTAATGGAATTTATTTAGTGGTAAGCAGACAACCATATCTGATAGTTTCGGCTATTCAACATAAAAACTTAGACAAGTTTTGACTTATATAAATAGTAGATGAAATTTACACAAGGGCTGTATTTAGTGAAAGTGGCTGTTGTTTTTTTATTCGTTGCAAAGGTATTTTTCATAAATTTTCCAAAAAAATCCCCAGACTTACGTTTCATTACGGCCACTGCTAAATAAAACTGCTAATAAGAAGTTCTCAGAAAATGGATAAGACAATAAGAAAATTATCTATAGTAGACCCTTGAAAAAGGGCCTATAGAAGACTATTTCCATATAGAAAACTGTGTCTACAGAAGACTCTTTTTCATATAGAAAACTGTACCCACAGAAGACTTTTTTCACTATAGAAATCTTTGTCTATAAAAGACTCTTTCTATTACGAAAAACTGTGCCTATAGAAGACTATTTTCTATATACATAGATTTTCCATAAACGACACTTTCTAAAAAGAAAACCTTATACCATCCCCACCATAGTAAATCTCTTTCAAGAGCATAACTCTCTCACAAATATTGGTATCCATATAATATTTAATGCAAATATATTTCATATGTATACTAATAATACGGTACAATTCTATTATGACTTCCACTTCCGAAAATCACTTTGAAGAGCATCTCAAAAATATTGGTATCCAAATAAAATTCGACACAAATAAGTACCTATCTTATAAACAGAAATAATGACACCCTCTTCGTAATTCACTTTAGGCTCCACTAATCTTTCAAAACTATTTATATCGGGATAAAGCTTACACATATAATATTTATATTCCCAGACAGCATGACAATAAATTTTTGGATGATCGGTCCACAATAGGTTATATATTCCATATAGCGCCCATTTCTGAAAAACTGTTTTATACATATACTGGGTGTAAGGCATTATATGGTCAAGCTTGACCGACTATACTTTCTTACTTGTTTGTATATAGAAAACTATGTCTATAGAGAACTACTTTTTAGAAAGAAAATTGCGTCAGTAGAAGACTATTTTCTATATAGAAAACTTAGCATATAAACGACTCTTTTTTAAAAGGAAACTGTGTCTATAGAAGATTATTTTCTATATAAAAAACTGTGTATATGGAAGTCTATTTTTTATATGGAAAACTATGTCTATAAAAGACTATTTTCTATAAAGAAAATTGTGTCAGTAGAAACTATTTTCTATATAGAAAACTTAGCATATACTCGTATATGACTCTTTCTAAAGAGAAAAACGTGTCTATAGTTAGAAGATTTTTTTTAATATAGAAATCTTTGTCTATAAAAGACTCTTTATATAAAGAAAACTTTGCCTATAGAAGACTGTGGCTATAAAAGACACTTTTTTATATAGAAAATGTGTCTATAAAATAATTTATTCTATATAAAGAACTGTGTCTAGAAAAGACTCTTTTTTGTATAGAAAATTGTGTCTTAAAAATAATCTAGAGAATACGTATCTAAAGAATACTCTTTTCTATAAAGAAAACTTTGTCTATAGAAGACTCTATTCAATATAGAAAACTGTGTCTACAGAAAACTCTTCTCTATATAGAAAACTGTGTCTATAGAAGATTATTCGCTATATAGAAAACTGTATATTTTCTATATACATACATAAGTATACAATGCTTTGAGATTTAATACTCTTAAAAATCTTTGCAAATAATTCCTTACATTTCTTCTCACACTCCAATACCTTACAACTCACAACATTTATAATGAGTTAATATAGCACTAAAGGGCTTTAAGAATTTAAAACACAATCACAAAACTTTTACAAAGGAACAGAAAATTGTTGAAAACCTCAACTTAAGTGCTCTATAATGAGATTTCTTTTACCAAAATAAAAATTAAAAAATAAATATGTACATAGGTACATACATACATACTATGTATATATTTTCACAGAAAGCAAAAAGAACTTCTCTAGCTGCTGCATAATGGGACACTTCACAAACCAACCAGGATTAATAATGAAAATAATTACAGCCGCAAAGCAAACTGTATTTAACTCATCTATTTTATTTACAATCTTTTGCAAAGAAAAGTTTTTCTCTCTCTCTTAACAATAATAACAAAACACTTACTCAACAACAAATTTGTTGTTGAAAAGTAACTGAAACGTAAATGAATAACAACAATAACATTACAAAAAAAAAAAAAAAAAAACAAATAACCAACAATAATAACGAATACTTAAGGGGGAAGGGTACAAGTCTACGATTACAGAATACACTCACTCGTACCTAACTACAACAACATGAAAAAATATGGCAGTTTAATTGTTTTTACAGTTGGTCTGTCAACTTTTTCTGTGTCTATTATATTCAGTATATAGTATAAAGCAACAATAACAACAAATTTAAAAAGCACTGTTTGTTGTTATTGTTATTTTTTGCCCTTACTAACAAACAGTACCTTGTGTACTTTTGCCACTTATGATAATAATGATGACGGGCAAGGATGATGTTGTCGTCGGCGACGATGATGGCAAATGAGCGAATAAAACTGAAGGAAATGAAGAGAATATTGCCTGAAACCTTTTCTTGAAAAAACACACAGATAGTCTGATTTACTCACTTATACATTTACAAATAAATTGAAGAGGCTTTTGTAACAAATTTTAAGGAAAATAAGCATTAGAGATATTTATTTACGAGATTGTTTCGAATATTATTTACCCTATTCATAAGCTTTATTGTAAGGATTTGTTTAGATTTCTTAAGTCATTTTATTCGAGTAGATAATGGGTATCACTTTTTTGCACATATGTAGAGATCTTAAAAAATGTGTTTTTAAACTTTGGCCTTCAACTATTAATGTTCTATTTCTTCATTCTCTGAAAAAAAGGCGAGTAGTCCATACACGCCTGTATGAACTACTCCACAATGAACCAGAAGTACTCCAAAGATAATCCATTTGTATGAAAAAAACTAATCCATTTAACATTACGATGTCCTAGTACTGGACCATATAATCCAGCTTTGCATAACACGGGACTAGTCCCAAAACTACTCCTTGTTACTACTTAAAATGTTTTACAACAACGATTACGGTCGTTAAAGCACGAATAATTGTCGTGTAACAAGATATTCTGCTTTGAAAATCAAATGTCCATGAGTGCATTACATATGGCCATGATGTAGTCACTATATTTTAGCTAAAATGGACCACGTACTTCGTACTCTAGTCTTGTACATAATTAAGACTTCTACATAACTAAGACTTTTAGAAACATATACAAAGAATACGAGTAAATAAACAGTTAACTTTTATCCAAACTCATTCTGAATACGTCTGTTTTAAAACCAATTTGTACATACTCAATCGAAAAGCTTCATCCCAATTCACTTGCTGGATTATTTATCTATCAACTGTCTTAATTTAGATACATTTATTTAAAGAGACAAAATTTATTTAAACCTTACCTCCCGTAGCGTACAATATGCATAAAAGCATAATGAAATACATAATAAATAAAAAAAAAAAACGCGTCATTATTTCAAGTGGCACTTGGGGAATGACGGTTAATGTGAAATGTTGTTGATTTATATAAAATTCTTTTCACTACCTCTGGTAGCACTTTTCATTAAACATTGCAAACAACAAACAAAAACTACAAGCAAATCAAATTGTAAATTTTTAACAAGGGCTTTGTCAAAGTGTCCTTGTAAGAGATTTTAAGTAACTGATTTGTAGCCAGAAAAGAAATAAGGAAATGAAAATCCTTATAAGAAGCAACAAAAAGGGGTGGAATGGTAACACTTTAATGTTAAGTATAATATTTTATTTCTTCACTCTTTAAAAAAGAACAAAAAGAAATACAACAATGTCTAAAGTATGAATAGCATTTAATTTTTTTTTGATATAATGTAGCCAACCATAAAAGGTTTCAGATTTCACAATAAAAGAGGTTTTAAAATAATTGTTCTGTTGCAAAAGATGATTTGTTACCGACGTGTAATTGTTATGTGAACGTTCCTTATTGTTCAATAACCCCCTTTAAGCTATTTCAATTAAATATTTTAAGGGGTCGTTGCTGGTAAGTTATTTACCCAATTGATTTTTTCTAAAGCCTTAAAATACATGTGTAAAATTATTGGGAAGTTTTTGAGTTTACTTTGATTTTAAAGGGGAATATCTAGTACGAAGAGTACGAAGTATTTCATAGATAATTCTTAAAAAATGTTGTCGAACTTATTGGAATAGTGGCACATATATGAAATATCTTAGATGCCGACCGTCAGGATTAAAGCATTTGCAACATCTTAACTTTTATGAGGGCTCAGGTATTTTAGCGCTTACTTCGAAGCTAAATTCCATAAAACTGGCGATTCCTTCGACTTATTACGCCGAAATTATCGATTCAGTTGTGACGTTGTAAAAGGCTCCCATGATGAAGACATCCTTTAAAAACAAGTAAGAATGTAAGGTTGAGCTTGACCATACACATGTAGTAGAGTGATTAGAAAAAAAGTTGTATCAGGATTAAAGATAATGTAAACACAATTCCAGAAATGTTTTTATTATTTTTCTGGCACGCCTACAAATACCGCCCTTTTAGTATTTTGTTCACTGTATCGCTATTTTTAGTCCGATCATAACATTTTGTATACCGGTGTACATGGCACTATAAGAACATTTCTCTCCTTAATTATTTAAAAATAGCTTAGCCAAATAATGCGGCCCAAACGAGTTTTAAAAGTCATGACTAGAATTTGACGTGGTAGTAAAATATGATTGACAGAATTTTAGCCCTTGCAGAGCCATGAACAACATTAACACCTGCAAAGGATATATACATGTTAAACTGATTTTAAGAAGAGGCTCTTATACAATATTAAGTATCACGATTTCTCTATATATGAAACCTACTTGTGTTGAATTTTATTTGGACATTTATACGAACATTTGTAAGA
The DNA here is from genome assembly GCA_950370525.1 of Bellardia bayeri. NCBI lineage: Eukaryota > Metazoa > Arthropoda > Insecta > Diptera > Calliphoridae > Bellardia > Bellardia bayeri. The sequence continues at coordinate 18,850,285 of OX493265.1, read as the reverse complement.
GATTTATGGTCGTTAAAGTGATTTTCGAAAGCGGTCTTTATATAGTAGCTATGACTAATTATCGACCGATCACTATAAAATTGGACCGAATGATTTGTGAACATATTTGTGTTGAATATTTTTCAGATACCAACATTTTCAAGAGAGTTATGCTTCTTAAAGTGTTATTCGTAAGGGGGGCTTGTATGGGAGCTATGATCAATTATAGACTGATCTGCACAAAATAACTAGGTGGGATTAGATTTAATGTATGACTTATTTGTGTTAATATTTCTTTGGACACATGTATAAATCAAACATTTATATACGATAAACCCTATTTCGGGGGAAAATTTGTATGGCGGCTAGGTAAAATAATGGACCGATTGAAACCAAATTCAATCCCAACCGTCCTGCTCATAATAAATTTAAGTGAAACTTCTTCAAAATTGCAACCTGTACAAGGTTTACATGAACAGTCAGTCAGCCAGCCAGCCAGCCAGCCAGTCAGTCAGCCAGCCAGATGGACGAACATCGTTTAATCGACTCAGAAAATGATTTTGATTCAATCGGTAAACTTTAAAGTGGGTGTTGAACTAATATTTTTGTGCGTTACAAATATTAGCTCAAATCCAATATACACAAATCACCACTATGGTGGTGTAGGGTATAACAAGTAAACTTTAAACCTTTACTGGAAAAGATATTAATAAACTACATGTTTATCATTCACATTTTAGTTTTGTGAGTTTAGATCTATTTAGAACTTTAATACCTGGAAAATTTAACGTTTTAGATTAACAAAAGTATCGACATTTTAAAAACACTTTGTTTAAAATTTCCACAAACATTCTACTAATGACTTAAATATATTATAATATAAACAGTAACCACCTCTTCCTGTCTAACACATATCTATATGGTCTTAAATGACATGTGATAAAAATAGCATTTCAATTCCAAAATACATAGTTCTATTATAATAAATGTATTCTTAATTAAAATACATTGTATACAAATAAATAAAATACCATAAAAACCGACAGACAGACAGACAGACAAACACAGAGATCTCCTTAATACATTTTCTACCTCATCGCACACACAAACATCACATTAATTTCATTAATTTATCACCGCACTAAATACTCAATATCTGAAAGTGTCACATAAAATTGATTTGTACACAAAAAGTACAAAAAAAAAAAAAAAAATGGAAAGAACCAACAGTCGCACACATGTCATCTACACACACACACACACAATAACAGCAGAAATTGATATCAGTTGTGTATTTTGTGTTGAAAAACAGGAAAAAAAATCCCGCCGCAAAAGTAATCAGTAGTGAAGTAAATTACTGTCAAGTTTCTGTAGGTGATTTGTTATACAATAAACAATGTGTAAGCATTACTTGTTTGATTTGGCTTTTATTTGGAATTGTTATTTTTATATAAAAAGCAAACATTTATCACTCAGTTCAGTTTTCAGGATAGAAAAAACTATTCTAAAAAAGAAAAACAACAAAAATCAGAGACATTTTATGCATTTAGAGCAGAATTGGAAATTTGGGTAAGCAGGAACTTCTTTTTTGATACTTCTATTTTAAAGTCTCTGACAGCACTAACAGTGATAAATGATAAATGCATATACGTATAAAGCTATCCATTCTTAAATAGGATATAGAAATATTCATATAAATTTATTTACATTATTTATTCTAATGAAATTCGAAGTAAGCAAGTTTGAGCTATGTCCGCTTGTGAGTGTAAAACACTTTCACATCCAAAATACAAAACCGAAATTGATCAAATTCAACTAAACTGTTTAAAATTATCCTAGTCATTTTCGTACTGGCAATCAGGAAAATCGGTTTAATACAAAAAAAGTACAGACGAAGGGCTATGTCAAAATATGGGCCGATGCAAACAAAATATCATTTTGAGATTTCTCGTTGCATGAAACTTATTTTTGCTGAATTTTGTATGAATACTACTTTTCTATAGACATTTATATACCATAAAGCCATATTCCAGGATTTAATTTGTATGGGAGCTACCAGAAGTCGTGGACGGATTCTTATCACTTTTAAACAGGACTTCAATAATAGGAATGAAGTTTGAAAATTTTATGATGTTATCTGCATTATATTTAAAGAAAATTGCAAAAAAATATCTGAAAATTATCGATGTTGACTGAAACTTCGGTATATAACTCGAATCCTACTTTACCGATTTTTCCCATTGTTAATACGAAACATGTCTTAGATACAAAGAATGTTTGTCCTATGTTTTTCATCTAATCTCTATCGTGCCTTCAAGAGATGAAAATGGCTAGATCGTCTTAGCAAACGTCTTTTTGGTGTTGGGCATAAAAGTGTGCAAAAATTAGGTAGCCTTAAAAACCATCTATTATTAGAATTTTTACGCTAAGCCACACATCCCTGTTGACAATACGTATAAAAAATTGCTTGTGAATAATTCGTATCGAAAAATTGTCTTCTTATCCAGTAGGCGACTTTCCTGTGTTATAACTCATAGTTATTTAGGGTAATTGAACTCAACTAATTATCAGTTAGGGGATTTATCCCTGGGCTTCTGATCCAGTAGTTCTAGATATGTCTCTAGCCAGCTGCGAGTTTAAAAGAGTTTAAACAATCAAACTCTAACCAGTATAGAGCACGTGCAACCTCATGGCACCGATGTCGCCATATATCTCCCAAGGATTGTAACAGCGTCAAGGTAATGTACATAAACACCAAGAAATATTACTCCATGGGGAAGGGTGCCACTACAATTGATTTGATTTTTCTAGTAGTTCGTATTAACTTCATTGCACAATTACTTGAAACTATCTCGTTTGCATTTTCCTATGGTTAGCTGAAGGCCTCACCTAGCCATCTGGTATGCGCGATGTATTTCGTTGAAGTATTGTCTTGACCTTCCTTCTTGTTTTTAGAAATTCCATGCGATTATCGGAATGATGTTAGTATACTAAGCGCCTACGTCGTCTGCAGCCTCGTTCACAGTGGTTTTAGTGATTTGAATGCAATCTTTAATTGTAACTGCAAAAGGTACTGGGTTGACAGCCTTAGCTCGAGTGTATGCTCATGTATATGAATAGACATCAAATTTAAGATGGTTGAAACTTGTATAATTCTAATATTCGATGAAATAATATTGAAGATTCGACAACATTACAGCATGTTAATAATGTTTAGTTAACTTATTCCCCTACCTTTGATGTATGATTTAGCTAATTTATGTCTATTGATACGCCAGTTTCATTTTACGACTTCATTTATTTAACCCACACATTTATTTGATTGAAAAAATTAACAAGGATGCTAAATGTATACAAAATATTATTGAAAATTTTTATTGATACAAAATGATGGAACGATGTCTGGTCGTCTGGTCCATGCTTATACATACATATGTATCTTCAATTATCTAAATGAAGGTATGTTGTTGTGTCTTTTTACCTTTTTGTTTTTGATAATATAATTTATGCCACAGTTGACATTTGTCTGCAACTTTATCAATAAAAGTAATAATTCGAATGACAAACTGTTTGAGCAAAGCAGAGATGTGGTTTAATTTATACACATGGAATTTAATTTAATGGCTTAAGATTTAAATTTATTATTTAAGAAAACAGTCGTTTGCCTTACGTATTAAAATGAATGCTGATTGGCAGATCAAGCTTTTAAAATATTCTTTCTGCAAAACAATTCAGAAAATCAGACTTTTCATGCTTATTAGTTTTTTAAATTAACCTTAACTAACGATATTAAATTTTATTCTCGATTTTATTTACTGCTTAACTAATTAACCTTAAATCCCATTTATATTCAAAAGAAATAATTTACCTTTTATGTTTCTTGCGCATTTATGTACTCGTACATGAACAACATATGAGCTTACGACGACAAAAGGCTAGAAGGAAAAACCAACAATGTTAAGTGTCAATTACGATTAGGAAAATTCCAATTTCAAATTACAATTTGTAGTAATGTTACAATAGTTGGAAGCCACAAATTGCAAACCCCAATAACATTCCACAAAATTATAGTTCTTGTCCTTCTCAAACTCCAACGCATAGAAAAACCGAAAACATCTCCTCCACAAGCAGCAGCAAAAAAATAAATAGACACATACTTGTTTGTGTACAACTTTCATATAAATACATATGTACATTTATGTAGACTTACTTACTAACAACTATTTAAAACATTACAATGAAAATTCCGCAAATGTATAAAATGTAAAATTGTTGGTGGAGAAACGTAATGTTGGTATGTACAACAAAACAAACAAAAACATCAACATTTGTAGTGTGGTAGTTGCATGCCGCAGCAGCAACTGAAATAGCAATAGCAATAAGTACCTTTAGGGGTAATCACATGACATCAACAACTATAATAAACGATATGGTTGATAAAGGTACATACAGTGGGTGACCAGTTTGGAGTGGATTAAACAATAAAAATATTTTCGATTTAATTTAACCAAAATATTAGCCAATTCATTTAAATTAAAATTATTCAAAATTTAAAATGACCCACAAATAAAAGTTACTTTGAATTATATTTAATATCGGCTTCGCTAAGATAATGTTTCTATTAAGTGCTATAGACTCTATTCCTTCCAATAACCCCATATTGGTGGGTTAATAAGGAAGGGACATATTGAAATTCAATCATTACCGGACCGTAAAAGAAAGCCTATTCTATGCTGTGAAAATAAAAGAATCTAGATTCAAATATTTAACAACATTTTGGGATTTAATAATTTTATTTTTTATACCCTACACCGCAATAGTGAAGATGGTATATTAGATTTGTGCTGATTTTGTAACGCCCATAAATATTTGTCGAACACCCACCTTAAAATAGTCGATTTAGCGATGTCCGTCGGTCCGCCCGAAGATTGTGCGCAGAGTACAGGTCACAATTTTTAAGATACATATTTCAATAAAATTTGGTACGTGATATTTTTCGGCCTAAGGACAGATGGCATTGAAAATCGGTTCATTATTTCACCTGTCCTCCCGAAATAGTAGTTTAACGACCAAAAAGATTTGAATCATGCAAATATCCAAACGAATTTCATCACAAATGAGTAGTAAATAAAGTCAAATCACAAAATTGTGAAGATCGGTCCATGATTAATTTAAGGCTCACTTTCGATAATCACTTTAAAGTACATAACTCTCTTAAAAATGTCGGTATCCAAATAATGTTGAACACAAATATGTTTCGTATATATAAAAATAATACCGTACAATTTAATGATGATCGGTCCATAATTAGTCATTGCTGCCATATAAGACCCACTTCCGAAAACAAAGTTTCATATATAAAGAAATGTTGACATCTAATTTTATAATGGTCCATAATAGGTAATATCTCCCATATAGCGCCCATTTCTAAAAAACTGTTTTATACATATACTGGTTGTAGGGTGTTACATAGGCGGGCTTGACAATTAGCAATTAGTTACAGGTCAAAAACATAAAAAAGCGGCGAGATTAACTTTCAAAAAGTGTGATAATACCGCCAATATTTTAGTAATTTACACTAAAATGCCAGCCTAGAAGTCTGGTGTCTCTTTCATATTTGAAAACTGTTCCTAAGGATCGAAATGAGACATACACCGAAAATTCCACCTGTTTTATTTATTATTAAAATCGAAGTGGAGATTTAATTTTTTGCAGTTTTAAATATTTCAATAATTTCATGAATTCGAAAACTTTCCTTTCACTTACAACACGGCTTGAGGCTTTTGTGTTACCAATTTCCGAGATACTAACGATCCGACATTCTTCTCTACTCTAATACTTTATATGGATAAGACCTGTAACTTTCGAGTCACTCTGAATCTAGTCAACAAACAATTGTTTTAAAATGTCGCACAAAATTATAATTTCACATTAAAAACAAATAGCGAGTCAACGTATTAGGAAATTTAAACTGATTATACGAGTACCGCAAAAGCTTAAGATATTTCTAGAGAAGCGATTAATTTTAGCATAATCTAATTTCATATCACATAAATTCTCTAACCTAATGATTCGAGTACAATTAGAAAGACTTTTAATATCTTCAAACAAGTCTTTGCGATTAAATGTAGGGTAAACTCGAATCTACTAGTAATTATAGACTTTGATTAGTGTTGTCAGATTCATCACGGATTTAATACATGTACAGTAGGGTTAGCTTAGTTGTCGAATATCTGGGAGTAACACGAATATCCAGGCCTTCATGTTTGCTGTATGCTGGGGGTCCTCCAAGTATAATATTCATACGGTATTTTGTGACTGAAGTACTGATAGTTGCGCTATAAATTATGTTCATACCGTATACGTATATCGATCAAATGCATCCTGTATGTATATACCTATGTATGTGTGCTCAGACATTACTCGGGAAAACTTCAGCTGTATTCTGACGAGGACTTGTTTTCTCAGATTTATTTCTCACATTAACTGCAGGAATTTTCGTTACCACTTCTTATTGCTGTTCAAAGGTTCCTGAATGGGCACTATTATGCTTTCAACTTGATACTTCTTCGTTTTTTCCGTATTGTGTCGGAGAAATAGAAGACCCCAAGCATGTGTTTTTTGTATGTTCACGATTTGCATTGATGAGAGAGAATCTTGAAAGACTATTTGTGTTAGATAACATAGTAAACATAATGTTGATGCCATTGGACAATTGGGAGTATGTATCTGAATACGTTAATACTGTTCTGTTGGACCGTACGCAAGAAGTGCTTCATAGCAGAATTTTGAACTGATGAGGTTTATACATTTTTCCTCCTGCAACGAAATACTTTGGCGGTGATTCCGCAGAGATCGGGGAAATGTGAAACGAGGTCGTTTCAGCGAGTTAAAGTTTCGCACAACTGACATTGTTGGACGGCCAGCGTCTTTCGAAGATTTTTTCCGCGTATGAAAAAAAATAAGTATCTCCTCGTTAATAAATGACCAAAGGCGACCACACTGCAGCAGCGTTAGTAACCACTGACCGAATAATCGTACTAAAGGCAACCATAACTTTACTACTAGCCAGGGCTTTGACAACTTAGTTTGAAATTTTTTACACCAACGACATAACTCTTAATATAGGCTTTATATTCTTTGGCGTTGATACAACAGCTTGCTTGTAGAAATAGCTATTAAGTGTAAATCTATTGTGTTTAGCTGTAGCATAGTGTTCACCTGTGATACCAATACAGGCAGATCTCTGATTTCTGTATAGAGGTTTAGCTGCAGAGTAGAGTTAAGGGCCTCTGAAGGCCTAGTAAATCCGTCAACTGTTATACCAATGCTGGCAGATCTTAGAATTGTGTATAGTTGATCTACGACATATTTTCTTTTTGTTGCAGTTATGTATGTTTCAACATCAAGATCTCCTAGATTACATTAAATTGCTAAGGTTGTTACGCTATTGAAGGCCCCTTCTATATGTAAGAACGCTTCATTGATTTTGCATTGTGTATTGTTTAAATTTCTGTGATCCCTTAATGATCTTTACTATATTTAGTCGATATGCCTTTGTAGTGTTTTTAACAGAAAAGGGCAGAATTCATTTGCATTTTTAGAAATAAAAATTACTTTCATCCTTTTTGAACCAAGCAGGATGTAGTTGAGAGAGGGACTTAGTCTATATATTATATAGAGTCATGGAATGATAAAATCTTTGAATTGGTCATGATAATTTGTGTGCGGAAAAACTGTCTGACGTCCACAAAGAGAGATAATATTTTCATTGATTACACAAACTGTTTCTCTATGGATTACTTCACAAACAGCAACATCCTAGAATCCTGGAAAAGTTTATGATGGCTTCACCCTGTATTACAGTTGCTGATTGCATGGCCTACACACAAAGAAAACATGTTACAGGTTATTAACAAAATATGTGAACAGAAAAGTTTCATCTGGTAGTTAATTAAAGTAATTCATTTTAAATGGTAAATTTAACTAGTGAACTTTTTTTACGCGTAAATCACAAATTTCTCTCAAATATAACATTGTATTTTATCAGTGTACTACAAGTTTGTAGTTAGTGACACAAACAAACAAAAACTATATGTACAAATGCAACAAAAAAGTCGAGGTTTAAAATTGTATAAAGAAAGGTAGATGAAATCGTTTAGAAAAACAACTTGTGAACAAGAGCTAAATAAAGTGTCATGGCATAACAGTTTTAACCATAGTGTACTTATGCAAGTCTCCCCGTCTGTCTGGCTTGTCTGTCCATCTGGTTGTCTTTCTTTCTGTCTGACTGCTTGAAGAGCAAAATACTATTTAATCCACAGTACGACAATGAAAAAGCTTAAGAATGTCAACTACATGGAAACACGTTGAACAGAACATGCCAAAGGTGTGAGTTGGAAAAAAAATTACTATTTTAAGTATTAAAACTAAGTATGAATCCAACAAAAGTAGGAGTAAAATAGTGTGTATTAATGTTAAAAAAAAAGTGTTTTAAACAGGTCTGGTCAAGGTATTTGTAGATTAATGAAACACCATACGAATTTTCATTTCTACTATAGAGAAACTCAATTGATTGGAAATAGAACGAAATCTTCTGGAAATCATAAAGAGTAGGAAGATAATTAAGATATATTTAAGTTAGCTGGCTTGTTGGGTACAAAACTCCAAAAGCTTTTTCTATGATGTACATTCGTTAATTGATTTGTTATAGATTTATCAAACCCGGCCCCTTGTTTTCCAATAGGTTTTACCTCTCATGCCAACATAACCCGCTGTTACATTTGTAACAACATTCTGTTGTGGTGAGAAATACAAACTTATAAAGAAATTCCATCTAATGAGAGAACAAAAATAAAGATTGCAAGTGTATAAAGCGGAAATCAACACAACCACAAAACAAATTTATAAAATGGCAGACTTTAACACACAAACGCTCAACTACCATGCTCTAGTTGTGTTTGTAAGTTTAAGTGTTGTAACTTTGTGCAGGTTTTTCTTAGCAACATTTTACTTTTTATATTTTTATTTTTTACTTACATTTGTTTTGCAATTTTATTCATTTTTCCATAGACTAACTAAATGAAAACTACCAGTATATAAAATAATATTTAACACAGCATGTTACAGAACTTGTCTTGTATGTGAATACGCCTGAATGCATTTGTATGTGTTTTTAGTAAAACCTTTAAGCTATTTGTGAAAATCTCTTTACATAATCGGTAACATGAACACCGATGAGTAAAATGCCTGCAGCATTTGCCCCACCAGCATCGCCATCATCATCGTCGTCATTATTATTGTACTCATCAACATCATGAGCATCGTTGACATCATGTTTGCTAGATTGTGGCATGGTGTGTTGGTAGTATAGCAACAGCAACAATAATACAAAACACAAAAAACGCTTACAAACATCACACCAAATTAAATGTCACAAATGTGATTAAGGGATTAATATAAACATACAATATGACTCTACAGAAAGCAGTTGCGGTGGAAGTAGCAGTACTTTCAATTCCACGTTTATATATTTTGGTTGCTGTTGTTTTTGTTCGCTTTGTTTTTGTATGACAAGTAGTCACAAAGTATCAACTTCTCCTCACTTGTTTGTGTGCAACGACTAAAAACCTCATTTGATAAGGACTATTGTGGTTGAGAGTTGTGTTGTGGCAGATAGCAGCGGAAGCAGGAAAACTAGTTACTCAAAATTTGTTAGTTTGTTGTTGTTATATATATTTTTTCAGCGTGTACAGCGATTTTTTTTAACGCACAATAAATCAGTCACCTCTGTATACTCTGTCGTTATTATCGGAAGTGAAGCTTGCATGAGAGCTATGGCCAGTTATGGACCAACTTTCACAAAAGCCAATAATATAATCTGTGTAAAATTTCGGTTCGATATGAATATTTATTTAGCTAAATGAGTTTTCGGAAGTAGTCCTCATATGGGAGCAATGGCATATTATGAGTCCATCATTATAAAATTCTTTATGATGATTTATAAGTATAATTGAATTATTTTTATTTTGGGTTTTCCGAAGTGGATTTTATATGGGTCTACGGTCAAATATGAACCGATTTTCATAAAATTTGGCATTTCTATTACAATTTATATGTATATGTGAATTATTTATATTTAATTTCAACATGATACTGATTTTTATAAGAGATTTATGCGCATTTAAGTGATTTTTCGAAGTAGACTTTATATGGCGCTACTGTCAAATATTGACCGCTCGTCATAGAATTGCGAGTGACGATTTTGATATACATATGTATGTACTATTTGCGTTCAACTTGATTGTGCTTTTATAAAAGATTTATGCTCATTTAAGTAATTTTCGGAAATGAAACAAAATATCGTTTTGAAATTTTAGTTTGCATGAAGTAAATTTTTGCAGGATTTCGTTTGAATACAGCCAAAAACCTACTGAAAAAAACTACTGATGTTACACATTTATAAAGCCATATTATGGGAAGACATTTGTATAAAGCCATTTTTGACGGGACTTGGCCTTCTATAATAAAAAATAAAGTTTACATAATTTCAGGATATTATTTGCATTCTATTTAAATTAAAAAGCAAAAAATATATATAAAAAATATAGGGATTGTCTGAAAATTTGGCCTATAACTCGAATCCTACTGATCTAATGTTGCCCATTTTCAATTTCAAACAATCTGGTGAAACAAAAAATATTAGAGAAAAAAATTTCATTGTTCTCAGTCCTTTTTTCGAAGCTCTGTTGTGGCTTGTACAGACAGTTAGATGAACGGGCATGGCTAGATTGTTTTCACCATATTTTTGGCAGCAGGTATAAAAAGTATTAATAGGAGTAGGGAAAAGTCAATGGAAATCGAATTGACTAGTTACAATATTTAGATAAATAACAATTAAGTAAAATCCAAAAATTTAAAAATGATTTTGAGCACTCAAGCCAATGAACAATGAGATGACCAGAGCCATTTGAAGATATCGGCAAAATTTTATATAATACACTTAATATTAACAAGTGGGAAAGTATAGTCAGTCAATTCCGATCGTATAATACTCTACAACGAGTATAGGAACAAGAACAGATTTTCAGATTATGAACCAGTCTATCGCAAAAAATTAGGAAGAACAATTTGTATATAAAAAATATTTTGCGTTTTTTTGGTATACCAAAATTCTTAAGTGATTTTCTGAAGTAGATGTTATATGGGAGCTGTGGACAATTATCGACAGACTCACAAACATTTCTAAAATGTAAAAGCAGATGCTTATGAACGATAAAGTCCTATTGCGGGTGAAACAAGGGATCGATTTCAACCTGTTTCGCAAACTGTTTAACCTTGCACATATGTTTTATATGAACATAAAGTTATTCTGAGTTGTTTGGTATACTTTAAGATATTAAAGAGTAAAAACATCAGCACTATCGCATAATTCCCTACCCACAGATCAGCAAGCTCATACCTCAGAAGGTTATGATATTAAACAAATAATTTTTAAATCACTTTCAAAAAAATGTTCACGAAACGAAGTATCGCTTAATAGCATAAATCGCTCTAAAGTCCCTACCAATTTTAATCTCTGCTCAGAACACTGATTTTAATTGAACCAAAAGAGTAAAGCTTTATAAAACTAATACGTAAAAATTAAATTTTATCTTTTCTTATGCCTTTTAACATCCACTATAAATTTCTGCATCGCTGTATATTTCGTGGCTGTTCTAAGAGTTCTTGCCACTCTATAAAAACATTGTTTTCATTATGGTTAATTTGGTATTCGTACAGATGTGCTTTTCAGCTTAAAACAATTTGCACATACACATTCATACCTCTATATATAAATGTAAACACATACTTTCCTCCATGCATACAGTGATAATAAAAACAAACAAAAAGTACAAAAATTATATGAAAAAACTTTTTTCCACTTGTTTAACTTTTATACTCGTACACAGTAAATATGTATAATGTTGTTATTGCTCTGCTCTTATAGCTTTTCATTTAAATAGTATTCTTGCTGCATGCTTTCCGGGCACAAAGTTGTTTTGTATTTATTTATATTTGTATGTGTGTGCATCCTTGTGTGTTCATATTTGAATAGTCTGTGTCTGTGTAAGAATTTCAGAAAAACCAACACAATTCATACAATGTTGCTGAGACTTAAAAACTTTTGAGACAACAAATTAAAATTATATGGTTTAATATTTGTAAGGATGTGTATGACCGTGTGGGTCGGAGTTATGAGGGAAGACCGGGAAGTGATTTGAATATTATTTTGCTTAAAATTAATGTAAGTTGTTTTTTGGTTGCGATCATTTTAGTGGCCCCAAATTTGAGACTTAACCTGAAGTATGTATATGGTGAAGGGAGATCATTAAGGAAGTGCATTCGCATTGTCAGATATAATTTAAGACTGTTTCCTTTGATCTGCTTTTAAGATGTGTATGGGTTGTGCGCCAGAGTGCAGATGTTCCTGTTGATATCAACCAGCCTTTCAAGTGTTTTCAATAAAAACAGAAAGACAGTAGAAATTTGCGATTTCGGAATAAATGCCTCCATTCAGTTCATTCCATTCCGGAATGAAGAATATCTCAAGACTGTTTTTAAATATTCTAACAAACCATAGTGTGAAGTAATGAAAATATGCCGTTCTGCACTCAACATTTATTTAATGTTTAAAAGATTTTACTTTCCATGCAAATTTAATTTCACTGCCAATTAATCATAATGGTTACTAAAATAGAGCCATCAACCTAATTACAATCCCAAATATACCCATGCGCAATTCTAATGCTACGATACTATATTCCGTAAAGCTATCAATCGAATTCTAGCATTTCTGGATCTGCACACCCCAGAGACATTTAACACTTGTGAAGGCTTCTATTACAGACATGAGGACAACTAAAATGCCAAATTTTCATCATATTTCAATATGGTCTTTTTGGAAAACAAAGTTCTTGTTGAAACAACCATTAATAAATTAGTTTAGTAGATAGCTTTGATCCTTGAACAGAGGAAATATAAGTCAATATCTTGTTTACTGACTTCGTTTCTTCGTTTGACCTGCGTCTTCGTTTGACCTGCTGTGACAACTTAGAAATGCATGGGCGTACATCAAGATTCTCGCGTTGGTGATGGTAAACGGTTCAATGCTCACATAAAGCATATATTTAGTGTTGGTCCTATTCAGGACCCACAACCAATTTAAATTGAATTTTTGATTTTTTAAATTAACTTTCAGATTGAACTCGCTTTCGTAACCGGATTTTGTGTTTGTTTAAGGGTTCTAAAGTACGAGTACCCAACTAACAAAACACTTGTATCATATTATTGGGTTTTTAGAACGTTGTACATGTATATTTGTCTGTATTGTATGTCGGTGTTTGTTATAATGGTCTTTGTTTAAATTGTTTTTAATAAGTTTTTATTGTAGCACATAAAACATGTTAATTAGCAAAAATTTTCAATATTTGTACTTTGTAAATAATTTGGAATTGGCTTTTGAAAGTTTATTTGGTTGTAAACTCCATAAAATATGAAATGGAGAGCGTAGAATGGCTTAAATTGGTGAAATAATGGTAATATTAATTTCAGTTATTTTCCATATGTAACATTGTTTTGTTGCATATAATGAATATGGTTCAATTTATTGGCGATCAAAAGGTCTTGCAAGATTATAGAGAACAGGAAGTTTTAGTGCTTAATGAATTTCAAACAAAAACTCGAATTCGTAAGAATTTTGAATCAAGCATTATGCGAATTTTCCTATTCACAAAATTCTCACGGTTGCTATTATCAATATTTATCATTCAATGCAAAATTTAAAAATAAAAAACATCTTTTTGTTACATACACAAATTTCCTAAAAACTTTAATAAAGAAATCTTTACTTAAAAAAAAGGAAAACCTCCACTGCAACTAAACACAATATTAAAGTAATTTGCAAACAAATCAAAGGACAAACTATTTAGACAAAGCGAAACAAAAATCCTGCTTAAGCAACACAGGATAAGGTCATAAATCTTTCCTTGTCTCTTTAAGGTCTTTTGAAGTTTATGCCGATTTTTTGTTTCAATTTAACTGTTTTTTGACTTTGCGACAATAAAACAAAGAACTAATAATAAAACAAAAGACATTTATTTGTTTCATTCAATATTTTTGCAAACTAAGAAAATATTACTTTCTTATTGTTTTATTTGTTTGCAGTACTGGCAAAAAAAAATTCTCAATAAAAATTTCGGCATCCTTTTAAACAAAAATAAGACAGTATAAAACCAATGCTCTCTTTGTTGTGTGTGTTCTTACACGAACATGGCCGTGAAACAAAACCAATGTCAGTCAAACGTTCATTCTATTGTCTTAAATATTTCTGTTACTTTCGGTAGCTAAATTTAAAATCATGATTAGTTAGTTTTTCTTTTGCCTTTTGTTTCTTATGATTTTTGCTGTTTGTTAGAGCGACAAGACATCAGGATAATGACTAAACAATGTGTCAAATATTGTATTTGTTTAACAATTGTCGTAGTGATCCCTTGTCTAACAATCTCTTTTCCTAATAATGACACCTAAAACTGAAAACAGAACTCCTACAAATTTCCAAGATTTTTTTCAAATGTCTATTGAGTGATTTCAATGAAATTTCTGCTGTTTACAATAAAGCTGACTTTGCTTTGTTCTTTGTTGAGAAGATTTGTTTTACGTGTGCTTAAGACTGCATGCCTACTTTGAAGATAAAAGACATGGACCGCAATTTCGATTATGAAAATAATATGTGTCATTTCTTGCTCTACACTGTGAATATATTTGAACAGAATTTCAGGTGGTCTAATAACAAGAATATTTGCTTAATCATTTTAAATAAATTCTGGGAAGGATTTATGCAAGAAACAAATTCCTTAGAAGGCTGGTGTATTTTTTCCCCCCCAAAAAAATGTCTTTGTAGATGTGTAGGGAAAGTTATAAGAAAATCTAGAATCATTTTACAACAATTGTTAAAAAGTTAATACTATGTGCCCTAAATTACCAACATATTACTTATGTTTTTGGTTTATTTGACTGAATATCTGAAAGAAATGCACATCTATTAACCAGATAATTATCAAACCTCTAACAAATATGTTTTGCAACATTTTCATATGTCCACAAACAAGAACATTCTGGCTATTCTCCAATAATTTTTAACGGGATTTTCAACAAGAACAAAGTAAAACAAATATGTACATACAAAGGCGGTTCGGAAATTTCTTAGCCTAGAACTGAAAGCGCGGTATGAAAAGAAACAAGTTAACCCCTGGCCCACGATGTTGAACGATAACGTTCGCTTAGATAAGACTTAAGACACAAACTTTTTATCGTATCTATTTTTTACTCAATCAAGATTGTTTATTCCACAATCATGTTTGTGTGTTAAGTCTTATCGAAGCGAACATTATCGTTCGACATCGTGGGCCAGGGGGTTAGTGTTTTGGAAACTTCCATGTGTGCTATGAACACATGTTAAATTACTTTACGATCTGGACGCACCTTTATATAAAAACAGGTGTTCAAAAAAGACGCATCCGCGATTTTTTTACAATGGAAAAATTAGAAATTCGTGGTGTCATTAAATATTTAAATAAAAAAGGTTTATCGGGACAAGATATTCATAATGATATGGTGAATGTTTTAGGTGAAAGTGCTCCTTTATATTCAACGGTAAAAAATTGGGTTGGTGAATTTAAACGTGAACGTACAAGTATTGAAGATGAACCACGTAGTGGACGTCCAAACACAGCAACAACATCATAAATTGTAGCCAAAGTGCATGATATGGTATTAAATTATCGACAAATAAAAGTGCGTGAAATAGCTACTAGTCCATTTAATTTTGTTTGAAGAATTACAGATGAAAAAGCTTTCTGCAAGAAAGTAAAACGAAAAATATTTTCCGAAAGAAACCTAAGAATTCTTAAAATTACAATTCCACATAGCAAATGAGCAGTGGTTTCATTCCGAACAAAATTGTCCTTGTACTTTTTCTATAGAAGCAAAATACAGAATTAATTCCACTTCCGAACGGAATTAAGTTTTGTGACATGGCTGAAAGATTGATGTTGGTGTTTTGCAACCGAAGTCTTTCAAAATGAATAACAGAACTCAATTACGATTGAAAGTGGTTTCGATTCCGTAAATTGAGTCTTTAGAAAACGAAAAACTAAATTTTTTTTGGAATGAAATAAAGTGGTTTCATTCCAAAAAAAAAAAAAATTCTAAAGTGGAATTGTTATTTTTTATGTTTTTATACTGAAAAAACTCATACTACTAATTTATAATGACAATTAAATAATTAATTTTATTATTTTATTGTTATTTTTTTAATTCTTTCATTGATATTTAAATTTAAAATTAAATTTAAAATTTTCAAAGTTGGTGTCAAGAAAACAGCACTGAAATATGACAGAGGATCAGATGCATCCCTTAAATTTCTTCTTCGTGCGCTTTGATGTTCTTGTTCATTTCAAACAACAACAATTAAAATTCCGGGCAATTTTTAAAAAGTTTGTTCACATTTATTTAAAATTTCTTTTTCGCTTTTGTTTACAAAAATCATATATTCGTAAATCATAAATCACGTTGCCATATTTAAGTTAAAACCTGAGATTTAAAATTTTTTTGAGAACAGACAAAATCGATCGGAGTCTAGAGAATGCAAAGTAAAAACGATCGACTTGCAAATACGCAATTGAAATCATTCCGATCGAATTATGTGACATGCCTGATAATATATTCATATGGAAGTGTGGCTCTAAAATTAAATTTTACATCAGGAAATTGTTTTTTTGAAAATGCCTTTAATATTCATATCTTATTTACACTACATTTTGATATTCCGAGTGACTATAAAATCTATATGAAATGAATTACTGAATTGTTTACGAGATCTTTAAATCGCGAAACATGTGATTGGAAACCAAAGTGTATTGCTGACACATTTGATGAAATTTATTTGTAACGCATGTCTAAAACAGTGCATATTATAAAAGAGGTTCATTCTAAAATGTTAAAATTTAGACTTTTTAGAACGGAACAATTATATAGAAGGTATTGTAACGATTCTTCCGCCTCTTTGTCCAAACAACACCAGCATTATCACGTAGTGTCAAATGTTTATAAAGAAGTCTAATCGAGTATCAATTATTGAACAATGAACCGAATACTCTCATAAAAAAATTTTTTATTGCTGCTTTAGATTTCTTAGTCAGTTTTTATGCATCTAGTATTGGGCTTCAATGCTTATAATTCACTTTTTTTGTATTATTGGAACTTTTGTTATTATCTCTATTTTTAATGAATTTTTAAAAAACAAAAATATTTTTTCGTCATATATTCGGATATATCTCCAAAACTACTGTGTGGAGTAATTATTATGTTAGATCAGCATTAAGGCCATTGTACCTAAATTTTAGGTTTTTTCTTTTCATTAAGTAGGTTAAATTAAATCAGTTATGTTACTCAAAATCAAAAACTACGTAATTTAAAAAAATATATATATCTCGAAAACTAGAGCTGATCAAAAAAGTGGGTTAGAGGAATTGGAGCCCAGATGTAAACCAAATGACTAAACAAATTAAGGCACCATTTTTCGTGTTGGGCTGTGTTATTGTTGATTTGTCGTGTTGCAAAGGCCAGAGTATTTTGATATTGGTAATTATAAATCACCTACGTTCCGTTCTTATGAGCCAAATTATTCGGTCCAGTTATATTCTAAAACAAAATGTGTATGAATATTCTTGTTCTTGAGTTTGATAATAGTATTTTCTATTATTCTTCCTGAGACAAAAAATGTAATTGAATTCTTAATAAATTGAACATTTACCAACCGATTTTTGAATTCTGCCAAAATTCAGTAAAAGTTCAGTAAAGAAAAATAATTTTCGCTTATATGCCAATGAGTTGTCAATCAATTAAATTTGATAGTAAATTTCGGAAAGAGGCTTTGTATTTCATCAAGTGCCACGATAATTCGAACTGCAGTTTTTGAAATTCTTTAAAAATATCCTAATATACTTAACTTTAAAATATCTGCCATGTTTAAAAAAGCAAAACTAAAATCATTATAAAAAATCAACAACATTTAAACATCACTTTACAATAACTCACCCCCTTTTATAAATTAGTCTTCTGTCCCCTTTTTTAAGTAAAATACAGATTTCTATTTAATTACACATAAACTTAAGTGTCAAGTTCACTTTAACAGTTTATTAATAAATGTGTGCAGTCATTCAAATAAGATGAACAACAATAACATCATTGTCAGCATCATCACATTTCCATTAATCCTTAAACAGCAGTCCTGTGGGTTTTTCTACATTTTATTTCTCTCTGTCTCTCTGTGGCTGGTACTGAACTGTTATAAACGTTTTTTGTTGTAACTACTTTTACAATTGCATAAAGTATGTGATGTGTAAATGTGTAATGATTGACATGACATTAAATGACAACTTGACATAGAACGTCATATGACACACAGTCATGCCAAAAAGAGAAACAGAAAATCTTGATGAATCAAAATACAAACAGATAGATAGATTTATGTAATAAATGTATATCTATGTATGTACACAAGTATTTATATAGACACAGACGTTGTATATGTAAGTGTAAGTATGAAATAGAAATTTTATAAGTTTTTATTAGAGGGAAGAGAGAGTGATGAAAGTTTGTTTGTGGATTTAGGAGGATTATGGTGAGAGAAAAAATATTTTTTAGAAAAGATTTTTGTAAATATTAGAAATCTCTTCCGATTTGAAACTAAGTAAAGTAAGTAATGTTCTGAAATCATGTAAAGTTTTTTTCCTATAAAGTTCTCTTATGTAAAGCCCTGAAGACTTTAGATTATCAGGATTTTAACTATGCACTTTAGAATAAACTACTACAAGTGTCGTAGTGTTTTGTCTCTTGCAGTTTATGAAAATGTGAGTCAAATGTCTGTCACTATACCATCTCTGTTACAAGTACACTACGAGTACATTACATTATTTTTATTAATAAACTGTTACATTCCCAAACTGTGATGAATGTCAACAATTTTAAAATCAAGCAGCCGCAGTCAGTCAACTACATCAAATCATAGGGTGAGTATTGAGATCGTTGATGTAATCTATGTATGTATATAGTATACCTACATATACAGTGACTCACAGCTTATTTTCTGCGGTACATTTTTTATTTTTAAAGCTTACAGACTAACAAACAAAAATAATTTATTGCAAAAATTTATATCATTAAGATCTGACAACTGCGGTGGCGGTGTCATCAAATATGGGCAGATATGTATCACACACGTACCCGATTTAAGATCTGAATCGTTATCCTAGTAATATCGAAAATCTGATCTTATATCCAGGTTCTCTGAGCTTTCCAATAGGTTGTCCTTCAGAATCTGAAGGTACTTAAAAATGATTGTTTCAACAAATGTTAAATTCACCGTGACACTGCCACCACCATGCTTCACTGTTGTTAGTTTCCGCCAAACATACGATATGCCATGGTAACCGAATATGCTAAACTTAAATACATCAGCAAATACTATTATGACCGAATTTCAAAAGACAAGTTCCTCGCAAACATGTTCTTTCGCGAAATTTAGTCTGCTTAGTCTATTTTTCGGGTTTATAAACGGTTTCTTGCGTGCAACTCGACCGTTAAAAACATGTGGGCGCAAGACACGATAAACATTTTCAACGCAGTTAAAACTTCGGAAGCCAGCTCATTGAAAATTGTATTTGTTGCCTTGGTTTGGAACCAAATGGAACCGATTTTCATGGATGAAGTGCCCAATGATTTTTTGCACTCTCAAGCATTTCTATTTTATGCTGTGAGTGGCAATTTTGAAATGGTGTAAAACCAATTCTCGTTGTTTTATCATTGTACATGGACTTATTTCAACTATTTTAAATTGACACTTGACGTTACAAAATAGGACTCACAATTCAACAGAAAATATTGCTAGAAGTAGTAAAAAAGAAAAAGCTATTGATTCCGTAGAAATTGAATTGCATAAAATAAGCTGTGTCGCGAAAAACAGGAATTTCTTATTTTTACTATGTTAAAATTTACATTTTTGTTTGTTAAGATCGAGTCACACTTTGCAAATATTTTTCACAAAAGACGTAACCACTAACTAAACCACTAACACTAAAAAAAAAACTTCGTTTATTTAGGACAAAGACACAATTATGCATTAAGTTTTATTGTATTTGATATTTAATAAAAGTTATTAAATAAATAAATGTTTAAGAAATTTTGCTGTTTATACGAGTTTGAAGCATTCTGAAGAGCAATTTTGAAGAAAATTTCAATCGTGTAAATCTAGCTTAACAAAATTGTGCTAAAAATAAGTGGTTACACTTTTTTTTAGTAAATATTTGCCAAGTATGACCGTACCTTTAGACTATAATATTTTTTCTTTTACCGCATGAAATAATCTGTGAGCCACTGTATATGTACATACATATAAAAAATCATTACAAAATTTTTTCAGCATTTTGCTGGTTTGCCATATTCCTGAAAGTAAGTGACATTTTGAGGTTAAAATTGATATTGCTGTTGTTATTGTCGTCTGGGTATTGAGGCGTAAAGAGGCTCTTACACACCGTTTGATGTGAGCAGCGTTTTTTTCTCCTTACTTGTATATTAGCCGTTGTTGCTCCGGTGAGTGTGAGTACGTACGTGTTTTCCTTAATATTCATTTAATTTTTTGCCTTTTCTATTCAGTTTTGTATGTTTTTTTTTTTTTGCCCAAGTTTGTCAATGTTTAGTTTTGTCATTAATGTTAAATATACTGTGACATTTTGTTAAATCTTGCACTCACATGTCGTATTAGTTTAATATGAAATTATTTTAATTATATGTCACCTTTCATTTGAATATACTTGATTAGTTTTAACATGTCTGAGTGTGTATGTATATTATGTCTGATTGAAATTGGCAAGTAGAAGAAAAAAAAGGTATAATTTCAAAAGAGTTTGCTGCAGCTAATTGAGTGCATGTGTTGAATTTTGCAATATGGAAAAATAGTACTGCGTTTTTTTAATATTAAGGTGTGTTAGCGGTTATGTTTATTAGAAATTGGTAAATTGTATTTTATAATTTGCATCATTTGTCTCAGTAACCGAAATATCATTACATTGTAGTATATTGCGGCTATTTTCATTTAAACTAAAAGTGTTTGTCATGAATATTTGCTAAATAATACAAAATTACAATAGCCAACACAAAATTGGCGTAGGCATCGTAACTTATCGAGATGATTGCAAAAACCAATTCAAAAAATTTTAAAGAATTCATTAATTTTCTATGAAACAGGCAGGCTCTTTTATAACTGACAAGACCTTTTATGAAATCTAGTCCCGTCACTCAGGTTAAAAATTGTGCAATAAGCAGTATTTGTTGCCTTAAAGCCAATTATTTTTAAGCCAACCTTCCATACCACAATTGATGACAGGGAACTTTAATTCAATTTCACATTTTTCCCCAATTTCAAAATAAAAAAATAAAAAAAAAATCCAGTCCAAGTTATTGAAATCACGCTGCAATGTCTATAAATTTCATAGCTGACTGCTCAGCCTTATTTCACTGTATTGATAATACTATCATGTGCTTCGAAGTCTATATTTGAGTTACTTGACCGCGTATAGGAGAGGGCTTATCGGTAACAGTAGGATATCCAACTATAATGATTCACTGGAGCATCGCTGCGTGTGTTTACTGTTCTCTCGCTACTATTATAAAATGTGCTCTGCTGAAATTAGGAAACATGTTCACGAAACCCGTAATTTTTTGCGTAATTAACGTTCTTCAGCCAGGGCTCATCCATTCATGGTCGACTAGACAGTTAATCGCACAACACACTACAGAGAAAATTCGTTCTTAAGCCGTACTGTCAGCAAGTGAAATATACTTCATGCTAAAATCAAATATTCACGAATACTACTCCTTCTATTCCTAAGTTAATGATGGACATCGTGGAGCTCTTTCTCTTGACTTTCCTGACAAATGCCGAGACCTAACCGGCTAAAGTTTGTATTCAGGACCTTTTAGGACTATGATGTATATCTGCTCGTATGCTCTGGCATTCTAACATACCGGTTATATACCTTTTTGGAGGAACAACTTGACGAACCCAACTCCTGCAATCAGAATAATGATTACGTGTAACTTCACTAGCTCTACACACACACAATCTGGTGAGCAATTTCTCCAGAATCAAACAACTTACCCCTGAATGTATTGCTTGAACGACCTAAATCAATGTTGATGTATGGGTTAAGTATTTACACAGTATATCCATATAGTCTTAGAAAATAATGTAACATGTACAATAGCTTCCCTTAGTGTATTGTGTATTCCGATTTGAATTTATAAATATAACCACTATTGTATTCAAAATCCAAATGTTAAGAAGTTTTAGGAGTCGACAGTTTCCAAACATGGCAACTAGCTGCTGTTAATTTCAGTTGACAAATATTGACAACCGATAGTTTGTGTTTGCTCTCATTTCTTTTTAAGCAGTCAATTTCAAATGTTAGTAATTATACTGTTAAAATAATTGTAATTTTAACATGTAAATATTTCTTTTGCACTAGAAGATTTCAAAATAGAATTATAAACAAAAGTTGCCATATAACTAATTTGCATGTAAGTTGCCTTGCCAGTTGACAACACAACTGAAGTTTAGTTGCTACACATAATCTACCCATTAAAGTAACTTTAGGTCATATCACATTTTCTGCAGTCTTATGAAAAATTAATTTTCAAAATCAATTTAGTTACAAAAAAAAAATATTTCCATTCAAGTTATTTTCTTACCAAATTTACATGTATAGGTATGTATGTATGTCTGACTTCCAGGATGAGTGATGAAATATTTCCTCTATAGGGTTTTGTAAATAAAAGCCCGGGTATTATTTGCTTCTCTACACTATACAATACGCAACATGCATTTGGAAAGGGTATGTAATTTTTTTTTTGCAGGCTGTTAGCAGCAGCAAGAATTTATGTTTGTATATGTTTCTGACAAAATGATTGACTCTGTAAACAGAAATGCAAATGAGTAGGATGGATAGGTTACAAAGATAGATAGATGGATGTATAGATGAGTGAATGATGTTTGTTGCAACCAATAAGGAAAACATATTTGGATTTGACTTATACGCAATATTTACCTATATAGGTCCCTGTAATTTAAAATACCAAAATGCAGTAGTGTTAGTTGTTAGATGTTGTTGTTGTTGTTATTACCATTAAAGAAGTTTGAGAATTACAAATGATGTTGCATTTATTTAACTATAGTTACAAGGATAACATACTAACACCAACAACAACAGCATAAGTTTAGGCTTACAACATACATCCATATGTACATTTAAGCACATAAGTATCTAGATATTTGCATTGGAAAGTACTTTTGTTTTATAATGTATAGAGTTGCATATTGCAACCAGAGATTGTTGGTGAGTGATGCTTACAAATATAAGCCAAATATTAGCTGACTGGCTAAAAGACAGACATAACAGGGACAGGCTAGTGTTCATCATTTCAGTTTATAGTGCAACATTCTGTGAATATTGTTGGCAAAATATGTGTGTGTGTGTGTGTTTTTGTGTGAAAGAGTGTATTTGTGTTCGTATTCCAACAATTTACAAGTCTTGTGTAAATTTTAAAATAACCAAAAATGGGTTTGAGTAAATAAATTTAAGCCATAAAGGATAGGGTATCCTGCATGCTCATTCATTCCTACATGTAAATATATGTACATACATGCAAATGTAAATTCAAACAATGTATCAAATGGAAAGTACGACAAATGCATTCATTTAAAACCCTTAACATACGCTTGATTGGTTTGCTAGTAGTTGAAGTTTAACAGAATGAAGATAAATGAACAAGTACATAGAGAGGGAGAGACAAGGAACACAAAAAAATAATAACAGCTACAAAACCTAACCGTAATGAATGATACATGAACTGACAGAGGAATACAACCAAGAAAGAGTGCCTACATACAGCTTGAGTATGAAAGCAAAAGGAATGCTAATTGTAAAGCTTAATATGTGCTTTTAGTACCAAAGTTTTGATAAATAAGTACTTTTTGTTGAGTTTGTTTGAAATGCAAGCCACCATTATACAAGTTACTTCTTTGAGTTAATTTCTTAGGTTATATGAAACTCTTTGAAATAAACTACTCAATTAGGCGATTCGACATAGACTGATTTATTGAATAAAATTACTTAAAATTTAAATTTGCAGTAACAAAACAATAGCTGACCAATCATATAAAAACTTTACAAAATTTTCCATTAATTAGACAATCAAAGCAATGCAATAATATTTAAAGCTGATCAAATATTTGTCACAAATAACCGAAACATTGACCATTATGAAATTATGAAATATAATCGAAATTTAATCCAGTATAATTCAAAACAAATTTACCAAAAATTGCAACCAAGCATATTAGCATTAGTATGGGCATTCATGCCGGCCATCAAAATAACATGGGTATTCATTATTGAACTTCATATCGTAAAACTAATCTTAGATACTGATAATGTTCTTACAGTTTTTTAAAACGAATTTTAAAGATAATACGATTTATACGAACATTTCTTAACTAAAACAGTTCAAAAAATGACAGTTCAAAAATCTCTACAGGATACATTAATGCTCTTGGAAATCACATGGACTGCACATTCTAACCATCCACATGTAGATAGTACTTCACAAAATTTGCGTTGTTCTGATTTAATATTTGCAAAAACCAAGAAAAACTCCTTACCGAATATTGAAAATGAGGCTATATAGTATATTCGAGACTTTTCGTTGTATGTAGCTTTCTCAGAAACAGAGAGAAATCTACACTGCCATACCATAATATATAAAGCATGGAGAATATTCTATAAAGCTTTGTGATGCTATATCGTCCGCTGCACAAAATTGACACAATATGCAGTTATTTTTTAGGATTAAGGAATAAACTAAAATTTTGCGAATATCATAAAACCTGTATACCTATAGGTAAAAGTTTTCGTTCATTCATTCACAATAATGGACAAGTAATAGTTTATATTCGGCTGTACTGAATCTTTTATACCCACCAACAAATCACCTATTAAGGAGCGAACTTCATAAAATATTGTACCGTAATTTATTTTTATTTTAGTTGAATTTTATTTCAATAATGACATTTATAAGAACTTTATGCATGTTCCAGTTACAATCAATAATTTACACTTTGACTTACTTTAACAAACTATACATTAAGTACCAAAAAACACTAGGCAACTGATTTTGGCTGCAAAAAAAAAAACGTCAAAATTGTCAACTCTGTTTACTCTTTGGTTTTTTATAAGAGATTTAAGTGATTTTTCAAAGGGAACTTTATATGACGATTAGGGTCAAATATGGACCGATCATCATTAAATTGGTTGTGTATTTTTCTATATGTGTATGAACTATTTATGTCGATTTTTAACTTGTTGCTGTTGTTTATAAAAGATTTATGCGTATTTAAGTAATTTCCGGAATTGGACTTTATATGGGGGCTATGGTCAAATATGGACCGATCATCATGAAATTTTGTACAACAATTGAGATGTATATATGGTTTACTTGTGTTAACTTTCGACTTGTTAGTGATTTTTGTAAAAGATTTATGCACATTTAAGTGATTTTCAGAAGTGGACTTTATATGCGGGTTACGGTCAAATATGAACCGATGCAAACAAAATATCGTTTTGAGTTTTCACTTTGCGTGAAACTTATTATTGCAGAATTTTGTATGGTTATGGCTTTTATATAGACATTTGTGTACCATAAAGCCATATTCCGGGAAGACATTTGTATGACGGCTCTGAGATATCGTGGACCGATTTATACTATTTTCAACAGGACTTGTCATTCTATAATAGAAATAAAGTGTGCGGAATTTCATGGTATTATCTACATTATATTTGAAGAAAAGAGAAAAAAATATCTGAAAAATATCGAGGTAGTCTGAAACTTTGATTTATAACTCAAATCCTACTGGACCGATTTGAAACTCTATCGTGCCAGCAACAGACAGACAGATAGACAGACATCTAAGATGCTTGCATATGTATATAGTATATTAATAATTCTTTTGAAATTCTAGGTCAATTAAGCATTAAAACATGCTCACGTCCAAAATACACAACCGAAATTTATCAGATTTCATTAAAAAATATGCATCACATTGTGAAACAACCTCTACAACATTTGATGTAAATTTTCCAAAAAAAAGTCAGTTAATAAGTTAAAGCTGTGTAATAAAACAATAAATTTTGTCACTAGATTATTTAGAACGAGACCCCTGAAGAAGTTAGAATAAAACTAACGAAACGTTGGGTAAATAAAATAAAAATTAAAAATCGAACAAGTTTTTTATTTACGTTTGGAAACAAACATTTGACCAAATTAGCCTGAAGGAAACTCCTTAAAAATTATAATAATTATAAATATTGGTCACAAAAACAAATTAATTAAAAAAGTCAACCATTTGTGAAAGATATGATTACTGGTGTTTAAATTTGGAATATAAAAATTGACACAGCTAAAATTTAGCATGCATGGTTATCAGTTGCACAGCAAACTCATTTGAAATACTATTTCAGAAAGTACTTTTTCAGTACAACAATGGCATATCACATTTAAATATGTACATATATGTATAGGTAACTGTGGTTTAAAATATTATCAGCCTGTTATTAACCTTCTACCATCAACTTGGCATCTTCTCGTCTGTGAAGTGGTGCATGCATCACATCTTATTTCCACATATACATGACAGTAGTACAAATGTAACTAAAACATACTACACACATTACTGACATTTACAGAAAAAAAGAGAAGAAAGATGTTTTGCATTTTAAAGCACCAGCACCATGTTGAGATACAAGTCGAAATGTATACGAATACATTTATTAACAAGTTTTAAAACAAAACTGTACTCTTGCCAGCAGTAGTCTTATTCGTAGGTACACCTGTTATGTATTCTTATTTCCAGCAAGGGTTTGTATATTTATTAATATAATTTAATATTGTTTTTTTTTCAGTTATGTTTCTGCCTATGTTGGCCATTTGTAACTACATGCACAAGTGTAGAATGTCTGTATTATTGAACTGCTATTTACACTGCACCGAATAGGTGATATATCACATTGTGTTGACAGTTATTATGCCACTAATTGACATGTGTCAATGTGAAAATGTCAGTAAATGAAAACGTAAATTAGAGACTGTTTTTGGTTAACTCATTGTCTTTTTTTTAAGTGGGTACATAGTTAAATTTTTGATTTAAATTTTAAATGCAAAACTTAATAACTTATAAGGTTTTTGGTAATTAAAAACACAAATATTTTTGCTAAATTTGTGTAAGTTTACATACCATAAGTTTCTTAAAAACTCAGTACATATGTAGGTAACCGAAGCACATTTCTTTGCATTCCTTATAAATAGTTTTATGCAATCGAAAAAGTATACATACTATGAATGTTTACAGACCAATTTTCCAAGACCAAGACCAACTCGAAACTTGTTTTATAGAGCATTAAAATTTATGGCATTTCAACTGTAAAAAGAATAAAAAAAATAATATAAAATGTACTCTATTTTGTAGATTTGGCAGTTTATGTTACAAATATTAGTCTCTACTAAGACTAATATTTTGCATCATAAAGTAGCTATATACATATTTAGGTATGTAAGAGTATGTTGTCTATCTGTGTACTTCATATAAAAGTTTAATGTGTACAAACCATCAACACGTACAACGGATATGAATGATATGATTTTTGTTTTGCTTCCATTTTTGTTTTGCTTTTAATGATACATTCATAAAGAATTTCTCAGACAATTATGACAGTATGTGTTGGTAATATGGATGAAACAAATGGTGAGTAAGTGTTCTAAGGTGATATAATCCTAACAGAAATTGCAAGAAACATGGCTAAACTAGATGTCATTCTGATGCAAACATCTTTGGTGGTATATAAAATTTTAACTTGATTCATTCATTCATTTCAGCTGATTACCATGATTGAAAGAATACTTAACATTAGTTTCCCAATGGAGTTATATTAAGGGCAAAACTAGTGTTATATGATTCTAAATTGGCAAATGATCCTGAATGTAATGTTTTAACACTGACTTGATTTTACAACTAATGTGTAGAAATTATTTCAGCTAACTGCTAGACTTATTAGTAAGTTATTATAATTTGTTTAACTTTTTGACGGAAAGGAATATCATGAATATTCCTAAAAAGCGAGTCAACCTAATTGCAAGATCATACCGCTAATGCCTGCCAAAGTATTCGATAAATTTAATCGCAGCAATCGGCATAGATTACAGTAGAATCTGTTATCTTACCAACAGTTATGGCTTTGGTGTGGTGCAAACTTTCAAATTTAGTTACCACTTCTTATCTGAAAGCCATGAAACAAAAACTAAAACATTTGTAAAATATTAATATGCGCATTTAAGAAAATAATGAAATTGGTCTATTTTTAAACATTATAAAAAGCCAAAAAATTAAGAAGGTACAAACGTATCTCGATTGTGTGTTCTTGTAAAAAATGCATGTATACATTGCACGGTTAAATGTATAAAATTTAATGGGTGTCACTTCTGCATCAGACAAAGATCGCCTAGATTAGCCGGAAATGTTTTGAAGACCACGAGTATGAGGCAGTACTCTAGATTTTTGGCAAACTAAACAACGGCTTGCAAAATTATTGGAAGCTACTCAAGCAGCAATTTCAAAACGTTTGCAAGCAGCAGAATTCATCCAAAAGCAGAGAAATTTGATACCTTATGAATTGAACCCGAGAGTCTTTGGATTACGATAAATTGTTTGACCTTGAATGGATTACGATAAATTCCAGAATAGGAGACCGTATGTGAAGCTCGGCCGAATCAATACCAAATCCAAATATCAAGGGCGTTAAGTTAAATCTCTGTTTTGGTGAGACCAAAAGAGTGCTAACTTTTATAAGCTGAAGTCTCTTATAAGCTGAAACCGCAGAAAACCTGTACCGAATGCAACTGATTCGTTTGAATGAATTTCAAAATATGCTAAAACTTGAAAAACGAAGTGCTAAAATGTTTTACAGAAGAAAAAATAAGTGCTAAATTTTTTCAATGTAACAATAAAATTTTTATTTCAAATGTTACAAATATAAATTATAGTTTTTTCTAATTTTGTTCATAACAATTGTTGACTTGTTTTAATAGATTACATTTCATATATTTATTCAAAAATTTCCGTGTTCATTTACTTACCACACCGAAAAAAATTTAGTTGAAATATTAATAAAAGTTATTTTTTATTTCTCCAAAAGTATTTTTTGGAGTAAAATAGTAAAAAGTTTTTCGAGAAAAAATTTTTTTTAAAAATTTCAATGCATTTTCGATAAACAAAATGCTAAATCTAGCACTGAAAGTGCTAAAATGGCAACACTGCTCGACCAATTGTTGGAATACCTGTTAACAACTATTTAGAAAGAAGTAGTTTGGATGTTTTGCCTTACCCGCCTAATACTACAACCCTAGCCTCGTTAGACTAGTAGTTGTTTGGATCGCTACTGAACGCTCTCTTTGCAATAAGCATCACTTCAGAATAGGGTATATGAAATTGCTTTGATTCGTTTTTGGTCTCAAAACATCAATAGTTCTTTTGGTGTGTAATCCATTCGATGCCATAAAGATGGGAAAAGGTCACATCAAGCAATGGCCAATACTCTGAACAAATTTGTGTTTTACAAATGTTTCAAAATAAAAAATTTAAAAAAACATCCGCATTTTTAAGTTATGCACTCAACAATATATTAAAACAATTACGATATTGGAATAATATGCTCTTGTTGGAAAATAAAATTCTTGTTGAAAAACACTTTAACTTACTATGAGCACTGACCAACTTTCTACCACATAATACAAAGGAGACAATAAGAAGAACTTTTTTATTAAGAATACATAATTATAAAAATTCTATAATCCAATAATGAATTTTCTACCATATACTGGACAAACTCGTAATGATCAGAAACATCATTTGGCACAGAAAATGTCAACATTTTGCAAGTAATTACAGGCCTTAGGGTCGAAATGATCTTAACCTATTCTCAACCTTTCTTGGTATGAAGGTTGTGGTTGGAACTGGCGCTATGGGATGTACCAAAGGTAATATTACAGTGCTCAAATTAACCCATATTGTTTATTGTGACTTCAATTTTAGGTTTCCTTCTCTCTTTGTTTTGCCAACCCCCCAACCACTCCCTAAAAACAAAAAACTAAATATTTTATGATTTTGCCAGTTAATAGACAAACAAAGCAAAGCATTTACACTAACAAACCTCAAAGAATAACAAAACTATATAAAGAAAATCTATTATTGTAACATACGTTTATATCATTTCATAAACTTTTTCAGAGTCACTGGCAGCAAGAAAATAAACGAGCACATTTTATTTATGTCGACACAGGAATACTTACATACATACAAGGTATGTTTAATATCCTGCAACATGTATCATCAGCAGCCTGAAAAGGCAACAATATCAACTTGGTATAAGTAGAAATTAATGTCTGACACGCTTTCCTTTTCCTTTAGTGTTTTTATTCATTTTTTGTAGTTGTTGTTGTGACCCATGGATGCTTATGTCCGAAATTATTTTTTCTCATAAATTTTGTGGTTGTTGTCAACGTTTTGTTTCATTGTACTTTTTGTTTTCAAAAAGGCCAAATGCTACAGACTGTGTATTGGGGTAATGGCATGTTATTACAATGGCAGCAAGCAGCATCAGCAGCAGAAACATAGCCGCAATAAAATAGGCGTATGTGTTTTAATGTGTTCATAAGGATGTGTGTTAATATTAAATACATCCCATACAGCTTTTTTATTTTGCCTTACTAGTATATTTTAACGTACGTGTTAAACTGACCCAATCTACTCGTATTCTGCCACAAACTCATATGTTTAACATCATTTATATCCTAAATACATCATGGCTACTTAACAGACATCATTTGTGATAAATGCGATAAAAGTGTGAATTATTTTCGTTTCATTGTGGACACATACATAATATCAAATAAAAAATAAAAACACAAAAAAGAAAAGTATTTGTGAGTGTACGAGTAGATTGCGTATTGTTTATAAATGTTGCTCATATATATTGTTGTCTGTTGTTTATTATTATGTTGTATAAAGTTTTATGACACTTACCGCCCACTTTATGAATAATGGTCACTTATTTATGGTGGATTAGGAGGACAGTAAATATTGCATCTACTAAGGCCAAAATGTGTAGAATGGCAAATTCTATTGAAAATTTAAATTGGTCTTTTGGGTGTCGTGTTCATTAAATTTTACTTTGTGCGATAAAATGTTAATTTATTGGCATATGAAATATTCAAATTTATATAACCATATATAAGAACAAATTTTTAATTAAATAAAAGCTATCTTATGATAGTTTCTAAAATTTATTATCAGATTGCGATTTCGATTCCCGCAAAAGACTCTGGCTGTTTTCTGCAGACAAGCCAAAAAGGTTCGCGGTTTGTGTTCGTTAAAAAACATCATTATGAATTTTCAAGTAATATCGACAATTATCAATGTGAACAATGTCAAAACTTTCATGTTATTATAATATACACCTGTTGGAAAACAAAGTACTTGTTGAAAATCACTTTACTTTTCAAGTATGTTGGCTAATTAGCTATTTTGTTTGAGAATTATCCAGCTATATATATCATCTAACTATATTAAGCACTCACTGGAAGTTGGCTCTTCAACTTAAACTTTTATTTAAATGATTTTATAAAATTTAACAAAATTAAGGACTTCACTGATATTTAGATCCACATCCTTGACCTATCAATAAATTTGTGAATGTGATTACCTAAGCGGACAATTGTATCATCATGGTGATGGGACCTTACTCTTCATCACCTGCACGAGCAGATAAAACTTAACTTCAGCATCATAGTTGACGGCTTATAAATTACCGAAAATGTTAGGTGTAAATTTTGATAGCCTTCTTACATTTATGATTCTCAAATTCTCAAATATGTTGTAAGCAGCCCTTAAGGTATGAATAAAGAAACATTGTTAGCTACCTACAAGATGATCATCCTCAACAATGGCCCTTTTCAATGACTTATACCCAGTGAATAAATATTCAAAGCTTTTTTATTAAGTTTAAACATTCTTTTACATATTTCACTTAGGACTAAGCCTAAGTGCAGCGTTAAGGACCGTCAGAGGATGTCGTCAAATAATCGGCGAACACCACCTTCAAAAGAAGACTAAGATTCTAGCGGTTTATACCCAGTGGATAAATATTCAAAGCTGTCTAAATGAAGCAATAAAGACCATCACTAGCTGCCTTTAAATAACCTCTGAACACCACCTTCACGAATAGCCTAAGGTTCTACCGCTTAAGGAACACAAATTCAACCGAGGAGTCAGAGGTATGTGAAGGATCCCTTTGATCGCAGATCATATATGACAGCTTTGAAAGATATCCATAGAGACGACATTAATTCCGTGGTAGCAGGATACTAATTAAATGTTGTACTTGGAGGCAGCCCGCCACCGATAGAGGACAAAAAGAAGATTCTGCTACATAAAACAATAATAGTTGTATCACAATTAAGATCACGAAGGGTAGTAGGCTTAATTCCTTCTGGGCCCGCAATTACCAAGCTGTCCCCACATAATTTACTGATCAACTCAGTATTATTCAATTGAACAATTAGGGCCTTTCATTAATATTTCTATTACGTCAACCTGATTTCTTTGATACCAATCCATCGCATCTTTTGAATAATGACATGGAGCTAAATCGGAACAAAACTTTTTGCAGACTGGTTTTTGCAAGCATTATATAAAGAGTGATTATTTAAGAGCATTTAGAGAAATGTATAAAATCTGTATTGGAGTCGATAGAACAATGATTTCATGTAAATGTTGACCGCGGCTACGCCTCAAATGGTACATACACTGAGTTCAATTTTGGCATACTCTCTCCAACATATCGGCCGTTATCTGACGAATAAATTCTTCAATATTAGCTTCCAAGGCTTCAACCGTTGCGAGCTTTTCTTTATAGAATAAGCGTTAATATAAACCCCCAAAAAATAGTCTAAATGTGGTAAATCGCACGATCTAGGCGGCCAATTTACCGGCCTGAAAACTAAAATAAACTGTTCACCGAGCTCGCCTCTCAATTGGGCCATTGTGTGGCGTCCTGTATGGCATGTGGCACAGTCTTTTTGAAACCGCATATCTGCCAAGTGCAGCTCTTCTATTTTGGGTAAAAAAACATTTGTTATCATCGCACAGTAGCGTTCGCCATTCACAGTAACGTTCCTACCTTCGTCGTCTTCTTTGAAACAGTGTATTTTTCTTGCAATGCTTTTGGCTGCTCTTCATACCAAATACGACAATTTTGCTTGTTTACGTAGCCAATCCACCAGAAATGAGCTTCGGCACTAAACACAATTTTCCGATAAAAAAAAATTCACAACAGGAAATTTCTTGACAAACCATTGGTTTTTTTTTATCAAATTTATATTTATATTTTGGGTTGACAACCTCTCGCTTTATAAGGTTTCTTGTAACGTTTTAACTTAGATTTTATAAAACCATTAAAAATTTCATTCGAATTTGTGACGATTTTCTCTCTATTTTGATTTTCCTTTGGTTAGAGCTCATACACATAGAATATACATATTTTAACTGATTACATTTCATTAGGTTTTTAACGAAAGTCTTCTGTAGTGTGACCGTATTTTATATGAACAGTGCTTCACCTCACGTCCTGGTGAGCCATCTTCCATTTGCATAATTTCACACAAACCATATCAACGTTTATACTAGCTCATAGTTACGGCCTTTTTGTGTTAAAAAGTAATTTGATGGCATACATAATTGTTCGAACAAATTATTAAAAAAAAAATAAATTTTTCTCCAACTGAACAAATTTATGGCTTGTCGAGACAGGATATTAAACATGGAATTCTTGCAGTGTAATAAACTGTATTTTTTTACCACTGTTCGTGATCAATTATCAATTATAATTTGAGTTCATAAAATTTTGTGTTTGTAGTAGCCGTTTGATTGCCCGTGTGATTAACCAACATCGGTTAGTTTGCAAATACTAAGCAAATCTTTAGCTAAACAATTACTAGTTTCTTTCTTCAAGCATTAAATACCACTCACTTTTATTCTCATTCTAATACACATGTCTACACATTTATTGTCCGTTACTAAATCACAGCACAAAGTTAATATCTGCCACATTGTCATGGCACTTCAGTAATAAATGTCATTTCTAAATATTATTTACCATAAAAATATAAACCTACAAACATCCCTTGAATGCTTATGAAGCATTAGAAAAAACTTCTAAAGATAAAAAAGGATATGAAACCATCAAGAAAAAACTACTACAATTATGTTACACGTATGTATGTAAGTATAAGTGAATCCCCTTGTTATTAAAACTTTTTCTTTCTATTGTTTCTCTTGTATATTTTTTTATGACACATAGAATGTCTTCTGTTTTGTTTTAGATCATAAAATGCCTTATGTTGGCCACATTTATGTCATCTTAGTGTGTATTTAGTGTAAGTTTATGGTTTTAATAAAATCTTTCTTTCTTTAGCTATTTTTTCCTACATAGTTTATTGCCATTTGCACAGGCAGACGCACGCTCACGTATTTGCTTGTTAGAGTGTTTTACGTATGTATTTTGCAATTATTATTGCCAACACAGATTCTTTTTATGACTTTTTGAATTGTAATATGAATGTCCCTTAAATAACTTACACATGTACTGTACTTAATGTCCTTGTAGGATTTGTGTATGTGGTTAGGCCGGATATGAAATGTGTACTATGAATTATGATGGGAGCTTAAAAGGAAACATATTTGTTATAGTAATGTATAAATAAGTATTCTAATAGATGTGTCCACTTGAAATGAGTTTGGGGAAACATCTTGGGAAATTTAGTAAATCTTAGAAGTGACAATTGTCAGACCAAAAACTCGAATATATATTTCTTCCATTGGCCACCACTCAGAATCTTACTCATGCTTGTCATATTAAACTGGATCTATATATCTGAATACCTTACTGTCATTGATGATTACCTTCGTCCTATTTTCTACGCTTTTAGGAATCTGGTAAATGAGCTTATATTTAGATTTATGAATGCATATATCAATGTATATGATATGCTATAACCATAAACAGTTCAGATATGTGAAATATTTTTTATACGATCATAAGACAATTTTGATTCATAAGAGCTTAAAATAGACTCCATTCATACATTTTTACCAGATGTTGATTTAGTGAATAATTAGTTTTTGTCTCCAATACTTTTAGCCATAATTTAACAAGTGCCCCGAATGACACGGCCATAGTGTGCCGGACTATCAGTCAGAAGGTTGCGGGTTCGATTCCCGCCAAAGACTCTGGGTGTTTTCTGCAGATAAGCCAAAAAGCTTCGCAGTTTGTGTTTGTTTTGCTAAAAGAAATTTGTTAAAGTGGTTAAAGTGCGATTTGAATATTTTTTATTTTTTAAATTATAACTCGGCGCGTTTTTATATGTGACTATTCAAAGCGGGAATCCTTCTCACAAAAATTTTACAGACACATTTTTCTCTGTAAACTGATGAGTAATTTTCTTACGTGACAGAGATTATTCGCCAAAAAATAATTACAGACACAGTTTTGTGAGAAAAACAGCTGTATGTTTCAATTTATGGCAGTCTGTTTCATTTCACACATTTTAATTGTTTCATAAAACATACAAAAATATTAGCCTAATCTCAAAAAGATCTATGTTATTATATTTTGGTCTGATCTTCTGTTGTCCTATATATCATGGTAACCAGTGAATACTGCCCATCTTAAATGTATAATAATCATGCATTGGGATGGAGTATTTCACAGAGCTGAACTTGTGCGGACAGCTCTTTGTCTTTCACCCAATTGAGGGTGTTAGAAAACGATGTCTTTGTTTTGATGTTTCCGAACATACTATATAAACCCCGGAAAAATCAGCTTAACACTTTCTTGCTGAGCGCTACTCTAAGAAGTCTTAAAACTGTGTAACAGAAATAGTATCACTGAGACACAATTGTATATCAAACGTGCTTAATGATTTTTGGCTGCCCCAATGGTAGAATCGGATAAGGTGCCTTTGTCCTAAACCTACATTACTATTAACAACTTTTAAAACGGAAAATTATTTTGTAATGAAACATAGAACATGCGCACACTCGTATATCCACTTAAACCTGCACAAGTATGCTGCAGTTAATTTGAAAAATACAATCCGCTGCTTTTAAGATTAAGCGGAATTAGATGATGGTCAGAATCAGGGCAGTTTAATACGTTCGAAAATTTTAAATGTTTATA
Source organism: Bellardia bayeri (assembly GCA_950370525.1). Lineage (NCBI taxonomy): Eukaryota > Metazoa > Arthropoda > Insecta > Diptera > Calliphoridae > Bellardia > Bellardia bayeri. Next base: position 18,813,809 of record OX493265.1, on the reverse strand, counting down.
CTGTGGCAAGACGAACTACCAGAATGTCGAAAGAAGCATTTGATGCAATGATTCATATGGTGACAAAATAATAACAGCTTAATTTAACAACTTGAAATTTACGATCAGCAGAACCTGGCACAAAAGCCTCTTTGATTCAATTAGACTAGAGGTTTAAGAACCTCCTACCTGTCAGAGTGTGCACCTTGGTGTCTATGAAACGTTACGAACTTCGGAAAATGAAAGCTGAATGAAATGTTGAAGGCATAAAAATCCACTGCATACTTGTCATGTTGTTTTTGTTGTTGTTGTAACAGCAGTAATTGCTGAGTTGGTAGCCCTTGGCCGAGTAGTGATCACCGGTCATTCCGGTGTGTAGAACCGGCTGTCATGGTTATGGCATAGTTTAACCCTCCGATGAGTGACAGTTCTGAACTTTACGGCCGTGTGAAAAGGTCCCTACGGACTTTTTTTGTAAATCATGTTTTTTTCATATAAACAATTTTTTTTTGATTTTTTTTTTTGTTTTTATTGTTTATAACTAAATTCTACATACAAAAATAATTTTTTAAATTGTTTTAACTCAAAGACATTAGGCATGATGATAAAAACAAAAAATTCTAAGAACTGGTTTATTCCTAGTAGTATAAAATTAGAATATTGTGCCTTTCCTTGAAAGCAATAAAGTTCATGTCTTCGAATTTTTCTTAGAATTTTTTATTTTTATCATCTTCCCTAATGTCTTTGAGTTTAGGTCTTTGTGTTCAGAACAAGTAAATTATGTGTTGAAACAATAAAAAAAATATAATGATGCCAAAAAACATGCATTTATTAGTGAAATTCAGTACAAGGTCCATACGGACCTATTTACACGTCCGCGTACTATTCTCACTAAAACCTCAATAACTCCTAAAGTACTGATCCGATCGGCTTGATTTTTTTCCAAAAGATGCACAACAAAATACTCTTGGAATACAGAGTAACTTTGGGGTAACATTTTATTGTTTTATTGGGAGCCCTACTGAATTGTATAATGTAAAATTGTACCAGCTAATTATGCGATCCACGTTTATACAACAGCTGTCAAACCATTGTTATTAATGGACTTCATCTTACATAAAGAAACGTTGAATGATTTGATGGATTAGACCGGAAATGATATTAGTTTATTAATTAGCTTTCTTTTATCGAGCTAAACAAGCGTGTAGTTAAATAAAATATTTACTCGAATTATATACATTTGAACGAGTACATACATACGAATATGTATGTATATATTTTCTTATTTTCAGAGACATCCGTTTCCCCGAAAAAAATGTCAGTTTTCAATGACTAAACAAATAAATACCTATTATGTATATTTACCAATCATCAACTCATAAATCCTTTAAGATGACAAGTTATTTCTTTTTTTTTTGTCTCTTTTTCATGATAGTCATTATGTTTTGTCAATAATGATTTGACAACACATTTTGTTGTGTGTCAAAACGACAGCTACCAATATTTAATTTTTGTCTCCACAATGACATTTCATAAAATTGACGCCGAATTGTTAAATAAAATAAAAACTCATCAATTTTGTTGCGTTAATTCCTTTTTCAAATATTTTCGTTTCTTCAGCTGTCTTCTTAAGATTTATTTAGGATTGTTTTCTTAATTTTTTTGCTCGTTGTTGTCTCTAATGTTTGACTGAGTGAGCTACTGTTTAGTTGTTAAAAGGGTAGACGTTTTTACTTATGTATACTTAAATTTTTTGTGTATTTTTCCTTTAATAACGAGCGCATTATATGTATGATGGTGTAGAGTTGCGATAAAACATTAAAAGTAAAAAAACAAAGTGATCAGTGGAGTATGAGTACAAGTATTTGGTTAAAAGTCAACAATGAGTTGTCATCAAATGGAAAACAAATAGCTTTGACAGCTACTGTTTGGCATCACACATCGCATCACATCACATCGCATCTGAATAAATGAGGAATGTTTGAATGAACGAGCAAATGCATGACTAGTTGACTGAATGACTGGGATGAATGAATGTCTATTGTTTGTTATTTTTATGTCTGCTACAAGTAGTTTTTTAAATTTAAAGTATGTTGAAGGTTCTTATAAAATAAATATATAGTATGTGTGTATTATTATTATTTTGTCTTGTCATTATTGTCATATGGTATTTAAAGATTTGTTTTATTTTTATTTAATGATTGGTTGATTTTGTATTTATTTAAAAATTCCGTTTTTTCATATGAATAATGATTTTGTTGATCATGCTGCACATTAATAATGAATGTGTGCATTCATAGTATTTAAATGTTTGATAAAATGCCGCTCGTAGTGATGAAAATGACAATAAATAGTAAAAATTAAATTTTACTTGTGTTTAATGGAGTTAAACATAGAAATGTCTGTAGAAAATATTAACAAAAACAGGCTCGTCCATTTGAATACAACTGTCGCTGTCGATAGACTCAACTTCCATGGTGCAACTATACAAGGTGAGTGCAAATACACAACAAATACAACACAAAACAGAAACAACAGGCATTTTGTTTGTGTAAAATAATGTACTACTGTCAAAAATACTTGAAAAGTATTACTTTTGACATAAGTAAATTGTAAATAAAGTCAGTCAGCTGGGCTACTGCACTTACCTTGTATATTTGCACCATGCTCAACTTCACTACAAAATAATATTATAAATAGAAGGAGTTAATTCCCAAAAACGTTTGTAAAATCCAAAGCTCTTATGTGTTCATGATCTTTGGTTAGGTTTAATTGGCAACCGCCTGAATCATAGCTCACTTGGATCATCCATGGGTTCCGCTGTGATACGTAGTTAACATGCGGTGTTCATAGTTATGTCAATAACTATTTATTAAATATAAATTCAGCTAAAAAATAAAGATGTTCAGTAATTAATTTATATTTAATAAATAGTTATTGACATAACTATGAACACCTCATGTTAACTAGGTATCACAGCGGAACCGTTGTCTGTTTACATTCGGCAGTAGTCGTTTTTCTAAAGCTTTGCGCATGTTAACCTAGAAGCCATTGTCAAGTATTGAGTTTTATAAGAATTTTGATCCTCTAGGTGATAGTTGTTTCCACTTATTACTCACCATTAGTTATTCTGGACAAGTCCTTGTAGAGGTTTCTCAACATTTGTTGAGAAACAGGACAGATGGTCTGTAACAACCGCTAAGAAGTTCCTAGAGCTAAACAGCAACACACCGAAATTAATATCGCTTTTTAAAAATCTTTACAACTGTACGAATTGTAAAGTATTCCACGAGGACAAACTCGGCGATAGTATAAAAGTCAAAATCACCATCACCTCTATTAAAGAATAGAATATCGTTTTTGAAGTTGGAATGAAAAACGCCATTACAAACAGCTAGGGGACTTAGACTACTTCAATGACAAACATGTCACATACGTTCAGAGAATAGTCCAATAATCTTCGACTGCGAGAATCAGCAACAGAGAGAGCTGGATTGAAAATTAATTTAAGAAAACTAAATCTAGGCGCGTGTATACTATTCTTGAATATGTTGACAGCTTCTGCTAAGTCGGAAGCAAGCGTGGATAACGCGAATCCTATAAACTGTTAGACGTGGAATTCTGCTACTTGTGCTCTGAACATGCTGCAGCTATTTATCAACATAACGAACATATTTTAGCCAAACGTAGTAACCATCATCGATCTATGGACATTCACAAACCAAACACTTTTGGAACCGAATTACTAAGCAAATATTGGTTAGGTCCCACATAACTAATCTGCTAACCCGCATATAGTATAATCTAAAAAGAATATACATTATGTGGCAGCCACAGAGAAGTAGACATAGAGAGTCTCCCACAGTTGGAGAAGACAACTTAACAAGGAATTGTAGTGGCCTCAGTGCGGTGATCGCGGCTATTCGTTGCATTAAAATATCTAGTCTAGTACAGAAGGCTATACCTATCTAAACAGTTCAAAATAGTAAACAATACCTTTAATGAAGAAGTTATCACAATCGATACTATTTTTCATACCGAAAATTAATGGCTATTGCACCACCTTGCGAATGCTACCAGTTGTATTTTAATAAAACATTCCTGGCACCATTCGCAAAAATTCATTGGCACAGATCTCAAAATTTTCCAGATTGTTGATATTAAAATTCCAGAACTGTCGAGAGATTCCAAAGCAGTAGAGATGTTTAGTTTAAATTTGCATGTCAACGGCATTAACTACATACAGTAAGCTGGGCGGTACATTGTAAGTTCCTTGGCCTTGCGTGAGAGAAGATATAGACTGTAGTAAAGTTTTAACGTTACTAAGGGTGAGAAAGATTATGAGCGCCAAATCAGTAAAGCTGTTAATAGCATATAAACTTTATCAAAAATACAAATGAAATGTATTTATATTTATGTTCTCGATAAGAGTCCCTTTGCACCATTGGTTTAGAAACGTTTTTCGTACAAAAATCTTTTGGTAATTCATGAACTATTAGAGATATCTAAAAGCAATTTTAGGCATTCAGAGCTGTGTTGTTTCATAGTACATTCGTATGGATTTTTAGTTGAAATGAAGTTGATAAATATTCCCCAAAGCTGGCCATCTCAGGTTTGGACAGAGTTTGAGAATATTACCAATATTATAGAATGTCTGTAAACTCTGTGGGCTACAAAATGGAAGTGAAAGTTCGAGACTTGCATCTTTCATAAAGGAGACTATCACAAATAAAACTATGGACTTACGTATGTTATTATTTTTATCTTAATAGTGGAGAGTACAATACTAAATACCACCTTTTAAAAGCGACCTCCAAGTAGAATTTCATATACATACTTATTTATGTTAACACTACTACCTTGTTCTATGTTTATTTCTTTTAAATTTTTATTTAAACAACGATTTTTTTACTACTATTTGATAGTTAAACCAAGCATAAACCGTAAACAGACGTCCATCAAATTACATACCGAAAACAAAGTCTGACATAAAATAATGAAGCAGACAACAATAATGTCCAAACTAAACTGAACTAACCGTTCGGTAGTTAATAATAATAAAAAAAATATCTCAAGCAAAAATAAATAATAATAAAACTAAATAAACAAAGAAAAACCCAAAGTAGGGGACCACCTCAACGATATTTAAACAAGCATATAATAGGAAAAAAAAATAACAAAAAATTAACGACACCTACCTACCAAACTACCCACCAACACCAACAGCTCAATACTTACTAACACACAAGGTATGTACGAGTATGTATGTATGTGTGTATACACACTCATAAAGTAACGATGCTTCAATACAATAAACCTTAAACTACCAAAACAATTAGCATAAATTAACGCTTAAACTCTAGACTAAATAACACCCATCCAACAATGAGACAACAATAGCAGCCATAGAATTTTTAATATTGTAAAATCACACACAAACAGCACAACAAAATTAAACAACAGTGTTTTAAATACCAACAAAAATATAATCTATGGCTTTAATAGCAGGCTTAAATACAGCATTATAACCTGTACGTAACGAACCAACAATTGTGATAAATAACACTTTGAATGCAAATCAATTAGTGTGTATATGTATGTAAGACTGGGCTTACAGCCGAGAAACAAAATCTAAATACCATGTAATCACAACAAACCTCTAAATATTTGAACACAATTTTCATTTCATTTAACCTGTTAGTGGTGAGCATAAATAGAGCACAGTATAGGAACAAACATGAAACAAAATTATAGCAGATTTTTTGGAATATAACGATAGGAGTAAAGAGCAAATGAATTGCTAAGTTCTAATTATAAATATGGCTGATACTACCACCTTAAGTTCGCAATATTTACAGTTTAAACACCGACACTGGCCTAAATCTCAACTGTGCTTAAGATAAACTCGGAATCACTTCCTGAGTCGATTTGACGATGTCCGTCCGTCCGTCTGGCTGGCAGGCTGGCTGGCTGTCCTACACCACAATAGTGGGGAGGGTATATTGGATTTATGCTGATGTTTGTAACGCCCAGAAATAGTGGTCCAACACCCACCTTAAAGTATACCGATCGACTTAGAATCACTTTCTGAGTCTATTTAACGATGTTTGTCCGTCCGTCTGGTTGGCTATCCATGTAAAGCTTGTGCGCAGAGTACAGGTCGCAATTTTGAAGATATTTCGATAAAATTTGTTACGTGATATTTTTTCGGCCCAAGGACGGACGGGGTTGAAACTGGAGAAAATCGGTTCATTATCGGTTTAACGATCTTAACCGCCTGGCCCACGATGTCGAACGATAACGTTCGCTTAGATAAAACTTAAGCTACAAACTGTTTATCGTATCTATTTTTTTACTCAATCAAGTGTGTGTCTTAAGTCTTATCTAAGCGAACGTTATCGTTCGACATCGTGGGCCAGGGGTAAATGTTTGAATTATGCAAGTATCCAAACAAATTTACCACAAATGAGTAGGAAATGAAGCCAGATCACATCAACAAATTTTGTGCAGATCGGTCCATAATTGATCATCGCTACCACATAAGGCCCAATCCTGAAAATTACTATAAAGAGCATAACTCTCTTAAAAATGTCGGCATTCAAATAATATTGAACGCAAATATTTTTTACAGTATTTATCGCTTATAAGCATTTTCCGCATTTATGCATCTAATCTTGTGGAATTTGAGGTCGTAATTTAGAATATATGTAATCATTTCTTCTATAAGCATTTCGCTTATAAGCATTTCTTGCTTTTATGCACCACAATTTTAATACAATTTGAATAAATTACATAAGAAAATGTCTTTTATATGCATCATTCACAATTTTTCAAAAATATTACCAAAATTGTTTCAACATAAAGCGTCTATATTATTAAAATGTACCATCACTGTTATTCAGCTGTGAAATAAAAATGTTGGTGTGCGTGTTTCTATATAAATGAATAAAAGCAAAAGCTTTCAATTATAAATTAAATTAAAGATTTTTTAAACAAGTTATTTGTAAAAAGTATTGATGCTCAATCGACACCGTAAACCGTATTCTAAGAAACGAAAATTCTATTCTTCAATGCAGCAAAACATACAATAATATGTAGCGAAAAAAAGATCGGGTCAGAAAATGAGGTTGTCTAACGTTGTGGGTGTCAATCATTATGTTAATGGAAAAGGCGAAACAACTTTCCATTGCCCTATAAGAAAATTTTGATCCTACTCCTGGCTGGTTATACTGATGGCAACGAAGGGAGAGAATTAGTTTAAAAAAGATTAATGGTGAAACTTGACCGCTGGATACGAGCCATGCCACATATTTAATGACAATGAAACGTGTCTATTTTTCAAAGCATTGCCCTCATCAACACTCAATAGGGGTAGTTTTAAAATTTCTGGTATGAAGTCACCAAAAGAACGAATAACTATATTCCTTTTGTGCAATGCAACTCGTTACTATAAAAAGGTTTGCCATAGGTAAATCAAAACAGCCTCGATGTTTTAAAAACTTGCGAAATGACTTCGCCGTCGGGTCAATTCTACTTAACAATGAACATTTATTTTCTTGTTATTAACCTAGTTGACTGATCTCAGTAAAATGCTACTTGTAGTACAAACTTCTAAATGTAGAAAAATTTTTTTATGACATTGAATTAAATGTTTTTTTGTTTTTTATCAATAAAAACTAATGCATATGTATAAAAATTTCTAAAATTGTTGTCTACGTGTTAGTTATATGCACCCTTAGTGCAAGTATCAGATTTTTTTATACATATATGCACTGTATGTGCATATAATCGAGGTTTTATATTTACATTTCCCGCTTATATGCACAGAAAGTTCTGCATTATTAGAATTGCATATAACTGATAAATACTGTATATATATACAAATCATTCTGTATAATTTTATTATGATCGGTCTATAATTCGTATCTCCCATATAAGGCTCACATCCGAATATCACTGTAACAACCATAAATCTTTTAAAAATGTTGGTAGCAAAATAAAATTCAAACAAATAAGTTTCATATCAGTATACAGAAATGATGACACCTAATTTTATAATGCTCGGCCCATAATTAGTCGAAACTCCCATATAAGACCCTCTTCGTAATTCACTTTAACCTCCATATATCTTTTAAAAATATTTATATCGAAATAAAGTTTAACACATTATATTCACAGAAATCATGACACTAAATTTTTGGATGATCGTTCCATAATAGGTCATATCTCCCATAGAGCGCCCCTTTCTGAAAATTGTTTTATACATAGACTGGGTGTATTGTACTATATGGTCAGGCTTGACCAACTATACTTTCTTACTTGTTTTTTTTATTATGTTTAGGTGGAGGGTATTTAAGATTCGGCACAGCCGAATATTGCACTCTAACTTGTTTTCAAAATGGAAAAGAACTTAAATTTATGTTTTTTTTTTAATATTATCACAATTAAAAACGACTCACTGCGTTTTAAAACTTTAATTAGTATTCAAATTTATATAAAAGTTAAGCAAAAATAAACAAATATTATTGACTTGTGACGTCACAAGAAGAAATTTTGCTTTTAATTTTACTCTCACAGCTTTTGTAAAATAAAACGGGCTTGCACAGTGCGTAATCTATATTAGTTGATTCATGACTCCAGCTGTTATGAATTCTGCATTCATGACACCATCTGTTATGAATTCTGCATTTTTAAGTTATATAACCAATATAATCTTTAATCTTTTTCCTGATTTTAATATAAGCTTCAGTATATATTTTCATACTAATCTCACCCGCCTTAGCCCAGCCACGCTATACAAAAGCATATACTATATCAATTGATAAATTGGCAGGAATTTCTCTCATGTTGCATCTGAATTAAAAGGGGTAATGTTATTGCTTGCATATAATTTACATTAATAATAGGTGAATCTAATAGTATCGAAATGGTTACAAATTGCTAGTGAATCAAGCAACCTAACCTTACCACTGTTATATTTTTAGAGTCACACAAAGTTGGGCAAATCATTAATAAAAATTTATAGCACTATAATAAAATATGCTATAATTTTTCTTTACGCTGCTACTAGTTTGATTTATAAAATTACAGGAAATTCTTAAAAAACACTTTTACCACAAAAGTTATAGTTAAATATTTTCCAATTGACTTGTAAGCCCCCATTTAACGTGATCACCTCTGCCTACATACAAAAACAAACGAATTTATTTTACGCTCTTAAACACAATTTACTGTGGTGAGATATACATATACACACGTATTTGATTATGAAAGTGTATCGTAAAGTTAAACATTTAATTATATCTTTAAGCACTTATTTAAATATTATTAAAATTTGTTTCGACTTAACTAAATAACATACATACATAAATATATACTTTGTTTTTTTTTTCTGTGTTTTGTATGAATATAGATGTAGTAGTCATGCAATTTAAGCTGATTGAGAACATATAATGTGGTATTAAGCTGCAAAAAGGTGTATTTGTCACAGATTTTGTTCATTTATAAAAACTTTAATACTCGTACCACTTTATAGTTTGTATAAGTTTCAATATTTTTTCATAAAATCATTTCATTTAACCAGTTTTAATAAAAAATCTGTTAAATTTATTAATATTGAAAGCGGTGATCTAAATACTTGTTTATGTTTAAGTGAATAATTTATGTTAATTTTTAAGGAACACTATTTGATATAAGATGTAGTGTGCTGTGTCTTTCTTTATTTGGCTGTACTGGTTATATAAGTGAAAAGCTTTCAAAGAAATTGTTGATATAAACTGTGATATTAATGTTATGGGGTATGTTATGGGGAATAAATGGATTTAGAGTTAGGTAAGAAAAGTGATTTGTTGGAAGGTGGTTAAAAGAAAGTAGTTTTTTTTTTTTTTTTGGTGACGAGAAATATATTTTGTAATTAAGTGCAAAATTTTTATAAAACTAGTTAGAGCTGTTGCTAATTAACTTATTTGTTGAATTTCATTTGGCATATTAAAGTGAACTAACTTTATTTGCAAGCCAAACATGGACCGATCAGCATAAAATATTGGACGATGATTTTTAACCTGTTTTAGGAGGGTGTTAGCTAGGCTCTATAAAGCCTTGATTGTGCTTGATTCTGTGCTATAGTTCTTGCATGTGCGTTCGTTGAGCTTTCTTGTTTTATACTCGTAATGTATCCTTCATGATCATTATTAAATCTATTCTTAAGTAGTTATGTCTGAGTCCCTGGAGTTGTTCTCATTTCTTGTAATTCATGGTAAAACCTTCTTGGTCTTAACAATTTTCGTTTGGAACCTCTGTATTAGATACATATTGAAACTACAGATCATTGAATTCCATATGTCTAAATTGATTTAAATACTGTTTTATTAAGGATAACTTTATACATACAACACATATAATTTTTCTCAATTTTGTAAGTTAAAGAAAAAGTAAAACAGTTTAACCTATGTATGTATGTATTTGAAACGAACAAAAATACAAATATTATTAAATAAAAAACATCCTACTTTTTTATTTTATCTGTTAAAAATTTGTAAAGAAATTAATTAGTTCACTATGTTAAAATAACTTAAAATTCCAATAACTATTCACAAAAAATTTAAACTGTAATAAAAATGAAGATTATTTTTTCACCCGATTTATTCTTATGTCTTCACATATAGATCTCCAAAAATCTATAACAGCTTCATTCGATTTTTAGCGCAAATTCGACCAACTATTTGAAGATTCTAACCAACTTTTATACAGATCAGAAATTTTAATTCAGAAATCATACCAATATCGGTTATAAGGCAATTATTTTACTGGATTTTCTAGCAGTCAGGTAATAAGCATAACAACCAACCATACAACCATAGCTGCCAGATTTCACGATTTATCGTCATTTTGACGATTTTTTGTTTTAAAAATAGCAAAGTGACGATTTGACGATTTTTTCATTGAAAGTGACGAATTTCTGAATTATAAAAATTTCCTATTATTAGTTTTTTTTATCAATCTTTTTGTGACAAAATTCTTTTTTTTTTTTTGAGACAGCAACTAATTTTCTTATTTAATATCATAAATATTAAGAGAATAATGACATTTTTCAAAAACAAAACTAAGTAAGACTAGTGTTTTCTTAATTATTGAAAAATTTTTTGTGAAATTTAATAATTCCAAATAATAGTAGTAATTACTTATTTATCTGTAAACATAAAAAGCAATTTAAAATGCTGAGTTCCATGAACTTAAATTTTTAGAGGAAAAAATTTCTGCATTTCAAAGGGGAAATTCTACAAAAGCTTCTCCTATTTTAACAAAATGTCGAAAGAATGAAGGATGAATTGGATTCTATACTCAAAATGTTATTTAAAACTTAATAAACTAAATTGTTTTGTTTTGCTAGTTTTAGATATTTATTTATAAAATATTGTAACTCTTGTTTCACACGCTTCAGTTTTAGCTAACCAGTTTTTATTAAATTCTATTTTGAACTTGCCAAAAAGTGGCTAGAATTTTCTTTCAATTTAAATTTTATATTGAATTGGAATAGATTTTTTAAAAAAATTTTCGAATAATTATTCGATTAAAAAGCGGACTAAGATATTAGAAAACTATTGCACAGGTTTTTTTTAACATTATATTTTTTTGTGATTTCTTACTTAAAAAAGTTTAAATTTTTTATTCTGATATGTATTACACTAGAGACTATATATACTTGCATTTTTATGTTTTCGTTTAAATAAAAATTAGAAAATACTATTAGATTTTTATATTTCGATTTTTATAATTCGAAATGACGATTTTTTCTTTTTGATCGGGATTTTGACGAAATTCATCTGGCAGCTCTGCATACAACTCTTGTAAACAAATTTAAAAAAACTTAGTGGATACTGCATTTAGAAGCTATTAGTTCCTAATTGGTCCACTTCTGCTATGCCCCACATAAATCTCTTGTAAATAATGTGATTGAGGTCAAATTCAACCAAAAGAAGCCTCACCTTATAATGTTAACCTTTTTTATATTTTCTTTCATAAATTTTATTGAATATGGAGAAATTTTAATTAAATAAATTCAAGATTGTTATGTAAATTATGGTGAGAATAGCCAATTTCATCAATTATAAATGATCAGGATTAGATAAAATTTCAAAATATTTGAAATAAATTTTGTTGGTCGTAAAATTGTATTTTAAAAAATATATAAAATACTAATAAAATTTGCACTAAGACAGAATGAAACACAGAGTATAAGGATATTCTCGTCCTATAACCAGTGTAGTTTTTGGATTTCTTATTATGTTTAGGTGGAGGGTATTTAAGATTCGACACAGCCGATTATTGCTCTCCATATAAAATTTTGGATCGGTACCTTTATTTGTAAGATATTTATGAGTATTAAATGACTTTGGGAAGAGGACTTTCGTCAATTATAGAAAATCCACAAAATTCTGCAGTACGAGTTTTGTGTATATGTAAATGATCTGTGAAGTTTTGGGTCGGTACCGATATCTATAAGATATACATATATAAAGATAAATGACTTTTTCGGATATGGGAGCTATGACCAATTACTACCATAAAATTTAGTACAACAATTTATATACCTATATGGATTAATTATGTTGAATTTTAACCTGGTAACAATATTTATATTAGACATATATGCGTATTTTAGTATTTGATAGTCATTTATGTATTATTGAGCCATATTTCGGCAAGATATTTGTAGGGGCCTATGAGAAATAAATTTCTTCTTTTATCATAAAAATAACGTGTATAAAAAAAATGCAACATAATGGTTAAAATTTTCAAATTTATATGGAGGTTGTTCGTTTTAATATACCGAATTGCTGATTTTCAATACCACACTAACCAACAAAAAAATATGTTTTTGGAAATTGTGGAAAGTTTAGTTGTGTGTTTTGGACGAGAGAGTATTTTACACAGATGAAAACAAATACGTACATATATGATTTCAAGAGAGTATATTACAGCAATACTTTTTTGTAAAGTCAAAATTAAACAAAATATATATTTGGACATATAATTATATGTCATAGGTGTTTGAAACGAAGATGACGTTAGATTAAGTCTGTATTTAAATTTTAGTTTCCTATTTGAAACACAAAACAATACAAATTTTATGAATTTTTAAAACGGTCTTCTTACTTAAATATTTACGAAACACTACAACTGACAATCATTCACGTAAGTATATCTTGGGTTTATTTTATATTTTTAAAATGTCTTCATTGTCAACAAAAATTAAGTCTTTACATGTTGAAAACAAATTGTACTTATAGATTTATGTGTGTTTGAATTTCTAGATAAACAAATATCTTTGTTAAATCTTGATAGAAAAATCTAACATGATTTTAATTAAAATATTCAAAATATACCTACTACATACCTAAATTGTGCATAAATACAAACAAATGTACATTTTATAAAATAAATATAAAATAAGTACATATGTATATACATATAAATATTTCACCTGAAACTGAAGTTCTCTTTCTTTCTCTCTCTGCGTTGCCACATCTGCCAGATCTATAACATCACTGCCATTTATATTCTGATGTATGTACGTAAACTTTATATTTGTGGTATACAGTTTCTCTTTTAACTTTAATGTACAATAATTGTGTGTGCGTGTGTGCACCACTTACACCAAGAATGTTTATGTTTATATACACATCCTTTTACACACATACACAAAAAAAAACAAGAGTTGAGCTGTCATGTCATACAATCCATATTACATTTTTGTTATTTGGTTTTTATGTTTGTGGCATATAATTGAAAGCTTGCTAAATTAATTTTCTTGTTCCTTTTGATCTTTTGCTTTTTACTTACAAACATGTTGTAAGTACGTACATATGTACTTACGTTGTAAATTCTTGTGTGTATATTATACACTTTGCATGTACCCTACTCCACGCCCATCATCACCCCATCATTGTCATCATATAACATTAACCATTAAATGACACTTTTCTTTCTCAATTCTTGTGTATGTGTGTGTTGTTTTTTTCTTTTTATTCTCTATTGTACACAATATAATATGAGTATGTCTGACATCTACAAGTATTTGTTTGTGTGTGAATCAGAGTTTTGCAAGGATGAATTCATGAAGATGTTTCTAATTCAAACTCAATTGGAATTAGGTACATGTAAGTAAAGTTGTTATTTCATGTTTCATGTAAATGTCGTATTATAATGCTGTGTTTCATATTCAATTATCTATTAGATAGAATTACATGTCATCAAGTCCCAATTTACACGAAGCAATTTTTATTGAAAATATTAATATAATTTTTTTCTTGAAATTTCTTCGGTGTTCACACAGCACAATTCTTATTGCTTAAATCGCTCGCATTTTTATTTGAGAGTATACACATATTTCTATACACATATGTATGCAATACGAATAAGAGAGTAACACAAATTGCTAGTACAATCAAGTGTACACTCGTCTTATCTTCCTCTCACTCCGATGTCTAAAAGTTAAACACCTAAGGCGAGTTTCAGTGTCAAGTTTTAACAGTTTTAATCTCAAGAATTTGTCTTCTTGTTTTATCCAATGTGTAGTTTCTTCTCATCTAATTCGATGAAAGTAAACTTTTTTTTTAACATTCATTGGCAAGTTCGTGTCATAATCAGTAATTTAATGTAGCTTCAACCGCACAAGTACCATAAAAGGTACTATGCTTAGATACTAGAGTATCTATATTTTTAGATTTGTATCTTCAATAAGTGATTTTAATTCCTTTATATAATTTGAATATAATAGTTTTTAAAATAAAGTAACGAAATAAAATTTAGTTTTAATTTTCAAAACTTATTCTAGAATAACTAGTTCTAGAACAGAGCTATGTGACGTTGCAATTACTCTATAGAACCCTGTTCTGATTCTAAAAATATAAAAAGAAAATAATTTTACCTACAATGTTATTCTTTGAATTATTAATTAAAATGAATTCAAGCTAAATAAAAATGTCTCTAATAATATAAAAAAAAAACATAAATATCTATTAAGTATATTTGCAGTATTAATAACGTAGCCAAAAAAAAAAACAATAAAAATTCCCACTATACTATCTATTTCTGAAATTAGTTACAAGCGGGACTACACCAATACCTCGCTGTGCGTGGTTTCGTTTTGCGTTTTTTTTTTCAAGTTGCGTCGCTGCTTAATTAGTATTCATTTTCACTATGCGTCGTTAGGTTTTCGAGGTTGCGTTGTTTTGCGTTCCAGTCTTTAATTTTTTTTTTTAAATTTTGTAAAATCTGCAACATCATTAGATGCTAAAACAAGAAGTGCTTTGATGATTGAAATGGAGTCCTTGCTTTCTATTTGGATTGAAAATCAAGATGCGTAGATAATACCATCAAGTATTTTAGACAAAAGCAGAAAGCTTATTTGATGTCATAAGAAGTTAAGCATTATCCAACGATAATGCTAGTGGTAGTAATACAGACAATTGCTACAAGAAAATTTATTTTATGTTGAAAAAAGCTGTTCAGCAAACATTTGACCAATTTTTTGTGAAAGAAAGCCGTCGACTTAGTATTTTTGTAACCCTGGATGGAACCTATCCTCGATCTTTACACGGTTTGCTATAGAAAATCTTAACTTACTTTGCGTCGTGTTTTTTTGGAACTTAACCCCGACGCAAAGTGAGTTATAGGTGTATTTCAAAAAAATCACAAATGAAGGATCTACTACTATAAACATATAACTTGAGCTAGTTGGAACTAATTTTATAACAAATAAAGTTTTGTTTGGGAAATATTCAGCCCAATTATGAATAAAAATTCCGCGGGAGTTTTTTCCCTTTTAATTTTTTTAACATTGAATTTGAATAGGAAAAATGAGAAAAGGGAAAAAACTCCCACGGAATTTTTATTCGTGATTGGGCTGATTAAGTTTTAGTGTATGTTTATTCCTGATTTATTCAGCAGCATACATTTTCACAGAATTTAACAATCGCCCTACGTTCAGTAATTGGGAGGATGTCTGTCGCATCTGTTTTATCATGACTATAGTAAATATTTTTGTCATTCCCATTTTCCGGTATTTTTGACGAAAAATATTAATACTAAAAAATATATGTGCCCTTGGAATAGCTCGGGTATTATTTAGATCGCAGAGAACCCAAATAGAATTTTGCATTAGTTTGTGCCTATAAATATTTACTTCAGTGGCATGCAGTCACATTGCTATTTTTCAACGATTTGAAATTCTAACATATCCGGTAGTAACCATTAACAGTTGAATGACCTCGTCCTAACAGCTTCCGTGGCCATAATCACCATATATTATATGTTCAAGTGTATTTTAAATCCTCAGTACAACAGATCATTGATATTGTCTTCAGCGATTTTCTATAAACTAAGTTGAATAAATTGATATCGTCTAATGGAGTCAGCATTATTAGTACTATTTAGATAATAGTTTTATTATAATTGCAGAACTTCAGATAGTAATGTAGAGTACTTTTTCATTGCAAAGTATCAGAGTTATCATTATAGAAAGTTGTAAACTGGTCAAAGTCTTTAAAAAATAATATATATAATGATTGATTCGATTTTGATATCGAATTTAGATCACTGAAAGTAACTTCTCTGACATTTAAAGTAAATACCATAAAGCTGTGCACTCTTTTAGTGTACTTTACCATTAAGTGTGGCAGAGTTTCAGCTAATCCACTCTATGTATCCGATAATAATATGTAATATATGTGTTTTATTTGTAACAATATTATTTTGAAAATATTAGTTATCTAATGTAAAGCTGTACGCAAAAAATAAAAAAAAGTTACTAATCTTGTATTAGGGACCATTTGGTCCAGGGAATATTTAAATTTAATATCATACAAAACACGAAGCTTTTGTAGCCTTTATTTATCAGAATAATATTATTTTATTTTTTCGTAACAAATGAAATAAAACTTTCGAAATTTAAACATTTTATGTCAGATTTAGCAACTACAGAATCACCGCTTTCTTGTCACCGCTTTAGAAGAAGCAATTTTTGATGAGCTCACAGAAATTGAAGATGAGGTTTGTTTATCAGTTAATAACTTAAATGAAAACTTTGTTTGTGGTAATCTATTTCGTTTCCTCATATGGGTGTTTGCCAAACAAAGTGCAGCCGGTGCTCATGAAGTATGCTCTCAGAACAGAGTATGTATATTTGCGAGTACAATATTTGGTCATCTATTTGTTTTACGCTTTGTTGTGTAGGAGCCAATCATTTGGTCAGGAGTATATACTCCTCCTATAAGAAATAAAACATTAGAAACTGTAGACGACAAGCGTCAAAGCATAAATTTTGTTGAATTGTATTAGAAAACAATCTGAGGCTTCTTCTTTGCTCCACTGTCGTTAAACAGCTGCAGGTTTTATATAGTGACCTTATCAATATAGTTGCTTTGTTTTTGTGGCTGACATATGACACCAATGTTGCACTGTCACGGAAAGCAAACGTAGATTTCTTTAATAAGAGTTGCTTTACATTCAGCAGCTTTGGGGGTATGAATGTTTTATTATGGCGCACTGTGCCTACATACGTGAGTTTCCATGCAAGTTATTTTTTATTAAATCAAAAGAGGAAAATAAATTGTCACCTGCTATATTTTGCCCCTATAGTCCTTTCATTAGCTCCAACACAACTCGCTGCACTTGGTTCTGTTTAGGCTGTGCATTTTTAGTGTCTCCAAGATATGGCTGTATTTTCAATTGTGATATTATGTATGGTCAATTGTGATATTCTCATAGCAATTGTAAAACACTTGGAGAAGGACATGCCAACGCTTCCACACGTCATGAATAGGAACAAATTTGTCGTTACTTTGTTACCTTACAAAGCGGAGCGCACTTGCAATCATGTGGAAAGTACCTTCAGACATAATTGCACGGAATATTGGGCAACCAAAATTTTCATCAAATATACCATGAATAGCTTCGTTAATACAGGATTTGCATATATTTTTTAATCAAACAGCAGGATTAATATAAATTATTCTGAACAAGATTGTAATAATATGATAATTTACATATTTTACTTGTTGTCATATGAGCGGAAGTAGCTTTCGCTCAAAAATTCACTATTAAAATAGCGGATCTGCAAAAGCAATATGTAAGGAGACAATTTTATTATTTATTATCGTATTTCTGACAACGTTATTGGGTTTCACAAAACCTAGCAGCAATTGCTGAAAGCCTTTGCATGCTGATTGTGTCACTAAATGGTGCGCTATGTCTGGAGGTGTAAATGGGCCTCGGCTAAAAATGATTTTACTTTACGATAATGCGATTATACATCAATTGATTATGTTTCGTGGAGCCATGTTAAAATTAGAGTCTATATAGAGCCAAGCGAATATCAGTCTGAAATTTATAATGCACTTCTTTAGTTTATCAAAAGATTTTATCATTTTACAGCACTGATCTCTACGTATGACTAAAGTACATATATATTGTATATGTATGTAAGAGGAGATATCATGGAAAATGTGTTTTTATTATTCCGAAAACTGACAGCAACTCTAATAACATTTTTCACACATGACTGCAATTGCTAACAGCAACAGTACCGACATACTGAATACAAACATACACGTATATACATATGTATGTAAAGTATCGTTCGTATGAGTCGAAAACTCTTATAGCAAAGCAATTTGTATGACATTTTTGACAAGTCATCCATTCAATACTCGTACTATGACTAGGACTTTGATGGCTGCATAGATGGGCGCCCCTTACTGGGGGTATATATTTTTTTTTTGTTCACAAAATCCGTATGCTTTATGTATTTAAATTGTATATGGGGTCTTTTTATTACTTACTTTTAACCATAAAATTTTTTATCAATGTTGAGGTAGAGAAAAATATTTGTTGTTACATGCAATAGTTATGTTTTTATATATTGTTATATGTATTGTAGGTATTGAAGTATGTATAGCTTTTGTTACAGTACATACGTAGTTAGTTAGTTACCACTTTTTGGTTTCCTTAATTAAAAGCTAAAAGGTAACATAGCAACAGGAAAATGTTGAATGCTGTATTGTACAAAAATATCTATTAAGTTTTTGATAGAAATTATTGTGTTGGAATAGAATTTTATTTGAAATATGTGTTTAGTTTAAAATTTATGAAGAGTTTAGTTTATAAAAGTGGCAAATATTTTTCTTTGGTTTCTTTTGGGCAATACTGTTGACTTCAAAACATTTTATGATGTCCTACTAAAGATACGGTCACACATGACAAAAATTTGTCGAAAGACGTAACAACAATATAAAATATGTTTCAACTCGTTTATTTATTAAAACTTTAAACGCAATTCATTTGAGACAAGACATAACAAATAGTTAGTTTTATTTTATTTGATGGTGTTTTATCTTGCAAAACTCTTGTAAGAGTAAACAACGTCGAAAAAATGTATGTTAAAACAAGTGGTTACGCTTTTTTGAGAAAATATTTGCCATGTGTGATTATGAGCTCAGATTCAGTATATTAATGTTGGCTTCAAATTGAAAAAACAAAATGGTAATATGTGATTACACTTTTTATATTTTATAAAGTTTTCAACATTTTTGTACAATAAAAATTTACTCATAAATTTATATCTTTCTGGCAACATATGGATTCCGTGCCAAAAAAAAAAAAAAAACTAGTCATATTGTGTGGCCAAGAACGAATCGATTAAACTTTAGATAGCCTGTTCAGAAAAAACAGATATAGCATTCTACATCGATCGAATAAATAGTAGTAGGACTTGGTAATGTCTGGACAATAAAGCGGCTGAGGCAGAACTTCACAACCACTTCTTTCTAAATAATTTTGAATGATATAATAATACGCTTTAATGACTGGCTGCATATTCTAAGTGTTTTTCATCCGATCAAGGTTCCGGTGGTGGTATGGCCAGATTTCAGAAGTTCACAATAGATATGATCCTTTTGTTCGATTTAACTTCGGTTTTCGGACATGCAAAATCGTGTTTGAAGGTCCCTCAGCTTCAATAACTTAACATAATCTTGAAGCCTGCTGCTCGTTAACATTTCGAAATCGCTGATTGACTTGCTGCCTATGATTTTGCAAGCTTTTCTTAAGTTTGACAGTAATCTTAATGGTTTAATGCCACCAATTTTTGATATTTAAACTTTTTTGATTATCCTGGCAATCGTTGGCTTCCATGTAAATCGCACAAATCATAGCTCGCATATTGAAACCAATGGAACACATTCACCATCAGTTTCGGTGAGCAATTTGTGTGCAGCACTTTTTTCTTAGGCCCCGACTAGCGTTCACAACACTAAGTATTTTGATGTTGTATATTGTAAACTGCGATTCAGATTCACAACACTTATCTTCTTAATCTTAAAAAAATGCATGTTGTGTTGTAGTCGAGACAACAGTATATGAGAAGCACAGTATGCAGCTCCTGAATATGTAACGCAAGGATAGCAGGAGAATCATATCAATCACTAGACGATTGGTAAGCATGCGAGCAGACTGGGATTTCCCTTCAACAATCACTGCCACAGTTGCTAGGACCGTGAGAAAGAGGGAACAGTATTTCATATTTTCTGTGAATGTCCGCCTCTTCACAACTCTAGACAAATTTCAACAACCATATAACTAAACAATCTAGCAGAGACATCAAGTATTAGATGGTGCGATTTTTTCGAATACCTGCACGCAACAGGATGGTTATAATACTCCATACATACTAGAATCTGAATACGATGTAGGTTATAGTCTTATAACCTACATCAACGAGGGGTGTGGTCTTTTTCAAAACGGAATCAAAAGATTTCACTTGAATGCTTGCACGCAGCAGGCAGCTATATAAACTAACCGACCAAACAACCAATCGATACTGTAATTTTAAATGAATTGTTGTGAAAATAGATTGGTTCCATGTAACCAAAATATGACTGCATTACAATTCAAAAACGATATATGCCATTGATTTGTGATGATAATACGAATGCAAAGTTTCAAACCAATTCAGAATCTGTGATGACAACGAACCAAAATTATCTCAATTGCAAAATTATCATATGAAATGTTTTATGAACTAAATGATTCAATTCATTCTATGCAATTTTGGAAATTGTTCGTCGGTGAGTAAGTATTGAACTATTGGTTGCTTCCACCTTCAACAAAGAAGTTGTCGTAAAAAATAATTTATCATTCAGTTAGCGAAATGTAACAAATAATTATACATATGTAGGACACATTTAAACTAATCAAGCAATATTTCCAGACGTGGTTACGAACAAACAATTTCTTTAGTGTATTACACCACAATATTCCTATTGATTAACAAATGATAGCATATATTGCTACATCTTTACCAGGTGATAACCAATTCGCCAATTGTATCAGATAAATCTGTATCAAAATAGGAGGATAAAAATTAAAGCCTGCGTAAAAGTGTTATCCTAAATTTATGTCACATATCGATAAGTCAAATATAAAACGGTATGAACGAAAGGTTCGTTACAAACTTCTTTGACAATGCAAATAATTATTATCGAATTCGAATTTTCGGATACGTGGTGAGGCAACAAATGCGATCAATACATTGCTTTTGTCATAATTATGACAAGTATCCACCGGTCTCAATACGAATTATCATAATCTGAATAAAACATAGAATTACGGTTTAGAACTAGCCATTTGTAATTATAATTTAAGTGAAAAATTCAATATTCGTCAACGTTGTCCATCAATCCTGTCAGACGTTGTAAAGATGTTTGTATATTACATGTAAATATTTCAGATAGTGATTATTGTCAGCAGTAATTTTGAACTGAAGTTATGGTCACACATGGAAAATATTTACTCAAAAAAGCGCAACCACTTGTTTTACCACAAATTTGTGTGACGTTGCTTACTCTAACAAATGTTTTGCAAGATCGAACGACATCAAATAAAATATGACTAAATATTTGTTGTGTCTTGTCCTAAATAAACGAAGTTTTTTTTTAATAAATAAGGGAGTTCAAAAATATTTTATTTAGTCGTTACGTCTTTTTCGGTAAATATTTTCTAAGTGTGACCGTACCTTTAGACACTTTAAATACGATAAACAATGTGACATAGAATACAAAAACATGCAAAGTTCAAAAATATATAAACAAAATTGTGTTTTGGTCAAATATGTATGTATGTATGTTTGTATGTTTCTAATTAATATTCTAATTTTCCTGTTAAATCTTACATATTTCTTAATTTCTTCGTAAAACTCCCATAACTCATAACTAATGCAAATATGTCAGAAATATATTTGCTATTTCAGCAGAATATGCCTACCACACATTCATTTCGTCGAAACGGAATACCATACTGAAATAATAAATAATTTCTGACATGCTTCTGAATTTAAACTTCAAACAAATATCGATCGATCAATCAACTAATAGCATTTATTCTCCAGCTTTTTATGCAATAAATAACCACAAAATACTAATTTAATTTTTTTGAAAACAATCACACAACAACAACTTCACAAATAGAAAATACAAAAAAAAAAAAAACAAAAATCTAATGCGAAATTCTTGGAATTGTGTAAAAAGTCTTTAATCTATAAATGATCAAACACAGGAAAATCAAATGTTAGCACAATGAAATAAACATGTCTGTTTATCACGCACCCGCATGTCCATCGATCCATCAAACGATTTCATCAATAAAAATCAATATGAATGGAAAATTTTAACACAAAACAACAACTAAATGTTTGCTTTATTTTATGGTGTTTAACACTTTCTTTAAGCATTATTCAGCCGGTGCTTTTTTTTTGTGTTTGCTGCGAAATAACAAATACAAACAAACATATGTTGGAAGTGATACCAATAAAAATCCCAAAAATATTGTGCATATCAAACTAATGTTGTACGAGTACATGCATATGTATATTTTCATGGGCTGCTCAAGCGATTACTTTACAAACAAGCATCCTTTTCATTTTCTTTTTACTGGAAAATTTGTTGAAACATTCAACAAAGGCGTTGACGGATAAACAAACGAGAGAAATCTAAATCAAAAAACATTCGTTTAACAAACATGAGAAATTACTCGTTTATGGTAATTTGTGTTGTTGCTCTTTACTTGTTCTCAAATTATTTACAAAGCTTTGGCGGTCGCAAGATCAAAGACCGCCCGGTGATCTGTAATGACAGCCTTGATCATAGACATACCTTTGAAGTACATCGATCAAATGGATCTTTCTCTTTAAATTTGTTAAATGATCGTATTGTATTTATGTGAAATATGACGAAATGAAATGTTTTAGATTAATTAAAATGTAAATAACATTTACAATGATTTACTAGGCAGCATTAAATCAAAACGTTTTAATAAATATTTTAAGAAATGTTAAGATTATAAAAAGAAATATGAAAGAGACGTACCCTAGTGTGTTTTTGTTAAGGTTTAATAGGAATTATTTTCCAATATGCTGCAGCTGTATTTACTTGTCAGTTTAATGGAAAAATTACATTTTACAAAGACCTGTCAAAAAGTGGCTTTTGCGGTTTATTTTGTTATGCAAAAAAAGTAAATGACTAAAATATTGACACTTAATGATAAATGTTATTAATACAACTGTTATTATTTCATTATGCCCTACATTAAATTTAAAAGGAAATATTAAATTGTCAAACAGTTTATAATTTTCTTTATAAAAAAGCGACAGCATGAGTTTAAAAATAAAATTTACATGGTTTCCACAAAAAAATTCAATGCATCACCTCAAACTATGTTTTATATACAGTAAGGGTCCTCACGATATCGGTTAAAAATGCAAAATGTGCATTTTTAAGCCCTCGTAAATGAATTGTCAAAAATTACATGAAAAGGTATTTACACATACTTCGTAAAGTTGCCCAAAAATTTTTAACTCAACATTTAACTCAACAGCTGTTATACCCTACACCACAATAATGGGAGGTGTATATTGCTGATGTTTGTAACGCCAATAAATACTGGTCCAATACCCACCTTAAAGTATACCGATCGGCTCAGAATCACTTCCTGAGTCGATGTCCCTTCGTCCGTCTGGCTGGCTGTCCATGAAAAGCTTGTGCGCAGAGTACAGGTCGCAGTTTTGAAAATATTTCAATAAAATTTGGTACGTGATATTTTTTCGGCCCAAGAACGGATGAGATTGAAACTGGTAGAAATCGGTCTATTATTTCACCTGGCCCCCATACAAATGTCCTACCGAAATAGGGGTTTTACGATCATAAATGTTTGAATTATGAAGGTATACAAACAGATTTCACAAATGAGTAATAAATGAAGCTAAATCACATCTACAAAATGTTGGTATCTAAATAAAATTCAACACAAATAAGTTTTATATATACACAAATGATGACACCTAATTTTATAATGGTCGGTCCATAATTATTCGTAACTCCCATAATTCACTTTAACCTTCATAAATCTTATCGAGATAAAGCATAACATACATAATATTTATATTCACAAAAATCATGACATTAAATTAATAGATGGATGATAGGTCCAAAATAGGTGATATCTCCCATATAACGCCCAATTCTGAAAAACTGTTTTATACATATACTGAGTGTAGGGTATTGTATTTCCTACTTGTTTCCTATGAAAGAGATTCGATCTTGATGGTTTCAATAGTTATCGAAAAAACTATGGAAGGAACTGCGAAATATTTCAACACGATATTTCGAAGGCAAATTCAGAAGACAGTTTGCTCGATTTGGCGTTTCTAATGCAACAAAATGAATTTTTTGATTGCACAAAATTACTAGATATAAAATTAGTGCCATTTATAGAAAATAGTAATGGAAAACAATTAATTATTTAACAAAAATATTAATGTACTTGCATGGCCAGAATTATCTCTAGAGAAAATTTGAGGAATTTCAAGACGTCGAATTTATGCTGAAAGCTGACAATATGAAAGCATATATAACCCTAAATTAGCTGTTATATATGCTTGGAGATCTACATATATCTGATGATAGAAGAATAAATCTTGTGAACAGCAGGCCTAACACATTATTAAAATCTAAATATTTTGTGATTAATGGTATTTTAAGTTATTTGAATTTCCTTGTATTTATTCACGCAAAGAAAAAACATAGTTGTGGTAAACATAATCTAAGAGCAACATATTATGATAAGCTTGTAGTCAAAACATATTATGATGAATATAAGTGCCATGAAATATCATATTATGATTAATTATCATCGTAATATTTCATCATAATATTTTCTTGTTAATCATTATTTGATCTTATAACATCACATTACAACTTAATATAATCATAAAATTGTCATACATGATCAAATTATGATCTAAAGTAATCATATTATGATCTAAAGTAATCATATTATGATCTAAAGTAATCATATTATAATCTAAAGTAATCATATTATGATCTAAAGTAATCATAATATGATCTAAAGTAATCATATTATGATAGTTATGAAACACTAATTAATTTGTTTTTACATTTTGATGAGTTAAATAATATACATATAATGATTTTATTTGTTAAATAAGTTTGTTTGTTGCACATACATGTTGGTTAAACTCTTTTTAACATACAAAATGGAGAAACGTTCTACAAAACAGTAGAGTTGTGATGTTTCTTTCCCTGAGCATCTTGAAAAATATGTACATAAATTTAAATTCGTCTCCACCAAAAGCACTTTCTTACATGCTTTTGTTATTTATATAATAACTTGTATTCTGATATCGATGATATTGCCACTGACAGCTTAAACATAAATAATATACAAACCAATATCACTGTCAATCATAAACTATACACAAATACTTTTTATTTATTTATTTTTTTTTCATCAGTCATCATATAACTTTTTATACATGAAAGTAAGAAAAGCCTTGAAATCTTATTAAATAAATTGCTGCTATTCAATATTGAGTTTATGTCAACAAAATTGACAACTACAAAATAACAACACCAGCAAACATCATCGATAAGTTTTTGAAATTGAAATCTGTCAGTGCTGTTAACCGCAAAACAAAACATGGTATACATATGTATATAGATAACTTTCATTAAACGTAAATTGCAAAAAATAACATTTTGTAAATATGAGCATCACTATCACTTGTAAATATTTATTTGTATTGCTGAAGATATAACCAACTAAGTTATGTAAATGTTTTAAATTAATAATACTGTGTGACAATTAATGCAGCTTCAGTTATTGCAAAGCAAAATGAAAGTAAAATAATTTTGCAGAGTGATTTTAATTTTATTTCAAATGGGCTCCTAAAGTTGATCTATTCACTATATTTGAAAATGTAAAACAAATATTGTATATAATGAATTGGAAAATGAAGACATAAAAAACATTCAAAATAAACTAACTTCTAGAGGCCATAAATGAAATGAACTTGAAAGGTAACAAAAATAAACGATTTTTGCATTTTTGGACCTATATTGCTTTGAACTATTTTTAATCTGCTGAGAAATTTTATAGTTTAACTAACAAAATTAATTTAAGAAAAATCGGTAAAAAAAAATTCTGACAAACCGGACCTGGGGGGGTTAATGTGTATTTCGATTCGAAAGCAATAGCTTTCGAAATACAATGTAAAAAGTATACATATTCGAATGATTTTCTTTTCGAATCGAAATACACAGTAACCCCCCTGGATTGTGCAAAATTTTTAAATTTCAAAATAAAAGATAAATATAAATATTGTTTTAAAACCAAAAAAAAATCCACACGTTTTAACAAATTAGTCCCGGTTTACATTATGAAATTTTTGTCGCTGCGACTCTTGTCGTATCTTCTTTAAAATTGTATTTGCGTCTACGTTGTGAGATTCTTGTTGCAGAGATTTTTTGTGGATGAATACATGTTTTTATATATTTTCTAGCTACATACATATATACATGTATGAAAATAAAAAACAACGAATGAGGGAACAAAGCGTGTCTCACGAGTGCATGCATATGTGTACCCCTTTTAATACGACTCACCGCTCTCGCCAACAAAGTAAGAATCGCAGTGACAAAAATTTCATAATGTAAGCCGAGACCTACATGCCCAAAAACATTCGATTCTGCCCCATTGTGCAGACATATATTTTGCATGCAATATACATATAAACAAAACGGAACTTGTGAAGAATAAATTTAAGCTTTGTATATAATCTATATATGTAAGTATTTAATATCAATCTTCACATTAGGACTGGAACATGATATTGTTGCACCATGGACTGGAAGATTGATATTTTAGTAAAATGAAATAATTTTATAAATTATTTGGACGACATTTAGTATACAAACTAAACAAATTTTAATTATTATTTTATGTCAGCGTTTGTATGTACATATATACATAAATAGGAGAAAAACAAAAAATAAAATAAAAAAAAAATACTCAATTGTGAAGTTTGAAAAAATACATATGTATGTATGTATATGTATATTAAAGCAAAAAGCAACTTTAATTTGTTTTTGAAAAAGCGAGACTCTCTATTATAATTTAAAAACAATATTAAAAAAAAATATTTAAAAGAATGGGCAGAAGAAAACATTGTAGCGTGGAGCGCCGAATATTGATCAAAAAGCCTCATCAAGAAAGTAGTTCTCAAACAAAATTTGGTGAAATTATTGAATGTTCAAAGAAAATGGTGGAAAATGCTATAAAACATAAAGATAAACAAGAAAAAAGAGGAAGAAAACCCAAAATATCTGAAACTTCATTTTGTGACGTCATCCGAACTTAAAAAGCAATGCCAACTTGATGTGGATACTTTAACAATGCGGCTCATGCTTCTTAAAAATAATTTAAAAGCAAGAAGTGCCCGTAAATTATCTTTTCTATTAAAGCGCAACATTAAACAAAGAATTGAATTCACAAAGGAACACATAAACTGGTCCGTATCTAAATGGCGCAATATTTTATGGTCGGATGAGACCAAAGTAAATTTATTTAACTCGGATCGGAGTTCTCTTCAAGTTTGGAGACCTAAAAATAAAGTAGTTTGTCCTCAATATACTATTAAAGCCGCTAAACATGGAGAAGGGTAATATTTTGGTATGGGAAAGCTTTTCCTATTATGTAGTTGGATCCTTGTACCACATTCAGGACATAATGAAGCGAACAAACTGAAGTCATGATACCTTGTGCTGAGTTGGAAATGATACTTCGATGCATGTTCCAACAGGACAGTGATCCTAAATATTCATTGAAATTGGCAAAGGCATGGTTCAGGGACAACAATGTGAAAGTTTTGGGATGGCCTCCAGTCACCAGAACTAAATCCCATCGAAAACTTGTGGTTAGAGGTTAAAAGATGTCTCAGAGGGAAGAATCCATCTGCATGGAAGAACATTCCAGTACGACTAGTGAAAAGCTTGTTGACTTTATGTCGAAGCGCTGCTTCGCAGTAATTAAAAATAATGATAGTTCTACCAAGTACTGAGGTAGTATTAGAAGATATTTTGTTCAGCATATTATTTAGTTTATTTTTTTAATAATTGTAAAAAGTTTGGAGCAAATCAATGTACATATATAAAGAATGTTTTAATTTTAATTTTTAAGGCAAATGGTGTAAATATTTTATTTACGTATTTTCTTATATTATAAAATTAAGTAATAAAAACAACAAAATCGTTTAAAGAAAAATATTATTTGTGTAAATTGTTTAGTATTGAAATTGAATTCTGGGGTGGCTCTATTATTTTAAAACTGACGTTTGAAAAAGTGGTATATCAGATTTACTTCAATTAATCAAAAGATACATATTACTAGAAAAGTTTCTTTCTTACTTACGATGTAATTTTTAAATAAAAATTGCTTCGTGTAAATTGGGACTTATTAAAGTAACTCTTTGTGTCTTTTGTAACTAAAATTACTACATACTATGTAATTTGTTTAGCTACTTTATCATACTTTTCAGCAATAAAATTATTTCATGAATCACCCTACAACACAACTTTGCATTTCATTGTATGACACTTGGTGCGTCAGATAAACATTCAAATTTTAAATGTTGATTTAAAAATTGCACGAAAAACATGTTATGACTTGAAAAATAAATGTATATCTTATTTAAACATTTGAAAAAAAAAACAAAATATAAAACCTACATATTTTTTTGATAGACTTCATATGTACAATATCTTGTTACGTTTTATACACTCGTCAACTTTTTTATGGATTAAATTGTCAAAAATTTTGACATTTGCATGAAAATCAATTTGCAAACTGTCAATCATATGTTATTAAATAGATTTCTAAACTTTAGTATAAATAATTTTTGAAGCTTTTTACATATTAATAGTATTCAACGGCACACGTACATAACACGAAACAAAAGAGAAACACTGTGCATGTGACAGTTTAAAAAAAATACAATTTTTTATATCTATAGGTATGTTTGATGGTGTAATTATAGAAGGTGAGTGCAAATCGGCAACAAATACAACACAATACAGAAACAACAGGCATTTTCTTTGTGCAAAACAATAAACTTGACAAAGTATTACTTTTGAAATAAGTAATTTGTAAACAAAGTCAGTCAGCTGTGCTACTGCACTTACCTTCTATAGTTACACCATGTATGTACAAAAAACACAAAAAAGCAAAAGAATTTAATCGTAAATATTTTAATGACATTTAAGTAGATTCAGATGAAAATCATTTAAGACTTTATTTTGTTTATGTTTTTGTCGACGAATAAAAAAATGTATAACAAAGCTTTTGATTTTTATAGAGGATTAACTTGATGGGTGAAAAAAAAACTACTTCAACAACAACTAATCATTAGGAAAGGCTTCATTCACATCTCAACAACAAGAAGCTGTTAAAACTACAACACCAACGACCAACACTGCCACCTCCTACTGATCAATATGAATGACTGTGCCACCAGCAAAACCATCCATTGAGACTGAATCTACGACAATGCTTTTTTACGATTGATCATAATTTAGCAGATTAACGAGTTGAAAATTGATTTCATTGACACTTAATGTCAAACCATAAATGTGAATACAAAACAAAACATTTGTTGCCGTTCTCTTTGTTTTGTATTTTTTTTTTTTATTTTCTTCGTCCAAGTTAATCCGACATAAACATGAGATGAGGAGAAAAAGTGTCCAAGTAACCGAACACTATGAGTACGTGTTGGTATTATAAAAGATTTAAGTATTAAGCAATTTTATGACAACACTTAAAAGCTTAAACTTTATTAGTTTAAGGTTATTGTTCATTATGTTGTTTAGTTTACTATTAAGCTGGTTGCGAATTGAGTGAGTTTTTTTTTAGGTTTTGAGAGGGGGCCTTTTTAGAAAGTGTTTTCTATGTACATAAAAATTAACTTTGTTTAAATAAAGATAATCAAAGTGTTTTCCACCCAAAACTAATTATTTTACCACTTCTAAATCGTCAGCAGAATATACAGCTGCGTTAAAAACAATAGCACTGAATGCAGGATTCGATTGTACATATGCTTTTTTTTTTGATATAG
The DNA here is from genome assembly GCA_950370525.1 of Bellardia bayeri. Taxonomy (NCBI): domain Eukaryota; kingdom Metazoa; phylum Arthropoda; class Insecta; order Diptera; family Calliphoridae; genus Bellardia; species Bellardia bayeri. The sequence continues at coordinate 18,783,313 of OX493265.1, read as the reverse complement.
TTCATGGTGTAACTATACAAGGTGAGTGCAAATCGGCAACAAATACAACACAATACAGAAACAACAGGCATTTTGTTTGTGTAAAATAATGTACTTCTATAAAAAAAAAACTTGAAAAAGCATTGCTTTTCACATAACTAACTAAATTATAAACAAAGTCAGTCAGCTCTGCTACTGCACTTACCTTGTATAGTTACACCATGGAAAAAAATATTTTTATTGAAAAGATTTACAATTTCAGGTGAAATAACAAATTTTGTAAAATATTATAAATATATTATAGGTTTTAAAAAATTAAACTATATTTTAAAAACAATAAAATAAAAAATAAATAAAATTAAAGTGATGAAACAAAAAACCTTTGTTAGCAATAACGGCAGCGCAGCGCTTCGGCATAGTGTAAATTAAGTTTCCACATCTTTCTTTAGGTATTTTCGCCCACGACTCCTTCGCTACTGCCCAAAGATTTTCATAATTAGTCGGTTTTATTTGAGATATACTTTTCTTCACAGCAGGCAAAAGATTCTCTATTGGGTTTAAGTCAGGTGATTGCGCAGGTTACAGCATGACCTCAATATTGTCGTCAATTAACCACTGATGTGATTTTTTGCTTGTATGTTTTGTTTAAAGACACAAATCAATGGCATTTCATTTATGACATAGGGCAGCATAACATTATTTAGTATATCAAAGTAAACATGTTGATCCATTGTTGATTTAATGCAATATGATATGAAAAGCATCTCCATACCATAATGCTAGAACCTCCATGATTTACAGTCTTAGGTGTGAATTGTATATAGGTAACTGGAGTCTCGCATACAAGTGAAATCTTTTGATTCCCTTTTGAATAGGATCACACCACTCACTGAGTAAATGATAAGACTAGATCACATCCAGATGCTAGAATTCAAGGAGTACTATATCCAGCCTGTTGCGTTTAGGTATCCAATAAAATCGTACCATCTGATGCTTGATGTCTCCTCTATATTGTTTAGTATATGAGAGTTGGAAAATTTGGGTCTAGAGTTTTAAAGAGTCGGACATTCACATAGAAGATGAAATATTGTTTACTGTGATTATTGAAGGAAGTCTGAGTCTGCTTGCAGACACTTTCTTGTGTTAATATCGTATTTGATAGTTTTCTGAATATCTTGAGGAATGAATGTGATAATTTCAGAGTATAATGAACTAATAGATGGTGGTTTGATTGAAATACATTACGTAAATGCTCTGCCAATACCAAGGCCTTTTCGTAATGGACTTTTGCCCTCCAAATGGAGAAATGTGTGTGCTTAGTATTTGTTAAATTTTTAATGAAGTTTTCATTTCTGCGATCCTCTTCTGAAAGAAGGGCATGTACTGCATAAAACAAGCTGTAAGACACTGAACTTCCAACTAAGTTTAAACTTAATACTAACCCCAATTTTCTCTCGATGTATCGATTATTTTTATTTATTTAACACACAAGTTTTTATTAATAACAGCACCTTTTACCACAGTCTCAACATACATATTTAACATGACGAGGACAACTGTGAGCATTTGCCTGCTGTTCATGATGTTGGCTATGATCATGATGATGATGATGATGATGGGAGACGCCTACCTACGGCCGCTGTAGCGCACGGTACGTTAATATGAGATGTAGGTTTGCTTTTATGCTGTGTATACCTGTGAGTGTCTCATTAAGTCATTTTATTGTTAAAAATTAAAAGCCCGCTCATAAACTGACATGCTTAATAACGTTGCTCTACAGTTTCGGTATTAATGCTGTAGTTACTGCTGTTGTTGTGTGATAACTGACATATAAATAATGTCATAATCTGAAAGTTTATTGACAGTACAACTTAACTGCATTCTCTTTTACTGTCAGTAGCTGTCAATTTCAAACAGTGTTCTTGTTATTTTTATTTGGTTGATTTTGCTTCTACTCTTCTCTTTTTTTTTTGTAACATACAAAATGAACATAAATACAATGTGATGCGTGATTTTTATTTTATGAAAAGGTTGTATTATTTTTTGTTATGAAAAGAAAAAAAAAGAAATCATGTCTATTAAGATTTCTTCCAATTCATGGGCTGAGTAATATCTAGTGCTTCACTGTCTGTCTGTATGTATGTCTATTGATCGGTTTTTGTTATTGTTAAATTGTAACATTCTAAACATGTAGACATTAGAAAATATTCAAACTGACATTTAAACTCTACATGACGTCCTTTTATATATTTGTAGGTTGGTTTATTTATTTTTTTTTTGTTTTTGCTTCTTTTCAATTTTTCCTCTTTTCCTGATTGGTTTTGTACGTTTGCAGTGTTTAGTATATTATGCCGTAAATGGTTGGTGGTTTATTGTAAAAGTTGCTTCCAGTTTTCTATGGAATTGTTCCTGTCTCTAGGTGTAGCATTTCAGTCGCTATACACACGGCTACTGTCACTGTCAGATTGTCAGTAATTGTCACTTTGTTGTCAGCTTCCATATTGCATTATATGATTTGACATTATTGAATTTTTGTACAAAAACAGCAAAACATTTCTATAGAAATGTCAGAAAAATTTATTAAAAAAAAAAAAAACAACAAGGTGTGTTCGTCTCGTTGTTCTTAAATATTTTCCTGTGTCATGATTTTTTTTTTTTTTTTGTAAAATTTCTTTTTCTTGAAAACATTTTTATATAATGTCATGTTTGTAAGTGGCTATATAGAATTCTTTGTTAGACATGTTCCCAGTTGGAAATGTCATTATCAATGACGGCACCCCTGTGCATTGTAGTCTTTACTTTGGGATTCAAAGAATTGTGTGTGTACCTTGGTTGTTTTTTGTACCGTCAAAGTCAATTTTGTAAATACTGCAAATATTATTAGTTCAAAAATAGTAATTTATAGTTGGGTGTACTGGGAATAGGAGGGTGAACAAATTAACCCAATAAATTAATTATTTTTCTAGCCCTGATATAAGTTAATCTGTTCAGGGTCGCTTCATGGAATTACTTTCTTTGAAATAACCAATACTATTTTCTTAGTTGCTGTATTGAAATATGTATACAAAACAAAATTTTTATTTATCTGCCACTGAATAAATGAAACGGCAAATGTATAAAAAATTATTTTCTTTGAGTTTAAGGTCAAAATTTCTTTTTATTTATTTATAGCCATGGTGCAACTATACAAGGTGAATGCAAATCGACAACAAATACAACACAAAACAGAAACAACAGGTATTTTGTTTGTGTAAAATAATGTACTACAGTCAAAAATACTTGAAAATGTATTACTTCTGACATAAGTAAATTGTAAACAAAGTCAGTCAGCTGAGCTACTGCACTCACCTTGTATACTTGCACCATGTTTATAGCATCTTTAGGGAAATAAAATTTCTTAACAAATTTATCAAATAACAATAAAAATATTTTTCAATATAACAGTCAATTAATTTTATATGTTGATAATGGCAAAACCATCACTTGTTATGTCTCTTTATAGTTAACGATGTAAAACAACGATTATTAGTTCATTCGGATTGTCGAATATCTTAAATTGTTTTGTATATTTTTAATATAAAATTAAATTTTATTCTTATTTTAATATGTAAAATAATATTTATATCGCATAAAAGCATAAACTAATCACATTTGTAATAATTTAAAATAATAAATACGCTTATTTGTTCCTAAGTTTAAGGCGATTATTTTAAAAACGAGCTTTATTTGGTTTGGTTGATTGTGTGTACATCACTATAATGTTTTGTGTGGTTTTAGTGACATTAGTCCAAGCAAAAAATGCTTCAAATAGGTCTTTAAGAGGTGATAAATCTAATATAAAAAAATTGTTTGTCGGTCACGCTTATTTTCGAGTAAGCGGATCTTCAAAGTTGGAAATATATCAGCCTATATTTCGGAAGCTATTCGCTGTCTGATAATTTATGATTAAAAAATTAAAAATGTTAAATTCGAGAAATACATTTTTTTAGCCAATTTTTTTTTAATATCTAAAAAATCTTAAAAAGTCTTGTGTTTTTTTAGTTCATTAATATAACTAGCTCAGACATTAACCTTTAATTTAAGGTATGATATGTGTCTGTAGGTATTATAATCACAGTTTTATAAGTTCTGAAAAATTAAAAAAAAAAAAATATTTTTCCTTAAATAATAATTTCCAAACTTTAGGATAAATGCTGTTTTTAACTGGTTGAATACAAGATGTTCTCCTCTATGTTATACAGAACACCGGCTTCGCATAGTACAGATTTCTTGTATATGTATGGTGAAATGTCAACATCTTTCTTTAATATCTCCGGATCTATACTACCTACACGGTCACATTATAGCTTGAATTAAAGCCCGAAACTGATCACTAGATGGTTCATAAAAGTAGGTCATATTTAGTTCGTTTATTTGACCTTTTCTAATATTTAATAGTTTCTTCTTTTTTCAAGCAATAAGGTCAATTGCATTTTATATACAAATATTTTATTTTATTTATATATATTAATTTCCGATATTTCGCTATCACAATGGATAGCTTCTTCAGGGATAATATAAGTTTTGAATTATAATAAAATAATAATTGAAGTATTTACAAAAATGAAAAAATTTTTTTAACAGAAAATGAAAAGTTTATAATTATGATATACAGTTATGATATATATATATGTATATAAAACTTGTTTGGAATAGTAAATGAAAAATTATATATGTAATATTTTTAGTTTCTAAACTTATTTTTATAAATTAAAAATAAATACGGCTAAAAACTTAATAGATAAAGTTCTTAATATTAGTGACAAAATATTTCATAAAAATAATAAAATAAAAATCAAACAAATTTTAAAAGATAATAGTTTTCCAAATGAACTAATTAATAAATTAATAAGACAATATAAAAGACCAATAAATAATAATACAAATATAAATTCTGAACCTAAAATGTATAAATCTCTAACTTATATTCCATTAATTTCTGAACGATTAGAAAATTCAAAATTTTATGACAGGAATAATTATAAAATAGCCCATAAGACTTATAACACATTAAATAGACTATATAGTAAAATAAAAGATAAAACAGTAAAATTAGATAAATCCAATATTGTTTATAAAATACCGTGTAAGGGTAAAAATAATGAAAAATGTAATAAAATATATGTAGGTACAACTAAGAACAAATTGAAAACTAGATTAGCTGGACATAAATCTGACCAAAAACACAAACACACTTCTTCTCAAAAAACTGCATTAACATCACATTGTTACAATTTAGATCATTATCCAGATTTTGAAAATACCACCATATTAAATACAGAAACAAATTATAAAAGACGATTTATGTTAGAAATGTTACAGATTATTAATGTACCGATAGAAAAGAGAATTAATTTTAAAACAGATACAGACAATGTAGCTCAAAATTACAGACATTTAATTTATAAAAATAAGTTTAGAAACTAAAAATATTACATATATAATTTTTCATTTACTATTCCAAACAAGTTTTATATACATATATATATCATAACTGTATATCATAATTATAAACTTTTCATTTTCTGTTAAAAAATTTTTTCATTTTTGTAAATACTTCAATTATTATTTTATTATAATTCAAAACTTATATTATCCCTGAAGAAGCTATCCATTGTGATAGCGAAATATCGGAAATTAATATATATAAATAAAATAAAATATTTGTATATAAAATGCAATTGACCTTATTGCTTGAAAAAAGAAGAAACTATTAAAAGTAGGTCATGTTATATATTGTCGGAAAGGTCTTCAAAATATCTATAATTTAATATATATGTTGTCTAAGTATTCAAGATATAGCTAAACACATTACAAATTATGGAGCCCCGCCCACTTTTTTTTATTTTACTCAGAATTTAAAAATCCGCTAGCTATACAATTTTTGAAGTGATTGGAAAAATGTCACTAAAAATTCAAACAATTTAAACATCTTCACTAAATGCTTTCACAAAACTTTAATTTTCATTTTAAAAATATATCCATTATAAAAATATATCCATGTATCCATTCTTTTTTAATAAGTTTACATAAAAATTCACATAACTTAATTTGTTAAAACAATAAAATATTTTAACGTCTGCTTTAATTTTTTTGATTTTATCATCGTTTTATAAGACGTGTGTTAAGCTTAAAGTTGTTTTTGTATGATACTTTAAGGAATTTTGCTTAACAGGGGTTTACCAGCCTGTTTTGAGGAGATAGTGTAGCTCAAATTGTTACAAACAGCAACAATCTAAAAGCGAAAGTTTTTTTTTATATTAGTTATTTCAAGATTATTATTGGTATAGTTATTTAGAAGTTCTATTTAATATTTATTCTTAATTAATAAAACTTTCAACACCACAATATTGTCATACAATCCACCCAAGAACATCTTACCCAAGGACATTTTGCTACCCCCCACCCAGAAAGAAAGAATTATTTAAATATCGATCAATCGTTGGTGTGTTGTTTTTTTATTTCAAAAACAAATTGTTTAATATAAAAACAATGATTTATTATAGATCATTTAGAAAAAACACACACATACTAGCTGGCCATAATTTACAAAACATAAATAAAATTTATTAGTTTTTTCTAACAACAATATTAATAAACAAGCAAATATATACAACAGTATGCAAGCATGTAGTAAAATTATGTTTTAAATCGGGCAGACAAACAAACAAACACAAATTGAAAGATACATTTCTAAGAATTTTTTTTAAAAAAATTTTACTTTTTAATTAGAGAAAACTATGTACAGACAGACAGTATATGATAACCCCATAACGTATTATAAGGCATAATAAAACATTAACGAATTTGTATTTAAAACAATATTTGGCGGAAATATTTGAAAAGAAAATTCCAGCTGATTCTTAGAAATTTAGTTAAATCATAACAAAAACAATGGGCTTTGATCTTTCCCAAAAATACCATCAATACTAATAATAACAACAACTACAGAAGCAATCACAACACAATGGAATTCGTTTACCTCCCCAAAACAGTAGTCGCACTGCATAAAACCAATAAAAATAAGAACAAACTCGTTACGTAGTCATCATGTCTAGTGATTATTACCCGCTGTTTATAATTTCATCGAGAAACCCTCCTTCAGCGTCCGCCTCCTCTTTCTGCGTCTATACCAATTTTATGTATTTTTGTTTAGTGTAATAAAAATAAATTGAATCGATAAGAAAAGCTCTTTTAAACAACCTGCTTAATATGTTTTTTTTTCTTCTACTTCAAAATCACTCATTCACTCACTCCACGTAGTTTCTTCTGTACGGTGTTTTCTTCAATCGTCATGATCATTCATCAATCAATTACAAATGATGACGATTGCATGTGAATGATGTTTAAAATGATGATGTTGTTGTTGCTGTTGTTATTTTTGTATAGTGCTGCCTTTGTAAGCATGTCAGTCTGTGATCTTTCATAATTTTTTTAACACACACATTATCACACAGTGTAGTAAAATGTAGAACACAACATTTAACAATCAACATCAAATATCATATCATTAGTTAGCTGCTCGAGAGCAGTGAGTGGGAGAGAGAGAGGGAGAGTCAGCGAAATGAGAGGAAATAAAAAATAAGCAGGCGCCTTATATAGGATGTAGAGGTCGAACTAAAGGAGCCCTTCCTTTAAAAAAACATATGTATCAAGTTATTATCTTCATAGTAGCCAAAAACATTAGCTGTAGAAGGTGGTAGAGGGCAAATTATAGGAGCCCTTCCCCGAATAAACAAATTTCCCAGGACGTTTTCCGTCACTCTCTTCTCTCAACAGTTTTAGCAAGTCATTCCCTGAACAGTAGCCTTATTAAAACAAAAGAAATTATTCAAGTCACTCACAACTCAATCTCTTTTCTTATATTGTTTTTATTCAATACAAAGCACATAAAATTTCACATTCCACTTTAGTTTAATATTGGGTTCTACCTAGCTGTCTGTTAGACATGGGAACGTTCATATTAGTGGCGTCTTTCAAAAACCTTTTAAAGTATTTATTATTCCAAGTAAATGTTCAACAAATCCGTCAGGTCGTACAAAACGATTTAACCAGCATCAGGGATCTTTGGTGAGAAAGTGTTGAAATATCTGAAGATCATAATTCAGCAGTACTTTTAGTTTAGTATTGTGTTCTACTTAGTTTTCAGTTATATATGTCACGTTTAGGGATTTATTCTTCCAAGCACATTTCCAACAAATCCGTAAATCCAACACCACAGAAGTGCTGATATATCAGAAAATCACAATGGAGGGAGAAACCTTAGTGATTTAGTATCCAGTAGAGTCCAACCACAAATCGTCGAGCCATTTTGTTCTAAGATGTCTAGCATTTCAGAACTGTAGTGGATCTTATTAAGACAATCGCAAACGGTTTTAATGTTGTCAATATCGAACATATAATCTAAGTTAGTTTGCTGCTGAAATCTCATCTCAAACAACACTGCACTGAGGTGACAGCGTAAACGGAAATCGTGTTCCAGTTTTCGGATATAAATGAACTCCTTCTGATTTGTGTTGTCTTCATTAAAAGAAATCACTTGGATACATTTCGGTTCTGGATGGTCAAATAGTGATGAACGCTTTTGAAACTCTATTAAAGCAAGGTTTATATGTGCAGTATTCAACTATCAGCAAAGTTCACCAAAACAACATAATATGGCCACATGATCTAAGAACTTATGTTCGCATTCACCTGTAGTATCAAGTCTCTAGGTAAAGTTATATCGCCTTAGAAATGAAAACTGGAAAAAACTTACTTCAAGAGTGTCATTATGGTAACGAACACAGTGTCAACATATCGATGATCACTAGGGTACGATCACAATTTAAACATTTCGACGAGCACATCTTCATCACATTTCTATGATCACAGTGCCATAACATCCATGATCCAGAACCATATTCTTTTGTCTCATATTATCAATGGACGTTATATCTGCAATCATGGAAAAAATATAGAGTTGAAAAGTATGTTTTCTAGAACACCAGTTAGTTTTTAACAAAATAAAGCTATACTTTCAAACAAATAACCTTAATGAATAGTCCAATATTACAAAATCCATGACACACTTAAAATATCACTATCCATCCTTTGATAACCACCGGCCAACCAACAAAAACCAACATTAAAATGTACAAAAATATAAAAAAAAAGACTCCAATAAATGTTCCTGTTTGTCTATATGACTAAACGATTTCAGATGTTATTGCTGCTGCTGCAGTTTCATTCTCCATTCAGTTAATGTGTATTTGAGTACTTATGGATGTGTGGAATATGCTCCCGCTTGCCTTTTACGGGCCACGCAACAATAATCAAATGATCAAAGGCATTGTGCGATCCATCAACACAAGCAATCAAATTGTATATAAACAAGCAAGAGATCAAAAAGCCGCCCCTTACACAAAAACAGCTACATGACGATGATGATGGTACGAGTATGAATTGTTCATTCAAGAAATGAATAAATTCATATACATATAAAAAAAAAATAAAAATCTTTTCAAATTAATTAACAAATTTGAAAGAAATAATGCATGCATTCCTACAGACATGCTGAGATAAATGAAATTTAGCGTTTAATCAACACAACATGCAAGAGAACCAAAACGATTTAATACATTTTGAAATGAAAATGATCATAATAATTAGGGAGATTTTATTTCATTTAATTTGTTTTGTTTTGTTTGCTGTTGTGTAGTTTTTGTGACTGGCTGGCTGTTGGATGGTACGTTATGAAATTTATTACTTCCGACTTGTGCTTTAAATGTATTAAAGTTTATTGTTTTGTTTTTTCTGTTTTTTTTTTTTTGCTAATTCGGGAAGATTAAGGAAACTGGGTGAATTATATTGTGTTAAATGAAAATAAAGAGCAGGTTTTATTAATTTTTAACAAGGGAGACTTTAAGAGGTTTGTTGAAGTTTAAACTGAAGTTTAGTAAAGGTAACGACAATGTCGCTTACTTTCCTAAGTAACGGTGGCTATAATTGGGTAAATGTGCAAATAATATAATTTTCTCAATTGTTTTTTAGTTGGGAATATATTAACACTAAACACTAAAGAAAACACTCTTAACCCTAAAACACACACGCGGGTACAAATGTATCCACTTGCAACATTTGGCTATTCCATGCATGTGAACTTTTTTTTATATCTTTTTAACCAGGTCGAATATTTGTATGAAACAAAAACTAATACATTTATAAAATACTACTATTGAATTTTCTCGTAGAAAAAGTTGGGTATGGATCGTACTGTTAAGAAAGAGCATTGTGCCAGGCGTAGTCGAAGCCAACATATAGGTAGTTCTATCGACTCAAATAAAGATTTCATACATTTCTAAAAATTGTATGTAAGTATGTAAAAAATCACTCCTTATATTTTGATATCTCACCTGATTAGAGCTGTGTCGTTCATGAACGAACGGGTTAAAATGAACGGATCACTTCATTGAACGGAATGAGCCGGTCATTTAACTGAACGATTTTCGTTCAATAGTGTACGGAGCAATTTCGTTCAGCTGCTGTTTATCAAAAGACAAGAAGAAAATCACATTCGGTAAGGGTTGTATTCATTCGTTCAAATTGAACGATTGAACGAATTGAATGAACGAATCAGTCTTGGATAAATGAACGAAAATGACCGGTCACTGAAATGAACGACCGGGCACAACTCTACACCTGCATTATGCTATAAACACATAAACAAATCCTTCGCGGTTACCATAATATTAATATGTTAATATTAATAATATTAATATGTTAATATTAATAATATTAATATGTTAATATTAATATTAGTTTGGCTTACAGAATAGTGACCTACATGATTAAAAAATAAAAACATCCACCAAATCTGTTCGTGTTTCTCACAACATATGCACACTTCTGAAACAATCTATCAATTGTCCAGACTAGAATTTGACGTGATAGTAAAAAATGATTAAGGCCAGAAATGTAGCCCTTACATAGCCATGAACACCGGTATACAAAATGTTATGATCGGACTAAAAATAGCGACACAGTGAACAAAATACTAAAATGGCGGCAATTTTACATTATCATTTATCTTTTTATCTTTCCGGAATTTAACTTGTGTAACATCTTTTTTATTGAAATTGTTTTCAGACTATATTGCGATTATTCTAATAGTTATTTCGACTGTAGAAGAAATTTGTTTATACTCCTCATCTTTTAAAAGTGAAGATGAGAGCGACAATGTTAACATTATTCCAGAGCTTCCCAAAATAAGATTTCAGCATGATTGTTTTAACATTTGTCTTCAATGGACCGAGGAAAATAGTGTAGCTTTAAAAGACATCATGTTTCTACAAAATATTCGTGAAATTGCAGTGCAGAAAAATATATCATCTAACAAAACACAGTGAATTTGCGTCTTTTTTAATTGATTTTTAAGTTCACAAATTGAAATTTGTGTATTATATTTATTATTAGTGTTTTAGTGTTGTTTTTTATTAAAATTAATGAATTTATTTTAAAAATTATTTTTCAAAATTAAACTCATAACAAGACTCAGAATCGGCCACTGCAAGATTTCATACCATCATCTGTTAGATAATAAACAAGCTCCGCAGTGTCTAAATTGTAATAAGCAACTTAACATCACACACCTTTTGAATGAATGCTCCATCTACAATTATTTCAGAAACAAAATCTTTGAATCAAATATTCCTTCTAAATTATTGAAAACTACATTATATAACAATATTAATCTAATATGCAAAATTTTGATAGAAAATAATTTAAAAAATCTAATATAATTAAAATTTGGAGTTGGAAAGTCTATGAAGCTATTACTGCCTTTTGCTTATTTAGTTACAGTAATTGTATTATGTAATTAAATTTAAATAAATAATTTTCAAAATAATTAATATTTATTTTTTTTTCTTAATTTTTACTACAAAATAGTTTTTGCAACAGCCGAAATTTCTATTAGTTGCATTAAGCGATTGCACTGTATATACATATCGCTCATTTGCTGCAACAACGTAGTAATTCAAAAAAAGTCGTTTCGAGAAAAACGACTTTGAATGTTTTATGAATGATATTTTACTATTTCTTAAATAAATTTTTAACAAAACATGCGATTTCAGAAATAAAAAAAATTGAAATAGTAGATGTTAATATATATTTAATCTGTATCTACCAAATTTTTACTTGTCAAATATATGTACGAGAAAACATGCATTTTTATTTTGATGTTTACAACAAAAAACACTCTCACACAAAAAATAATTGACTTTTTTGAAAACTGATAAAACTATATGAAATACTATATAACGGCGCATATTTTGTATTACTCAGTTCAAAAAACACGGATTTTGAGTTATGACGTTATTGCAGCAAATGAGCGATATGTATATATATATTTGAAGAAAATAGCAAAATATGTCTAAAAAATATTGAGGTTGTCTGTAACTTTTGTCTATAACTCGAAAAAACAATTTCGCCTATTTTTAATATCAAACATTTCGGTGGATCAAGAAAAATATTGCATTGTTCTCTGTTTTTTTCAACTGACAAATTAAAATACCCCCGCAACCCTCAGACCGATAGTCTAGTGCACGAATTATAAAATATTCATACAGTGGAAGATCTATATTTGATACTGATGTTGTTGTTATTCACTGAAGGAATCAGATGACTAAAGGTATGGTCACTCATGGCAAATATTTACTCAAAAAAGCGCAACCACTTGTTTTAGCACAAATTTGTTTGACGTTGTTTACTCTTACAAGAGTTTTGCAAGATCAAACAGCATCAAATGAAATAATAGTAAATATTTGTTTTGTAAATAAACGAAGTTTTTTTTCTAACAAATAAATAAACAAATATGTTATTTAGTGGTTACGTATTTTTCGCAAATTTTTACCAAGTGTGACCGTACTTTAAGAAATTTATTAACAGAAGGCCTTAGAATCTTCAAAAATCTTAAACAATTAAATCACAGCTTAAGCTAATCATCCAAAGAATAGGCAGATTACACTCAAAACATATTGAATGGATCTCGTCCATAAGAAAAATTGAAGTTTGATTTAAAATGTGACTAAACAGTTTATACACAGGAATTATTGTTTTATAATATGGTTTTCTGTTTAAATATTGTTAGTAATCACTAAATGTAATAGATGACTATAAGAACAGTGACAGCAGTCCTTAGAATCTTCAAAGATCAAGTTGCTAGCATATTTCAGAGTGTGAAAATCATGTAATCTTGAACAGTTAATAAAGGTATTGTCACACTTGGCAAATAGTTACTTAAAAAAGCGTAACCAATGATTTCAGCACCCATTTGTTTGATGTTGTTTACTCTTACAAGAGTTTTGCAAGACAAAAGAGCATCAAATAAAATAAAACTAAATGGCGCATATTCAGAAATCGTAACTAGTTCCCAAATAGTTAAAGATCTTATTCATAAATCATAACTAAGTTATCAACTGCTTTCAGCTGTTTAAAGAAATAAGGTAAGTTTATTATTATTGTTAGAAAAAATACGTATTTATTGCTTTGTGTATTTTAGAGAGACTCAAATTGGTCTCTCTTTAAAGAATTGGTGGCCAAATATGTTAACATCATCGATGACAAGAAATAAAATCAATCAGCTGTTATTTAAATGTACTTGTTAGTTGACATTTAGTTACAGCTCTACCCATAATTAAGTTGCAACTTTTCGTGCTGAAAGTAATCAACTAAGAATAACTTAAGTTGGTGCTTAAAAAAGTTTAAACTTAGATATCATTTCTGAATATGAGCCAATAATTTTTAATAAATAAACGAATTCAAATATATTTTATGTCTTTTTCGGCAAATATTTGCCAAGTGTGACCGTAGCTTAAGACTTTTATTTTAAACGGACTTTAATTATTATTTAGTTTTCATGCTGATGAATGACTTCATTTTTAAGACTTTGGTCATGCTTTTATTATATTAGTTTATATAAAGACTTATCAATTACAGCTTAATTCATTTATTGACCATTTAAATACGATACAAAGTTACTATGTAATTATCGTACTAAAAAATATTTACAAATCACTACGATTTCATTCATCAAAATCGTAATCTCCTTTCTACAAAAAAAGAAAAAAAACAGCAACATCGAAAAATCACATCAAATGCTGTGATCCCTACACATGGCCTTTCCAAATTGTTGCAGTATTATTAAATAAATAAAATTGTAAATACATATATTTATTTCCTTAAGCCCTTCCAACAACCAACAGATCCAGGCTGTAAAAAATAAAAAAAAAAACCTACTCGTACAACATTAAAACAACAGTAAGAATGATAGCATCGTTTGCAAATCTTGACAGCCGGCAACTTTTTGTTTAATGTTTCTCTTATTTAAACCACCAAATGAAAACTGTTTGAAAAATGGCAAAACAATTGCAACGATGTGATTTTATGTGCCAAATGATGGCAGCATAAAGTTAAGCAATTTCGCTTTGATCTCATGCCGCGAACACACAAAATGTCAAGTTGCTACACATTAAAAAAAACCAAGACACACATTCGCATCCGACAAAAAATATTAAAAAAAACTAACTTGCCACAATGGCAAAAGATAAATAGATGAATGTTGTTGTTTTTTTGTTGCTGGCCACTTTTTTATGTGACCATTTTATGTTTGTAGTATGTGGCAATTTGGAGTTCTGGCGGTTTGTTTATTTTGTAGATTCTTTATTTGTAGGATTTTTTTGTTTTTAATTTTTGTGCTTTATAGTGGGTCATTATTGTTAAAACAAATACAGGTAAGGAAGCTGTTTAAACTGTCAAGATATTGTACGCCTGATTTGGTACGCTTGCTGTGACAATCAAAAACATGTGCTACACGGGCAAAATAAATTTTAGGTATTCAGAATGCAGCTCAATTGTGGATGACAGAAAAAAATTCATAATAATTGTTAAATAATATTCCATCATAGACTGTGGCACTAGTTTGCCATTTGAAAATTATCAACAAAATATTGTTTAATTTCAATATACATACATATGTATGTATTTCTCTGAGTGCATGATCTTATTATTTAGTCCATTATTCTGAAAACGAGCATGTAGCTCTCTAGATCATTGTAAATCAAACAAAAAAAAAATCAAGACTTGTTGCGAAATTTTAAGTCATACTAACTCAGATATGGTAACTCTTTTACAAAATGTCAAT
Source organism: Bellardia bayeri (assembly GCA_950370525.1). NCBI lineage: Eukaryota > Metazoa > Arthropoda > Insecta > Diptera > Calliphoridae > Bellardia > Bellardia bayeri. The sequence continues at coordinate 18,768,114 of OX493265.1, read as the reverse complement.
CATATTGAAAATCAAAGCATGCATGTCTTATCCTGTTTTATAATTTTCGCATTTTTATTTATTTTTTTTTTGTTCAACTTTCAGTTACACTGACATCATATTCGCCAAAAACAAAATACGATTTAGTAAAATTGTATATAAGATGAGAAAAAATTGCAAGCGTATATCAAGAGAGTAAAATATAAATTCACATATATAACATATAAACAACATGCCTGTCAAATTGAATGACTTGACGTTACATTTTATGTCAGACAAATGTCTGTCAATTGTATCTTTGTGTTGTGCGTTGTTTTATATTCCTCGCTGTATTTTTTCTGTTGTGTAAGTTTTGTTTGTTGTTTTCTTTTTGGTTAATGAGTGATTGCAAATAATAAACTGTGCTATAATTTTCATACATGATGCATGTGTACGTGTTTGTAATTATAAGTTCACACATCACTCCCAATATATCATACACAGGCATACATATCTATGTATGTATATGCATATATAAAACAAACTTACAACCCTGCAGAGCGTGATACAAGTTCAGCATTTGCGAATTTGTAAGCCACCTAGAACTGTTTACAAACCAAATCATTTGCAAGACATTTGTCTTGAAAAATAATTTTCAAACTTAATTTTTAAAGCAAAAAAAAAAAAATAATTAAAAAACAAGTAAAAAACTATAGTCGGTCAAGCCCGACCATATAATACCCTACACCCAGTATTTGTATAAAACAGTTTTTCAGAAATGGGCGCTATATGGTAGATATAACTTAATATCTACCGATCATCCAAAAATTTAGTGTCATAATTTCTGTGAATATAAATATTATATGTGTTTTATCTCGATATCAATACTTTTAAACGATTTATGGAGGTTAAAGTGAATTACGGAGAGGGTCTTATATGGGAGTTTTGACTAATTATGGGCCGACCATTATAAAATTAGCTGTAATCATTTCTCTATATAAGAAACTTATTTGTGTTGAATTTTATTTGGATACCAACATTTTTAATAAATTTATGGTCGTTAAAGTGATTTTTGGAAGTGGGCCTTATATGGAAGCTATGACTAATTATGGACCCATCATAATAAAATTGTACCGTATTATTTTTATACATATGAAATATATTTGCGTTCAATATTATTTGGATATCAACGTATGTGAGAGAGTTTTGGTCTTTAAAGAAATTTTTGGAAGTGGCTATGATAAATTATGGACCGATCTGCACAAAACTTGTAGATGTGATTTGGCTTCATATACCACGCATTTGTGTGGATACTTGCATAACTCAAACATTTATGTTCGGTAAACCCAAATTTCGGGAGGACATTTGTATGGGGGCCAGGTGAAATAATGGACCGGTTTCCACTAGTTTCAATCCCATCCATCCTTGGGCCGAAACAATATCATATTTTATTGAAATATCTTCAAAATTAGGACCATAGACAGCCAGCCAAACGGACGGACATCGTTAAATCGCATCAGGAAGTGCTTCTGAGTCTATCGGTATACCATATGGTAGGTGCTGTACTAATATTGTTGGATGTTACAAACATCAGCATAAACCCCACTATAGTGGTGTAGGGAATAAAACTACATGAGTTTTAAAGGGTATCGTACGTTAAACAAAAACAAAATCTACATTGATGATCGATGTCGTCAATATTTTCCACCAGAGCAGATGAAAGTGTTGTTGCTTTGAACTTGCATATATACAGTGAAGAAAGACAAAAAAACTAATAAAATGAAGTAGTTTCTGTATTTCGTATTGCCCTGCAAAAATCTGTGGAGTACGTGGTCCATTGTAGCTAAAATGTAGTGAATACATCATGGTCCTATGTAATGCACTTATGGACCATTTCATTTTCAAATCAGAACTTCTTGTTACACGACAATTGTTTGTGCTTTAACGACCGTAATCGTTGTTTAAAAACATTTTAAGTAGTTACAAGGAGTAGTTTTGGGACTAGTCCCTTGTTATGCAAGGTGCAGTCCTAGGACATCGTAATGTTAAATGGACTAGTTTTTTTCGAACAAATGGATTATGTTTGGAGTACTCCTGGTCCATTGTGGAGTAGTCCATACATACGTGTATGGTGTACTCGCGGTTTTTGCAGGGTGCTAGTGCTGAGTGCTGTGAGTGTGTATTAAAACACACACAAGTGCCTTAACAAAAACAAATGAGCAGCAAGCGATAGGGCTTAGGCAACACTGATCTAAACCGAAATAAAATAAAACCCATTCACACCAGTTCTTCTGTATTAATATCCATTAAGAAAAGATCTTAAAAAAAAACATTTTCATATTTAATTTATATTGTTACTTTAACTCTGGTTTTTATAGCAAGAAAAATTCAAGTATGAATGAAACCCTAACAAAGGTAACAAAACACACTTCTATGGAAATAAAACTGATCCAAAAAAAAAAAAAAGAAAAACAATTTCATTGTAATTTAATATGTTCTTTTATTTATTCTTAATCTTTTGTCAAGAGCATAGTAGTCATGTGAACAGACTACTGATTTCATTTGTAATATAAATGAATTGATTTCACTTTAACAACCAAACTTGTCAAATAAACCATAAATTATACTGGATGATAGGGTTAAAGTAAAACTTTTAAAATTTTTATGAGTTTTCTGACACACTCACTTACACATTAAAACCCATTTTCCTATATATACATACACATTAACATTTTTTTGAAATAATTTTATGATTTTACCAACAAATGTAAAGACAATCTCAGAAGTTTAAGTATCATCTGTAAAAGAATTTTAATTTATTGTTTTCAATGGTTGCGTTTAATGTACGGTATCATTTGTGGCCCTGCCTAATTTTAATTTTATTACTTCTAAATATTTTGTGTAGAGTGTGTGTAGCTAGCTTTCTTGTCTTCTATTTAGTAACAAAGTATTTTTTTTTTGTAATTGCTGCTGGAGTTTGTTTATGTTTTCTTTTAACGTGACTGTTTTGAGGGTGGGCAATAGTTTACTCCTTCCAAAGAAAACTGAACTAAATATAAGCAAGGCTGTAGGTCGTTGTAAATATAATTAAGTAGTATTTAAAATAGTTTTCCAAGTATGGCAACTGTTTACACAAGTATTTGTTTCGAATTGTCTGACAATTTTAAATAAATTATTTTGTTATTATTTTGGGTTTAGTAAGGAATTTAAGGTGATTTATAATTTGGTTGTTTTAGATGTTGTTCAACTTCTGATAAGCATCACTAGAACCAGTGACAGTTTTTAAATATACATAATTTATACATATAAGGTGTTTTTTTTTAGATGTTTAAGTTGTTGTCAGCACTTTTTTTAACTTGCGGCCATTTTGTCAGCTGTCAAGTGATTTATGTTTCAATTCGCTAGTCTACGCCGAAATCCCAAAACGATTGACAACTTGAAGACAATATTCGCCACGTTATTGCCGATATACGGCCATAAATGCTTGGAAGAAGGTATTGAAAATTGGACTTACAGCAAGTCATATGTCAGAAGTCAGATTATCTTTCGAAGAAAGTAAATTTCATGTCAATTTAAAAAAATTATGATTGTTTTATTCCATTTCAAAGTTAATTACATGTACACAAAAACACTCGAAACGACCATAATTTTCAAAATAAATTTGCACAATTTGGAAGCGTTGTTCAGTCTATTACTTAAAAACATTAGAGTTTCCCAAAAAAAAAAAAAATTCTTTTTGCACCTATAGGTGCTCAATCAAAATTTAAAAGCTTATAGGGTAAAGAATTTTTGGTTTTTTTTTTTAATTTTCGGAATAGGTTTAGAGGTAGCGTAAATGGAGTTTTCATAAAAAACCGAAGTTTTCAGCCTTTTCTTAACTTTACTCATAACTTGGTTAATACCACGGGTTACTTCACTCCTGAGGAAACAGTTTTGAAGAAAAGTATCCAACCCACTTGCATGAGTTGTAGCTGTGGGTTTAGAACGAATAAGAGAGCATTCCAAATGAATTTATTGAAAAATTTATTGAGGGTATAACCAAATTTAAAAAAAAGTGTTTTACGAAATAACGGGCTTTGGAACATTTGGCACATTGGAATGCATTTTCTGTCCTGCCAAGGGCGCCATCAGCAATGTTTGTTGTCCAAGATTAAAATGTATTCAAATAATCGTAGAAACATTAGAAAATTAGAACAAATAATTTTTTGTTTGACATGATTAAAAATTTAGGAGTAAACAATTAATAATGTTGTATTTTACTTACATATCGTCACGTAAAATCCAAAAGGCCGTAACTAAAAAAATTTAAAAAACAATTTTTTGATTGCTTGTTATGGAAGTAACCAAAATACATCTTTCTTTGTTAATTTAATTTTATTAATACATTTCAAAAGGCCGCAATTACAATGTTAATAACTGTATAAACCAAAAAGTCGTAGCTATACTTTTAATTAAAAAAAAACGAATATATTAAAGCACAGTTGGCATTTGCTTAACTGTTAGTTGAAAGTAAATTTTTTTCAAATTAGTAACAAGTAGTGTGTTTTACCAAATAATAAAATGGATACTGATACTGAATATTATTCTCATAATAAAAAATGTATTTTCTATTTTCTATAAAACCAATATTAAAGACGAATATGAGGTTTTGCCACAAAAAAAGTTTGAATATGTCGAACCAGTTCGGTTACATTAAGAAAAAATAAAAATATACAAAAAGAAATGGAGCCATCTCTAGGAATTTAAATGTTTACTTCCGGCTAATTGATTGTTATGGCTTTTTGGTTTCAGCAAAAACGATTCCAAAAAACCTTAAGTACAATTACTAAAAAAAACATTATTATTTTATATTTTTTTCATTAAACCAAATCCGCAATAGGTTTTTAAGGTTAATTCTAAAATTTGGCCATTAAAATGAAATAGTCTTAAATTTATAAAGTTTTATTGCTTCTTCTGTAAAAAAAGTAAAATGTGTAGTTAGCTTAGGTCAGCAGGCAGCCATAGTTAGTACAGCTCACTTAGGTCCATTCGTTGATTCTTTTGTGTTGGCTCTATCGTTTGTGTCGGTACTTTCCCAGATAGTGTGATGAGCGTTAGCATCTGCTCCTAGTATGATCGGAGTCCTGTTTGCTTTGGCTGCACGCACCGCAGTTTTAACCAGGTTATTAAGTGGTGGTCATGTGCCATGTAACATGAGATCAGCTACATCTTAGCTGTATCTAACTCCCATGCTGCTGTTAATGTGTCTCCATCACTGCACCTGTACAATGTAATGTACCTTTTTGAGTTTAGCCAAAGAATGTCGCCATTGTATAGTTACGGCTCCTGGACTAACGCTACATCCTCCCCATGATCTGCCATGTGGAGGAGTAGAGCAGCAGAAGCTGCTCTAGAGTGGTGAAGATTCGCTTGGATCACCGTCGATATCCGGATCATATACGACAGTAACTTCCACGTCTTTTGAATCTCCATTTCGCCATCTAAGTCAGCGGGGTCGTTCGATTTAGTGCAGTCCGTTTCCTGCGGTGCAGTCCGTTTCCTACGATAGATGCGCAGCTTTATACTATCAAATCTGTAGTATATTTTACCTTGCCTCTCTCGTAGTGCAGCCAATGATACCTTATTAAGGACAACGACCGCCTGCGTGTTTGCCCCATCCGAAGCGAAGACCTTCACTACCTTCCAGTTGTGTGTTGGTAGCTCTGAAATACCGCTCCTGATGAGTGCCAGAAAAAATGTGTAGTTACGGCCTTTTGGATTTTTGGTGACGATATGTATATATCTAAAAGACAAATGCCAGAATTTCTTATACTATTATTTCACATACATACATATATAGTATGTTTATGTATGTATGTATGTACATATTTCATTACATACTGATACCAAATTTTTAATTGAAATTTATGAACAACTTCTTCACAAATTATTCCTCAATCCCATTCTTAAATAAAATATAACCCTAATTACTTCAGAGCATATTTTTTAAGTCATTACATACCACCTGCTGCAATAACTCCTTATTATGCCACATTTTAGTAACAACAAAATAGAAAAAATGTCAAAAAATTGACATAACTGACAAATGTTGACAAATGTGTACAACTGCAGAGTAGAGTGCTCTTAATGTAGCCCTTGGCAAAAAAAGGAATAGAAAAGCAATAAATATATGAAAGTTTTGCCACACAGCAAAAATATAAAATACAAAAAGGAAGAAAAACAAATAAAAAATATTTGTCTTCATTAGTGCGTAACATTGACATACGTCTAATAGATGAAAAAACTGTTTACTTATCATTTTACACTATGGCAACCCCTTTATACTTTATTTTATTTATTTTGTGCAAAAAAAAATGTTTAAACAGATTCTACCACCCCAAAAAACACTCTTTTGTCCCCTCATTGTAAAGTGTTATGGTAAAATAAATAAGAAAAACTTGTATACTCTCTACTTTTTTCGTCAATGTCTACGCTCTGTACTGTGTGTTGTTTACACAAATAATAATTTTCACATTTTAATGCTTTTGGCCTGGTGTCAAATCAATCATTGTCGTTTTTATTGACATAAGCCCATAATTTTTCATAAATGCATGACATGAGAAATGACAGTTCTTTTGCAAACCCATCATCACTGTCATCACATGTTATCGTAAAATGAGTAGAATTTGTTTTGTGACCGACCGAGTACGTGAGTGTGTGCGTGTGTCTATTTGGAGGAGCAAAATATTTAGAGGCCTTGAGTTTGTGAAGCTCGATATACATACATATGTACGTATGTTGAAATGATTGTCATTTCAGATGGAATATATTATATGAGAAGTTTTCGTATGTTCTAAGAGTCCGGCGGTATTATTTTAGCAAACATATCACATTCTGGGTTAATCTTATTTTCGGAAATTGTTCTTATCTAGGATGATATGTACATAACAGCAATTTTTGTTAATATATGTTTTTCAACAAGAACTTCGTTTCTCCAAACAATATATAACAAGAAATCATTAAAAATTTTATTGTATTGGAAGTAATAAGGTTTGCCATTAAAAATTCAAAATATAACTCACAGAAGTCAAACATAATACGCATACAAATGTTGTTTCTTTTATCAATAATTCCCATCACAATTAGGCATTTCTTTCGATACCGTAATCCAGTCGGATTTTCGAAAAAATATTGCTCAATTACACCTTCAAACTTCTGCATTCAAAGGCTTTCTTAACAATTACTGTCAGATTTTCAGAAACCCAAATGCAGCAATTTAGTTTGTTGATCTCACTAGAGAAACCATCGGGTTGTTCTTGTATGCATTCATCGCATCTAAGGTAAACTGAATGACCGTTTTCAATTCATGCACCAGAAATACTAGCGAAATACTACCTAAAATTTACTTTGTGGTCATTGTGGCCGAATTATTAAAAACATCGAGCAATTCAAAAATTAAGCTTATTTCCACTCTGCGGCTCACGGATGTAACATTTGCACTTTTTGAACGACCCCATAGAACTCGCGTTGGCGTTGTTATATAATGTAGCGCGTCCGTTTACTCAAATTTATCGGACGAATTCGTAGTAGCGGTCTCAGAAAGACTTTCTTTAGACTGAAAATATCACGAATTTTGCAAAACGTAGCTTTTGCAGATCCATAATTTCTATCTTAATTTTTTAGCTTTACTAAGCCAAGTGCAAAAAAAAAATAGCTTTGTGAAAATTTAATTTTTTTGGAGGTTGTTTCACATTTTGGTCCATAATTCTGATTGTGGTGAACTGATTTTCACTACTAAACTCCTTAAAACAAAACTAAAGTCTAGTTCATTATAAAATAAATCGTAGATTCTCTAAACGGATTTTACGTATCTCGGCCCTTCTCCCCATTTAATAGGTAGAAGCATCGTCGTCAATGTAGCCTTCGATTCGATAAGATTCCATACAGCAATATTAGTTTGGAACAGTATGAGCCTAGGGTATGTCAACATAATTATCTGTCTTGGAAGTCTCCCTGACTATTGACTATTGCACTTCTTCGACAATTGCTTTAACGTGTAGATCAATAACGGAAGTACAGTTGGGTTACAATTCCAAAAGGAGAATTCATTTGAGATCTGCACGAACGGTTTAGAATAGCATGTGTGTCTTTTAAGTATATCATACGGACTTATACACGTGTATTATGTTTTACTTATGAACCAAAGCAGTGGTCTTTAGTTTGAGATTTTGTCGAAAATAAAAAAGAACCCTAAAAGAGCGTCCCTCGGAGTACCAGGCATTTGTGCATGTGATGACGAGACATTCATTCAGTTAGACTTTGCTGGATACCGGAACACCAAAATATACCTGGAAATTGTATTACATATTAATCAGCCACAACTGGAGCTCCACTCTCGGATAAAGAGACCGATCGATTGGATGAAACTCAACATACTCATATGTACATAATGCAAGTGTTGAATCTATGATAAATTCTACAATTGCGCTCATAGACTAAATAGATCATAGCTTGAGACAGTTAGAATGGTCGCAGAACTATGTACTGGTGAATATGCCAAGTCATCGATATATGGTAACGGATATCACAGATCGCTGACTGTTAGGTTGCCATGATGAAGGAGCAGAGGATAATATTGTTCGACATCACTTCTGTCAATGCACGGCCCAGAAAAACCAAAGACTAGAAAGGCTTGTCAGTCGCATCTATTGTGGACGATCGTCAGAAGGGATGGTTTGGTTGAAATAAATGACTCAAAACGTGTTTCGCTAAGCAGAATTATATCTTTCTCTGTCACTTTCTTAACGGCTATCACAACGGATTGGATTATATAAAAACAATTGAATAAAGTTGTTCTAGAATAGCAAACCTGGCAAACTGGCAGCCATTGTGCCTCCAAAATAAGGCCTTATGCTAGGCCTATTCACTGCATTTTTTCTTTACCACACATTTGCAGTTTGTTTTTGCTGTTTTTTTCCCCATATGTGTGACTTTAACTTGTTGTTTGCGTGTCATTTGGTTTTGTTCACTACAGTTCGTTCGTTCTCTTTTTTATACATATTTGCTGTTGCTGTTCTTGTTGCTGCTGTCATATTTAATATTTTTTCATAAATTTTATTATAAATTGTATTAAAAATTCATTCTTGTTGCTTTGTACCAGAACTTTTGTTGTTACTAATTGAAGTTGTCATTTGTCATTTTCTTTTACTTTGTAATCACATGGTTACATGCAAAATATTATTATTAATATTTTTGTTTTTCTCTGCTTTTCACATGTACAAGCATGATTTTGACATTTATGCCAATGGAAACAAATTCTGGTTATTGTTTTTGTTATTATTTTATTATTGTTCATTTTTTTTTGTTCTTGCTTTATGTCAAGAATTTTGCTATGTTTGACAAGGGTTTTTATTATATTCTGCATGTCATATTCATGTTTTGTTTATTGCTGGTTTTCTCTGAAAAGAAAATATCATGTTCATTTTTGTGATTTTTTCAAAAAAAAAAAAATCATCTGTAACAGAATAAATTTTTTTTAAAAAGTCATAGCTTGTAAGTTTTACTTTACCCAAAGAACTGAGATAGTAGGGATAACAATATCGTTCTGAACATTTTATATTGAGGAAATTTTTCAGCAAATACGGTCCATATTTACTTTAGAAAAACATTGTGTTTAATACTCGTACTTCATGTTATACAAATATGAAGGTATATATGTACATATGTACATACAGTGTATCGCAAAACTATTTTGCCTACTCATTTTTAGGAGAAATTTCTCTTTCATTTGTGCATAAATATGGGAAAATTATTAATTTTTATTAAGTTATTTTTGTATTGTATTAATTTGCATCATAAGTTGAAGGTCACAAAAGTATTTTGCTTTCTTTAATTAATGTTATTTTTTTTGTTTTTTTTTTTAATTTTTATGGCATTATATTATTCATTTATTAAAAATATACGTGTTATACATATGTATTTCAATTGTTTTGAGTAATAATTTTTTTCTTATTGCCTTCGGTTGTAAAGATTTTTGTGTAAAATATTCCCAAAAGAAAAGAATTAAGTATCTCCACGATTTCTATGGGGCTAAGATCCGAGCACTTAGGAGATATTGACAAGAGTTGGGTACTGTAGAAATGCTTAATTTTAAATGTTGAACTGTGTATTTCGTGTCATTATTATTTTCAAAAGAACAATATTTCAGGTAGATTTATTTTTTGTTTCTGGAATTGTGATGTTCGGAAATGCTGACCGAAATCACCATAAAATCGCCAACATAATTAACCGTGGAATTTTATTATACCTATTATACCTAAGGCTTTATTTGGCTGTCACTAGATCATACGTCGACCATTTGAACCAAAAATATTGCATTTGCTTGATCTATTGCCGATACGCACAATTTTTATCAATTAATCTGTTTATTTCGAAAACAAATGGGTTTGGCCTTGCCAGAGGACCGTATATATTTATGGTTTTCTGCATCCTGTGGATTTTTTCGGTGTTTATTAGTCGGTCGCTAATCTCTGGTCGGGATAAATATAGACTTAAACAGTTTTCTATGGGTAAACCGATTTTGTACAACCATTCTGTGGGAAATTTTAAAAGCTTTTGCAACTACAGCCCGATTTATTAAATTGTTGACAACTTGACTATATTTACCAAACATTTCACAAATGTTTTTAATTTATTTTCCCTAGTTTTAAAGCTGTAAAATAATTTTTCTTTCGGAAATATTATAGTATTTTCCCATCTGCCTTTTTAACGCAAAGATCTTCATACCTGCACACAATAAGGACAAAATTATAACTAATAACAACTGAGAAATACATGGCACGTACCATTTTACAAAAGAAAAAAAAATTGGTGTCCATTCAGCTGGTTGGCCGGGCATTCTTAGATCCTGTACAGGTTAATTAAGTTACTTGGCGAGTTCCATCTGCAATCTACGGTTTAATTAATTAATGGGAACTAGCAGAGTCTTTTGCTGTATATGGACATTAATTAATACAATACTACAAACTGGACAATGGACTTGCTCGGACTCCACCGTTAGTAGACACACCATTCAATTTAATCCATGCCATTCAATCCATGGACTCGGCCAGTATTACTTTCGGTATTACAGGTGTTTTTTCAGGCGTCAGTAGGTTCTGTTTCAAACAGAGGGAGCTCGTGTAATATGTGGTCAGATTTCATCAGACATGGATCGTCATTAGACGCCATAGAATCTTTATCAAATGATTAGCTGCTTGCCTCCAGTTATTTCTAAGAACACATAGTTCTTTACAGTTCTTCAGTACAGCAATTTTAAACTGTTAACCACGGGGTGTTTTTAGAAAAATTATTTCAATCGACCACATGTGATCGAAATTATATCACTTAGTCCCAATTTACGTGAAGCAAGTTTTATTGAAAAGATTGTTAAAAAAGTTTTTCCTTGCAATTTCTTCGGTGTCCACACAGCAGAATTTATTGCTAAAATCGCTTATTTTATATTTGAGAGTATAAATATATGTAATCTCGTCTTATCTTCCCCTCATCACGAGCTTAGCTTAAAGAATTGCTTCGTGTAAATTGGGGCTTACTATCAAACTCAGAAGGCTTAAACACAATCAATACCTACTATTTATAATATGTGTATAATCATACATATAATTAATAAATGTCACTAACTTCGAAGTTAACAGAAACGCCTCTAAGTGAAAACGTATAGTGTTTAGCAACTTATAAACATTTACATACATAGTTAACTCTTTAGCCCACCTCTAGAGCCAGCCACAGCTGTAGAATAAGTTTAGAAACTAAAAACCTTTTTTTTGTGCTTCAGCTACACTTTTTGAAATGTGAGAAACTAATAACTTTTGCAAATATATGTACGAAACATTTATTTGCTTTATGTCTTCGTCTGTCACTCAAAATGAAACATTTGTTTAGAGTGGCAAGAGGCAGAACAGTAGAGTTAAAAGGCCCAAAGGGTTTACTTTTACATACATATGTACATTTGTGTGTAACTTTATAAGGAGTGTAATGGTTGACACAACTGTGTATTGGATATTTTTGTTATTTTTTGTAAAGCCATTATTTTTTCGCACTTTAACTCTTGACAATAAGAATTGTACTTATGTACATTACATATACATACATATAAACTTGTCTCATGTTTACTACGAGTACTCATTTTGTATACCCAACATTAATGACAGACTAGCTGTCATTTGGAAAGATGTCAGTATTTTGTTGCTGTAATTGACAGAATGGGCTAAAGAGAGTGTGTTTATTGA